>CM060367.1:129938967-132413066 GCA_030545235.1 Helianthus tuberosus
TGTCTGCGAAACTGAACTGTTCGACGAAACAGAACTCTCGGCGAAACAGAATGTGTTTCGCCAAGAGTAGTCGACGAATCAGAAGTTCTGTTTCGCCAGGGGACACCTCGACGAAACAGAATGTGTTTCGCCATTATATGTGTTTCGTCATTATCTGTGTTTCGACAACATGCGTGTTTCGCCGAATAGCTGATCTGTGCAGTAACTTGAGTTAATTATGTTAAGTGTTAACTGGAATATTTGACTGCTGTTAAGTGTAGCCATCTTGTATATGATTGTGATTACGTGCTACATGTTTATACGTGCATAACTTGGACGCAAACTGATTTCACATACGTGCATACTTTAGGACGTGATTGACTTACTTTGAGCACATACCTAGCATACCGAGCAAACAAGGTGAGTTCACACTTCTACCAAGGCATGGGATTCCCAGGGCTTGGGAATGGGATTTAAGGAATAAGGTTGAATGGATTCATGCGGATATTATTACTAGACTACCATACCATCGTCCTCGGTTGTGAAGGATACTTACGTAAAACCTACGTGAATCTATATTTACTACTGCCTCGGTTGTGTCAGGCACTTACGTAAAACCTACGTATACTTATGCTATTTACTATCCTCGGTTGTGAAGGATACTTACGTAAAACCTACGTATACTTATGCTATTTACTATCCTCGGTTGTGAAGGATACTTACGTAAAACCTACGTATACTTATGCTATTTACTATCCTCGGTTGTGAAGGATACTTACGTAAAACCTACGTATACTTATGCTATTTACTATCCTCGGTTGTGAAGGATACTTACGTAAAACCTACGTAACACTGGTACGTATTACTGTTCTCGGTTGTGAAGAACACATAGTGGTTACAAATAGTCTAGTGGTTATACAACACGGGAAGCCCCCACCAATAGAACTTACTACCGGCCCAGTAGAGCCACATGTTACAAACAAACTTACTATTACGCATTACTTTCTGTGAGCTCGCTCAACTTTTTGTTGACCCTCTGTTACATGCCTTGCAGGACCATAGGTACTTTTGGAGCTTGCACGGGAGGCACAGTCGTTGTGGACATGGATCGTGATTGTGTTGTTAAACATTATAACATTTTGTACTTAAACTTTTGTTGGGTTTACATTAAATGCTTCCGCTACACACTTGTTTATATTTGGTTTTGTAAACACCTATCGTATTGATGAATGACTTTTGAGATACATACTTATGTTCAATATGATTGGTGGCTTGATCCTGGTCATGTCACGCCTCCAAGCGGTAGTACTCCGCGTGTGGAATTTGGGGGTGTGACAGATTGGTATCAGAGCCATTGGTTATAGAGAACTCGGTTTTAATAAGGGAAAAACGTTTTTATTAAAACCAGACTATAACCAGAACAGTGCTCAACGATCCACAACGACGCCTCGCTCCACGTGCAAGACTCATCACTCTAGGTAATATGGTACATGTCTTATTGCCTACTTGCTAGAATTGCATAGAACTTTGCTCCGGGTATGCTTAGGTTAACTTGACACTATTGCATGAGAACACTTGTGTGATTACTCCCTTTTGTTATCGCACTACTCGCGAACCTCTCTCACTTATGTCATATTTACTATGAAGATCATGTCTGGACGTATCAACATGACGCAAGCCCAACTGACGGCTCTTATTAACGAGCGAGTTGCTGAGGCACTTACAGCCGCACAAGCAGGAGGTCAGCATGCTCAGCCACCTGTTTGTACCTTCAAAACTTTCATGGACTGTCGTCCTACTACTTTTAGTGGCACGGAAGGAGCGGTTGGACTCCTCCATTGGTTTGAAAAGCTCGAGTCCGTATTCGAAATGTGCGAATGCCCTGAGGCTCGCAGGGTGAAGTACGCCACTGGTACACTAGAAGGCATTGCGCTGACTTGGTGGAATGCGCAAGTGCAGATGTTAGGATTGGCTGTTGCTAACGCCACACCTTGGAATGATTTCAAGGATTTGATTAAAGAGGAATACTGTAGCCGTGTTGATATTCATAAGCTGGAGGTAGAGTTTTATCACTTGAAAATGACTGGGTCAGAAATTGAAGCGTACACCAGAAGATCGAATGAGTTGGCTATTCTGTGTCCTACTATGGTGGACCCTCCCATTAAGCGTATCGAACTGTATCTCAATGGCCTGGTGCCGGAAATTCAAAGCCACGTAACCTCAGCGAATCTTGGCACTATTCAACAGATCGTCAAGCTAGCTCATCGCCTCACCGATCAGGCAGTGGAACAGAACAAGCTGCCTAAACGCATCAACGCTACTACTACTGCTACTGTTTCAGCAACTACTCCTGCTACCCCCAGTGATAACAAGAGAAAATGGGAGGGGGATTCCAGCAAAGGTTCAGCTTTAGTACAGTCTCAAGTTCAGCAGCGAAAGACTGACAACTATCAGAGCCCAAGTCAGCAATCTTCGGGCAGTCACAGGCAGGGTGGTTATCAAGGGAACCTCCCAAAGTGTAACAACTGTAACAGGCATCACAGTGGCCAGTGCAACAAGGGTCGTTGTCGGAGGTGCCTCAGGATGGGCCATGAGGCCAAGGATTGTAGGAGCCCACGGCCTGTAACTCAGAATCAACAGCAGCAGCAAACGCAGCAGAACCAACAACAGGGTAACAAGGGATGTTTTCATTGTGGTGCTGAAGGTCACTTCAAAAGACACTGCCCTCAGTTAAACCGAAACCAGAACAACAACAGCAATAATCAGGGCACTGGGAACAACAATGGGGGAAACAACAACAACAATGGTGCAAAGGGTCGTATGTTTGTGATTGGTCAGAGTGACGCAAGGAACGATCTTAATGTGGTTTCGGGTAAGTTTCTTCTCGACGACTTTTATGTTACGGTATTATTTGATTCGGGTGCGGATATCAGTTATATGTCTCTGAAAGTTAGTAAAATGCTTAAACGCGCACCAACACTGTTAAGCACCAAACATGTAGTAGAGTTAGCTAACGGTAAAAGTCTAGAGGCCACACACATAGTTCAGGGTTGTAATCTTATCCTCGCTGGTCAGACTTTCTCTATCGATCTCATTCCTATAACTCTGAGTAGTTTCGACATTGTCATCGGTATGGATTGGTTATCCCAACAGCAAGCAGAGATCCTATGCAAGGAGAAGATCATTCGTATTCCTCGTTCTGGCAAAGAACCTCTCGAAGTTCAAGGTGACAAGAGTGGTGTCGTGAGTGGCATCATCTCCTTCTTGAAGGCTCAGAAGTGTCTGCGAAAGGGCCACGTAGCTATTTTAGCACTCGTTACTGATACATCGACGACAGAGAAAAAGATTGGGGATATTCCTGTAGTACGCGACTTTCCTCAGGTGTTTCCTGAAGAGTTACCTGGGTTACCGCCTCATCGCCAAGTCGAATTTCAGATCGAGCTAGCTCCAGGAGCAGCACCTATAGCTCGAGCGCCTTACCGCTTAGCTCCAACTGAACTGGAAGAACTGTCTAAGCAATTGCAAGAACTCTTGGAAAAGGGTTTCATACGTCCTAGCTCTTCGCCCTGGGGAGCTCCAGTATTATTTGTAAAGAAGAAAGACGGTACCTTTCGTATGTGCATAGATTACCGTGAACTGAACAAGGTGACGGTGAAGAACCGTTATCCACTTCCACGTATCGACGACTTATTCGACCAGTTGCAAGGGTCGAGCTATTACTCAAAGATTGATCTAAGGTCGGGTTACCATCAACTGAGAGTCCGGGATGAGGACGTCTCCAAAACAGCATTCAGAACTCGCTACGGCCATTACGAGTTTTTAGTCATGCCTTTCGGGCTAACGAACGCGCCTGCGGTTTTCATGGATCTTATGAACAGGGTGTGCAAACCTTATCTTGACAAGTTTGTTATTGTTTTCATTGACGACATCCTGATTTACTCGAAGAATCGGGAGGAACACGAACAGCATTTACGACTTATTCTGGAACTCCTTCGAACGGAACAACTGTACGCTAAGTTTTCAAAATGCGACTTCTGGCTTCGTGAAGTCCACTTTCTAGGCCACGTGGTAAACAAGGATGGGATACATGTTGATCCATCCAAGGTAGATTCGATCAAGAATTGGCCTGCGCCTCGTACACCTACAGAAATACGCCAATTCTTGGGTTTGGCGGGTTATTACAGACGGTTTATCAAAGACTTCTCAAAGATTGCACAGCCGCTTACATTACTGACACAGAAAGGTATTGCTTACCGTTGGAGTGATACACAGGATACAGCGTTTCAGCACTTAAAGGATAGACTTTGTAGCGCACCTATCCTCTCATTGCCTGAAGGCACGGACGACTTTGTAGTCTACTGCGATGCATCTATCCAAGGTCTTGGATGTGTGTTGATGCAGCGGGATAAAGTTATTGCTTATGCTTCACGCCAACTTAAGATTCACGAACGGAATTACACTACACACGATTTAGAGCTTGGAGCTGTTGTTTTTGCGCTCAAGATATGGCGACATTATCTGTATGGCACCAAGTGCACCATTTACACCGATCACAGGAGTCTTGAGTATATTTTCAAGCAGAAAGACCTGAACATGCGACAGCGTCGATGGGTCGAGCTACTGAACGATTACGAATGTGCTATAAAGTACCATCCAGGCAAGGCCAATGTGGTAGCCGACGCCCTCAGTCGAAAGGATACTATACCTAGACGTGTACGAGCGTTGCAACTCACTATTCAGTCTAGTCTTCCTTCACAGATACGAGATGCTCAGGTAGAAGCATTGAAACCGGAAAATGTCAGGGCTGAAGCTCTACGCGGCTCAAGACAACGGTTAGAACAAAGGGCAGACGGCGCCTATTATGTAACCGGACGCATCTGGGTCCCACTCTATGGCAACCTACGCGAGCTTGTAATGGATGAAGCTCATAAGTCTCGCTACTCAGTACATCCTGGTTCAGATAAGATGTACCACGACCTCAGAACTACATATTGGTGGCCTAGCATGAAGGCCCACATAGCAACTTACGTTAGAAAGTGTTTGACTTGTGCGAGAGTCAAGGCAGAATATCAGAAACCATCAGGCCCACTCCAGCAACCTGAGATACCACAATGGAAATGGGAGCAAATTTCCATGGATTTTGTTACTGGTCTACCCAGATCTCAACGTGGGAATGATACTATTTGGGTGATCGTGGATCGACTCACAAAGTCTGCTCACTTCTTGGCTATCAAGGAAACGGATAAGTTCTCCACTCTAGCAGACATATACCTTAAGGAAGTTGTTTCGAGGCACGGGGTGCCCACATCTATTATCTCTGATCGTGATGCACGTTTTACTTCAGAACTGTGGCAAGCAATGCACAAATCTTTTGGCTCTCGTTTAGACATGAGCACAGCTTATCATCCTCAGACCGATGGGCAATCTGAGCGCACTATTCAAACTCTAGAAGACATGCTTCGGGCGTGCGTAATTGACTTTGGCAAGGGCTGGGAAAAGCATCTGCCACTTGTGGAATTTTCATACAACAACAGTTACCACACCAGCATTAGAGCTGCTCCATTTGAGGCATTGTACGGGCGTAAATGCCGATCACCTCTTTGTTGGGCAGAGGTGGGTGACAGTCAGATCACAGGTCCAGAAATGGTAGTTGATACTACTGAAAAGATTGCTCAAATACGACAACGCATGGCGGCAGCACGTGACCGTCAGAAAGTATACGCCGATAAAGACAGGAAAATACTCGAATTCCAAGTTGGGGATCGAGCACTACTCAAAGTTTCGCCCTGGAAGGGTGTGGTTCGTTTTGGCAAACGAGGCAAGCTCAATCCGCGTTATGTCGGACCTTTCGAAGTTATAGAGAAAATAGGCAAAGTGGCCTACAGACTGAACTTACCTGCTGAACTCAGTGCAGTTCACAACGTCTTTCACGTGTCGAATCTGAAGAAGTTTCAGTCAGATGAGACCCACATAGTTCCTCTGAAGGAGCTCACTATCGACGAACGATTGCATTTCGTCGAGGAACCAGTTGAAATCACGGACCGGGATGTTAAGGTCCTCAAGAACACTAGAATACCTCTTGTACGAGTTCGTTGGAACTCCCGTCGCGGCCCAGAGTTCACCTGGGAGCGCGAAGATCAAATGGAACTCAAATATCCCCAGTTGTTCGAAAACAATGCAACTACTACTGAGGCTGAAGCTACTACAGAAGTTCGGGATGAAATCCCAACTCAACGGGGGGATGATGTGACACCCCAGGAAAACCAGTAAACGATAACTTACCTAGCTTCCTCAGTAACCGCATGCTAAATTTCGGGACGCAATTTCTTTCAAGTTGGGGATAATGTGACAACTCGAGTTTCCGACTTTCTTTTTTTTTTCGCATTTAGTGCACGTTGACTTTGACTGTGTAGTTGTTTGACTTGTTTAACTTGTAACTGTATACGTTAATTTATAATGAACAATTGTGGTTGCATGATTTTGTGTTTGGCTGTATATCATGAAACACCTGTTGAAAACTTAAACTGTTTAAAACATGGAAGGACCTGACGAAACAGACTGTTTCGCCATATACATTCCGACGAAACTGGTGTGTTTCGCCATCAAGCAACTCGACGAAACAGTGTGTTTCGCCATATCACCTCACGACGAAACTGATGTGTTTCGTCGGCCCATTGATTCGCAAAGCCCATTAAGGGCCCAGAACGGTAATTCGTTCATATTAACGTGAACCGACTCCCTGTTTCACACTTTTAACAAAAATAGAAACCCTAGAACTCTCTCTTTTGAAAAGGCGATACCCATCATCAACCATCATCTTTCTCTCTCGAATCCTCCCTTGTTCATCCCGAATATCTCGGTTAGTGCGTGCTTGTCTAAATCGGTTTCTTTGTCCCTTGATTTCTTTATACATGTTGTGTTTATGCTTGATTTCTGGATTATAGGAGTGTATGTGTATGATGAATACTTAGGGTTTCATGAACCTCTCAATGATTATGCATGTTAGCGGGTATGCATAGAGTATGGATTTTATGAGTGTTGTTTTGTGATGATTACATGATTTTATTGATGAAGATGATGATATGATCCCTGGTTCATTGATGTTTCGGTTGTGATGCATAGATTAATGGTTGGTAACATAAGACTCATTATATTGAGCGAGGATTGAATGATTTCTGTGTTGAACGATTTCTGTATGATGAGGAATTGCTGTTTTACGGCTGTTAGGGTTTATGTGTTTTTCGCTCTGCTGTAACTGATGTCTGCGAAACTGAACTGTTCGACGAAACAGAACTCTCGGCGAAACAGAATGTGTTTCGCCAAGAGTAGTCGACGAATCAGAAGTTCTGTTTCGCCAGGGGACACCTCGACGAAACAGAATGTGTTTCGCCATTATATGTGTTTCGTCATTATCTGTGTTTCGCCAACATGCGTGTTTCGCCGAATAGCTGATCTGTGCAGTAACTTGAGTTAATTATGTTAAGTGTTAACTGGAATATTTGACTGCTGTTAAGTGTAGCCATCTTGTATATGATTGTGATTACGTGCTACATGTTTATACGTGCATAACTTGGACGCAAACTGATTTCACATACGTGCATACTTTAGGACGTGATTGACTTACTTTGAGCACATACCTAGCATACCGAGCAAACAAGGTGAGTTCACACTTCTACCAAGGCATGGGATTCCCAGGGCTTGGGAATGGGATTTAAGGAATAAGGTTGAATGGATTCATGCGGATATTATTACTAGACTACCATACCATCGTCCTCGGTTGTGAAGGATACTTACGTAAAACCTACGTGAATCTATATTTACTACTGCCTCGGTTGTGTCAGGCACTTACGTAAAACCTACGTATACTTATGCTATTTACTATCCTCGGTTGTGAAGGATACTTACGTAAAACCTACGTATACTTATGCTATTTACTATCCTCGGTTGTGAAGGATACTTACGTAAAACCTACGTATACTTATGCTATTTACTATCCTCGGTTGTGAAGGATACTTACGTAAAACCTACGTAACACTGGTACGTATTACTGTTCTCGGTTGTGAAGAACACATAGTGGTTACAAATAGTCTAGTGGTTATACAACACGGGAAGCCCCCACCAATAGAACTTACTACCGGCCCAGTAGAGCCACATGTTACAAACAAACTTACTATTACGCATTACTTTCTGTGAGCTCGCTCAACTTTTTGTTGACCCTCTGTTACATGCCTTGCAGGACCATAGGTACTTTTGGAGCTTGCACGGGAGGCACAGTCGTTGTGGACATGGATCGTGATTGTGTTGTTAAACATTATAACATTTTGTACTTAAACTTTTGTTGGGTTTACATTAAATGCTTCCGCTACACACTTGTTTATATTTGGTTTTGTAAACACCTATCGTATTGATGAATGACTTTTGAGATACATACTTATGTTCAATATGATTGGTGGCTTGATCCTGGTCATGTCACGCCTCCAAGCGGTAGTACTCCGCGTGTGGAATTTGGGGGTGTGACAGATTGGTATCAGAGCCATTGGTTATAGAGAACTCGGTTTTAATAAGGGAAAAACGTTTTTATTAAAACCAGACTATAACCAGAACAGTGCTCAACGATCCACAACGACGCCTCGCTCCACGTGCAAGACTCATCACTCTAGGTAATATGGTACATGTCTTATTGCCTACTTGCTAGAATTGCATAGAACTTTGCTCCGGGTATGCTTAGGTTAACTTGACACTATTGCATGAGAACACTTGTGTGATTACTCCCTTTTGTTATCGCACTACTCGCGAACCTCTCTCACTTATGTCATATTTACTATGAAGATCATGTCTGGACGTATCAACATGACAAACTTGTCAAGATAAGGTTTGCACACCCTGTTCATAAGATCCATGAAAACCGCAGGCGCGTTCGTTAGCCCGAAAGGCATGACTAAAAACTCGTAATGGCCGTAGCGAGTTCTGAATGCTGTTTTGGAGACGTCCTCATCCCGGACTCTCAGTTGATGGTAACCCGACCTTAGATCAATCTTTGAGTAATAGCTCGACCCTTGCAACTGGTCGAATAAGTCGTCGATGCGTGGAAGTGGATAACGATTCTTCACGGTCACCTTGTTCAGTTCGCGGTAATCTATGCACATACGAAAGGTACCGTCTTTCTTCTTCACAAATAATACTGGAGCTCCCCAGGGCGAAGAGCTAGGACGTATGAAACCCTTTTCCAAGAGTTCTTGCAATTGCTTAGACAGTTCTTCCAGTTCAGTTGGAGCTAAGCGGTAAGGCGCTCGAGCTATAGGTGCTGCTCCTGGAGCTAGCTCGATCTGAAATTCGACCTGGCGATGGGGCGGTAACCCAGGTAACTCTTCAGGAAACACTTGAGGAAAGTCGCGTACTACAGGAATGTCCCCAATCTTTTTCTCTGTCGTCGATGTATCAGTAACGAGTGCTAAAATAGCTATGTGCCTCTTTCGCAGACACTTCTGAGCCTTCAAGAAGGAGATGATGCCACTCACAACACCACTCTTGTCGCCTTGAACTTCGAGAGGTTCTTTGCCAGTACGGGAAATACGAATGATCTTCTCCTTGCATAGGATCTCTGCTTGTTGTTGGGATAACCAATCCATACCAATGACGACATCAAAACTACTCAGAGTTATAGGAATGAGATCGATAGAGAAAGTCTGACCAGCGAGGATAAGATTACAACCCTGAACTATGTGTGTGGCTTCTAGACTTTTACCGTTAGCTAACTCTACGACATGTTTGGTGTTCAACAGTGTTGGTGCACGTTTAAGCATTTGACAAACTTTCAGAGACATATAACTGGTATCCGCACCCGAATCAAATAGTACAGTAACATAAAAGTCGTCGAGAAGAAACTTACCCATAACCACATGAGGATCGTTCCTTGCGTCACTCTGACCAATCACAAATACACGACCCTTTGCACCATTGTTGTTGTTGTTTCCCCCATTGTTGTTCCCACTGCCCTGATTGTTGTTGTTGTTGTTGTTGTTGTTGTTCTGGTTTCGATTTAACTGAGGGCAGTGTCTTTTGAAGTGACCTTCAGCACCACATTGAAAACATCCTTTGTTGCCCTGTTGCTGATTCTGCGGTGCTTGCTGCTGCTGCTGATTCTGAGTTACAGGCCGTGGGCTCCTACAATCCTTGGCCTCATGGCCCATCCTGAGGCACCTCTGACAACGACCCTTGTTGCACTGGCCACTGTGATGCCTGTTACAGTTGTTACACTTTGGGAGGTTCCCTCGATAACTACCCTGCCTGTGACTGCCCGAAGATTGCTGACTAGGGCTCTGATAATCACTAGTCTTGCGCTGTTGCTGTGCTTGAGACTGTACAATAGCTGAACCCCTACTGGAATCCCCTTCCCATTTCTGCTTGTTGTCGCTGGGAGTAACAGGAGTAGCTGGAGTGGTAACGGTAGTAGCGCTGATACGTTTAGGCAGCCTGTTCTGTTCCACCGCCTGATCAGTGAGGCGATGAGCTAGCTTGACGATCTGTTGAATAGTGCCAAGATTCGCTGAGGTTACGTGGCTTTGAATCTCCGGCACCAGACCATTGAGATACAGTTCGATACGCTTAATGGGAGGGTCCACCATAGTAGGACACAGAATAGCCAACTCGTTCGATCTTCTGGTGTACGCTTCAATTTCCGACCCCGTTATTTTCAAGTGGTAAAACTCTACCTCCAGCTTATGAATATCATCACGGCTACAGTATTCCTCTTTGATCAATTCCTTGAAACTGTTCCAGGGTGTGGCATTAGCAACAGCCAACCCTAACATCTGAACCTGCGCATTCCACCAAGTCAGCGCAATGCCTTCCAGAGTACCAGTGGCGTACTTCACCCTGCGAGCCTCAGGGCATTCACACATTTCAAATACTGACTCGAGCTTTTCAAACCAATGGAGGAGTCCAACCGCTCCTTCCGTGCCACTAAAAGTAGTAGGACGACAGTCCATGAAAGTTTTGAAGGTGCAAACAGGTGGCTGAGCGTGCTGACCTGTTGTGTATAAGAATCCAGGACAAGATTAAACACAAGAGTTGGTTTAGGAGTGTAGGATCTAAAGATCCTAGTGTGGGTTACAACTGCAGGGTATACCTCCTGCTTGTGCGGCTGCAACTGCCGCAGCAACTTGTTCGTTAATGAGAGCCGTCAACTGGGCTTGGGTCATGTTAATACGTCCAGACATGATCTTCATAGCAAAGATAACATATGTGAGAAAGGTTCGCGAGTAGTGCGATGACAGAAGAGAGTGAGCAAACAAGTATTCTCATGCAATAGTGTTACGTTTATCTAAGCATACCCTGAGCAAGGTTCTATGCAATTCTAGCAAGTAGGCAATAAGACATGTACCATATTACCTAGGATGTTGAGTCTTGCACGTGGAGCGAGGCGTCGTTGTGGATCGTTGAGCACTGTTTCGGTTATAGTCTGGTTTTAACAAAAAGTTTTCCCTTATTAAAACCTAGTTCACTATAACCAATGGCTCTGATACCAATCTGTCACACCCCCAAAATCCTCACGCGGAGTACCACCGCTTGGAGGCGTGACATGACCAGGATCAAGCCACCAATCATATTGAACATAAGTATATAGTAAAAGTCATTCATCAATACGATAGGTGTTTCCAAAATCAAATATAAACAAGTGTGTAGCGGAAGCATTTAAAGTAAAAACCCAACATAAGTTTAAGTACAAATGTTATAATGTTTAACAACACATTCACGATCCAAGTCCACAACGACCGTGCCTCCCGTGCAAGCTCCAAAAGTACCTAAGGTCCTGCAAGGCATGTAACAGAGAATCAACAACTAGTTGAGCGAGTTCACGGTAAGTAAGTTCGTAATAATAAGTTTGTTTCGTAACATTTGGCGCTACTAGGCCGATAGTATGTTCTATTAGTGGGGGCTTCCCATGTTGCATATACACTAGACTATTTGTAACCATAAGTGTTCTTCACAACCGAGAACAGTAGTACGTACTAAGTTTACGTAGGTTTTACGTAAGTGTCCTTCACAACCGAGGACAGGGGTACGCGGGGGTTTACGTAGGTTTTACGTAAGTGCCTGACACAACCCGAGGCAGTAATGAGTATAAGTTTACGTAGGTTTTACGTAAGTGCCCTTCACAACCGAGGACAGTGATGTGTACTAGTATACGTAGGTTTTACGTATGTGTCCTGCGCATCCGAGGACGATGGTAGATAGTCTAGTAACATTGTAAGTACAAATCCATTCCTTCAATCCCATTCCCAACCCCGGGAATCCCATGCCTTGGTAAGAGTGTGAACTCACCTTGGTTTGCTCGGTATGCTAAGTATGCTCACAATTAATCAATCACGTCCTAGATTATTCACGTATACATAATCAGTTTATAATAACGAAGTTGGCACGTAGGTATAATCATAGTAATCATCGTTCCAATCATCATGCAGCAGATCCATTATTCAAATCACCATTTAGACATGTATACATATTCATATCAAAATTACATGTTTACTGTCATCAACACATGCCTTATCATTATTATATGCACTAACATATTAAATTGTTCAATTCACCTACATCACTTCCCAAGGTCAAACAACCTAATCATGTGCTCTTATCAATTCCAGCCAACAATTGTTAATGTTTTCATGTTATCATTGGACCACAACATGTAGTGGGCTGCCATTATCATCACATGATACCTACAATATTAATAGAATACCTATGCACCTCTAATTGTTTAATCAACAGCATACAACAATCAAATCATAGGAGTAACATGCGATCACAAAGACAGAATCATTATTGCCAAGCACACATGACCGATCATATTACATTCCATATACCAGGCAGTTCATGAACAACCACATAGGTTTACATACCTATCGATTAACATCATAATCATACAATAAACATCTAGATCAACAGAGTATGTAAATCACTATATAAGCCGAAATCCCTTTATGGGTTTAATACACACATTGGGCTTGGAACCTGTTTGGGCCGAAATCACATAGTGATTTCGTCCAGTTGTTAGTGGGGGGTGTTTTCGTTAATGGGGGTTTGGTTTTCGACGGCACATCATCAGCATCAACTTCAATTCACAACATCATCATATTAGAATCATTCACTAAAAAGTCATCGGCACATGACAAGTTGTATGCTCATCATCATCATCATGATATAAACAATAATCAAGATTGAATACCAAATAGCAATCACATGCTTTCTGACAAATCCCTTTATGTTATTGAATTCGGTCCACTAGCAAGCATTCAAAAATAGCATCCCTTCATTTAATATAACTTAATTCACTTTACATAATCCCTTTGACTATTATGACAATATATTCAGGAGGTGCACATGAATTTATAAGATAGAAACTACAAGTTCCTATGCTACAGACAATACTATCAACACATATGATTACCAAACTTCCTTTTATTAAATAACACGATCATCAAGACATCATAATTATATCAATACTAACCGAGATTTTGACTTGATTCAGACGATTGAATGGGATGTTGCGTCCGTGAGGGGGGTGTATCCTTGCCGTCGCCAGTTTGTAGAAGAATAGGGTTTTTCCTAAAAGTGTTCTAACCTAAAGATCTCATAAGTTATAACACAACACAACTGGGCCGAAGCCCATATGCTTTTTGCAAAACAAAGTGGACGGAAACAAATAAGTGTTTTTCTAAAATACCAAGTTTCATGTTATAATCTAAATCACATAAACATGTAACAATCATAGTGCCTTTCATTATAACATAACGTGTATAGCTACAAGTCAAACAACAAAACAATCAAAGTCAACGTGCATTTAATGCGAAAGTGAAAGTCGGAAACTCGAGTTGTCACATTATCCCCAACTTGAAAGAAATTTCGTCCCGAAATTTAGCATGCGGTTACTGAGGAAGCTAGGTAAGTTGTATCGTTTACTGGTTTTCCTGGGGTGTCACATCATCCCCCCGTTGATTTGGGATTTCATCCCGAACTTTTGTAGTAGCTTCAGCCTCAGTAGTAGTTGCATTGTTTTCAAACAACTGGGGATATTTGAGTTCCATTTGGTCTTCGCGTTCCCAGGTATACTCTGGGCCACGACGGGAGTTCCAACGAACTCGAACAAGAGGTATTCTGGTGTTCTTGAGGACCTTAACATCCCGGTCCGTGATTTCAACTGGTTCTTCGACGAAATGCAACCGTTCGTCGATAGTGAGCTCCTTCAAAGGAACTATGAAGGTCTCATCTGACTGACACTTCTTCAGATTCGACACATGAAAGACGTTGTGAACTGCACTGAGTTCAGCTGGTAAGTTCAGTCTGTAGGCCACTTTGCCTATCTTCTCTATGACTTCAAATGGTCCAACGTATCGTGGATTGAGTTTGCCCCTTTTGCCAAAACGAACCACACCCTTCCAGGGTGAAACTTTGAGTAATGCTCGATCCCCAACCTGGAACTCGAGTAGTTTCCTATCTTTATCGGCGTATGCTTTCTGACGGTCACGAGCTGCCGCCATGCGTTGTCGTATTTGAGAAATCTTCTCAGTAGTATCAACTACCATTTCTGGACCTGTGATCTGACTGTCACCCACCTCTGCCCAACAAAGAGGTGATCGGCATTTACGCCCGTACAATGCCTCAAATGGAGCAGCTTTAATGCTGGTGTGGTAACTGTTGTTGTACGAAAATTCCACAAGTGGCAGATGCTTTTCCCAGCCCTTGCCAAAGTCAATTACGCACGCCCGAAGCATGTCTTCTAGAGTTTGAATAGTGCGCTCAGACTGCCCATCTGTCTGAGGGTGATAAGCTGTGCTCATGTCTAATCGAGAGCCAAAAGATTTGTGCATTGCTTGCCACAGTTCTGAAGTAAAACGTGCATCACGATCAGAGATAATAGAGGTGGGCACCCCGTGCCTCGAGACAACTTCCTTAAGGTATATGTCTGCTAGAGTGGAGAACTTATCCGTTTCCTTGATAGCCAAGAAGTGAGCAGACTTTGTGAGTCGATCCACGATCACCCAAATAGTATCATTCCCACGTTGAGATCTAGGTAGGCCAGTAACAAAGTCCATGGAAATTTGTTCCCATTTCCATTGTGGTATCTCAGGTTGCTGGAGTGGGCCTGATGGTTTCTGATATTCTGCTTTGACTCTCGCACAAGTCAAGCACTTGCTAACGTAAGTTGCTATGTGAGCTTTCATGCTAGGCCACCAATATGTAGTTCTGAGGTCGTGGTACATCTTATCCGAACCAGGATGTACTGAGTAACGAGACTTATGAGCTTCATCCATTACAAGCTCGCGTAAATTACCATAGAGTGGGACCCAGATGCGTCCTGTTACATAGTAGGCGCCGTCTGCCCTTTGTTCTAACCGTTGCCTTGAGCCGCGTAGGGCTTCAGCCCTGACGTTTTCTGGTTTCAATGCTTCTACCTGAGCATCTCGTATCTGTGAAGGAAGACTAGACTGAATAGTGAGTTGTAACGCTCGTACACGCCTAGGTGTAGTATCCTTTCGACTGAGGGCGTCGGCCACCACATTGGCTTTGCCCGGATGATACTTTATAGCACATTCGTAATCGTTCAGTAACTCGACCCATCGACGTTGTCGCATGTTCAATTCTTTCTGCTTGAAGATATGCTCAAGACTCCTGTGATCGGTGTAGATGGTGCACTTGGTGCCATACAGATAATGTCGCCATATCTTGAGCGCAAAAACAACAGCTCCAAGCTCTAAATCGTGCGTAGTGTAATTCCGTTCGTGAATCTTAAGTTGGCGCGAAGCATAAGCAATAACTTTATCCCGTTGCATCAACACACATCCAAGACCTTGGATAGATGCATCGCAGTAGACTACAAAATCGTCCGTGCCTTCAGGCAATGAGAGGATAGGTGCGCTACAAAGTCTATCCTTTAAGTGCTGAAACGCTGTTTCCTGTGTATCACTCCAACGGTAAGCAACACCCTTCTGTGTCAGTAATGTAAGCGGCTGTGCAATTTTTGAGAAGTCTTTAATGAACCGTCTGTAATAACCTGCCTGTGACAACTCGAGTTTCCGACTTTCTTTTTTTTTTCGCATTTAGTGCACGTTGACTTTGACTGTGTAGTTGTTTGACTTGTTTAACTTGTAACTGTATACGTTAATTTATAATGAACAATTGTGGTTGCATGATTTTGTGTTTGGCTGTATATCATGAAACACCTGTTGAAAACTTAAACTGTTTAAAACATGGAAGGACCTGACGAAACAGACTGTTTCGCCATATACATTCCGACGAAACTGGTGTGTTTCGCCATCAAGCAACTCGACAAAACAGTGTGTTTCGCCATATCACCTCACGACGAAACTGATGTGTTTCGTCGGCCCATTGATTCGCAAAGCCCATTAAGGGCCCAGAACGGTAATTCGTTCATATTAACGTGAACCGACTCCCTGTTTCACACTTTTAACAAAAATAGAAACCCTAGAACTCTCTCTTTTGAAAAGGCGATACCCATCATCAACCATCATCTTTCTCTCTCGAATCCTCCCTTGTTCATCCCGAATATCTCGGTTAGTGCGTGCTTGTCTAAATCGGTTTCTTTGTCCCTTGATTTCTTTATACATGTTGTGTTTATGCTTGATTTCTGGATTATAGGAGTGTATGTGTATGATGAATACTTAGGGTTTCTTTGTCTAAATCGCACAAGCTTTGTCCAGTCGCACAAGCTGAATTGGACCACACAAGTTGTTTATTCGTTTAATAGTTGGGCCGTATAGATTTGGATTGCATGTTTTGGGTCGGGAACTATTGGGCTTCATTTATTGAATCGCACAAGACTCTTGGGTTAATGAACTTGTGCGAGCCCAATCATCTGAGTCGCACCAGTTGGGCCTTATGTGGATTTGGCTGTGTTACATAATCTATGTGTTCGTGTATTGATAATTCTGTGTAAACTTATGTGCATTACTTGAACCTAGACCTGACTTGTATGGTAACCATGTTAGGATGTGGTTGACCCCTAGCAGCTCGATTGACCTTTCGTTTATCTGCCGAGCTAACCTAAGGTGAGTTCACACTTTCTACAAAGCATGGTAATTCCAGGTGGGTTGGGAATGGGTTAAGGAATATGGATTCCTCGTCCTTCTTGGGTAGGACAGTACGGGTTAAGGAATGTACTTCCTCGTCCTCTTGGACAGTTTAAATTTCACTAGACCAAAACTCTATCACGAAGTCCCTCCTTTTTATATCGACTTAATCGCCGGGCCAATGGCGAGCGGGTCATTAGTTAGATAGCGCTATTTAGGTCTGACAAGCCTCACACCGTGTCGCAGAGGACGGGCGTGAACTAATGGATCTGGGCACGTCAATGATGATAGACATTGACGCTAAGGGCACATAAACATGACTAAAGTCAGTGGTCGATATGGTAACGAGTCTAGTAGTGTAAACATGGGGTAGCCCCCACGGCTGGATTGCCAGAGTAAACGGGATTAAACAAAACACGTTTTCAACTATGGGGTAACCCCCACGGCAAGGGTGCCAGTTAAAGGAAACTATGTTTTTGGAATAACTTAAACAAACACCCAACTGTGAACTCGCTCAACTTTGTTGTTGACTCGTTACTAGATGCTTTGCAGGTCACTAGGTCTAGCAGGAGCTTGCATGGGGAAGATTCGTTGTGGAGCATGGGCATTGAGTGTTCATGATAAACTTATAACTCTGAATTTATGATTTGGGTTTTGAACTATTTTCTTCCGCTGATAACTTAGACTTATTAACTTGTTTTTGGACACCAATTATATTGTGTGGTTGAACTCTTAATTACTTTACTTTATTGTTCAATATGATTGGTGGCTTGATCCTGGTCATGTCACGCCTCCATGCGGTGATACTCCGCGCGTGGATTTTTGGGGGTGTGACAGATTGGTATCAGAGCCATTGGTTATAGTGAACTTGGTTTTAAAAAGGGGGAAAAGCTTTTTGGTAAAACCAGACTTTAACCTGTATAGTGCTTAACGATCCACAACGACGCTTCGCTCCACGTGCAAGGCTCAACACTATAGGTGATATGATTTATGTTTATATTGCCTACTTGATAGTTACATAGTACTTTGCTCATGGTATGCTTAGTTAGTATAACGACTGTTGCTTGAACTCGGTGTGCTTACTCTCTTCTGTCACTCCACATGCGCGACACTTTTCTTACTTGTGTTTTCTTCGATGTGAAGATCATGAGTGGACGAATCAACCTAACTCAAGCCCAGCTAACGGCTTTGATCAATGAACAAGTTGATGCGGCACTTGCAGCCACCCAGGCAGGAGGTATAACCTGCCATTGCAACTAACTCTAGGATCTTTAGGTCCTACTCTCGTAAACCAACACTTGTGCTTAACCCTGTCCCTTCTTACAACCACGACAGGTCAACATGCTCAGCCTCCCGTGTGCACCTTCAAAACTTTTATGGACTGCCGACCTACTACTTTCAGCGGCACTGAAGGAGCTGTAGGCCTCCTCCACTGGTTCGAGAAACTCGAATCTATCTTCGAGATGTGTGAATGCCCTGTGGCTCGCAGGGTGAAATATGCTACTGGTACTCTCGAGGGTATAGCGCTCACATGGTGGAACGCTCAGGTCCAAATGCTGGGGTTGGTTGCTGCTAACGCCACCCCATGGAATGATTTCAAGGAATTGATCAAGAAAGAGTACTGTAGTCGTGACGATATTCACAAGCTGGAGGTAGAGTTTTTCAACTTAAGGATGACGGGGTCAGAAATTGAAGCGTACACGAAAAGATCGAACGAGTTGGCTATCATGTGTCTAACTATGGTAGACCCTCCCATCAAACGTATTGAACTGTACCTCAAGTGTTTAGTGCCAGAGATTCAAAGTCACGTGACCTCAGCAAATCTTGGCACCATTCAGCAGATCATCAAGTTGGCTCATCGTCTCACGGATCAGGCGATGGAGCAGAACAGGTTACCAAAGCGTATTAGTGCTACTACTTCTGATACTCCCAGCGACAACAAGCGTAAATGGGATGGAACTTCAAGCACAGGTTCAACTTCTGTTCAGTCCTAGTCTCAGCAGAGAAGGACTGACGACTACAAGAGCCCTAGTCAGCAATCAACTGGTAGCCAAAGTCAAGGTGGGTACAGGGGAATTCACCCCAAATGCAATCACTGTAACCTACACCACAGCGGGCCATGCACCAGGAGTAACTGTCATCGGTGCAACAAGCCAGGCCACGCCGCAAAGGATTGCAGAAGTTTACGCCCCGCAAACCAGAATCCTCAGCAACAACAAGCCCCACAGAATCAACAACAGCAGCATTAGCAACAAAAAAGGGTGCTTTCAGTGTGGTGCTGAAGGCCACTTCAAGAGACACTGCCCGCAGCTAAACCGAAACCAGAACAACAACAACAATAATCAGGGGAATGGTAACAATGGGGGCAACAACGATGGCATTGGTGCCAGGGGTCGTGTATTCGTGATTGGCCAGGGTGAAGCGAGGAACGATCCCAATGTTGTGACGGGTAAGTTCCTACTAGACGACTTTTATGTTACTGTTTTATTTGATTCGGGTGCCGATACTAGCTACGTGTCCTTAAAGGTTAGTCAAATGCTTAAGCGTACCCCAACACCTTTGAACACCAAGCACACTGTAGAGCTAGCTAATGGTAAAAGTTTAGAGGTCACACACGTAGTCAAGGGTTGTAATCTTGTTCTTGCTAGTCACACCTTCTCTATCGACCTCATTCCTATCGTTCTGAGTAGTTTCAACGTTGTCATTGGGATGGACTGGTTATCCCAACACCAAGCAGAGATTCTTTGCAACGAGAAGATTGTCCGTGTTCCCCGTTCAGGTGATGAACCTCTCATGATTCCTGGCGACAAGAGTGGTGCTGTCGTGAGCATCATCTCTTTCCTTAAGGCCCAGAAGTGTTTGTGGAAGGGCCACACTGCTATTCTGGCTCTTGTTACTAATACCACGATGAAGGAGAAGAAGATAGAAGATTTTCCGATTGTGCGCGACTTTCCTGAAGTATTTCCTGAGGAATTACCTGGTCTTCCGCCCCACCGTCAGGTTGAATTCCAAATCGAGCTAGCTCCTGGAGCAGCGCCCATAGCTCGAGCACCATATCGTTTAGCCCCATCAGAACTAGAAGAGTTGTCTACGCTACTACAAGAGCTCTTGGATAAAGGTTTTATTCGTCCTAGCTCTTCGCCCTGGGGAGCTCCAGTGCTATTCGTGAAGAAGAAGAAAGACGGTACCTTTAGAATGTGTATTGACTACCGCGAACTCAACAAGGTGACGGTGAAGAATCGTTATCCTCTTCCACGTATTGATGACCTGTTCGACCAGCTGCAAGGGTCTAGCTACTACTCGAAGATTGATCTAAGATCGGGATACCACCAGCTGAGAGTCCGAGAAGCGGACGTCTCCAAAACAGCCTTTAGAACTCTTTATGGACACTACGAGTTTTTGGTCATGCCTTTTGGGCTGACAAACGCACCTGCGGTCTTCATGGACCTTATGAACCGAGTGTGTAAACCTTACATGGATAAGTTCATTATAGTTTTCATCGACGACATCCTGATCTATTCTAAGAGTCAGGAGGAACACGAGCAGCATCTACGACTTATTTTGGAACTCCTTCGAACAGAACAACTTTATGCTAAGTTTTCAAAATGTGACTTCTGGCTTCGCGAAGTCCATTTTCTTGGCCACGTGGTAAACAAGGACGGGATCCACGTTGATCCATCCAAGGTAGACTCGATCAAGAACTGGCCTGCACCCCGTACACCAACAGAAATCCGCCAATTCTTGGGTTTGGCAGGTTATTACAGAAGGTTTATCAAGGATTTCTCAAAGATTGCCCAACCTCTCACTTCACTGACTCAGAAGGGTGTCACCTATCGTTGGGGAGATGCACAAGAGTCCGCATTTCAGCACTTAAAGGATAGACTTTGTAGCACACCTATCCTCTCATTGCCTGAAGGCACAGATGATTTTGTGGTTTATTGCGACGCTTCCATTCAAGGACTTGGTTGCGTGTTGATGCAACGTGACAAGGTCATTGCCTACGCATCGCGCCAACTTAAAGTTCATGAAAGGAACTACACTACGCATGATTTGGAGCTGGGAGCTGTTGTTTTCGTACTTAAGATATGGAGACATTACCTGTACGGTACCAAGTGCACCATTTACACTGATCACAGGAGTCTCGAGCATATCTTCAAGCAAAAGGAGTTAAACATGCGACAACGTCGATGGGTCGAACTCTTGAATGATTACGAATGCGTGATCAAGTACCATCCAGGCAAAGCCAATGTCGTGGCTAACACCCTCAGTCGAAAGGATACTACGCCCAAGCGTGTGCAAGCGTTACAACTTACCATCCAATCTAGTCTTCCTACTCAGATACGAGATGCTCAGGTTGAAGCATTGAAGGCGGGAAACATCAAGGCTGAATCCTTACGAGGATCAAGGAAACGATTAGAACAAAAGGAAGACGGCGCTTACTACGTAACAGGGCGTATTTGGGTCCCACTTTATGGAAACTTACGCGAACTTGTGATGGATGAAGCACACAAGTCTCGTTACTCAGTACATCCTGGTTCGGACAAGATGTACCACGACTTGAAAACTATGTACTGGTGGCCTAGCATGAAAGCCCACATTGCAACCTACGTCAGTAAATGTTTGACTTGTGCAAGGGTCAAAAGTGAGTATCAGAAACCATCAGGCTTACTTCAACAACCAGAGATACCAAAATGGAAATAGGAGAAAATTTCCATGGATTTCGTTACTGGTCTGCCTAGATCACAACGCGGAAATGACACTATTTGGGTGATAGTGGATCGATTAACTAAGTCTGCACACTTCTTGGCTATCAAGGAAACTGACAAGTTCTCTACTTTAGCAGAAGTTTACCTAAAGGAAGTGGTTTCGAAGCACGGGGTGCCAACCTCCATTATCTCTGATCGTGATGCGCGTTTTACTTCTGAACTGTGGCAAGCAATGCATAAGTCCTTTGGCTCACGTTTAGACATGAGCACAGCATATCACCCACAAAAGGATGGGCAGTCTGGATGCACCATCCAAACCTTTGAAGACATGCTTAGGGCATGCGTAATCGACTTTGGTAATGGCTGGGAAAAACATCTTCCATTAGTGGAGTTCTCGTATAATAACAGTTACCACACTAGTATCCAGGCCGCTCCGTTTGAGGCATTGTACGGGCGTAAATGCCGATCACCTCTTTGTTGGGCAGAGATTGGCGACAGCCAGATCACTGGCCCAGAACTTGTGGTAGACACAACAGAAAGGATTGCTCAGATACGGCAACGAATGGCGGCAACTCGTGACCGTCAGAAAAGCTACGCTGATAAGCGCAGGAAACCACTCGAGTTCCAGGTTGAGGATCGAGTGCTACTCAAAGTCTCACCTTGGAAAGGTGTTGTCCGTTTTGGCAAACGAGGCAAACTCAACCCACGATACGTTGGACCATTCGACATCATAGAGAAAATAGGCAAGGTCGCCTACAAACTGAACCTACCAGCAGAACTCAGTGGAGTTCACAACGTTTTCCATGTGTCGAATCTGAAGAAGTGTCTGTCAGATGAGACCCTCATAGTTCCTTTGAAGGAGCTCACTATCGACGATCGGCTGCGATTCGTCGAGGAATCAGTAGAGATTATTGACCGAGATGTGAAAATTCTCAAGCGTACCAGAATTCCTCTTGTTCGAGTTCGTCGGAACTCCCGTCGTGGCCCAGAGTTTACCTGGGAACGAGAAGACCAGATGAAGCACAGGTATCCCCAGTTGTTCGAGAACAACGAAACCACTACTGAGGCTAAAGCTACTGCGGAATTTCGGGACGAAATTCCAAACCAACGGGGGAAGGATGTGACACCCCAGGAAAACCAGGAAAACCATGCAAGTTAACTAGCTTCCTCAGTGAGTACGTGCTAAATTTCGGGACGAAATTTCTTTCAAGTTGGGGATAATGTGACAACTCGTATTTCAAACCTCTTTGTACTTTGATGAAACCGATGTGAACATTATGTGATTATGTGAACTTTGTTGATCAATGGAATGTTATGTTATTATGTTATGTGATTATGTGTAGTGCACGTATGTATGTAATAGGATCACACAAAACAAGCCCGGTCACACAACACTTGGCCGATCGCACAAGCCCATTCGGGCCACACTCTTTGTATCTGAACCAAGGTCAGCCCGAGAATGGGTTCGGCCCACTCCCTTTACACGCCTAACCCATGAGGAGAGTGTATACTCCTCATTAGTTGCAAATCTCATAACACACACAAACCCTACTCTCTCTTTCTCTCCTCTCGAAGCCGACGGCAAACATCCTCTCTCAATCGAAGATCTTATTGTTCGGATCATCATCGTTATACTCTCTTAACCGGTTAGTGTCATGTTATTGTTTGATTTCGTTTTGGTTGATGCTTGTTATATGATTGAATATACGTTATTCGGGATTTGATTCTTAAAAAGAGTTATGATGAACAAACTGTCTGATCATTATAGGGTTGATAAATGCTTGATGTTGATTTAGACGGGTAAGAACCAAATAGAAATAATGTTCGCGGCTCTTATGTGTAGAATGATTAAATCAATATAGGGTTTGCTAATCGTATGGTATTAATGATGAATTAGGATCGAATACATGTTAATCAACTATGGAGTAATTGGATTCGGATGATTAGTATGTTTGGTCAAGAGTTGTTAAATGTTGAGTTAAGGATTTTGGTGTTAACTCTACTGTTGATTCGATGAAGATGATGATGAGTTATTATGATATTAGGGTTCATATGAATTAATGATGAATGCATGATTTGATCGATTAGTTGTCTAGATGGAAACTGTTGGAATTGATTTGCAAAGTAATTGTGTAACTGATATGCATGAAATTCAGAATTTATAACCGATCACACAAGACTCCTTGGTTGCACAAGATCAGATCATACAAGATCTGATCTGATCGCACAAGGCAGTCGCACAAGATAGGTTGAGGTACAATAAGTTAGAACACAGTGTACAACACAGCACTGCATGATCGCACAAGATCTTGTGGATCGCACAAGGCACTGCCGATCGCACAAGGCTTGGGCCACACACACAAACTACTTGAACTGCATTACTGTTGGGCCTCAAAGCCCAAGCCCAATCGCACAAGCTTTGTCCAGTCGCACAAGCTGAATTGGACCGCACAAGTTGTTTATTCGTTTAATAGTTGGGCCGTATAGATTTGGATTGCATGTTTTAGGCTGGGAACTATTGGGCTTCATTTATTGAATCGCACAAGACTCTTGGGTTAATGAACTTGTGGGAGCCCAATCATCTGAGTCGCACAAGTTGGGCCTTATGTGGATTTGACTGTGTTACATGATCTACGTGTTCGTGTATTGATAATTCTGTGTAAACTTATGTGCATTACTTGAACCTAGACCTGACTTGTATGGTAACCATGTTAGGACATGGTTGACCCCTAGCAGCTCGATTGACCTTTCGTTTATCTGCCGAGCTAACCTAAGGTGAGTTCACACTTTCTACAAAGCATGGTAATTCCCGGTGGGTTGGGAATGGGTTAAGGAATATGGATTCTTCGTCCTTCTTGGGTAGGACAGTACGGGTTAAGGAATGTACTTCCTCATCCTCTTGGACAGTTTAAATTTCACTAGACCAAAACTCTATCACGAAGTCCCTCCTTTTTATATCGACTTAATCGTCGGGCCAATGGCGAGCGGGTCATTAGTTAGATAGCGCTATTTAGGTCTGACAAGCCTCACACCGTGCCGCAGAGGACGGGCGTGAACTAATGGATCTGGGCACGTCAATGATGATAGATATTGATGCTAAGGGCACATAAACATGACTAAAGTCAGTGGTCGATATGGTAACGAGCCTAGTAGTGTAAACATGGGGTAGCCCCCATGGCTGGATAGCCAGAGTAAACGGGATTAAACAAAACACATTTTCAACTATGGGGTAACCCCCACGGCAATGGTGCCAGTTAAAGGAAACTATGTTTTTGGAATAACTTAAACAAACACCCAACAGTGAACTCGCTCAACTTTGTTGTTGACTCGTTACTACATGCTTTGCAGGTCACTAGGTCTAGCAGGAGCTTGCATGGGGAAGAGTCGTTGTGGAGCATGGACATTGAGTGTTCATGATAAACTTATAACTCTGAATTTATGATTTGGGTTTTGAACTATTTGCTTCCGCTGATAACTTAGACTTATTAACTTGTTTCTGGACACCAATTATATTGTGTGGTTGAACTCTTAATTACTTTACTTTATTGTTCAATATGATTGGTGGCTTGATCCTGGTCATGTCACGCCTCCATGCGGTGATACTCCGCGTGTGGATTTTTGGGGGTGTGACATATTAACATCATTCTTCATCTTTCAATCTCACACAACCTCCTCCCTTCTTCCCTTACTATCGGCTCAAAGACACACACTCACATCCACCATTGTCAAGCTTCATACAACCAATCCAAGGTGATCTAGAGGTGTATGGAGGCTATCTAAGGAAGCTTGAAGTGTAGGAACTTGAAGGACCACTTTGTGGAGCCTTTAACCACCTATTTTCTTTCATATTCATCATCATTATTCTTGTGCCACTTCCCTAGCCATTAGAGCTAGTAGTAAGCTTCTTGATCTTGTTTTTACTTCTAATCATAATCGTTAAAGTGTTATGTAAGTGGTTAAACTCAAAAATCATAAAGAAATATGAAGATGATCATTAACATAAAGCTAAATAAGATGAAATCTAAGTTGATTAAGTGTATGTATGAAACTTGTTTGTGGATTTCTTGTGTTTATGATGTTGATCATGATAATAACCTTGCTAGATGATGATTAAACACATGATCTAGCAAGTATAAGGATGGATCTTAAACAAATCATAATGATCATCCGTTATGTGAATCATGAACTTGGAAATGAAGTTGCTTTAGAGTATGATGATGATTAATACATGTTAAAAGTCTTGTAAAAGGATGAATACAAAAATAATTTTCTCAAGAAACCAAAGTTATTTACAAGATTAACATGATCATGATTTTTAAAGGAAGTAAACATGTTTTTAGTGTTAAAACAAGACTAGAAACATGTTTGTAACAAGAAAAATACAAAAGAATTATTTTTGAAAAAATCATCTTACAAGTTGTAAATGACCAAATCTTTCAAGAATGTGATTTACAAACAAATAACCATGTTTTAAAGGGTAACTAAACCTACTAAATAACATGGTAAGTTACTACAAGTTTTTACAAAATTTCAAGTTCATGATGTAGTGTAATTTACATGATCTTGGCTCATGGCAAGTCTTGATTGAGTTGTTGATGATTGATGATGATTTTAAAAGAAAATGATATGCTTTGAAAGCATGAAAACCTCCATTTTTAAGGGGAGACTATGGCAAAATTTTTGTAGAAATTAAACACTTAGAAAAATATTTTAAAACACGTGTTTATAAGTAAATTTTGAACATGAATTTCATATAAAAGTTTGCCATAATTTTTATTACAAAAACTACAAATATTGGAGGTTGGTTTTTGATAAATAAAAGTGACTAGGTATGTATTTAGGAAAATATATTTAGATGTCACCATTTGTGTGCTACTTGTATATTATGTGTATTAGTTATATTATTTTAGGAACTTGAAAATAATATAACACACTAATATACCAAACATTTGGAATACAAATATTACCAAAATTCCAAGAAAACTCATATATAATTTATACCCGAATATCGGACAAACGGACTTATGGACTATAAGTAACATATTCCGGAAATAAATCCGTAACTTAACAAACGTGACGAACGGTATTTTTGAAACCAATGAAATGGCAAGATATGAATTTTTACAAGAATTATGAAATATATCATATTTTTGTCAAGTATAAAATATATTATTTTGGGTGAAACTAGAAAAATATACTTTCTAAGGCTAATCTTAAAAATATATATTATTTTTGAGATTTATAAGGAATATACTTATTTTTGCCGAATAATTTTATAGATATTTTTCTATAAAAACTCTCTCAAAATATGTATATTTTGAGAATATAAATTGGTAATTTTTAGTTGTCTAAAAATAATGTTCCGGAAAAATAATCACAAGTTTAATTATAAAATACTTAATGAATACAAGAAAATACGTATCCTCATACGTATAAATACATCCCGGAATACACCACCAATACTTGGCAAAATACACAAGTATGAATATACACAAATACAAGTGTACGTATGCTTGAAAAATATACATGTGTAGAATATATATAATAAACCAAGTTTAAAATATATTACTTTAACAATATTCCAAATATTGGGATGAATATAATTTAAGTTATTATTTTAACTAATAATTATACACTTTGGAATTATATAAAGTACATCAAGGATGTAACTCAAAATATACCAATGATTCCAAAATAAGTCTTAATAAACAACTAAGACTAATAGTCGTTACACGACCTAAACATCTAATAAGACATAGTATGTGTGTAGGTAGTGATACGACGCTCTAAGCAAACCCGGTGAAGTTTACGACGCAGGAAACCCAAAATTGTGAGTTCATGTCCCCACTTTTAAACTTTTACTTGTTTTCTAAACTTGGGGAAAATACATGTACTATGGTATGTAGAATACCAAACTAAGGAATGATACTATAGATCATGTGACGTATAGGGTGCCATAAGCACCATTAATCAATTACATACCTAGACCGCGGAACAAAAGGTTAGATCTAATGGGTTTCAGGCAACCACACTCTTGGCCACACTTTTACCAAGAAGTGCTTTTGTGTCTCTAGTCGTGAATCGACAAGTAAAAATGCCTATGGTTTGGATGCTTCCTATGTCGTTACAAATGTTAGTGGCCTTGTGAACCATTAGCGATCTCGTATTCCTTACATTTACAGAAATACTTGTTTCAATACAATTGCATACCATGTTTTCTACAACGAATGCTTAAATGTTTTACTCAAAACTACATGAATTCACACCAACATCATGTTGACGATTTTCTAAAACTTACATGTATTTCAGGTAACTAAAGTGGATGTACGTGCGGTCTTACTCTTGCTCCTAGAATCTGTTCAGAAATCGAAGTTGTGACCTTTCTAACTTTCTGTCTCTTTGGAACATCACCAGTTGGCTGAGCTTTTCTCTTTCTAATACCTTTCTTCTTTAACTTCTCTTTCTCTACAGGTGTAGGCTCGTAAGTTGCATCTTCTTCATCTGAAGCTTTCTTCTTCTGAGGAGTTGTTTTCAATCTGAACTTTCCACTAACATAAGAAGTAGGTGCCAACTGTGTAACTTCAAGGTCGCTTTCAGTTTCACTAGAGTCTGAATGCACCTCACCTTCAACCAACGTCTCTTTCAATTTTTCACCACCAACTGCAGTTTCAACTTTCTCAGCAGCTTTTGCAGCATCTTGTTTATCTACAATATTCATAACTTCATCAACTGTTGTCACACCCCGACCGCGTTAAAACAACGAAACCGCGGCGGAAACGTCGGGGGGTGGAGCAACAGAATTATTGTTTCGCAACCATGGATTCAAAATGTTTCGTTTTATTGATTCATTAGTTAATTTACATTGTCTTAAAACAAAACAAACAAGTTAAACATAGTCTATCATCGTTATTAGGTCACCAAGGCCTCGTCCAGTCCTAAGTGAGCATGCATCCTAGCAATCAACATCATTCAACAACACCTGAAACATATGTAAAAACAAAGTCAGCAAAGAAATGCTGGCGAGCACATAGGTTTTATGAGAGTGTCGGATTCATGGCTCGTTTACATGTTGCGATACCTCATTAGACTACAAGAGTCAAAAGTTTAAAACTTTGTTTTGAAAAGTGTATAGTATTGCAACATAATTAACCAACTCAAATCAAGTTGGTTATAGTTTATAAAATCTCGCAGCCATGATTCTTAACTCAAAACATTTGTTTAAGTAAACCCAATTGTAAATCACCTTGTTAGAAAAACTCGTATGGTTTATATTATTTAGAAAACATCGTTGTGTGACATCGTTTCAAAATCGTTTACCCAAGTGAACTAAATAACGCCATGGTATGTAATATGATGAAAACACTTATATATAAGAAGTACCAGCGGCGTATCTACCATGTTTTCATCACATTACACCCGTCCCGTTATCTAAACACTAACCAAAAACCAATCGTTTGTTCAATTCATTTAACTCGTTAAAATCATTTCAAATCGTTTAAATCATTCTCGTTTTAATTGTGAAAACTACTTTTCGTCGCATCGCTAATAACATCCAAACCTTCGTAACTCGTCCATCGTCAAACTCGTATTAACAAACCACCAAAGGGTAAATTAACAATCACAGATTCAGTCGTTACCCACATAACCCCCACACATAACTATTGGTGCAGTCTGATAACGGGATTTGTCAGATCCTATGGTACCATAACCTAATACTGGTCGGTTCGGCCAAAACTATGAATGTTATTCGTTATGTAACTACGTCCAACAAGTTTGTTCACATTATCGAAATCGTTATTAGTTTTATATAAACCATATTAATCATTTTTGAAACCATCGTTAAAATCATCGAAATCATTTAACACATATGAATCACCCCAAAACAATTGAAAACAGTAAAATAGGGGAACTATGTACTCACATAGTTACCACAAAACATGTAAAAAGAGAGGATCTATGTACTCACATCGAAGTGCAAAGTATCCTCAATCCAAAACAAGCTCAAGCAAAACAAGGAAATCAAGTAGTACCTAGTAATCGAATCACTAGTAAATAAATCGACACCTAAATCAGAAGATCGGATAGAATGAGGTCTTGTAAACCAAATGAGTATTGGAACTCATGTGATATGGTTTAATGAAGCCTACATCCTAAAACGGAACCTAACCGAAGTGCTTTCGACCCGTTACAACCCATTAAGGTAGCTTACGCCACTTTAACGCGTCGTGCGCGCAAATGCGCGTTGGAGACACCTAACTAGTCCTATGACAAGTATTATATGCCTAAACATGTTACATAATTAGTTTAAGTGACAAAAGTTAAGTTACATATGCTTGATTACCAATTATGCATGAAAAAGGTATTTTGGTCATTTACCTAAGGCATATAAACTAACTATCATACAACTAATTAAACTAAGTGACCATAAGGTATAACCTCGGAAGGTAATTCCCTATACAACTACGGTCACTAAACATGCTTGGTCGGATCCTAAAGATCAACTAAACGGGTCGGGTTCGAAAGTCTAAACGGTTGTTAAGACCACTTATCTTACGACCCTATACAAGCACTAGACTAAAAGTGACGAGTTAAACATGTTGAAACATGTTTAACTAAGTTAGAAAACAGGTTTTGATATCAAAACAAAGGGTTTTGATACCCAAGAATAGTTTGGTTGCAAAATACGCATAAATACGCATTTTGACCAAAACTATGACTCGTCACTACGCCTAATCAACGTGGTAATCAGTGGGTGTAGTCACAATGGACTATAACCATCGTGATTACGCTCACGTTGCAAAGTTCAACCGAACTTTGTGTTAATCAAAGACTGGTCAAAGCAAAAAGTCAAACACTGTTTGACTTTCACGCTTGAAAACGATAAAAGCATGAAAGAAACTTACAAAGGGTCCAAGCTAGGAAGTTTGATTCAAGTTTTCTCAGGTATGAAGTGTTTAAACCTCAACTTAGAGCAAAATGAATCAAGTGTGAGCTGAAATGAATGAAAGTGTTGGGTATTTATAGATTTCCTAGAACCGTTAGGATCGTTTCTCGCAAATCGTGCTTCAATCTTGGCCTTACACTTGGGCACATGGTTTAAAATACTAGGGGTACTCAAATACCAGTCCATAGAGTGCAAAATAAGGGGTTGAAAACCATCAAAACCAGCCCAATGACCAGATTCAATGTTTCTGTGCTGAAGTTCTGTCGTGGGCCACGTAAGAAATAGACATGGCTTACGCGCCCCTCCTAGACTTCTTTGACAGATTGTCAGTTTTGGCCCCTGCAAGCCCAAAACTTGGTTTTCGATGCATTTTTGACACGTTTAAGCCACGTTAACCCCATTTCAAGGCTCTAAAATGAAGTTAAGTATAGGGAACTTAAAATATGCTCAAAAACATCTCGGATGTCGGTTTTTTTGGTCGTACGGTTGCGTTATTCGGTTAATTACGACGGAAGTCGTAACGGACGCAAAAACGATCCAAATTGCGCGACGAATGGTATTTTTGCATTCCAATCACTAAAATAAGATATTTTAATGATTACAAAAATTTTTGGATGTCCGGATATATTCAGAACGTAAGATATGCGCGAAAATGCAAACTTATGCACTTTTTGACGCTTTTAGTCCCTGTTGATCAAATAAGTTTATTTTTGCGCACCAAACACCTCAAAGCCTATTTCTAAGCCATGTAAAGGATATTTAGGGCATGTTTAACTTATGATCAAGTTCCGGAGTGTTCATTGTAAAACGAAATGGCATACTTTCGCAGTTTGACACAAATAGTCCCTGCGTTCGAATAGACTTGTTTTCAACACACCAAACCATCCAAAACTTGTTTCTAAGTTATGTAAAGGTTATTTAAGGTATGTTAAGCCTATGCCATTATTACGGAGTGTTTGTTGCATTAAACTGATTACGTTTACGCACCAGTTTGCGTATAACCTTCCAAAAAGCGATTTAAAGCTTGAAACCGAACTCGATTCAAAACGTAAAATCATCAAACACAAATATACATATAATAACACCAAAAAAATTGTTTTATTAATAATTGATATTGTTTTACATTATACATCGATTACATAGCACAGTTGTCACAACTGTGATTTCATCTGCAACTGGATCACCTGTAACAGTAACATCAACGTTTTCTGGAGGAAGATCAATTGGTTCATCGACCGATCTTGGTGGTGATTTTTGATTCTTTGTTGTACTCTTAGGAGCAGCTTTAGGAGTTGTAACTTTAGGAGTTCTTTTTTCGGCTTCTCATCTTTCTTTACCCACGATTTGATCTTCTTGGGTATAAACGGCTCCATTTTCTTCGTTTCGTCATCAGACCCACTATTATCATGCCTCCACTTGTCGTCTTCAGGAGCTTAATAATCTGCTTTCTCAATTGCAGCAAATTTCTTTCTAAACTTCAGCTCTTTGCCCTTTTTAATTCCTCTGTAGACGTCTAACCGCTTCAAAGTCTCGTTATCCATATGCTCTAGCTTTAACTCATCACTATCAACCTTTGGCAAGTTTTGAATTTGATCATCAAGAAGCATCTGCACGAATCTTGGATATTGCACGAACCTTTCACCTTTGATGTTGAACATATGGTTGAAAATCACTTGCGATATGTTATAGGGCCTGTTAAGAATCAGACAAGTGATAATATTCATAATGTAATTTGGAGATTCATCGAAAGCACCTTTCCTGTGACCTAGTGCGTGTATCACAGAATGAACCAAAAACTTGTACGGTCTCGAAAGCTTCGACTTTGTATATGCTAGATCATTAACGAACCAAGTGTATCCCATTCTCATCCATAGTCCTTTGCATAATCTTTCAGAAATAATAATTGGATCTTCATCTTTGTCTTTGAAGTCCAGAACTCTCCTGATATCACCAACTGTTATCTTCACCGAAATATCAACATCTTTATTATTCTTATCTTTTATTCTCACAGCTGAATGAATAGACTTTTCTCTTCAACATAATGAGTTGCATTCCAGAACGCCCACACGTGTGATCCATAGCTTTTATGTTGATCCGTTAGAGCTTTGTGAATTCAGCTATCTTTAATGAATTTCAGAATCTCTTTAAACGGATCCATCTTTGGTAACTTCTCATCCAAACACAACAGATGTTGTGTTTGCAATGAAAATCAGAACCCTTAGCTTGCAAAAATAGCATCATCAGAACATGCACGTTTATCGAGACACATAATGCACATTGAAAAATATTCAACACTTAGAAAAATTTCTAACTTTCAAATCATGTACATTCCATCCGGATGGACTATGGTCCGAATGGGTATAACAATGTTAAGAGGTCCGGATGAACTTAAATCAGGATAGACAATCAAAGTATATGGTCCGAATGGATATCTCCGGATGGACTCAATCATCCGGATGGACAATAACATGTATTGTTCAGATCATACAACCAAAATATGTGTCCGGATGGGCCATTCGGAAGTACATCCGGATGAACGCCGATGAATATTCAACAAATTCATGATGAATTTTTGAAAGATTTTATGAAATTGAAGCCTAAATCTCTTAAAACTAAGGCCGATTAGACTTAATCTATGTTCAATTTCATCAAAAAACAATCTAAAATGGCCTAGATCTAAGGAAACATAGGTGTCGGTAACCGAATGTAAAATTGAAGGCCTAAAAGATGAAATTTGAAATACTTACCTTCACCATTGCAAGTGTTGTGCCGATCAACACCCCTAGGTCTAAAATCCGGCAGCGTAACAGAAAGAAATCGACGTATAAAATTGAGAGAAAAAGTGTGGGTCTTCGGATGAGTTTTTGTTCGAATGAGCTTTAACTCTCCGGATGGACTATATATAGCTCCCAAATGTCCATCCGTCCAGATGGCTTATGCTCTGGATGAACTTTTGTCCATCCGTCGGGCTGGACTCCATCCGTCCGGATGGGCTTTTCAAAATCCAAACTTTTCTATTTTTCAAACTTTTTACCAATTTTATCAGATTTTAACATCCACTCAAGTATCCAAGTCCAAACTAATGACCCTGGTTACTCGTGACCAAGTCCAAGTTAATGACATTGGTTGACCCGATAACGAACCGTCTGGCATATTTAATCAAAAGTTTCAACTTTTTCAAAAAAACAAGTTTCAAGTTAATGAACTTGTTACTTTTCAGTTTCCCAACATTCTCAGATTAGCTCCCACCCAATCATTCAGGATCTTTCTCTGCATCTGAGATTCCGAAGATCAGCTTTCCAACATTGGTTTGTCGAAAATAACGCAGAAACAAAATATTTTTGTATTTTAGAAACTTTATGCTAAAACACACTGAAAATCTTTTTGGATTTAATCAGAAAATAACAACAAGAAACTATTTACAAAAATATTTTTGTGAGTTGTGTTAGAGGATCATATCAACTACCGACGAGTCACATGCACCGTTGAGCTTATTACACACTAAGTTTTAAATGATTCACCTAGATTTTCAATATACTGATCCACTTAAATTCTCACACAGAGTTCAACTGATTTAGGATACGGGATTAATGTTTTAAACACTTAACTTATTCGCGTGTCTCACCTCAGAATATACTCTCGTATCCAGATTCCCCATATTCAGTCTTACAGGTGAATATACTATAATGATATATGTTCTCTGGGTAGTGCGAGACCATGAGAGCTCAGGTTAGAACTTCCGTTCAGACAGAGAGATGATGGCTTGACTTTAGGTGTGTCCCACTTAGGGATCTTCTTTACAACAACACTTGATTTGTATCTTTTTATAGTTTATCAATTTTTATGCTAAGGGAAAGCTTTTTTAAAGCGTGTAAAGTATTATACGAGGACTAGGCCATTGCTTCCATAATATCAAAAGTCCTGGTATAATACCCCAGATATCACTAAGTATAAAAACCTAGTAACTCAGAAATAGGCAATCTTTCAAACAAGATTTCAGGGGTTACTTATATATCCGAGAGATGTTCCCCACGAGATAAGTAAGAAATAGAATTTATGTTGATATCCCGAATTCAGTTTACTAAACATGTAAAAAACTATCGACACATCAACAGTGAGACCGTTTAACGCTTTTTAACATTCTAAATCTTTAGCGTACCGTGACAGTCTAGCTGATGTACTATCATTTCCTCTTTTTACACCAACTCTTTTTGGGTTTTCTATTGTTTTTTAGATTTTTGAAATTTTTTACTGTTTTTATATTTTTACTTTTTTTAATGTTTTTGTATTTTCTATAACACGATCTCCCCCTAAAGACCAAAACATTTAAAAATATGTCAAACTAGAGAAGATTGCTTCCCAACGTCCTCTGCTTTGGATTCTTCATCAACGCCAATAACATCTTCCCCCGACGACAAAAGCTTCATCCCGTTTAATTTTAACAGATAATGAAAACGGTTTTTATCAAACGGTTTTGTGCGAAGGTCAGCCTTTTGTTCGTCGATGTGGATTTTTTCGATTCGAATCAACTTATTCTCGTAACAGTCACGGATGAAGTGATGTCGGATCTCAATATGTTTTATTTTAGCGTGATGTACTGGATTCTTAGTGATGTTAATAGCTGCCTCATTATCTACAAATATGGGCGAGTTAAGAAATTGCAGACCATAGTCTCTAATCTGTTGTTGAATCCACAATAATTGTAAACAACAGCTGCTAGCTGAGACGTACTCAGCTTCGCAGGTAGAGAGAGCGACGGTGGTCGTGTGTCCCAAAGAACTGGCAGCAGGCCGTTGTAGATTTGGAATTCAGTTTGCAGCATTCGAAATCTGAGTCTGAATAGCCTTCAAGTCTGAAATCCCCATCTTTTGGATACCACAACCCCAAGCTTGGAGTTCCTTTCAGGTAGCGTAGAATCTGCTTGACGATGACCATATGTGAGGCTCTTGGACTTGGCTGATATCGGGCCGTGAGGCAAGTTGGATACATTATATCGGGTCGAGATGCAGTTAAGTACATTAACGAACCAATCATTGAGCGGTATAAAGTTTCATCAACCTTCTCTCCCGTGAGATTAGGATTGATACCGTGGTTGGTCGCTAATGGGGTGGACATTGGAGAGGTCCCTGACATACTGAATTTTTCCAGAACATCATGAACATACTTCGTCTGATGTATGAAGATCCCCTCTGGCAGTTGATCGACCTGCAGGCTGAGGAAGAACTTCATCACACCCATGGAACTCATCTCGAACTTCTGCCTCTTAACATTCTCAAATTCTTTGCAGAGTTCTTCATTGGTAGACCCGAAAATAATGTCATCAACATAAATTTGTACTATCAGAAGATGACCAGCGACTTCCTTTGTGAAGAGAGTAGCATCTACCTTCCCTCGTATGAAGCCGTTGGATAACAGGTGCTGAGATAACGTCTCATACCAAGCTCTCGGGGCCTGGTGCAACCCGTACAAGGCTTTGTCGAGAAGATAGACTTTATCTTTGTGAATTAGGTCAGTGAAGCTCGGTGGCTGACCGTCGTAAACCTCCTCTTTCACTTTTCCATATAGAAATGCCAACTTTACATCTAGCTGATATACTTTGAACCCTTTCCACGATGCAAATGCGCGAAAGATGTAAATAGCTTCAAGTCGAGCAACTGGGGCATACACTTTGGTGAAATCTATCCCTTCTTATTGACTGAAGCCCTGAACAACTAGGCGAGCTTTATTACGAACAACAACGCCTCTGTCATCTCTCTTACACTTAAACACACATTTTTTATTGATTTTTCTATGACCATCAGGCAGATCCACAAGCTTCCACACACCAAGCTTCTTGAATTAACCTAGCTCTTCTTGCATTGCGTTCACCCACGATTCCCCAGTCAGTGCCTCTTTGTAAGTTCTTGGTTCAACCTGCGAAATGAAACAACTGAGAGAAAAATCGTTTTGAAATGAAGCAACTTGTGAAGAAAAGCAAGTAAAGCCTTGGTCGATTTGGTGTCTAGTTTTGACTCCAGCTTGCAGCTTTCCAATGATTAACTCCTCGGGGTGGTAAGACAGCGTCCTTGGCATTACCTCACCAGAAACAATCACTTCGCTATCCAGATTAGTAACATTTTGTTCAGCAACTTGATCATCAACTTGGATTGTCTGACCTGTAGACTGGACCTGGTCCCCCTCAGACTATGAATCTCCTCTATCAAAGGTTGGACTATCTAAGTCTGACTCTAATTTATCGAACACCGATGTTTGATTATCCTGAACAGGTTCTTATTCTGAAGTAGTATGAGTTTGCTGTACTTCTGCATCATCTTGATGAGTTTGACTTGGACCAACTTCATGATCATTTGATGTTTGATGTCTCTTATCTTGGTCGGAACTTTGTTCACTTGAGAAGACTCGTACTCCTGATACAACCTTATCTGATCGACAAAAGATGGTTCTTCAGGCAGTTGAAATGATTCCCAGAGCATCTCATAGTTGAACATCCATGAGTCACCAGGCCATTGCATTGGTATTGTATAACCTTGGCACTCTACATACTTAGCTTCTACCACTTTCTTGAGACTCGGAAGATAAACTCGTCTGAGCGGACTTGAGTATCCCACAAAGAATCCTTCTACGCATTTTGCACCGAATTTTCCTTACGGATCTATCACCGTGCAGGGCGAATCAAACGGCTCAAGATATTCAAAATTCGGCTTCCGATTGTTAAGTAGCTCAAAACATGTCTTGTTGTATCTTTTCACAGTCAACACCCAATTCAAGGTATAGCAAGTAGCTGAGACGGCTTCGCCCCAAAAACCTCACAAGGAATTTTGAATCCGCCAACATAGTACGCGTTGTTTAAATCAGTGTCCAATTTTTCCGTTCTGCCACTCCATTTTGTTACGGAGTGTACGGAGCACTGAATTCTTGCAAGATACCTATTCTGTTGTAGAATTCTGACATATCGTTGTTCTTAAATTTTGTACCATTGTCACTACGAATGCGACAAATCTGTCACACCCCCAAAATCCACCATGCGGAGTATCACCGCTTGGAGGCGTGACATGACCAGGATCGAGCCACCAATCATATTGAACAACGTAATTAAGCAAGTAAAACCAACCAAAATACAATTGGTGACCATAAGACAGTTGTAACATCTGTGCTTGTAATCATTGTGAACAGTTCGGTTATCAATAAAACAATGTTATTTGATCCCAATGTTTGTTTGGTTGTGTTTTACATTTTTCATGTTTTGACTTTTATTCAATTTCAAACTCTACATCGCTTTCTGGAGAGTTATACGCAAACTGATGCGTAAACGTAATCAGTTTAATGCGAAAAATACTCCGGAACATCAACATATACTTAACATACCTTAAATAACCTTTATATAACTTAGAAATAAGTTTTGAAGGCTTTGGTATGGCAAAAACAAGTTAATTCGCCTACAGGGACTAAACTTGACAAACTGCGAAAGTATGCCAATTTGAACTGTAACTGTCACACCCCGACCACGTAGAACATACAAAACGTGGTGGAAATGTCGGGGAGTGTTGTAACAGAATTAATTGTTTCAAATCCATGGCAATTGAAGTTTCTTTTTATTGATTAAAAGTGTTACAATGTCTTAACAAACAAATAAATAAAACATAATTAACTAGTCTTGCATCTTTTATTGTCACTAAAGCCCAAGTCTGCCTATGTGTATCTTGATCATCTTATGCAACAGCTCCTGAAAAACACATGTGAAAATAGGTACGTCAGCATAAAAATGCCTGTGATATACATAGGTTTTGTGAAAATAGGTTTCATGACTTATGTTTGAGAAAATGTTTAGTCATGAACCTTGTAATTTGCTTTGTCTTGTAAATCATTTGAAAAACAATGAGTTCAGATGATATGTATAAATAAGTGAATAATGTATGGTTAAATGAATAACCATGTAAACTGAGTTTGTATAAGATAAGTTGCTTGTAAAACAATGTATTGTGAAAAGTATGTTATTTGTATAAAATGTTATATGTATCAAACTGAAATGATTCAAATAACGCTACGATATATGTAATACCATACAAACACTTATATATAGGAAGTACCAGCGGCGTATCCACCATGCTTGTATCATATTACACACGCATCGTTACTTAATCACTTAATCAAACCAAACCATCAAGATGTAAAATGTTCATGTCTAATGTAAATCATGTAATATGTATCCAAAATGTAAGCCTGTGATGAATAACAAATGTACTAAGTACGCGACAATAGACATACGTAGCATGTGACCTGTACTAAGTATGCAACAATAGATATACGTAGCATGTGACCTGTACTACGTATACAACAATAGACATACGTAGCATGTGACCTGTACTACGTATACAACAATAGACATACGTAGCATGTGACCTGTACTACGTATACAACAATAGACATACGTAGCATGTGACCTGTACTACGTATACAACAATAGACATACGTAGCATGTGACCTGTACTACGTATACAACAATAGACATACGTAGCATGTAATGTAATGTAAAACGATGTACTAAGTAATGCACACAATGGGCATACCTAGCATAAGATGTAATAAAATCATGTACTATAATGTACTAACGAACATAGCAGGTATATGATGTGAAAACAGGAAAGCATGAAAGTAACAAGTAGGCACATGTGTTTCACCCCAAAACAGTTTGGAAAACAGTAAAAGAGGGGTCTATGTACTCACTTGAGATTGCTTAGTAGTCCTTGAGTAACAACCAAACAATGCTAGAGATCGCGGATATCAAACGGCACCTAATATAGGTAACTATGTTAATAAACCGGACCTAAATCGGAAGATCTGATAGAATGAGGGTTCGTAAACCAAACGAGTATAGAGACTCGTGTCATATGGTTTAACAAAGCCTACATACTAAATGAAACCTTAATCTAAGTGCTTTCGACCCATTACGACCCGTTTAGGTAGCTTATGCTACTTTAACGCGTCGTTCGCGTGAAACGCGTTCGGACCGTCTAACTAGCCCTATGACAAGTGTTATATGCCTAAACATGTTACATAATCAGTTATGTGACAAAATTTTAGGTTACATATGCTTAATTACCAATTATACATGAAAAGGGTATTCTGGTAATTTACCTAAGGCATATAAACTACCTATCATACAACTATTCAAACGAAGCGACCATAGGGTATAACCTCAGAAGGTTATTCCCTACCTACTATGGTAACCTAATGTGTTTGGTCGGATCCTAATGATCGACCAAACTGGGTCGGGTTCGAAGGTATAAGCGATTTATCAGATCGCTTAACCTACGACCCTAGACAACGTGGTAATCAGTAGGCATACTCCCAAGGGACTATAACCAACGTGATTACACTCACGTTGCGAAGTTCAAACGAACTTCGCATTGACCATAAAGTTTGACTTTCAGACTCGAAAGACTTGAAAAGCAATAAAAGAACGAAAGAATACTTACGAAGGGTCCCCGAATGCTAATCTCGATCCAAGAACTCAGGTATGAAACAATGGTTTCAACTTAGAGCTCTCAAATCCAGATTCTTGTGAGAAATGAGGTTGGGGTGGATGGGTATTTATAGGAATACCCAAACCGTTAGGATCGTTTGTCGAATATCGTGCCTTAATCGTATCCGTACAAGTGTCAGAAAGTTGTGGTGGCTAAAAATGGGTCTAAATAAGCTGAATGTGCAGTTGAGAATGTGTGGATGTGAATAAAACAGCTGGAATCTGCTGACTGTTCGATATTATCTGATCAGAGAGGCTGAAGCGGGCCGCCTAAGATTTAAGCTTGGCTCACGCGGGCCGCCTAGCTCTTCAGATCAGAAAACAAGTTTGCAGAATGACAGTTTCAGCCCCTGCACGTGTTTAAGGCCATTTCCGACACTTCTAAGGCCCGTAAAGCCAACTTTAGGGCCCTAAAATGATGCCTAAACATTGTGGACATGAAACATGCTCAAAAATATGCCGGATGTTGGTTCGTTTGGCCGTACGAACGCGATGTTCGCTTAATTACGACGGAATGCGCATAAGCGCGAAAAACGATCCAAATGACGCGACGAATGGATTTTTCTTATGCTGAACACTAAAATAAAATATTTTAGTGCTTACATAAATTTTTGGATGTCCGGATGTATTCAGAACGTAAGTTATGCGTAAAAATGCAAACTTGTGCACTTTTTGACGCTTTTAGTCCCTGAATGACACAAAAGTTGATTTTAGCATACCGAACACCTCAAAGCCTATTTCTAAGCTATGTAAAGGATATTTATGGTATGTTTAACTTATGGTCATGTTCCGGAATGTCTGTTACAGTTCAAATTGCCATACTTTCGCAGTTTGTCAACTTTAGTCCCTATAAGCGATTTAACTTGATTTTGCCATACCAAAGCCTTCAAAACTTATTTCTAAGTTATGTAAAGGTTATTTAAGGTATGTTAAGTATATGTCACTATTCCGGAGTGTTCGTTGCATTAAACTGGTTATATTTACGCATCAGTGCGCGTATAACCTTCCAGAAAGCGATTTAGAGCTTGAAATCGAACAAGAATTGATATGTGTAAACGATACACATATTTTTACAAATCCCAAGTATGAAATACAATATTTCATTGGTTTGGCATTTGATTGATGGTTGGAGTGACACAGGTGTCACAGTAACGAACATTCTGGAACATGACCATAAGTTAAACACACCTTAAATATACTTTACATAGCTTAGAAATAGGCTTAGAGGGGTTCGGTGTGCTAAAATAAACTTTTGGGTCATTCAGGGACTAAAAGTGTCAAAAAGTGCACAAGTTTGCACTTTCGCGCATAACTTACGTTCTGAATACATCCGGACATCCAAAAATTTATGTAAGCACTAAAATATTTTATTTTAGTGTTTGGCTTGAGAAAAATCCATTCGTTGCGTCATTTGGATCGTTTTTCGTGCTTGTGCGCATTCCGTCGTAATTAAGCAAACATCGCGTTCGTGCGACCAAACGAACCAACATCTGACATATTTTTGAGCATGTTTCATGTCCACAATGTTTAGGCATCATTTTAGGGCCTTAAAGTTGGCTTTACGGGCCTTAGAAGTGTCGGAAATGGCCTTAAACACGTGCAGGGGCTGAAACTGTCACTTTTGAAACTTGTTTTCTGATCAGAAGCTCCAGGCGGCCCGCCTGAGTTTTGTCTAATCTTGAAGCGGGCCGCATCAGCCTCCCTGATCAGATAAGATCGCTTAATCAGCAGATTCCAGCTGTTTAATCCTCAACCACATACTCACACTTGACCTTTCAGCTGATTAGGGGCCATTTTTAGTCACCTTAACTTTCCAACAAGTGTACGCATGAGATTTGAGCACGGTTTCCATGAAACGATCTTAACGGTTACCCGAAAACTATAAATACCCCACCCCCATTTGCTTCAAACTCACTAGAATCTGATCTAAAAGACTCTAAGTTGGAACCATTGTTTCATACCTGAGTTATTTGGATCTAGATTAGCATTCGGGGACCCTTCGTAAGTATTCTTTCGTTCTTTTATTGCTTTTCGAGTCTTTTCGAGTCTGAAAGTCAAACTTTGTTTGACTTTCTGCGTTGACCAGTTTATGGTCAATGCGAAGTTCGTTTGAACTTCGCAATGTGAGTGTAATCACGTTGGTTATAGTCCCTTGGGACTATGCCTACTGATTACCACGTTGTCTAGGGTCGTAGGGTAAGCGATCTAATAAATCGCTTATACCTTCGAACCCGACCATTTGGTCGATCATTAGGATCCGACCAAATACATTAGGTGACCATAGTAGGTAGGGAATAACCTTCCGAGGTTATACCCTATGGTCACATCGTTAGAGTAGTTGTATGATAGGTAGTTTATATGCCTTAGGTAAATTACCAGAATACCCTTTTCATGTATAATTGGTAATTAAGCATATGTAACCTAAACTTTTGTCACATAACTGATTATGTAACATGTTTAGGCATATAACACTTGTCATAGGGCTAGTTAGGCGGTCCGAACGCGTTTCACGCGAACGACGCGTTAAAGTAGCATAAGCTACCTAAACGGGTCGTAATGGGTCGCAAGCATTTATATTAGGTTTCATTTAGTATGTATGCTTTGTTAAACCATATTACACGAGTTTCCATACTCGTTTGGTTTACGAACCCTCATGCTACCCGATCTTCCGATTTAGGTCCGGTTTATTAACATAGTTACCTATATTAGGTGCCGTTTGATTCCGAGATCTCTATCATTATTTGATTGTCACTCCAGGACTACTGAGTAATCTCAAATGAGTACATAGAACCCCTCTTTTACTGTTTTCCAAACTGTTTTGGGGTGAAACACATGTGCCTACTTGTTACTTTCATGCTTTCCTGTTTACACATCATATACCGGCTATGTTTGTTAGTACATTATAGTACATGATTTCATTACATTTCATGCTATGTATGTCCATTGTGTGCATACTTAGTACATTGTTTTACATTACATTTCTGCTATGTATGTTGACTGATAGCATGCTAGCACATTGATTTACAAGAATTTTCTGCTTTGTATGTTAACTTAGCATACTTAGTACATTGTTTTCATATGACATGTATACAAATGCTATGACATTTGGTTTGCACAAACAGGTCTTTATTACGTTCATTAACATTTGCTACGCCGCTTGGTAGTAAGTAGTGGTACCATAGGACCTGACAAATCCCATTCCTAACATCTCGGGTTTGTTTGGATGTAAGGAATGACTGAATCCGAAAACATTTCTTTTGATAACCTTGACTGAAAGGGTTATCCAACTGTCTCAAGGCTTGAATGTATGCGTTAACTTACCACATAAATGTTTGTATCAATGTAACATGCATTAACTATGCAAAACATAACTTTTTGATATATTCAAAATACTTTGTTTTGTACATTACTACATTTGGACTATGTGACAATACTTTATTTACAATACATAACATTTGTTACACATTACTACTTGTTTTTTCTGTTGTGAATATATAGAATCACCGGGGTAACCCTTTACCAAAAAAAACATTTGTTACACATTACTTGACTACTTTTGGACTATCAACATTTGACATGGTTTATACAAGGACTTTTGACAATTTTTTTAAACATAGACTTTATACTTTGGTGGTTTGTTTAAGTGACTTAAGTAACGAGATGTGAGTAATATGATACAAGCATGGTGGATACGTCGCTGGTACTTCCTATATATAAGTGTTTGTATTATATTGCATATCATAGCGTTATTTAAATCATTCAATTTGGACTTATACATTTTATATAAGTAACATATTTTCACAAGACTTTGGTTTACAATACGGTTTATTTTATACAACTCATTTTACATGGTTATTCATTTAACCATACATTATTCACTTACTTATACATATCATCTGAACTTATTGTTTTTCAAGCGATTTACAAAACAAATCAAATTACAAGGTTCATGACTAAACTTTTTCTTAAACTTAAGTCATAAATCCTATTTTCACAAAACCTATGTATCTCACAGGCATTTTTATGCTGAGGTACCTATTTTCACATGTGTTTTCAGGAGCTTTTTCGTAGGATGATGATCGTGACACTAGGGCGGACCTGTGCCTTAGAGACTTAAAATGGAGATAGACTTTGTTTAATTATGTTATAAACTCTTTATTTACTGTTTAAAACAATGAAACTCTTGTTTAATAAATAAAATACAACTTTGTATGCCATGGTTATGAAACAATTAATTCTGTTACAACACTCCCCGACGTTTTCCGCCACGTCTTGTATGTTATTCGTGGTCGGGGTGTGACAGAAGAGTTGGTATCAGAGCCAATGGTTATAGGGAATTAGGTTATTAGTAATGCTTTGACCTAGACTATAACCTTTCTAGGACCCTAACACAAGTTATCTTGTGTTTAGATCTTAAAACATGTACATCACCTATCCTTAGGTGATTATCAAAACAAGAACCAAATTTTTCCGAAACGATTTTTGAAAAACAATCATCTGTTTTTGAATGATCTATTACAAGGTTTTGAACCCTCTATTATATGGTTTTGAACCCCTTTGAGTTTTCAAAAATCTCGTCAAAGTTTTGGGTTTTAAATAATGTGAACACGTGCAAACTGGAAGGGTGAATGCCTGTATTCTGGGTTTTCTGTCTAGGCAAGCACTTCGTATATATCTCATCAGACGCGAGACCAGTTGTGCTTACCTGGGAATTCTTGGGATGAGTGTTCACTTATAGGCGAGCATGTCTTCGCGATACATTATTTTTTACCCATTTATTTTGATTAGTCACTGTGTGTCATTTGTTTGCTTGGTAATGCGGACAAATGACCACCATCTTTGCTTTTGTTGATTTTGTTTCATCTCATTCTCTTCATCAAATCATCTCACTCGTTTCCTTTCATGTTTTCCTCTTTTAGAATGCCTCCTCGACGCGAGAACCAGATAGCGACTGCCGAACTGGCAGAAATCATTGCGCAGCAGATGGCTGCTCAATTCCCAAATCTCTTTGCTCAATGGAACCAAGCCAACAACAACAACAATGGTCCATGCAATTTCAAGACTTTCAACTCGGCTAAACCACTCAAGTTTAGTGGTTCTGAAGGAGCGACTGGGCTTCTTCAATGGTTCGAGAGCATTGAGAATACTTTCCGCCACGTGCAGTGTCCGAATAATCGTAAGGTCGAGTATTCTTCGAGTGTGTTTTAGAAGAGGGCTCTTACATGGTGGAATGGGGGTAATGAGAGACCGTGGTGCAGAAGTTGCTCTAGCACAGACATGGGCTGAACTTAGAGCTCTTATGATGAGGGAGTTTTGTCCTCGTCATGAACAGCGAGCGTTGGAGAAAGAGTTTGATGTTTTGAAACAAGACAGTGGCGAGCACAGGGCATATACTGATAGGTTTGAGGAGTTGAGTCTGCTTTGCCCAACAATGGTTACCCCACTCGACAAGGCTATCGAAAGGTACATCGACGGCCTACCTGACTCAGTGCAAGACATCATTACTGGTAGTAACCCTGCCACACTCCGTCAGGCAATCGAGTTAGCAGCGACGTTGACTGAGTCGCAGATTCGGAAGAATAAATTACACAGAAAGGGTGACAAGGGTAAGAAGTAGGCGTCTGACAAAGAAGATAGCAAGAAAGGTCAAAACAAGAAGGGAAAGAACTCTGGAGGGTCTAGGAAGCGGAAGGCTTCCCAAAACTATGCCATTACTGCACAGGCTCAAGCTGCACCAAATCAGCCTGCGCAGCCACTAGCCAAGAAGCCTTATTTTGGCAATGCACCTTTGTGCAACAGGTGTAACGGCCATCATCAACCACACCTCCAGTGTCGTCAGTGCACCAACTGTGGGAGAAATGGTCATCTTGCTGCCACCTGCCGCATTCCTGTTAACCAGAACCAGGCAGTTCAGAACCAAGCTCAACAAGTTGCTCAGCCTCTTTCTCAGCAACAAGGTCAAGCTGCACGACCTCATTTTCCTCCTGGTTCGTGCTACAATTGTGGGGATCTGACCCACTACAGGAACCGGTGCCCAAGGCTAGCCAACCAGAATCAGAATCAGGCTCCGGCTCGAGGTCGAGTCTTCAACATGAATGCCCAAGAGGCACAAGCAGACAATGAAGTGGTGAACGGTACGTTCTTTATTAATAATCAGCCTGCATCTGTTCTCTTTGATTCAGGTGCCGATAAGAGTTTTGTGTCATTGTCTTTTGAGCAAATGCTTCGCGTGTCTAGAACGAAACTAGGTAAACCTTTGACAGTAGAAGTTGCTAGTGGTGAACCCATTGTTCTTGATTCTGTTCTTCGCAACTGCCAGTTGAACCTTAACGACCATCTTTTTCCGATCGACCTCACGCCAATGCAACTTGGAAGCTTCGACGTTATAGTGGGTATGGATTGGTTATCTAAGCATCACGCAGAGATAGTTTGTTCTGAGAAGATTGTTCATGTGCCGCTTTCGACAGGCGAGATCATACAGGTTCAAGGTGAGAAACCGTCTGGTGGCCTCAAGCTCATGTCTTGTTTTAAAGCTCGGAAATATCTGCGGAAGAACTATGTGGCTTTCTTAGCACATGTTACAGCAGATAAAGGCAAGGGTAAGCCTATTTCAGATATTCCTGTCGTTCGGGATTATTCTGAAGTATTCCCTGAAGACTTACCTGGTCTACCTCCAGCACGCCAAGTCGAGTTCCGCATTGATCTCGTACCTGGTGCAAATCCCATTGCCAGAGCTCCATATCGTCTTGCACCGTCTGAGATGCAAGAGTTGTCTAATCAGCTTCAGGAACTCTCTGACAAAGGTTATATCCGTCCTAGCTTTTCACCTTGGGGTGCTCCCGTTCTTTTTGTCAAGAAGAAGGATGGATCTTTTAGGATGTGTATCGATTATCGTGAGCTTAACAAGCTTACCATCAAGAATCGATATCCCCTACCACGCATAGATGACCTCTTTGATCAGTTACAGGGCGCTTCTTATTTTTCGAAGATTGATCTGCGTTTCGGGTATCATCAACTTCGGGTGCATGAAGAAGATATTCCCAAGACGGCGTTCCGTACTCGTTATGGGCATTATGAGTTCACAGTCATGCCATTCGGTTTGACTAATGCTCCTGCTGTTTTCATGTACTTAATGAATAGGGTCTGCAAACCTTATTTGGATCAGTTCGTCATTGTTTTTATTGACGACATCTTGATTTATTCTAAGACGCGAGCTGATCACGAGCAACATCTTCGTCTTACTCTGGAACTCCTAAAGAAAGAGCAACTTGTCGCCAAATTCTCCAAGTGTGAATTCTGGCTTAAAGAAGTTCAATTTTTAGGACATATTATCAACGAACAAGGTATTCATGTAGATCCCTCCAAGATCAGTGCGATTAAGGATTGGGATACGCCTACTACTCCTACTGAAGTTCGTTCTTTTCTTGGTCTAGCGGGTTATTATCGCCGCTTCATTGAAAACTTCTTAAAGATTGCAGTTCCTCTAACTGCTCTAACTCAGAAGAACAAGCCCTTTGATTGGGGATTCAAACAAGAGGAAGCTTTTCAACACTTGAAGCAGAAACTTTGTGGCGCGCCTGTTCTAACTTTGCCTGAGGGCAATGACGATTTCGTCGTTTATTGCGATGCATCTAAATTGGGTCTTGGCTGTGTTCTGATGCAAAGGAACAAAGTCATAGCATATGCATCAAGGCAGTTGAAGATACATGAGAAGAACTACACCACTCATGATCTGGAGTTGGGTGCAGTTGTCTTCGCTCTTAAGATCTGGAGACACAATTTGTAGGGTACAAAATGTGTGGTTTTCACGGACCACAAAAGTCTTCAGCATATCTTCAACCAGAAAGAACTCAACATGAGGCAACGACGTTGGGTTGAGCTCCTAAACGACTATGACTGCGAAATTCGCTACCATCCTGGTAAGGCGAATGTCGTAGCCGATGCATTGAGTCGTAAGGAACGTACTAAGCTTCATTGTGTACGTGTTCAATCTATTATACAAGCTCGATCCGATATCCAAGCCCGCATTTCTCAAGCTCAACAATCTTGTGTTTCACAAGGTTTAATGGATAAGGAATTTCCTTATCACATAACACCTGCTCTGGAACTGAAGGACAATGGATCATATTACTTTATGGACCGTTTGTGGGTCCCAAGCCAGGATGATCTTCGTACCTTGCTTATGGATGAAGCCCATAAGTCTCGTTATTCTATTCATCCGGGCTCAGATAAGATGTATAAGGATCTTCGTATTCACTATTGGTGGCCTGGTATGAAGAAAGACATTGCCTTATACGTATCAAAATGCCTTACTTGTCTTAAGGTTAAGGCTGAACATCAACGTCCTTCGGGTTTATTGGTGCAACCAGAGATCCCAGTTTGGAAATGGGAAAACATTACTATGGATCTTGTTACCAAACTTCCACGCACAAAGAAAGGTCATGATGCCATTTGGGTAGTCGTTGATCGTCTTACTAAGTCAGCACATTTCTTGCCAATCCGTGAGGACTTTCCTGCTGACAGACTTGCAAAAATCTATGTGGATGAAATTGTAGCTCGACATGGTGTTCCTTTGAACATCATTTCTGACAGAGATGCTCGTTTCACTTCTCATTTTTGGAGAACCATGCAATCTGCTATGGGGACCCAACTTAATCTGAGCACAGCTTATCATCCGCAAACGGATGGTCAGTCTGAAAGAACAATCCAGACTCTGGAGGATATGCTTAGAGCTTGTGTGATCGATTTTGGTGGTAGTTGGGATTCACATCTTCAGTTGATTGAATTCTCCTACAACAACAGTTATCACACCAGCATCAAAATGGCTCCTTTCGAGGCTCTCTATGGTCGAAAATGTCATTCACCAGTCTGCTGGAATGAGATCGGCGAGGCTCAACTTACTGGACCTGCCCTCATTTTAGAGACAACAGATAAGGTCAAGAAAGTTCGTGATAACCTTCAGACAGCTAGAAGCCGTCAAAAGAGTTACGCGGATCCAAAATGCAAACCCTTGGAATTTCAAGTCGGTGATCGAGTATTACTTAAGGTCTCACCTTGGAAAGGTGTGATCAGATTTGGACAGAAAGGAAAACTTGCACCTAGATATGTTGGACCATTCAAGATCGTCGAAAGAATCGGAAAGGTAGCCTACAGACTTGAGTTACCTCCTGAACTTGGAAATGTTCATCCAACTTTTCACGTGTCCAATCTCAAGAGGTGTTTAGCTGATGAGAACCTCCACATACCACTTGACGAAATTCGTGTTGGTAAAACACTGAAATTTGTTGAGAAACCTGTGGAAATCATGGAACGTGAAGTCAAGTGGCTTAAACGCAAGAGCATTCCTTTGGTCAAAGTTCGCTGGGAAGCTAAACGTGGACCCGAGTTTACTTGGGAACGCGAAGATCAAATGAAGGCGAAATATCCGCATCTTTTCCCACGAGTTTCCTCTAAATAAATTTCGGGACGAAATTTCCACAAGTAGGGGAGACTGTAACATCTGTGCTTGTAATCATTGTGAACAGTTCGGTTATCAATAAAACAATGTTATTTGATCCCAATGTTTGTTTGGTTGTGTTTTACATTTTTCATGTTTTGACTTTTATTCAATTTCAAACTCTACATCGCTTTCTGGAGAGTTATACGCAAACTGATGCGTAAACGTAATCAGTTTAATGCGAAAAATACTCCGAAACATCAACATATACTTAACATACCTTAAATAACCTTTATATAACTTAGAAATAATTTTTGAAGGCTTTGGTATGGCAAAAACAAGTTAATTCGCCTACAGGGACTAAACTTGACAAACTGCGAAAGTATGCCAATTTGAACTGTAACGAACATTCCAGAACATGACCATAAGTTAAACACACCTTAAATATCCTTTACATAGCTTAGAAATAGGCTTAGAGGGGTTCGGTGTGCTAAAATAATCTTTTGGGTCATTCAGGGACTAAAAGTGTCAAAAAGTGCACAAGTTTGCACTTTCGCGCATAACTTACGTTCTGAATACATCCGGACATCCAAAAATTATGTAAGCACTAAAATATTTTATTTTAGTGTTTGGCTTGAGAAAAATCCATTCGTTGCGTCATTTGGATCGTTTTTCGCGCTTGTGCGCATTCCGTCGTAATTAAGCGAACATCGCGTTCGTACGACCAAACGAACCAACAACCGACATATTTTTGAGCATGTTTCATGTCCACAATGTTTAGGCATCATTTTAGGGCCTTAAAGTTGGCTTTACGGGCCTTAGAAGTGTCGGAAATGGCCTTAAACACGTGCAGGGGCTGAAACTGTCACTTTTGAAACTTGTTTTCTGATCAGAAGCTCCAGGCGGCCCGCCTGAGTTTTGTCTGATCCTGAAGCGGGCCGCATCAGCCTCCCTGATCATATAAGATCGCTTAATCAGCAGATTCCAGCTGTTTAATCCTCAACCACATACTCACACTTGACCTTTCAGCTGATTAGGGGCCATTTTTAGTCACCTTAACTTTCCAACAAGTGTACGCATGAGATTTGAGCACGGTTTCCATGAAACGATCTTAACGGTTACCCGAAAACTATAAATACCCCACCCCCATTTGCTTCAAACTCACTAGAATCTGGTCTAAAAGACTCTAAGTTGGAACCATTGTTTCATACCTGAGTTATTTGGATCTAGATTAGCATTCGGGGACCCTTCGTAAGTATTCTTTCGTTCTTTTATTGCTTTTCGAGTCTTTTCGAGTCTGAAAGTCAAACTTTGTTTGACTTTCTGCGTTGACCAGTTTATGGTCAATGCGAAGTTCGTTTGAACTTCGCAACGTGAGTGTAATCACGTTGGTTATAGTCCCTTGGGACTATGCCTACTGATTACCACGTTGTCTAGGGTTGTAGGGTAAGCGATCTAATAAATCGCTTATACCTTCGAACCCGACCCATTTGGTCGATCATTAGGATCTGACCAAATACATTAGGTGACCATAGTAGGTAGGGAATAACCTTCCGAGGTTATACCCTATGGTCACATCGTTTGAGTAGTTGTATGATAGGTAGTTTATATGCCTTAGGTAAATTACCAAAATACCCTTTTCATGTATAATTGGTAATTAAGCATATGTAACCTAAACTTTTGTCACATAACTGATTATGTAACATGTTTAGGCATATAACACTTGTCATAGGGCTAGTTAGGCGGTCCGAACGCGTTTCACGCGAACGACGCGTTAAAGTAGCATAAGTTACCTAAACGGGTCGTAATGGGTCGTAAGCATTTATATTAGGTTTCATTTAGTATGTAGGCTTTGTTAAACCATATTACACGAGTTTCCATACTCGTTTGGTTTACGAACCCTCATGCTACCCGATCTTCCGATTTAGGTCCGGTTTATTAACATAGTTACCTATATTAGGTGTCGTTTGATTCTGAGATCTCTATCATTATTTGATTGTCACTCCAGGACTACTGAGTAATCTCAAGTGAGTACATAGAACCCCTCTTTTACTGTTTTCCAAACTGTTTTGGGGTGAAACACATGTGCCTACTTGTTACTTTCATGCTTTCCTGTTTACACATCATATACCGGCTATGTTTGTTAGTACATTATAGTACATGATTTCATTACATTTCATGCTATGTATGTCCATTGTGTGCATACTTAGTACATTGTTTTAAATTACATTTCGGCTATGTATGTTGACTGATAGCATGCTAGCACATTGATTTACAAGACTTTTCTGCTTTGTATGTTAACTTAGCATACTTAGTACATTATTTTCATATGACATGTATACAACTGCTATGACATTTGGTTTGCACAAACGGGTCTTTATTACGTTCATTAACATTTGCTACGCCGCTCGGTAGTAAGTAGTGGTACTATAGGACTTGACAAATCCCATTCCTAACATCTCGGGTTTGTTTGGATGTAAGGAATGACTGAATCCGAAAACATTTCTTTTGATAACCTTGACTGAAAGGGTTATCCGACTGTCTCAAGGCTTGAATGTATGCGTTAACTTACCACATAAATGTTTGTATCAATGTAACATGCATTAACTATGCAAAACATAACTTTTTGATATATTCAAAATACTTTGTTTTGTACATTACTACATTTGGACTATGTGACAATACTTTATTTACAATACATAACATTTGTTACACATTACCTGACTACTTTTGGACTATCAACATTTGACATGGTTTATACAAGGACTTTTGACAATTTGTTTAAACATAGACTTTATACTTTGGTGGTTTGTTTAAGTGACTTAAGTAACGAGATGTGAGTAATATGATACAAGCATGGTGGATACGTCGCTGGTACTTCCTATATATAAGTGTTTGTATTATATTACATATCATAGCGTTATTTAAATCATTCAATTTGGACTTATACATTTTATACATGTAACATGTTTTCACAAGACTTTGGTTTACAATACGGTTTATTTTATACAACTCATTTTACATGGTTATTCATTTAACCATACATTATTCACTTACTTATACATATCATCTGAACTTATTGTTTTTCAAGCGATTTACAAAACAAATCAAATTACAAGGTTCATGACTAAACTTTTTTTAAACTTAAGTCATAAATCCTATTTTCACAAAACCTATGTATCTCACAGGCATTTTTATGCTGACGTACCTATTTTCACATGTGTTTTCAGGAGCTTTTCCGTAGGATGATGATCGTGACACTAGGGCGGACCTGTGCCTTAGAGACTTAAAATGGAGATAGACTTTGTTTAATTATGTTATAAACTCTTTATTTACTGTTTAAAACAATGAAACTCTTGTTTAATAAATAAAATACAACTTTGTATGCCATGGTTATGAAACAATTAATTCTGTTACAACACTCCCCGACGTTTTCCGCCACGTCTTGTATGTTATACGTGGTCAGGGTGTGACAACAGTAACCAACTTTAAGTTAACAGCGGAAGCATAAAACGTAAGTCCAAATCATAAGTTCCATAGTTCATAAGTTTAAAATCCAAAACGTAGGTTTAATAAGTTCATAAGGATTAATTGCTTAGCACGGGAAATAACATCCATACTCCACAACGACTTCCCCCTCGTGCAAGCTCCTTTAAGCATCTAACGACCTGTAAGGCATGTAGCAACGAGTCAAGAATAAAGTTGAGCGAGTTCACAGTTGGGTGTTTGTTTTAAGTCGTTTTCAAAAACATAGTTTTTGTTTAGTTGGCTTACTTGTCGTGGGAGGTTACCCCATAGTCAAAAATATGATTAACCAATTCCTTGTTTCCCAAACCATACCCATAATTAGTGGGGGCTTCCCCATGTGAACCACTAGACTATTATGATATCGACTACTAACGAATTTTGTTGTGCCCTACGTCAATGTTCTATCATCATTGACAGTTTGCCATAGTCCATTAGTACACGCCCGTTCGGATGACACGGTGTGAGGTTTGTTAAACCTAATAGCGCTATTAACTAATGACCCGCTCGCCATCGGCCTCGGCGATTAAGTCGATATAAAATGAGGGACTTAATGATAGAGTTTTTGTCTAGTAAGTTTTAAGGTTGTTGTCCTACCCAAGGAGGACGAACGAACGTACGTATTCAACCCAAGGAGAATACGCAGGATTAATTTGGCATCCTACCCAAGGAGGATGGCCGTACATATCCTACCTAAGGTGGATATGTAGATTCCGTTTTAATTCTTTAACCCATTCCCAACCACCGGGAATCCCATGCCTTAGAAAGAGTGTGAACTCACCTTGGTTTGCTCGGTTAGATTAGTTACTCTAATAATCAGAAATCAAGCACGTCCTAATAAGGTACGGATAACAATCAGTTTCTCATGCATAACACGTATCCTACGTACGGTTTATTTACTCATTATTTCTATCACATACCACACCATTCAAATGTCAAGTTATATTGTTAAGTTACATTATTTTACCCTAAAATAATATAACAATCACACAAAATAAACAAGTATCCATACAAGTGTTCCAATATAAAATATATATTCTAAATATATATTTATCCATTTTACTTATAAAAGTCAACCTCCGATACTTTGTATTTTGTAACAAAACCTTTGGCGAAGTTTATTTTGAAAACAAAGCTAAAAATATACTTGTAACACTTGTTTTAGAAAATATTCTCTAAGTGTTGGAATTTTAGAAAATTTCGCCAGAGTTTCCTTTGTAAATGGAGGTATCCATGCTTATTATCATATCATTTTCTTTTCGGAAATCATTCAATCAATCAACAACAATTTATTAAACAACATTACACTAACCAAGTGCAAAAACAATGCACTTTACACAATAACATGAACTTGGCTTTTCGTAAAAACGCGTAGTAACTTAGTGGGGTGTTTAGTGGGTTTAGTTACCCTCCAAAGTGTGTTTACTTTTGTTGAAATCTCATTCTCGGGATTTTTAGATGTTTACAACTTGTAAACTTATGTTGCAAAAAATGTGTATTTATTGGATCTTCTTGTTCTAAAAATTTTTCTACACTTATTTTGTTACTAAAATAGTGTAGGTTTAACAAATGTCGTAACCTTTCAAAAATCATCTTCTACTCTTGGTTTATTTAGGAAAAACCATTTGTAAACCTCGGATCCATACGATCACTAACTCACTTTGTTTACTATATTTTTTCAAGAAAACATATTGTTACCAACTTCTTGCTTAAACATGGAGGTGATTATTTTATGGAAATCACTAATCACCTCCTAACTTGTTAACTTAAGCTTTTATTCTTACTTTAACAAGTTTCAACCATGATTTTAACATCATATCTCTAGTAATCAACAACAAGCAACAAGAAATCATCAACAATACAAGACAACATCATTCATATCATTACTTCTTCATTTTATCAATATTTCATCATTAAGTTAGCTTTATGTTCAAGACCTATCAATATGAAGCTAGGGAAGAAACAAGATGGAAAATGAGTGGTTAATAGCACTAGCAAGAGGTCCTTCAACTTCCGAGAACACCAAGCTTCATTGAACGCCTTGTAGCACCTAGAAGTACACTTAGATTGCTTGAAGTTTGAAAGAAAATGGTGGTGATGATATAGGGGGTGTTCGGCCGAAGCCTTTGGAGGAGAGGGAGAGAAGGTTTTTGTTGTGATGGAGAAGATGAGGAGTGCTACGGGTTTATAACCAACAATTTCTTATTAACCATTGGGTATGATGTCCCCCAAAGTACCATACAACATCAATCCAAATCTCTATGAAGATTAAGGAAGATTTGAAATGATTTTGTGTTGTGGGGTCCCATAGGGACGGTTACACCAATGGGGGGGGGGGGGGTAAATGAAGATTATTTGGTAAATAATTCAATTAGTGGAGGTTAAAGTGTTAAGTTTGATATTTAAGTGTTTAATGCTTTATGTAGTGAGTTAGTGTGCTCGGGAACCATAACTAGCTCAGAAAAAGTGAAACATTGTTTCTGGTAATATTTTAGTGTTTCGGGTAATGTTCGTTTGTTCGGTTATGTACCGGTTCGTTAAAGTGCTAAGTTATTCCATATAGTGTCCTATATATATCTTTTTGTAACACTTTTAATTCCTAACACTTAGGAAAGCATACAGGACTATTTAGTCAATTTTCTGCACATGACTAGTATGTTAAAAGCACATGTAAGTATGACACAGTAATTAGAAAGCAGTTAAGTAATTCAGCACAGTCATCAAGCACTTTAATTAATCATTAATTAATCGTACGGATACATGTAATTATGAGGGTTGTCACAAAATCAATAGTGGTATAAATTCTCTAATTTTCGGAACAAACTCAGTAAACTCACGAAGGTTTGATCTTTGGACTTCAGAAACGTTACCCACGAGAACCTCCAATAATCATCAGTAACCACTAGGCAATAAAGATCTTCGGTTAGACTTTTCACATTCACAGGACCGAAGAGATCCATGTGTAGCCTTTCCAACGGTTTAGTGATCGAATTTTCAAGCTTCCTCGGGTGAGACTTCTTGGTTTGTTTTCCTTTCTTGCAACTGATGCACTCACCTTCCAAGTGGAAACTCTTCAAATTTACCCCTCTCACTAAGTCGTTGTGGACCAAATGATTCATATTCTGTAGGTGGATATGTCCCATCTTGCGATGCCATAGAATCGACTCTTTTTCGGTAGCCTTAGAAACGAAACACTGAGGTTGACCATTTGTTGTAGTCACTATGCTCATGTCAAGAACATACAAGTCGTTCTCTCTCGGTGCTCGCATTAAGATCCACTGCTCGGGGACAACAAATCCCGGCTTTAGGATCAGACACTCCTTATCGGTGAAATGATTTATATACATCCTATCCATATCTGGGAAATGCTAAGTAAGTTGTTGTCTAGCTCTGGAATGTAATTAACTCTTTCAAAGGATACTAAACCATCCGATAACATCCCTTCTATAACAACCCCAAAGAAAACCGACACCCTCGAATTATTTTTGACACCCTAAATATATTTTAAATTATCCCAATATGTCTTAAATTACACCCCGTATGTGAAAACCAAATTATGATCTAACATTAAAAATAAAATAAAAACAAAGAAATTCAACTTGTCGCGGGTCGCGTAGCCCATGGCTACGTCTTACACGGGTCGCGAGCAATCTCGAACGGGGCAACACCCGGTGATGACACGTGTCATCATCGTGGCGAGGCTAGTCGATGACCCGGATGAGCTAAACCCTACCTGACCTACTACGCAGGCTGCGTAGGCTTTGGTCTCACCTTTACGCGGGCCGCAAGAAACCCGAACTCAGCCCCTATAAAGCTGGAGCTCGGGCCTTCAGTCGAATTCGCTCAAATTTCTTTTCTTTCTCTCAATTTTCAAGTAGTATACACTATACTCGGGTCTAATACCCCCCTTAAATAGCGAAGTTCTGCTCCGTTGTAAGTATCATAACCCCTGGATACGTATTAGATACTCCGCCCGATTGATCTAGGGTTCCGTAACCGCTGTCGTGGTTCTGCCCGACGTAGTCGTTGGAATGCCGTCTCGGGGAGGGTATTACTAATGTTAAAATGGGTTATTATACTAACACGTGTGCATTTGTGTAAATTATAGATTGTCACCAGGAAACCCTAAAGGATAATCTAAGACAGCAATGTGAGTAATCCTTCTTTTTGTGTAAACCTTTTTGTGAGTAATCTCCATTTTGTTAACTGTTTTTACAAAACCTCACACAATTAATTATATATTAAGCAGTTATTGAGTATTTGTAAGGATACAATTATCGTCGGTATGTTAGGGTTTTGTATACAAAATTTGTTACTGGAGGGGTAACATTTCCACAAGTCGGGTCTGACAGTACCGCGGGTGGTAATTGATATGACTTGGAAACAAATATAATTACGAGACTGCCCTCAATACTTTACAATGGTTTTTATTAAAACTTGATTGAACTGGGATTCACTCACCAGTATTTCCCACTGACGAAATGTTTTTAAATGCGTTTCAGGTAACAAAATGTGAAAGCCAAATAGAAGCCAGCTTGACAGCACCGAAGGCTTGGAAAAGTGGCAATAAAGTTACCTAAAATAAAATAGATGTTTTTATTAAATAAAACTAGGATTTATTCCTATGAAAATGTGTGTATTGCAAACTTGGGTTTTATCCCATGTGTTTAATATTATGAAAATATGGTATTTTACTCTGATCAAATATTCCGTAACTACAGTCCTGATGAAAATTCCGCTGCTAAAATTAGACAATACCAGATACCACCGAAACTGGCCACGGCCTCCCGTTCTCGTATTTGTATAGGGGGACGGGGGTTGTGACAGAAGGTGGTATCAGAGCTAAGCCACTGATTCAGTCACAAAAGTGTTCTGCTGACACCAAAATTCAAATTGTTAGGAAATAAATTACGGGAATACGTGCATAATTGTATTTTCTTGTTATGTGTTATTTGACTATTTGTTAGTTTACATTATGAGCGACCAAGGACCATCTGACGCGTACCGTCAATCGTCTGGTTCGCCTAGAAGCGAAGGTGCCTCTTCTCAGCCTGCCCTCTCAGGGTACTCTGCTGATACGGAAGAAGGAATATTCATGTTTAAGGCTCAGTCTGAAGAGCCATTCCCTCAGAAAAAAGAGAGGATGGTTCAGTCGAGGGGCACATGAGCGTTGGAAGCATATGAAAAAGTTACAAGAACAGATAACACTAGCCACAGCTAAAAGAGAAACTGATGCCTATGCCCAGGATATGCTTAATAGGGGTATAGCCAATATCCACATCCTAGCAACCACTGCAGCTGACCCTAACCTGGAACAAATGATAGCACCCCAACCACAACCACCAATTCCTGACCAACCGATGGAGATAGAAAACCCTGAAAATCAAGTAGAAATGCATGATTTTAATCCGGAGGAAATACCTAGGGTACCCGCACCAAATCCCTTAGACCCAAATTACGACCCATGGTGGGATGACAATAGGGACTATGTGTAACGGTACCCGATACACGAAGACATACCCATGCCAAACCTAGGAGCCTACCCAGGGTTGGACCCTCTAGATCCCTATTATGATAATGATGTATTCATTAGGGAGATTCTAGAAAATCCTTACCCATACCAGGCCACTATACCTCCGTACCAGAATCCCGCACCCCAGATTCCGAACCCAGTCCTAGAACCTGCACCCCCAATGAGTGCAGACAATATACAAGAACTTAGGACATTTGGTGAGGAAATTTTAGAAAATAGTGAAAGGATGAGACAGGTGGGAGAGTGACTCGTCTGGAAGTACGACGAGCGCAATATGGATTTCTGGATAAATCCATATCCATGAGTGTGATGGTGGACACGGTAGCAATAATAATATTAATAATAAAATAATATGATATGTGTGTATGTGTATGAAAAAAAAAAACTACGGATGCCTATTACTAGTAGTGTAACTTTAAATTTCAATCGGTATTGTAATTTTAATTTCAGTACTGGTGTGTAATAGATGCATATTATATGAATAGAGTAAAGTCGCAATGATCGAAGCTTTTCACCAAAGTGTGTGTCCTGTGATTGACTATATTAAATATTATTTTGTGATATTAATAAGTGGTAAATGTTTAAAATTCAGATGGCCGACGAAGGAAATCAAGAAAATCTGAATAACGATAACCAGAGTAACATTAAGTTGGTTAATGAGAATCCGAATAACAATGGAAATCAAGTGGATAATAGTGCCATCCAACACATAGTGGCACAAGGAATTATAGATGCAATGACATATATTCTTCAAACTGTTAAGGATGCTAATAATAAAAGTAGACACGATAGCAAGCGACCCTCGGAACCTGCAAACAGCGTGAACAATGGACCCGTACTTCAAGTGCCCATTCCCAAAAGAAGAAGAACCATGCCTTATGGTTGTTCTTACAAAGAATTCTGGTCCTGCAAACCAATAGAATTCTCGGGCAATGAAGGACCCATTGCAGCTCTACGCTGGATAGAAAAGACTGAGGCTGTTTTAAAAATAAGCAAGTGTGCTGAAGAAGACAAGATAATGTTTGCTTCTAATTTGTTTAAGAACTCAGCCTTAGAATGGTGGAACACTATCCTCCAGTCAAGAGGAAGTGATAGGATTTACAACATATAATGGGAGGAATTTAAAAATATGGTAGAAAGAAAATTCTGCCCTCCTAATGAAAAGGAACAGATAGCGAATAAGTTTCTGAACTTAAGGATGACCGGGGTAGATAGTAAGGATTATACTACCACATTCTTTGAATATGCTAGAATAGTACAAACCCTTGCATCACCTAAACCGGTATTAATCTCCCGATTTATCTGGGGGTTAATTGGAGAGATTAGACATGTAGTCAAGGCAGCTAGACCTCAAACTATATAAGAAGCTGTAGAACTAGCAAATACTTTGACAGATGAGTTAATCCGTACTAGAGAAGAAGACCAGAGGAGAAACCTAGCTCAAAGGCTTACCCAAGAATTCCGTTCTGGGAATTCCAACCGTAGGAATATAGGTTCCACCTCTGCACCATACTGCAAGGTCTGCAAGAAGAAGCATTCAGGAAAATGCTCCACTCATTGCAATTTCTGCAAGGCACCAGGACACAAGGAAGAAGATTGCAGGAGGAAATCCAGTAATGGATTGTGCTTCAACTGTGGGAAAAAAGGTCACATCAAGCCGAACTGTCCGAAACTAGCTCCAGCCGCGAACAACAAGAACACTAAAAATGCTAGAGCATTTGTCCTGACTGCAGATGAAGCCAAAATGATTCCGGACGTCATAGCCGGTACATTTTTAGTTAATGATGTTTTTGCTAAAGTATTATTTGACTCTGGGGCAAACCAAAGTTTTATTAATACTTCATTTTGCAAACTTCTCAACCAACCATTAACTAAACTCTCACAAGAATGTCTAGTCGAGACAGGGAATGGAGAAACGGTTAGGATTTCTGAAATCTTGCAGGGAGCAAGAATAAAATTTTTAAACCAAAAGTTTATTGCAAACCTTTACCCAATGAATCTGGTACGATTTGATATTGTATTAGGAATGGATTGGTTAATAGCCAATAAACCTAATATTTTATGTGATCAAAAGTCAATTCAAGTAAATTCACCAAAGGGTGAAAAAATCACAATTAAAGGTGATAAACCATCTAGATCCACTAAATTCATCTCTGTGATGAAAACTGCAAGTTATATAAGAAAAGGATTTGTAGTGTATTTGATTTCCATAATCGATTAAAGGACATCCCAGTAGTGTCTCAGTTTTCAGATGTATTCCCAGAAGAATTACCAGGACTACCGCCGGATAGAGAAGTTGAATTCAGAATCCATCTACTGCCAGGAACAGCACCAATTGCCAAAGCACCCTACCGTTTGGCACCCGCCAAAATGCAGGAACTGAAGAAACAGTTAGATGAATTATTAGAGAAGGGATTCATACAACCAAGCTCATCACCGTGGGGAGCACCAATTTTATTCGTTAAAAAGAAGGACGGATCATTGCGTATGTGCATTGACTACCGTGAATTAAACAAGGTCACGATTAAGAACCGTTACCCATTACCGAGAATCGATAATCTGTTCGATCAATTGCAAGGAGCTTGATTTTTCTCAAAAATCGATTCAAGATCAGGATATCATCAATTAAAGGTACAGGAAGAGGACATTCCTAAAACCATATTTAGAACAAGGTATGGCCATTATGAATTTACTGTCATGCCATGTAACACCCGAAAATTTTAAATGTAACAACCCTCATTAAAAACTATTATTTCTTATGATTTATAGTCCAATAGGAAACCCTAATTGAAACACCCAAGTGATCATCGTTAAAGTTGAATGGAGTTAATACACTAATGCAAGATCCGTTGTATCTAGAAATTAGAACTCGTAACCAGGGAGATCCTAAAATAGAATATTAAGCAATTAAGTAAAATTATTAGCTAAGTAAGATTAATTAACGGCTAAGTAAGATTAATTAAGTTAAGCAAGATTAATTAAGCTAAGCAAGATTAATTAAGTCAAGCAGGTAGGTAGGCATGTCAAGCAGGTAGGCAAGCATGTCCAAATTGCAGCTATAAATAGAAGACATTGGCATTCGATTCTGGGTGTTCAAACGACGATAAAATTCAACTCAGACGCGGAGATATCGTCCAAATACTCTCAATTAACACACACAAAACACTAATTAGTATAGCGGGGTGCTGCCGCAATCAGGGTATTAACTCAATCGCTACTACGATTCATTGTCCGATCGATTTGAACTATCCAATAGATGTTTAAGTGCTACTCAAATTGGGCTTATACTTTGTCATTCGTCGTGATTTCGACGGGATGTTTGAGTGCTGTCCGAAAATGGACTATACTCCGTCCTTAGTTGTGAATCCGCTGGATGTTTAAGTATCGTACTTTGTCGTTCGTCGTTAATTCGATGGATCATCGTTAATTCGATGGATCATCGTTAATTCGATGGATCATCGTTAATTCGATGGATGAAGTATCGCACTTTGTCATTTGTTGTGAAGGTTTAATCTCGTGAGTTATCGTAAAAGCTATATTAGTTAATTACCTAGTTTGTGTGCAAATTAGGTTAAGAGAATAATCAGTAAGCTAAACTCTGTCCGTATGAATCTACAATTGGAAACAAGGTAGCATCATTTGGAAAATTTTAAGGTACGGATAGACTCCTTTCTTTCGATTTATGTTGTTTGGATATAAGTATATCATTCTTGATTTTAAATTCCGTATTAAGATTAAGTTATAAATTCCGTACGGGTAGATTCCTTTCTTTCGATTTCTGTCAATTCTGATATATCGTACGGGTAGATTCCTTTCTTTCGATTTCTGTCAATTCTGATATATCGTACGGGTAGATTCCTTTCTTTCGATTTCTGTCAATTCTGATATATCGTACGGGTAGATTCCTTTCTTTCGATTTCTGTCAATTCTGATATATCGTACGGGTAGATTCCTTTCTTTCGATTTCTGTCAATTCTGATATATCGTACGGGTAGAATCCTTTCTTTCGATTTATGTCGTTTTTATAAGAATCCTTTCTTTCGATTTATGTCATTTTTTTCTATAAGAACCCTTTCTGTCGATTTATGTCCGTTGGGTACGGATAGAATCCCTTTCTTTTGATTGATGTCGTTCCTGAATTTAAGTTTCCATATTAAGATTAAGTTATGAAATAAGTTATAGATTCCATATTAAGATTAAGTTATAAGTTATAGATTCCGTATTAAGATTAAGTTATGAAATAAAGTTATAGATTCCATATTAAGATTAAGTTATGAAATAAGTTATAGATTCCGTATTAAGATTAAGTTATGAAATAAGTTATAGATTCCGTATTAAGATTAAGTTATGAAATAAGTTATAGATTCCGTATTAAGATTAAGTTATGAAATAAGTTATAGATTCCGTATTAAGATTAAGTTATGAAATAAGTTATAGATTCCGTATTAAGATTAAGTTATGAAATAAGTTATAGATTCCGTATTAAGATTAAGTTATGAAATAAGTTATAGATTCCGTATTAAGACTAAGTTATGAAATAAGTTATAGATTCCGTATTAAGATTAAGTTATGAAACATGTGTTGAAAGTTACAAACGTTTTGAAAAGGTTTTGTTTTACATCAGTTATTTAGAAAATGGTTTATTTTATACAAGTTTCATTTCCTACTCTAGTGGTTCCTTATTAACGAGTCAAGGTTTTATCTTGTTTCGTTTAATAAACCACATTTTGGGGACGAAATTGTCAAGATAGGATTGATAACCATACCTTGATGACTGGTTCCACTCTTATATTTTCAATCTCGCCAAAGATTCATATTTTACAAGTTACAAGTTAAATATCTTAAGACTTATAAGTTATAAGTAAATAAGTTACAAGTTTAATATGATATACAAGTATTATGTTATTCAAGTCAAATTGTTTTAAATTACTATGTTTTGTTTTTAAAACTCCTCACGTCTTTGATGATTGATTCATTTGACAATCCGTTCGATTCCTATTCTAATCATTTGATTTAGTTTTCATGTCATGCGATATTTTTCTGTTAAGTTGTACTCATTATCGCATGTTCCAATATATGTTCCGTTCTGTTCTGAAAATAAGTTTTATAAGTTATGTGAATAAGACCATTTGTACTCTGATACCCTGAGTATCGCTTCTCGTGGAGTGTCCCACGAGCATGTTGTTGCAGCATCGACATCATGTGCTCTATCCGTGACGGAGAGATTAGTTCACGGCGTCTCTTAGGTACAAGTGTGGTACAAAGCAACTAGGAGGCGTATGGATCGATCCTAGGATTTAAGTTTTCAGGAAATGGATAACGGGTATGCCAACTTGCCATTTCATGTGATAATTATGCAGGAGTAGCTACCTGTGTATTGTCACGTTTCAGTTTGCTCATGGGTACATCCGTAAAATATGATTATGAAATTATGTTTTTGCATCAAATAAAATAAGCTTTTGTTTTCCGCTATCCGCATACTGGGCAAAACTTTCAAATTTTGCTCAGACGTACGTTTTTGTGTTTTCTTCTTTACGTCAGGTTATCAAGACAAGCTGGGACGGGATATGGAAGAGTGCTCGAGTGTTGGGAAAAGACGGTAGAAATAATTGTAATGGATTAGATATCCTTTATTAAGTTGTAAAGCCTTGTAATATATTTAAGGAATTATGTTTTTGATCTGACTACTGTTATAGTGACACACCGGCCCATTCCGGGACGGGGTGTTACATGCCATTTGGTTTAACCAATGCCCCAGCCGCATTTATGGACATGATGAAACGAATATGTAAGCCATATTTGGATAAATTCATAATTGTTTTTATTGATGATATTCTCATCTATTCTAAAAGTAAAGAGGAGCATGCAAAGCATTTGCACGCATTTCTAAGTCTACTAAGAGAGGAAAAGCTTTATGCAAAATTTTCAAAGTGCGAATTTTGGTTAGAACAGGTACAGTTTCTTGGACATTTGGTCAACCATGAAGGAATTCATGTGGATCCCACAAAAATCAAGGCGATTACCAAATGGAAAACCCCTGAATCACCAACCGAGGTTAGAAGTTTCTTAGGATTGGCCGGTTATTATAGAAGATTTATTCAAGATTTTTCTAGAATAGCCATTCCCTTAACTAAGCTAACCTGTAAATCAATTAAATTTGAATGGGGATCAAAACAAGAAGAAGCATTTAGAATTCTTAAGCAAAGATTAACCCATGCACCCATACTAGCGTTACCAGAAGGAACTAAAGACTTTGTAGTCTATTGTGACGCTTCTAAGTTAGGCTATGGATGTGTGTTGATGCAACGCCAAAAGGTTACAGCTTATGCATCTAGACAACTTAAGAATCATGAAGAGAATCATTCAACCCATGATCTAGAGTTAGGAGCTATAATTTTTGCCCTTAAAATTTGGAGACATTACCATTATGGTAGTAAGTTTACCATATTCACTGATCATAAAAGTTTAAGGTATGTTTTCAGGCAAAAAGAGTTAAATATGAGACAAAGACGTTGGATGGAAATGCTTAGTGATTAAAAATTTTGATATCCAGTATCATGTAGGAAAAGCAAATATAGTTGCTGATGCTCTAAGTCGAAAGTATCACGAAAAGCCAAAAAGGGTACACTCTCTTAAATTAAATCTACAAATAGATTTAAATGATTAAATTAGAAAAGCACAAGAATCAGTAATCAAGGATGATACTGAAAAATTAAAAGGAATGATTAACGAATTAGAACAAGGAACAGGTGGAATTTGGAGATTTCATAAAAAGAGAATGTGGATACCTAAATTAGGGAACCTGCGCCATCGTATATTAGAAGAAGCCCATAAGTCTAAGTATACGATGCATCCAGGAAATGATAAAATGTATCAGTATTTAAGAAAGAATTTTTGGTGGATAGGAATGAAAAAGGATATAGCAGCCTATGTTTCTAAATGTTTAACTTGTTCACAAATTAAAGCTCAACACCAAAAACCCTCAGGTTTGTTACAACAGTTAGAAATGCCAGTATGGAAATGGGAATTGATAACCATGGATTTTGTTACCAAATTACCCAAAACAAGGAAAGGCAATGATACAATCTGGGTGATTGTAGATAGGCTAACCAAGTCAGCTCATTTCCTATCAATGAAGGAAACTTTCAATATGGAACAATTAGCTAAGCTATATGTAAATGAAATAGTTTCATTACATGGAATACCTTTATCAATTGTTTCTGATAGAGATAGCCGTTTTACCTCTCATTTTTGGACAAGTTTCCAAAAGGCCATGGGAACCAAACTAAATCTAAGCACAGCATATCACCCTCAAACGGACGGACAAAGCGAAAGGACAATTCAGACAATGGAAGATATGCTTAGAGCTTGTGTAATTGATTTCGGAGGTAATTGGGACGATCACTTACCTTTAATAGAATTTTCTTATAATAACAGTCATCACACAAGTATCAATGTTGCACCATTCGAAGCACTTTATGGACAAAAGTGCCGAACCCTAGTCTGTTGGGCAGAAATTAGGGAAAAGCAACTATCTGGACCTGAGATAGTGCAAGAAACAACTGACAAGATCATTCAAGTCAAGGAACGACTGAAAGCAGCACGTGATCGACAGAAGAGCTATGCCGATAACCGACGTAAACCGTTGAAATTTCAAGTAGGAGATAAAGTATTATTAAAAGTCTCTCCTTGGAAAGGAGTGGTAAGATTCATCAAAAGAGGAAAGCTAAGTCCCAGGTATGTTGGACCTTTTGTGTCACACCCCGACCGCGTAAAACAACAAATCGCGGCGGAAACATCGGGGCGTGTTGCGACAGAATTTAATTGTTTCATAACCATGGCACACAAAGTGTATTTTATTTATTTAACAAAGGTGTTACATTGTCTTGAACGGTAAACAAAAGAGTTTATAACATAATTAAACATAGTCTATCATCTTTTAAAGTCTCTAAGGCACAGGTCCGCCCTAGTATCATGATCAACATCCTATGGAAAAGCACCTGAAAACACATGTGAAAATAGGTACGTCAGCATAAAAATGCCTGTGAGATACATAGGTTTTTGAAAATAGGATTCATGACTTATGTTTAAGAAAAATGTTTAGTCATGAACCTTGTAATTTGCTTTGTCTTGTAAATCATTTGAAAACAATAAGATCAGATGATATGTATAAGTAAATGTCAGTTAAATAAATGACCATGTAAAAAGATGTGTTTGTATAAGATAAGTTGTTTTGTAAATCAATGTCTTGTGAAAAGTATGTTATTTGTATAAAATGTTCTATGTCTCAATATAGAAATGATTCAAATAACGTTACGACATGTAATACCATACAAACACTTATATATAGGAAGTACCAGCGGCGTATCCACCATGCTTGTATCATATTACACACGCATCGTTACTTAATCACTTAATCAAACCAAACCAATCAATGTAAGAAGTCTATGTTTAAACAAATTGTCAAATGTATTGAATAATATGTCAAAGTGTTTATGTCAAGATGTAAATCATGTCAAAATGTCTATGTCAAATATGCATGTCAAATGTCTATGTCAAATATCCATGTCAAATGTCTATGTCAAATATGTCATGTATGGCAAGTGAAATGTCTCAACTAAACCATATGCACAAAAACAAAGTATTGAAGTAAAACTTGGTTTAAATCAACGCTATGTTTTGTGTAAATGCATGCAACTATTTAATATGAACATTTATGCGGTATTGTGAAAATGCATACATCCAAGCCTTGTGACTGTGGTGATAAACCCTTTAAACAAATTAAAGGTCTATCTGTCTTATATCATCGAATTCGGTCATTCCTTTCTGTCCCCTTTCCCTGGGATGTCCGGAACGGGAGTTGTCAATTCCTATGGTACCACTACCTACTAACGAACGGCGTAGCTAATGTTAATGAATGTATTGTCCCATGTAAACAAACCAAATGTCATAACAAAATGTAAGCATGTGAAAACGATGCACTAAGTATGTAATCAAATGAACATACGTAGCGTGAAAAGTCATGTAAAACGATGTACTAAGTAATGCACACAATGGGCACACCTAGCATGAAATGTAATGTAAAACAATGTACTAAGTAATGCACACAATGGGCACACCTAGCATGAAATGTAATGTAAAACAATGTACTAAGTAATGCACACAATGGGCACACCTAGCATGAAATGTCATGTAAAACAATGTACTAAGTAATGCACACAATGGGCACACCTAGCATAAGATGAAATGAAATCATGTACTATTATGTACTAACGAACATAGCATGTATATGATGTGAAAACAGGAAAACTTGAAAGTAACAAGTAGGCACATGTGTTCCACCCCAAAACAGTTTGGAAAACAGTAAAAGAGGGGTCTATGTACTCACTTGAGATTGCTCAGTCGTATAAAGATAATCACCAAGCAACGCTAGAGATCTCGGAATCAAACGGCACCTAGTATAGGTAACTATGTTAATAACCGGACCTATCTCGGAAGACTGGGTAGCATTAGGGTTTGTAAACCAAATGAGTGTCGGAACTCACGTGATATGGTTTAACAAAGCCTACATGCTAAATGAAACTTAACCTAAGTCTTATTGACCCAATATGATCCGTTTAGGTAGCTTATGCTACTTTAACGCATCGTGCGCGTGAAACGCGTTCGGACCGCCTAACTAGCCCTATGACAAGTGTTATATGCCTAAACATGTTACATAATCAGTTACGTGACAAAAGTTTAGGTTACATATGCTAAATTACCAATTATGCATGAAAAGGGTATTCTGGTAATTTACCTAAGGCATATAAACTACCTATCATACAACTACTTAAACGATGTGACCATAGGGTATAACCTCGGAAGGTTATTCCCTACCTACTATGGTCACCTAATGTGTTTGGTCAGATCCTAATGATCGACCAAATGGGTCGGGTTCGAGGTATAAGCGATTTATTAGATCGCTTACCCTACGACCCTAGACAACGTGGTAATCAGTAGGCATAGTCCCAAGGGACTATGACCATCGTGATCACAATCACGTTGCGAAGTTCAAACGAACTTCGCATTGACCATTACTGGTCAATGCTGAAAGTCAAACAAAGTTTGACTTTCTGACTCGAAAAGCAGTAAAAATAAGGAAAAGAACGAAAGAATACTTACGAAGGGTCCCCGAATGCTAATCTAGATCAATATAGTTCAGGTATGAAACAAAGGTTTCAACTTAGAACACAATTAATCAGATTCTAGTGAGAAATAAGGTTGGGGTAATGGGGTATTTATAGTTTTCGGTGAACCGTTGAGATCGTTTCATGGAAAAGGAGGCACGATCAATACCGTACACTTGTCGGAATGTTATGGTGACTAATTTGGCCACTCACCATAAGGTATCAACACTTGGCAAGGGAAATGGGAGTGGAAACCAGCTGCAAACAGGCTGTTACATACTCTGTATCTGGTCTGGAGACCCCTAGCGCACCGTTACACTTATATTGTAGCGGTGCGCTAGCACCTAGTTTGGAAGAATTGCATTTTCAGTCCCTGCACCTTGTTTCAGCCATTTCCGACACGTTTAAGGCCCGTTAACCCCATTTCAAAGCTCTAAAATGAAGTTAAAGTATAGGGAACTTAAAATGTGTTCAAAAATATCTCGGATGTCGGTTCGTTTGGCCGTACGGTCGCGATGTTCGGTTAATTACGACGGAATGCGCATAAGCGCGAAAAACGATCCAAATGACGAGACGAATGGATTTTTCTTAAGGCGAACACTAAAATATAATGTAGTCATGCTTACATAAATTTTTGGATGTCCAGATGTATTCAGAACGTAAGTTATGCGCGAAAATGCAAACTTGTGCACTTTTTGACACTTTTAGTCCCTGAATGACCCAAAAGTTTTATTTTAGCACACCGAACCCCTCAAAGCCTATTTCTAAGCTATGTAAAGGATATTTAAGGTGTGTTTAACTTAAGGTCATGTTCCGGAATGTTCGTTACAGTTCAAATCGACATACTTTTGCAGTTTGTCAAGTTTAGTCCCTGTAAGCGAATTAACTTGTTTTTGCCATACCAAAGCCTTCAAAACTTATTTCTAGGTTATGTAAAGGTTATTTAAGGTATGTTGAGTATATGTTGATGTTCCGGAGTATTTCTCGCATTAAACTGAGTACGTTTACGCACTAGTTTGCGTATAACTCTCCAGAAAGTGATGTAGAGTTTGAAATTACATAAAAGTCAAAACATGAAAAATGTAAAACATAACAAAACAAACATTGAGATCAAATAACATTGTTTTATTGATAACGGAACTGTTCATAGTGATTACAAGCACAGTTGTTACATTTTGAGATTATTAGAAGAATAGGACCTGTAGCCTATCAGCTACGACTGCCAGAGGAAATGACAGGAATACATGATGTATTTCATGTATCTAATCACAAGAAATGCCTAGCTGAGGAATCACTTGTAGTGCCTCTTAAGGATATAGATGTGACAACCCTCACAATTACAGGTATCCGTACAATTAATTAATATTTAATTTGTGCTTAATGACTGTGCTTGATTACAACTGTGATTAAATTGCTTACTGAATTCTGTTACATACATACACATGCATCACATTCTATAATGTCACTCCATTTATTACACATAAACTTTAGTGACAATAATGATGCACAAAGCACAGTTAGCACAGTGAGCGGATAACCCAGGAACATGCTGACAATGCCAGCACCTAGACAGACAATATTTTTGAGGCCAGTGTGAGCCAGAGATAGAATGCTACACTACTAGGGAGTGTAGGGAAGTGAGGACCATAAAACTGCGTCACTAGGTGATAGTTATAGTGCCCGGAAGTGTCTAAAACATACTTAAAGTGCAGAATTCTGCACTAAATACCAAAATTCAGCATTTAACAATGCTAGTAAGGTGCAAAAACTTGGCAAAATAGTCCTAGACACTTTCCAAAGTGTTGGGAATTAATTGTGTCACTAAAAATAATATAAAAGACACTTTAAAGATTTATTTAGCACTTTAACGGATCAACATCCAACCGAACAACCGGACTTTACCCGGAACATAAAAATATTGTCAAACACATTGTTTTTACTTTTCTGAGCTAGTTAGGGTCCCCGAACACCCTAACACACCTTATATTACATAACACACCTTAATATACTAACTAAACATTAGAAACTTAACTAGATTGTAACTAGATCAATTACAACCCAACCCCCCTACCCCCCCCCCCCCTCGACGGTTATGAGGGTGGGACACCCTCACCTTTCTTTTGATTATTTTAATTGCAAATGTTGGATGATTAGAAACATGTTACATGTTGGTTAAAGCATGAATTTGGATTATAAATAAACACTTAGGGTCTTGAACTTCATTTCATCAAACACACCAACAAGCTCTCCTTCTCTCCTCCTTTGTGTTCGGCCGCCACCACCATCCACCATACCACCACCATCAAGCTTCCTTTCAAGCAATTTCCATACACTCAAAGGTGTTAAAGATCATACAATTAAGCTTGGTGTACTCGGAAGCTCAAGGACCGCTCTAGTTTTCTTTTATCCACCACTTTTACGCCTTGAAACTCCCCTAGCCTTGTGCTAGTAGTAAGTGTTTTAAATCTTCATATTGTTCTTATTTTTAGTGGTTAATAGTTGAAAGAATGATAAAATATTAAGAACCCTAAAGAACATCATCAAAGTCTTGAAGTTTAAACTAACTAGAGAAGATGTATGGTTAAATGATGTTGAAATCATGTTGATCTTGTGTTGTTATGCTTAATACATGTTGGTTGTTAGTAGAAGTAAGATGGTTCATCACCTAGACTTGCTAGATCATGTTTAAGAACATGAACTAGCAAGATGTAAAGGTTAAAGATATGAAGGATGATGAGACCATCCACACATGAACTTTGAACTTGAATAAATATAAGTTTTCTTGAAAAATAAAGTTATAAACTTGTAGATCTAAAGATCTATGAGCGGTTTTTCAAAAGAACCAAGTGAAAGGAACGAGTTTTGTTAAAACTTGGATATTATATGAAATAAACACATTTTTAGTAAATAAACAAGTGAATAAACACTTGTGTAACAAGAAAATTTTACAAAGAAATATTTTGGAAATCATGACTAGAAGTTGTAAATCTTCAAATCCTTTAAAGATAAAGTTCTTAAGAAACTAATCACATTTTTAAAGGTAACAAGACTCACTAATTATGCTAGTAAGTTACTACTTGCTTTTATAAATATTTCAAGTTCATAAGCTTATGATTTATGCTTATTTTTGTCAAGATTGATGATTAGAAATTGTATGTTGTTGGATGATGATTGATTGAATGATTTTACAAAAGAAAATGATACGCTAGTAAGCGTGGACGCCTCCATTTACAAAGGAAACTCTGGCTAAATTTTCCTAAAAATCCAACACTTAGAAAATATTTTTCTAGTAAGTGTTTACAAATATATTTCTAAATTTATTTTCAAAATAAACTTCGCCATGATTTTTATTACAAAAATATTAAAGTGCCAGAGGTTGATTTTAGTAAATAAAATTTGATAAATATATATTTAGAATATATATTTATTACTAAAACTCTTGTATGATTAGTTGTTTATTTTGAGAACTAGTTAAATTATTTTTAGGGTAAAAATAATATAACTTATAACGCCGTGATATTACGACTCCAGAAATAATACCAAAATTCTTACAAAATAAATATTTGAGTTACACAAGTATTATCGCAATACGAAACGCTAAGACGTCACTTATATAGTATTTCAGAAAAATACTCTTATACGTATATTTTTGGTAAAGTATTATTTTGGGAAATTTATGAAGTAAAATATAATATTTTTGAGAAAAATATATATATTTTTGAATTAATATGTTTTAGACAAGTAAATTAAATATATTTGCTAAGTGGGACTTAAAATATATTTTTCGGAATTACAAAGTGTACATGTATAAATACCCCCATCCTTGGGAAGGAAGTACACTTATTAAATACTTGAGAAGTATGGATACGAAATAGTTACCTAACTATTTTTCCTAAATACAAAAGTTAAGTTAAAATAATTAATATTATTTTAAAAAGTATAATATCAAAGTAACGCAACTCAAAACACTAAACCCTAGGCCAAGAAACGGCCCATTCGTCTAATAGACATTAGTATGTGTAGGTCGTCACGCAGCAGTTCGAGTTTGAGATTGACGTTACAGGATACGCACTTCAGTGAGTTCATGTCCCCCTTTTCTCTTAACTGTTTTCAGTTTTTATACTTCGGGGGTGGAATACATGTTACAATAATTACAGACACTTTTATACATGGTATGGTTAGCTTAAGGAGGGTATACTACTTAGATCATGTGAGTGGGTAGGTGGTACTTGGGGCCATTAATCCTCGTTGTAGGACCGAGGGTCATAAGTGATATATCTATTTGGGTGTAGCGAGCCCCACTCCTGAGTCCACTAAGTGGACCAGGCAGTGACTATGAGCCCGACGCACAAATTTGCTAGGTTTGAGTCTTCCTGCATCACTTCACACATATCATTGGCTTTGTAACCCAATGGTGATCTCTTTTTCCTTAATTGCTACATACCAGGGATTTTCATACATACAGAAATACTACAAAGGTTTATACATACTCACTTTTACATGAACTCGCTCAACTTTTGTTGATTTTTCAAACTACATGTATTTCAGGAAATTAATGGATCTGGCAAGGTATGCAATCACGTCAAGCTGCGTAGGGAATAATGATGTCATCCAGGTTTAGGAGGTGTGACCCTTGCCTGGACGGGTTACAAGTCTTAAACCGTATTTCTAGTCAAGACTTTTGTCGTGTCGTATGAACATGTTTTTAAATATTGTCATGGTTGTATTTGGTTTCATGTGTCGACTTTTAAACAATGTTGTTGTGGTAACTTTTAAAAACTAAATGAAAGGATGACTATCATGTGTTTTAATTCATATAGCATTGTTATGATTGTGCTATGGTATTAATAAATCACACCAAAATAAACCCACGCTTCCTCAAAAGCCAGGGTGTGACAATAGAGGTAAATGAACAACTCAAGTTTGTAGAGAGGCCTCTACAGATTGAAGACAGGAAAGTCAAGAACCTTAAGCACAAGAGATTAGTTCTGATCAAAATAAAATGGGACTCCAAAAGAGGACCAGAATACACATGGGAACTTGAATAAAAAATGCAAAGGAAATATCCACACTTATTCCAGTAGATCTCGAGGACGAGCTCTAAAACAAGGTGGGAAGAATATAACAACCCTAAAGAAAACCGACACCCTCGAATTATTTTCGACACCCTAAATATATTTTAAATTATCCCAATATGTCTTAAATTACACCCCGTATGTGAAAACCGAGCCCAAATTATGATCTAACATTAAAAATAAAATAAAAACAAAGAAATTCACCTTGTCGCGGGTCGCGTAGCCCATGGCTACGTCTTACGCGGGCCGCGAGCAATTGAGAACGGGGCAACACACGGTGATGACATGTGTCATCATCGTGGCGAGGCTAGTCGATGACCTGGATGAGCTAAACCCTACAAGACCTACTACGCGGGACGCATAGGCTTTGGTCTCACCTTTACGCGGGCCGCGAGAAACCCGAACTCGGCCCCTATAAAGCTGGAGCTCGGGCCTTCAGTCGAATTCGCTCAAATTTCTTTTCTTTCTCTCAATTTTCAAGTAGTATACACTATACTCGGGTCTAATACCCCCCTAAATAGCGAAGTTCTGCTCCGTTGTATGTATCATAACCCTGGATACGTATTAGATACTCTGCCCAATTGATCTAGGGTTCCGTAACGGCTGTTGTGGTTCTGCCCGACGTAGTCGTTGGAATGCCGTCTCGGGGAGGGTATTACTAATGTTAAAATGGGTTATTATACTAACACGTGTGCATTTGTGTAAATTATAGATTGTCACCAGGAAACCCTAAAGGATAATCTAAGACAGCAATGTGAGTTATCCTTCTTTTTGTGTAAACCTTTTTGTGAGTAATCTCCTTTTTGTTAACTGTTTTTACAAAACCTCACACAATTAATTATATATTAAGCAGTTATTGAGTATTTGTAAGGATACAATTATCGTCGGTATATTAGGGTTTTGTATACAAAATTTGTTACTGGAGGGGTAACATTTCCACAAGTCGGGTCTGACAGTACCACGGGTGGTAATTGATATGACTTGGAAACAAATATAATTGCGAGACCACCCTCAATACTGTACAATGGTTTTTATTAAAACTTAATTAAACTGGGATTCACTCACCAGTATTTCCCACTGACAAAATGTTTTTAAACGCCTTTCAGGTAACAAAATGTGAAAGCCAAATAGAAGCCAGCTTGACAGCACTGAACGCTTGGAAAAGTGGCAATACAGTTACCTAAAATAAAATAGATGTTTTTATTAAATAAAAATAGGATTTATTCCTAGGAAAATGTGTGTATTGCAAACTTGGGTTTTATCCCATGTGTTTAATATTATGAAAATGTGGTATTTTACTCTGATCAAATATTTCCTAACTACGGTCCTGATGAAAATTCAGCTGCCAAAATTAGACAATACCAGATACCACCGAAACTGGTCACGGCCGCCCGTTCCTGTATTTGTATAGGGGGGCGGGGGTTGTGACACCTTCCCTGATTATTCTACCTCCCTGATTACCAGCGAAACCCATATAACCTCCATTAAAACCTCTAACATCGTATAACAGGGTTTTTCTCCCTGTCATGTGCCTGGATGCTCCACTATCCATTATCCATTTAGAAATTGATCTTAGGAGCTCCTGCACGTTTTAGATGCAATTAGTTAGTTGAAGCAACCCAAGCATCTTTTGACTTGGGTAGCTTGACATTTAGGCGAGTTGTGGTTGTATAAAAAGCAGGGAAGTTCTTATCATTTACTTCCAAATCCTTTTCTGTTCCAACCTCAACCTCTTTGTACAAGAAAAAAAATCCTCTTTTGCTGGTTGAACAGTTTTAGGAACATACTTCTTAACCGGATGGGTCGAAGAAGTTTGTTTCTCCAAGTTATAATAAAAATCCAAAGGAGCAGACTTCTTAACCAGTTTGGTTGGAGGAGTTTGTTTTTCTTTTGAAACACTAACAGAAACCTTTGGGTTTGATTCAACCGATGCTTTGGCTTGAGATTTTGGCTTCCAAGTTTGTTGTTGTGGAGTAAAATGTTTAGAAGATTCGCCAGTTTTCTTTACAGGTTGTTTTACTAGTTTAACATTGATTTTAGCAGTTTCAGGTTTTTGAATCTTCTTTTCAACAAACATTGGCGCCTTGCCCTTTGCATCATTCGATTTCTTGGTGTTTTCAACAATCACAGACTTAGGTCTTGACTTGGTGCACTTTCGTGCAATATGTCCAATCTCATTGCGTTTAAAGCATGTCCGGTTATCAACAACCCAACTTGGACATCCAGTCTGTGTTTATGATGCTTTCTTCTTGAAAAATTCTTCATTTGACTTTGAAAAGATCTCAGACTCTTGTTCGTTCATAGAACTTGAACTTTTCACAAATGTTGTTTTCTTAACGAACTTTGACTTTTGAAAATTTCTTTTCTGATAGTTCTTACCAGCCCTTTGCCCGTTGAACCCTCTGTTCTGATTGTTGTTTTGAAAACGTGGTGGAACTTTGGGCTTGTTATCGTAAGACTTATCTTTTTGAAAACTCAAAAATCTTTTTGAACTTGACAACCCATCAACTTCTGACACATCGATCTCCACAAGTTTAAAAACTTTCTCAAGTTTATCCACATTTACATTTTCAATTGGAAATTCCTCATTCGAGTACAGCTTATCAGAACCACACACCTGGTACATGACCAGGGTAGGGTCGTCCTTTAAGTTGTTCTTGGAGTTAGGAAGATAATTGTTTAGAAAACAATCATCATGCTCTTTAGAAACTGTGGAATCACTATCGGTTTTCAAAACGTTTTCAACCACATTTTTCACAACCTCATATTCAACATTATCCTCATCGGATTGTTCATTAGATGTGATGTCTATGTTATTAGGTAAGTTGTGAACTACACCTTTCTCATTCATATTCAACTCTTTTTCCAGCCCAGACTGTTTCTTAGTAAAGTTGTTGTTCATGGGTGGTGGAACTTTGTGATACCCGACCCCAGTTCCATCTTGATACACATCTTCACCATCTTTGTTCTTCCCGATGGGTTTAGGGACAATATGTTGAAGAACAAAGCTAGCAGAGTGATAACTTTTCAACTTCAAGTTCTTGGCCATCATCTCTACGTTCACATCAATCATTTCCTTAACAACCTTTTCTGAATTCTCTCTCCTCTCTTTCTCAGCCTTTTCTTCAGCCTCTCTTTTCAACCTCTCCTCTTCTACAGTCGGAATTAACTTCACTAGAGCATCAAAATCGATCGTTTTCGGATTTGTACAAACATTTCCCTTTGGATCCAGATAACACTGTCTGTCAGCATCCCATTTTTTTGCCTTTACAGCTTCTTTGTATGCTCGATGAATTCTGTTCAATCTCACATGTGAGATCTCTCTTTCTCTATTGAACGTCACCGGTGCAACTTCAGCCATGAAAGCAGAACCTATCTGATCATCATCTGGAATAAAATCATTCTAGTTGAAGCCTTCTGTTACACCCTGACTTTTGCGGAAGCGTATGATGTATGATTTGCTTAATATCATTGCACAATTATAACAAACAACTATATGATTAAAACCATGATGTTCATCCATTCATATATTTCAAAATATTACAACCCAAGTTGTTTAGTATCAACCATCAAACTTCGAGTTTAACTTACAAACCATTCAGATAGAAACAAGTTCCATAAAGGACTTTTAAACAAACAATATATAAAAACCAAGGCTTTGACTCGTATGTCTTATCTAAGATAAGACATCCAAGTCAAACCCTTCAAAAGTTTGGATGACATCAACTTGAACACATTCCTTGAAATCTTTCAAACTTCGCCAGATCCATCAATTTCCTGAAATACATGTGTTTTTGTATGTGTGCACGAATAATCTTGTAAACATTTGTATGTATGCCTTTGTATTCCGGTATGAAAGCGTCTATGAACAGATCATTAATGTGTAGCTAACACATTAATATTTGTGCAATGGTGCAGGAAGGCTCAATCTTTTGCGAATTTCGTCGACATAGTCACCACATGGTCCAACTCGTGGTCTCATGGGTGGGGCTCGCAACACCCAAATAGATCTAGCACTCATGTCCCTCGGTCCTTATACAAGGATTAATGGTCTTAAGTTAACGCCTACCCATTCACATGATCTAACAGTTTATTCCTTAGCTAACCATACCATTTGTAAACGTTTGCAACATTTGAAACATGTATTTCACCCCCGAAGTTATAAAACTAAAAACAGTAAAAAGAAAAGGGGGACATGAACTTATAGATTTGCGTTCTTCTGTCTAGTAACTCATAGCTCCTTTCCACAGGTCTTACAACTACCTACACACGTGCTATGTTTTATTAGACGGCTAGGTCGTGTAACAACTCTTAGTCGTAGGTATTATGACTTATTTTGGAGTTGGTAATCTTTAAGTTATATGTTGGGTGCATATTATATAATTTCCAATTATATAATTATTAGTTAAAATAAAATTAATTATTTTAACTTAAACTATTTTATTTATCCAATTATTTGGAATATTATTAAGAATAATATATATTCAACTTGGTTCATTATGTATTCCTTCATGAATATTTCCCAAGTATGGGTATACTTGTACTTGTGTATTTTCATACTTGTATATTTTTATACTTGTGTATTTTGCCAAGTATTGGTGGTGTATTCCGGTGTGTATTTTATACGTATGTGAATACCTATTTTCTTGTATTGGTTAAGTATTTTATACTTAATTTTGTATTAAATTTTCCGGAATATTACTTTTAGACAACTAAAAATCACCAAATTTATATTCTTAAAATATATGTATTTTAAGAGAATTTTTTTTATAGAAAATTATCTATAAACTTTACTTGGCAAAAATAAATATACTTTCATATAAACCTCAAAAATAATATATTTTTAAGATTAACTTTAGAAAATATATACATTTCAAATTTTCATCCAAAATAATATATACTTAACTTGTTTAAGAAAATATATATTTTTCTCCACTCAAAATAATATATCTCCAAATTGTTTAAGAAAATATATATTTTTCTCCACTCAAAAATAATATATTTTCTACTTGATAAAATATGATATATTTTGTAATAGTTATAAAAATCCATATTTTACCGTTTCTTTGGTTTCCAAAATACCTTTGTCATACTTGTCTAAATATGAATTTATTTCCAGAATATATATATTTATAGTCCATAGTCCTTGTCCGGTTTGTCCAATATTCAGGTATAAATTATATATTTATTTTCTTGGAATTTTTGGTAATATTTTGTATTACAACTTTTGGTATTTTGGTGTGTTATATTATTTTCAAGTTCCTAAAATAATATAACTAATACACATAATATACAACTAACACACAATTTGTGACATCTAAATATATATTTTCCTAAATATATACTTAGTCATTTTTATTTATCAAAAATCAACCTCCAATATTTGTAATTTTTGTAGTAAAAATTATGGCAAGTTTTTACATGAAACCCATAATCAAAATTTACTTGTAAACACTTGTTTAAAAATATTTTTCTAAGTGTTTAATTCCTACAAAAATGTTGCCATATTTTCCCCTTAAAAATGGAGGTTTCCATGCTCAAAGGCATATCATTTTTGTTTTAAAATTCATCACCAATCATCAACAATTTAAACAAGACTTACCATATGCTTCAAATATTCAATTTACACTATGACATGAACTTGAAAGTTTGTAAAAATTTGTAGTAATCTCACATGTTGTTTAGTAAGTTTAGTTACCTCTAAAAACATGGTTTATAGTTTATAAAACCCAATCTTGTAAATTTTAGTTCTTTACAACTTGTATGAAGATTTTCTAAAAATATTTTTTCTTGTATTTTTCTTGTTACCAACACTCTTCTAACTTTGATTTAACACTTAAAACATGTTTTCTTTCTTTAAAAACCATGATCTTGTTAATCTTGTAATAAACTTTGTTTTCTTGAAAATATTATTTTTGAAATCTTTTATTTGCAAGACTTATAACTTGTAAACATAATCATCATACACTAAAACCATTTCATATTCAAGTTCATGTTTAACACAAAGGATGATCATTACTAATTTCACAAGATCCATCCATATATTTGCTAGATCATGTGTTTAATCATCATCTAGCAAGCTTCTTATGATGATCAACATCATAATCACAAGAAATCATCAAACAAGTTTCATAGATACACTAAAACAACTTAGATTTTCATGTTATTAAGCTTTATGTTCAAGATCATCTTCATGTTTCTTTGAGATTCATTAGATTAACATATTACATAACCTTTTAACCACTAAAATTAGAAGTAAAAACAAGTGATGAGGAGCTTACTACTAGCTCTATGGCTAGGGAAGAAACAAAGATGATGATGATGATGATGATGATGATGATGATGATGATGAATGAGGTGGATAAAAGCTCTAGGAGGAGGTCCTTCAAACTCCAAAGCTTCCAAGCTTCTTAACTATGCTTCTTACACCTTTGAGAGTCCTTAGATTTCTTGAGATTGAACTTGAAATGGAGGTTGTATGGGAGTGGGTGTGAGCCGAGAATGGAAGGAAGAAGAAGAGAGGAGATGGAGTTTTGTTGAAGTGTTAGAATGAAATAGAATGATAGTCTTGAGGTTTATAACAAGTGTCTTCCAACATTGCATAATCTAATGGTTAATGTCTTTCTAAAGAGCTTTACAAATCAAATAAACAATTAAAAGAAATCAAGGTGGTGGGGCCACTTGATGAACCGTAAATGGGGGGGGGGGTGTATGGTTGGGTTGTAATGGTAAGTTAAGCAATCAAGTTACATTCTAAGTATAATGTTTAGTGTTTTAGGTGTTTAGTGTTTATAGGATGTATTATGATGTTCGGTGACCATAACTAGCTTCGTAATACTGAAACAATGCTTCTAGTGAAAATTTGGTGTTTCGGGTAGTGTCCGGTTGGTTACCGGTTCGTTAAGGTGCTAAATTGCGCAGTTTAGTGTGCTTTATGTTTCCTTTTATGAAACTTTTGATTCCCGACACTTAGGAAGGTATTCTGGACCATTAAACCATAATTCTGCATTATATTTTGTAGTTAAAATGCTGATTTTTGCTGAATTGTGCAGAATTCTGCAGTTTTAGTGAGTTTCGGGCACTTTCCGGCACTTAAATCATCACTAGGAAGGCAGTTTTATGATCTCTACTTTCCTTCACACTATACTAGTGTAACTCTTGGTTTCGGGCTCATTCTGTGTCTGAATATCGTGTCTGTCTGAGTACTGAACTCCCGTCAGTACTTCTAGTTTGTCTGATAGTTGTGCGTACTTGGTTTTGTGCACTAATTGTATCACACTGTGTTGCATGCAATAATGATAAATAATCTTGCAACATGTAATGCACTTGTATGTATATGACAGTAATCAGAAAATCATTCATGTCATTAATTTGATCAGGCACAGTCATTAAGATACAAATTACTGTTTAACATTGTACGGATACATGTAAAATTGCCAATTGTCACACCTTTATCGTCTTGGATAACTGCTAATGCCCTCGACTTTTCTTTCACCGGATTTTCTTCAATCTATCTCATCTTCGGTGGTTCCTCTCTGTTCCTATCATAAACTGCTTGATAGTAATCGTCTTGAAACGGATTGGTAGTTTCATCAACAGCAGAATTCTTGCATTCACATTTAAAATGACCTTTTTGCTTACCCTTGAAGCAGGTCACTTTTGATTTATCAAAACCCAACTTTGTAGATGGCCACCAATAGATTACCTCCAGGTAATTTCCATAAAGCGTTGAGCACGGCGAATGACGATGGCCATACACCACCTGATGTCAATAAGCTCCATTTCTTCAGTATCAATTTGGTCGTAATCCTCTTTGGTCAAGTTGGTATTCCCAATCTTTCCTGCGACTAAACACTCATACGACTCGGGGATCGAAGCCAAAAAGACCATTTGCTTTGCGTTTCAGCATTGAAGTTTTGAGCATTTTTGGTGTTCACCGCAATGTTACACTAGATTACATTTGGATTAGGAGCGCTTGATTCTGTTGAGCATTCTGAGTAGACTGTGCTGGTGTACTTGAACCTGAACTCGGATAACCAAAACCACTAGTACCCGCCGATCCCCCTGATCCTCCACCTGAGTTACCTCTAGAAGTATCGTTGGAATTCTCGGCACTAAAAGCTGTTTTAGGTGATGAAGTGTTTGAGATCATGCTTCCAGGGTAATAAAGGTTCACGTTTTGATGATAAGTGGCATTGTTCATTTTATTTTGCTTTTTGATTTCAAGTTCGTGACCTTCTAACTTTTCGATTAGCCAATTTAGCGTTATATCTTTTATTGGTTTAGTATTTTTTAGAAGAATCGCGTAATATTGCCAATCTTGCTCATTGGGTAGTGCTTTAAACAACTTCTCAATGATCTCTTCCTGATCTTTTGTGATCCCAAACCTATCTAGCTCAACCTTCAGATGACAGAATCTCTCGATCATCTGTCGAACGCTTTCACCCTTCATGCACCCAAACAAATCAAATTCTTTCTAGAGTAGAGATTTCTTGTTCTTAACAATTTCTTCTCCTCTAGTACACTTCTTCTTTAGAGCTTCCCACAATTCTTTCGACGTTTCGTAATCCAGTAGTGAAATGATGTCATCCTGAACTGATTGATGAAGTAGTGCGATTGCTTGCTGTTCGGCGACAAACAATTCTTGCTCATCTGAACCCAGATTTGTAAACACTGTTTGTGTAGTTGAGTACCCCACTTGAACTAAATTCCAACTATCATACACAAACGCCCTCAACCAGTTGTCAAACCTTTTTACCCATCTGTTATAATCTTCTATATTCATCAACTTTGGAGGTTTGTTGTACGTTCCGTATGCGTTGTCGACACTGAGTGATTCAGAAATCGCTTTCATTGTGGTTTTCGGATTTCCATCGGAAGAAGTTGTTCTAGTACTGTTGAAAGCATACGTGTCGGAGAATGGATTCATAAATTCATCATCCATGATTGAAAGTACCTGAGAAGTCAACAAAAGTCAAACTTGTTTGAAAACAAAGTAAACACAAACTGCTTGTCCGGATGGCCGTTGTCCGGATGATCAAAATGTAACAGTCTCCGAATGAACTTGGTCTGGATGGACAAGTTTCCAGATGGACACAAAACCAACGAATGAACTTCTGTCCAGATGGACTAGCTCCGGATGAGCAAACTTCCAATTCCGGATGAAGAATAACAAGCTATATGTCCGAATGGATGTCTATCCGTCCGGATGGCCAAGAATAGTAAGCTAATCTTCAAGCAATAACGAGTCTATCCGTCCGGATGGGCTAACCTGCCGTCTGGATGGATGATGACATCAGCAAACATTGTTCAAAAGTTCATACTTTTTCAATGATTTTGATATGTTTTAGTCCGAATTAAGTTCTGAAACTTTGTAGGATTAATCTCTAACACAAAACACACATTATATCCAAATCATATGTAATTTTGTCCATGGATTCAGTGTCAATTTTGAGTTTTTCTATGTAAAAGATAAGAAAATGAGAAATGGAGAAGAAATGAGAAGTGTAGATCTGAGAAAATGGCAAGAATCTATGGTATTTCACTGTAAAACTCCTCCGAATCCGGCCTCCAAGCTTTGATACCACTTGTGAGGACCGGGAGTTCGGTTACTCGAATACGCTCAGAACGGATTAGCAACTATAAGCTCGTGCGGAATCCAAGAATGTAGTAGGAGTGAGAGAAACAACGCAGACACCATTTAACATCATCATTCTCATTGATTATCAGCAACAGTTACAAGTTTTGGAGAGAATTTGACAGAGCTTCGCCTTAGGTGCCAAAAGAACTGTTTCAAATGAGGAACCATGAACACCTATTTATAGACAAGGCCATCCGGGTGAACACTATCTAGCCCATCCGTCCGGATGGACTTATAATATAGCCTAACACTTTGTTTCACCCCGGATTCAATACAAAAACATACTTTAAACTATACATAGGCCACAAACAGGCAAATAAAGACTCGATACAGATGAAAGCTACAGACATATGCATCTACAAGTATCCCTTTTGTTTACACTTAAAGCATGTAACTTTGGATTAATCAAATCTAAGTTTGGTAGTAGGAACTCCAACACATTGTCACCCTATAATCTCCATGAACCTCTGTGCCCGTCTGATCACACTGGCTATAACACCCCAATCGCGTAATACAACAACACGCGACAGAAACATTGGGGAGTCATGTTACAAATTGCTCACAACATATGGTACTAAATTATTTCATTTTATTAACATTGTTTTACAATACAAAGAATACATATAATCGTCTTTTGTTTTAAGAAGTCTAAGGCCCGGATGCGATCCTATGTGTAGCATGCTTGAATAATCAAAACATGAAACATATGTGAAAAAGATGTCAACAAAGAATGCTGGTGAATACATAGGTTTTGTTAGCCAAATTAATTGGCAAAAGGTTTGTTATTGCAATACTTTGACAACTACGAGAGTTGTCAATTGAAAATGGACTCTTTAAAACCAATAAATGGCAAAAAGGTTTAGCATTGCAATACACTATCTTGATTATGAATCTTGTGAAAAAAGAGTTTTGTATATGGCAATATGATTATTACTAGGTAATTTTTATGCCATTGAAAATTGTATTTTGATCTTTGTTCTTTTGTACTTTGTTTCTATTACAACATTGAAATCGGTTATAAACTTGTGAGAGTACTATTAGAAATCCAATCAAGGATTTATAATAGTACTTTGGATATCCTTCTAAGAATCTAACATATTAGAAAAAATAGAAAGATTTTACAAGGATTTGGATATTGAACATTTGAATAAACTAAACACAAAAATCTTAAAGTGATTTGGATAACGCTACAAGGGTAATACAATAAGAACACTTATATATATGAAGTACCAGCGGTGTATCCACCATGTTCTTATGTTATTACACTCGTTTCGTTAACTAAATCACTACTAATCACATAAACACATAATCATCAACTTAGTCTCATCATCTTGTACATACGCATTAAAGTACACAAAGAATCCAATCAAGGACTTCAATTTAGTACTTTAAACATCCCACACGAATCTAACTATGAAGATAGATAAATGCTATATGGATTTGGTTTGGTCTCATCATCTTGTACATACGCATTAAAGTACACAAAGAATTCAATCAAGGACTTCAATTTAGCACTTTAAACATCCTATAAGAATCTAACTATGAAGATAGATAGATGCTATAAGGATTTGGGTTGGTCTCATCATCTTGTACATACGCATTAAAGTACACAAAGAATCCAATCAAGGACTTCAATTTAGCATTTTAAACATCTAACAAGAATCTAACTATGAAGATAGACAGATGCTAAAAGGATTTGGTTTGGTCTCATTGAATCCGAAAATCCTAATTCCTAATGGTGATTCGGATAACGCCACGAAGGGTAATACAATAAGAACATTTATATATAAGATGTGACAGCGGTGTATCCACCATGTGTAACTCGTCGTTTCTAGTTAAGTTATAAAACTGATTTGGTGTCAAAACATTAAATTTTAAAGCCCAAAAATCATTTCGTCGTAAAATGCACTTTTGCGGATTTTTTACTTTTAATTTATAAAACTTTGACTCCTCGCTTCACCTAGTAAACGTGGTAATCAGAAGGTGCAATCGCAAAGGATTATTACGTTCGTGATTACGATCACTTTACAAAGTTCAATTTGAACTTTGACTTGACAAAAATGGTCAGAACTGAAAGTCAAACAAAAAGTAAACTGTTTGACTTTTTCCTCAAAATGCCAAAATAATGAAGAAATAAGGAGAGCACTTACTTGTGTTGAAGAACACTTTCATAACTCAGAGTAGGAGGCTTCCAAAAGGCTGGAAACAAGCTCCAAAGAGATGGGAGAAAGAATTGTGAAATGAGCAAGTTGAAATGGAAGAATTCATGGCTATTTATAGTGTTCTAAAGTTGCTAAGATCATTCCAAGTGTCCATTGATGTGTCATGATCAGAGGGAGGTCATAACACATGTCAAAAGATGGTAGAAACGTGGAAATTTCGTGAGCTTGGAGAGCAAGGCTTGAAACAAGGAGCTTCCACATTTCTGCTGTGCTGGGCACCCCTTACGGACTGTATGGGGGTGCCCTTTGCAGTCCGTAAGCCATCCTTGGGGGCCAAGTTTTGCTTTTTGGCAGATTTGGCCCCTAGACTTGTTTTGTTGCATTTTGTCACTTTTAACCCCTTTTAACCTAATATTTAGGTTATATAAAGGTGTTAAGGCATGTGTAACTTGGATTTTGTCCGGAAATATTGTGGATGTCAGTTCGTTCAATCGCACGGTTACGCGTTTCGTAAATAGAGTATGAGACTTTATCGAATGAGAAAATGTTCGAAATTGCACAATGATTGAAATTATGCATTCTCGCAAATAAAATATAAGATTTTATTGAATACGAAAATGTTTGGATTTGTACATATGGTCCATATGCTGGGGGTTTGGGCAAACTTTTGCAGTTTGTCAAAAATGGTCCCTGGATTAGTATAAACGTCTTTTTGTCATTCCTAACCCCTCAAAACTTATATCTAAGTTATGTAAAGGGTATTTAGGGTATGTGTAGCTTATGTTCTTGTCCCGGTGTGTACGTTATGTTAAGCTAACTACGTTAAGTATCGGTTAATGAATTACTTCCAAAAGAAAAAGTTTTTGAAAGTTCGGAATTTTGCACAAGGGTTACAGTCTCCCCTACTTTAGGGAATTTCATCCAGAAATTCATTCACAGGAGACCGTAGAGTATGTTTGAAATGCTTGAATGATACGCAAGGCTTTGGTTTCCAAAGATGCGGGGCATCATTTGGTATTGGAGATTTTGGGGATTCAAAGTGTGACTAGTGATATTCTAAGTATCTCATGGTATTCTAACCTTTAGAACTTATGAATTTGAAACGTATGGTCAGGCGGATGAAAATTGTTTTGTATGGCTTTATGCTATACAAAGGCAATTAGTGTAAATCCTAAGCAAACAATTGGTATACATTCAACCTGGCCATACGTACACGGTTTCTATCATCCCACGAGGTACATCCCATGTACCATGAGAATCTCATGCATAGGAGATGGGTCAACATTGTAACGCCCTGCGTCCCTAAACTTTTAACTTTTGGCAAGTCTAGTCCTTATACTATTTGAAACTTAACTATGTTAGACTATTCGTGAAACTTATTGATACCTAAATCTTATGAAACTTTCAATCTAGACACTTGATACTTTGAAACTTGACTCTTGATGTTTGACACTTATGAATCTTGATTCTTGGGGAAACTTGATACTCGATACTTGATACTAGATACTTGACTCCTGAACGAGACTGTTGATACTTATGGGACGAGAAACTTTGAGACTTTGTTAAGATAGAAGCTTGAAACTTGACACTTTTTAGCTAGCTTATGTAGACTTGAAACATGTAAAGTTTCGTGTTAATTATACAAACTTGTCATATGATGATATTACACAATAATACGCAACGCAACGTGTGACACCTGTGTCACTTCAACCATCAAACAAATGCCAAACCAATGAAATATTGTATTTCATACTTGGGAATTGTAAAAATATGTGTATCGTTTGCACATATCAACTCTTGTTCGATTTTAAGCTTTAAATCACTTTCTGGAAGGTTATACGCGCACTGATGCGTAAATATAACCAGTTTAATCCAACGAACACTCCGGAATAGTGAAATAAGCTTAACATACCTTAAATAACCTTTACATAACTTAGAAATAAGTTTTGAAGGCTTTGGTATGGCAAAAACAAACTTTTGGGTCATTCAGGGACTAAAAGTGTCAAAAAGTGCACAAGTTTGCATTTTCGCGCATAACTTACGTTCTGAATACATCCGGACATCCAAAAATTTATTTAAGCACTATAATATTTTATTTTAGTGTTTGGCATGAGAAAAATCCATTCGTCGCGTCATTTGGATCGTTTTTCGCGCTTATGCGCATTCCGTCGTAATTAACCGAACATCGCAACCGTACGGCTAAACGAACCGACATCCGAGATATTTTTTAGCACATTTTAAGTTCCCTATACTTTAACTTCATTTTAGAGCTTTGAAATGTGGTTAACGGGGCTTAAACGTGTCAAAAATGCATCGAAAACCAAGTTTAGGGGCTGCAGGGACCAAAACTGTAATTCTGCCAAACTTGTGCCCTACGATGCGCATGCATTTTTGCCCTACGGTGCGTATGGGTTCTGCAGATCAGATTAGATTAAACAGTCAGCAGATTTCCAGCTGTTTAATCCTCAACCACAAATCCACACTTGACCTTTCAGCACATTAAGGATCATTTTCAGTAACCATAACATTTTGACAAATGTACGCACAAGATTTAGGCACGATATTCGACAAACGATCTTAACGGTTCTCCGAATACTATAAATACCCATCACATTTGCACACATTTCTCACAAGAATCTGATCATTTGTGCTCTAAGTTGAAACCTTTGTTTCATACCTGAGCTATTTTGATCTAGATTAGCATTCGGGGACCCTTCGTAAGTATTCTTTCGTTCTTTTATCGCTTTCGAGTCCGAAAGTCAAACTTTGTTTGACTTTCTGCATTGACCAGTTTATGGTCGATGCGAAGTTCGTTTGAACTTCATAACGTGAGCGTGATCACGATGGTTATAGTCCCTAGTGACTATACCTACTGATTACCACGTTATCTAGGCTCAGTGACGAGCCGTAGTTTCGGTCAGAATACGTATTCTTGCGTATTTTGTAACCAAACTACTCTTAGGTATCACAACCGTTTGTTGTGATACCAAACCTGTTTTCTAAACTTAGTTAAGCATGTTTTAACATGCTTAGCTCGTCACTTTTAGTTTAGTGCTTATATAGGGTCGTAAGGTAAGCGATCTAAACAATCGCTTATACTTTCGAACCCGACCCGTTTGGTCGATCATTAGGATCCGACCAAGCACTTTAGGTGACCATAGTATAGGGAATAACCTTCCGAGGTTATACCCTATGGTCACGACGTTTAGTTAGTTGTATGATAAGTAGTTTATATGCCTTAGGTAAATTACCAAAATACCCCTTTGATGCCAAAATTCATTTTAAACATATGTAACATAACTTTTGACATCTAAACTGATTTGACAACTATTTTAGACATGTTAAGGCATATATTACTTGTCATAGGACTAGTTAGGCGGTCCGAACGCGTTTCACGCGAACGACGCGTTAAAGTAGCATAAGCTACCTAAACGGGTCGTAATGGGTCACAAGCACTTAGGTTAGGTTTCATTTAGTATGTAGGCTTTAATAAACCATACTACATGAGTTCCCATACTCATTTGGTTTACGAGCCCTCATTCTATCCAATCCTCCGATTTAGGTCCGGTTTATTAATGTAGTTACCTATATTAGGTGCCGTTTGATATTCCGTGATCTCTAGCATTGCTTGGTGGTTATCTTAGGACTTCTGAGCAATCTCAAGTGAGTACATAGTTCCCCTATTTTACTGTTTTCCAAACTGTTTTGGGGTGAAGCATGTGTACCTATCTGTTACTTTCATGTTTTCCAAAAGTATAATTGATTATACATGTTATTACTTATCATTTGACAAACTGAAGGACTAACTATGGTTTAAACATTGATTTCTCAAAGAACATAAAATAAATTGTTGAATTGTACTTATTTTATGTTCACCAGACCGATTGTTAGTATGATATAGCGCTATAGGATTTGACACCCCATTCCTGTTGTCATGGAATGTCTGAAACCAATTTGTTGCTCCATCCAAATAGGGATTGCCTTTGTGGTATTTTCTATAGTCTCAAAGGTGTATTTTGATGCACCAGGTCTGAATGAATTCTCAAATCACACTGTTAAAGTATAGTTTGATATACTCCCATGTGTGATATTGTACAAAACCAACATATATGTTATTTATCACATCTAAAGCATATTTTGATATGTTATTTATGAAACCAAAACATAGTTTAATATGTTACTTACAAATCCAAAGTATACTTTTAATATGCTACTATAAGGTTATTTGTTTAATCTTACATTTATTTATACAAATCACATTGGTTACACATTACATGATTTACATTGGACACATAAACATTTTGATGTATTATTCAATACATTTGGCAATTGGTTTAAACATAGACATCTTACATTGTTGGTTTAGTTTGAGTAAGTGATTAAGTAACGAGGCGTGTGTAATATGATACAAGCATGGTGGATACGCCGCTGGTACTTCCTATATATAAGTGTTTGTATGGTATTACATATTGTAGCGTTATTTGAATCATTTTAATTTGAGACATATAACATTTTATACAAATAACATACTTTTCACAAGACATTGTTTTACAAAACAACTTCTCTTATACAAACTCATTCTATTTGGTTATTCACTTAACCATACACTATTATTTTACTTATACGTATCATCTGATCTTATTGCTTTTCAAATGATTTACAAAACAAAGCAAACTATAAGGTTCATGACTAAACATTTTCTTAAACATAAGTCATGAATCTTATTTTCACAAAACCTATGTATCTCACAGGCATTTTTATGCTGACGTACCTATTTTTACACATGTTTCAGGTACTGCTTTGCAATGATTGTTGATACATGCTACATATAGGACGGACTCGTGCCTTAGCAACTTTAAAACTTGGAAGATCATAGTTGTACTTATTTGATTGTATTAGAACAATGAGTTCATTTATTCAATAAAACAGAATTTATTTATGCCATGGTTATGAAACAATAATTCTGTTACAACACTCCCCGACGTTTCCGCCACGTCTAGTTGCTTTACGTGGTCGGGGTGTGACAGAAAAGTTGGTATCAGAGCCAATGGTTATAGGGAATTAGGTTATTAGTAATGCTTTGACCTAGTCTATAACCTTTCTAGGACCCTAACGCGAGTTTACTTGCGTTTAGTCATAAAACAATACCGTCACCTATCCTTAGGCGACGACCACAACAAGAACATAAATTTCAAAACCGCTTTGAAAACTAATCATCTGTTCTAGGATGATTGATTACTAGGTTTTGAACCCTCTGTTATATGGTTTTGAACCCCTTTGAGTTTTCAAATTCTCGTCAAGGTTTTGGGTTTTAAATAATGTGAACACGTGCAAACTGGAAGGGTGAATGCCTGTATTCTGGGTTTTCTGTCTAGGCAAGCACTTCGTATACATCTCATCAGACGCGAGACCAGTTGTGCTTACCTGGGAATTCTTGGGATGAGTGTTCACTTATAGGCGAGCATGTCTTCGTGATACATTATTTTTGACCCATTTACTTTGATTAGTCATTGTGTGTAGTTTGTTGCTTTGTAGTAACAAACAAATGACCACTATCCTTGCTTTCATCGGATTTGTTTCATCTCATTCTTTTCGCCTAATTCTCTCACTCGTTTCCTTTCATGTTTCCTCTTTTAGAATGCCTCCTCGACGTGACAATCAGATGGCGAATGCTGAACTGGCGGAAATCATCGCACAGCAAATGGCTGCTGCCTTCCCAAATCTTTATGCTCAAATGATGCAAGCCATCAACAACAACAATGCTCCATGCAATTTCAAGAGTTTCAACTCGGCTAAACCACTCAAGTTTAGTGGTTCTGAGGGAGCAACTGGGCTTCTTCAGTGGTTCGAGAGCATTGAGAATACCTTCCGTCATGTTCAGTGTCCTGAAAATCGCAAGGTCGATTTTTCTTCAAGTGTGTTTCAGAAGAGGGCTCTCACATGGTGGAACGGGGTGATGAGAGACCGCGGTGCTGAGGTTGCATTAGCACAGACTTGGGCTGAGCTTAGGGCTCTTATGATGAAGGAGTTTTGCCCTCGTCATGAACTGCGAGCTTTGGAGAGGGAGTTTGATGATTTGAAGCAAGACAGTGGTGAACATCGAGCCTATACTGACCGTTTTGAAGAATTGAGCCTGTTGTGTCCTGCTATGGTTACTCCTGTGGATAAGGCGATCGAGAAATATACTGATGGTCTTCCTGACCTAGTTCAGGATATTGTTACTGGTAGCAACCCTACTACTGTCAGACAAGCCATTGAATTGTCTGCTACTCTAACTGAATCCCACATCAGAAAGAAAAAGCTTTTTCGAAAAGGCAACCCAAGACCATCTGACAAGACTGCTCAAGTGGAACCAAAGGAAGAACATGCTGAGGTATCCAAGAAGAAGAAGCGCAAAGCCTCTCAGAACTGCGCTGTAACTGCTCAAGACAAACAGGTTGCACCAAACCAACCAGCACAACCTCGCAAAAGGAAAAACTATGTTGGTACTGCACCTTTGTGCAACAAGTGCAACCGTCATCATCTAGAGCAAGAGCAGTGTCACAAATGTACCCACTGTGGGCGGTTGGGACATTTGATCAATGTTTGTCGTTATGCAAATCAAGCTGCTGCAAACCCTGCTGCTGTTCAAGCACGGTTCCCTCCAGGGTCATGTTATAACTGTGGTGACCTTACCCACTACAGGAACAATTGCCCAAGACTTGTTAACATACCTCCAGCACGTGGACGAGTGTTTAACATCAATGAGGCAAACATGAACAATGATGCGGCAGTGAACAACTAGTGTTTTGTTATTTCCTTGGTTGTTATCTTATGATGTTTAAAGACAAGTCAGTTGTAATATAAATAAAAATTCGTCGTTTTTATTTTTGCAAAACTGATACGATTGTGTGAACGTTGGATACAATCTTATGATGTCAACCCAAAGACAAACTACTCGTATGGTTCTGTCATTTTATGAATATTTGTGATCTCCCCAAGAACCTTAAACACTCGTTTCTTTTAAGAAACAAAGCCAAACTCTTATTGAAAATCCTTCTATCTTTATAGATGGATCCTTGAAAATACTTAAAGTGCCAAATGAAATCCATGGATTGGATTCCTGATGTGCTTTAATTATCCATGCTCAAAGACAACAAATTAAAGAATCAAGCTAACTAATTATGTGTTTATGTGCTTATATGTTTTCATGTATGTTTTGTGATCTATCCAAATCCTCATCGAATCTTTCATATCTCATACGAGAGATTCATAATAGGATATCCAAAGTTACTATCTTAGATCCTTAATGGACTTCTACGTTGTAGCTAAGTCCCTTGGGTTATAAAGTATTATTTTATAATTGGACCCCTTGGGTGGTCTAGTTAAACATATTGATTTGAAAATCTGGTTAGAAATATCATGTGATGATAAAATTGAAAAGATCCCTTAAGTGGTCTATTCAAGGAGATCGTACGACGGCCTAGTTAAGAAGATCATGTGTTGTTCTAATTAAAAAGATCGTTCGTTGATCTAGTTGAACAGATCCTTTGGTGGTCTAGTCAGGTCGCTTCATGTTTATTCAATTGATTTTTCCTCTACGCATTATGAAATGAACTGTGCGGACTGTGCAAGGAATTACGTAATTATGGAGGCCTACATAATTATGGAATTCAGTGCATAGAAACCACAAGAAGTTTTGTCATGTGTTAAGACCTATAGTGACAAGAATAATGATACGGGAGAAGTCTTGGACCTTGACCGATGGCATTTTATCTTACACTTCCCAATTCTGATCTCAATCACACACCAAGTTTCCTATGATAAGTCTTCATAAGAAACGTTCTTCTGTCCGTAGTTCAAAAATTCCATGTTTTACTGCTACAAGGAATTCACTTTGAGGGTTAACAAATTCGCTAAGAGTCCTTACATGGCCCAGAGTTTTACTTAACGGTTTAATGGATCTATTAGAAGGCGAAACCGTCACAGCTGTCTTCACAAGTTTCCTCTAGAATTAAATTTCGGGACGAAATTTCCTAAAGTAGGGGAGACTGTGACACCTGTGTCACTTCAACCATCAAACAAATGCCAAACCAATGAAATATTGTATTTCATACTTGGGAATTGTAAAAATATGTGTATCGTTTGCACATATCAACTCTTGTTCGATTTTAAGCTTTAAATCACTTTTTGGAAGGTTATACGCGCACTGATGCGTAAATATAACCAGTTTAATCCAACGAACACTCCGGAATAGTGAAATAATCTTAACATACCTTAAATAACCTTTACATAACTTAGAAATAAGTTTTGAAGGCTTTGGTATGGCAAAAACAAACTTTTGGGTCATTCAGGGACTAAAAGAGTCAAAAAGTGCACAAGTTTGCATTTTCGCGCATAACTTACGTTCTGAATACATCCGGACATCCAAAAATTTATTTAAGCACTATAATATTTTATTTTAGTGTTTGGCATGAGAAAAATCCATTCGTCGCGTCATTTGGATCGTTTTTCGCGCTTATGCGCATTCCGTCGTAATTAACCGAACATCGCAACCGTACGGCTAAACGAACCGACATCCAAGATATTTTTGAGCACATTTTAAGTTCCCTATACTTTAACTTCATTTTAGAGCTTTGAAATGGGGTTAACGGGGCTTAAACGTGTCAAAAATGCATCGAAAACCAAGTTTAGGGGCTGCAGGGACCAAAACTGTAATTCTGCCAAACTTGTGCCCTACGATGCGCATGCATTTTTGCCCTACGGTGCGTATGGGTTCTGCAGATCAGATTAGATTAAACAGTCAGCAGATTTCCAGCTGTTTAATCCTCAACCACAAATCCACACTTGACCTTTCAGCACATTAAGGATCATTTTCAGTAACCATAACATTTTGACAAATGTGCGCACAAGATTTAGGCACGATATTCGACAAACGATCTTAACGGTTCTCCGAATACTATAAATACCCATCACATTTGCACACATTTCTCACAAGAATCTGATCATTTGTGCTCTAAGTTGAAACCTTTGTTTCATACCTGAGCTATTTTGATCTAGATTAGCATTCGGGGACCCTTCGTAAGTATTCTTTCGTTCTTTTATCGCTTTCGAGTCCGAAAGTCAAACTTTGTTTGACTTTCTGCATTGACCAGTTTATGGTCGATGCGAAGTTCGTTTGAACTTCATAACGTGAGCGTGATCACGATGGTTATAGTCCCTAGTGACTATACCTACTGATTACCACGTTATCTAGGCTCAGTGACGAGCCGTAGTTTCGGTCAGAATACGTATTCTTGCGTATTTTGTAACCAAACTACTCTTAGGTATCACAACCGTTTGTTGTGATACCAAACCTATTTTCTAAACTTAGTTAAGCATGTTTTAACATGCTTAGCTCGTCACTTTTAGTTTAGTGCTTATATAGGGTCGTAAGGTAAGCGATCTAAACAATCGCTTATACTTTCGAACCCGACCCGTTTGGTCGATCATTAGGATCCGACCAAGCACTTTAGGTGACCATAGTATAGGGAATAACCTTCCGAGGTTATACCCTATGGTCACGACGTTTAGTTAGTTGTATGATAAGTAGTTTATATGCCTTAGGTAAATTACCAAAATACCCCTTTGATGCCAAAATTCATTTTAAACATATGTAACATAACTTTTGACATCTAAACTGATTTGACAACTATTTTAGACATGTTAAGGCATATATTACTTGTCATAGGACTAGTTAGGCGGTCCGAACGCGTTTCACGCGAACGACGCGTTAAAGTAGCATAAGCTACCTAAACGGGTCGTAATGGGTCACAAGCACTTAGGTTAGGTTTCATTTAGTATGTAGGCTTTAATAAACCATACTACATGAGTTCCCATACTCATTTGGTTTACGAGCCCTCATTCTATCCAATCCTCCGATTTAGGTCCGGTTTATTAATGTAGTTACCTATATTAGGTGCCGTTTGATATTCCGTGATCTCTAGCATTGCTTGGTGGTTATCTTAGGACTTCTGAGCAATCTCAAGTGAGTACATAGTTCCCCTATTTTACTGTTTTCCAAACTGTTTTGGGGTGAAGCATGTGTACCTATCTGTTACTTTCATGTTTTCCAAAAGTATAATTGATTATACATGTTATTACTTATCATTTGACAAACTGAAGGACTAACTATGGTTTAAACATTGATTTCTCAAAGAACATAAAATAAATTGTTGAATTGTACTTATTTTATGTTCACCAGACTGATTGTTAGTATGATATAGTGCTATAGGATTTGACACCCCATTCCTGTTGTCATGGAATGTCTGAAACCAATTTGTTGCTCCATCCAAATAGGGATTGCCTTTGTGGTATTTTCTATAGTCTCAAAGGTGTATTTTGATGCACCAGGTCTGAATGAATTCTCAAATCACACTGTTAAAGTATAGTTTGATATACTCCCATGTGTGATATTGTACAAAACCAACATATATGTTATTTATCACATCTAAAGCATATTTTGATATGTTATTTATGAAACCAAAACATAGTTTAATATGTTACTTACAAATCCAAAGTATACTTTTAATATGCTACTATAAGGTTATTTGTTTAATCTTACATTTATTTATACAAATCACATTGGTTACACATTACATGATTTACATTGGACACATAAACATTTTGACGTATTATTCAATACATTTGGCAATTGGTTTAAACATAGATATCTTACATTGTTGGTTTAGTTTGAGTAAGTGATTAAGTAACGAGGCGTGTGTAATATGATACAAGCATGGTGGATACGCCGCTGGTACTTCCTATATATAAGTGTTTGTATGGTATTACATATTGTAGCGTTATTTGAATCATTTCAATTTGAGACATATAACATTTTATACAAATAACATACTTTTCACAAGACATTGTTTTACAAAACAACTTCTCTTATACAAACTCATTCTATTTGGTTATTCACTTAACCATACACTATTATTTTACTTATACGTATCATCTGATCTTATTGCTTTTCAAATGATTTACCAAACAAAGCAAACTACAAGGTTCATGACTAAACATTTTCTTAAACATAAGTCATGAATCTTATTTTCACAAAACCTATGTATCTCACAGGCATTTTTATGCTGACGTACCTATTTTTACACATGTTTCAGGTACTGCTTTGCAATGATTGTTGATACATGCTACATATAGGACGGACTCGTGCCTTAGCAACTTTAAAACTTGGAAGATCATAGTTGTACTTATTTGATTGTATTAGAAAAATGAGTTCATTTATTCAATAAAACAGAATTTATTTATGCCATGGTTATGAAACAATAATTCTGTTACAACACTCCCCGACGTTTCCGCCACGTCTAGTTGCTTTACTTGGTCGGGGTGTGACACAACGCCTAATCTAGCTCGCAAAACCAGCCGAAATCAGAAATCTAGCAAAACGGGTCTCGGCTGTCCGAATGGACATCCGATCGGATGACCATCCGATCGGATGAACATCCGATCAGCAGCCATCCGATCCATGCTCCACCGCCTTATTCTCCCTCACACTATAAATACCCCTATCACATCACTTGATGTGACAGCCTCCTCTGACCCAGACGTACTCCCTCGTTCAAAGGCACTTTTCGTCCATTTCCAAGCGATTCTTGTAAGTTTTCTCCATCATTCTTGTACAACTATCATCTTTACACACTTTCCCACTAGATTCTTCATCAAAATCATACTTTTCACCATGAAATCACTAAGATTTGGGCTCCTTGAGGATGACGTCATCATGGTTGTTCGTATAATCAGCTGTGTGATGTCATTCCATCAAGATTTAGTCCAGATCTAAGAGGTTTCTACACGTTTTACTGAGAATCTATACAAAATCTAAACATTTTCGGTGATTTCATGCTTTCTTAACTTACCTATTCAAACACGGTGAAACCTGAAGCTAAAACAGGCCTACGACTTATTCCTTAGTCTGGAGTCGGCTCGATAACAGATTTCCACCAGAGAGATGACCAAATTACGGATCAAACATGAAACTTCATCAAGAACAGTCATCCGATCGAACGGGGTGATTCCCATCCGATCAGACGAGCTGAACTTTAACAGGGTTTCAGTTGTCTTGATACGTTACCACGCCATCTCCGTTAAACTCGAAGTTAGGAATTTTACGAAGGTTCCAAAGGAGCAGGATCACAACAGCCGAATGACCATCCGATCGGACGATCCTCCGATCGAACGGCCATCCGACCGAATGACTTGTTCCCCGTAGCCTTCAATACTTAAACTATTTTGAATCAGAACTTTGAACTATTAAACTTTCACTCGAATAGTCATCCGACCGAACAGTCATCCGTCCGGATGACCATCTGATCGAACGACTTGATTTTATTCTACAACGAAAATTTCAAAAGTTGAAACGATTTGCAAACACATCACTGACCGTCTTTCCGGATGGCCATCCGATCGGATGACCATCCGTCTAGAGGGTCTGATCATTGTTACACTTGTTTGTTTTACAGGGTACTATAATCTCAACACTTGAAACTTTCTCAGTCAAAACATTTACCCACTACTCGAACGACCGTCCGACCGAATGGGTTCCATCCGGGGCGAATGGTCATCCGACCGGATGACCATCCGTCCAGATGACCATCCGGTCAGGAAACCCGTCAGACACTTGTACACGATGTTCACACGATTCGATATTCTGTTCAACACTTATACTGTTATACTATAATCAGGCTAACTCCAGTGCTCCCTTCGATCCATTTAGTTGCTGTTGATACTTAGCACCCACTGTGAGTATACTCAATCTCTTTTTGTTTTAAACACTTTTTAGATGCAACATGTATTCTAAAAACTTGACACTTGAAACTTATTTGAAACATACTCTATCCGCTGTAAACATGGAAACTTGATACTTATGAAACTTGAGGCGTTTATGTTATGCGAACGTTTAATCCTTGTGTGTAGTTCCGCCTTAACAATGGTAGCGCTATAGGGGTAATGCACCTCCCCGTTAGTCTTTGGGGTATTGTTAGGAGGAGACATCTTTAGCTTTCCTTGAGTCTTGGGAAAGCGGTTAACGCATTGGAAACTTAGGCTATCACTTGGACTGCGTTTAATAGCATTGTGAAACTTGTTATATGTGTTTATGCGGGATATGAGTTTTTGGAACGTTTAAAACTATTATACTATACGTACTCAAACTTGTATACTCACCAACATTTTTGTTTATAGTATTTTATACATCTAGCAGGTTGATAGTAGCTGAGGAAATCAAGAAACATACTAGGATGCTGCTTAGAAACACATCTTAGTTAATTTAGAAATTTTGAGCAATATTAGAGATGTTATGTAATTTGATATGTGTGGTTGTGAGACTTGGGTGATGCTTAGACAATGTCATGAAACTTGATTAATTACTACTGAAACTATTAGTGTTATGGAAACTCTTAAGCAATCTGAACGCTTAGTGCCGCACCCTGATGTTTCCACCATCGGTTAGGGTGTGACAGATTGGTATCAGAGCCATAACTATAGGGAATTAGGAAAAGTAGGAATGCTTGCCCTAGTCTATAGTTCTAGGAATCTTGACTCTTATCTGTTGTTTAAGAATTATGCATTCTACCGTACTTGCTTCCTAGCGACACATTTCCTGTTAAACTTACTTGCCTTTCCTAAGGCAGGCACAATATACACTTGGATACTTTGAAAACGCTGCTGGTCAGCATTTGTATTTTGCACGAGATTGACCCACAAGTCAGGAGTGACATCTGAACCTTGTTGGGAAATTTCCATATCATATTCTAGTAGGTCTTATCTTTTGATAAGTACCGACACAATTAGGGTACGAAGTTGTCAAGATAGAGGTGAAACTCACACCTTGATAACAAGTCCCACTCTTTGATTTTCTGTCTCGCAAGAGTCTCGAAATTCCTAATCAATTAGGGACGTGAAATGATCGAAAGGACAGATATCGTAGGCCTAACATCGATGACGTATTTGTCTACGTAAGTCAAGGCACAATGCCTCAATTCGAGAGGGGTTCAATCCACTTTGGTTAGTCAACGTTCCTCTACCCGGAACAATCCTTTGTTTTATGAGCCTATCTTTATGTTATCTCGGTTTTATATGTGGTTTTACACTTGAATCCTGTTCATTTCAAGACTTTTCACACGAGTCGCACGTATCTCCATAATCTAAAACAATAATCATAATCTCTCAGGATCGAACTAAATTTATGAGGCTTTATTCATCGTGTTATACTACGCGGGAATCTTGATTAAACTATGGGAAACATGATTAAACGTTATTGCTATGTGAAACTACTTGCTTGATCTATGTGGAATGTGCTGTTGTGGGTAGTAAAACGCTATACATAACATGGCACTGAATGATGAGACAGAAGTAACATGGACGAAACATGGTGGATACGCCGCTGGTACTTCCTATATATAAGTGTTTCCGACATGTTACTAACTTTCATACCACGTGCCATGCGAAATTTGGTGTTTTACAGACCGGTGATGAGAATGTTGAACGTTGAGCTATGTGAAACTATTTGTTTGGTCTATGTGTATGTAACCGGTCAAAGCGCGTGGAAATGATGGAGTGTATTGTTATCATTGGCAAAACGCGACACGTAACATGACACCGAAGATGAGACGGACGTGACATACCCAAAACATGGTGGATACGCCGCTGGTACTTCCTATATATAAGTGTTTCTGACATGTTACCGAGCTTTCGTACCACGTGCCATGCGAAATTCGTGGTTTTGCGGACTTGTGGTGAATGTTGAATCTTCGTGAAACTTGTTGAACGTTTTGTAATGTGTGAAACTTGAGTCTTTATGCGATCGCATATGAATTATATACTACGAGACTTTATGATCTAGACTTATACGATCCTTTTCTTGGATCTTTAGATGTCGTCCCGTTAACTATCCGACTCTCTCAAGAAAGCCAGAACCAACTCTCAGAAGAAAATGATGTCTTTCATGGCCGATCAGATTGCTCGCATCGTGCCAAAGATCATCACTGAGATACAGGGTTCAAACACTCCTCCCTCTTCTGTTGACTCTAAGACAGAGAAAGTAAAGCCTACAAAGTTCAGCTACAAACACTTTGTGTTTTGCAACCCTAAGCCTTTCACGGGCAGTAATGGGGTGACCACAATGCAAGAGTGGTTCGACAGCATCGAGGTCACTTTCATCAACAGTGAGTGCCCAGAACACTTAAAGACTAGGAATGCAACTGGCATGTTTCAAGGTAGAGCTCTAGAGTGGTGGTCCAATGACAGAAACATTCGCACCAACGAAGAATCCTATGCTCTTCAATGGCCCGAGGTGCGAGAATTGATGATGCTCAAATTCTGCCCTCCCCAAGAACAGCTAAAGCTTGAGGAAAAATTCTGGCACCTCAAGCAGGTTGGAGATGACAACTTGGCTTATACTACCCGTTTTAAGCAACTCAGCATAATCGTGCCTCACGTGGTTTCTACTCTGAAGCGCATGATAACCAAGTACATTAATGGTTTACCTCCTGCCATGCGTGACTCGATTGAAGTAGCTCAGCTAGGAACTATTGAAGAAGTTTACCGTCTTGCAGCAAGTTTAAACAACAACCGTGTCCATGACAAACAGTTTGGAAACTCTGCCCCATCGAAATCAACAAACCAAGTTACCCAGCAGCCCAGTGGCAGCAGGAACAAGAAACGAAAGTCTCAGGGTTCTGGCTACAATTCCATTATCCCTGCTGTAAATGCAAACCCTGCAGGCAATGCGATTGTGCCTGCTGCTACTAACCCTCTGGCCCCGGAACAATAAACCGTACACTGGAGTTCATCCCAAGTGTGCGACTTGCAACTACCATCACCCGCAAACTCTGCTTGCCGTCTGTGTACCAACTACAATCGCTATGGTCACACGACTCCCTACTGCCACCAAACCAATCAGGCCCAGCAAGCGTCGCCCGCTCAGCCAGCCCAACTAGCTCTCCCAACTCCTTCGCAGAATCCCAGACCAGTCAACAATGTTCGTGCATGCTACAAGTGTGGAGACACTACTCATCTCCGTAACCAGTGTCCCCAGCTGAACCAGGAGCAACAGCTAGCCGCTCGAGGACGAGGGTTCAACATCAATACAAACCAGGCTCGTAACGACAACGACGTCGTTAATGGTACGTTTCTCGTCAATAATCTTTACGCTTCGATACTATTTGATACGGGTGCCGACAGAAGCTTTGTGTCCGTAGAATTTGAAACTTTGTTAAATTGTGCACGCTCTAAACTACCTAAGTCGTTCTCTGTTGAGATTGCCGATGGTAACTCTATCCTAGTTGATTCTATCCTCAGTGGTTGTTCCTTGACTCTTAACGACCACGTCTTTACTATTGATCTCATACCCATGCAATTGGGTAGCTTTGATGTCATAATCGACATGGATTGGTTGCATAAGAATCATGCCGAGATTAATTGCCACGAGAAGTATGTTCGTCTACCTCTTCCGTCCGGTGATACTTTGCACGTCTATGGAGACCGACCTTCTAGAGGACTGAAGTTGATGTCATGCACTCAAGCGAGCAGGTGCTTATGTAAATAGTACTCTACCTTCTTGGCCCACGTGGTGGAACAAAAGGGCAAGGGAAAGAACATAAGCGATGTTCCAGTAGTGTGTGATTTCCCTGACGTCTTTCTTGAAGATCTTCCTGGTCTTCCACCGCCTCGATCTGTTGATTTTCGTATTGATGTCATACCTGGTTCGACTCCTTTCGCCAAGTCTCCTTATTGACTTACACCTTTCGAGATGCAAGAACTATCCAGTCAACTTTAGGAACTGCTCGATAAAGGTTTTATACGCTCAAGTACATCTCCGTGGGGTGCTCCTGTGCTATTCATCAAGAAGAAAGATGGTTCATTTCGTATGTGTATCGAATACCGTGAACTTAATAAACTCACCGTTAAGAATCGTTATCCTCTCCCTCGTATCGATGATCTATTTAACCAATTACAAGGCGCGTCCTGTTTCTCAAAAATCGACCTTCGATATGGTTATCCTCAGCTCCGTATTCTCGAGGATGATATCCCCAAAACTGCGTTTCGCACTCGTTATGGGCACTACGAGTTCGTGGTTATGCCTTTTGGTTTGACCAACGCTCCCGCCGTGTTCATGGATCTTATGAATCGTGTTTATAGACCCTATTTAGATTGTTTCATGATAGTCTTTATTGATGATATTCTTATTTACTTGAGAAATCGAGCTGATCATGAACGCCACTTAAGTCTTATGTTAGAACTCTTACGTGGTGAACGCTTGTATGCTAAGTTTTCTAAGTGTGAGTTTTGGATTAATGAAGTATAATTTCTCGGGCACGTTGTTAGTAAACAAGGTATTCATGTTGACCCTTCTAAAATTGAAGCTGTGAAGAATTGGAATACGCCTAAATCTGCATCTGAGATTCATTCCTTCTTAGGATTGGCGGGTTATTACCGTCAATTCATCTCGGACTTTTCAAAGATCGCTGTTCCTCTTACTTCCTTGACTCAGAAAGAGAAACCTTTTGCTTGGGGTCCCAAGTAAGAGGAATCCTTTCAGACTCTTAAGGAACTTCTTTGTTATGCCCATGTTCTTACTCTCCCTGATGGGAATGATGATTTTGTGGTATATTGTGATGCCTCAAACCGTGGCTTGGGCTGTGTGCTCATGCAGCGTGACAAGGTCATCGCTTATGCCTCCCGCCAACTCAAAATACATGAGAAAAAACTATACTACCCATAACCTTGAGTTTGGCGCAGTTGTTTTTGCGTTAAAAATCTGGCGACACTACCTATATGGTACTAAGTGTGTGGTTTTCACTGACCATAAGAGCCTGCAGCACATCTTTAACCAAAAGGAACTAAATATGCATCAGCGATGATGGGTGGAATTGCTTAACGACTATGATTGCGAAATTCGCTACCATCCTGGCAAGGAGAATGTCATAACCGACGCGCTTAGTCGTAAGACTCATGTCAATACTTGTGACAACTCGAGTTGGGGGTGTGACACAACCTAACTAGCTTCCTCAGTGACCACGTACTAAATTTCGAGACGAAATTTCTTTCAACTTGGGGATAATGTGACAACTCGTATTTCATAACCTATCCTTGTGTTTAATGAAACGTGTATGAACTCTTTGTGACTAATTGATATGTTGGTTTTAATGAATGAATGTTACATGTTTTGTGAATGTGTGTAATGTATGTATATGATGTAATCGCACAACATTAATCCGAACGCACAAGCCATTGGGCTTTAGTTCCACACAACTCTCGGCCCACTCCCCTTGAACTCGAAACCAATGGGCAGCCCATGATGGGTTCGGCCACCCACCTATTTAAACCAAGACATAACCCTTTTGTTTCCTAATTGTTTGCAAAGCACCCAAAACACACCAAACCCTAAATCTCTCTCACTCTCCCTCTCAAACTCGACGGCAGCCATAGCCCCTCTCCATCGAAGACTTTCTTGTTCAGATCACCCTTCGTTCTACCTTCTAACCGGTTAGTGTTTTTATTATTATTTGTATGGTGAATGATGTTGTTATCTATATGATTCTATATAATGATTTAGGGATGTTTTGTGATTGATTGTAATGAGGTTTGGTGTTTGTATATTGGCTCACATGTGTAGTATTCTTAGATCAATATAGGGTTTGATAATCGTATAATGTTAATGATAATCTAGAACCGAATGGGTGTAATCGACTGTTATGTTTTGTGTTCGGATTAACTACATGTTTTGGTTTAGAGTATGGTATGATAAAAATTGAGAACATAAACCGGATCGTTTTATGATATGAGTTATTATTCATGTTCGAATGTGATTAGGGTTCATAAGAAATAATAGATAAAACTTGGATTTAATCGACTATTGGTAAAACAGAAACTGTTAGAATTGATTGGTGGTAATCTGGTAAATAAGGAATGAATAACTGATTTGCATAGATTTAGGAAACTAATAACTGATCGCACAAGCTGGTTTAACCACACAAGATCAGTTCAAAGGATCCTGATCGCACAAGGGCAATCGCACAAGATCAGCCGCACAAGCTTGGTGAAATTGAGTAAAGCACATTGTACAATTTGGTTATGCACGATCGCACAAGGCATTATGGATCGCACAAGGCTGTGTTGATCAGACAATACCTTGGGCCACACAAATGGTTAAACAGTGTTATATTATTGGGCCGTACAGCCCAAACCCAATCGCACAAGTCTTATTGAATCGCACAAGTTATGACGAGTCGCACAAGAACAGTTAATCGATTTATGTTATGGGCCGCACAAGTTTTGGACTACATAAGTTTTATTGGGCTGTGTTTGGATCGAATCGCACAACCCATTGTGGATCGCATAAGTTATGCTGATCGCACAATAGGTTGGGCCGGGGGTTTATTTGGGCTTTGTTTACCTGGCCGCACAATTGTTTCAGCCCAAACCATTCGGATCGCACAAGTAGTACTTTATGTTTGGGTAACTGATTTTGTTTAACATGTTATATGCGTGTATGCCATGATCATTACGTGCTTGTAACCTGTTAGTTTATATGTAAACCTATGTGCACTACTTGAACCTAGACCTGACTTGTATGGTAACCATGTTAGGACGTGGTTGGCCACTAGCAGCTCGATTGAACTTTTTGTGTATCTGTCGAGCTAACCTAAGGTGAGTTCACACTTTCTACAAGGCATGGGATTCCCGTTGGTTGGGAATGGGTAAAGGATTTAATCAGAAACTGTGTGATCTCCTGGTTTGGAACACGTACTACATCCTCTTTATTAAAGGGTGATAACATGTACTAAGGGTTTAATTGGAACCTGCGTGATCTCCTAGTTTGGGGACACGTACCACATCCTCTTTATTGAAGGGTGATAACATTGATACTAGACCAAAATCTCTATCATGAAGTCCCTCATTTTTATATCGACTTAATCGCCAGGCCAATGGCGAGCGGGTCATTAGTTAGATAGCGCTATTTAGGTTTGACAAGCCTCACACCATGCCGCAGAGGACGGGCATGAACTAATGGATCTGGGCACTAGTCAATGATGATAGACATTGACGTTAGGGCACCAACTTACTTCAGTCAGTGGTCGATATGGTAACGAGTCTAGTAGATAACATGGGGTAGCCCCCACTGCTAATGGTTTGGGAAACAAGGAACTGATTAACTACTGATTTTCAAATGAACTTATGGATTTTGGAACAACTTTTAAATGGATAAATAACTGTGAACTCGCTCAACTTTGTTGTTGATTCGTTACTATATGCCTTGCAGGTCGTTAGGTGCTTAGAGGGAGCTTGCACAGGAGGACAGGGTCGTTGTGGGACATGGACTGTTAAGTTCGATGTTAAACTTTATGAACTTTTTAACCTATACTTTGGTTTTAAACTTTATGCTTCCGCTGATAATCTTGAATTTGATTAACCTGTTTTGAACCCCAATTATATTGTGTGGTTGGACTTTTATTTATTTAATTACATTGTTCAATATGATTGGTGGCTGGATCCTGGTCATGTCACGCCTCCTGCGGTGATACTCCGCTTGTGGATTTTGGGGGTGTGGCAGATTGGTATCAGAGCCATTGGTTATAGTGAACTTGGTTTTAAAAAAGAGAAAAGCTTTTTGACAAAACCAGACTATAACCTGTACAGGGCTCAACGATCCACAACGACGCTTCGCTTGACGTGCAAGGCTTAACATTTTAGGTAATATGGTTTGTGTTTGTATTGCCTACCTGTTAGCTTAAGTAGTTCTTTGATCATAGTATGCTTAGTTAGCGTAACAATTATTGTTTGAAACCCAGTGTGCTTGCTCTCTTCTGTCATTCCACACTTACGCATTTTCGCGACACCTTTCTTACTTGTGTTTCCTTCGATGTGAAGATCATGAGTGGATGGCTGAACTTGACTCAAGCCCAACTAACGGCTCTAATCAACGAACGAGTTGCTGAGGCACTCGCAGCAGCCCCTGCAGGAGGTATAACCTGCCATTCCGACCTATCCTAGGATGTTTAGATCCTACTCCCGTGAACCAACTCTCGTGCTTAACCTTGTCTTTTCTTTCTCGCGCGACAGGTCAGCATGCTCAACCTCCCGTGTGTACGTTCAAAACTTTCATGGATTGCCGACCCAGTACCTGCAACGGCACAGAAGGAGCTGTAGGTCTTCTCCACTGGTTCGAGAAGATCGAATCCGTTTTTGAGATGTGTGAATGCCCTGAGGCTCATAGGGTGAAATTTGCTACTAGAACACTCGAAGGTGCTGCGTTAACTTGGTGGAACGCACATGTTCAAATGCTAGGGTTGGCAGCTGCTAATGCCACCCCATGGAACAACTTTAAAGATTTGATCAAGGAGGAGTACTGTCATCGCGATGACATTCACAGGCTAGAGGTGGAGTTTTACAATCTGAAGATGACGGGGTCTGAAATCGAAGAATATACGAAAAGATCGAACGAATTGGTTGTATTGTGCCCTACTATGGTGGATCCTCCTATCAAACGTATCGAGCTGTACCTCAAGGGTCTAGTGCCAGAGATTTAGAGCCACGTGACTGCGGCTAACCTTGGTACCAACCAGAAAGTCATTCGACTATCTCATCGCCTCACTGATCAGGCAGTTGAACAGAACAAGCTGCCTAAGCGTATTAGTGCTACTACCACTTCTGATGCTCCTAGAGACAACAAGCGCAAGTGGGATGGAAATTCAAGCAAGGGTTCGACTTTCGTCCAGTCTCAGTCCCAGCAGCGAAGAACTGATGACTACAAGAGCCCTGGTCAGCAATCCTTAGGAAATCAGAGTCAAGGTCAGAGTGGATACAAGGGGAATCACCCCAAATGCAATAGCTGTGGTTTTCACCACAGCGGACCATGCACTAAGGACAACTGTCAGAGATGTAACAAACATGGCCATGCGGCCAAGGACTGCGGGAGCCTCTATCCTGTGAATCAGCGACGACAGCAACAGCAGCAGACTCCACAAAACCAGCAGCAGCAGCAACAACAGAGGGGTAGCAACAAGGGATGTTTTTAGTGTGGTGCTGAAGGCCACTTCAAGAGAGACTGTCCTCAGCTGAACCAGAATCAGAACAACCACAACAACCAGGGAAATGGTAACAACGGGGGTAACAATGATAGCAAGGGTGCCAGGGGACGTGCTTTTGTAATTGGTCAAGGTGATGCGAAGAACGATCCCAACGTTGTGACGGGTAAGTTCCTACTGGATGACTTCTTTGTTTCAGTTTTATTTGATTCGGGTGCTGATACTAGTTATGTGTCCTTAAAAGTTAGTCAGATGCTTAAGCGTACCCCAATTCCCTTAAACACCAAGCATGTCGTAGAACTAGCGAACGGTAAAAGTCTCGAGGCCACACACATAGTTAAGGTTTGTAATCTTGTCTTAGCTGGTCAGACCTTCTCTATCGACCTTATCCCCATCGTTCTTGGTAGCTTCGACATCATCATTGGAATGAACTGGTTTTCCCAACATCAAGCGGAAATTCTTTGCAAGGAGAAAATCGTCCGTATTCCTCATTCTGGAGAAGAACCTCTTGTGATTCGTGGTGATAAGAGTGGCGCGGTAGTGGGAATCATCTCTTTTCTTATGGCCCAGAAGTTTTTACGAAAGGGCCACACAGCTATTCTAGCCCTTGTTACTGACACCTCAACAAAAGAGAAGAAGATAGAAGACATTCCGATCGTACGCGACTTTCCTGAGGTATTTCCTGAGGAATTACCTGGTCTTCCTCCTCATCGTCAAGTCGAGTTTCAAATCGAGCTAACTCCTGGAGCAGCACCCATAGCTCATGCACCTTATCGATTAGCCCCATTGGAACTAGAAGAACTGTCCACACAACTACAAGAACTCTTGGACAAGGGTTTCATTCGTCCTAGCTCTTCGCCCTGGGGAGCTCCAGTCTTGTTTGTAAAGAAGAAAGACGGTACCTTCCGAATGTGTATTGACTATCGTGAACTCAACAAGGTGACGATGAAGAATTTTTGTCCTCTCCCGCGCATCGATGACCTATTCGACCAGTTGCAAGGGTCGAGCTTCTACTCAAAGATTGATCTGAGATCAGGCTACCATCAACTAAGAGTCCGAGATGAGGACATCTCCAAAACAGCATTCAGAACTCGTTATGGACACTACGAGTTTCTAGTTATGCCTTTCGAGTTGACAAACGCACCCGCGGTCTTCATGGATCTCATGAACCGAGTGTGCAAACCTTACCTGGGTAAGTTTGTTATTGTTTTCATCGACGGCATCCAGATCTATTCTAAGAGTAGGGAGGAACACGAGCATCATCTGCGACTCGTTTTGGAACTTCTTCGAACAGAACAGCTGTATGCTAAGTTCTCTAAATGTGACTTCTGGCTTCGTGAAGTCCATTTTCTAGGACACGTGGTTAATGAGGATGGGATTCATGTTGATCTAACCAAGGTTGACTCAATCAGGAATTGGCCTGCACCTCAAACACCAACTGAAATCCGTTAATTCTTGGGTTTGGCGGGTTACTACAGAAGGTTCATCAAGGATTTCTCAAAGATTGTGCAGCCTCTCACTGTTCTTACTCAGAAGGGTGTCACCTACCGTTGGGGTGATGCTCAGGAATCCGCATTTCAACAGCTGAAGTTGAAGCTTTGTAACGCACCTATCCTCTCATTGCCTGAGGGCACAGAAGATTTCGTGGTTTATTGTGACGCGTCAATCCAAGGACTAGGTTGTGTGTTGATGCAACGTGAGAAAGTCATTGCTTACGCATAACGACAACAGAAAGTTCACGAAAAGAACTACACTACTCACGACTTGGAGTTGGGAGCAGTGGTGTTTGCTCTTAAGATATGGAGGCATGACTTGTACGGTACCCAGTGCACCATTTACACCGATCACAAGAGTCTCCAGCATATCTTCAACCAGAAGGAGTTGTACATGCGACAGCGTCGATGGGTCGAACTCCTTAACGACTATGAATGCGCAATCAAGTACCATCCGGGCAAAGCCAATGTTGTGGCCGACGCCCTCAGTCGAAAGGAGACGAAACCTAAGCGTGTACTTGCATTACAGCTTACCGTTCACGCCAATCTTCCGCTCAAATTCATGATGCTCAGGTCGAAGCATTGAAAGCAGAGAACAACAGGGCTGAGTCCCTGCGAGGATCGAAGAAACGGTTAGAACAAAAGGAAGACGGCGCTTATTATGTGACAGGGCGCATCTGGGTTCCACTTTATGGAAATCTACGTGAGCTTGTGATGGATGAAGCACACAAGTCTCATTACTCGGTACATCCTGGTTCGGATAAGATGTACCACGATCTCAAAGCTACGTACTGGTGGCCCCATATGAAAGCTAACATAGCGACCTATGTTAGTAAATGTTTGACCTGTGCTAGGGTCAAGGTCAAATACCAGAAACCATCAGGCCTACTTCAGCAACCAGAGATCCCAACATGGAAATGGGAGCAAATTTGCATGGACTTCGTTACCGGCTTTCCTAGATCTCAACGAGAGAATGATACTATTTGGGTGATAGTGGATCGATTAACCATGTCTGCACACTTCCTGGCTATTAAGGAAACGGACAAGTTCTCCACTCTAGTAGACGTCTACTTGAAGGAAGTAGTTTCGAGGCACGGGGTGCCAACCTCCATCATTTCCGATCGAGATTCACATTTTACCTCTGAGCTGTGGCAAGCAATGCACAAATCCTTTGGCTCGCGTTTAGACATGAGCACAGCATATCATGCTCAGACGGATGGGCAGTCTGAACGCACCATCCAAACCCTTGAAGACATGCTTCGAGCATGTGTAACTGACTTTGGTAACGGCTGGGAAAGGCACCTACCCTTGGTAGAATTTTCGTATAACAACAGTTACCACACTTGCATCCAGGCTGCTCCATTTGAGGCATTGTATGGACGAAAATACCGATCACCTTTGTGCCGGGCAGAAGTTGGTGACAGCAAAATAACTGGCACAGAACTCGTAGTCGATACGACAGAAAAGATTGCTCAGATACGACAACGAATGGCGGCAGCTCGCGACAGTCAGAAAAGCTACGCTGATAAGCACAAGAAACCACTCGAATTCCAGGTTGGGGATCGAGTGCTACTTAAGGTCTCACCTTGGAAGGGTGTAGTTCGCTTTGGCAAGCGAGGCAAGCTGAATCCACGCTATGTTGGACCTTTCGAAATCATTGAGAAGATAGGCAAGGTGGCCTATAAACTGAACCTACCCGAAGAACTCAGTGGAGTTCACAACGTATTCCATGTGTCGAATCTAAAGAAGTGTCTGTCAGATGAGACCCTCATAGTTCCTCTCAAGGAACTCACCATCGACGATCAGCTGCGATTCATCGAGGAACTAGTAGAGATTACAGACCGAGACATTAAGGTTCTCAAACGTACCAGAATACCCATTGTTCGAGTTCGTTGGAACTCCCGTCGTGGCCCAGAGTTCACCTGGGAACGAGAAGACCAAATGAAACACAAGTATCCCCAGTTGTTCGATAAAAGTGAAACCACTACTGAGGCTGAAGCTACTGCGGAATTTCAGGATGAAATTCCAAACCAACGGGGGAAGGATGTGACACCCCAGGAAAACACGCAACCTGTGACAACCCGAACTGATCGGATGACTTGGATCAGATGTCCTCTATCGGATGACTTTGTTTTGGATCGGATGACAATCCGTTACAACATATGGCTCTTGTTCAATTGGACCGATAACCTGTACTGATCACATGCAAATTCTTTGAAACTTTTGAAATTTCACGTGATTCTTGTTAGTCAATATTATCATGCAGACTTAAATTTGACTGGACATACCACTCAATTATATTGAAACATTATGGCCGACAAACTTAAAACATCCAAATCAGTGATTGGGCCGTTCAACATTAGTGCAGAGATAATCACATGGGCTGATTCAAGTTTTGATGGGCTGACAAACTAATGATCACATGCTATTATCACTTATTGATTATCTCATTGGACCGTCTTTTCCACATTGGCTAGCATGTCACACCCCCAAAATCCACATGCGGAGTATCACCGCTTGGAGGCGTGACTGACCAGGATCAAGCCACCAATCATATTGAATAAGCATGTAAGTAATAATAAAATCCAACACAATACAATTGGTGTCCAAACAAAACATAGTTTAAGTTATCAGCGGAAGCAAATAGTTCAAAACCCAAATCATAAAGTAAAAGTGTTTAAGTTTATCATGAACACTCAATGTCCATGCTCCACAACGACTCTCCCCCATGCAAGCTCCTGCTAAACCTATTGACCTGCAAAGCATGTGGTAACGAGTCAACAACAAAGTTGAGCGAGTTCATAGTTGGGTGTTTGTTTTAAGTTGTTTCGAAAACGGTTTCCTTTAGCTGGCATCCCTGCCGTGGGGGTTACCCCATAGTTGAAAACGTGTTTTGTTTATTCCCGTTTACTCTGGAAATCCAGCCGTGGGGGCTACCCCATGTTTAATTATCTGGCTCTTTGGCCGTGGGGGCTACCCCATGTATATACTACTAGACTAGTTACCATATCGACTGCTGACTGTAGTCATGTTTAAGTGCCCTGAACTGTCAATGTCTATCATCATTGACATGCCCAGATCCATTAGTTCACGCCCGTCCTCTGCGGCACGGTGTGAGGCTTGTCAAACCTAAATAGCGCTATCTAACTAATGACCCGCTCGCCATTGGCCCGGCGATTAAGTCGATATAAAAAGGAGGGACTTCATGATAGAGTTTTGGACTAGTGAAAGTTAACTGTCCATGAGGACGAGGAATTATATTCCTGAACCCGTACTGTCCTACCCAAGAAGGACGAGGAATCCATATTCCTTAACCCATTCCCAACCCCTGGGAATCCCATGCTTTGTAGAAAGTGTGAACTCACCTTAGGTTAGCTCGGCAGATAAACGAAAGGTCAATCGAGCTGCTAGAGGTCAACCACGTCCTAACATGGTTACCATACAAGTCAGGTCTAGGTTCGAATAAGGCACGTATGTTTACACATAAACTATCAGGTTACAATCACACAATGATCATGGCAAACACGTAATCACTTAACAATCAAGTCCACACAATGCCCAACTTGTGCGACTCAATTGGAAGCCCAATAAAATACCCCGGCCCAACATGTATATACACAGCCCAACAATACAACACGTTGATCTTGTGCGGTCCAATAAATCTTGTGCGACTGGACCATTCTTGTGCGACCAAGAGCTTGTGCGATCGGCTCGTGTGCGACCAGATCATCAAGGAACTGATCTTGTGCGATCAGTTATGTTTTCCTTAATTCATGTAATTAGTTACACTCACCCGATCCACCCGAACAGTTTCCATCTTTTACATTGATTCGATCAAATCAATTAAATAAATGGATCATCAATTTATTTGTTATGAACCCTAATTATTCTCTAAGCATAAACAATCATCAATATCCCATGAATTATGCAATCGACTCATCAGTTTTGGTGAATTAGAACACTAACATGTAATCCTAGTTTATGTGTATATCAAATTAATCCATACAACACCACACATATACGATGAATCATAATTCCAGTAGGTCATTTTCTATCCAAGCATACAAAGCATATCACAATTAAATCATGCAATTGTCTTCTACTCATGATTATAATTTTAACAACTCAAAGCTCACACATATATATCTATCTATTATCGAGTGTCCAACAGGGCCTACCACTAACCACGAAAATCTTATTAAATACAATTCATTCAAGAGATTTAGGTTATGTGATTGCCAATAACAATATATTTATAGCACACATATCAATGAAATTAACAGTCATACCCTCATGTAACTAGCAATCAATATTCATAGATCATAATACGTCCACTAACCTGATTGTGAGTTACGAGAATACCGAAGTCGAGAGGGGTAGAGTTTTGATAAGGAGAGGCTGCCGTCCAAGACAAGTAAGAGGAGTAGGGTTTTATAATTTTTGAGTTTATGCTAAACAAATACATAATACGTAAACGTATATGCTAAGGGTTTGGGCGGTTAGTCTTTTGGCCGAAATAATGGGCTTAAACCCATGAACTTGGGATGCTAAATCCAATGGCAAAGCTGCCAACATAAAAAGGGGCAAGGTGGTGGCGGTTTGGGCTTCTAGTTCCATTTGGGTTTGCTAAACTGGTGAGAGTTGGTGGAGTGTAGAATTTATACTAACACCCTAGGTGTTGTGCGAGTTGATGGAGTGGGCCGGACCCTCTCATGGGCTGCCCTTATGGTTTGAGTACAAACATGTGGCCCGAATGGGCTTGTGCGATCTAGTTGTGTTGTGCGATTGGTTCATTAATATACAATATAGTTCAATACACATAAGCACATAACGTAACATTCAATTAATACTTCATATATCGAAATCACATACTGTTCACACAAGTTACATCCAAGAAGGTTCTAAAATACGAGTTGTCACATTATCCCCAAGTTGAAAGAAATTTCGTCCCGAAATTTGGTACGTACTCACTGAGGAAGCTAGTTAAGTTGCATGGTTTTCCTGGTTTTCCTGGGGTGTCACATAGCAACACAATTATACGTGTTTTAAGTTAAGCCCAAATGAAGATAGGAAACTTGGGTCGGCCACTGCGCAATGGTTTACACACATAAAAACAAACCCTAAACTCTAAATACCCGTTCGCGGCAGGAGACCCCCCCCCCTCGAGATAGCATCTTGATCGGTTAAATTCTTGGTTAGTGGTTCTTACCTATTGATATTCATATTTGCATGATATTGTTCATATGTGATATTGAATGAGGTTGGTGATTAATTATTTGTGATAATGTGTGATATTGTTATATGATTGTAAACCTCATTGATTAGGGTCATGTTTGCGCCACATCATATGAAAATCATAATAAAGATGACTAAATGGTGTTGGCCACTTGTTGATTGTCTTGATCATGTGTATGTATTGTGTAAATAATAATGGTAATAATCTGATGTTTTTCGGCTATGTTTGTGTACGTCCGAAGCATGACTAATATACATAACAATTGGCAAGCTGTTGAATTATATTAGTGTGTGTGATGTTAAGTGATGATTAGAGATGGTATGATTTAGGAAACACATCTGATGATTTGATCTAGTGAGACATGGGGCGATGGTTGGTAAAACAGATTTGCTTATCATACGGCAATGGTTAACGAATCGCACACACATTTAGTTGGCCCTTACACGCTAACCAGGTTGCCTAAATAATTAGACGTATGTTGATATGATCGGGCCGCGTGTTCTGTTTTATTCGGACTACATGTTTGACTAGTGGACCATTTGTTTTGGGCCACCCACTATTATGAGTGCCATAGTGGATTGCCAAGTTGTTGTTTTGTATGCATGTCTTACGAAATAGTTGGTGACCCAAATGAATATTTTATATTATTATATTATGAGATGATTTTATGATTTACAGTCTATGGAATATGTGAAGTGTTTGGTTGATATATTAACTGGTAATGTTAATTGCACCGGTTAGTTTGAGTATTAGGGAGTGGGTCACGGGTTGGTCATAATTGGTATGAATATGTGAACAATAAGTGAATATATGTAATACGTTGGGCTGTGAACTTGTATGTAGTTTGGTTAGATGATATCGAGTATCATAAGGTTGCACATCTTTATGACTTTGGGCCAAGGGTATGATTTTGGACTATTAAGTGTTTATTTGAACAACTGATTCGTGATGTGTTATTGATTATGGTCTGATTATGTGTCATGTGTATGTGATGATGAGTTATGTGATGATGTATGTAGTGTACAATGTGTGTTATGTGAAATGGGGTGTACGTAAAACTAATTGATTATGGTAATCATACTAGGCTACGATTGACTGATTAATTGCGAACAAGGAACTTATCAAACCGAGCAAACCAAGATGAGTTCACACTTTCTACAAGGCATGGGATTCCCGGTGGGTTGGGAATGGGTTAAGAAGCTAAAACAAAACCTACATACCCACCTCTAAGAGAATATGTACATCCGTCCTCGGTTGGGAAGGATGACTACATTTAACCTACGTATTCTCGGTTGGGCAGAGTACATACCTCCGTCGTCGGTTGGGAAGGATGACAACATATAACTTACTAGACAAAACTCTATCATGAAGTCCCTCATTTTTATATCGACTTAATCACCGGGCCAATGGCGAGCGGGTCATTAGTTAATAGCGCTAATAGGGTTGACAAGCCTCACACCGTGCCGGTAGGACGGGCGTGTACTAATGGATATGCGCACTTAGTCAATGATGATAGACATTGACGTAGGGCACAACTTCCTCAGTCAGTTTTCGATATGGTAACGGTCTAGTGGTTACATGAGGTAGCCCCCACTGGTTATGGTTTGGGAAACAAGGAACTGATTAACTACTAGTTTTTGAATGAACTTATGGTTTTTTGAACAACTTTAAAATGGACAACCTACTGTGAACTCGCTCAACTTTGTTGATTTGTTGTTACATGCCTTGCAGGCCTTTAGGTGCATATTGTTGGAACTTGCTGTCTGGGAAGCTGGAATGGTCATGGGTCGAGATACATGGAATCGCAACACAAGACTAATGGTTTTTACATGTGGTTTATAAACACTTAATGAATAAATTACGCTTCCGCTATATACTGTGAATTATTTGTAACGTTGTAACACTTAATGTTAATAAATGAAAGTTTTATTTAAATATACCTATGAGTTCAATGTGATTGGTGGCTAGATCCTGGTACGTCACACGCCTCGCGGGGGTTTCCGCATGTGGTATTTTGGGGGTGTGACAGATTGGTGTCAGAGCCATTGGTTATAGTGAACTTGGTTTTAAAAAAAAGGGAAAAACGTTTTTATAAAACCAGACTATAACCGAACAGTTCTGAAAACGTGAATACGACCATGACACTTAGCTCCAGATTGCAAGGTTCGTCTTTCTTACTTGTTGCATACATTACATGACTAGTACACATTTGTTTATGACGAAACATACGAACACACACTCGTCACTATAGCATGATGGCATGGATTGCTTGCTTACCTTATGATGCGTTGATAGCATGCCATAGTCCTTGGATTTTTGTGATCTTATTACTTTGACGACCTCTGTTTGACATCTGAGTTTGAGGAATCATTTGACATGAGTTAGGAGGAACTGAGATGAGCATGCAAATCGCAATATTATTGTGGGTGCACACATAATAATAATGTGGAGTGCATGTGAGTCCCAGTGAGCCTTAACAAGTGGAAAAGGGGTTTCGTTCCGTTATTTGATCACTGTGAAACATAACAAACCTATAGGGGTCATAGCAGTGATTGTCCCCTACTTGAATGTGAACTTTTCATTCCTCTCTGGATCCTTTCGAATCTTGATGCTATCGAGTATTACCTGAACACCTAGCGAACCGTGTAGAATGTTAGGTACTTATACGAACGTCCCTGAGTTGGATGTCGCAGCGTCGAATGATTGACCGATACCCTTCTCACTCCTCTTCGTTTGCTGGAACTCATGTATTGACATCTTAGATCCCGAGGTGTGATCACTTCTGCAACACTCTCGTAGCAAACCGTGTATTACTCAGTCAACTTGCAAGAACGATGGACTTCAGCATTTGAACGGCCCTAGTTACCAGCAACGAACATCAACAATTTGATTCCAATCAAATTCTTAACCTCAGCCAGCGACTCATGGGAGTCAACTTTTACGAATTAATCGAGACATAAACAGTGACAATTTACCATGGTATGGAACGCGAACTGCCAGCACCAGGGGTAGCACCTTAGAACGTGGCACGGAATATGAAAAGATGGGCCCTGTCGATGAAAGATCGTAGAGCTCAGTTTCAAACAACAGCGTTGGAGGCAACAGTCACGGCAACATCAAGGAACTTGAAATGGAAACCAACAGTATAGAAATGAATGTGCCTACGAAATGGAGTGGCTGTCGCTAAATCAAAACGACAACAATCAAGGAAACGACGGTCGTACTGGAAATCATCGTAATGAGTACAACCACATGGGAAATGATGCTCATGGAGGGGCATTTAGGATTGGCGTGGGCGACGCCAGGATTGTAATAACATGGTGGCATACCCGTTCTTGGTAACGAATCACTTTGTCTCTGTTCTATATAACCCTGATGCTTCTTGAAACCCAACCTGTGGTGGAATCGGCTAATGGCAAGACAATGGAAACCTCATATGATCGTTGGGACGCAAACTCGGCCTTGTGGGACAAGTGTTCGACATCGACCTTACTTCTGTGTTCTTGATAGATGTATCCTGTGAGGAGAAGGTTTTACGTATCCCTCTCCTTAGTGGAGAATTGTTATCTATTCTAACGCGTCAGAGTGGCGCAACGGTTAGCGTCATTTCAACAACGAAAGCCAGGAGTGTCTACGGAAGGATTACCCCGCCATGATAACACTCGTTACTGATGTCAACGCTAAGGAAAGGAGGATCGAGGATCCACCAATTGTTCGTGATTTCTCCCTAAGTGCTACCAGAAGAACTATCAGGTTTACCTTCACATCGTCAGGTGGAATATCAGATCGGTATCATGTCAGAAGCAACCCTTGTTACTAGTATTTCTTATTGTCTTACACAAGGAAGGTGGCAGGAACTGCCTAATCAACTTCAGGAATTATTGGACATGAGTTTCATTGGATCTAGTTTTTCGCTTTGGGAGCCTCAGTTATACCATTGAAGATAAGCCTTTTCGTATACATACTGATTATCGAGAATGTAACAAAGTGGCAGTTAGGAACCGCTTGTTCCGACCATGTATTAGCAACCTGTCGACAAGCTGCAAGGGACAAGTTTCCATTCGAGGATTGACTAACGAACGAACTATCATCAGATGGAAGTCCAAGAGGAGAATGCTCTTAAGAACAGCGTGTCGAACGCAATGCAGCCATTTCAACTTTGTACACCATGATCATTGAGTTGATCAACACACCAGCAGCTTCAAGGATCACATGAATCGACTGTATTTGTTGATGACGTTCTGAATCATGACCAGGAGAAAGGAACACCATGGGTGGCATATGTATCCTACTTTAGCGCTTCTGTGGGAGGAGCCATTACATGCGAAGTCTTGTTAAATGTCACATCTAGATTCGAGAGATGCATTTTGATCATGTAACCAATAGAGTGGGAATATACGTGGATCTCGCTGAGATGCATCTTGTTAGAAACTGAACGACACCAAAGATCCCTTCGAGGATACAACAATTTCTTGGTCTCACTAGATGCTATCGCAGATTCATCACAGGATTTTCGAAGATCGCGCAGCTTAAATCTCTTTAGCACAGCAGGGTGCTGTGTTCGTGGGAGACAAAACAGGAGGATGTCTTTTCAGCTTTCAAATCCCAACTCTGCAACACGCTACGCATTGTCTTTACCTAAGGGTACAGGTGATTTAGTAGTATACCATTATGGTCCAAATCGGAGTCCCAATTACACACCGACGCAACACGAGAGAGTGATGATTTACGTGATGGAGTTACCAAGAGGAACTGCACGACACACAACTGGCGGTGAAAACCGTGGCTTTGGGATTTTGGATGGAGGCATTACTTGGACGGTACCAGATGCGTTATTTAGACCGATCACAAGGGCCTCCCGAACTAAATCAGTTAATGGCATCGCTGGAGGGAACTTTAGGATGATTACAACTATGAAACTTGAACGTGCACGAGCATTGCAGCTCACTATCGACTCTAACTTACCTGATCAGACTCATTCTGTTCAAACTGGAGAACTGAAGGAAAAGGATTTTCAAGTTGAACCCATGCGGGGCATGGGGAAGCAACCTTTGACAGGTCGGACAATACCCGTTACCTCATGGAACGAATGTGGGTCTCATTATACGGCAACTGTAGGGAACTCGTGTTGAGCAAAGCACACCGGCTTCGATATTCTAGTCGTCTGGGTTTTTCATGAGAGGGATTAGGATTTATAAACCTTGTACTGGTAATCGGGCATGAAGGCCCACCTAGCTAGGTATGGGAATGATGTTTAACTTGTGGGAAAGTCAAAGTGAAGTGTTAGCAACCGGAAACACCTATATGGAAAGCGAAAACAGACTGCCATGGATTTGGTCGCTACTCGAAACGGAAACAATATCATCTGGTTGATCGTTGATTGACTCATGTAACCAGCGCACCTTCTTGAAAATCAGGGAAACTGACGAGTCTTCTCAACTTGTGAATATTCCCCTAGGAGAGGCGGCTTTTAGGCACGAGGTGCCAACTTTTGTTACCTTTGATTTTGAGCTATACCTGATTTGTGGCAGGCAATACGCAACACCCTTGGCTCACATCTAGGCATGAGCACTACTTATCACTGTAGGACAACCGGGCAGAGTAACGAACCATCCTGGCACACGAAGACATGCTGCGAGCATGTGCGTGATTGACTTTAGTAAACATTTGGGAAGGAAACTTATCTTTGGGTGAGCTCTACTGCAGCCGTTACCGTATTAGTATGCATACAGCTCTGTTTGGGGCACTGCATGGACGATAATGCCAATCTCCTCGTTCGACTAAGGTGGGTGACAACCTAATCACGGGTCCAGGACTTGCACTCGAAACTCTGGGCAAGATTATTTAAATTGGATATCGTATGGTGGCAGCGCGTGACCGGCAGAAAAGATACGCTGGCAAGCGTAGGAAACCCTTGGAGTTCGCTGTAGGTGATTGTGTTATGTTGAAAGTCTCATCCTAGGAGGGTGCGGTGCACTTTGGGAAACGTAGCAAGCTTAATTTACGTTATGTTGGGCCATTCAAAGATTCTGGAAAGAATCGGTAACATGGCCTACAAACTCGAGTTACCTGACGAATCGAGTAATGTTCACCATGTCATTTATGTCTCGAATCTAAGAAGTGTTGTTCGATGAAACACTTGTGATGCCCCAACTAGCGCCAAAGGTTAACGACAAGTTGTAGTTGTCAAGGTATCTATTGAAAGCATGAACCAGGAAGTCGAGATTCGTTATCACAGTCGGATTCCAATCGCAAAAGTTTGTTGGAACTCAAGACGTGGACAGGAGTTCATGTGGGAACGCGAGGACTCGATGAAGTTCGGGTACCTTAACCTGTTGGAAACTGTTGAATTGAATCTTAATACAACTAGGTGAATTTCAGGGCGAAATTCCTTTCAAGTTGGGGATGATGTGGCACCCAAGGAAAACCCACAGTCATCCTGACCCGTCACTTCACTTCCATGAGACTGTTTATCAAATTTCGGGACGAAATTTCTTTCAAGTTGGGGATGATGTGACAACCCGAACTGATCGGATGACTTGGATCAGATGTCCTCTATCGGATGACTTTGTTTTGGATCAGATGACAATCCATTACAACATATGGCTCTTGTTCAATTGGATCAATGACCTGTACTGATCACATGCAAATTCTTTGAAACTTTTCAAATTTCACGTGATTCTTGTTAGTCAATATTCACATGCAGACTTAAATTTGAATGGACATATTGTACCACTCAATTATATTGAAACATTATGGCCGACAAACTTAAAACATCCAAATCAGTGATTGGGTCATTCAACATTTGTGCAGAGATAATCAAGTGGGCTGATTCAAGTTTTGATGGGCTGACAAACTAATGATCACATGCTATTATCACTTATTGATTATCTCATTGGACCGTCTTTTCCACATGGGCAAGCAACACAATTATACGTGTTTTAAGTTAAGCCCAAATGAAGATAGGAAACTTGGGCTGGCCACTGTGCGATGGTTTATACACGCGCACACATAATAGATCGTATGTGGTTTCATATGTTATCATTCACATAAAAACAAACCCTAAACTCTAAATACCCGTTCGCGGCAGGAGACCCCCCCCCCCTCGAGATAGCATCTTGATCGGTTAAATTCTTGGTTAGTGGTTCTTACCTATTGATATTCATATTTGCATGATATTGTTCATATATGATATTGAATGAGGTTGGTGATTAATTATTTGTGATAATGTGTGATATTGTTATATGATTGTAATCCTCGTTGATTAGGGTCATGTTTGCGCCACAACATATGAAAATCATAATAAAGATGACTAAATGGTGCTGGCCACTTGTTGATTGTCTTGATCATGTATATGTATTCTGTAAATAATAATGGTAATAATATGATGTTGTTCGGCTATGTTTGTGTATGTCCGAAGCATGACTAATGTACATAACGATTGGCAAGCTGTTGAATTCTATTAGTATGTGTGATGTTAAGTGATGATTAGAGATGGTATGATTTAGGAAACACATCTGATGATTTGATCTAGTGAGACATGGGGCGGTGGTTGGTAAAACTGATTTGCTTATCATACGGCAATGGTTAACGAATCGCACACACATTTAGTTGGCCCTTACACGCTAACCGGGTTGCCTGAATAATTAGACGTATGTTGATATGATCGGGCCGCGTGTTCTGTTTTATTCGGACTGCATGTTTGACTAGTGGACCATTTGTTTTTGGCCGCCCACTATTATGAGTGGCATAGTGGATTGCCAAGTTGTTGTTTTGTATGCATGTCTTACGAAATAGTTGGTGACCCAAATGAATATTTTATATTATTATATTATGAGATGATTTTATGATTTACAATCTATGGAATATGTGAAGTGTTTGGTTGATATATTAACTGGTAATGTTAGTTGCACCGGTTGGTTTGAGTATTAGGGAGTGGGTCATGGGTTGGTCATAATTGGTATGAATATGTGAACAATAAATGAATATGTGTAATACGTTGGGCTGTGAACTTGTATGTAGTTTGGTTAGATGATATCGAGTATCATAAGGTTGCACATCTTTATGACTTTGGGCCAAGGGTATGATTTTGGACTATTAAGTGTTTATTTGAACAACTGATTCGTGATGTGTTATTGATTATGGTCTGATTAGGTGTCATGTGTATGTGAAGACGAGTTATGTGATGATGTATGTAGTATACAATGTGTGCTATGTGTAATGGGGTGTATGTAAAACTAATTGATTATGGTAATCATACTAGGCTACGATTGACTGATTAATTGCGAACAAGGAACTTATCAAACCGAGCAAACCATGGTGAGTTCACACTTTCTACAAGGCATGGGATTCCCGGTGGGTTGGGAATGGGTTAAGAAGCTAAAACGAAACCTACATATTCACCTCTAACAGAATACGTACCTCCGTCCTCAGTTTAGAAGGACGACTACATTTAACCTACGTATTCTCGGTTGGGCAGAGTACGTACCTCCGTCCTCGGTTGGGAAGGACGACAACATATAACTTACCAGACAAAACTCTATCATGAAGTCCCTCATTTTTATATCGACTTAATCGTCGGGCCAATGGCGAGCGGGTCATTAGTTAATAGCGCTATTAGGGTTGACAAGCCTCACACCATGCCGGTAGGACGGGCGTGTACTAATGGATCTGGGCACTTAGTCAATGATGATAGACACTGACGTAGGGCACAACTTCCTCAGTCAGTTGTCGATATGGTAACGGTCTAGTGGTTACATGGGGTAGCCCCCACTGGTTATGGTTTGGGAAATAAGGAACTGATTAACTACTGGTTTTCGAATGAACTTATGGTTTTTGGAACAACTTTAAAATGGACAACCTACTGTGAACTCGCTCAACTTTCTTGATTTATTGTTACATGCCTTGCAGGCCTTTAGGTGCATATTGTTGGAACTTGCTTTCTGGGAAGCTGGAGTGGTCATGGGTCGAGATACATGGAATCGCAACACAAGACTAATGGTTTTTACATGTGGTTTATAAACACTTAACGAATGAATTACGCTTCCGCTATATACTGTGAATTATTTGTAACGTTGTAACACTTAATGTTAATAAATGAAAGTTTTATTTAAATATACCTTTGAGTTCAATGTGATTGGTGGCTAGATCCTGGTACGTCACATGCCTCATGGGGGTTTCCGCATGTGGTATTTTGGGGGTGTGACACAACCTAACTAGCTTCCTCAGTGACCACGTACTAAATTTCGAGACGAAATTTCTTTCAACTTGGGGATAATGTGACAACTCGTATTTCATAACCTATCCTTGTGTTTAATGAAATGTGTATGAACTCTATGTGACTAATTGATATGTTGGTTTTAATGAATGAATGTTACATGTTTTGTGAATGTGTGTAATGTATGTATATGATGTAATCGCACAACATTAATCCGAACGCACAAGCCATTGGGCTTTGGTTCCACACAACTCTCGGCCCACTCCCCTTGAACTCGAAACCAATAGGCAGCCCATGATGGGTTCGGCCACCCACCTATTTAAACCAAGACATAACCCTTATGGGGTTTTGTTTCCTCATTGTTTGCAAAGCACCCAAAACACACCAAACCCTAAATCTCTCTCACTCTCCCTCTCAAACTTGACGGCAGCCACATCCCCTCTCCATCGAAGACTTTCTTGTTCGGATCACCCTTCGTTCTACCTTCTAACCGGTTAGTGTTTTTAATATTATTTGTATGGTGAATGATGTTGTTATCTATATGATTCTATATAATGATTTAGGGATGTTTTGTGATTGATTGTAATGAGGTTTGGTGTTTGTATATTGGCTCACATGTGTAGTATTCTTAGATCAATATAGGGTTTGATAATCGTATAATGTTAATGATAATCTAGAACCGAATGGGTGTAATCGACTGTTATGTTTTGTGTTCGGATTAACTACATGTTTTGGTGTAGAGTATGGTATGATAAAAATTGAGAACATAAACCGGATCGTTTTATGATATGAGTTATTATTCATGTTCGAATGTGATTAGGGTTCATAAGAAATAATAGATAAAACTTGGATTTAATCGACTATTGGTAAAACAGAAACTGTTAGAATTGATTGGTGGTAATCGGGTAAATAAGGAATGAATAACTGATTTGCATAGATTTAGGAAACTTATAACTGATCGCACAAGCTGGTTTGACCGCACAAGATCAAGTCAAAGGAGCCTGATCGCACAAGGGCAATCGCACAAGCCCTTGGCCGCACAAGATCAACCGCACAAGCTTGGTGAAATTGAGTAAAGCACATTGTACAATTTGGTTATGCATGATCGCACAAGGCATTATGGATCGCACAAGCCTGTGTCGATCAGACAATACCTTGGTCCACACAAATGGTTAAACAGTGTTATATTATTGGGTCGTACAGCCCAAACCCAATCGCACAAGTCTTATTGAATCGCACAAGTTATGACGAGTCGCACAAGAACAGTTAATTGATTTATGTTATGGGTCGCCCAAGTTTTGGACTGTATACGTTTTATTGGGCTGGGTTTGGATCAAATCGCACTACCCATTGTGGATCGCACAAGTTATACTGATCGCACAATAGGTTGGGCCGGGGGTTTATTTGGGCTTTGTTTACCGGGTCGCACAATTGTTTCAGCCCAAACCATTCGGATCGCACAAGTAGTACTTTATGTTTGGGTAACTGATTTTGTTTAACATGTTATATGCGTGTATGCCATGATCATTACGTGCTTGTAACCTGTTAGTTTATGTGTAAACCTATGTGCACTACTTGAACCTAGACCTGACTTGTATGGTAACCATGTTAGGACGTGGTTGACCACTAGTGTCACACCCCAACCACGTGAAACATCAAAACGTGGCGGAAACGTCGGGGAGTGTTGTAACAGAATTAATTGTTTCAAATCCATGGCAAATAAAGTTATATTTTATTTATTAAACATGAGAGTTACATTGTTTTAAACAGGAAACAAAGAGTACATAACATAATTAAACTAAGTCTATCTTCATTTTAAGTCTCTAAGGCACAGGTCTGCCCTAGTGTCACGATCATCATCCTATGCAAAAGCTCCTGAAAACACATGTGAAAATAGGTACGTCAGCATAAAAATGCCTGTGAGATACATAGGTTTTGTGAAAATAGGATTCATGACTTAAGTTTAAGAAAATGTTTAATAAAATTTAGTCATGAACCTTGTAAATTGTTTTGTTTTGTAAACCATTTAAAAAGCGATAAGATCAGATGATATGTATAAATAAAAGAATAATGTATGGTTAAATGAATAACCAAGTAAAATGAGTTGTATAAAATAAACTGTATTGTAAACCAAAGTCTTGTGAAAACATGTTACTTGTGTAAAATGTATAAGTCCAAAATGAATGATTTAAATAACACTATGATACGTAATATAATACAAGCACTTATATATAGGAAGTACCAGTGGCGTATCCACCATGTTTGTATCATATTACTCACATCTCGTTACTTAAGTCACTTAAACAAACCACCAATGTATAAAGTCTATGTTTAAACCAATTGTCAAAAGTCCTTGTATAAACCATATCAACTGTTAAAAGTCCAAGTGTAGCCCAGTAATGTGTAACAAATGTTATGTATTGTAAGTAATGTGTTGTTACATAAACCAAATGTAGAAATGTACAAAACAAAGTATTTTGAATATATCAAAATGTTATGTATTGCAAAGTAAATGCATGTTACATTGATACAAACACTTATGTGGTAAGTTAACGCATACATTCAAGCCTTGAGACAGTCGGATAACCCTTAGTCAAGGTTATCAAAAGAAATGTTTTCGGATTCAGTCATTCCTTACATCCAAACAAACCCGGGATGTCAGGAATGGGATTTGTCAAGTCCTATGGTACCACTACTTACAACCGAGTGGCGTAGCAAATGTTAATGAACGTATATAAGTCCCATTTGTGCAAACCAAATGTTATAGCAATTGTATACATGTTATGTGAAAACAATGTACTAAGTATGCTAAGTTAACATATAAAGCAGAAAAGTCATGTAAATCAATGTGCTAGCATGCTATCAGTCAACATACATAGCAGAAATGTGAAGTAAAACAATGTACTAAGTATGCTAAGTAAACATACATAGCAAAACAATGTAATGTAAATCATGTACTATAAATGTACTAACGAACATAGCAAGTATATGATGTGAAAACATGGAAAGCATGAAAGTAACAAGTAGGCACATGTGTTTCACCCCAAAACAGTTTGAAAATAGTAAAAGAGGGGTCTATGTACTCACTTGAGATTGCTCAGAAGTCCTAAGATAACCACCAAGCAATGCTAGAGATCACGGAATCAAACGGCACCTAATATAGGTAACTATGTTAATAAACCGGACCTATATCGGAGGATCGGATAGAATGAGGGCTCGTAAACCAAATGAGTATGGGAACTCATGTAGTATGGTTTAACAAAGCCTGCATACTAAATGAAACCTAACCTAAGTGCTTACGACCCATTACGACCCGTTTAGGTAGCTTATGCTACTTTAACGCGTCGTTCGCGTAAAACGCGTTCGGATTGCCTAATTAGTCCTATGACAAGTAAAATATGCCTTAACATGTCTAATATTGTTACCAAATCAGTTTAGATGTCAAAAGTTATGTTACATATGCTTAAAATGAATTTTGGCGTAAAAAGGGCATTTTGGTAATTTACCTAAGGCATATAAACTACCTATCATACAACTACTTAAACGAAGCGACCATAAGGTATAACCTAGGAAGGTTATTCCCTATATAATATGGTCACCTAATGTGTTTGGTCGGATCCTGATGATCGACCAAACGGGTCGGGTTCGAAAGTATAAGCGATTGTTTAGATCGCTTACCTTACGACCCTATATAAGCACTAAACTAAAAGTGACGAGCTAAGCATGTTAAAACATGCTTAACTAAGTTTAGAAAACAGGTTTGGTATCAAAACAAACGGTTTTGATACCCAAGAGTAGTTTGGTTACAAAATACGCACGAATGCGCATTTTGGCCGAAACTACGACTCGTCACTGAGCCTAGATAACGTGGTAATCAGTAGGTATAGTCACTAGGGACTATGACCATCGTGATTGCGCTCACGTTATGAATTTCAAACGAACTTCGCATTGACCATAAACTGGTCAATGCAGAAAGTCAAACAAAGTTTGACTTTAACGCTAAACGGAAGAAAAGAACGAAGGAACACTTACAAAGGGTCCCCGAAAGCTTTGATTTCTCAAGTATTCTCAGGTATGAAGTGGGTATTACTTCAACTTAGAGAACTCTCAAGAATTCAAGTGGGTTTTGATCAAGGCATGGGGGGGTATTTATAGTTTTCGGAGAGCTGTTAAGATCGTTCCTCGAAAACCGTGCTTCAATCTCCACCCTACACCTCAAGACCCTGGTTTTACAAAACCATTTGAGCCCATAGTATTGCCCAAAACCATGTGCAAAGGTGGAATAGGCCAGATTCAATGTTTCTGCATTCTGCTGATCTGGGGACTGCTTACGGACCGTAAGGGTGATGGCTTACGGTTAATAAGCCATCAACTTTGGCAAAATGACAGTTTTGGTCCCTGTTATGCAATAAAGCCATTTTCGACATGTTTAAGGCCCGTTAACCCCATTTCAAAGCTCTAAAATGAAGTTAAAGTATAGGGAACTTAAAATGTGCTCAAAAATATCTAGGATGTCGGTTTGTTTGGCCGTACAATCGCGATATTCGCTTAATTATGACGGAATGCGCATAAGCGCGAAAAACGATCCAAATTGCGCGACGAATGGATTTTTTCTTATGCCAAACACTAAAATAAAATATTTTAGTGCTTACATAAATTTTTGGATGTCCGGATGTATTCAGAATGTAAGTTATGCGCGAAAATGCAAACTTATGCACTTTTTGACGCTTTTAGTCCCTGAATGACCCAAAAGTTTATTTTAGCACACCGAACCCCTCAAAGCCTATTTCTAAGCTATGTAAAGGATATTTATGGTATGTTTAACTTATGGTCATGTTCTGGAATGTCTGTTTTAGTACAAATCGTCATACTTTCGCAGTTTGTCAAATTTAGTCCCTGTAGGCGAATTAACTTGTTTTTGCCATACCAAAGCCTTCAAAACTTATTTCTAAGTTATGTGAAGGTTATTTAAGGTATGTTAAGTATATGTTGATGTTTCGGAGTATTTGTTGCGTTAAACTGGTTACGTTTACGCACCAGTTTGCGTATAACTCTCCAGAAAGTGATATAGAGTTTGAAAATGAACAAAAGTCAAAACATGAAAAATGTAAAACATAAACAAAAAAACATTGGGATCAAATTACATTGTTTTATTGATAATTGAACTGTTCACAATGATTACAAGCACAGATGTTACAACTAGCAGCTCGATTGACCTTTTTGTGTATCTGCCGAGCTAACCTAAGGTGAGTTCACACTTTATACAAGGCATGGGATTCCCGGTGGTTGGGAATGGGTAAAGGATTTAATCGGAAACTGTGTGATCTTCTGGTTTGGAACACGTACTACATCCTCTTTATTGAAGGGTGATAACATGTACTAAGGGTTTAATCGGAACCTGCGTGATCTCCTGGTATGGGGACACGTACCACATCCTCTTTATTGAAGGGTGATAACATTGATACTAGACCAAAATCTCTATCATGAAGTCCCTCATTTTTATATCGACTTAATCATCGGGCCAATGGCGAGTGGGTCATTAGTTAGATAGCGCTATTTAGGTTTGACAAGCCTCACACCGTACCGTAGAGGATGGGCGTGAACTAATGGATCTGGGCACTAGTCAATGATGATAGACATTGATGTTAGGGCACCAACTTACTTCAGTCAGTGGTCGATATGGTAACGGGTCTAGTGGATAACATGGGGTAGCCCCTACTACTTATGGTTTGGGAAACAAGGAACTGATTAACTACTGATTTTCAAATGAACTTATGGATTTTGGAACAACTTTAAAATGGACTACTAACTGTGAACTCGCTCAACTTTTTTGTTGATTCATTACTATATGCCTTGCAGGTCGTTAGGTGCTTAGAGGGAGCTTGCACAGGAGGACAGGGTCGTTGTGAGACATGGACTGTTAAGTTCCATGTTAAACTTTATGAACTTTTAAAGCTATACTTTCGTTTTAAACTTTATGCTTCCGCTGATAATCTTGAATTTGATTAACCTGTTTTGAACCCCAATTATATTGTGTGGTTGGACTTTTATTTATTTAATTACATTGTTCAATATGATTGGTGGCTGGATCCTGGTCATGTCATGCCTCCTGCGGTGATACTCCGCTTGTGGATTTTGGGGGTGTGACAATACTATCCGTTGTTTTCACATCTCTAGTGATCTCCATGCTTGTATCTGTGAAGCCTAGTACTCATCATCCAACGAAGGTAATCTAATCGTTGAAATACGAGGCGCTACTATAGACCAACTTGTGACAAAGTCTGATGGACTTTAATACTATATCAATCGCATATGGGTGCCAGATCGTGACAACCTTCATGAGCTTATTATGAATGAGGCTCACAAATCTCGATACTCTATTCATCCAGGCTCCGATAAGATGTATCATGACATGCGTATGACTTACTGGTGGCTTGGTATGAAGAGAGAAATCGCCGCATACGTCTCTAAGTGTCTTACTTGCTCAAAGGTTAAAGTTGGGCATCAACGTCCTTCAGGTCTTCTCGAACAACCAAAAATCCCTGTTTGGAAATGGGATAGCCTTGCTATGGACTTTATAACTAAACTACCCCGTACACCCGCTGGTCATGATAGTATATGGGTTATCATTGACTGTTTGACCAAATCTGCCCATTTTCTTCCTATTCGTGAAGATTTCAAAGTGGAGAAACTTGCTCGAATCTATACCGATGAAATTACATGCCGTCATGGCATACCCCTGGACATTATCTTTGACCGTGATGGTCGTTTCACTTCCCGTCTATGCCAAACGTTTCAATCCGCTATGGGTTCTCACTTGAATCTTAGTACGGCTTTTCATCCTTAAACAGATGGACAGACCGAACGTACCATTCAAACCCTAGAGGATATGCTCCATTCCTTTGTCATCGAGTTTGGTGGTAACTGGGATGTACATTTACCATTGATCGAGTTCTCGTACAACAACAGCTATCATTCCAGTATTCAGATGGCTCCTTTCGAAGCTTTATACGGTCGTAAGTATCGATCTCCTCTCAGTTGGCATGAGATTGGTGACAAGCAACTTACTGGCCCTGAAATCATTCAAGAGACGACGGATAAGATTCTTCAGACTCGCGATAACTTGATCAAGGCTAGAAGCAGACAAAAGAGCTACGCTGATAAAAGGCGTAAGCCTATGGAATTTGATGTTGGGGATCGAGTGCTGCTCAAGGTATCTCCCTGGAAGGGAGTGGTTCGCGTTGTTAAAAAGGGAAAGCTCGCTCCTTGCTATGTGGGTCCTTTCACGATACTCGAAAGGATTGGCAAGGTGGTGTACCGACTCGATTTGCCTCAAGAACTTAGCAATATACATCCGGTGTTCCACGTATCTATTCTCAGGAAGTGCTTAGCGGATGAGGAACTGCAGGTTCCCATTGAAGACTTGCAAGTAAATGAAACTTTGCACTTTGTGGAGAAATCGGTCAAAATCATGGACCGAGGTATCAAGCGACTGAGGCACAGCAAAATTTCCATAGTTAAGGTACGATGGGAAGGAAAGCGTGGCGCCGAATTCACTTGGGAACTCGAGAGTGAGATGAAGGCCAAGTATCTGCAGCTCTTTGAGCAGTCTTCCTCTTAGATTTCGGGGACGAAATCTCCTAAAGGAGGGGAGACTGTAACGCCCTGCGTCCCTAAACTTTTAACTTTTGGCAAGTCTAGTCCTTATACTATTTGAAACTTAACTATGTTAGACTATTCGTGAAACTTATTGATACCTAAATCTTATGAAACTTTGAATCTAGACACTTGATACTTTGAAACTTAACTCTTTATGCTTGACACTTATGAATCTTGATTCTTGGGGAAACTTGATACTCGATACTTGATCCTTGATACTAGATACTTGATACTTGACTCCTGAACGAGACTCTTGATACTTATGGGACGAGAAACTTTGAGACTTTGTTAAGATAGAAGCTTGAAACTTGACACTTGTTAGCTAGCTTATGTAGACTTGAAACATGGAAACTTTTGTGTTAATTATACAAACTTGTCATATGATGATATTACACAATAATACGTAACGCAACGCCTCATCTAGCTCGCAAAACGAGCCAAAATCAGAAATCTAGCAAAATTGGTCTCGGCTGTCCGAATGGACATCCGATCGGAAGGCCATTCGATCAGCAGCCATCCGATCCATGATCCATCGCCTTATTCTCCCTCACACTATAAATACCCCTGTCACATCACTTGATGTGACAGCCTCCTCCAACCCAAATGCACTCTCTCATTCAAAGGCACTTTTTATCCATTTCTAAGCGATTCTTGTAAGTTTTCTCCATGATTCTTGTACAACTATCATCTTTACACACTTTCCCACTAGATTCTTCATCAAAATCATACTTTTCACCATTAAATCACTAAGATTTGGGCTCCTTGAGGATGACGTCATCATGGTTGTTCGTATAATCAGCTGTGTGATGTCATTCCATCAAGATTTAGTCCAGATCTAAGAGGTTTCTACACGTTTTACTAAGAATCTATACAAAATCCAAACATTTTCAGTGATTTCATGCTTTCTTAACTTAGTTATTCAAACACGGTGAAACCTGGAGCTAAAACAGGCCTAGGACTTGTTCCTTAGTCTGGAGTCGGCTCGATAACAGATTTCCACCAGAGAGATGACCAAATTACGAATCAAATATGAAACTTCGTCAAGAACAGTCATCCGATCGGGGTGATTCCCATCTGATCAGACGAGCTGAACTTTAAAGGGGTTTCCGTTGTCTTGATACATTACCACGCCGTCTCAGTTAAACTTGAACTTAGGAATTTTACGAAGGTTCCAAAGGAGCAGGATCACAACAGCCGAATGACCATCCGATCGGACGATCCTCCGATCGAACGACCATCCGACCGAATGACTTGTTCCCCGTACCCTTCAATACTTAAAATATTTTGAATCGGAACTTTGAACTATTAAACTTTCACTCAAACAGTCATCCGACCGAACGGTCATCCGTCCAGATAACCATCCAATTGAACGACTTGATTTTATACTACAACGAAAACTTCAAAAGTTGAAACGATTTGCAAACACATCACTGACCGTCTGTCCGGATGGCCATCCGATCGGATGACCATCCATCCAGAGGGTCTGATCATTGTTACACTTGTTTGTTTTACAGGGCACTATGATCTCAACACTTGAAACTTTATCAGTCACAACATTTACCCACTACTCGAATGACCGTCTGACCGAATGGGTTCCACCCGGAGCGAATGGTCATCCGACAGGATGACCATCCGTCCGGATGACCATCTGGTCAGGAAACCCGTCAGACACTTGTACACGATGTTTGCACAATTCGATATTCTGTTCAACACTCATACTGTTATACTATAATCAGGCTAACTCTAGCGCTCCCTTCGATCCATTTAGTCGGTGTTGATACTTAGCACCCACTGTGAGTATACTCGGTCCCTTTTTATTTTAAACACTTTTGGGATGCAACATGTATTCTATAAACTTGACACTTTACACTTGAAACTTATTTGAAACATACTCTATCAGCTGTAAACATGGAAACTTGATACTTGTGAAACTTGAGACTTTTATGCTATGTGAACGTTTAATCCTTGTGTGTAGTTCCGCCATAACAATGGTAGCGTTATAGGGGTAATGCACCTCCCCGTTAGTCTTTGGGGTATTGTTAGGAGGAGACATCTTTAGCTTTCCTTGAGTCTTGGGAAAGCGATTAACGCATTGGAAACTTGGGCTATCACTTGGACTGCGTTTAATAGCATGGTGAAACTTGTTATATGTGTTTATGCAGGATATGAGTTTTTGGAATGTTTAAAACTATTATACTATACGTACTCAAACTTGTATACTCGCCAACGTTTTTGTTGATTGTATTTTATACATGTTGCAGGTTGATAGTAGCTGAGGAAATCAAGAAACTTGCTAGGATGCTGCTTAGAAACACATCTTAGTTAATTTAGAAATTTTGAGCAATAGTGTTTTGGAAACTCTTGAGGAATCTGAACGCTTAGTGCCGCACCCTGATGTTTCCGCCATCGGTTGGGGTGTGACAAACATACCTATGGCATCAAGGTCATCACCTTTAACACCATAATATACTCGCGGTCGGCTCTATTAGAGTTAATGAATGTCTTTAATATTGTACTCCATAAACACACAAATAAACAAATAAGCACATAATCACATAAGGGTCCAAGATAACATAAAAACTTCAAGTGATCCGAATAACATTCAGATGAATAACACAATAAGAACACTTATATATAGAAAGTACTAGCGGCGTATCCACCATGTTCTTATTGCATCATACTCGTCCCGTTACCTAATCACTCTAGATTTTATGCCACCATACTTAACAAGGCTTACTATGATTTCCATGCATCGAACCTCATAATTATGTGTGCACCCATAATTATTTGTTTCATCGCATGGTCCACATATCTCATCTTGTTAAGTGGGGGAAACAAATAATAAGGTCGAAGTAACATCTAAATCAAATAAGTTTCGTAATAATACAACATCCATTGAATCAAAACGTGTTTCACACTATCAGCAATAAAATTACTTATTTTGCATACAACAAAATTAGTCGTGGGTATTTCATACTAGTACATATGGTAATATGTGTTTCACACTAACCAAATTGGTAGTATGCATTGTATACTAGTTTAAATTGTAATACATGTTTTGCATATAAATGAGTTCGTAGTACTTTGTAGAGATCGTGTGGACGCACTAGTGTGTGATCACAATAGGCTAAACCACGAGATTTAGTTCATAATATTAAATAACAGAATCCTCGAAGTAGGTATGTAATTGTATATTACACATACGTGTAGTCATATTGGAATTTGTAATTGGAATACGAAAAACAAGAATGAAGAAAAACTTCTTGAAATTTATATTGTCATTACAAATATAGCTGAGATATGTTCATAGTTTTTGGATGATAAATAGGAAATGTAGAGGTTTAAATGATCATAAGTGCTTGATCATCAGCTTGAGCCTTATTGACATTGTTCGCGCGTTCATGAGTTGGGTTGGCATTTGCAAGTTTTGGACAGTTTCGCTTGAAATGATTTAGGTCACCACAATTGAAACATGCTCCAGCTGGGTAGCGAGGGCGAGTTTGAGTAGGGGCAACTTAGTTTTGAATGCGACAAGTCGCAGCAAGATGGCGTGTAGAAGACCACAAATTGTACACTGGCGGAATGGAGAATTAACTTGGTGATGATAGTTGCAGTGGTTGCACAAAGGTTGTTTTCCATGATAAAATCCCCTAACGGGTACTGAATTCAGTGGAATTGGTGCAACAACCGTAAATTTCTTTGAAGCTTTACGCTTCTTTGAATATTTGGAGGGTTTGGCTTTTGTTTCCTTTGGTTTCTCCGGTGTGGTTTCAACAATTTGTTTCTTGTCTCCCTTTCAAAAAAGTTTCCCTTTTCTAACTTGGGAGTCGGTTAGGGTAGTGGCTAGTTCGATAGCCTCCCTAACTGTAGCGGGTTTGCTGGTAGTGATAATATCTTGGACTGGATCAGGTAGGCTATCAGTATATTTTTCAATGGCCCAATCCAAAGGTGTGACCATGTGGGGCAGAGTAGGCTCAACTCTGCACCTCTGTCCCTCATGACTCTGTTCCACCAAGTGAGTGCTCTCTTTTGGAAAACACTCGAGGCGAACTCTACCTTGCGCTCACTAGGACACTGGACATAGCAGAATGTGCTCTTAATACTCTCAAACCATTGTAGGAGCCCAGTTGCTCCTTCAGACCCATTAAACTTAAGTGGTTTAGCCGATTTGAACAATTTGTAGTTGCAGGGCGTGAGAACATTATTGTTGTCATTATTGTAGGCTTGATTAACTTGGGTCACAAGGTTTGGGAGTATAGTAGCTATATGCTGAGCAATCATTGCCGCTATTTCTGCGTCTTGAGTGGCGTCATGACGAGGAGTCATCTTTTGAAGAAATAGTTACTAGCGAAAATAAACAAGTGAGATCTATGGAAAGTTATAAAAAAGAAATGCCTTAGTGAAATGAAATTTCTGACTTGGTATTTGTTCAAAAATCTTGTTCTTGTATTTAGGAAAAATAGTGTTGTGGGTTTTGTTTTGAAATAAGAAATGCTTGAAAAATAAACTTTTGTAATATTTTTGGATGAGAAAATACAAACCAAGTTAATAGTTCATGTTATAAATTCTTTATCTTTTAAAAATTTATATATATTTTTTTTTTAAGATAAAAATATTTTTAATTAAATTTTTAAATTATAGAAATTATGTATATATTAAAAATTTTAAAAATTCTCATCTAAATGAATAAATTTTTTTAATTATAAAAGACACAGAATAGTACTTGAAGACAAAATAGAATGACAGGGTGTTGTGAGTTGAAATGAAATTTGCTTCGAAGGATTTGTATAAAAACATATTACCGAAGGTAATATGATGGAGTAGTGTCACAAGAGCCGTAATGTTTTGAAAATGTTCGATTAATCAAGGTAGTTGGGTTCTTATAATGTTTTGAGAAGACATGCTTTAGCCTATAAGTGGACACTCACCCCAAGAGTTCCCAGGTATAACAACCCTCCTAAATTATTTCTGACACTCTTAAAAAATATTTAGGACACCCTTATACGTCCCAAAATACACCCCCGTATGCGTATTATGGCCCTAAATACCTTTAATTTTATTAAATTTAAATAAAATCAAAATCCTGGTGTTGCTCGCGGGCCGCGAAGACATTTTTTCGGTTTACGCGGGGCGCGACAGCAAGACCACCAGGCGAGTCCCTGAGCTGCCACGTGGCAGGCTCGTGTCAAAGCTAGAATCGACGAATCAGCATAGCTAGGCCCTATACCTCTACGTCGCGGGGCGCGAAGCCCTTAATTGTATCCTTTGCGGGCCGCGAGGAAGTGTTGTATCAGCACTATAAATAGGGTCGATCGGATTCATTTGGAATTCGTTCAAAAACTTTCTGTCTCTCTCAATTTATATAGTATAGAATTTATATTCGGGTATTATACCCACTAATTAGCGAAGCTCTGCCTCGTTGTAAGTATTTTAACCCCCGGTTACGTATTAGATACGCTGCCCGATTGATCTAGTGCTCCATAACGACTATCGAGACTCTGCCTGACGTAGTCATTGGAGTTTTGTCTCGGGGAGAGTATAACAAATGTAAATTGGGTTATTATACTAACGCGTGTGCATTATTTAAATTTATAGATTATAACCAGGAAATCACAGGAAAAATACCTAAAGTAGCAATGTGAGTAATCTCCTTTTTTGTGTAAACCTTTTTGCAAACTGTTTTTACAAAACCTCAAATGTTTTACATTATGATTAACAGTGATTGAGTATTTGTAAATTCTACAATTATCGTCGATATGTTGGGGTTTTGTATACAAAATATGTTACTACACTGTGAGTAGTAACATGACCACAAGTCGGGTTGACAGTACCGTGGGTGGTAATTAAAGTAAGAATTGGAAACAAATATAATTGCAAGATCGCCCTCAATACTGTACAATGATAAAAACATGTTTTGATTAAACTGGGATTCACTCACCAGTATTTCCCACTGACAGGATATTTTTAAACGCGTTTCAGGTAACAAAATGTGAAAGCCAAATAGAAGCTAGCTGGACAACACTGAAGGCTTGGAAAATGTGGCTATAAAAGTTACCTAAAATAAAGAAGATGTTTTATTCAATAAATTAGGGTTTATCCCTATAAACATGTTTGTAATATAAACTTCGGTTTTACCCATGTGTTTATTATTATAAAAGTGTGGTATTTTACTCTGATAAAATATTTCCTAACTACGATCCTGATGTAAATTCAGCTGCCAAAATGAAAACCACTAATACCACTGAGTCTGAGCTCGCGGTCGCCCGTTCCCAAGAGATAGGGGCCGGGGGTTGCGACAGAGAGTAGTATCAGAGCTTAAGCCACTGATTTCAGCCACAGAAGTGTTCTGCTGACAATCATGTTAGGAAATAATCTATGCAATTATGTGCATACGTGTATATTATTGTTTTGGTATTAGACAATTTATTAGTTTATAGTATGAGTGATCAAGGACCGTCGGACGCTTACCGTTAATTGTCCAGTTACCCTAGAGACGAAGGAACTTCTTCTCAGCCTACCCCCTTGGGGTATTCAGCTGATATCGAAGAAGGATTTTCGTATTCAAAGCGCAATCCGAGGAGCCATTCCTTACCAAAAAGAGAGGATGGTTCAGTCGGGGAGCTCACGAGCATAGAAAAAGAATGAGAAAACTACAGCAACAGCGAGCTTTAGCAGCCGTGAATAGGGAAATGAACACCCAAACTCAAGACATACTCAATAGGAGACTAGCCAACTTTCATATCTTAGCTACCACTGCTGCAGACCCGAACCTAGAACAACTCATAGCACCACAGCCACTGCCGTTGTTCCCAACACAATCCATGGAAGTAGAAATTGACCCAGCTGACCAGATTCCACTACCTGCCTTCGACCCAGCCGAAATCCCTAGAGTCCCAGCGCCCCATCCCCCAGACTATGACCCGTGGTTTGACGACCATAGGGATTACCAACAACGTTACCCATTAGAAGAACCCGTACAAAACCCAGTAGCACCCTACCCAAACCTTGACCCTCTAGACCCATATTTTGATAATGATCAATACATACGGGAAATCCTAGAGAACCCATACCCACATAAGGAACCAATGCCACAGTACCCTGACCCGATACCAGCACCCGTACCACCCATGAGCACTGAGAATGTGTAAGAACTTCGCACCTTTGGTGAGGAGTTATTAGATGAGAGTGAACGGATAAGGCAAATAGGGGAGAGACTCGTCTGGAAATACGACGAGCGTAACATGCAATATTGGATGAACCCCTATCAGTAATAATAATAATAATAATAATAATAATAATAATAATATATGTATGTGTGTGTGTGTGACTTGAAATATATATATATATATATATATAATTATATTTTAGATAATCTCATAACTACTGATGCATACTAGTATTGTATTTTAATTTCTAGTTGTGGCTTGTAATAGATGCATATCTATAAAATAGAGTAAATATCGCAATGTACAACGATTTTGACCAATCTGTTTGTGTTGTGAGATTGTTTGCATTTAATATTGTTTTGCGATATTAATATTTGGTAACTATTTACAATTCAGATGGCCAACGACGCAAATCGGGAAAACCAGAATAATGATAACCAGATAAATAATAGTGCCATTCGACACATAGTAACCCAAGGAATTAGCGATGCTATGCTAGCTATCATCCAAAACGTTAGAGAAGCGGAAAATAATAATAAAAGTGATAATGGAAGTAAGCGAACACATACTAAACCCAGTCACAGTGTGAACAATGGAACGATACTTCAATTGCCAATTCCAAAAAGAAGAAGAACCATGTCTTATGGTTGTTCTTATAAAGAATTCTGGTCTTGTAAACCAATAGAATTCTCGGGCAATGAAGGAGCCATTACAGCTCTACGCTGGATAGAAAAGACTGAAGCAGTCTTAAAAATAAGTAAGTGTGCAGAGGAAGACAAAATCATGTTTGCTTCCAATCTATTTAAGAATGCTGCTTTAGAATGGTGGAACACTATTCTCCAGTCTAGGGGAAGTCACAGAGTCTATAATATGGAATGGACTTAGTTTAAGAATATGGTTGAAAGGAAATTCTATCCTCCTAATGAAAAGGAACAGATAGCCAATAAATTCTTAAAGCTTAGAATGACTGGAATAGACTGTAAGGGTTACACTACTGTATTCTTCGAATATGATAGAATAGTGCCAACTCTAGCTTCACCAGAACCAGTATTAATCTCCCATTGCATCTGGGGATTAATCAGTGAGATTAGACATGTAGTCAAGGCAGCTAGATCACCAACCATAGAAGAAGCTGTAGAACTAGCGAATACCTTGACCGATGAATTGGTACGTACACAAGAAGAAAACCAGAGAAAGAACCTAGTCCAGAAACTTACCCAGGAATTCCACTACGGAAATTCCAACTGTGGGAAGAATGTAGGTTCTACTTCTGCACCTTATTGTAAGGCTTGCAAGAAGAAGCATTCAGGAAGATGCTCTACATACTGCAATTTCTACAAGATACCAGGACATAAAGGAGGAAGACTGTAGGAAGAAACCCAGTAATGGAGTGTGCTTCAATTGTGGAGAAAAAGGACATATCAAGCCAAACTGTCCGAAACTAGCTCTGTGATATTCCCGTAGTATCTCAATTCAAATAAGTTCACCAAAAGATCACAATCAAAGGAAATAAACTGTCTCGATCCGCAAAATTCATCACTGTGATATTCCCGTAGTATCTCAATTCTCAGATGTGTTTCCAGAAGAATTACCAGGACTACCGCCGGATAGGGAAGTTGAATTCAGAATTCATCTGCTACCAGGAACTACAGCAATTACCAAAACACCTTACCGTTTGGCGCCCGCAGAAATGCAAGAACTGAAGAAACAGGTGGACGAACTTTTGGAAAAAGGATTCGTACAACCAAGTTCATCACCATGGGGAGCACCAATTCTGTTTGTTAAGAAGAAGGACGGATCAATGCATATGTGCATTGATTACCGAGAGCTGAATAAGGTCACGATTAAAAATCGGTACCCATTACCAAGAATCGATGATCTGTTTGATCAGTTGCAAGGAGCTCGATTTTTCTCAAAGATCGATTTACACTCAGGATATCATCAATTAAAGGTACAGGAAGAGGATATTCTTAAGACCGCCTTCAGAACAAGGTATGGTCATTGTGAATTTACTGTCATGCCATTTAGTCTAACCAATGCCCCAGCTGCATTTATGGGCATGATGAACCGAATATGTAAGCCATATTTGGATAAATTCATAATTGTCTTTATAGATGATATTCTAATTTACTCTAAGAGTAAAGAGGAACATGCAGCGCATCTGCATACACTATTAAATTGGTGAGAAAAGAAAAGCTTTATGCTAAATTTTTGAAATGCGAATTTTGGTTAGAAGAAGTACAATTTCTTGGACATTTAGTTAATCATGAAGGGATTCATGTGGATTCCACAAAGATTGAGGCGATTACTAAATGGAAAATCCCTGAATCACCAACAGTGGTCAGAAGTTTTCTAGGACTTGCCGGTTATTATAGAAGGTTTATTCGAGATTTTTCTAGAATAGCCATTCCCTTAACCAAGTTAACTTGTAAGTCTATTAAGTTTGAATGGGGACCAAAACAAGAAGAAGCCTTTAGAATTCTTAAGCAAAGATTAACCAACGCACCCATATTAGCGTTACCAGAAGGAACTAAAGACTTTGAAGTCTATTGTGACGCTTCTAAGTTAGGGTATGGATGTGTGTTGGTGCAACGTCAAAAGGTTATAGCATACGCTTCTAAACAACTTAAGAATCATGAAGAAAACTATTCAACCCATGATTTAGATATAGGAGCCATATTTTTGCCCTTAAGATTTGGAGACACTATTTATATGGAAATAAATTTGTTGTCTTCACTGATCATAAGAGTTTGAGGTATATTTTTGGGCAAAAAGAGTTGAACATGAGAGTTGTAACAGAATTAATCGTTTCAAATCCATGGTAATTAAAGTGGCGGAAACGTCGGGGAGTGTTGTAACAGAATTAATCGTTTCAAATCCATGGTAATTAAAGTTTCGTTTTATTAAACAAACATGAGATTTTACATTGTTTTAAACAAGAAACAAAGAGTACATAACATAAATTAACTAGTTCTTGTCTCGTTTTAAGTCACTAAGGCACAGGTCCGCCTAAGTATGTCTTGATAAGTCCTATGCATCATCTCCTGAAAACACATGTGAAAATATGTACGTCAGCATAAAAATGCCTGTGAGATACATAGGTTTTGTGAAAATAGGATTCATGACTTGTAAGTTTAGAAAGAGTTGTTTAATAAAGTTTAGTCATGAACCTTGTAAATTGTTTTGTTTTGTAAATCGTTTGAAAAACAATAAGTTCAGATGATATGTATAAATAAGAGAATAATGTATGGTTAAATGAATAACCATGGAGAATGAGTTTGTATAAGATAAGTTGTTTGTAAAACAATGTCTTGTGAAAAGTATGTTATTTGTATAAAATGTTATATGTCTCAAATTGAAATGATTCAAATAACGCTACGATATGTAATACCATACAAACACTTATGTATAGGAAGTACCAGTGGCGTATCCACCATGCTTGTATCATATTACACACGCCTCGTTACTTAAGTCACTTACTCAAACCAAACCATCAAGATGTAATGTTAAACAATGTACTAAGTATGCACACGATGGACATACATAGCATGAAATGTAATGTAAAACCATGTACTAAGTATGCACACAATGGACATACATAGCATGAAATGTAATGTAAAACTATGTACTAAGTATGCACATAATGGACATACATAGCATGAAATGTAATGTAAAACAATGTACTAAGTATGCACACAATGGACATACATAGCATGAAATGTAATGTAAAATAATGTACTAAGTACGCACACAATGGGCATACATAGCATAGAATGTAATGAAAAATAATGTACTAAGTACGCACACAATGGGCATACATAGCATGAAAACAATGAAATCATGTACTATAATGTACTAACGAACATAGCAGGTATATGATGTGAAAACATGGAAAGCATGAAAGTAACAAGTAGGCACATGTGTTCCACCCTAAAACGTTTGGAAAACAGTAAAAGAGGGGTCTATGTACTCACTTGAGATTGCTCAGTAGTCCTTGAGTAACAACCAAACAATGCTAGAGATCACGGATATCAAACGGCACCTAATATAGGTAACTATGTTAATAAACCGGACCTAAATCGGAGGATTAGATAGAATGAGGGTTCGTAAACCAAATAAGTAAGGGAACTCATGTAATATGGTTTAACAAGGCCTACATACTACAATGAAACCTAACCTAAGTGCTTATGACCCATTACGACCCGTTTAGGTAGCTTATGCTACTTTAACGCGTCGTTCGCGTGAAACGCGTTCGTACCACTTAACTAGTCCTATGACAAGTAATACATGCCTTAACATGTCTAATATTGTTGCCAAATCAGTTTAGATACCAAAAGTTATGTTACATATGCTTAAAATGAATTTTGGCGTAAAAAGGGCATTTTGGTAATTTACCTAAGGCATATAAACTACCTATCATACAACTACTTAAACCAAGCGACCATAAGGTATAACCTTGGAAGGTTATTCCCTATATACTATGGTCACCTAATGTATTTGGTCGGATCCTAATGATCGACCAAATGGGTCGGGTTCGAAAGTATAAGCGATTGTTTAGATCGCTTACCTTTACGACCCTATATAAGCACTAAACTAAAAGTGACGAGCTAAGCATGTTAAAACATGCTTAACTAAGTTTAGAAAATAGGTTTGGTATCAAAACAAACGGTTTTGATACCTAAGAGTAGTTTGGTTACAAAATACGCAAGAATACGCATTTTGGCCGAAACTACGACTCGTCACTGAGCCTAGATAACGTGGTAATCAGTAGGTATAGTCACTAGGGACTATAACCATCGTGATCACGCTCACGTTATGAAGTTCAAACGAACTTCGTGTTGACCATAAACTGGTCAACGCAGAAAGTCAAACATAGTTCGACTTTCGGGCTAGAAAAGCGATAAAAGAACGAAGGAACACTTACAAAGGGTCCCCGCTAGTAAATCTTGATCGAGTAGCTCAGGTATGAAGTGATTGACTTCAACTTAGAGCACTTTTGATCAAATTTGTGAGGAATGAGGTGAAAATATGGTGGGTATTTATAGGAAATGGACCACCGTTAGGATCGTTTCTTGAATATCGTGCCTTGATCTCACACGTACACTTGTCGGAATGTTATGGTAGCTCATTTTGCCCCCACCACCAGTTATTGACAAGTGGCATTGGCCTTTGGGGTGTTTAAGGGCTGGAAACAGGCTGTTTAAACAAGTTTCTGGTGTCTGACCCCTGCTTGCGCACTGTAACACTCAGAGTGTTGAGGTGCGCAAGGACCTGCAGACCAGAAGTTTGAAAAATGGCAGAACAGGCCCCTGAAGCTCCAAACTTGCTATTTGATGCATTTTTGACACGTTTAAGCCCCGTTAACCCCATTTCAAAGCTCTAAAATGAAGTTAAAGTATAGGGAACTTAAAATGTGCTCAAAAATATCTCGGATGTCGGTTCGTTTGGCCGTACGATTGCGTTGTTCGCTTAATTACGACGGAATGCGCATAAGCGCGAAAAACGATCCAAATGACGCGACGAATAGATTTTTCTTATGCCAAACACTAAAATAAAATATTTTAGTGCTTACATAAATTTTTGGATGTCCGGATGTATTCAGAACGTAAGTTATGCGCGAACATGCAAACTTGTGCACTTTTTGACGCTTTTAGTCCCTGAATGACCCAAAAGTTTATTTTAGCACACCGAACACCTCAAAGCCTATTTCTAAGCTATGTAAAGGATATTTATGGTATGTTTAACTTGTGGTCATGTTCCAGAATGTCTGTTACAGTTCAAATTGGCATACTTTCGCAGTTTGTCAACTTTAGTCCCTATAAGCGATTTAACTCAATTTTGCCATACCAAAGCCTTCAAAACTTATTTCCAAGTTATGTAAAGGTTATTTAAGGTATGTTAAGCCTATTTCACTATTCCGTAGTGTTCGTTGCATTAAACTGGTTATATCTACGCATCAGAGCGCGTATAACCCTCCAGAAAGCGATTTAAAGCTTGAAATCGAACAAGAGTTGATATGTGCAAATGATACACATATTTTTACAAATCCCAAGTATGAAATACAATATTTCATTGGTTTGGCATTTGTTTGATGGTTGAAGTGACACAGGTGTCACAGAACAATTAGCCAAATTATATGTAAATGAAATAGTTTCATTACATGGAATTCCTTTATCTATTGTTTCTGATAGAGATAGCCGTTTTACTTCTCATTTTTGGAAAAGTTTCCAAAAAGCAATGGGAACCAAGCTAAATCTAAGCACCACTTATTATCCTCAAACGGATGGACAAAGGGAAAGGACATTTCAGACGATGGAAGATATGCTTAGAGCTTGTGTAATTGATTTCGGGGGAAATTGGGACGATCATCTACCATTAATAGAATTTTCTTATAATAACAACTATCATACCAGTATTAATGCTGCACCTTTCGAAGCACTTTATGGACGAAAGTGCCGAACTCCAGTCTGTTGGGCAAAGATTGGAGAAAAGCAATTGTCTGGACCTGAAATCGTACAAGAAACTAGGGACAAGATTATTCAAGTCAAGGAACGACTAAAAACAGCACGTGATCGACAAAAGAGTTATGCTGATAACAGGAAAAAGCCATTGGAGTTTCAAGTAGGAGATAAGGTGTTGTTAAAAGTTTCTCCTTGGAAAGGAGTGGTAAGATTCATCACAAGAGGAAAGCTGAGTCCCAGGTATGTTGGACCTTTTGAGATTATTAGAAGAATAGGACCAGTAGCTTACCAGCTACAACTGCCAGAGGAAATGGCAGGAATACATGATGTATTTCATGTATGTAATCTCAAAAAGTGCTTAGCCGATGAATCATTAGTGGTACCTCTTAAGGACATAGAGGTAGATGAGAAACTTAAGTTCGTAGAGAAGCCACTACAGATTGAAGACAGGAAAGTTAAGAATCTCAAACACAAGAGATTAGTTCTGGTCAAAGTAAAATGGGATTCCAAAAGAGGATCGGAATACACATGGGAGCTTGAATCAGAGATGCAGAGGAAATACCCACACCTGTTCCAGTAGGCCTCGAGGACGAGTTCTAAATTAAGGTGGGGAGGATATAACAACCCTCCTAAATTATTTCCGCCACACTTAAAAATTATTTAGGACACCCTTATACGTCCCAAAATACACCCCGTATACGTATAATGGCCTTAAATACCTTTAATTTTATTAAATTTAAATAAAATCAAAATCCTGGTGTCACTCGCGGGCCGCGAAGACATTGTCTTCGGTTTACGCGGGGCGCGACAGTAAGACCACCAGGCGAGTCCCTGAGCTGCCACGTGGCAGGCTCGTGTCAAAGCTAGAATCGACGAATCAGCATAGCTAGGCCCTATACCTCTACGTCGGGGGGCGCGAAGCCCTTCCTTGTATCCTTCGCGGGCCGCGAGGAAGTGCTGTATCAGCACTATAAATAGGGTCGATCGGATTCATTTGGAATTCGTTCAAAAACTTTCTGTGTCTCTCAATTTCTCTAGTATAGAATTTATACTCGGGAATTATACCCACTAATTAGTGAAGCTCTGCCTCGTTGTAAGTATTTTAACCCTCGGTTACGTATTAGATATGCTGCCCGATTAATCTAGTGCTCCGTAACGACTGTCGAGGCTCTGCCCGACGTAGTCTTTGGAGTTCTGTCTCGGGGAGGGTATAACTAATGTAAATTGGGTTATTATACTAACGCGTGTGCATTATTTAAATTTATAGATTATAACCAGGAAATCACAGGAAAAAATACCTAAAGTAGCAATGTGAGTAATTTCCTTTTTGTGTAAACCTTTTTGCAAACTGTTTTTACAAAACCTCAAATGTTTTACATTCTGATTAACAGTGATTGATTATTTGTAAATTCTACAATTATCGTCGGTATGTTGGGGTTTTGTATACAAAATTTGTTACTACACTGTGAGTAGTAACATGACCACAAGTCGGGTTGACAGTACCGTGGGTGGTAATTAAAGTAAGAATTGGAAACAAATATAATTACGAGATCGCCCTCAATACTGTACAATGATAAAACCTGTTTTGATTATACTGGGATTCACTCACCAGTATTTCCCACTGACAAAATGTTTTTAAACGCGTTTCAGGTAACAAAATGTGAAAGCAAAATAGAAGTCAGCTGGACAGCACTGAAGGCTTGGAAAATTTGGCTGTAAAAGTTACCTAAAATAAAGAAGATGTTTTATTCAATAAATTAGGGTTTATCCCTATAAACATGTTTGTAATATAAACTTGGGTTTTACCCATGTGTTTAATATTATAAAAGTGTGGTATTTTACTCTGATAAAATATTTCCTAACTACGATCTTGATGTAAATCCCGCTGCCAAAATGAAAACCACTGATACCACTGAATCTGAGCTCGCGACCGCCCGTTCCCAGGAGATAGGGGCCGGGGGTTGCGACACCAGGTATGAGTGACTAGTCTGGTAATGCGGATTTGTACGAACAATCTAGCCTTACACAGAAAACTCAGGGTACAAGCATTCAGCTTTACAGATTGCATGTGTTCACATTATTAAAACCAAATATTTTGACGAGTGTTTGAGAAAACGTTTTGAGAAACACCTTAAGGCATAAACCCTAAAGGTTTAAGATAAATCATCTAAGGTTAGATGATTTGTAAATCATAGAGTAGTTATGGCAAGAATAAGGATGAGGATGAGGATGAAGATTAGGCTAGAAATCCTAAGACTACTCATCTTTGGGTCCCTAGGAAGGTTATAGACTAGGTTAAAGGCATTCTAATAACGTAATTCCCTGTAATACAGGATTCTGGATTAAGGGGGTGGCATCACCGACGAACTCCTTCTGCATCGGCGACGCGGGGTGGTTAATGCGTCGTTGCCAAAGTTGTGTAGACAGTGGGTTAAGACGTCGGTAAAATCACCCCGCATCACCGACGGGCTTCCCTGTCGTCGTCAACGCAGCTCCTAATATCTTAGGGCTGAATTTTGTTGGTCGCACCCTGTTCAACCGATCTTTGACGTTAACGAATAGTAACGGGATTTGTAAAAGTAATAAACTTAACTAAAATCCATAAATAGGTTATACGAATACTAGAACCATACTAAAAATCCAAATGTAACCGTAATTTCATGGAAACAACCCATAGTTAATGAAAACTAGGTGTTGGGGGTGGGGATTTTGGGAAACTCGATGTCGACATGCAAGTCATGTAACGTTACAAGATACACGTGAAATAAATTAACAAGATATGTGTGAGCACTAGGTGTTTGTGTTCGTGTCGGTTTCATACTAGTGTCATATTTGTGGCTATAGCCTAGGTTTACTACTAAATGCAAACCTAGTTCTCTATAACCAGTGGCTCTGATACCAATTTGTCACACCCTCAAAAATCCACCTGCAGGGTTTTACCGCGAGGCGCGTGACAAACCAGGATCTATGACACTAGTCATACAGAACGACCTCTATATGAGAAAAATACGTTTTAAACCAAACAACCAATAATAATTAAAGAAAATGCGAAAGCGTAAATAAACATAAAGTAAAGTGTGCGCCAAAACAAATGCCCAAACCAACTTAAATAATGTAATAATGCATCATCAAGAAAATTGTTTTTTATATTCATGTTGTGCACCTACACCGTTAGTACCTTAGCGACCTAAGAAAACATGCAAGAAACAAGTATCAACAATTATGATGAGTGAGTTCACAGGTTTTAGTTCATAGTTACTGTTTTGGTCAAAAATCAGACTAGGATAATGCAACCAAATCTTCTTTTGTGAGGTATGATGCTTGAATTGAATAGTGAATGTATGAACAAACTTTAAATGAAATGAACAAGTGACACAAGGATTTATACGAGGAAAAAGCCCTTGATCAAGAGATGATCTCCGGCATAAAAAACCTCGGGTTATGGAGACTACCGATCAGCAACTATAATTAAACAAATGATGATTACAACTCGGGATGATAACAAGCTTGTTACAAGGATCACTAGAGTGCAAAGTGTATATATTCGGCAATAAGTTGTAGAGAGCTTGCGAGAGTGTGTGTGTTTGCTAACTTGTTCTAATTCAATCTTCTTATCCCCTTTTTAAAAATAGAAATAATCCAAATAACTAACAACCCGCAAATGGTGCTAGCTACCCACGACTTCCATAACGGTCATTAAGCTATGCACGTGCAGAATACTGAGAGCATATTCTCCAAGAATATCGGCAAGACTAGGTCCAATGCGTATACTCCTGCAAAACAAGCTTAAATATAGTAAAAGCAACCGTTAGTATAAGGATAACAATGAGGATCCTGGATCCTGATCCTGCAACGTCTTCTGGGGATCCTTAATTCAAACAGAATTGAGGATCCGTGATCCTGGCAGTATTTGAGGATCCGTGATCCTTAGGTTTAGAAAATCTATCCCTAAAAATTGCCCCCAAAATATGAGGAATAAAATATAACTTATTGAGTCATATTTTTAATCTTATCCCCAACGAACTAAATTACGTAAATATAGCCGTTAGAGCAGGACTAGCCGTTACACATCTTGCGTCAGCGAAGTGACAACCTGCAGAATCATCATTATATATAGGTTAGAGATAAGGATCAATTTGCATTTAAATTCGAGCGATACTCCCCTTTAAATCCTCATTCAAAGATCGGAATAGGTATCTCTCTTCTCCTTCTCTCTTCATTTTCTTACTTTGATCTTCTTCGTTCTCATTACCCATGGCGAAAATGGTTCTTCGATCCTCACCAGCCAAGGATCCAAAGAAGGATGATTCCTTGAAAAGCCAAGGGATCATTAAGAATCCTTCGACTGAGCTATGTCGCTTCACTGACCCGGAGATTGATCGGATTCGCCACTGTTTTCCGGCGGATACCGTTTTTAAACCCTTCGATTCCTCTGCGAAAAGTGACTCTGTCTCCGACACTTGGGTTGCTTTTCTGGCCACCCCATTCTTGATAGGATTCTCCTATCCTTTCCCTACCTTCACCCAATCTTTCTTTGCACTCACCGGTATGTGCTATATCCAGGCCATGCCGATGATGTGGAGGGTTTTGCATACCTTAGAAAACATCATAGAGCAGGAAGGTATAGAGATAGGAATGTCAGAACTGGCTGAGCTGTATAATCTTGTGAGCCATGGTTCACACCGTTACTTGTTCAAACATAAGCCTGGTGATCCTCATCCAATCCATAAAACCACAAAGAATGATACCCACTGGAAAAACCGTTTCTTCTTTGTTAAGAGAGATTCTATTCCAGACGGGAAAGATCTCCCCAAAGAGTGGACCACCCATGGTAGGACATAGGATCCTTATAGAAGGATCATAGGATAACCTTGTTTCTGTTGAGGATAACTGATCCTTTTCTGTTTTTTTATGCAGCTATCTCGGTCTCTCATCTCATTCAGTCACCTACAACAAAAGAAAGGATCGCTGCCTTTTGGAGCCTTGATCCTGCAGTTAGATCATTCCAGGCAAACACAAAGGATTCACAAGAAGTATCATCCGGTTCAGTGACCATGTCAAGTGAGTGTTTATATTTATGTATGATTAAATAGATATAGATTAAGGATACTTATCTGTTGTTTGCCGTTTGTAGGTGCTGGAAAGTCCTCAAAATCAGCTTCTCGCTTCAGCGTCAGTGATCTTGATGATGTCACTGCCCGGTCCGGCAAGAAACGAATTGCTACCAGCCCTAGCGTTCCAATTCCTAAGCCTGTCACCTCCAAGTGCAAGGGCGGAAAGAAGAGGAAGACCGCTGACGATCTTGAAGGCCTGTCCCTCATCCGACATCAGTTTGAAGAATACTTCTCTGAGGTAAGGATCCCTGATCCTTAATTCTATCCTGCCCATTTAAGGATAACGGATCCTGAATTGTATCTTTTCTTTTTTGTAGAAATTTGTTGAGATCCAGATGCTCTTTGATGCGTACACTAAAGAGGCTGAGCAGAAGCACTTGGACTTTCAGAAGATCTTCCTGGCAAAGGATGAGACCATCTCTGCCCTCAAGAAGGAGCTTAACTTGGTGAAAAAGCAGCTGGTCATGGCCCACATCAATGCTGATCATGAGAAGGCTGAAGTGATGGAGGGTGCTAAGCTTTCCGCCGCCATTGCTATGCTCAAGATCAGGCTTCAGATGGTGAAGGAGGATGAGGATCCTAACTTCGACAGGACTACCTGGGACCAAGATGGCTGGAAGGCCAAGCTAGCTGAGCTGGAGGATGAAGAGGAGACTGAAGAGGTTCTGGCAATCGAGGCAAGCGGCAGCGGGGCGAAGGATCAGGCTGGTGATGCAGAGGCTGGAGGTGATGGTGATGCAGCGAAGGTGTAGGCTATAACAATGGGCGATGATGGATTTATCTAGATGCGGCCGGAGCCCATTTTTTATGGTTTAAAAGTTTTTTGATTGTTGATGTTTTTCTTGAACAATGGTTGGTCTGTACTTAAACAATAGTAATTAGGTTTAAGGATCACTGATCCTTCAGACAATAGGTAGGATAACAAATGGTGGAAGGATCCTCTGTTTGGGGGATGAAGCCATTGTGATCCTGCCGTCTTTTTATTCCTGCATTTAGACCTCGTTAATATGGACACCCTTTGCCAACCCAAGTGGACAGGCCACGTTTTGCTGGTAGAAACTTGGGTTGGCAATTTTGACAACTTTTAAAGGGTTTAACTTTAGATAAATAAATAAAACCTTAATCTTTTGGCTATCTCATGTGTTGTTATATTTGTGAATACTTTACCTTTCAATTGTTATGACACATTTTGCTTGAATTCATGAGTTAAGAACAAAAGTTTAGTAGATTATGTCAAAAAGTTTAGGATATGATCAAGGATCAAATATCCTATAATCGAAAAATTCAAAAAGTGATGTCACTTAAGGATCATGTATACTGTTGTCAAAGAATAAGGGTCACTTAGATAAATAAAGAATAAAGTAAAGGTAAATAAGAATCATACCTGAGAATCCAAGTTAGGATCCTAAACTCTTAATCAAAATAACCATAAGACTGTCACGCCCCGAAATTATCAGAGCTGGCGTGACTGGACTGGTATCTTCATTGCACAGCGGAAGCAAATAAGCTAAGACTTCTAGAAAGTGAACGCCCGCTAAGTACTCGAATCCCCAATGGTTCTCCTATGCCAACCGTGCCATAATTTCTGAAATGCAACCTGAGAAAGAAACATGCGAAAAATCAACATAAAGTTGAGCGAGTTCATAGTTTGTTTGTAAAAGATTTGAAATAAATCTTTTGAATAACCGGTTTGTGAGATAATATTGAGAAAACGAATTTAGAAATCATTTTCTTGCCAAGTTATATGGAAACTTTGTGTTTGTAACGCATTATGTTCGTAAAAACCATGTATTTGAAAAGTCTTGTATTTGTAATGTTCATATAACCGTCAATGCCCACCCTGACTTTGACTTCATGCCCGCATAATCCTATGCTTTGAATTTGTATAAAACATGGTATTTAATTTGAATAAATCAAGTATTTCTGTAAGTATGTATGTCCCTGGTATGTAGCAATAAGGAAAAAGAGATCACCAATGGGTTGCAAAGCCAATGGTATGTGTGAAAATGGTGCAGGAAGACTCAAACCTAGCAAATTTGTCTCCGATATGAAGACATAGTCACCACTATGGGCCGCCCCGGCCTCATGGGTGTGGGCTCGCTACACCCAAATAGATCTATCACTCATGTCCCTTGGTCCTACAATGAGGATTAATGACCTTAAGTGCCATGCCCACCACTCACATGATCTAGTAGTAAACCCTCCTTAAGCTAATCATACCATGTATAAAATGTCTGAAATAATTGTAACATGTATTTTACCCCAGCCTCTAAGGCTGAACCTCCCCAGCCTCTAAGACTGAACCTCCCCAGCCTCTAAGGCCAACTCCCCAATCTCTATATATTATCACCAGACGATCCATCCCTAGTTATGAAAATCATTCACATTTCGATAATACGCATTTGTTTTGTAAAAACCGGTATATTTAGTATAATCCATTCGTAAACCATTTGAGTTCCTTGAAATTCGTTCATAACATGATTTAGAAATATGAGTTTTCGTTCCTTCAAATCCCTCGTATGTCCTTGCAAAATATGCTTTGTCTAAAATACGCAATCTTTGTTTAACGAAAACTTTGCATGTTTCTGAAAAACGTGCATGTCTTTCCACCCCGAAAACATTCATAAAAATGTAAAACCGTAAAAAGGTGGGGTTATGAACTCACCTGAATATTCCTATGCAAAGCTAGCTATATACGACTTCATGATGTCGTTTCCAAGACGTGATTCACTAGCGTGCATTCTACAATATTCCAAACACGGAATATTTTATAAGTTTCTAAATAAAAGCGGTAACTAGCTACGTGTCATCGAGCTCTACCGAATCGTTAGTCGAACGATTCAACGGTAAGTAGTTAACTTATCGGGAATGATTAGGTCATATTTGATAAGTATCATTTATTGTCGATAATAACCAATAAGCCTTGAAAAGACTTGATTCTCGAGATATTAGAAATAAATAAATATTTATATCAAAACATATAAATATATTGTTAAGGTCGCTTGTCGTCTCGAGAAATCGTTTGTGCATATAGGAATATTCGTACGAAAGTATTATATAATAAACTTGCATTACATATATTGCGTCTTGTATATATTTGCCAAAATATACGTATATGCCGTTTCGGTGTTTGAAATAAATATAAAAAGTTATATTTATTTTACAAAAGTATCATCGAGTTGTTGAATGTTTGAAATAAATAGATAAATTATATCTATTTTTGTAAAGGAATTCGTGTGGTACGGTATTTGAAATAAATATAAAACTATATTTATTTTCATAAAACGAATTCGTGTCGTTGATATTCGAAATAACATATAAACTATATTTAAGTTTATAAAAGAATCATCGTTTTGTTTGATGTTCGAAATAAATATATAATTTATATTTATTTTTATAAAAGAATTGTCAAATCTTCAAAGTTTCAAATAAATATAATAACTATATTTATTTGTTGTATATAGTTTCCGAATCGTTGCTTTCAAAAGTCGTTCGGTATTGTCGTTTGAAACAAATATATATAAACTATTTATTTCATAAAAAGAAGTCGGATTATTTGATGTTGAATCAAATATATATGATTTATTTATTTTATAAAAATAAGATTCGTATTGTTGTAGATTTGAAATAAACCATATTTGTCTTAATAAAAATAATCCGTGTTATCGTTGTTTCTTGTACGTTATAGAGTGTCGTTGAAATAATATATACATTTGTATTGGTTTTCATAAAAGTCGCTTGGTATCGATGGTTGTCGTTTTTAAAACAAAATATGTTTTGGGTTACGGGTTTTCTCAAAAAACGGGCAGAGTTTCCTTTGTTTTTGGATGATCCCGACAACTAGGTGTCGATATTTTGTCAAAATTCAACAATTTTCAACAACAATTCAATCATATAATTAAACTTATATAAAGTTTTCGTCGAGTATAATAAATGTAAAACAATACCAAAACGAAACGGGTCGAGCTCGGTCGCATTTAACTATATAAAGTCTAACTAACGTATAACAACTCGCTACCTTCTAACTTTCTTACCGGTTCTTCGTGTTGACCGGGCGTTGACTGATGTTAACTGCTGTTGACTGCCTTGACTGTTTGACCCGGCTCGAACCGAGTTAACTCGGTTTAACCGAGTTGACTCGAACATCAAACTGATCTCTACATCTGAACCGTCTCCCGAACTGGAACCGTTAACCCATTGTTCAACTGTTGACCTGAACTGGAATCAACCCGCTGACCCGAACACTGAGTTGACTCGGTTTAACCAAGTCAAACCGAGCCGTGTCGTCTGACCGCAAACCGAATGTGAATCTTTCACAAACTAAACCCAAAAAGAAACTGAACATCATTACCATCAACTACTGTGGAGATCCACATTCAAAGAAAAGGAAAATAATAGGGAGGTGTTACCGTGACCCATCGAACGTCGCTAGAACCACCGCCGTGCCGCCACTGCCGCCGCCGTGAGCGGCGGTGCCGCTCATCTCCGTCGCGCACTCTCTCTCTCTCTCTCTCTCTCTCTCTCTCTTCATCCCGGTCTCTCTCTTTCTTCGGTTTTGTAGTCGCCGCACCACCACCGGACGGTGGTGTTGGTGCATGTGCCTGTCGACTTCGTCTTGTATCGAGTCTAGTATTAGAATTGTTAGATCAGGGCACGTTGTACGAGGAAAATAGGAGGTATTGAGTGAGATTGAGCTAATTCCGTTTGAAAGAGCTAATTCCGCTTAAAAGAGACATGTGCAGTTTCAAGCGAAATTAACTTAGTTAATTCCGCTTGAAATGGACAATGCCACTTTCAAACGGAATTACCATCCCTATAAATAGCCTTCATACGGAATCATTTGTAACATTCTGATTTCTGGTACCGAAGTGTTGCCGACGCGTCAATTGATCTGTATTGTTGTTAAATCATTAAAACAAGACGTTTAATAGTGAATCTAGCTGTTTTCCAAGTCTGTTTCTTTGTTTCTGCCTCTGAAACAGACAAGAACTCTTCTGATTGAATCGTTTGGGTCACGGAACGATCCTACAAGTGGTATCAGAGCTCAGGAAGAAGAGTTCTTGCCAAAACAGCCATAAAATTTGACTTCTGCACCTTCTTTTTCAAAATTTTACGGTCAAAATGGTCTGATTTTCACATATTGTGTGCGTAACAGTGTTTTAACAGATCCTTGAGAATATTGGACATTAATTCGGCTTAAAACTGGTAAAAATCGTAATTCTGTTTGAAAATCAGATCGTATAAGATGACGTCAGCAGCAGTTCAAACGAAATTAGCACTTGATTCCGCTTGAAATTTTAATTCCGCTTAAAAACTACACCTAATTCCGCTTGAAAAAGCTGATTCCGTTTCTGGGTGTAATTCCGTTTGAAACATTCCAAACGAAATTAGTAATTTCGTTTCAGTGTGTAATTCTGTTTGAAAAGGTTATTTCGCATCAGAAGTGATTCCGTTTGAGTGGTGATTCCGGGTGAAAGTGTGATTCCGTTTGAAACTTGATTTCGTTTGATTTTGGTATTTCGTTTGAAGTTGTGTTTTTGAGACTTGTGTTTGTGAAAAATTTGCCGAATCATGGAAGAGGAATTCTACAATGCGTTTGCGACACCGATTGCCCCTATTACTGCTGCCGAAACATTGTACAGTGAGAATGAAACAGGAACTTACCAAAAACCACCTAAGCTAATGTTCATTGAAGATTTTAAAGGTTGGCAAAATCGATTTGAGAATTGGGTGCAAGCATATAAGTTTGATGCATGGTGTGCTTTAAACAGAGATTATGAGAAACCGAAAAATGAGCATGGGCTTGAAAAAGCTTTTTGTGATTTTTCAGAAAGTGATAAATTGAAGTATACAAGTGAGAAAATGATTATTAGTCTTCTACAACAAGCAATAAAAGAAGATATCTTTGTTCTGCTTCAACATGAGAATACTACTAGATCGATTTGGAATGCTTTGATTCAAAAGTTCAAAGGAAGCGCAGATATGATCAAAAATAAAAAGGCATTATTGAAGAAATCATTTGATATGTTTGCAGCTTTCGATCATGAAACAACAAAGATGACCATTGATAGATATTGTCATTTGGTATTGGAAATGGGAAGAATGGATATAAAGAAAGATGATGAAGAGTGGGTTGATAAACTTGCTGATGCATTACCACAGCAAAAATGGGGAACTTATCTGTTGATTGTGAAACACATGAAAAAATCAGAAAATATGAATCTGGCACAGTTTATTCAAAAGATTAAAGAGCATGAGTTGGATATTCAGAAAACGGCAATCATGAAGAATCCAAATGCTCAACAAGATGTCAGTTTGTATTACAGAGGGAACAAGTTTGAGGCTACTCCTAGTCCTAGCCCAAAGATTCAAACTGGTTTTAGTGCTGATAGTTCGTCTGGAACAAAGGGTAGTAATTTGACACAGAGTGGTGGATCTTCGTCTTCATATTCAAGTTTTGATCCAAATTTTACTACATCAAGTCCTCAACAACAGAATTCTACAAATCTACAGTGCAATGTTCCCTTGAACATTCAAAATGGTCAAAATCTGTCTCCGGAAATAGCAAAGCAACACATGGCATCACTTGTTGCTATGTTGGAATCATATAAAAGTTTGATTGGAGGCAGAATTGGAAATCCGATTGATGCGGAGGAACTTGAGTTGATGGATGTGAAGTGGTGTTTAGCCAGTGCTGTTAGAAGAGCAGAAAAATTTACACAAATCACTGGTAGAGATGATTTTCGGGGAATGAGTGAATCTCCAATAGGGTTTGATAAATCGAAAGTCACATGTTTTCGTTGCAAAGGAAAAGGTCATTTTAAACGAGAATGCAAAAACAAAGAAGCAACTGGGAGACAAGATGGAAAGAATGATTATTATCAAAAGTCAATTTTTCATCAGATTGATCAACAACCACAAATTGATAAACAACCACAAACTGCTCATGCACGTACCATCCAAGAGAAAAGAGCTTTGTTTGGTATAATTGATCAAGATGATGAATTTGTTGCAGAGGGATTTAGCTGGGATAAATACATTCCTGCAGGTTCAGGTCTTGTTGCTAGAATTCTAGGTGAAGATGAGACTAGTCAGAAAAGAATCCCGATTTTTCCAGATCTAGGAAGTGATATTGATACTGATGATGTGGAAGAATATCTTAACAAAGCTAGAAAAGGCATAGATCCTGACAGTTTTAATTTATTTTTTTGCAGATAAAGTTGAGGTGTTGAATTAGAAGAAGATTGCCAAATTGAGGAAAGAGCTGGAAGCAGCAAGAATCCTTGCTGATGAAAAGGCAAAGACAAAAGATGGAGAATTTAATGTTGAACCAGTAACTGAGAAAATAGTAGCAAAAATCGTTGAAGTAGAGAAAGTGGTAGAAAAAATAGTTGAAATCGAAAAAATAGTCGAAGTTGAGAAACTTGTCGAAGTTGAGAAAATCGTCGAGATAGAAAAAATTGTTGAAGTTGAGAAACTTATTGAAGTTGAGAAACTTATTGAAGTTGAAAAGACTGTTGATATTGAAAAGATAGTTAAAGTTATTAAACCTTGTCAGAAATGTGTGGAGTCTTGCATACATTGTGAGGAGAAAGACAAGAAGATTAGTGAGTTGGAAGAGCTGAAAGAAAATTTGTTGTCTGATTTGAAGTATGTGAAAGAGTCATATGATGTTTTGAATAGAACAGTTGATGGTCTGAAAAAGACAAATTCAGAAATTGATACTGCTATGTCAAAAATGAGCTCGACATTAATGATGAAACAGAAGATCATCAATGAGTATATTAAAGATTGTGCAAAGCTGAAGCAGGATTTAGAGCTTGAAAAGATTGAGAGTGAAAGGATTAAATGATTGTTGTTGAGTTATACAACATGTGATTATTTGATTGATCGTGTTTATCCTACTGTTGCAGGGCTTGAAGCATTCAAGGAGGAAAAGACTGAAGATACTGATTGTGACACCCTGACCGGAGGCGGAAACGTCGAGGGCATCACGAAACTTGATAGAATGCATATGAGCACATGGTGGTTAAATTAAAGTTGAAATATAATTAAGTTGATTGGTAGGATTGCATTCTCATCCAAACTAGTACATAACAACTATAACACATTGTTCACAAAAGTCTTGTTTTTATTTAGCTAAGGCACTTGTCTTGAGCAATCCTATGTGATCCATAAGCAAAGCTAACTTCAAACAATCAATACCTGAAACATATGTTAAAATAAACGGGTCAACAAACGGTTGAGTGAGTTCATAGGTTTTGGTTAGTTTGGTAATAAACAAATAATGTGATAATTAAATAAAATGTTTAACAATGTGGCATTTGATATGTTCTAAACAATTGAATGAAACAAGTCCCGCTTGGTGAACATTCAAACCTTTGTAGACTGAACACGACATTGATCATCCAGACCCCCCATAATGATTAACATGAACAACAACAACAACAATTGACCATGGAGTCGGATGGGATGTCACCCCTATAGCGCTATAATGTACCGTTCGGCTTGATCGAAGTTAATGAATGTAAGTTAAGCATCAAGTAATCAACAATTGCAAGAAAACAATCAAGATAGCCACAACAATGCAAATGAGTTTGTATCACATTATTACATATGTTTCACCCCGAAAATATTGTAAAACAGAAAATGGGGACTATGAACTCACCTTGCTTGTGAATCAAATTCCAAACAAGTATATAGATAAGAGTTTGCAGGAACAAGTCTTTCCACGCTACTCTATAAACATGCATGAAACAACACATATGGAACATAGCATTAACAAGGGCAACATTGTGATTTTTGTATAAACAGTGACAAGGTTTTGTGTTGTACGATTTGACAATCTGTTTGGGGAACACTTGGTAATTTGATAAATTTGAGAAGTGTTTATATAAATACTAGATTATACAAATAACAAGTAAAATATTCTTATTTGTATATTTAAACAAATATATATAAATAAATAATTATACTTTAAGTATATTTATACATATATATCTAAAAAAATTATGTAAACAGTTTGTATAATTTAAGAGTTTTAAAAATATAATTCATAAGTCCAAGTTTAATTACAGAAGGTATAAATTATATTCAGTATTATCAAAACATATGTATTTTCAGAATAATGTGATAATTATACAAATTAATTATCTAATAATTAATTAATTTAGGACAGAATAATTAAAAATGATATTTTAATTATATAACAAGTATAAATCAGATTGAAAATAATTATCATGGCAGAAAAATAATTATGTTTTAAATAAACAGTTTAATTAATTGTTGAAAATGAATTAACTGAATAATTGTGTAAATAATTACTTAAATAATTATTTAAAATAGAAAAATTAGAAATAATATTTTTAAATAATGTCGTGCAATAATACAGATTTAAAATAAATATTATGACCTTTGATAAATTTTGTATATAATATTCTGGAATTAAAAGAATAATTTCACAAAAACTGATTTTATAAGGTTTATTATATAAAAATAACATGCAAAATAATTAAACATGGTTTCTAATTTTTAATAATCTCAAAATAACATGCATGAAATTATAAAAATAATTTGGATATATTTTACAAATCAGAGTAATTAAATTAATACAATTAAACTTAATAAAACATGAGATTTAACTGTTTTAATTATAAAAAATATCAGAACAGTTTCAAATATTTATAAAAATTTATTTTTACAAAGTATACTGTTCAAAATGTTTAACATAAAAATTTCATAAATAAATTCCTAAAATTAGAATTAATATAAATATTTAAATTCAGAACAGATTTTAATTAAAATAAAATAGATCTATAAAAATTTTACAAACTTTTATATTTGTAATAAATACCTTAACATGTCAGGAATATAAGATAAAAATTTCGGAATTTATAAAGGTAGCATCGATTTATTATGAATTTATTTGTAACTGATAACAAAATAGAAATTAAAATTATATTTATATTCATCATCTTCCCCAAATTTTAGTCAACAGAAGTCAACCGAACGAATTACCCGACCAAACGTGCATAATACTTAAATTAATTTAACAGGGATGTTGAGTGTACGATAAAATACCGATCGGTGATCAGAAACTATGTCCGGTATCGTCTGAAATGTCGTTCCGACTAACTCCGGCGAGCTGGATTTCCGGCGAAGAAACAGAGGTGAACCAGGAGTGTTTTACGAAGTTTTTATGTGAATTGAAGGGTCTGAGAGATTCGTGAAGGTTGCAGGAGTCTTATAATGATGTTCAATTGCTTCAGAAACAACCGAAATCCGACAAATTTAATTCCACTTAAAATTTTTTTAAACGTTTCCGATATCGAAAACACAATTGCATGGTTCGGTGGAATTAAGGACTTTGGACGGTTCAAGATGTCGAGGAGAATAAGCAGAAATGTTCGTAGATCAGAGAGCTTTGTCAGTTTGCGTCTTGGACCGATTTCCGGCGATACAAACGGTGAAATCCGGTTTGAAATGAAGTTTCAAGAATGGTCCTTAATGTTTCTGAATTAAACTAAACAGGTCCCTCTATTGTCAACCGTAAAGTCTAACGGAGTTAGTTTTAAAACATGTTTTCTTAATAAAATGTTTAACTGGGTTAAATAATCCGGTTAAATAATTTTGAAATTCGACAAGTATGGTCCCTGGACTTGTTAACTAAACTAGTTTAACTGGGTTATTTTTAAAATTGAATTTCCTTTTATAATTTCTAACCCGGTTAGGGTTTTTAACCGAAATCAGTTTCGAAAATGGCAAGAGTAGTCCCTAGACTACTAGTTTGGAAAAATGACCCAATGGTCCTTGGACTTTAATATCAAAAATATATATGTTTATTTATTTTATATAATATAAGTTTCTAAAATTACATTTTAAACCCTAAACTTTTAAAACTTTTAAAAACTTATATATTTTTTTTTATTTATAAATCAAGTTTCAAAAATGTCATAAAGGACCCTAAACTTTATGTTTTACAATTTTTACGTTTTTAACCCGAACTTTCAAGTTTCAAAAATTACAATTTAGTCCCCGAACTTTGTATTTTGTAAAATAGTGACGATTTTATCTACGGATTTAAAATCGAAGTTTTCAAACAAGTTTCAAGGAATGACAATTGAGTCCCTTAACTTATACTTCCACTAAATGACATGTTTGGCCCTTGCAATTAGTGCGGCCTTGTTTACAAGTATAGAACTAAGATAAATTGTAAATATCCACGCGTTCGGGCCGACAAAGCATGCAGCAACGACAAAACTAAACATGTATCAAATAAATTGCATCTCAAAATATGATATGTGTATCAAACAAGTACATGTTTGAAAATCAAGGTTGTTACACTGATACTGGTAAGAAACAAAGTGTCAAGTATAACAGATGTCCGCCCCCGATCCATGAAAGTTATTCTCCCAGAAAGCCAAATGAGGAACGAGTAAATAAGGCTCTCAACATCAAGTTAAAGTCTGAAATCATTGATGAATTACCAGACAATATTGATGTCACATTCATAGCGTCTGACACTGATCATGAGTCTGAGTTGTTAAAGAAAGTGGTCGATCAGGTGTTGGATATGGATGAAGAGTCAAAACCGGAGTCTAAATCTGAAAGTCCGAGTTCGTCAGAAAAGAGTCCAAGTTCACCGGTTAAAAGAGTTTACAATAAAGAATTCATGTTATCAAAATCTAATTTGAATGATGGATTAATCAAAGTGGCATATACTTTGAATGATTCAGACAAATTATATTATGATGAGGAATTTCCAATAAGAAGTGTCAAAACTGAAATGATAAAACAGGTTTTCAAATTAACAGAAATTAATATTTCTGAAATAAAAGATTTAAATCTTAATGAAAAACCTAAAAAGTACACTTCAAGAGTTCAACAGAGATTGAACAAGAAAAAGGGTTACAGTTCTGGTTCAGGTTATCGAAAAAAAACAAACCATAACGGTAATTTCAAAAAGCAAGGATTAGGTTTTAGTTCTTCGGAAAATTATAAAAATGAGAAAAATTATAAACCAAAAACAAAATTTGTTTCAGGAGGAAGTTCTGAAGATGAGCAGATGAAACCATTCTGGAAACAATCAAATCAAGAGTTTCTTGCTGAAATAAAGAAGAATGTGAAGAAATTTGCTCCAAGAGTTGACAGGAGAACTTGTTTCAAATGTCAAAAAGTTGGACATATTGCTTGGAATTGCCAACAGTTCAAGAACACAAAACAGGGAGTTTCTTTTAACTCAAAATTGAAAGAAAAATGTGCTGATAAAAAGAAACAACCAACTGAGAAATCTGAAGTGTTTGAAAATTCGACTTTCAAAACTGGTGATGTTTCAAAACGTTTTTACAAAAGAAATGTCGATTTAAATAAACAAAGATGGATTGTAAAATCTGAGAGTAGTTTCACTGGTTGAGAAAAAGGTTGAGAATTCCGTTCCAGAGTTGAACGAGGAAAACTTTCCGCCATTGTCAAAGGATAATCTGAAATCAAAAGGTAGGTTTGAGATTTCAGGTTAATTCTTCTCTGGTAAAGAAGAATTTGATGTTGAAAAGGCTTTCAATGGAAAAAATCAAACATATTTTTGGGAAGATGGTTGATGGAAAGGTTAAAAGTGCAAAAGAATTTTTCAAATCAAAATGTTGGTGGGATAGATGTGTACCAGAATCTCCCAAGGCTGATCAGGCTTGGGGGAAAGTATTTCCTAACTGATAGTGTGACTTGCCGGAGCTGCCAGGTTGGTAAGCGTGGAGCAGGAATCGACATCATTCTTGAATAGTTGTTTTTGAGAGGTATGACTTGCTGGAGCTTCCAGGTTGGTAAGCGAGGAGCAGGTATCGGCACATTTCTTGAGAAATTCACGAAAGTGATTTCGACTTTCAAGTGGTAAATCAGGGACATTAAGTTGTACTTGATTTTCTACAAATGATGTTTTGTTGATTGAACTTAAAATGTTATATGAATTGATCCCCTAACCTACAAGAGGTTTTTGATGAAAACAAAACTTATTTTCCGGAAAAACCATTTGATTAAAACAAACTTAAGTGTTTTGAAATCACAATGGGAAAATAGTTTGTTGTGAGGGGGAGTTCTGATTGTTTATGTCAAGTGAATGGCGAATTGAAGCAATTTGATATCAGTTGTCACTTTATCTTGTATAGTTTGTTTTCAAATTTCCTTTAAATGATTTTGAATTTTAGGGGGAGTAAGAATTTCTAAATTTCCAAAAACATTTGAAAATTTGAAAAAGTCAAAAACATGATAAAATCAAAAATGAGTTTTGTTGTGAAAAAGAGGAAATGATAGTACATCAGTGGACGATCACAGCATGCTAAAGAAATGGAAAGTAAAAATGTGATAAACGGTCTCACTGATGATGTGCCAGTAGGTTTTTACACATTTAGTAGATTGTGACGAGATATAAACATAAATTTCAAACTTGCTTATATCGTGGGTAACATCTCTCGGATATATGGGTAACCCCCAAAATCTTGTTTGAAAGGTCCCTCTTTCTGAGATACTAGGTCTTTATACTCAGTGATATCTGGGGTATTATTCCGGGACTTCTGATTTTGTGGAAGCAATGGCCTAGTCCCCGTATAATACTTTCTGCTTGCTTGAAACATAGCACCACCCTCAGCATAAAAAAAATGATGAAACATTGCAAAATGCTAATCATGTGCTGTTGAAACAAAAGATCCTCTAAAGGGGACACACCAAAAGTCGAAGCCGTCATCTCTCTGCTGAACGGAAGTTCTGACCTGAGCTCTCACGGCCCTCGCAATTTAACCCCTTACAGATATCATATGTGGTATACTCACCTGTAAGATTGAATATTGGGATCTGGATACGGGAGTATGTTCTGAGGTGGGACACGCGAATAAGTTTAAGTCTCTAAAACATTAATCTCGTATCTCGAAACAGTTGAACTTTGTGTGAGAATTTAAGTGGATCAGTATACTGACAATCTAAGTGAATCGTTTAGAACTTAAAATGTTTAAAGCTTAATGGTGTTGGTGATTTGTCTCATAAACTGATATGATCCTCTTACACAAACTCACAAAAATAGTGTTTGTAAATATTACTTTACTCTTTTTCTGTTATATCAAAAATTCCAAAAAGATTTTCAGAGTGTTTTAGCATAAATTTTGAAAAATTCAAAAAGATTTTAGACAACTGATGTTGAAAAACTGATTTTCAAAATTCCGAGTGCTGAACATGACGAACAGGTTTGGGAGTGTTTGATTTGAAAAGATTTTCTTACAAGTGTTCATCAGAGATTAATATGTTAAAACATTTTGTATGAGATGTGTTAAGATTGTGTCTACAAGTGGTTAGTAGAGTTTAAATTTGTCAAATTTTATATTTGTGAAATATTATTGTTGGGTTGAGTTTGTGCAGGATGTGAGCCAGATCACGATCTTGAAACCTGTGAAAGCCAGACTACGATCCCAGTACAACTTGAGGGGGAGTCTGTTAGATAAGAGAAGCTATGAGAAATTGAGCCAGAAATTTGATCATGGGAAATTCAAGTAAAGATTGAGGATGCTTACTATGTTAGATATTCTGAAGAGAAGCCCAAAGACTGATAAAGACTGAAGACGTTGAAGACTAGACACTTAAGACTCATCAACATTCGAGGGGGAGTCTGTTGGTGCATGCGTCTGTCGACTTCGTCTTGTATCGAGTCTAGTATTAGAATTGTTAGATCAGGGCACGTTGTATGAGGAAAATAGGAGGTATTGAGTGAGATTGAGCTAATTCCGTTTGAAAGAGCTAATTCCTCTTGAAAGAGACATGTGCAGTTTCAAGCGAAATTAACTTAGTTAATTCCGCTTGAAATAGACAATGCCACTTTCAAACGGAATTACCATCCCTATAAATAGCCTTCATACGGAATCATTTGTAACATTCTGATTTCCGGTACCGTAGTGCTGCCGACGCGTCAATTGATCTGTATTGTTGTTAAATCAATAAAACAAGACGTTTAATAGTGAATCTAGCTGTTTTCCAAGTCTGTTTCTTTGTTTCCGCCTCTGAAACAGACAAGAACTCTTCTGATTAACTCATTTGGGTCACGGACCGATCCTACAGGTGGTGGTGGTGATCCGTCTCGTAAATCAAAAAGGGGGGGTTGTGAGGTAAGGGTTGTGTGGGTGGCTGCCGGAGGTCGCTGCCGGAGAAACATGGCCGGCACCGGCCGATGTTCGGCCTGATCAGAAGCTCGAGAGGGAGAGAAGGGATCCAAGGTGTAGCTGAACTTTTGAGAGATGAGGTGTAGATGAAGGTTCTGTGGTTTGGAATTGTGAAGATGGGGATTCCCTGTGTTTTAATGTAATCGACAGATGAGAGGAAAAAAAATATGGGTTTTGTGTGTAGAAAGGAAGGAGGGTATGGTTCTTATAGGGATATTGAGATCTCTTAGGATCTTGTGTAGATTTTGACAAGATTTGGGCAAGATTTTGTAAGATTTATTATGGATTTGATAAGATTTTCAAGCTGAAAATCTAGTAGAAAAGATCTAATATCTTATGTGCAGTTTTAGGCTTGCGGGTTTTGGGCTTGGGCCCAGGGCCCACAAGCCCCTCTCATGTGTAAGTGGCCCGTAATTCCTACGAGACCCGTTTTCAAAACCGAAATCACCGTAGCCTAGTAAAATAATATTTTAGGGTTTAAAACGTGTAAAAATAATGTCGGTATCTGTCGTAGTCGTGTTCATGCGTCGATAACGGTAATAATCGCGAAAAATTACATCATTGCCGTCTTAAATCCGTTTTTCGAGCCGGTTTCAACTACGATTGCTAAAATTTAATTGCGAAGCTGTAAAAATTTAATATTTGTCAGTGTTGTCAGTATCTTGTATGGTATCAGTTCGTTGTCGCGTAATATTTAGCAGATTTTCCCGTAAGTCACCATACGCGCACTGTATAGTCGAATAAACATTCCTGGGCACTCCAAAGGCCGAATTAAGTTAATTTGCGCTGTAAACACTATTTATTATTGCGTTAATCACCTGTTAATCACGTAATTAAGAGCCGTAAATCACCGGTTGTCACATTCTCCCCCTGTTACAGAAATTTCATCCTCGAAATTTAGACTATGTTATATCCTCAGAATTGTGTTGTTCACAGGTAATTCCGAATAATAACAAAGTGAATGACCGCGTAAGCGAAACAAGACTTATTCGAATCATGTGAATTTAATGACATTCCTCAACAATAAAAACCCAACGGTTTAAAAGAAATGTGTTTCAGCAAATCGATGTCAAAGGAAACAAGACGTATAGATACAGTCACTAGTGTGACTAAGTTAACAGGGATCCAACAATGAACAGGAACTTTGACCAATCGAATTCTATATGAATGTTTACAACATGTAAATGAGTTCTAGAAGTAATAACATCCACTAGATGAACTTAGAATCAACAAGCTCAAATGTAATAGTTTACACGAAATACTGGATCGTGATCAGCACAAGCTGCAAGTTATACCGACGCCACAAGGTCTCGTAGTGAATGAAACAATTCAAATATAGCGGTGATCGAACAAGTATCACATGTGTTTTGCTTGAAACGCTCAATCATGATTAGCCCAAGCTACAAGTTTACACCGACACCACAAGGTGTCGTAGTGATTTAAATAATTCAATAATAGTGGTGTTCAAACAAGTTCACCATGTTCGAATTCAACTGAAAGTTTAATGAAGTAAATCTGAACGTTTGTTTCAAGCAAAAATCAAAAGATTTTCAATTGAAGATGGAACATCAAAGAAATATTGTTTTCGATCGAGGATGAAGAAGCAATAAATATCGCGAAACATTCGATCGATAATGAACCAGACATTGGTAGGTACACCGGAACATGAAATGAATTTGTGTACCATTGTCTTATCACACAATTATCTTAAGACTGTTGTAATGTGATAAATCAAAGCGGATTTAAAGCAAATCAATAATTAATTAATTAAATCCGTGCATAAGATGTGTAAACGAGATTAGCGCAAGTTTCAAATAAATGAAAACACCACCACATGGTGTCAAAATCAATAAACAATTTAATGGAGTCGAATGCCAAACAAGTTTACTACGACTCTAAACAAATGAAGTGCTTGTTAAAAATTGATTTGAATATGATGCTCCCAATACATCATATGATGCTCTGAATTGAATATGTGTAATGGACAAGTTCAAACAATTGAACTTGGTTTTAGCGCAATCCGACAACAAATATATGTATCGACAAGAAAACTTTCGGCATGGTCACAACGAAAAAACCATGTATGTAACTTGAAAAGAAATGATCATGATACAATGACCCTTAAGAGGAGTAGAGATGTGAAAATCTACTCACTAGATGCAAAAATCGGAATTTCTATAAAAGGAATTTAAGGACTTTACCTGGGGTTTCGTGTGATGACCGGTTGTTAGGTGACATCACCATGGAATGTCGAACATAGCGTATTCGTCGTTAATGCGATAGGGGGAATGCGAAGACATGCGTCCTCTCCTTGGCGTGATTCGTGTCGTTGTAGGATTGCGTGCCAAGCCGCCACTTCCTGATCGATAGTTCTCCTGCTGACAGGAATCTAGCGTCGTCGTTGAATTGCGCCATCGTGTCTTTTCAAAGGCCTCGCCTCGATAGTCGTATGTGTCGTACTTCAACCTCCGTTGACGTATAGCTTAAGTTTCACGTATACCTGTGCACTAGCGTTACGTTTCGCGTAGAATGTGATGTACTCCGACATCCGTTGACGTAAAATTTGAGTTTCATGTATTCTCGTGCCCTAGCGTTTCGTTATGCGTAGGCTGCCTGCTCGGGAAGTTAAAATATCATAGACAATATGGATAATAGTGTGTGCCCGAGTTAATATTCGCGGTTCCTACGTGATGACCTTTAATGAAATTCAACATAAGTTTCCGAAGGTCTTAAATGCATGTTTCTTAAACTCTCAGAGTTTTGTGTACCGTATGTAATTGTTTTATGCACCGTGTATGAAACACCACAATTGCGTATGTTTGAAAACGAAATTTTGACTGTTTGTTTTTCGACAACGGTTGGAGACCATATTCGAGTACTAGGCGTTCTGTATGTATTCAAAGTCGTAATACTCTAAGTTCCCAGAGAAAATATGAGGTTAGAGCCTAGGTATCTCTACAGAAAACCCTATTCGCTGTAACCTATAGCTCTGATACCAATCTGTCACACCCCAAAATTATCAGAGCTGGCGTGACTGGACTGGTATCTTCATTGCACAGCGGAAGAAAATAAGCTAAGACTTCTAGAAAGTGAACGCCCGCTAAGTACTCGAATCCCCAATGGTTCTCCTATGCCAACCGTGCCATAATTTGTGAAATGCAACCTGAGAAAGAAACATGCGAAAAATCAACATAAAGTTGAGCGAGTTCATAGTTTGTTTGTAAAAGATTTGAAATAAATCTTTTGAATAACCGGTTTGTGAGATAATATTGAGAAAACAAATTTAGAAATCATTTTCTTGCCAAGTTATATGGAAACTTTGTGTTTGTAACGCATTATGTTCGTAAAAACCATGTATTTGAAAAGTCTTGTATTTGTAATGTTCGTATAACCGTCAATGCCCACCCTGACTTTGACTTCATGCCCGCATAATCCTATGCTTTGAATTTGTATAAAACATGGTATTTAATTTGAATAAATCAAGTATTTCTGTAAGTATGTATGTCCCTGGTATGTAGCAATAAGGAAAAAGAGATCACCAATGGGTTGCAAAGCCAATGGTATGTGTGAAAATGGTGCAGGAATACTCAAACCTATCAAATTTGTTGTGACAACTCGTATTTCAGAACCTCTTTGTACTTTGATGTAACGTATGTGGAACGTTATGCGATTATGTGAACTTATGATTTATTCAATGTTATGTTATGTTATGTGTTTTGTGTAATGTATGTATGTATATTAATCTCGGCCCAACACACACAACTGTGCATGCCAATATTGATTTTGGCCCACCTTAGATTGTTTAGCATAACATTAGATACGATGTTATGATAACTCGGCCCACACTGTTAATGCTATGCGAATACACCCATGTTGACCTGGCCCATATCATGTTGTCCTGCAATGAATCACTTAAACCCATGTGATGACCGGCCCACCCACTCTCAATTATTTAGTTTGCACCTTATTTATAAAGTGGATAGCACATGTACGCAACCTCCCTCAAATTTTCTAATAATCATATAGCAAACCCTACCTACCTATTGAGTGACGGCAGTAGCAAAACCTCAGTCGAAATCATCATCATCACCGGTTAGTGTACCTCCTGTTTGTTTAATTATTGGCTGTTGATTCTATGTGAACACATGTTGATATGTTGTAGATAATACTTGTGTTATGTGACAATAACATATAACCGACATTAGTTACGATCTAGAAAGGAAAAACTGTTAATGATGATTCGGATTGCATGATGAATGCGTGTATAGATCTGATTGAATACGTTATAGTTGCAGTCAATCGGATAAGAATTCTTTGTGATTGTCGGTCATTGTTCTCATATTTACATGTGATCTTACTTTGATTTCGGTCCAATAGTAATAGGACTAGGAGTATGGTTGTCGGCCACTATATGTAAACCCTTTTGACTATTTGATGTTGTGCATGTGCAGCCATATAAAGCCAAATAAATAAGAATGATAGGATCGGCTACTAGGTTAATATTTGCATGTGGGTTGTCAGTGTCATGTGATGTTTCATATGTATATAATTAGGTTGCATGATGTGGTGACATATGTATGTTTTACATGATGATTTGGGGATGATATAAGTTTGATGGTGATGTAACTGATTATGTTGATGTTCATATATCTGGCTCTCATGTAGATGGTAACTAGAACCCAATATGAATTAGTTGGTTGTGATGTGTTTGAACTCGTATAGTATGTGATGATCCTAGTGTTAGATCCGATTGAATGTTATGATAGGCTGTTTGTATGATTTGGATGTTTAATTAGGGTTTCATATGAATTACACAATGATTGCTTGATTTGATCGATGATAGCATGATATGGAAACTGTTAGTGGTTAATTGATTATCTACATAATTGGAAACAACATAACTGATTGTTATAATTTCGGATCTTAAATAACTAATCGCACAAGAATATTGGATCGCACAAGTTAAGTTTTGCTAACTGTTTGGGCCGAGTACATGTTGAGACTTATTATTGGGCGGGGCTAGCTTCCGACCGCACAAGTCTTCCGGATCGCACAAATCATCCGGACCGCACAAGATCAACGTATTTTATCGTTGGGCTGTGTATAGTATGTTTGGGTCGGGTTTTGTCGGATCGCACAACATGCTGTGGATCGCACAAGGTTGTGCTGATCGCACAACATGTTGGGCCAAGTATGTTTGGGCTTCATGTGTATGTTAAACTGTTATCGTTTAAAATGTTCTATGCCATGTATGCCATGATCAATACGTGTTCACAACCTGTTAGTTATGTGTAACATACGTGCGCTACTTGAACCAAAACCTGACTTGTATGGTAACCATGTTAGGACGTGGTTGGCCACTAGCAGCTAGACTTGACCTTTCTGTGTATCTGCCGAGCAAACCAAGGTGAGTTCACACTAGCCAAGGCATGGGATTCCCGGTGGGTTGGGAATGGGATTGAATAACTACTCGTACAACCATCACTATTAAACTACTTTATACTGTCCTCGGATTGAAGGGCACGTACGTAAAACCTACGTACAGTTATACTTACTACTGTCCTCAATTGAAGGGCACGTACGTAAAGCCTACGTACACGATCATAAGACCATCAACTCTATCAAAGGAAGTCCCTCATTTATCGACTTAATCGCCGAGGCCTATGGCGAGCGGGTCATTAGTTAATAGCGCTATTAGGTTTAACAAACCTCACACCGTGCCAGTCGGACGGGCGTGTACTAATGGACTATGGGCAAAGGGTCAATGCTGATAGACATTGACTTAAGGCACCTCTTACATTTTCGTAGCAGTCGATACGCGTGGTCTAGTAACACATGGGAAGCCCCCACTAATCATCGCACACATGCCTGGATTGGCCCGATACGGATTAATACGATACATGGTTTACAAAACGAACATACGATTTACGAAATGAATACTATAACCAAACAACCAACTGTGAACTCGCTCAACTTTGTTGTTGATTCGTTGCTACATGCCTTGCAGGTCATTAGGTACTTATGGAGCTTGCACAGGGAGGAACGGTCGTTGTGGGATATGGCAGTGGTTGCCATGCTATAAACATTACTTTATACTTTCAATGGGTTTTACAATTATGCTTCCGCTAAACACTTAACTATGCTTTGGTTTTGAACACCTTTCATATTGTTTGGTTGAATTATGTTTACTTACATGCTCGTTCAATTTGATTGGTGGCTTGATCCTGGTCAGTCACACCTCCAAGCGGTGATACTCCGCGTGTGGATTTTGGGGGTGTGACATTTGTCTCCGGTATGAAGACATAGTCACCACTATGGGCCGCCTCGGCCTCATGGGTGTGGGCTCGCTACACCCAAATAGATCTATCACTCGTGTCCCTTGGTCCTACAATGAGGATTAATGGCCTTAAGTGTCATGCCCACCACTCACATGATCTAGTAGTAAACCCTCCTTAAGCTAATAATACCATGTATAAAATGTCTGAAATAATTGTAACATGTATTTTACCCCAGCCTCTAAGGCTGAACCTCCCCAGCCTCTAAGACTGAACCTCCCAGCCTCTAAGGCCAACTCCCCAATCTCTATATATTATCACCAGACGATCCATCCCTAGTCATGAAAATCATTCACATTTCGATAATACGCATTTGTTTTGTAAAAACCGGTATATTTAGTATAATCCATTCGTAAACCATTTGAGTTCCTTGAAATATGTTCATAACATGATTTAGAAATATGAGTTTTCGTTCCTTCAAATCCCTCGTATGTCCTTGCAAAATGTGCTTTATCTAAAATACGCAATCTTTGTTTATCGAAAACTTTGTATGTTTCTGAAAAACGTGCATGTCTTTCCACCCCGAAAACATTCATAAAAATGTAAAACCGTAAAAAGGTGGGGTTATGAACTCACCTGAATATTCCTGTACAAAAGCTAGCTATATACGACTTCGTGATGTCGTTTCCAAGACGTGATTCACTAGCGTGCATTCTACAATATTCCTAACACGAAATATTTTATAAGTTTCTAAATAAAAGCGGTAAATAGCTACGTGTCATCGAGCTCTACTGAGTCGTTAGTCGAACGATTCAACAGTAAGTAGTTAACTTATCGGGAATGATTAGGTCATATTTGATAAGTATCATTTATTGTCGATAATAACCAATAACCCTTGAAAAGACTTGATTCTCGAGATATTAGAAATAAATAAATATTTATATCAAAACATATAAATATATTGTTAAGGTCGCTTGTCGTCTCGAGAAATCGTTTGTGCATATAGGAATATTCGTACGAAAGTAATATATAATAAACTTGTATTAAATATATTGCGTCTTGTATATATTTGCCAAAATATACGTATATGCCGTTTCGGTGTTTGAAATAAATATAAAAAGTTATATTTATTTTACAAAAGTATCATCGAGTTGTTGAATGTTTGAAATAAATAGATAAATTATATCTATTTTTGTAAAGGAATTCGTGTGGTACGGTATTTGAAATAAATATAAAACTATATTTATTTTCATAAAACGAATTCGTGTCGTTGATATTCGAAATAACATATAAACTATATTTAAGTTTATAAAAGAATCGTCGTTTTGTTTGATGTTCGAAATAAATATATAATTTATATTTATTTTTATAAAAGAATTGTCAAATCTTCAAAGTTTCAAATATATATAATAACTATATTTATTTGTTGTATATAGTTTCCGAATCGTTGCTTTCAAAAGTCGTTCGGTATTGTCGTTTGAAACAAATATATATAAACTATTTATTTCATAAAAAGAAGTCGGATTATTTGATGTTGAATCAAATATATATGATTTATTTATTTTATAAAAATAAGATTCGTATTGTTGTAGATTTGAAATAAACCGTATTTGTCTTAATAAAAATAATATGTGTTATCGTTGTTTCTTGTACGTTATAGAGTGTCGTTGAAATAATATATACATTTGTATTGGTTTTCATAAAAGTCGCTTGGTATCGATGGTTGTCGTTTTTAAAACAAAATATGTTTTGGGTTACGGGTTTTCTCGAAAAACGGGCAGAGTTTCCTCTGTTTTTGGACGATCCCGACAACTAGGTGTCGATATTTTGTCAAAATTCAACAATTTTCAACAACAATTCAATCATATAATTACACTTATATAAAGTTTTCATCGAGTATAATAAATGTAAAACAATACCAAAACGAAACGGGTCGAGCTCGGTCGCGTTTAACTATATAAAGTCTAACTAACGTATAACAACTTGCTACCTTCTAACTTTCTTACCGGTTCTTCGTGTTGACTGGGCGTTGACTGCTGTTGACTACCTTGACTGTTTGACCCGGCTCGAACAGTTAACTCGGTTTAACCGAGTTGACTCGAACATCAAACTGATCTCTACATCTGAACCGTCTCCCGAACTGGAACCGTTAACCCATTGTTCAACTGTTGACCTGAACTGGAATCAACCCGCTGACCCGAACACTGAGTTGACTCGGTTTAACCGAGTCAAACCGAGCCGTGTCATCTGACCGCAAACCGAATGTGAATCTTTCACGAACTAAACCCAAAAAGAAACTGCACATCATTACCAACAACTACTGTGGAGATCCACATTCAAAGAAAAAGAAAATAATAGGGAGGTGTTACCGTGACCCGTCGGACGTCGCTAGAACCACCGCCGTGCCGCCACTGCCGCCGCCGTGAGCGGCGGCGCCGATCATCTCCGTCGCGCGCTCTCTCTCTCTCTCTCTCTCTCTTCGGTTTTGTAGGCGCCGCACCACTACCGGATGGTGGTGGTGGTGATCCATCTCGTAAATCGAAAAGGGGGGGCTGTGACGTGAGGTTTGTGTGGGTGGCTGCCGGAGGTCGCTGCCGGAGAAACATGGCCGGCACCGGCCGATGTTCGGCCTGATCAGAAGCTCGAGAGGGAGAGAGGGGATCCAAGGTGTAGCTGAAGTTTTGAGAGATGAGGTATAGATGAAGGTTCTGTGGTTTGGAATTGTGAAGATGGGGATTCCCTGTGTTTTAATGTAATCGACAGATGAGAGGAAAAAAATATGGGTTTTGTGTGTAGAAAGGAAGGAGGGTATGGGTCTTATATTGAGATCTCTAAGGATCTTGTGTAGATTTTGTAAGATTTATTATGGATTTGATAAGATTTTCAAGCTGAAAATCTAGTAGAAAAGATCTAATATCTTATGTGCAGTTTTAGGCTTGCGGGTTTTGGGTTTGGGCCCAGGGCCCACAAGCCCATCTCATGTGTAAGTGGCCCGTAATTCCTATGAGACCCGTTTTCAAAACCGAAATCACCGTAGCCTAGTAAAATAATATTTCATGGTTTAAAACATGTAAAAATAATGTCGGTATCTGTCGTGTTCGTGCGTCGATAACGGTAATAATCGCGAAAAATTACATCGTTGCCGTCTTAAATCCGTTTTTCGAGCCGGTTTCAACTACGATTGCTAAAATTTAATTGCGAAGCTATAAAAATTTAATATTTGTCGGCGTTGTCAGTATCTTGTACGGTATCAGTTCGTTGTCGCGTAATATTTAGCAGATTTTCCCGTAAGTCACCATACGCGCACTGTATAGTCGAATAAACATTCCTGGGAACTCCAAAGGCCTAATTAAGTTAATTTGCGCTATAAACACTATTTATTATTCCATTAATCACCTGTTAATCACGTAATTAAGAGCCATAAATCACCGGTTGTCACAAAGACAACCCTTAATAAAAGGTTAGGTTCAAGGATCCTTAGTTGTTAAGCTTCAAAAACCTGAAATGGAACATAACTTGGGACTAAGCCAATCATAAGAGAAGAATTAGCATCTGGAGACAAGCTTAACAATCTGGGGACAAGCCCAATAAACTGGGGACAAGCCCAAAAACTGGGGACAAGCCCAAAGAACTGGGGACAAGCCCAAAGGATCTTGTGTAAACTGGAGTATGGCCCTCACTGGCGACTATCCAAACTTAGTGACATGAAAATGCCAAAACCTTAGCTAACGTGAAAACGTTAGAAACCTTAGGAACGGATGTATGGTACGTCTACCATTATACGTAGGATCCTGAATACAACCAGTACAATGAAATTGTCAGCCCCTAAAGCGGGTACTAGTCCCATTGCCTTGAACTGCACCAGGATCATCGGGCGCTACTGGCGATACTGGGGACAGGCCCAAAAAACTGGGGACTAGCCCAAAAACTGGGGACAAGCCCAAATACTGGGGATAAGTCCATATAACTATGGAGACTTCTGTGGATACTCAATCCTTTTTTAAGGATATGCCGATCTTCTGCAAAACTCAGAATTAAGTGAAGGAAGGATAAAGGATCCAGGATCCTTCTCCTTGTATATAAGATAATTAAAGAATTAAATAGATTGAAATTAGATCATTACCAGAATGAGAATCATCTATCCTCTAAGGATCCTTCGAGGATATCGGTCATGAATATAGCTAAGGATCCTGGATCCTTATTACATGAAGTATTTCTTCAAGTGGACAGCATTCCAAGCTCTTGGTAGTAAATCACCTTCCATTGTTAGTAATCTATATGCCCCCTTTCCTGCTTCTGGTTCAATAAGATAGGGGTCTTCCCACTTTGGTGCCAACTTTCCATCAACAGGATTTATGGTATTCTGAAATGCTTTCCTCAACACCATATCACCGACTTGAAACTTCCTGATCCTGACGTTCTTGTTATAAGCTCCAGCCATCCTTTGTTGATAACTAGCCATTCTTATCCTTGCCAAATCCCTGAGTTCTTCTATGGTATCCAAGTCTTGAATCAAGTTTTTCAGCATTTCCTTCAGGATCACGAATGCTTGTTCTTGCAGTAGGAACCACCATCTCTGTAGGGATCACTGATTCTGCCCCAAACACAAAAGAAAATGGAGTGTGGCCAGTAGCATTCTTGGGAGTTGTCCTATCAGCCCATAACACATAAGGTAGTTCTTCTGCCCATTTTCCTTTCTTGGATCCAAGCTTCTTCTTCAAGTTCTTGATGATGATCTTGTTGGATGATTATGCCTGACCATTGGCTTGTGGGTGGACTGGTGTTGATGTTATCATCTTAATCCCCCAGCTGTCACAAAAGTTAGTAGTTCTACTCCCAATAAATTGGGATCCATTATCACAAACAATTTCAGAAGGGATACCAAATCTAGTAATAATATTTCTCTTAATAAAGGATATCACTTCTTTTTCTCTGACTTGAGCAAAAGCTTCAGCTTCTATCCACTTGGAGAAGTAAACAGTCATAGCAAGCATGAACACTTTTCCACCAGGTGCCTTGGGGAGTTTGCCAACTATATACATTCCCCATCTCATGAATGGCCAAGAAGAGGATATATGATGCAGGAGCTCAGCTGGTTGATGAAGGATATTACTATGTCTCTGACAAGGATCACACTTCTTGGCATAATCCACAGCATCCTTCTTCATTGTAGGCTAATAGTATCATGTCCTTAGTATCCTTGAGAATAGCGCCCTGCCCCCAGTGTGGTTTCCACAATCTCCTTCGTGAAAATCCTTTAGGACTTCTTGGATTTCAGGATCCTCAATGCATCTTAGATATGGTCCTGCAAGAGATCGTTTATATAACATGTTATTTAATATTGTAAATTGAGATACCTTGGCTTTGAAAGCTCTGGGGTTTTCTCCTGTAGGAATCTCTCCATGTTGTATATATCTCATGATTGGAAGGATCCATGATCCTGAGTGAGATTGTGCACCATCACTAGGAACCATTGCAGAATCCTGTTCTATCTCCATAGTTATGTGATCCTCAATAGCAGGAGCCAAAATATGGATGATAAGGATCTTGATATCATCTGGAATTTTCAATGATGATCCAAGATTGGCCAATGCATCAGCTTCTGCATTCTCTTCCCTAGGTACCTGTGTCAAACTAAAAGAACCAAAAGAGAGTGCCAATTTCTTGACTATCTCTAGGTATTTGATTAGTCGTTCGTGTGACACCTGTGTCACTTCAACCATCAAACAAATGCCAAACCAATGAAATATTGTATTTCATACTTGGGATTTGTAAAAATATGTGTATCGTTTGCACATATCAACTCTTGTTTGATTTCAAGCCCTAAATCGCTTTCTGGAAGGTTATACGCGCACTGATGCGTAAATATAACCAGTTTAATGCAACGAACACTCCGGAATAGTGAAATAGGCTTAACATACCTTAAATAACCTTTACATAACTTAGATATAAGTTTTGGAAGGTTTGGTGTGGTGAAATCAAAGTTTATTCGCTTACAGGGACTAAATTTGACAAACTGCGAAAGTATGCCAATTTGAACTGTAACAGACATTCCAGAACATGACCATAAGTTAAACATACCATAAATATCCTTTACATAGCTTAGAAATAGGCTTTGAGGGGTTCGGTATGCTAAAATAAACTTTTGGGTCATTCAGGGACTAAAAGTGTCAAAAAGTGCACAAGTTTGCACTTTTGCGCATAACTCAAGTTCTGAATACATCCAGACATCCAAAAATTTATGTAAGCATGACTATATTATGCTTTAGTGTTTGGCTTGCCAAAAATCCATTCGTTGCGTCATTTGGATCGTTTTTCGCGCTTATGCGCATTCCGTCGTAATTAAGCGAACATCGCGTTCGTACGACCAAACGAACCAACATCTGGCATATTTTTGAGCATGTTTTGAGTTCCCTATACTTTAACTTCATTTTAGATCCTTGAAATGAGGTTAACGGGGTTCAAACGCATCGAAAATAGCTTAAACGGGCTGCAGGGACCATTTCTGTCAGTTTTGAAACATTTCTGAAACAGGGGGCAGTGGCATAGCGCGAGCCCTAAGGGCCTATGCAGTCGCGCTACACGAGTGCCTTATCTGGACAGAAACCTCAGTTTTGCACTTTCGGGACCAGATTCGATGTATTAACAGCTACAAACAGCCTGTTTGCAGCTGTTATCCACTCCTTAATCCCTTGCCACATGTTGATACCCTATGGTGAGTGGCCAATTTAGTCACCATAACATTCCGACAAGTGTACGGGTGAGATCTTGGTACGGTTTCCATGAAACGATCCTAACGGTGGTCCTTTTGCTATAAATACCCATCCATCCTCAACTTCTAAACCCACTAGAATCTTGATCTTAGAAGCTCTAAGTTGAAACCATTGTTTCATACCTGAGCTACTTGGATCGAGGTTAGCATTCGGGGACCCTTCGTAAGTATTCTTTCGTTCTTTTATTGCTTTTCGAGTCTTTTCGAGTCTGAAAGTCAAACTTTGTTTGACTTTCTGCGTTGACCAGTTTATTGTCAATGCGAAGTTCGTTTGAACTTCGCAACGTGAGTGTAATCACATTGGTTATAGTCCCTTGGGACTATGCCTACTGATTTCCACGTTGTCTAGGGTCGTAAGGGTAAGCGATCTAATAAATCGCTTATACCTTCGAACCCGACCCATTTGGTCGATCATTAGGATCCGACCAAATACATTAGGTGACCATAGTATATAGGGAATAACCTTCCGAGGTTATACCTTATGGTCGCTTCGTTTAAGTAGTTATATGATAGGTAGTTTATATGCCTTAGGTAAATTACCAAAATACCATTTTCATGTATAATTGGTAATTAAGCATATGTAACCTAAACTTTTGTCACATAACTGATAATGTAACATGTTTAGGCATATAACACTTGTCATAGGACTAGTTATACGGTCCGAACGCGTTTCACGCGAACGACGCGTTAAAGTAGCATAAGCTACCTAAACGGGTCGTAATGGGTCGTAAGCACTTAGATTAAGGTTTCATTTAGTATGTAGGCTTTGTTAAACCATATGACACGAGTCTCTATGCTCGTTTGGTTTACGAACCCTCATTCTATCAGATCTTCCGATTTAGGTCCGGTTTATTAACATAGTTACCTATATTAGGTGCCGTTTGATATCCGTGATCTCTAGCATTGTTTGGTTGTTACTCAAGGACTACTAAGCAATCTCAAGTGAGTACATAGACCCCTCTTTTACTGTTTTCCAAACATTTTGGGGTGGAACACATGTGCCTACTTGTTACTTTCATGCTTTCCATGTTTTCACATCATATACCTGCTATGTTCGTTAGTACATTATAGTACATGATTTCATTACATTTCATGCTATGTATGCCCATTGTGTGCATTACTTAGTACATCGTTTTACATTACATTACATGCTACGTATGTCTATTGTTGTATACGTAGTACAGGTCATATGCTACGTATGTCTATTGTTGCATACTTAGTACAGGTCACATGCTACGTATGTCTATTGTTGTATACGTAGTACAGGTCACATGCTACGTATGTCTATTGTTGTATACGTAGTACAGGTCATATGCTACGTATGTCTATTGTTGCATACTTAGTACAGGTCACATGCTACGTATGTCTATTGTTGTATACGTAGTACAGGTCACATGCTACGTATGTCTATTGTTGTATACGTAGTACAGGTCACATGCTACGTATGTCTATTGTTGCATACTTAGTACAGGTCACATGCTACGTATGTCTATTGTCGCGTACTTAGTACATTTGTTATTCATCACAGGCTTACATTTTGGATACATATTACATGATTTACATTAGACATGAACATTTTACATCTTGATGGTTTGGTTTGATTAAGTGATTTAAGTAACGAGGCATGTGTAATATGATACAAGCATGGTGGATACGCCGCTGGTACTTCCTATATATAAGTGTTTGTATGGTATTACATATCGTAGCGTTATTTGAATCATTTCAGTTTGAGATATATATAACATTTATTACAAATATCATACTTTTCACAAGACATTGATTTACAAAACAACTTATCTTATACAAACACATTTTTACATGGTTATTCATTTAACCTGACATTTATTTATACATATCATCGGATCTTATCATTTTTCAAATGATTTACAAAACAAAGTAAATTACAAGGTTCATGACTAAACATTTTCTCAAACATAAGTCATGAAACCTATTTTCACAAAACCTATGTATCTCACAGGCATTTTTATGCTGACGTACCTATTTTCACATGTGTTTTTCAGGAGCTGTTGCATAAGATGATCAAGATACACATAGGCAGACTTGGGCTTTAGTGACAATAAAAGATGCAAGACTAGTTAATTATGTTGTATTTCTTTGTTTGTTAAGACATTGTAACACTTTTAATCAATAAAACGAAACTTCAATTGCCATGGATTTGAAACAATTAATTCTGTTACAACACTCCCCGATGTTTCCGCCACGTTTTGTATGTTCTACGTGGTCGGGGTGTGACAGTTCGCCTTTAACAGCATAAGATCCATTAAAGTGATTAGTAATTAGCAATGAATCTACATGTACCTCAAGATACATGATCTTCATATGCTTGGCAATTTGCAAACCAACTATCAACGCCTCATATTCAGCCTCATTATTAGTAGTTTGAAATTCATAAGCTATTGAGTGGGGTATTATGTCCCCCTGTGGCGATTTTAGTAGTATTCCAAGTCCTGTTCCTTTGACATTAGAGGCTCCATCAGTGAAGAGTATGTCACACCCCAACCGATGGCGGAAACATCGGGATGTGGCGCTAAGCGAAACAGATTGCTCAAAACAACATAACACTATTTGTGACAATATAAATTTATTCCATTTCATTGAAACTAAAATGAAATACAATGTTTCAAATTAACAAACATAAATTCAAACAATTCTTTATTTGCTAAAATGGGTATCTAAAGCCATCCTAGCTTGTTTTCTTGAATCTTGCACAATTTCAACCTGCAACATGTATTAAAATAAAATCAACAAAAAATGTTGGCGAGTATACAAGTTTGATACATAGCATAATAATTTGTATAAATGTTTATCATATCCAATGTGAATAACATGATCATATTAACAGTATATACTCGAAACGATGTTACTCTATGTGTCCAAACCAAAGTTTAACGCAATTAACATGCATATCCCAATGAATGAGATGGTTTTAACATAGATTAACCTAACAATACCCGCCAAAATAACGGGAGGGGCGTTTCTCAACCTATAGCGCTACCATTGTTAGGGGAGGCTTGCAAAGTTAATGAACACATAGTCATGAGAGTTTACAATAGCATAACATGTATAACATGAATCAAATGTATCACGTGCAATTTGGATAGAGTGTGCATAAAGCTGTTTGAAGTGAATAATGTGATTGATATAGAATACATATTGCACCCAAAAGTGTTAAAATGGAAAATGGGTCATGTATACTCACAGTGATTGCGTTGCGATTTCTTGTAAAACGCACGAGTAAAGATTGGAATCCAAAAGAACGAACAAGATGGATTAACCTAGATGATTAGAATGACATATAACGATCTCGTTATTATTTACTGGTTAAAATAACTAATACCAATATTCAACGATTATAAATTATTAATTAATAAAGTTTTAGATTTAATGGTTTTAAATTGTAAAAGAAAGGAAAAAGAATTTGATTAAAACTATTAATTATAATTTATTATGGTCTTATTTTATATTAATAATAATAAGACCTAAATAGATGAATGATTCTATCAACGAAGAACAGTAAGTACTTGACCTTATTATCAATTCAGCCAAATGGTTTTTAAATAGTCGATCATCGTCATCTTCTTCTTTAATCATCACATATGTAAACGAACAGTGATTGGAAATGATCGTCGACGTGATTCCGGTTCCGGCAACGACTTTCATGAACTCCGAACAAAGCGAAACGGCATCGCATGATGTGAACAAAACCCACCGTTACGAAACAAAAGCTTGCGGGTTTATGGTGACGTCTTCGTCTTCTCCGGCGAACTCCTCGTACTTCCGGTGATGCTTGGTTCTCCGGCGAAGTGCAACGGTGATCGAAAGGTGTTTGTGAGGGTGTCGAGATGTGAGGATGTGAGGGTATCGAAACAGGTTGTATGAATTTCGAGAGAAGGTGTAAGAGGTTGAGGCTGCGTGGGATGTCTTAACAGTGAATAAGGTTCGGTTTTATAGTGTTCGAAAGTCTCGAAAATTATGGAATTATGTTATGATTGATTGACGAGTTTTATGGTAATGATTTAGAGGTGAGCGCAAAAAAAGAAACGCGGACTGGTCTTCCAATCCCGAATAATTAGTGATTCGATCAGAAAAGGAAACTTAAATTGTTTCTTCGCTGTGAATGGTTGTATACGCGTTTTCAGTTTGGCAGTAAGTATTTAAAAATGGAATCCGCGTAATTCGCGTATAAGAATTAATACGCTGGGATTATTCCCAGCGATGATGGTAGCCCATCCAGTTAAGGCGCGTGCGTGTGAGGCGAGAGATCCGAGTTCGAATCCGGGCGGATGCCCCTTTTTGTTATTTATTTCTTTTTTTTTTAAGCTTTGTTATTTGCAGTTCAGTCCCTGAGGTTTTATTAGCTTACTAACTGAGCTAACTGAGTTCCTTTAACATAGTTAATTTGTTTAACTAAAATATATTAACCTTTAACTTAAATTAATCAATATTATTATTATACTTATATATTTATTTTACTAACTTTGTTAATTTAGATTTAAACTATAAATATTAATCTAAATCTTTTAATTAATTGAACTAACTAGGTTACTTACATAACCTTATTTCCAACTTGAAATCTAACGAGACTAACTGGATTATTATTTTTATAAAAAGAATAAAACTTTTAGATTATAAGGTTAAATAAAATGAAAAGAAATAAATAACCATTTTTTTAATAAACGGATTAAATTAACGATATCCTATCAACGGTTATTTATTTCGCGAAAATTTCCGAGGTTTAAAGTTTAGGATCCGTATTTTTAAAACGGGTCGGATTTTGAAAAGGGTCGATTTTGACGAATGTTACAATCTGTAACACCCCGAAAATGGGTTTGGTAATCAAACCCCGTTAATAATAAAAGACGGGTAAAGCACCGTTAGTGGTAAAATTTACCCGGTAAATATTAGGATTTAAATAATTAATCCTAGTAATAAATAAAAAGTGAATAAAAGCTTTTAAGAAATAAAAGCTTAGAAAGCCCGAGTTAACGGGACTTAGAAATACTACGGGTTATAACTCCCTGAACCCACCAAGTTAACTAGGAATAATTAACCTAGTTAGTTAATTATTTGAAAACAATAAAGAAAGGAAGGAAACTTGAAATAGTTAACCATTTTATAAACTTTGGAACTTGAGGGGCTAAAAAGAGGCAAACATGAAAATGTTTTAAGATAAATGAACTAAAAACCAAAACACACACTTTGTGTGTGTTTTAGGTCGATCAACATCAGGAGCAAAAAGGGGGTTCCCTTCCAAGAACCCTAATTCACGAAAATTGGCCAAAATCAAAGGGAAATCGAGCCGGAAATTTGGGGCTTTTAATAAAATCGTGATCACCAAGCTTAGGGGATCACAAGGTATGTTGAATTTTGATGTTTAGTAATATTTCGAAATTATGATGAACTTGCATGAACGAAATTCTTGCATGGATGTTCAATGTTATAGTGATATTAGTGTGGGTACAAGTCAAGAAACAAACCCTAGTAGAAATCTTGATGAATTGTTGTCAAACTAGGGATTTGATAATTACCCTATTATGAGCTAAGTGGGTTTTGGTTGAATTGATGAAATTGATGTTCTAATGGTGTTTATAAACATCATACTAATTCATATGAATGAACTACTTGAACAAATTAGAGATTTTGTTAAGAGTTCATAAGTAACTAGAAGTGGGTTTTGTTAGAAATGATGAAATCATGAAGAACTTGAAGTAATATCACTTGTATGTGATTAACAAGTAAACTAGGAAGTGGGTTTTTATGTAATAGTAAAGATGATGATAAGTTTATGTTTAAAATCATCATATTGGATAATAGAAACAAGGCACTCAAACAAATTAAGTGATTTGGGAACTTGTTCATACATGATTGAAATGGGTTTGAATGTTATGATGAAATTTGGTAGCCATGTTCATGTAACTAAGTGTATAAGATCATGTTAGCTACTAATTGATAGATAGAACTTGAATGTGCATTTATATGCTAAGGGGCGTTTGACTTTTAGTAGTCAAACCGACCATTAATAAAATCGAATGGTATTTGTGATAGAAAATATGTAAGATGGAATAGTCATAATTAATGATGACTAATATAACCGTCTTACGAATTATGATGATAGTTTGACGCTTGACAAGCTAGGTGGAGGCTTGGAAAGGAAGCGGGTCAAACGAAGCAAGAATGGTGGAAAAGCATAATTCGGATGCAAGGTAAGTATAGCTTACACTAGTCTTATATTTGTTAGAATGTTCTCTTATCGTATTAGTTACGAATAAGATAAATATAGAATTGAGGTTTGATGTTCCGACGTGTAAACATACGGAACAAGGTAGTCGAGCGTGACAAGAAATCATGTTGATGGTTTAAAAGGAATTAAACGGTAAGTTGGTCATGCGTTGACCATAACTATTTGTTTTGAAAGACACTGTAAGGCGTAAGCCATGATAGGCTAAAAAGTGTTAAGAAAACGATTAATAAGTGAAATGACCACACGGTGTAAACCAACGCGAGTCATATAGATGAGATGATAATAAATATCATCTCGCCAACACAATCGGTCACTTAGACCAAATGGGTCAAAAGGTGAAAATATCACCCTTTGACAATAACGACTAATGATTATTGTCGAGCTATATTATTTCAGGTATAAATGTCAAATGGGTATTAGCAATACTATGAACTAGTGGTTATAAAAGCAAGGTATTAAAAACGGGTTAATATATTGATCTGCGCCAGGTATGTGAAATAGGGTAACACTCATTTAGAACATGTGGTTCAAGAGTGTTAAAAGAGGTCAAAATGGACGTTTGGTTACTTGATAAGTAAACCAAATGTTTTAAGTAATGGACATTACGTTTGGAAAGCTTAATGACTTTCCAAACAAAATCATAGGTTAAAAGAGGGATTTTGGGTCAAATATGCTTTCTAAAGTCCTTCATTGTTAATAAGAGACTAAATGGACCAAAATGCCCTTGGAGGCTAAATTGAGCAAACAACCTTTAAAAGTTGTTTGGAAATAATCTTTACGATTTAATAAATACTTAGGACAAGTATAGAAGTTGAAAGATGTATTACGTTAGTCAAACGGCTCTATTTGGGTCTTTGCCGTAGAATAAAGAGTTAAGGGGTAAAACCGGGTTTGCATAGATTACCTTAGTAAAATCACCATAAATATAGTTGTGGTGGAAGTTCATTTGACAAATATTGCGAAAATAGGATGCTAGAAACAAATAAATATGAATTATGCGGAAAAGGGTTTAAATACCCTTAACGGGTCAAAATAAGCATTTTAGTACAAACGGGTTTAAGAATATACATAAACTCGTGAATTGAACCTAATATGATAGACAACATTGAAATTATAAGATTCATGTGTTATAGGAATCAAACAAATACGTTTGTTTGATAAAATCGCGAATGGGTCAAAATTTGGTAAAAAAGGGGAAATAAGCCGAAGACTTAAAAGTCTTAAATCTTGTTAAGCCGGACGTCGGATTTTAACTCCATATGATGGAGAATCAAATTACAAACATGTAGGAAGAAACGGTAGGTCAAACGGATAAGCGGTTTGAAAGATACGAAAGATTTCGTATCAATAAACGGCAAAATAGAAGGGTTGAAATGCAGGTGCCACCGTAATTTACGGTGGAGCTTAAAATGTTACGGTGGTGACATACTAATTTACGGTGGAGCTTAAAATGTTACGGTGGTGACATACTGATTTACGGTGGAAGGCTAAACTCCCAGGGGTTACCGTAAATTACGGTCCCACCGTAATTTACGGTGGACCCAGAAACAAAAATATATTTTTATTTAGTTTAAGTTCCCGGATTCGTTTGGATGCGTTTTAAATCCTATATGACTAAAGCATTTCATGTTTTTATGAAATGTAGGTACTTAATGGATGCCGGAAGAAGATCAAGCTCAACGAAGAACCGAACACGATAATGATACACGCTTCCGCACTTTGCCACGTTGTAGATTTTAAACAACAAATTCGATCACGTTATGTAAAATAACTTATGAATTGTAAAAGCTTTAATAAACCCGTATTTTTATAGCATGTGTAGTCTTAGCTACACATCTAAGTGTTGGTAAATTCATACAAAATTGTTAATCAGAACTAGGGTGTTATAAGTTGGTATCAGAGCTTTGGTTTAAGAGATCCGAGTATGGTGGGGAGGAACCATGCTTGGACTTAAACCTTATGCTCTTGACAAAGAATAGTGTTCGGTTCGAGGCTTGATCGCAAATCCGGTAAGTACAAGTACGTTAATAGTTAGTATGCTAAAGTGTTGTAAACAACACATAGAACTATCGTGTGGTATATGTTACCCCAATTTAAATGATTGATATGGTTGACGAAAATACGCGTGTTGACGCGTATAGTAGAAAAAAAAAAGCCTTGTATTATAATACGGGCGATTATTGAAGTTGACATTACTAACTCTTGTGAATGTTTTAATTGAAGGACACTCGCGTCTGAAGATGACGGGAGTTGAACGAATTATGGATATGATGATGGAACGGTACGAGGTATGACAGGAAGAGCATACTTATCAAGGACCAAAATCGCGTAACGGTCGCGAACAAGGTTAATAGCAAGGAACGCCCGTAGGGGCAAACATTACAAGGTGCACATTTTAAATAATCGCACAATTAGCAATATGCAACAAACACGTAGAGAATGATCGTTGCATGGGTAAATTAGAAACTTGGAAAGCCTGGACAGAAATACATATCCAGGATATAATTTCCAAGAAAACTGAATAGAGGCGTTACTTACATAGGTCGTGATGTGAAAACTATAAAAAGGTCGTGTACGTCATGTGTTAAATCGCTTACTCTGGCCAAGTAAGTAGTGGCATATGATACCACGAGTTTCTTATAGCGGACACATTTACATCCGATGTAGTAAGGGCGTAGTAAATGGGACTAATTAAAAAGTACCCAAATGAATCAGATAAGCAAAATATTTGATAATTATGTAAACGCACAACCGAGTGACTGAAGCGTATTACATCAGGATAATGAGCCCGAGCAAAGGGACAAAGAAGCATGTAAAAGGATTTAGACAAGTATTGGGAGGGAGTGTACTTACACTCGAACCCATAAAACGCAAGCATGTAAAATGATTTAGACAAGTATTGGGAAGGAGTGTACTTACACTCGAACCCATAAAACGCAAGCATGTAAAATGATTTAGACAAGTATTGGGAAGGAGTGTACTTACACTCGAACCCATAAAACGCAATCATGTAAAATGATTTAGACAAGTATTGGGAGGGAGTGTACTTACACTCGAACCCATAAAACGCAAGCATGTAAAATGGTTTAGACAAGTATTGGGAGGGAGTGTACTTACACTCGAACCCATAAAACGCAAGCAAGTAAAATGATTTAGACAAGCAATGGGAGGGAGTGTGCTTACACTCGAACCCAGAAAACGCAAACATGAAAAATGATTTAGACAAGCAATGGGAGGGAGTGTACTTGCACTCGAACCCGGAAAATGCAAATATGTCCCTTAACGGGTCATTTTTGTAAAACGTCGAACTTAAAGACAAAGTCAGAATATAAAAAATGAAGCGAGGTCTCAATGCATACCGGGAGGATTGCAATAATAACGAATTTGGTAAAACACCCGGTTGATGGGTAAGAATTAAACACATGCGTAAACCGAGAAACGAGAACATGAATTTAAAGTCAAAAGACTCGGATTATGAGTTATGACTAAAAGACCATAAAAATTTCGTAAACAGAAATTCTGATAATTATATTCAACTATTTTGAGATTGAACAGGTTGAATAAAGTATAATGCTTGAAGGCGTAAGTAAGCGCAAGCCGGATAACGGTAAGCTTGAGACAAATGAATTTCAAACGTAAAAAGAGTGCTTTGACACCAAATATATATTTTAATAAGACACGAGTAAAAAGAGTGATCTACGGGATCAACATAACCTTTAGGGTTATAAACAAATGAGAGATATACGGACTAAAACGACCCACGGGTCATGATTGGAAAGAAGTTATAAGGACTTCGCTTTAAAGAGGTGAATGTCTAATCAAAAATAGCCCATAAGGCTAAGTGATAAAACCTACGGGTTAATAAGACAAAGCGAGGGAATAAATGGAGAATCCTCGCATAAAACAAAGACTGAAAAAGAATAAATTTTGGACTGTCAATATCCCGGTATGGATAATTGACAAAGGTTGAAGAGAAGACGCTAAACTAAAACTTCGGTTTTGGTAAGAAATAACGTTTCTACAAAAATAAATTATGATGGAATTATAAACGGTAAACATGAAAGATATAAGTCTTGACACGGATAGGTGCAAGACGATATATCCGAAAAGTGATAATTCTGAAAATAGAAAGTTGATGTAAAAGTTGGCATGACGTGACATAATCACGGTCAAGAAGTGTAATGTGAAATATAATCACATTAGAGCCGAGTGATGAATGTTAAAGCCGAGCGATGAATATTGCTAAGTTAATTAAACTAGTGGAAATAACGAGATTACGTTATTTCAAGTCACATTATGTCATGTAAGCTAAGTAGATGATCAATAACCAAAAGGATATGACCATACTTTTATGGTAATACTAACAATCGGTTAAAGTATGAGGAATGCCTAATTGATTATCGAGAGCAAATGCATGGAGTTAAACTCGATAAATTATGTAAGAAAAGGTTTCGAGGACGAAACCTCTTTAAGGGGGGTAGACTTGTAACACCCCGAAAATGGGTTTGGTAATCAAACCCCGTTAATAATAAAAGACGGGTAAAGCACCGTTAGTGGTAAAATTTACCCGGTAAATATTAGGATTTAAATAATTAATCCTAGTAATAAATAAAAAGTGAATAAAAGCTTTTAAGAAATAAAAGCTTAGAAAGCCCGAGTTAACGGGACTTAGAAATACTACGGGTTATAACTCCCTGAACCCACCAAGTTAACTAGGAATAATTAACCTAGTTAGTTAATTATTTGAAAACAATAAAGAAAGGAAGGAAACTTGAAATAGTTAACCATTTTATAAACTTTGGAACTTGAGGGGCTAAAAAGAGGCAAACATGAAAATGTTTTAAGATAAATGAAATAAAAACCAAAACACACACTTTGTGTGTGTTTTAGGTCGATCAACATCAGGAGCAAAAAGGGGGTTCCCTTCCAAGAACCCTAATTCACGAAAATTGGCCAAAATCAAAGGGAAATCGAGCCGAAAATTTGGGGCTTTTAATAAAATCGTGATCACCAAGCTTAGGGGATCACAAGGTATGTTGAATTTTGATGTTTAGTAATATTTCGAAATTATGATGAACTTGCATGAACGAAATTCTTGCATGGATGTTCAATGTTATAGTGATATTAGTGTGGGTACAAGTCAAGAAACAAACCCTAGTAGAAATCTTGATGAATTGTTGTCAAACTAGGGATTTGATAATTACCCTATTATGAGCTAAGTGGGTTTTGGTTGAATTGATGAAATTGATGTTCTAATGGTGTTTATAAACATCATACTAATTCATATGAATGAACTACTTGAACAAATTAGAGATTTTGTTAAGAGTTCATAAGTAACTAGAAGTGGGTTTTGTTAGAAATGATGAAATCATGAAGAACTTGAAGTAATATCACTTGTATGTGATTAACAAGTAAACTAGGAAGTGGGTTTTTATGTAATAGTAAAGATGATGATAAGTTTATGTTTAAAATCATCATATTGGATAATAGAAACAAGGCACTCAAACAAATTAAGTGATTTGGGAACTTGTTCATACATGATTGAAATGGGTTTGAATGTTATGATGAAATTTGGTAGCCATGTTCATGTAACTAAGTGTATAAGATCATGTTAGCTACTAATTGATAGATAGAACTTGAATGTGCATTTATATGCTAAGGGGCGTTTGACTTTTAGTAGTCAAACCGACCATTAATAAAATCGAATGGTATTTGTGATAGAAAATATGTACGATGGAATAGTCATAATTAATGATGACTAATATAACCGTCTTACGAATTATGATGATAGTTTGACGCTTGACAAGCTAGGTGGAGGCTTGGAAAGGAAGCGGGTCAAACGAAGCAAGAATGGTGGAAAAGCTAAACTCCCAGGGGTTACCGTAAATTACAGTCCCACCGTAATTTACGGTGGACCCAGAAACAAAAATATATTTTTATTTAGTTTAAGTTCCCGGATTCGTTTGGATGCGTTTTAAATCCTATATGACTAAAGCATTTCATGTTTTTATGAAATGTAGGTACTTAATGGATGCCGGAAGAAGATCAAGCTCAACGAAGAACCGAACACGATAATGATACACGCTTCCGCACTTTGCCACGTTGTAGATTTTAAACAACAAATTCGATCACGTTATGTAAAATAACTTATGAATTGTAAAAGCTTTAATAAACCCGTATTTTTATAGCATGTGTAGTCTTAGCTACACATCTAAGTGTTGGTAAATTCATACAAAATTGTTAATCAGAACTAGGGTGTTACACAGTCTCCCCTACTTTAGGAGATTTCGTCCTCGAAATCTAAGGGTAAGACTTCTAAGGATTCAAAAGAAAGAATATATGAGACTTGATCCCAATGTTTTGTTTAATGAAATTGTTTTCACGAATGCGTCACATAGCATATAAGATGTTCAATTAGTTTCACATAGCATATAAAATGCTCAATTAGTTTCATATAGCATAATCATGAGTTTCACGTAGTGTAACATAGGTAATGAAAGCATCGTAAATTTAGTAAGTTCATGAGAGATTATTATTTGTTTTAAATTGCAAAAATAGCGTGTAACGTGTCTCCAAGCTTGAAATGAAAGTAACGTTCAAATATAAAGTTTCATTGAGAACAAGGAAGAGTTGGTAACTACCTCCGAAGTAAGGAAGTCACCCCTAGCTCATTGGTGAAGTTAAAAAAAAAAAAGCGGAGCTAATTGCCAAGGTAAGGAAATCACTCCTATCTTGATGATAAGCTTCCTTTTTTTTTTGGGAATAAGAGTATTAGCATAAAAATTTAGAACAATCCACATGACATACTTAGTTAACAAGATTAACGTATCACTGGCATGTGAATAAACAGGTCAACCCATCGTGTACCGCAATTGAATGACTTAACATGACCACTAGAATACGGGCGGGCGCTACTCCTATAGCACTACGCATAGTGCTATACATGTTAAGGCGTGGGTTAAAGGACAAGTTCATCACATAAGAATAACCCAGTAATCACGAATCAAGTATAACGTATTAGCATGCATTTATTAGATTGAAATGATATATCGTACAAATGTAAAACACATTAAAATTGAAATAGCATAAAAGAGATTTAACGTAAAACGTGGATTGTCACGGAACGTAACGTACGACTACTCCAAAGTAAATCGAAGTCCTTTTCGAATTTAGGAAACGTGCTTTGGCCTAATAGGCAAATACTCTCATCGAGGAGCGATTAACGATATTTGTCCTTCCAGTTACTACACGTCCTTAATCGATTGGGAACATTGAAACTTTGGCGAGAATGAAAATCGAGGAGTGGGACTAGTTAACAAGATGCGAGTATCACCTCTAACTTGATAACATCGTACCCTAATGTGGTTGGTACTTATCATTAGATAAGGGTCCACTAGAATATGAAATGGAAAACTCCCTTCAAGGTTTGGATATCACTCCTAACTTGAGGGTAGATTTCGTGGCAAAATCAAAGTATAGCTGAGTGAAAGTCTTCACCAAATGTGGGAATCACCCCTATTTTGATGAATCGTCTCGATTGTGTTATAAGAGTGTTTTCAAAGCCTCCAAGTGTGTATTGTGTTAGCCTTAGGAAAGACATGTATATTAAGAGTCCAAGAAAGTAGAGGGAAGCAAAGAAGATAGAAAGGAAGTTGTTTTAAGCAACACATAGTGAATAAGCTCTTAAACTATAGACTAGGCAAGGCATTCCTAATTCCCTATAGTTATGGCTCTGATACCAATCTGTCACACCCCAACCGATGGCGGAAACATCGGGATGTGGCGCTAAGCGAAACAGATTGCTCAAAACAACATAACACTATTTGTGACAATATAAATTTATTCCATTTCATTGAAACTAAAATGAAATACAATGTTTCAAATTAACAAACATAAATTCAAACAATTCTTTATTTGCTAAAATGGGTATCTAAAGCCATCCTAGCTTGTTTTCTTGAATCTTGCACAATTTCAACCTGCAACATGTATTAAAATAAAATCAACAAAAAATGTTGGCGAGTATACAAGTTTGATACATAGCATAATAATTTGTATAAATGTTTATCATATCCAATGTGAATAACATGATCATATTAACAGTATATACTCGAAACGATGTTACTCTATGTGTCCAAACCAAAGTTTAACGCAATTAACATGCCTATCCCAATGAATGAGATGGTTTTAACATAGATTAACCTAACAATACCCGCCAAAATAACGGGAGGGGCGTTTCTCAACCTATAGCGCTACCATTGTTAGGGGAGGCTTGCAAAGTTAATGAACACATAGTCATGAGAGTTTACAATAGCATAACATGTATAACATGAATCAAATGTATCACGTGCAATTTGGATAGAGTGTGCATAAAGCTGTTTGAAGTGAATAATGTGATTGATATAGAATACATATTGCACCCAAAAGTGTTAAAATGGAAAATGGGTCATGTATACTCACAGTGATTGCGTTGCGATTTCTTGTAAAACGCACGAGTAAAGATTGGAATCCAAAAGAACGAACAAGATGGATTAACCTAGATGATTAGAATGACATATAACGATCTCGTTATTATTTACTGGTTAAAATAACTAATACCAATATTCAACGATTATAAATTATTAATTAATAAAGTTTTAGATTTAATGGTTTTAAATTGTAAAAGAAAGGAAAAAGAATTTGATTAATACTATTAATTATAATTTATTATGGTCTTATTTTATATTAATAATAATAAGACATAAATAGATGAATGATTCTATCAACGAAGAACAGTAAGTACTTGACCTTATTATCAATTCAGCCAAATGGTTTTTAAATAGCCGATCACTTCTTCTTTAATCATCACATATGTAAACGAACAGTGATTGGAAATGATCGTCGACGTGATTCCGGTTCCGGCAACGACTTTCATGAACTCCGAACAAAGCGAAACGGCATCGCATGATGTGAACAAAACCCACCGTTACGAAACAAAAGCTTGCGGGTTTATGGTGACGTCTTCGTCTTCTCCGGCGAACTCCTCGTACTTCCGGTGATGCTTGGTTCTCCGGCGAAGTGCAACGGTGATCGAAAGGTGTTTGTGAGGGTGTCGAGATGTGAGGGTATCGAAACAGGTTGTATGAATGTCGAGAGAAGGTGTAAGAGGTTGAGGCTGTGTGGGATGTCTTAACAGTGAAGAAGGTTCGGTTTTATAGTGTTCGAAAGTCTCGAAAATTATGGAATTATGTTATGATTGATTGACGAGTTTTATGGTAATGATTTAGAGGTGAGCGCAAAAAAAGAAACGCGGACTGGTCTTCCAATCCCGAATAATTAGTGATTCAATCAGAAAAGGAAACTTAAATTGTTTCTTCGCTGTGAATGGTTGTATACGCGTTTTCAGTTTGGCGGTAAGTGTTTAAAAATGGAATCCGCGTAATTCGCGTATAAGAATTAATACGCTGGGATTATTCCCAGCGATGATGGTAGCCCATCCGGTTAAGGCGCGTGCTTGTGAGGCGAGAGATCCGTGTTCGAATCCGGGCGGATGCCCCTTTTTGTTATTTATTTCTTTTTTTTTAAGCTTTGTTATTTGCAGTTCAGTCCCTGAGGTTTTATTAGCTTACTAACTGAGCTAACTGAGTTCCTTTAACATAGTTAATTTGTTTAACTAAAATATATTAACCTTTAACTTAAATTAATCAATATTATTATTATACTTATATATTTATTTTACTAACTTTGTTAATTTAGATTTAAACTATAAATATTAATCTAAATCTTTTAATTAATTGAACTAACTAGGTTACTTACATAACCTTATTTCCAACTTGAAATCTAACGAGACTAACTGGATTATTATTTTTATAAAAAGAATAAAACTTTTAGATTATAAGGTTAAATAAATTGAAAAGAAATAAATAACCATTTTTTTAATAAACGGATTAAATTAACGATATCCTATCAACGGTTATTTATTTCGCGAAAATTTCCGAGGTTTAAAGTTTAGGATCCGTATTTTTAAAACGGGTCGGATTTTGAAACGGGTCGATTTTGACGAATGTTACAGTATCCAAGGATCCTTAGTCTCTTCAAGCTGCTGAACTTCCAACTCAGCTTCTCTTTGTAAGTCACTACTAAAATCTGCCACAAAGTCAGCTAAGGCTTAGGATTTAATGGCAGTCCTTGGTTCATATCTTATATCATAAGCACTAAGCTTCACTGCCCATTTAGCCATCCTCCCTGACATTTCAGGTTTCCTGAGAACATTCTTAATTGGAAAGTTAGTCTTAACAATAATGGCATGAGTTTCAAAATAATGTCTTAGTTTAGTGGATGCCATAATCAAAGCAAGGATAAGTTTTTCTAAATGTGAATACCTGGATTCAGCATCAAGCAAACTCTTACTTACATAATAAACAGGATGTTTTGTACCTTCGTGATCCTTAACAAGGACTGCACTTACTACTTTAGAGGATACCGCTAGATATAAGGATAATATATCCCCTTTTTCTGGTTTCATCAAGGCATGAGCTGAGGATAGGTAATCCTTAAGGGCTTTGAGATCATTTTCATGTTTTTCAGTCCACTCAAATTTCTTGTTCTTTCTCAAAATGTCATAGAATTCCTTGCACTTTTCTGATGACTTTGATATGAACCTATTCAAGGCTGCGATCCTCCCTGTCAACCTTTGCACATCCTTGGCATTGGCAGGAGATTTGACATTCACAATTGCCTTAATTTGCTCTGGACTTGCTTCTATGCCTCTTTTTGTTACCATGTAACCTAGGAATTTGCCTGCTTTAACACCAAAGTGACACTTTGAAGGATTCAACTTCATATTGAATTTGTCAAGGATATTGAATGCTTCTTCCAGGTCTCTAAGGTGATCCTCAGCTCTCTTGGACTTAACCACCATGTCATCTATATAGACTTCCATAGTGTGTCCTATTTGTTCCTTAAACATCATATTGACTAGCCTTTGATAAGTAGCACCTGCATTCCTTAGTCCAAATGGCATAGCAATATAACAATAGATACCAGTTGGGGTCATAAAGGTTGTATCCTCTTGGTCAGATGGTTCCATCTGAATTTGTTGAAATCCAGATGAAGCATCCATAAAAGTCAACAACTCATGACCCACGGTAGCATCCACCATGGAGTCAATGTGGGGTAATGGGAAAGGATCCTTGGGACATGCCTTGTTTAAATCAGTAAAATCGACACATACCCTCCACTTTCCATTTTTCTTTTGAACAACAACCACATTGGCTAACCACCTTAGATACTTGACCTCTCTTATCATACCTTCCCGGAGTAGTTTATCTACCTCTTCCTGGATAATAGCATTCCTCTCAGGTGCAAACTTCCTCCTCTTCTGATGTATGGGTATGAATGACCTGTCAATGCCAAGTTTATGAGTAATTATATCTTTAGAGATACCTGTCATGTCTTCATGCTTCCAGACAAAGGTAGTTTTTCTCCTCTTAAGGAAGGATACCAAATCATGTTCAATGTTGCTGAGGATCCCTGATCCTATGAAGATTTTGGATTCAGGATCATGAGGATCCATAAGGATATCTTTCACATCCTGTTCTCTTGCCTCCAAGACGTCTCTTGGAGGATACTTTAGTTGTTATTGCTCCCTTGGTCTTGAGGCTGGCTTCATTGATGAGGTATAGCAATTCTTTGCTTCTTGTTGGTCACTCTCATTCTTTATCACCCCCCATGGACTAGGAAGCTTCACACATTGATGATATGTAGATGCAACTGCCTTCATGTCATGTATCCATGGCCTGCCAAGGATAACATTGCAACAGGATAAGCAATCTATAACACAAATTTTTTTATAAGAATGAAGTCCTTCAATGTAGATGGGAAGTTTAATGTCCCCCAATGTATTCTTGGTTTCTCCGCTGAATCCCACAAGAACTGAGGATCTTGGGACAATATCCGATTCAGGGATGTTCATTTTCTTGAGGACATCAAGCTGAATGATGTTTACTGATCTTCCTCCATCTATCAAGATCCTGCGAACAAAATGGTTAGATATAAATAAGGTAATAACAAGACCATCATGATGAGGATACTAGACATCAACACGATCATCCTCATCAAAAGTTATAATTTTTTCCTGTGTAACAGTAGAGGTTCGGATGGGTCTATCCCCATTATCCATCTTGGTTTCCTTGGCATGTCTCTTGGCTGCTGAAAAGGAAGTACCACAAATGTCTGATCCACCGGATATGAAGTTTATAACTTGTGCATCTGCCGGAGGAGTAGGAGCTCTTTTTGGAACCTTTTCAGGATCCTGGATCCTTGACTTTTTTTCTTCCCAAAAGCTCCTTCAAGTGCCCCTTGCTTAACAAGTAACCAATCTCTTTTCTCAGTTCAATACATTCTTCAGTGAGATGCCTGAAATCCTCATGATATGCACACCATTTGGATTTGTCTTTTGTTGCAGCTGGATTATCACTTTTTCTGGGCCATCTTGCTTTGTCACCTAGGTTCTGGATTGCAAGGATTAGTTCTTTGTTATTAACTGAAAAACAATATTCAGAAATGGGAGGATAATCCTCATCATCCTCTTCCTGTTCTACTGCATGCACGTTCTGGTTGTCAGACTTGTTGTAAGATTTGGACTTGTTGTTCCTGAAGTAGGATCCTTGTTTCTTCTGCTTCGAGGATCCTGCCAGTCTTTCTTGGATCCTTTTATCATCCTCTAGCCGGATGAATCTAAGGGCCCTGGTTCTTACTTCATCAAGATTCCTGCAAGGGGTCATGACAAGATCATCATAGAACAATGAATCCCTAAGCAAACCCATTTTAAAGGCTTCCACAGCCGTAGCTATATCCAGATTAGGAATATCTAAGGATTCTTTACTGAATTTAGTGATATAATCTCTAAGTGATTCATTTTGACATTGTGTTACCCTATATAAGTCACTAGTTAAACGTTCAAATTTTCTACTACATGAGAATTGACTATTAAACAGGTTAACTAGATTAGAAAATGAAGTAATAGAGTAAGGGGGAAGACTTAGCAGCCATTTAAGAGCTGATCCCGTTAATGTGGATCCAAAACCCTTGCACAAACATGCTTCTTTTAACCTCTCCAGGATGGGATTGATCTCCATCCTTTCTCTATATTGAGCTACATGTTCTTCTGGATCCGTCGAGCCATCATATAGCTTCATGGTTGGTATTTGAAACCTCTTTGGGATTTCTGCATCACAAATGGGTGGTGCAAAACGAGATATCCTGTGGCTTCCATCTGCAATTTCAGGAATGGGCTTAACCACTCCTGGAACACTGGATATCATATCCTTCAATTTCTGTAATTCCCTAGCCATAGCTTGATTGATACCTGTATCCTGCACAAAGCCATGGTTAGTGTTATAAGAATTATTCAAAGTGTTACCTCCCGGAGGATTCAAGTTTGGAATTCCAGATGTGAATCCATATTGACGAGATTCTGGTATGACTGAAGAACCAGAAGAAGCAATGGTCTACATTGGAATGAAGTCTCCTTGATGAACATCTGTACTTCCGGGTTGCACATTCCTTAAGAATCCTTGATCCTGAAAGATGTTGGATCCTTGCTGTGCTGTGACTGGGGTCTTGGAGGATAATCCATCGATCCATAAACCTGAGACGAGGATCCTTGAACCTGAAAGGAGGATCCTTGAACCTGAGAGGATCCTTGAACTGTGTGCGTCCCCATATATCCTCCTGAGCTAACGAAGGATCCCTGATGCTGGAAAGAGGATCCTGAAGGCTGGAAGCTGGACCCTAAAGCCTGACTCATAGTTGTTGATCCATAACGCCTTCCAATGGTCCACTCTGGTACTGGATGTCCGGAGCTGCAGATTGCAGGGCGGTTATAGCTGGAGTGTCGAAATCCAGTGATCTAGGCACCAATGGAGAGTGATCCTCCGCTGATCTTTTCAATTTCTTGATGTCATCAATCTCTCGAAGGATCCTGTCATTAGTTTTGTCCTGCTGCTGCATGTAATCCCTCATCTGCAAAATCAAAGAATACAGATCACTGTTAGAAGGGCTAGAAGAAACAACAGATGTTGGTGGTTTTGGGAAAATGGGGCTTTGTCTCTTTGCAGCATTTTCAGCATTCTTCTAGGATCCAAAATGTGGTGGAGGCAAAGGTGGAACGCCCTGTGAAGAAGTGACTGCCGGCATAGAGCTTGAAGTGTTCTTTGCTGAAGAAGCCATATGGTCGAAGATAATGAACCGAAATGAACACAATGAACAAAATTTTTCAGAAATGAAGCACCAATTGCCCCACGGTGGCCGCCAAACTGTTTTGGTCAAAAATCAGACTAGGATAATGCAACCAAATCTTCTTTTGTGAGGTATGATGCTTGAATTGAATAGTGAATGTATGAACAAACTTCAAATGAAATGAACAAGTGACACAAGGATTTATAAGAGGAAAAAGCCCTTGATCAAGAGATGATCTCCGGCATAAAAAACCTCGGGTGATGGAAACTACTGATCACCAACTATAATTAAACAAATGATGATTACAACTCGGGATGATAACAAGCTTGTTACAAGGATCACTAGAGTGCAAAGTGTATATATATTCGGCAATAAGTTGCAGAGAGCTTGCGAGAGTGTGTGTGTTTGCTAACTTATTCTAATTCAAGCTTGTTATCCCCTTTTTAAAAATAGAAATAATCCAAATAACTAACAACCCGCAAATGGTGCTAGCTACCCACGACTTCCATAACGGTCATTAAGCTATGCACGTGCAGAATATTGAGAGCATATTCTCCAAGAATATCGGCAAGACTAGGTCCAATGCGTATACTCCTGCAAAACAAGCTTAAATATAGTGAAAGCAACCGTTAGTATAAGGATAACAATGAGGATCCTGGATCCTGATCCTGCAACGTCTTCTGAGGATCCTTAATTCAAACAGAAGTGAGGATCCGTGATCCTAGCAGTATTTGAGGATCCGTGATCCTTAGGTTTAGAAAATCTATCCCTAACAGTTACAAAGTAAGTTGTTTCCCAAAAGTTTCCACTGTTCCAACCCGAACAGTAATTATAGTGTTTAGCAGTTACTTGTTATATTGTAGGTAGCTAACCTATGTTACGTCATGAAAGAGTTCGAAACCGAAGCTGTCTGTTGTTGCCTCTATTTGCCAGGTCTATCACTGACCATGGCGAAATTTAGGCTAATTGTACACCCGTTGACCATTACCGGTCTAGCTAGCGCGACTAGCTCGAGTGGGGCTTGTCGGACCCAATAGTACTACTCAAAATTCCCCGCTATCCGCCTAATACTAACGGTCCGAGGTTTGTGAGGACTTTATGTGATAAAATGCTACTTTTTGACCATAACGACATAACAAAAACTCTATTAACTAAAGATGTTATATTACCATAACGTTAAGCATTACGTTCCCGTAACGTGGCATTACCTTGCAGTAATGTGATACATGTTTTCTCCCTTTGTGTTTTATAAACGTTTAAAGAGTAGGGGCCGTGAACTCACCTTGTTTTGCTCGGTATGACTTAAATGAATTACGAGCTGATATGGTCAACCACTTCCTATTATGGTTACCAGTAGGTTTGTTAGTGTGTGTTCATACAAGACATGTAACTCTACACATATCTAACACATAGCAAGTAAACAAGGTGATACATAGACGTTCAATCGTGTGGTTTCGTGTACGTGTTCATAGCATAACATGCACACATTAAAGTATACCCATTCAGGTTTCAAACAATCATTCCTACCATGAAACAACATGCAACACACTTAGAGACATTAGTGTAAACTTTCAGCCCCTTTCAACCAATATGTCCATTTTTGGGCTGTTTAGAGGAATTTATTTAAAATAGTAAACGAATCACAAAAATTACAAATAAATTACAAAGCATGTCATTTAATCCACTAATGCTTGTGGATTTTTCTCATGCCCTAAACACTTGCACAAAATTCACCAAAAATCAAATAGTACACCTAGGTCTAATTCATCACATTCTGGTGACAGTTTACGGTAAAAATTATTTAAAAATTCTCGTTAACTCTTTTAATGAAATTCCAGTTAGAGAATTTTGTAACTTCCTAGCACTACCTACTGTATAAATTTCACATATAATTTTCAAACACAAACTAAGTTATGATATTCGTAATAGGCTGCAATTTCTGCCAAAAAACGCAGCCTGCACCTTTGAAACGGAAAAATTCATTTAATGTATCAAAACCCATCGAAAAATTATGATTCCAGTGGGGTTTGAAAGCTATTTCCTGGAGTTACATTTTAGACTCAAGAAACACATGGTTTCATCAAATTTTTGCCCATGTTACAGCTGATACAAGTCGGCTGTAAATTCGGATTAGGTTCTGTTTGAATTCAGCTTTCAATTAAAACATGTTTATGACATTATAACACTATTTTTAGCAATAAAAAACCCCATCAACATCACATACACGAATTTAGCATCAAGTTTCATTACCAAGATCATACATAACCAAAACCCTAGCATGCATGCATGATCATAGAGTTACTAAACTAACAAGTATCATCATCTAGACGTTAAAATACATGTTTCTAGCAACCCTAACACATAGAATCTATGTTATCATGCATCAAGAATCACAACAAGATCAAGAACTCATGTAGAATCAAGAAACGCAGCCAACATGCAACTAAAACTATACATAAAACCTTAAATAGATTACCTAGAGATGGAGATGAAGATCAAACAAGTGAGATTATGGTTTACTTGGCTTCTTGAAAAATCGTTTGGGAGAGATGAGAGGGAGAGTGTGCGTACGTGAGTATGGGGGGCGACCTAGGGTTGTGATTTGGTTTTATTATTATTTTTTTAAACAAACTTTTAATAAATGCACAAATGGTCCTTCATGTTTCCCAAGTCTCAAACTTGAGCAGAAAGTTATCAATGTAACTTTATAAAATGACACACAGGGCCTTTGTTTTGCCAAGTTAATCAAATTAACTCCGTATGTTTGTTCATGCGTTACTAAATGTAATTAACAAAAAGGGTTAACAGCGTTAACCTGGAAATACAGGATGTCACTGGTTGTAGTTATATACTGAACGACGTGGAGTGAACACATGAAGTGCATGTAGCTCAGCTGGTTACGATGGTGCTTGATTTCACGGGTGGGCCGGGTTCGAATTCCGTCTCACACTAGCTTCTAATTAAGTTAACATCAATATCCAACCTAGTTAGTTATCTTCTTAAAAAAAATCCAACTAAGCTTGCTAGGTTTACTAACCTAGTTAGTTGATGTGTCCTTCCTTTTCCATCATTAAATCTGAAGTCTCAATAATGGCAACTTGGTCCCTGTTGTTTTCTAGTTAGTCTACACATCAACTTTCAAAATATGTCCACCAGGCCCCTCAGCTTCTAATTAAGCTAACTAGGTTTACTAACCTAGTTAGTTGATTTGCCTTATTTTTATAGTTCCCATTTATTAAAAGAACAACCCCTTAACATATATTTTTTTTATAAATAACAACTTAACTCTTTCATTTCTAATGGGGCCAGGTGGTACGACGCTTTAGCAACGGGTTGAGCATCAAGTAGTAAGTCAATCTGAAAATCTATCTCCTGTCAGGTGCGATTCTAGAAAAATCCTCAAGGAACACATCTTGAAAGTTGAACACCACGGGTACGTCCTGTATACTCTTCATTCCAGCTTCAACATTGATGGCATACTCTAGGTAAGCTCCACACCCTCTGTTTATGAACTTTTTCACCTTGATCATCGAGATGACCTTCAGCGCTATACATTCCTTCTTACCATGGATCATAACTAGACTACTATCAGGAGCTTTAAGATGAATCATCTTCCTTTTATAAACCATCAGTGCGTCGAAAGCAGCTAACCAATCCATACCCAACACTACGTCAAAACCTCGTAAGGTTATAAGAAACAACTTTACTGAAACTTATGATGTGACACCCCAAGAAAACCAGTAATCTTCGCAAACCTGCTCGGGGAGCCGCGATACAATACAGGTAAACAACGTCACACCACTAGCTTCCTCAGTAACTGCATGCTAAATTTCGGGACGAAATTTCTTTTAAGTTGGGGATAATGTGACAACTCGAGTTTCCGACTTTCACTTTGACTTTTACTTTCGTATTTATTACACGTTGACTTTGACTGTTAGTTGTTTGACTTGTAGCTATACACGTTATGTTATAATGAAAGGCACTATGATTGTTACATGTTTATGTGATTTAGATTATAACATGAAATGTATGGTATTGTGAATTTTTGGCATGTATGTGATTAAAATTAAAACATGAGACTTGACATTTTAGGAAAAACACTTGAACTGTTAACACATGAAAAGCATCCCGACGAAACAGACTGGACCCGACGAAACAGACTGTTTCGCCAAAAGCATCTCGACGAAACAGAAGTCTGTTTCGCCGAGCCCAGTTTCACCAAAGCCCAGTTCGGGCCCAACACGTTATTTTGAGTTTTAAAACGTGAAACAACATCAGTTTTACATCTGCTACAAAACAACCGAAACCCTAGAGCCCCTTTCTCTCCTGTGTGACGGCAGTTGGAGGTTCCCGAAGATATCTTAGCGATCGACTCGTATTTCTCATATCTCGGTGAGTTGTGTGTTCGTCAATCGGTTTCTTGATTCTGTACCATCTCGATTCATGTTTGTGTAAATGATTGATGCGTGTTGTTGCTGCGATTCTAGTATGACGGTGATATAGATTTCGATTATGTATGATGTAGTAGGATATTCAATGCTATGCGAAACTTAATACAATCGAGTGCTCGGTTCTGGATATTGTTTATATGGCCTGATTCTGAATATACATTAGTATCTTGATAGGAATCGATGATATGATGTTGCATGTTAATCTATATGTTGTACACATAAACTAGGGTTCATACTAGACAAGGATTCTTGGATGATTGAGTTATGATGATTCTGGGTGCACATCGATCTTCATATGATTTCTGATTATTGATGGCGGCTGTTAGAATGACTAGGGTTTATGTATATTTCAGAACTGCTGCATCTGATGTCTGCGAAACTGACATCCGACGAAACAGAACTCTCGGCGAAACAGAAAGTGTTTCGCCAAGAGTAATCGACGAAATTGAATTCTGTTTCGCCAACTAAGACCACGACGAAACAGAACTTGTTTCGCCAACATGTGTGTTTCGCCGAATAGCTGATCTGTGCAGGAACTTGGGTTAATTCTGTTAAGCATTAACTGGAATATTTAACTGCTGTTAAGTGTAACCATCTTGTATATGATTGTGATTACGTGCTACATGTTTATACGTGAACAAATTGAACACAAACTGATTTCACATACGTGCCTACTTTAGGACGCGATTGATTACTTGTGAGCATACACTTAGCATACCGAGCAAACCAAGGTGAGTTCACACCCTTACTAAGGCATGGGATTCCCAGGGTTTGGGGAATGGGATGGAAGGAATAAGGTTGAATAGATTCGTACATACACTGATACTAGACTACCATACCATTGTCCTCGGTTGTGAAGGACACATACGTAAAACCTACGTATACTTATGCTACTCGCTATCCTCGGTTGTGAAGGATACTCACGTAAAACCTACGTGAACTTATACTCAATACTATCCTCGGTTGTGAAGGATACTCACGTAAAACCTACGTGAACTTATACTCAATACTATCCTCGGTTGTGAAGGATACTCACGTAAAACCTACGTGAACTTATACTCAATACTGTCCTCGGTTGTGAAGGACACTTACGTAAAGCCTACGTAAACTATGTACGTACTACTGTTCTCGGTTGTGAAGAACACTTATGGTTACAAATAGTCTAGTGTATATGCAACATGGGAAGCCCCCACTAATAGAACATACGATCGGCCTAGTAGCGCCACATGTTACGAAACAAACTTACAATTACGAACTTATTTACTGTGAACTCGCTCAACTAGTTGTTGATTCTCTGTTACATGCCTTGCAGGACCTTAGGTACATATGGAGCTTGCACAGGAAGGAGCAGTTCGTTGTGGGATACGGATCGTAGACGATATTTGAACTTATAACTTATTTTGGGTTTTCATTATTATGCTTCCGCTACTTAAACAATGTTTGGTTATGAACATCAGTCATGTCAAGATGAATTACCTTTTCCTACTTTTACACTTAAATACTATGTTTGATATGATTGGTGGCTTGATCCTGGTCATGTCACGCCTCCAAGCGGTGGTACTCCGCGGGTGGATTTTGGGGGTGTGACAGATTGGTATCAGAGCCATTGGTTATAGAGAACTCGGTTTTAATAAGGGGAAAACGTTTTTATTAAAACCAGACTATAACCAGAACAGTGCTCAACGATCCACAACGACGCTTCGCTCCACGTGCAAGGCTCAACATCATAGGTACTACTATTCATGTTACCTTACCTACTTGCTAGAATTACATAGAACTTTGCTCGCGGTATGCCTAGATTACAGAACTTACTATACGTTATTGCTTGAGAATACTTGTGTGCTCACTCTCTTCGCACTATTCGCGAACCTCTCACCCACATGTTCTCCTTGATGTCAAGATCATGAGTGGACGCGTTAACCTAACTCAAGCCCGGTTGGCGGCTTCGATCACTGAACAAGTTACTGCAGCACTCGCAGCTGCCCAAGCAGGAGGTGTAACCTGCCATCACCACTTACTCTAGGATCTTTAGATCCTACTCTCGTAACTCAACACTTGTGCTTAATTTTGATTACTCTTACGCACACGATAAGTCAACACGCTCAGCCACCTGTATGCACATACAAGACTTTTATGGACTGTCGTCCTACTACTTTCAGCGACACCGAAGGAGCTGTTGTACTCCTCCATTAGTTCGAGGAACTCGAATCGGTCTTCGAGTGTGTGAATGACCCGAGGCTCGTAAGGTGAAATATGCCACTGATATTCTCGAAGGCACTGCGCAAACTTGGTGGAATGCGCAAGTTACGACACTGGGGCTGGCGGCTGCTATGCCACCCCATGGAATGATTTTAAGGAACCTATCAAATGTGAATACAATAGTTATGATGCCATCCACAAGTTGGAAGTGGAGTCCTTTAACATGAAGATGACGGGGTCAGAGATAGAAGCGTGCACGATAACGATCCAACAAACTGACAATTTTGTGTCCAACTATGGTGGATCCTCCCATAAAGAGCTTTGAGCTGTACCTCAAAGGCTTAGTACCAGGAATTCAAAACCATGTGAAGACGGCTAAACTTGCTACTATTCAAGATGTTACTCATCTTGCTCATCGTCTCACAAACCAGGCAGTGGGACAGAACAAGCTGCCTCAACGTATCAGCGATACTACTACCACTACTACTTCAACTACTTCTGCTACCCTCAGTAACAATGGATGAAAGTGGGATGGAACCTCTAGCAAGGGTTCGACTACGATTCCGTCCCAGGCACAGCAGTGAAAGGTCGATGACAACTAAAGTCCTGATCAGCAACATTTGGTATTCAAGGGCAGGGAGGATACAAGGGAAACCACCCTAAGCACAAACGATGTAACCTGCACCACAGCGGGCAGGGCAAACGCAATCATTGTCAATAATGCAACAAGCTTGGTCATGGAACCAAAGAGGGTAGAAACTCACGTCCTGCAACCAGAACCAACAACAACAGCCACAAGATCTATAGAATCGGCGACAACAGCATGGTAACAAGGGATGTTATCAGATGGTGCTGAAGGTCACTTCAAAAGACACTACCCACGGTTGAACCAGAACCAGAATTAGAACCACAACCAAGGAAACGGGAACTAGGGAAGACAACAACGGGGGGTAATAACGACGGCAATGGTGCCAGGGGTCGAGTGTTTGTGATTGGTCAGGGTGATACTAGGAATGACCCCAGCGTTGCGATAGTTTCGACATCGACATTGGTATGGATTAGTTATCCCAACAACAAGCAGAGATCCTATACATAGAGGATCATTCGTATCCCACGTTCTGGTAAAGAACCTCTCGAAGTTCAAGGCGACAAGAGTGGTGTCGTGAGTGGCATCATTTCTTTCTTGAAGGCTTAGAAGTGTTTACGTAAGGATCACACAACTGTTTTAGCTCTCGTTACCGATACATCGAAGAAAGAGAAAAAGATTGAGGATATTCCTGTAGTACGCGACTTTCCTCAAGTGTTTCCAGAAGAGTTACCTGGGTTACTGCCTCATCGTCAGGTCGAATTTCAGATCGAGCTCGCTCCAGGAGCAGCACCCATAGCTCGAGCACCTTATCGTTTAGCTCCAACTGAGTTGGAAGAACTGTCAAAGCAGCTACAAGAACTCTTGGAAAAGGGTTTTATACGTCCTAGCTCTTCGCCTTGGGGAGCTCCAGTGTTATTCGTAAGGAAGAAAGACGGTACGTTCAGGATGTGTATAGACTACCGTGAACTCAACAAGGTGACGATCAAGAATCGTTATCCTCTTCCGCGCATAGATGATTTATTCGACCAGCTGCAAGGGTCGAGCTACTACTCCAAGATAGACTTAAGGTCAGGGTACCATCAGCTGAGAGTCCGGGATGAGGACGTCTCCAAAACAGCATTTAGAACTCGCTACGGCCACTACGAGTTTATGGTCATGCCATTCGGGCTAACGAACGCGCCTACGGTTTTCATGGATCTTATGAACAGGGTGTGCAAACCCTATCTTGACAAGTTTGTCATTGTCTTCATCGACGACATCCTGATTTATTCAAAGAGTCAGGAGGAACACGAGCAGCACTTACGACTTATTTTGGAACTTCTTCGAACGGAACAGCTGTACGCTAAGTTTTCAAAATGCGACTTCTGGCTTCGTGAAGTCCACTTTTTAGGCCACGTGGTAAACAAGGATGGGATTCATGTCGATCCATCCAAGATAGATTCGATCAAGAACTGGCCTGCACCTCGCACACCGACAGAGATACGCCAATTCTTGGGTTTGGCGGGTTATTACAGACGGTTTATCAAAGACTTCTCAAAGATTGCACAGCCGCTTACATTACTGACACAGAAAGGTGTTGCTTACCGTTGGAGTGATACACAGGAAACAGCGTTTCAGCACTTAAAGGGTAGACTCTGTAGCGCACCTATCCTTTCATTTCCAGAGGGCACGGACGATTTTGTAGTCTACTGCGACGCATCCATCCAAGGTCTTGGATGTGTTTTGATGCAACGGGATAAAGTTATTGCTTATGCTTCACGCCAACTTAAGATTCACGAACGGAATTACACTACGCACGATTTAGAGCTTGGAGCTGTTGTTTTTGCGCTCAAGATATGGCGACATTATCTGTATGGCACCAAGTGCACCATCTACACCGATCACAGGAGTCTTGAGCATATCTTCAAGCAGAAAGAGTTGAACATGCGACAACGTCGATGGGTCGAGTTACTGAACGATTACGAATGTGCTATAAAATACCATCCGGGCAAAGCCAATGTGGTGGCCGACGCCCTCAGTCGAAAGGATACTACACCTAGGCGTGTACGAGCGTTGCAACTCACTATTCAGTCTAGTCTTCCTTCACAGATACGAGATGCTCAGGTAGAAGCATTGAAACCAGAAAACGTCAGGGCTGAAGCCCTACGCGGCTCAAGGCAACGGTTAGAACAAAGGGCAGACGGAGCCTACTATGTAACAGGACGCATCTGGGTCCCACTCTATGGCAATTTACGCAAGCTTGTAATGGATGAAGCTCATAAGTCTCGCTACTCAGTACATCCTGGTTCGGATAAGATGTACCACGACCTCAGAACTACATATTGGTGGCCTAGCATGAAGGCCCACATAGCCACATACGTTAGCAAATGCTTGACTTGTGCGAGAGTCAAGGCAGAATATCAGAAACCGTCAGGACCACTCCAACAACCTGAGATACCACAATGGAAATGGGAGCAAATTTCCATGGATTTTGTTACTGGCCTACCTAGATCTCAGCGCGGAAATGATACTATTTGGGTGATCGTGGATCGACTCACAAAGTCTGCTCACTTCTTAGCAATCAAAGAAACAGACAATTTCTCTACCTTGGCAGACATTTACTTAAAAGAAGTGGTCTCGAGGCACGGAGTGCCCACCTCCATCATCTCTGATCGTGACGCACGTTTTACTTCAGAACTGTGGCAAGCAATGCATAAATCTTTTGGCTCTCGTTTAGACATGAGCACAGCTTATCACCCTCAGACAGATGGGCAGTCTGAGCGCACTATTCAAACTCTAGAAGACATGCTTCGGGCGTGCGTAATTGACTTTGGCAATGGTTGGGAGAAACATCTGCCACTCGTGGAATTTTCGTATAACAACAACTACCACACCAGCATTAAAGCTGCACCATTCGAGGCATTGTACGGGCGTAAGTGCCGGTCACCTCTCTGTTGGGCAGAGGTGGGGGAAAGTCAAATCACAGGTCCAGAAATGGTAGTTGATACTACTGAAAAGATTGCACAAATACGACAACGCATGGCGGCAGCTCGCGACCGTCAGAAAGCATACGCAGATAAAGACAGAAAACTACTCGAATTCCAAGTTGGGGATCGAGCGCTACTCAAAGTTTCACCCTGGAAGGGTGTTGTTCGTTTTGACAAACGTGGCAAACTTAATCCACGATACGTCGGACCTTTAGAAGTTATTGAGAAGATAGGCAGGGTAGCCTACCGATTGAACTTACCAGCTGAACTCAGTGCAGTTCACAACGTCTTTCACGTGTCGAATCTGAAGAAGTGTCTGTCAGATGAGACCCACATAGTTCCTTTTAAGGAACTCACTATCGACGAGCGGTTGCAGTTCGTCGAGGAACCAGTTGAGATCACGGACCAGGATGTTAAGGTCCTCAAGAACACGAGAATCCCTCTTGTACGAGTTCGTTGGAACTCCCGTCGTGGCCCAGAGTTCACCTGGGAGCGTGAAGATCAAATGAAACTCAAGTATCCCCAGTTATTCGGAACCAATGCAACTACTACTGAGGCTGAAGCTACCAATACAGAATTTCGGGACGAAATTCCAAATCAACGGGGGGATAATGTGACACCCCAAGAAAACCAGTAATCTTCGCAAACCTGCTCGGGGAGCCGCGATACAATACAGGTAAACAACGTCACACCACTAGCTTCCTCAGTAACTGCATGCTAAATTTCGGGACGAAATTTCTTTTAAGTTGGGGATAATGTGACAACTCGAGTTTCCGACTTTCACTTTGACTTTTACTTTCGTATTTATTACACGTTGACTTTGACTGTTAGTTGTTTGACTTGTAGCTATACACGTTATGTTATAATGAAAGGCACTATGATTGTTACATGTTTATGTGATTTAGATTATAACATGAAATGTATGGTATTGTGAATTTTTGGCATGTATGTGATTAAAATTAAAACATGAGACTTGACATTTTAGGAAAAACACTTGAACTGTTAACACATGAAAAGCATCCCGACGAAACAGACTGGACCCGACGAAACAGACTGTTTCGCCAAAAGCATCTCGACGAAACAGAAGTCTGTTTCGCCGAGCCCAGTTTCACCAAAGCCCAGTTCGGGCCCAACACGTTATTTTGAGTTTTAAAACGTGAAACAACATCAGTTTTACATCTGCTACAAAACAACCGAAACCCTAGAGCCCCTTTCTCTCCTGTGTGACGGCAGTTGGAGGTTCCCGAAGATATCTTAGCGATCGACTCGTATTTCTCATATCTCGGTGAGTTGTGTGTTCGTCAATCGGTTTCTTGATTCTGTACCATCTCGATTCATGTTTGTGTAAATGATTGATGCGTGTTGTTGCTGCGATTCTAGTATGACGGTGATATAGATTTCGATTATGTATGATGTAGTAGGATATTCAATGCTATGCGAAACTTAATACAATCGAGTGCTCGGTTCTGGATATTGTTTATATGGCCTGATTCTGAATATACATTAGTATCTTGATAGGAATCGATGATATGATGTTGCATGTTAATCTATATGTTGTACACATAAACTAGGGTTCATACTAGACAAGGATTCTTGGATGATTGAGTTATGATGATTCTGGGTGCACATCGATCTTCATATGATTTCTGATTATTGATGGCGGCTGTTAGAATGACTAGGGTTTATGTATATTTCAGAACTGCTGCATCTGATGTCTGCGAAACTGACATCCGACGAAACAGAACTCTCGGCGAAACAGAAAGTGTTTCGCCAAGAGTAATCGACGAAATTGAATTCTGTTTCGCCAACTAAGACCACGACGAAACAGAACTTGTTTCGCCAACATGTGTGTTTCGCCGAATAGCTGATCTGTGCAGGAACTTGGGTTAATTCTGTTAAGCATTAACTGGAATATTTAACTGCTGTTAAGTGTAACCATCTTGTATATGATTGTGATTACGTGCTACATGTTTATACGTGAACAAATTGAACACAAACTGATTTCACATACGTGCCTACTTTAGGATGCGATTGATTACTTGTGAGCATACACTTAGCATACCGAGCAAACCAAGGTGAGTTCACACCCTTACTAAGGCATGGGATTCCCAGGGTTTGGGGAATGGGATGGAAGGAATAAGGTTGAATAGATTCGTACATACACTGATACTAGACTACCATACCATTGTCCTCGGTTGTGAAGGACACATACGTAAAACCTACGTATACTTATGCTACTCGCTATCCTCGGTTGTGAAGGATACTCACGTAAAACCTACGTGAACTTATACTCAATACTATCCTCGGTTGTGAAGGATACTCACGTAAAACCTACGTGAACTTATACTCAATACTGTCCTCGGTTGTGAAGGACACTTACGTAAAGCCTACGTAAACTATGTACGTACTACTGTTCTCGGTTGTGAAGAACACTTATGGTTACAAATAGTCTAGTGTATATGCAACATGGGAAGCCCCCACTAATAGAACATACGATCGGCCTAGTAGCGCCACATGTTACGAAACAAACTTACAATTACAAACTTATTTACTGTGAACTCGCTCAACTAGTTGTTGATTCTCTGTTACATGCCTTGCAGGACCTTAGGTACATATGGAGCTTGCACAGGAAGGAGCAGGTCGTTGTGGGATACGGATCGTAGACGATATTTGAACTTATAACTTATTTTGGGTTTTCATTATTATGCTTCCGCTACTTAAACAATGTTTGGTTATGAACATCAGTCATGTCAAGATGAATTACCTTTTCCTACTTTTACACTTAAATACTATGTTTGATATGATTGGTGGCTTGATCCTGGTCATGTCACGCCTCCAAGCGGTGGTACTCCGCGGGTGGATTTTGGGGGTGTGACAGATTGGTATCAGAGCCATTGGTTATAGAGAACTCGGTTTTAATAAGGGGAAAACGTTTTTATTAAAACCAGACTATAACCAGAACAGTGCTCAACGATCCACAACGACGCTTCGCTCCACGTGCAAGGCTCAACATCATAGGTACTACTATTCATGTTACCTTACCTACTTGCTAGAATTACATAGAACTTTGCTCGCGGTATGCCTAGATTACAGAACTTACTATACGTTATTGCTTGAGAATACTTGTGTGCTCACTCTCTTCGCACTATTCGCGAACCTCTCACCCACATGTTCTCCTTGATGTCAAGATCATGAGTGGACGCGTTAACCTAACTCAAGCCCGGTTGGCGGCTTCGATCACTGAACAAGTTACTGCAGCACTCGCAGCTGCCCAAGCAGGAGGTGTAACCTGCCATCACCACTTACTCTAGGATCTTTAGATCCTACTCTCGTAACTCAACACTTGTGCTTAATTTTGATTACTCTTACGCACACGACAAGTCAACACGCTCAGCCACCTGTATGCACATACAAGACTTTTATGGACTGTCGTCCTACTACTTTCAGCGACACCGAAGGAGCTGTTGTACTCCTCCATTAGTTCGAGGAACTCGAATCGGTCTTCGAGTGTGTGAATGACCCGAGGCTCGTAAGGTGAAATATGCCACTGATATTCTCGAAGGCACTGCGCAAACTTGGTGGAACGCGCAAGTTACGACACTGGGGCTGGCGGCTGCTATGCCACCCCATGGAATGATTTTAAGGAACCTATCAAATGTGAATACAATAGTTATGATGCCATCCACAAGTTGGAAGTGGAGTCCTTTAACATGAAGATGACGGGGTCAGAGATAGAAGCGTGCACGATAACGATCCAACAAACTGACAATTTTGTGTCCAACTATGGTGGATCCTCCCATAAAGAGCTTTGAGCTGTACCTCAAAGGCTTAGTACCAGGAATTCAAAACCATGTGAAGACGGCTAAACTTGCTACTATTCAAGATGTTACTCATCTTGCTCATCGTCTCACAAACCAGGCAGTGGGACAGAACAAGCTGCCTCAACGTATCAGCGATACTACTACCACTACTACTTCAACTACTTCTGCTACCCTCAGTAACAATGGATGAAAGTGGGATGGAACCTCTAGCAAGGGTTCGACTACGATTCCGTCCCAGGCACAGCAGTGAAAGGTCGATGACAACTAAAGTCCTGATCAGCAACATTTGGTATTCAAGGGCAGGGAGGATACAAGGGAAACCACCCTAAGCACAAACGATGTAACCTGCACCACAGCGGGCAGGGCAAACGCAATCATTGTCAATAATGCAACAAGCTTGGTCATGGAACCAAAGAGGGTAGAAACTCACGTCCTGCAACCAGAACCAACAACAACAGCCACAAGATCTATAGAATCGGCGACAACAGCATGGTAACAAGGGATGTTATCAGATGGTGCTGAAGGTCACTTCAAAAGACACTACCCACGGTTGAACCAGAACCAGAATTAGAACCACAACCAAGGAAACGGGAACTAGGGAAGACAACAACGGGGGGTAATAACGACGGCAATGGTGCCAGGGGTCGAGTGTTTGTGATTGGTCAGGGTGATACTAGGAATGACCCCAGCGTTGCGATAGTTTCGACATCGACATTGGTATGGATTAGTTATCCCAACAACAAGCAGAGATCCTATACATAGAGGATCATTCGTATCCCACGTTCTGGTAAAGAACCTCTCGAAGTTCAAGGCGACAAGAGTGGTGTCGTGAGTGGCATCATTTCTTTCTTGAAGGCTTAGAAGTGTTTACGTAAGGATCACACAACTGTTTTAGCTCTCGTTACCGATACATCGAAGAAAGAGAAAAAGATTGAGGATATTCCTGTAGTACGCGACTTTCCTCAAGTGTTTCCAGAAGAGTTACCTGGGTTACTGCCTCATCGTCAGGTCGAATTTCAGATCGAGCTCGCTCCAGGAGCAGCACCCATAGCTCGAGCACCTTATCGTTTAGCTCCAACTGAGTTGGAAGAACTGTCAAAGCAGCTACAAGAACTCTTGGAAAAGGGTTTTATACGTCCTAGCTCTTCGCCTTGGGGAGCTCCAGTGTTATTCGTAAGGAAGAAAGACGGTACGTTCAGGATGTGTATAGACTACCGTGAACTCAACAAGGTGACGATCAAGAATCGTTATCCTCTTCCGCGCATAGATGATTTATTCGACCAGCTGCAAGGGTCGAGCTACTACTCCAAGATAGACTTAAGGTCAGGGTACCATCAGCTGAGAGTCCGGGATGAGGACGTCTCCAAAACAGCATTTAGAACTCGCTACGGCCACTACGAGTTTATGGTCATGCCATTCGGGCTAACGAACGCGCCTACGGTTTTCATGGATCTTATGAACAGGGTGTGCAAACCCTATCTTGACAAGTTTGTCATTGTCTTCATCGACGACATCCTGATTTATTCAAAGAGTCAGGAGGAACACGAGCAGCACTTACGACTTATTTTGGAACTTCTTCGAACGGAACAGCTGTACGCTAAGTTTTCAAAATGCGACTTCTGGCTTCGTGAAGTCCACTTTTTAGGCCACGTGGTAAACAAGGATGGGATTCATGTCGATCCATCCAAGATAGATTCGATCAAGAACTGGCCTGCACCTCGCACACCGACAGAGATACGCCAATTCTTGGGTTTGGCGGGTTATTACAGACGGTTTATCAAAGACTTCTCAAAGATTGCACAGCCGCTTACATTACTGACACAGAAAGGTGTTGCTTACCGTTGGAGTGATACACAGGAAACAGCGTTTCAGCACTTAAAGGGTAGACTCTGTAGCGCACCTATCCTTTCATTTCCAGAGGGCACGGATGATTTTGTAGTCTACTGCGACGCATCCATCCAAGGTCTTGGATGTGTTTTGATGCAACGGGATAAAGTTATTGCTTATGCTTCACGCCAACTTAAGATTCACGAACGGAATTACACTACGCACGATTTAGAGCTTGGAGCTGTTGTTTTTGCGCTCAAGATATGGCGACATTATCTGTATGGCACCAAGTGCACCATCTACACCGATCACAGGAGTCTTGAGCATATCTTCAAGCAGAAAGAGTTGAACATGCGACAACGTCGATGGGTCGAGTTACTGAACGATTACGAATGTGCTATAAAATACCATCCGGGCAAAGCCAATGTGGTGGCCGACGCCCTCAGTCGAAAGGATACTACACCTAGGCGTGTACGAGCGTTGCAACTCACTATTCAGTCTAGTCTTCCTTCACAGATACGAGATGCTCAGGTAGAAGCATTGAAACCAGAAAACGTCAGGGCTGAAGCCCTACGCGGCTCAAGGCAACGGTTAGAACAAAGGGCAGACGGAGCCTACTATGTAACAGGACGCATCTGGGTCCCACTCTATGGCAATTTACGCAAGCTTGTAATGGATGAAGCTCATAAGTCTCGCTACTCAGTACATCCTGGTTCGGATAAGATGTACCACGACCTCAGAACTACATATTGGTGGCCTAGCATGAAGGCCCACATAGCCACATACGTTAGCAAATGCTTGACTTGTGCGAGAGTCAAGGCAGAATATCAGAAACCGTCAGGACCACTCCAACAACCTGAGATACCACAATGGAAATGGGAGCAAATTTCCATGGATTTTGTTACTGGCCTACCTAGATCTCAGCGCGGAAATGATACTATTTGGGTGATCGTGGATCGACTCACAAAGTCTGCTCACTTCTTAGCAATCAAAGAAACAGACAATTTCTCTACCTTGGCAGACATTTACTTAAAAGAAGTGGTCTCGAGGCACGGAGTGCCCACCTCCATCATCTCTGATCGTGACGCACGTTTTACTTCAGAACTGTGGCAAGCAATGCATAAATCTTTTGGCTCTCGTTTAGACATGAGCACAGCTTATCACCCTCAGACAGATGGGCAGTCTGAGCGCACTATTCAAACTCTAGAAGACATGCTTCGGGCGTGCGTAATTGACTTTGGCAATGGTTGGGAGAAACATCTGCCACTCGTGGAATTTTCGTATAACAACAACTACCACACCAGCATTAAAGCTGCACCATTCGAGGCATTGTACGGGCGTAAGTGCCGGTCACCTCTCTGTTGGGCAGAGGTGGGGGAAAGTCAAATCACAGGTCCAGAAATGGTAGTTGATACTACTGAAAAGATTGCACAAATACGACAACGCATGGCGGCAGCTCGCGACCGTCAGAAAGCATACGCAGATAAAGACAGAAAACTACTCGAATTCCAAGTTGGGGATCGAGCGCTACTCAAAGTTTCACCCTGGAAGGGTGTTGTTCGTTTTGACAAACGTGGCAAACTTAATCCACGATACGTCGGACCTTTAGAAGTTATTGAGAAGATAGGCAGGGTAGCCTACCGATTGAACTTACCAGCTGAACTCAGTGCAGTTCACAACGTCTTTCACGTGTCGAATCTGAAGAAGTGTCTGTCAGATGAGACCCACATAGTTCCTTTTAAGGAACTCACTATCGACGAGCGGTTGCAGTTCGTCGAGGAACCAGTTGAGATCACGGACCAGGATGTTAAGGTCCTCAAGAACACGAGAATCCCTCTTGTACGAGTTCGTTGGAACTCCCGTCGCGGCCCAGAGTTCACCTGGGAGCGTGAAGATCAAATGAAACTCAAGTATCCCCAGTTATTCGGAACCAATGCAACTACTACTGAGGCTGAAGCTACCAATACAGAATTTCGGGACGAAATTCCAAATCAACGGGGGGATAATGTGACACCCCAAGAAAACCAGTAATCTTCGCAAACCTGCTCGGGGAGCCGCGATACAATACAGGTAAACAACGTCACACCACTAGCTTCCTCAGTAACTGCATGCTAAATTTCGGGACGAAATTTCTTTTAAGTTGGGGATAATGTGACAACTCGAGTTTCCGACTTTCACTTTGACTTTTACTTTCGTATTTATTACACGTTGACTTTGACTGTTAGTTGTTTGACTTGTAGCTATACACGTTATGTTATAATGAAAGGCACTATGATTGTTACATGTTTATGTGATTTAGATTATAACATGAAATGTATGGTATTGTGAATTTTTGGCATGTATGTGATTAAAATTAAAACATGAGACTTGACATTTTAGGAAAAACACTTGAACTGTTAACACATGAAAAGCATCCCGACGAAACAGACTGGACCCGACGAAACAGACTGTTTCGCCAAAAGCATCTCGACGAAACAGAAGTCTGTTTCGCCGAGCCCAGTTTCACCAAAGCCCAGTTCGGGCCCAACACGTTATTTTGAGTTTTAAAACGTGAAACAACATCAGTTTTACATCTGCTACAAAACAACCGAAACCCTAGAGCCCCTTTCTCTCCTGTGTGACGGCAGTTGGAGGTTCCCGAAGATATCTTAGCGATCGACTCGTATTTCTCATATCTCGGTGAGTTGTGTGTTCGTCAATCGGTTTCTTGATTCTGTACCATCTCGATTCATGTTTGTGTAAATGATTGATGCGTGTTGTTGCTGCGATTCTAGTATGACGGTGATATAGATTTCGATTATGTATGATGTAGTAGGATATTCAATGCTATGCGAAACTTAATACAATCGAGTGCTCGGTTCTGGATATTGTTTATATGGCCTGATTCTGAATATACATTAGTATCTTGATAGGAATCGATGATATGATGTTGCATGTTAATCTATATGTTGTACACATAAACTAGGGTTCATACTAGACAAGGATTCTTGGATGATTGAGTTATGATGATTCTGGGTGCACATCGATCTTCATATGATTTCTGATTATTGATGGCGGCTGTTAGAATGACTAGGGTTTATGTATATTTCAGAACTGCTGCATCTGATGTCTGCGAAACTGACATCCGACGAAACAGAACTCTCGGCGAAACAGAAAGTGTTTCGCCAAGAGTAATCGACGAAATTGAATTCTGTTTCGCCAACTAAGACCACGACGAAACAGAACTTGTTTCGCCAACATGTGTGTTTCGCCGAATAGCTGATCTGTGCAGGAACTTGGGTTAATTCTGTTAAGCATTAACTGGAATATTTAACTGCTGTTAAGTGTAACCATCTTGTATATGATTGTGATTACGTGCTACATGTTTATACGTGAACAAATTGAACACAAACTGATTTCACATACGTGCCTACTTTAGGACGCGATTGATTACTTGTGAGCATACACTTAGCATACCGAGCAAACCAAGGTGAGTTCACACCCTTACTAAGGCATGGGATTCCCAGGGTTTGGGGAATGGGATGGAAGGAATAAGGTTGAATAGATTCGTACATACACTGATACTAGACTACCATACCATTGTCCTCGGTTGTGAAGGACACATACGTAAAACCTACGTATACTTATGCTACTCGCTATCCTCGGTTGTGAAGGATACTCACGTAAAACCTACGTGAACTTATACTCAATACTATCCTCGGTTGTGAAGGATACTCACGTAAAACCTACGTGAACTTATACTCAATACTGTCCTCGGTTGTGAAGGACACTTACGTAAAGCCTACGTAAACTATGTACGTACTACTGTTCTCGGTTGTGAAGAACACTTATGGTTACAAATAGTCTAGTGTATATGCAACATGGGAAGCCCCCACTAATAGAACATACGATCGGCCTAGTAGCGCCACATGTTACGAAACAAACTTACAATTACGAACTTATTTACTGTGAACTCGCTCAACTAGTTGTTGATTCTCTGTTACATGCCTTGCAGGACCTTAGGTACATATGGAGCTTGCACAGGAAGGAGCAGGTCGTTGTGGGATACGGATCGTAGACGATATTTGAACTTATAACTTATTTTGGGTTTTCATTATTATGCTTCCGCTACTTAAACAATGTTTGGTTATGAACATCAGTCATGTCAAGATGAATTACCTTTTCCTACTTTTACACTTAAATACTATGTTTGATATGATTGGTGGCTTGATCCTGGTCATGTCACGCCTCCAAGCGGTGGTACTCCGCGGGTGGATTTTGGGGGTGTGACATATGACTCTCCAATTCTATCCAACAATCATCTAAAGTTTTTGATACTTTCGCGTTCCTACCAATAACAGTTTCTATGTCGAAGGCCTTGTCTATCATACTAGCGTTACATTTAAGTAAAGGAACAAAGGCGGTAGCTACGAAACTCCTACGTGCACCAAAATATAAAAGAACCGAAGCATAAAAAGCAAGTCATGATGATTGGAGAAGAGTTGTATATGTATTTAGTGCACAAATGATAGATCTTTACATGGGATTATTATATATCTATGTTATGATAATCGGAAGAAATATACATAGAATCCTCTCTCCCCTAGTTTCTCTGCACACTTGGATAGTTGAAAACTTTAGAGCTAAATATAACAACTGGTGGATAGTTAAGGGACGAGTTATGTAAATTTGTATTCTATGCAGATGAGATAAATGGGTGCGAGAACAAGCGGCATTATTGACGCCACGAAGAAAGGTTATGGACTGTACATGGAATTCAAGAACAGGAAGAGGAGGGTTGAAGAAGAAGAAGTAGCATGAAAGTAATCGCAATCTCAAACTCAGCTTCTGTATTGCCGTACGTTAATTGTGGTTGTTCATCTTCCAAGATTGTTGCCCAGAAGAACAAGAATTCCCAATCTGCTAAGGTCAATTTCCCCTCTTTAATGAATTTATTTCATTGCTTGTATAGGGTTGGTGGTTGAATTCTGAAAGTTAAACAGAATTTTATTGGTCTTCGACTTATCTTTTCTTTTCAATGGATTTCATTTGCTCAAATAGTTGCTCGGTGTCTTATAAAACTCCAATTTGTATGCAATATCTTTGTTTTAATCAACCACCATGTACAAGGTACAATTATACACATAAATTTAGTCTTTTAGCATAGAGAATGGATATTTAATAATACTAACCAGTTTCCAATTGCTTGGTTCAAACTTAATCCATGAAAGCATGAGGTGTATGTATGTATGTATTGTTTCTTCACTTTTTTTAAAAATTATATGAATTGTGTTACATGTCATGTATACTGCAAGTTTTTCTTCTTTTTTTATAGGGTTCTGAGCCTCCTCCAGCCAGGATTACATCAAATGTCAAGCAAAACTTGCAATTCTTGAAGTTATGGAAGGTGAATTAGTTAACTATGCTCATGAATCAAAGCATCAACCGTTTGCTAAAACTTAGAGCTGACTATATTCATCCATTTACTTATGAGTGGGCGTGAGAAGTTGAATGTTGTCCAAAGTGCATTTTAATGCGTACAACTTTTCTAAATCCTTGTATTTTATTAATAATGTTCTTTTCATTCTTTTTTTTTTTTTTTTTTTTTGTATTTTATGACAGGAATATCAAAAGAGAAAATCTGGCGCACCCAAACCTGCTACTAGTTACCGTAGGAAAAAGGTGGAAAAAGATGACCTTCCAGATGATGATACCGAGCTTTATCGTGATCCTACTTTGACCCTTTATTAGTAAATTTCTTCCCCACTTTTTGAAACGGCTACAAGTTATTATAGTTAAACTTATATAATTATTTTCTAAAGCACCGAGTATTTATGAATTTATTGAATAGTACAAATCAGGGTATAGATACTGCAGTCCCGGTGTTGCTTGTTGATGGTTATAATGTCTGCGGCTATTGGCCGAAGCTCAAAAAACATTTTATGAATGGAAGACTCGATCTTGCTCGCCAAAAGCTAGTTGACGAGCTTATAACCTTTGGAATGCTAAGAGGTTTGTGCCATTTAAAATTGCTAAAACAAAAATCGGTCAAAAGTCGCCTAGTGTATTCAACTCCTTAGAATGTCCTAAACTGTTCTAGTATAAAATAAATTATCCTATTATGAACGCATACTCTAATTTGTTTCAATTTGGACATTTTCAGAGGTGAAAGTGGTAGTTGTTTTTGATGCTATGATGTCTGGTCTTCCAATGCACAAAGAAAATTTTGCTGGGTATTTTTCGTAAGCTAACATTTAGTATTTCTCGCTACCTCTTTTCAGATAGTTTAATGGTCTTGTAGAATATTGCAGTGTCGATATCATTTATTCAACTGAAACATGTGCTGATGCCTGGATAGAGAAAGAGGTAAGTAGTAAGTTCATTTACATAATCAACAAAATTTGGTATCTAAAGGGTACATATAATTATTACCCATTTACTCTGTCTCTAAACCTTTTTTATAATTAATATAATCCTGAATTCGTTGGTAGGTTGCAGCCTTGAGAGATGATGGATGCCCAAGAGTATGGGTTGTCACATCTGATCGTTGTCAACAACATGCAGCACATGGAGCAGTATGTCACAAACACATTTTACTAATAACATTTATTTTGTGAACTTAATTATCATCTTTACTACTTAATGTGCTAAAACTATTATCATTATTATTAGAGTTAATTACTGTTTTCGTCCCTGTGCTTTGTAAAAAATCACTATTTCAGTCAATTAGTTTAAAATTTGCGATTTCAGTCCCTGTAGTTTCACTTTCGTAACCATTTCAGTCTACCTCGTAACCATTTCAGTCCCTGTACTTAACAGAATAATGGATTGAAGTGGTTACGAAAGTGAAACCACAGGGACTGAAATGCTTACGAAAGTGAAACCACAGGGACTGAAATCGCAATTTTTAAACTAATGGACTGAAATAGTGATTTTTGACAAACCACAGGGACGAAAACAATAATTAACTCTTATTATTATTATTATTCTTTTATACGAAGACCGTCCCATAGTCACAGGAAACGCAGACCCCCCCCCCCCCTCGAATCCCGAATCGGTTTGGCCGTACCAGAATCGGGTACAAAATCAAACCATTCGGCCTGGGTTTGCGAACCAGATCGGAAAAAAGGTCGTACCCGATTATCACAATACTCGTTCCGAATCACTGAAAAACGTGTTTCCGATTGAAAAATTCGCCGTTTCGGAACGATTCGATTCACGTACCAGTCAATAGATGAACGAATTGCAAACGTGTTTAGACACTTTTCCCGCCTTTTTAATGGAGCCTAATTGCCGACCTATAATAATGTAACAGATTGCATTATTTTAGGAGATATATTTGTAATTGATATTATTATTTAATGAATTTTCTGTTATGAACTCAGAACTTATGAATTATGATTATGGTTATGAAATGCTTTTGAATTTTGGATATGATTATCAAATTTGTTTTTCAGATTGGATTTTTTTTTTATAAACCATATTGTAATAATTGTTTTATATACGATACGACGTACCAAACTATATGGTACGCCGTACCGCGTACCAAATTGGCGTTCTGAATGAACCTACCCCCCCCCCCCCTCCCCGTACCGAATTTTAAAATTTCACGAACTGCGTACCCGTTTTCGTTCCGCGAACCATGTGACTATGGACCGTCCTTTGCATTACTTTGGGTGACTTGTGATTAGTATAGTTTTATTTATAGGGAGCTTTCGTTTGGAGCGCAAAGGCATTGGTTTCAGAGGTACAACATATTAATATACATGCTCTTTTAGTTATGTTGTTTCATAGGTTATACGTTTTCTGTAAACGCGTTCATTCTTTATAGTGATGAAAAAGAATATTTATATTGTAGGTTTTAAGTTGTAACAATTTCATATTTGATAGTTGGATTCTTGTGCTTACACATGAATACATGAGAGCAGAATGGTAAAATATAGTAGGGTTAGGCCCGTCTTCGTACAATAGGCCCATAGCACAACTGGTTTTCTGAGCAAATGCTGATCTGATTTCTGTGTTCACCAATGCCTGCTGTTGCCAGAAAATTCGTTGATTTCCCTGTTTTTCTAGTTGCAGAGTTGTTTTCCAAAGTTATTTGGGTTTCTCTCATCTTTTACTAGTTTTACGCAGTATTCTTTTATTATAACGATAGAAGGCTTTATAAATCCTCCATAATTGGGTACTGGTCCTTCACTTACTCAGCCTTTGGTGATGACTAGTGCCATTCTTATCGCCACTGAGGGCTCTGCCAATTATATTTCATGGCTATGCAGTTATAGCGGTCCAAAATCGAATAGCGGTCAAGGTCCGCTATATGATATATAGGTTATAGCGGTGGTATAGCGGTAATTTTTATAACATGCATATAGGCCTGTAAACGAACCGAACGAACACGAACATAGGCATGTTCGTGTTCGTTCATTTAATTTTAACCGAACACGAACACGAACATATAATCGAACACATTTTTTTGTTCGTGTTCGTTCATTAAGAAATCGGGCATGTTCGTGTTCATTTATGTTCGTTCGTTTAAAGCCTAAACGAACAGTTCACGAACATAAAAAAAAATTAACTGAACATATTTGAATAAACATAAATTAACATGATTGAAGAAACAAGTTTAATATATTATATTTCATCCGAAAACACATCTAAATAAGAGTTCATAGATATACTAATTAGTTATATTTATATAACTAGTTAGAAAACCTAATATATATATAAATATAACTATTTATGTATTTATTAAAATTTAAACGAACGTAAATAAACGAACGTTCACGAACATAAATGAACGAACCTAAAAGAATGTTCACGGACACAAATGAACGAACACAAGGTGTGTTCATGTTCGTTCATTTAATTAAACGAACAAATTGTTTTGTTCGTGTTTGTTCGTTTATTAAATAAACGAACACAAACGAACTTCCCGCCGAACAAGTTCATGAACGTTGGGTTCGTTTACAGGCCTACATGCATAATTTATGTATTTTTATATATATATTCATGCGAGAACCGCGAGAACCAATGTGAACACAACCTAAAATAGCTAAAAAAACCTAACCCCCCCCCCCCCACCCCACCCCCAAGCTAAAATGCTAAAAACTAAACCCCCAAAAAACCTAAAAAAATCTAAAAAAATAAAAAAATATATATTTTTTTTTAATATTTTTTATGTTAAAATCGCTACTTTTAGTAGCCAAAAAAAAAAATTAAAATTTTTTTTTAAATTTTTTTTTTTGGCTACTAAAAGTAACGATTTTTTTATAAATTTTTTTTTTGTGTGTTTTTTAGCTATTTTTAGGCATTTTTGGTTGTGTTCACATTGGTTCTCGTAATAAAGGGTGGTTCCTAACGGATCTTTGTCCTATATATATATATATATATATATATATATATATATCTTTGAAAAATATTAATAGTAATATCAAAATTCATAGTAATATCATTCCATTATCAAAAACCTGTTGCAAATCAAACACTAATAGGAACTTTGAAGTATTTAATTTAAGAATTAACACAATCAAACACCATTACTGCTATAGCCGCTATATAGCGGAACCGCTATAGGCCACCGCTATTTGGACCGCTACACACCCTGAGGTCCGCTAACCGCTATAGCACCGCTATTGGCTGCTTAGTTTCATGGGCAGCCTCAGTTAGAATTTGTTATGCCAATTGTCAACTCGCGCGCATAAAAGATGGCACCAAACGTAGTACGAGTGACACCTTTAGAGGACTACTGAATATTACTCAAACCAGTTTTGCTCTAATTCAACTCCTGTATTTAAAGGATAAATGTTGTATGAAATATGGTTAACTTCCTCAGCATCAGTATCGATACATACTAAACTATTAAGCTTGCTTATTGATTAATTGTTTGTGCAATTTCAGATTAAGACTTCACAAAAAGAGGTGGAGAGAATGCTGGAAGAACACAAGTGAGTGTACTTCATCAACTTCTATGTTTCTTATAAGAATCTTGAAACTAAGAAAATGAAATTTTTTTTTACAGACTATGTTATTGTGATAAGACTTGGGTAGCAAATATGCAGAAATTGAACAACACTAAATTAAAAGGAAAATGTATGATTGATTCATTGGCTAATTTTCAATTTCACTGCCAGGGCCAGCGGAAAAGTAAATTTGTCGGCCTCTATTAACAATTGGCTGGTTTTTATCCCAGTCAGAATTTCGTTAAGAGTGAGATTGCAAACAAAAATGAAAGTTGAAGTGTCATTAGTTACATTGCCACTGGGAATATCATCGGCCAATTTGTCATAGTTTGGATGTTAATAACTGAATTTCGCATTTGCCAAATTAAAATAAACGATGAAAAGGAACTGTGTATTGAAATTTAACATCAACCTGTTTTGCAGATCAACCTCAGTACAAGGTAAACTGTTGAAGCACAATCTTGATTCTGGGGTAGTGGATGCCCTTAAGGACCTTAGAAACAAGCTTTCCGAACTCGGTTGAAGTTGATTCTTTTGTCACACATTTGATTCGAATTTATGTCAGTAAATTACAAAGTTGTCTTTGTCATGCTTCCGTTAATTCGTCAAAATCTACTGCACTGAAATTTGAAATATCATAATCACATGTGTTAACTGAACTATTAGCTCACAAGCAAATAACCTTTTCATAGCAATGCCAATAATAGACATTGAAGCCAAAGTGTGATAGATGACCCACAAAAAAGCAAAGCTAATTGTACCACTCTTCATAAGCTTCATACCTATCCTACGCAACCAGCGTTTAACTACTTAAGATGATGCGTAGGCTAATAAGGGGGTATTTGGTGTTGCGTTTTCAAAATAGATTTTAAGTTTTCAAAACTGCGTTTTGAAAAAGCATGTAGGTAGGTACATGCTTATCCAAAACTGCATTTTGGAGGCAGATAATCACTTTTTCATCTAAACATTTTTTTAGATATTTATGTATGTTTTACAAACGTATTAATCAAATAATCACTTCAAAACGTAATCCCAAACACCCTCTAAATCGAGTCAAATGACTAGTTAACTACTTAAGATCGGCTCGTTAAAAACTCGAATCAAATCAAGCTTAATCCTGAAAGAAAGCTTGTTTAATAAATGAGCGTGAGCTTCACTTATTGATGATGCGTAGGCTAGCAAGCATAAACAAACCTATAATCTGTATATATTTTTTTATTTAGTACATAAAATATATATTTATATAAGAATTGTTAATTCTATATAAAATATACGATAAAAGTAACCAAATACCATCTACATTGCTGTATTATAAAATTATAGTTATAATATGTATTAAATAAATTATTAATGTGTACAAATTAAATAATAGTTAATAAACGAGGCGAGCTTGAACTAGAGTGGTAATCGAGCCGAGTCGAGCCAGCTACTGAAAAGTCAAGCTTGAACTCGGCTCGTAAAATATTCGAGCCAAAAAGTTATAAAACACCATAATGTCAACCATAAAACACACTTAAAACCCACAAATAACAAAGTGAAGATTACTAAAACGTCATATTTGTGGGTTTTGTGTTGTGTTTTGGATGATAAAGCTTTGATTATCGAATGACTAACATTAGTGTGTTTTATGTTGATTATCATGTTGTGTTTTATATTCATAGTTCTACGATGATGTGTTTGAAGTTTTTATTGATTATTAGGGTTTGGATATTGTATATTAGTGATCTTCACTATTTTATTTTATTTGTGGGTTTTAAGTGTGTTTTATGTCTGAAATTGTGGTGTTTTATGACTTTGTACACTTTGTAGGAAAAATTGAGTTTGTAGCCGAACTCCACCCTATATATATAGAAACGGGATAAGGAGAAAACGCCCTAAAGTGTGAGAACGGTGAGAACGCATCCTGGCCCAACACGTGGCGCGGGATATGATCAGGGCGTGAGGGGTTTTTTTGTCTTTTCAATCTCATTTTATTTCCCAATTTTGTGTAACATGCTGCTTCATTTTTAGCGTCTAAGATTATTTTGGCGTTAATTATATTCATTAACTACTTGGTGTTTTATTGTTTCTTGGATCTGTCACGTTGAATTAATTGTTTTTGTGTCACATAGATAATTTTTTTGGCGTTATAGCTTTTCCCTGGTCAATTTGTTGGCGTTCGTGGCGTTGTTAATAATTCATTAATATTTTTATAAGATTACAATAAGACCAAATGCTTTTAATGGCGTTTAGTCAATTTTTTGGGGTTTAATACATTAACAAGGTGCTTTGCCAGCATCCGTTCTCACAGTTTTCATACTATTAGCGTTTTGGTGTTTGTAGTTTTTAGCGTTTTATATAATAATGTATTTTATTAGTAGAGAATTATATAACAAACAACAGATAATTAGATAACAAAACAATAGAAAATGAAGAAAAAATATAAAAAATGGTAATCTAATTTCTCATCCAAATCTTCACTGTCATCTGTGACAACCGGCACAAAACCGGTAATTTCCGTACTATTTTAATATTATTTATTATCTGCAATTATGTGCTTAAATGTCAACATTGTCTGATTACATGCTATACATGTGAATTCATGCACGATTCTTCAAATATTTCTTTATGCATTACTTTAAGCGTTGCGTTAGAAAGACTAGTAAACTCACCGGTAAGACACGCTGTGTCAGCATGTCTGCAGAAAGCAGTCAGATAATAGAATTAGGGCCTCGAAATAGGTCCAACATCTAAAATACATTAAAATCCAAGTATGGATACAAGAGTTAACATATAAACTTTCCGGAAGCTAAACTATGCACTAAAAAGCACCCGAAACTCACTATAAATGCAGAATTCTGCATAAATCAGCACAAATCAGCTATAATCAGCTTTTAAACACTAAAATATCATGCAGAATTTATGTTTTATTGTCCAGAATAACTTACAAAGTGTCGGGAATTGAAACTGCCACAAAAGGTGCTTCATATTTAGTGAAACTGCGCAATTTAGCACTTTAACGAACCGTAACGAAACGAATAACCGGACATTACCCGGAACATCAAAATTTGACTAGAAGTAATGTTTTTATGATATTAAACTAGTATTGGTGCTAGAACACCTTAAAAATCATAAAAACACCTAAACACACTTAAACTAACTTAAACCCCCTCGTTTGCACTTTAAACCCTTAACTTCCCAAAATATTACACTTTACCCCCCCCCCCCCCTTCACCATAACCGGCCCTATGAGGGACCCACTTACCTTTTTATTATTTTAATTTTCTTGTCCCCTAAAGTGGTGCACATGATATCTAATGGAAGATATTGTGTTGGAAAAATCTTTTATAAAGATCACAAGTAAACACATTGTCCTACATCTCATAAAAACTTCATCTCCTTCCTTCCTTCACCCCTTGCTCTCAGCTCATATACATGTCACACCCCGATATTTCCACGTATTACCGGTGGGCCCGGTGGGGAGTATCGTGACGTAGTTGATATCATCATAGTCAATATTCACAGTTCAATGTACAATGGAAGTCTTGGATGAAAATAATATTACAAACCGAAATTCAAAGTATAAATAAATATTATACAAACGGTTGTAAGTGGATCCACAGGCGGATCTTAAAACAGAAATATAAATATTGTTTATCAGACTTTAGACGTTCAGAACTTGCAAGATTCTTTATTAACGTCCCGAGCTCCCAGCCAATTACGTACGGTACCTGTCACTTTGTCTTTTTGGAAAAATACATCAGTTTACACTGGTAAATACAATTAACCGATCCCCCACTTGTGGCCTAGTGGTAGGAGACTTGGGTTTTCCAATGGAGACTCAAGTTCAAATCCCACTTGTGTCATATTGGGGTGGACATTGGGCAATGATGGTGACAAATCCACCGAGGGGGGTTCGATCCTGAGCCGCACCCCGGTTTTCATCCGGCTGTTACTTCAGCGAGACAACTCGTGTGGAGGCAGTACGGTTTCCGGGGGAACGCCGTAACCAAGTCTGGCCAACCCAGTGCGGGCCCGGTTAAGACAACGTAAGTCTGGGCAGACTTGGCTAGGGCCGCCGATTAGGCGGTGTGACATTGGGTCACTCAAAAAGAAAGTCACCGTTCAAAAAAAATACAATTAACCGACTCTTTTGAAAACATTTATAAAAATTGGTTTAAATGCACAAGGCACAAACATTTTATAACTTGAGACAATTATATTAATAACAATCTTGTATCAGATTCACATGTTTGTTGTCACACCCCGACCACGTGTAACATACAAAACGTGGCGGAAACGTCGGGGAGTGTTGTAACAGAATTATTGTTTCACAACCATGGCATACAAAGTTATATGTTATTTATTAAACAAGAGTGTTACATTGTCTTAAACAGGAAACATAGAGTTTATAACATAATTAAACAAGTCTATCTCCATTTTTAGTCTCTAAGGCACAGGTCCGCCCTAGTGTCACGATCAACATCCTACGCAAAAGCTCCTGAAAACACATGTGAAAATAGGTACGTCAGCATAAAAATGCATCTGAGATACATAGGTTTTGTGAAAAGAGGATTCATGACTTATAAGTTTAGGAAAAGTTGTTTAATAACAGTCAGTCATGAACCTTGTATGTTGTTTTGTTTTGTAAATCATTCAAAAGCCATTATATGTATAAATAAGAGAATAATGTAAGGTTAAATGAATAACCAAGAAAATGATTTTGTATAAGATAAGTTGTTTTGTAAATTAATGTCTTGTGAAAATAAGTTGTTTATGTAAAACGTAATATGTCAAATATTGAAATGATTTAAGTAACGCTACGACATGTAATATCATACAAACACTTGTTTATAGGAAGTACCAGCGGCGTATCCACCATGTTTGTATCATATTACACACGCCTCGTTACTCAAATCACTTACTCCATCCAATCATCAATGTAAATTGTTCATGTATAAATGAATGGTCATATGTTAATGTGTAAACCATGTTGAAATGTCTATGTCCAATGTAAACCACCAACTATGTATATCAATGTCAAAATGTTTATGTTTAATGTAGATCATGTAATGTGTAACCAAAAATGTCATGTATGGTAAGTGAAATATATCAACTAAACCATATGTATAATGCACAAAAACAAGGTATTGAAGTAAAACACAGTTTAAATCAAAGTTATGTTTTGTGTAACAAATGCATGCTTTACTGATACAAACATCTATGCGGTATTGTGAAAATGCATACATCCAAGCCTTGAGACTGTGGCGATAAACCCTTAAACAAATTAAAGGTTTATCTAAGTTATGTATATCGAATTCGGTCATTCCTTCCAATCCAAACAAACCCAGGATTTCAGGAACGGGAGTTGTCAATTCCTATGGTACCACTACCTACTAACGAATGGCGTGATCAATGTTAATGAATGTATTGTTCCATTGTAAACAAACCAAATGTCATACCCAAAATGTAAGCATGTGAAAACGATGCACTAAGTATGTAATCAAATGAACATACATAGCGTGAAATGTAATGTAAAACGATGTACTAAGTAATGCACACAATGGGCACACATAGCATGAAATGTAATGTAAAACGTGTACTATAATGTACTAACGAACATAGCAGGTATATGATGTCAAAGCAGGAAAGCATGAAAGTAACAAGTAGGCACATGTGTTCCACCCCAAAATGTTTGGAAAACAGTAAAAGAGGGGTCTATGTACTCACTTGAGATTACTCAGTAGTCCTGGAGTGACAATCAAACAATGATAGAGATCTCGGAATCAAACGGCACCTAATATAGGTAACTATGTTAATAAACCGGACCTAAATCGGAAGATCGGGTAGCATGAGGGTTCGTAAACCAAACGAGTATGGAGACTCGTGTAATATGGTTTAACAAAGCCTACATACTAATTGAAACCTAACATAATTGTTTACGACCCATTACGACCCGTTTAGGTAGCTTATGCTACTTTAACGCGTCGTTCGCGTGAAACGCGTTCGGACCGCCTAACTAGCCCTATGACAAGTGTTATATGCCTAAACATGTTACATAATCAGTTATGTGACAAAAGTTTAGGTTACATATGCTTAATTACCAATTATACATGAAAAGGGTATTCTGGTAATTTACCTAACGCATATAAACTACCTATCATACAACTACTCAAACGATGTGACCATAGGGTATAACCTCGGAAGGTTATTCCCTACCTACTATGGTCACCTAATGTGTTTGGTCGGATCCTAATGATCGACCAAATGGGTCGAGTTCGAAGGTATAAGCGATTTATTAGATCGCTTACCCTACGACCCTAGACAACGTGGTAATCAGTAGGCATAGTCCCAAGGGACTATAACCAACGTGATTACACTCACGTTGCGAAGTTCAAACGAACTTCGCATTGACCATAAACTGGTCAACGCAGAAAGTCAAACAAAGTTTGACTTTCAGACTCTAAAAGACTCGAAAAGCAATAAAAGAACGAAAGAATACTTACGAAGGGTCCCCGAATGCTAATCTCGATTCAAGAATCTCAGGTATGAAACAATGGTTTCAACTTAGAGTTTCTCAAATCAAAATTCTTGTGAGTTTGAAGCAAATGGGGGTGGGGTATTTATAGTGTTTCCCGAACCGTTAGGATCGTTTCTTGGAAAACGTGATTCGATCTTGGCCATACACATCAAGAACATGGTATTACAAAACCATTTGAGCCCATAGTATTGAAAAATACCATGTGCATAAGTGAAATGGACCAGATTCAAAGTTTCTGCATGTTTTTGCTGTCTGTTAGTCTGATGCGGCCCGCTTCAGGATCAGACAAAGCTCAGGCGGGCCGCCTGGAGCTTCTGATCAGCAGACAAGTTTCAGAAATTACAGTTTTGGTCCCTGCACGTGTTTAAGGCCATTTCCGACACTTCTAAGGCCCGTAAAGCCAACTTTAAGGCCCTAAAATGATGCCTAAACATTGTGGACATGAAACATGCTCAAAAATATGTCGGATGTCAGTTCGTTTGGTCGTACGAACGCGATGTTCGCTTAATTACGACGGAATGCGCATAAGCGCGAAAAACGATCCAAATGACTCGACGAATGGATTTTTTGCAAGCCAAACACTAAAGCATAATATAGTCATGCTTACATAAATTTTTGGATGTCCGGATGTATTCAGAACGTAAGTTATGCGCGAAAATGCAAACTTGTGCACTTTTTGACACTTTTAGTCCCTGAATGACCCAAAAGTTTATTTTAGCATACCGAACCCCTCAAAGCCTATTTCTAAGCTATGTAAAGGATATTTATGGTATGTTTAACTTATGGTCATGTTCTGGAATGTCTGTTACAGTTCAAATTGGCATACTTTCGCAGTTTGTCAAGTTTAGTCCCTGTAGGCGAATTAACTTGTTTTTGCCATACCAAAGCCTTCAAAACTTATTTCTAAGTTATGTAAAGGTTATTTAAGGTATGTTAAGCATATGTTGATGTTCCGGAGTATTTTTCGCATTAAACTGATTACGTTTACGCACCAGTTTGCGTATAACTCTCCAGAAAGTGATGTAGAGTTTGAAATTGGACAAAAGTCAAAACATGAAAAATGTAAAACACAACCAAACAAACATTGGGATCAAGTAACATTGTTTTATTGATAATAGAACTGTTCATAATGATTACAAGCACAGATGTTACATTTGTCCAACATTTAGGGCCGGTATAAAAGCCAAACAAGATTAATCGACACACCACAAATATAAACTCACAAGAAGTTTCCTCACGAGTGAGTATATCTTTTACATACGCAACAGACAGGTGCATGCCTACACCCCGTGCTTAAGTCATGGCCATTCACGCTTTTTGAATGAGCCAAGGATATCTAGGACACGGTCGTTAACCCCCAATTGTCACACCCCCAAAATACCATGTGCAGAAACCCCCGCGAGGCGTGTGACGTACCAGGATCCAGGCCACCATCACATTGAACTCATAATTATAATTAATTAAAACTTTCATTCAATAACATAAAGCGTTACAAACGTTACATATCATTTATTGTATACAGCGGAAGCATAACTCATTTGTTAAGTGTTTCGTAAACCGTGAGTACATAAACCATTAAGCTTGTATTGAGATTCCATGTATCTCGACCCATGACCACTCCAGCCTCCCAGACAGCAAGTTCCAAATGATATAAGCCTATAGACCTGCAAGGCATGTAACAACGAGTCAACAACAAAGTTGAGCGAGTTCACAGTTGGTGTTCATTTTAAAGTTGCTCCATAACCCATAAGTTCATTCGTAAATCATGAGTTAACCAATTTCCTTGTTTCCCAAACCATAACCATAACCAGTGGGGGCTACCCCATGTAAACCACTAGACCCGTTACCATATCGACCACTACCTGAAGTAAGTTGGTGCCCTAGCGTCAATGTCTATCATCATTGACGTGCCCAGATCCATTAGTTCACGCCCGTCCTCTGCGGCACGGTTTGAGGCTTGTCAAACCTAAATAGCGCTATCTAACTAATGACCCGCTCGCCATTGGCCCGACGATTAAGTCGATATAAAATGAGCGACTTCATGATAGAGTTTTTGGTCTAGTATCAATGTTATCACCCTTCAATAAAGAGGATGTGGTACGTGTCCACAGACCAGGAGATCACGCAGTTTCCGATTAGATCCTTAGTACGTGTTGTCATCCTTCAATAAAGAGGATGTAGTACGTGTTCCAAACCAGGAGATCACGCAGTTTCTGATTAAATCCTTTACCCATTCCCAACCATCGGGAATCCCATGCCTTGTAGAAAGTGTGAACTCACCTTGGTTTGCTCGGTAAGATTAGTTACTTGTTCGCACATAATCAGTCAAAGCCTATGGTGTTCATATACACGAAATCAGTTCACGTTTTTCACATATACCACATATCCACATACAGGTTACACGAGTAGCATACAAGTAAGACACACGTGCTTACGCAAGTTGTAACTGTTAATCATGCAATCCATTAATCAATCACGTTTATCGTAAAATCACATAACCAGCGTATGGGTTTCATATGCAAGTCATTCACACAACGGTACACATATTTCCACCGATTGCATTTGCCGCATGAGTTACCGTTTAACATGTAACAAGTACCTAACCCTTATCCAAGTCTATATCCCAGGTGTATGGCACGTAATACATCTAACAGGTGGGTCTGCTACTAACAGTCCATCACACTTCTCATTCTTATTCGGCATTAATAACATGCACACATGTTATATCATTCTAATTCAATCATTAATAGCATGCACTCAGATGATATCGTTCTACTTCAGCATTACTGATTGAACCAATTTATTCTAAAATTTGATTGGGCCAAATCCAATTAGTGCTTATCTAAGTGGCTGCTTGATTGTCTTTTGTGCTCACATGGGCCATCAAAACAATCAATGATTACATGATCTAACAACAGCAGACGTGATTACAACTAATCAGCAATATCATGTGAACTTTAGTTCAGCATTAGTGACATGCACATATATTATATTTACAAATATGAACACTTGCTGCCATATCTATCACCAAACAATTCGAAGTCATGCATCACACACAATACCTACTAAATAACTTATCCTGTTAAGATGGCATTCTGACGAAACCCTAGGTTTCATCGACAACATATCATGACGGAAGACTAGGTTTCGTCGGGTGAGTTGTGACGAAACACCACCAGGTTTCGTCGTCTTCCTTCATGGCGAAACAGCCATTAAGTTTCGTCGACTTCATTCATGTGATGAAACAGTTTCACATATCAAACCCTAATTCATATTTTAGCAGTTAACAAGATCATCATCAACCTAACATTTTATTCGCATCGAAGAACATGGAAATCTCTAGAACAGACTAACAGTACATCAAATATCAATATGCCATTACTACTAAACCTGGTCATATCAGGTTACCAGTTTTGTCATAAGAACCCTAGTTCATCAATTTGCGAATATCGATCATAAACCAAACATGTAGTCCACTTTTGCATACAAGAACACACAAGCAAACACCCAAGAATTTTTAATTACTGAGTTATCATACTTACCGGAATAAAGAGTGTGCAAATGGAAAGCTTCGGAGATGAAGGAGGGGCTGCCGTCACAGTTTAGGGAAGGGGGAGGTGGATTAGGGTTTTGGAATTCTTGTGTGTGTGTGCAATATGTGATAAGTCACACACAGACGTGTGTACGTATAAGCATAAGGGAACAGGGCGAGCCCAGCATGGGTTCGAGAAGATCTTGGGCTGCGACCAGCTTAGCGTTGAGGAGGGATTGGGCCGAGAGCCCAAACTATCTAAATAGTGGTGTACGATTACGAACGAAGTGTGCGGTCCGAAGGTTTTTTTTTGTGTGATCCGAGATGAAGTGTGCGACTAAGGGTTCCCCACCAAATCATACGTTCACAAACATACATATGATATTAAACACGTTCTCTTTAACAAACACCTTCACATATAATATTCCACGTATCACATAAAGCAATTTATAAACGTTCAAACAAGTTACATCAAACACAAAAATAGATTCTTAAATACGAGTTGTTACATCATCCCCAACTTGAAAGAAATTTCGTCCTAAAATTTAGCACGCAGGTTGCATGGTTTTCCTGGGGTGTCACATCATCCCCCCGTTGATTTGGAATTTCGTCCTGAAATTCCACAGTAGCTTCAGCCTCAGCCGTGGTTCCATTGTTCTCGAACAACTGGGGATACTTGTGTTTCATTTGGTCTTCTCGTTTTGAGGTAAACTCTGGGCCACAACGGGAGTTCCAACGAACTCGAACAATAGGTATCCTGGTGCGTTTGAGAATCTTGACCTCCCGGTCCAAGATTTCCACTGGTTCTTCTACAAATCACAGCTGATCGTCGATAGTGAGCTCCTTGAAAGGAACTATGAGAGTTTCATCTGACAGACACTTCTTCAGATTTGACACATGCGATACGTTGTGAACTCCGCTGAGTTCCTCGGGTAGATTCAATCTGTAGGCCACCTTACCAATTCTCTCAGTGATTTCGAAAGGTCCAACATAACGTAAGTTAATCTTGCCACACTTCTCAAGGCGTACCGCACCCTCCCAGGGTGAGACTTCCCATATGATACGTTCACCGGCAGCGAACTTTCAGTGTTCCCTAAGTCATCAGGTTTCCTGGCGATCACGCGTTGTCACCACCCTATTTCCAATCTAAATAATCTTCCCAAGAGTTTCGAGTGTAAGTTCTGGACCCGTGATTAGGTTGACATCCACCTCAGTCCAACAAGGAGGTTGGCATTGTCATCCATGCAATGCCTCAAACGGAGCTGTCTGATTACTAGAGTGGTGACTGCTGCGGTAAAACTTAACCAAAGGTAAGTATCCTTCCAATTCTTACTAAAGTTGATCATACACATGCTTGCAGCATGTCTTTGAGTGTTAGGTTGGTTTGTTTACTCCGACTGTCTGTCCTACGGTGATAAGCAATGCTCGAGTCTAAGCGTGAGCCAAGGGCGTTGTGTAGTACCCGTCATAACTCAGGTATATATCAAAATCAGAGATAACAGGAGTTGGCACCTCGTGCCTAAAATCCACCTCTCTCAGAGGAATATTCACAAACTGTGGAGACTCCTCAGTTTCCTTGATTGCAAGAGAGTGTACTGGTTACGTGAGACAACTCAACGATCACCCGGGCGATATCGGTCCCGTTCTGAGATTTTGGTAGGCCATTGATAAAATCCTTGGTTGTCTGTTCCAATCTCCAAACAAGTGTTTCTGATTACTGACACAACCAAGAGGTTTCTGATGTTCCATTTTGACTTTCGCACAAGTCGAACGTCATTCGCATGATTCGTTGCGTAGGCCTTCAAGCCAGTTGCCAGTACAAGATCCTTAGATCCTAAGATATTCCATCAAGATCCAGATGACTAGAATGTTGAAGCTGGTGTGCTTCCCTCAACACCAGTTCCCTTGGATTGCTGCGTAGTGAGACTCATATCTGTTTCCTGAAACAACGAGTATCGTCCATCTCGGCAGAAGTTGTTCCTCCATGCCCCGCATGGACCCAACTTGAAAAATTTTCTCCTTTCAGTGTTTCAGTTTGGACATGCGAGTCTAATCAGATAGGGTAGAATTGATGGTGGGCTGCGAGGCTCATAAGCGTCTAGGCTTCACAGTCGAATTCAGTCAAAGGTTTCATCCGGCGATGTCATTACGTGTTTAATTCCTTAGAAACAGCGGTACACATGAGGCCCTTGTGATCGGTCTAAGTAACGCATCTGGTACCGTCCAAGTAATGCCTCCAACTTAAATCCAAGACCATGGTTTCTATTGCTGGTTGTGGTTCGTGCAACTCTCCTTATAATTCCACCATGTAAGCCATCACTTTGCTCGTGTTGTATCGACTGTAACTAGAACTCTGGTTCGAATCATCATGGTATACCACTAGATCGCCCGTACCCTCGGGTAAAGACAGTACTCGGTGCATCGTAGGGTTGAGTTTCAAAAGCTGAAAAGACGTCCTCCTGTTTCGTCCTTCACGAACACAACACCTTACTGCGCTAAGGAGATTTAAGCTGTGCGACCTTCGAAAATCTTGTGGGTAAGCTGCGATAGTATCTAGCGAAACCAAGGAATTGCTGACTTCGCACGCAATAGCTCCTCCCACAGAAGCGCTGAGATAGGATACATATGCCACCCATGGTGTTCCTTTCTCCTGGTCATGATTCAGAACGTCATCGACAAATACCATCGATTCATGTGATCCCTGAAGCTGATGGTGTGTTGATCAACTCAATAATCATGGTGTACAAAGTTGAAATGGCTGCATTGCGTTCGACATGCTGTTCTAAGAGCATTGGACTTCCATCTGATGATAGTTCATTCACTAGCCAATCCTCGAGTGGAGGCTTGTTCCTCGCAACTGGTCGACGGGTTGTCAATACGTGGTTGAGGCAAACGGTTCTTGACTGTCACCTTGTTGAGTTCTCGATAGTCAGTACACATACGAAAAGGCTTCTCTTCATGGGTATAGCGAGGGCTCCTTAAAGCGAAAACTCCTGTCCGACAGTTCCTGTGGTTGCTTAAACAGCTCCTGCAACCCTCCTGGTGCCAGACGGTAAAGAATACGAGTAGTTAGAACTGCCTCTGGCGTGAGGTCAAACTGAGTTCCTACCTAAAAGTTGTAGAGATGATCCTGGAAGTTCCTCGGGTAGCACATTGAGGGTAACCACAAACAACTGGTGGATCCTCGATCCTCTTTGTCAATAACAGTTGCTAACATAGCGGGGTAATCCCTCCGTAGACACTCTTGGCTTTCATTGCTGGAATGACGCTAACCGTTGCGCCACTTTGACGCGTTAGAACAGATAACAATCCTTCACTAAGGAGAGGGATATGTAGAATGTTCTCCTCACAGGGTACATCTATCAAGAATGACAGAGGGAAGGTCGATGTCGAACACTTATCCCACAAGGTCGAGTTGGCATCCCAACGATCATATGAGGTTTCCATTGTCTTGCCATCAGCCGATTCCACAGCAGGTTAGGTTTCAAGAAGCATCAGGGTTATATAGAACAGAGACGAAGTGATTCGTTACCAAGAACGTGTATGCCACCATGTTATTACAATCCTGGCGTCGCCCACTCCCATCCTAAATGCCCTTCCATGAGCATCATTTCCAGTGTTGCTGTTTTCATTACAAAGATTTCCAGTACTATTGTTGTTCCTTTGGTTGTTGTCTTCTTAACTTAACTACGGCCAATCCATGTTGTAGGCACCTTTATTTCCATACTGTAGGCTAGGGTTACGAATACCTTGTTGTCGCTGCGACTGCTGCTCCCAATGTCTTTGCTCGAAACGATGCCCTACGATACTTCACCATCAGAGTCCATCTTTTCACATTCTGAGCCATGTCCTAAAGCGCTACTCACTGTGCTAGCAGTTACATATTCCACGTTATAGTCGATTGTCATTGCTTATGTCCCGATTGGTTCATTAGAGTGGACTCCCATGAGTCGATGACAAAGGTTAAGGATTCGATTGAAGCCAATTCGCTGGTGCTCGTTGCCAGTAAGAGTGGACTCCCATGATTCGTATGAGTGGACTCCCATGAGTTGCTGCAAGTTGTTTGAGTAATACACAGTATATTGCGGGAGTGCTGCAGAAGTGATCACACTTCGGGATTTAAGACGTCAATACATGAGTTCCAGCAAACGAAGAGGAGTAAGAAAGGTATCGATCAATCATTCGACGCTGCGACATCTAACTCAGGGACATTTGTATAAGCACCTAACATTCTACACGGTTTGCTAAGTGTTCAGATGGGTGTTTAGGTAATACTCGATAGCATCGTGATTCGAAAGGATCCAGAGATGTATGAAAAGTTCACGTTCGAGTAGGGGACAATCACTGCTATGACCCCTATAGGTTTTTTATGTTTCACATCGATCAAATAACGGAACGGAACCCCTTTTTCACTTGTTAAGCCTCACTGGGACTCACATGCAACCTACATTATTATTGTGTGTGCACCCACAATAATATTGCGATTTGCATACTCATCTTAGTTCCTCCTAACTCATGTCAAATGGTTCCTCAAACTCAGAAGTCAAACAGAGGTCGTCAAAGTAATAGGATCACAAAAATCCAAGGACTATGGTATACTATCAACGCATCATAAGGTAAGCAAGCAATCCATGCCATCATGCTATAGTGACGAGTGTGTGTTCGTATGTTTTGTCATAAACAAATGTGTACTAGTCACGTAATGTATGTAACGAGTAAGAAAGACGAACCTTGCAATCTGGAGCTGAGTGTCATGGTCGTATTCACGTTTTCAGAACTGTTCGGTTATAGTCTGGTTTTATAAAAACGTTCCTCTCCTTTTTAAAACCAAGTTCACTATAACCAATGGCTCTGATACCAGTCTGTCACACCCCCAAAATACCACGTGCGGAAACCCCCGCGAGGCGTGTGACGTACCAGGATCCAAGCCACCAATCACATTGAACTCATAATTATAATTAATTAAAACTTTCATTCAATAACATAAAGCGTTACAAACGTTACATATCATTTATTGTATACAGCGGAAGCATAACTCATTTGTTAAGTGTTTCGTAAACCGTGAGTACATAAACCATTAAGCTTGTATTGAGATTCCATGTATCTCAACCCATGACCACTCCAGCCTCCCAGACAGCAAGTTCCAAATGATATAAGCCTATAGACCTGCAAGGCATGTAACAACGAGTCAACAACAAAGTTGAGCGAGTTCACAGTTGGTGTTCATTTTAAAGTTGCTCCATAAACCATAAGTTCATTCGTAAATCATGAGTTAACCAATTTCCTTGTTTCCCAAACCATAACCATAACCATAACCAGTGGGGGCTACCCCATGTAAACCACTAGACCCGTTACCATATCGACCACTGACTGAAGTAAGTTGGTGCCCTAGCGTCAATGTCTATCATCATTGACGTGCCCAGATCCATTAGTTCACGCCCGTCCTCTGCGGCACAGTGTGAGGCTTGTCAAACCTAAATAGCACTATCTAACTAATGACCCGCTCGCCATTGGTCTGGCGATTAAGTCGATATAAAATGAGGGACTTCATGATAGAGTTTTTGGTCTAGTATCAATGTTATCACCCTTCAATAAAGAGGATGTGGTACGTGTCCCCAAACCAGGAGATCACGCAGTTTCCAATTAAATCCTTAGTACGTGTTGTCATCCTTCAATAAAGAGGATGTAATACGTGTTCCAAACCAGGAGATCATGCAGTTTCCGATTAAATCCTTTACCCATTCCCAACCACCGGGAATCCCATGCCTTGTAGAAAGTGTGAACTCACCTTGGTTTGCTCGGTAATATTAGTTACTTGTTCGCACATAATCAGTCAAAGCCTATGATGTTCATATACACGAAATCAGTTCACATTCACGTTGTTCACATATACCACATATCCACATACACATTACACGAGTAGCATACAAGTAAGACACACGTGCTTACGCAAGTTGTAACTGTTAATCATGCAATCCATTAATCTATCACGTTTATTGTAAAATCACATAACCAGCGTATGGGTTTCATATGCAAGTCATTCACACAACGGTACACATATTTCCACCGATTGCATTTGCCGCATGAGTTACCGTTTAACATGTAACAAGTACCTAACCCTTATCCAAGTCTACATCCCATGTGTATGGCACGTAATACATCTAACAGGTGGGTCTGCTACTAACAGTCCATCACACTTCTCATTCTTATTCGGCATTAATAACATGCACACATGTTATATCATTCTAATTCAATCATTAATAGCATGCACTCAGATGATATCGTACTACTTCAGCATTAGTGATTGAACCAATTTATTCTAAAATTTGATTGGGCCAAATCCAATTAGTGCTTATCTAAGTGGCTGCTTGAATTGTCTTTTGTGCTCACATGGGCCGTCAAAACAATCAATGATTACATGATCTAACAACAGCAGACGTGATTACAACTAATCAGCAATATCACGTGAACTTTAGTTCAGCATTAGTGACATGCACATATATTATATTTACAAATATGAACACTTGCTGCCATATCTAACACCAAACAATCGAAGTCATGCATCACACACAATACCTAATACATAACTTATCCTGTTAAGATGGCATTCTGACGAAACCCTAGGTTTCGTCGACAACAGATCATGACGGAAGACTAGGTTTCGTCGGGTGAGTTGTGACGAAACACCACCAGGTTTCGTCTTCTTCCTTCATGGCGAAACAACCATTAAGTTTCTTCGACTTCATTCATGTGATGAAACAGTTTCACATATCAAACCCTAATTCATATTTTAGCAGTTAACAAGATCATCATCAACCTAACATTCTATTCGCATCGAAGAACATGGAAATCTCTAGAATAGACTAACAGTACATCAAATATCAATTTGCCATTACTACTAAACCTGGTCGTATCAGGTTACCAGTTTTTTCATAAGAACCCTAGTTCATCAATTTGCGAATATCGATCATAAACCAAACATGTAGTCCACTTTTGCATACAAGAACACACAAGCAAACATCTAAGAATTTTTAATTACTCAGTTATCATACTTACTGGAATAAAGAGTGTGCAAATGGAAAGCCTCAGAGATGAAGGAGGGGCTGCCGTCACAGTTTAGGGAAGGGGGAGGTGGATAAGGGTTTTGGAATTCTTGTGTGTGTGTGTAATATGTGATAAGTCACACACAAACGTGTGTACGTATAAGCATATGGGAACAGGCCGAGCCCAGCATGGGTTCGAGAAGATCTTGGGCTGCGACCAGCTTAGCGTTGAGGAGGGATTGGGCGAAGAGCCCAAACTATCTAAATAGTGGTGTACGGTTACGAACGAAGTGTGCGGTCCAAAGGTTTTTTTTTTTGTGTGATCCGAGATGAAGTGTGCGACTAAGGGTTCCCTACCAAATCATACGTTCACAAACATACATATGATATTAAACACATTCTCTTTAACAAACACCTTCACATATAATATTCTACGTATCACATAAAACAATTTATAAACGTTCAAACAAGTTACATCAAACACAAAAATAGGTTCTTAAATACGAGTTGTCACACCAATGTTATTTGTTATCAAGCAATACTGATTAAAGCGGGATTATACAATTTAACCATATACGATTAAAAGGTTTCTACACCGGACCAAGCGGTAATAATTTACCGTATCCCAAGCCCGTATAAGGGAAATAAGTTAAAAGTTTTTACCTGAGCTAAAATGTAAATTATACTCAGCTGTATATTCTAATCAACAAGTGCAAATACTTCTACCGGGGCTCTTAATCTAGAACGAAGGTTTTTATTAACCTATTAGATTCCTAACGGGTCTTATTCAAGTTGTAACTTAGACCGGTTAGTTTTAAGGAAATGTTTACGGTACAAAATGCAAGATTAAGCGATGACCGGATTGGAATGTAATTTAGACCCGAAAAGTATGGAGACTTGTAATAAATGGGTAAACTAATTACATTCTGGATTTTGAAGCAAAAATGATAAGGTTTGTCCCGTTTCGGCTATTTTATGCAAACTAGTTACATAAACCGTACCGAACGCGTATATACATAACGGGTAACCGAATCAGTCATGTACAAGTTTCACAAGTTAATATGCTTAAAATATGTTGTGATATCAGTAGGATATCTTCAATTATGCCCAAAATGAATTTAAAACCAATTTAAGCCCCGAAAGGGTATTTTGGCCATTTTAAAGTTTATAAAAGAGGCTTAATAGAAAACTAAGGTTCTGGTCTAAAATATTCAGTAAAAATATTTATTTTATCAAGTTACATCAGTAAGATATCATACATATGTGAGGTTTAATCATTCATGGCCAAACTATGCACCGTAGGGGCATTTTGGTCATTTCACATATGCTTTTAAGGTCAATTTGGAAATCTGAGTTCAAGACTTATACTTACTGTTAAGATATTAAAATTTATTTATAAAATCAGTAGGTAACAAGTCTTAGGCGTTAAATATGGTTTTAAATCATACTATGCGCTTAATTAGCGTAAAATCAGTAAGACCCTCTGGCTTACTCGTACAACCCGAGATCCTGATGTGGAAATGGTAGAGTATAGCTATGGACTTCATTACGAAACTCCCCCACACGCCATCAGGTCACAATAGTATTTGGGTTATCGTTGACCAACTTACGAATTCCGCCCACTTTCTGCCGATACGAGAAGATTATAAGGTTGAACGATTAGCAAGAATCTATACCGACGAAGTCATTTGTCGACATGGGACGCCTCGTGACATCATCTCTGACCACGATGGTCGATTTACTTCATGCCTTTGGGAAAATTTTCAATCCGCTCTCGGTACTACTCTTAATCTCAGTACCGCTTTCCATCCCCAGACCGATGGTCAGACTGAACGCACGATTCGCACCCTTGAAGACATGCTTCGCTCGTGCGTTATAGATTTTTGTGGTAATTGGGATTCACATTTACCTTTAGTCGAATTCTCGTATGTCACGGCCCCGGCCTGGTTTTACCTGGTTCAGAAGCCGCGAGACAGAAAACCTGTGGTATTGGTGTTAAATTAGGCAGTGGAAATCTTAATAGGATCGTTTAGCTGAAAACACCCCCTTTATTTTATTTAAATTTTCGGGACAAACCCCGTTCTTTACAATAAAGGAATTCTACTGTGAAACTCCTTGGTTACAAAAACATGTTTATTTATTTACTGAGCCACTTTATCCAAGCTGGTAGTGCTACACGACACTTTTCCTGGTTCACAGTAAATCACCTGAAACATGTTTAAAAAGAATTTATCAGCGGGGAAATACTGGTGACTCATTCAATTTGTACAAAACGACTCTTGGTTATAAATTACAGTATTAAGAGCGATTACAATTTCTCCTATCTTATAATTATCTGGTCCAGTGTCACTCAACCGGATTTGTGACTATGGTCATACCACCATTGGGTCCTTTCACCCAATAGTGACGATTATCACTATTTAGGTCATTTCACCTAAAACTGAGAAAACAGTAGTAATGTGCACAATACCCCACTTACTGCCAGAAATTTAAGATAACAAAGACTTAATCCCTGTAAAATATAACTGAAAAACATTTAGGTATTGTAAAACACCTTTGATAAAAAGAGAATGACTCACTTTGCAGATTTAGACGGACAAAGTTTTGCCTACTGATTTAGCCTGGTAACCTAGTTAAAAATGTAACGAAACTAGGTTAGTAACTTAATACAACATTTACGATAATTTCACGAAATCAAAACCCTCACGACGAATGACAAAGTATAGCCCGAGTTCAGGAAGCACTTAAACATCCATCGGATCGGTTTCAATCGATCGGACATTGTATCGTAGCAGTGATTGAGTTAGTACCCTGTTATTGTAGCAGCGTCTCGACCCTAGAATTGAAAATTCGCACAAAAAGAAAGCTGATTTGATGAGAATTTGCAAGCAGAATGGAATGGCCATGCAACGTCGAATTTATAGCTGAAATTTTAGTTTGTCGCTGCCCATGAAGGCCCTAAGGCCGGTTTACGCGCCTCGCGAGGGCCACCCTAGCTACTACTAGGACTGTCATGTCACCACCTAGGTCTGCCACGTGTCTGACACATGGCCTTGATCGTTATCCGGAGTTTTGTCAACCTGTCACGCCCTGCGTAAGCTTTGGTTAACCCTTACGCGGCCCGCGACCAAGTGATAAAACTTGGTTTTCTTGATTTTTCATAAGAATTAGGGTTTTAGGGGTCTAGGTTTTCACTTACGAAGTATTTTGGGACAATTTCGTGCAGGTCCTTACATCCTCCCCACCTTATTTAAAATCTCGTCCTCGAGATTTACTGGAATAAGTGAGGATACTTTCGCTTCATTTCTGATTCCAATTCCCATGTGTACTCAGGTCCTCTTTTCGAATCCCATTTTACTTTAACTAGCACCAGCCATTTGTGCCTGGGGAACTTGACCTTTCTGTCTTCTATTTGAAGAGGTTTCTCAACAAACTTCAACTTTTCATTTATCTCTATGTCCTGAAGAGGTACTACCAGTGATTCATCAGATAAACACTTCTTGAGATTAGATACATGAAACACATCATGTACTCCGGCTAGTTCTTCTGGTAGTTGTAATTTATAGGCAACTGGTCCTATTCGTTGGGTAACTGTGAACGGTCGGTCCTATGTACCTTGGACTTAACTTTCCCTTCTTTCCGAATCGAACTACCCCTTTCCAAGGAGAAACTTTTAAGAGTACCTTGTCTCCAACTTGGAATTCCAATGGCTTACGTCGATTGTCTGCATAACTCTTCTGGGGATCTCGAGCCGTTTTCAGTCTTTCCTTTATTTGAGTTATCTTATCGGTGGTTTCCTGTACAATCTCGGGACCTGATAATTGACTTTCTCCTATTTCTGCCCAACAAACTGGGGTTCGGCAGTTTCGTCCATACAGTGCTTCGAACGGGGCAGCATTGATGCATGCGTGATAACTATCGTTATAGGAGAATTCTATTAGTGGGAGGTGGTCATCCCAGTTTCCACCAAAATCTATTACACATGCCCAAAGCATGTCTTCAAGGATTTGGATCGTCCTTTCACTTTGTCCATCTGTTTGGGGATGGTATGCAATACTTAAATTTAGTCGGGTCCCCATTGTTTCTTGGAAACTAGTCCAGAAATGCGAAGTGAAACGACTATCCCTATCTGACACAATAGAGAGTGGGACTCCGTGTAGTGATACTACCTCGTCTACGTATAACTTAGCCAATCTTTCCATACTAAAGGTTTCCTTCATTGGTAGGAAATGAGCTGATTTGGTTAATAGGTCTACAATGACCCAAATTGCATCGTTACCTTTCTTGGTCTTGGGTAGCTTAGTAACAAAATCCATGGTTATTAGTTCCCATTTCCATACAGTCATTTCTAACTGTTGAAGCAAACCTGAAGGTTTCTGGTGTTCTGCCTTAACTTGCGAACAAGTTAGACACTTAGAAACGTATCTAGCTATGTCCTTTTTCATTCCTATCCACCAGAAGTTATTTCTTAAATCTTGATACATCTTGTTATTACCAGGATGCATCGTATACCTAGATTTATGGGCTTCCTCTAAAATTTTATCTCTTAAATTTCCTTGCTTAGGTACCCAAATTCTCTTTGTATGGAATCTCCAAATTCTATCAGTCCCTTGCTCTAATTCTTTAATCCTTCCATTCATTCCTTCAGCATCATCCTTGATTGTTGTTTCCTGAACGTTCTTAAGTTGTTCCATTAAATCGAATTGGAGATTTAATCTAAGAGCACGAACTCGCCTTTGTTTCTCATGATACTTACGACTTAGGGCATCTGCTACTACATTTGCTTTTCCTTCGTGAAATAAAATATCACATTCGTAGTCGCTTAGAATTTCCATCCATCTCCTTTGCCTCATGTTTAATTCTTTTTGCCCAAATATGTACCTTAAAATCTTATGATCTGTATAGACAGTAAACTTACTTCCGTACAGATAATGTCTCCAAATTTTAAGGGAAAAAATTATTGCTCCTAACTCTAAGTCGTGAGTCGTATAATTTTCCTCTTGCTTCTTCAACTGCCTTGATGCATACGCAATTACCTTTTTGCGTTGCATGAGCACACATCCTAACCCTAACTTAGAAGCATCGCAGAAGACTTCAAAATCTTCCGTTCCGTCTGGTAAGGCAAGAATTGGGGAATTTGTTAATCTTTGCTTCAAAATCTTAAAGGCTTCCTCTTGCTTAGGTCCCCATTCAAACTTAACAGTTTTACAGGTGAGCTTAGTTAATGGAACAACTATCTTAGAAAAATATTTAATGAAGCGCCTATAATATCCAGCTAATCCCAGAAAACTTCTAACTTCGGTAGCTGATTGTGGGACCTTCCAATTTGTGATCGCCTCTATCTTGGAGGGATCCACGTGAATGCCTTCGTGATTCACCATGTGTCCTAAAAACTGCACTTCTTGTAGCCAAAATTCACACTTCGAAAATTTGGCGTAAAGCTTTTCCTTTCTTAACAAAGTTAAAAGTGCCTGCATGTGCTTGCAATACTCGTCCTGGCTTTTGGAATAAATAAGTATATCGTGGATGAAGACAATTACGAATTTATCCAAATACGGCTTACAGATCCTATTCATCATGTCCATGAATGCTGCAGGGGCATTCGTTAGTCCAAATGGCATGACTGTAAACTCGTAGTGGCCATACCTAGTCCTGAAAGCAGTTGTAGGTATGTCTTCTTCCTGTATCTTTAATTGATGATATCCGGAGCGCAAATCTATCTTAGAGAAATACCTAGCTCCTTGAAGTTGATCAAAAAGATCATCAATCCTAGGTAATAATGGGTACCGATTCTTGATTGTAATCTTATTCAATTCCCTATAATCGATACACATCCGCATCGAACCATCCTTCTTTTTCACAAACAACACAGGTGCTCCCCAAGGGGATGAACTAGGTTGTATAAATCCTTTGCTTAACAATTCATCTAACTGCTTTTTCAATTCTAACATTTCTGTGGGTGCTAACCGATAAGGTGCCTTAGCTATTGGTGCAGTTCCTGGAATTAGATGAATTCTAAACTCTACTTCTCTATCGGGTGCTAGTCCAGGCAGCTCGTTTGGAAATACATCCGGGTATTCTGACACTACTGGGATTTCCTGAGGTTCCTTACCTTTAGTGTTAATGATCACCGAAATCATATACACTATTCCTTGTTTTCGTTCATAACTAGCAACTTTCATTACTGAAATGAACTTCATTGGTTTACGTGGCTTATCTCCTGTAACCACAATTACTTCCCCTGTGGGTGTATGAATTTCTATGGAATTCTTATCACAGAGGATTCGAGCATGGTTGGCTACTAACCAATCCATTCCTAACACAACATCGAATCCAGCTAAATTCATAGGTAGGAGTTTGGCAGAAAATTTATGTCCTGAAAGTTCTATCTTCCCCTCTTGGAGAACCTTATCTATGTTAACAGAATTTTCATCTGCCGTTTCTACCGTATAAATCTGCCTAAGTTTGGTTAAAGGTAGGTTAAGGGCTTGGCAGAATGAAGTATTTATAAAAATTTGGTTTGCACTAGAGTCAAATAATACTTTTGCGTAAATATCATGTACAAGGAACGTACCAGCTATCACATCCGGAATCAGATCTGCTTCTTGCGTGGTTAGCTGGAAGGCTCTTGCATTTTTCTTATTAGTTCCTTCGGCAGGTTTGGCCTTGTCGTCAGCTGCCTTAACCAATTTAGGGCAATCTGGCTTAATGTGCCCAGTTTCTCCGCAGTTATAGCAGATCATTGTCTTTCTCCTGCATTCTTCTTCTCGGTGCCCCGATCTATTACATAAATTGCAATACCCTTTACATCTCCCAAAATGCATTCTTTTACAGGTACTGCAAGACAGAGCGCTAAAGAATTGCCCGGTCCCCTTTTTCTTGAAGTTACTACTATTATTACCTCCACGAAATCCTTGGGTAATCTTTTGAGCCAATTCCTTTTTCCTGTTTTCTTCTCTCGTGCGCACCAGTCCGTCAATTAAGGTGTTGGCCAGTTCGACCGCATCGTCAATTTTTCGGGGTCTCGCAGCCTTGACTATATCCCGAATCTTGCTAATTAGTCCCCAGATATATCGAGAAATAAGCACCGGTTCTGGCGAAGCCAGAGTTGGCACAATTCTAGCATACTCGAAAAATTTCAAAGTATACCCTCGACATTCAACATCCACCATCCGGTGGTTCAGGAACTTATTTGTCATCCGTTCCTTTTCGTAGGAGGGACAAAACTTTCTTTCTACCAATTCCTTGAATTCCTCCCAACTCATGGCATAAGCCACGTCGCTTCCCTTAGCCTGCAGCACCGTGTTCCACCATTCTAATGCCTCTTCCTTGAAAAGGTGGGATGCATACATAACCTTGTCTTCCTCTGCGCATTTACTGATTTTAATTACTGCTTCGGTCTTTTCCAACCATCGCAGTGCGGCAGTTGCCCCTTCATTGCCTGCAAATTCGGCTGGCTTACAGGCAAGGAATTCTTTATAAGTGCAACCAGTCGTTGCCACTTTCATTTTCTTAAGTATTGGGGCTTGAACCACATTATTATTATTATTATTATTATTATTATTATTATTTTTGCCGCCTCCATTTACACTGTTACTGAAATTATCGTAGCGAGTGCGTTTACCATGGTTGGCTTGTGAAGGTTCAACAGGGTTCTTAACAGCAGCGACGATTGCAGGGATAGCATTGGCTATTCCCTGAGCAACGATATTTTCTATATCTTGCCTATTAAGAAAATGATCTTCATCTTGTTGTTCCGATTGGTTAACTTCATTGACTGGTTCATTTACTGCGTTTTCCATCTGAATAATTAACAAGGTATATATATAAATTATTGTCACAATTCGGATAACAATTAAACACAACAAGGCAATCACAACATAATTAAATCAACACATATAGCGAAAATCGTCGATCTTTCGACATTTATATATTTTATAATAGTATGCATTAATACACACCATTTATTTTACAAAGGTTTTATTTTAGTTAGTATTATACAATATTATACATTATATTATTGTTATTATTATTATATTATCATTATATTATTATTATTATACAAAACATTCAACTCCCGTTAACTGGCTTTTTTTAGAAACGACGCTCCCTCTCGTCGTACTTCCACGAAATATTTTCCCCCATGTCTCGAATCCGATTCCCCATATCCACCAGCTCTTAGCCATAGCGGCGTAATTCAGCAACGTTCTCCGGATTCATGGGTGGAAATGGTGCAGGTTCAGGATCAAACTGGGGAAAGTAAACATTTGGGTTATTCATAAAATTTTGAAAATGCCAGTCGCTCGTCCACCATTCTTCCAATTCTCTGGGAAGAAGTTGAGGGTTGAAAATTGGGTCTGGAATAGCAGGTTCCAAATTAACAGGAAGTTCTGATTGAGCGGGGTAATTGAAAAGGGTTTCGTCAGCAGGTCCGATGAGGTCACAGTTTGCAAGTTTTCTATCCAATTCTTCCCAAGGTGGCAACTCCGGGGCTTGACCAGAGCTCTCCCCTATTTCCTTTCCTTTTCCTTTATTTTTTGAATCCTCTGTCTTTTTCACCTTTTAGGCAGCTGGCTTCTTCCTTCGTCCACGTTTCCAATCCAGGATTCTTCTCCTCTTTTTAGGCTTGGGTTTCTCCTGGGACTGGGCCTGGAACACTAGTGGCTCCTCAGTATCCGCTTGATAGCCGGATTGGGTTCCTATTGTATCCATATCGGTGGTATGGATTGTAAAGTTTCGGAGTGCTTCCGACAGTTCATTCATGCTGTTAGTACATATGAAGAAACACACAAAAACTCAAATTAAAATTTTATTTATAAGTTAAATTTTCACAGAATCACAAAAATGGTAATCTGAAAAATTAAGTATTTCTAAATACTTAATTGGCTTAAATCAGTGGATCTGATACCACCTTTTTCTTTCACAGCCCCCGGCCCGGTTTTACCCGGTTCAGAAGCCGCGAGACAGAAACCCGTGGTATTGGTGTTTAATTAGGCAACGGAAATCTTAACAGGATCGTTTAGCTGAAAACACCCCCTTTATTTTATTTAAATTTTCGGGACAAACCCCGTTCTTTACAATAAAGGAATTCCACTGGGAAACTCCTTGGTTACAAAAACATGTTTATTTATTTACTGAGCCACTTTATCCAAGCTGGTAGTGCTACACGGCACTTTTCCTGGTTCACAGTAAATCACCTGAAACATGTTTAAAAAGAATTTATCAGCGGGGAAATACTGGTGACTCATTCAATTTGTACAAAACGACTCTTGGTTATAAATTACAGTATTAAGAGCGATTAAAATTGCTCCTATCTTATAATTATCTGGTCCAGTGTCACTCAACCAGATTTGTGACTATGGTCATACCACCATTGGGTCCTTTCACCCAATAGTGACGATTATCACTATTTAGGTCCTTTCACCTAAAAGTGAGAAAACACCAGTAATGTGCACAATACCCCACTTACTGCCAGTAATTTAAGATAACAAAGACTTAATCTCTGTAAAATATAATTGGAAAACATTTAGGTATTGTAAAACACTTTTGATAAAAAGAGAATGACTCACTTTGCAGATTTAGACGGACAGAGTTTTGCCTACTGATTTAGCCTGGTAACCTAGTTAAATAATGTAACGAAACTAGGTTAGTAACTTAATACAACATTTACGATAATTTCACGAAATCAAAACCCTCACGACGAATGACAAAGTATAGCCTGAGTTCAGGCAGCACTTAAACATCCATCGGATCGGTTTCAATCGATCGGACACTGTATCGTAGCAGTGATCGAGTTAGTACCCTGTTATCGTAGCAGCGTCTCGACCCTAGAATTGAAAATTCATACAAAAAGAAAGCTGATTTGATGAGAATTTGCAAGCAGAATGGAATGGCCATGCAACATCGAATTTATAGTTGAAATTTTAGTTTGTCGCGGCCCGCGAAGGCCCTAAGGCCGGTTTACGCGCCCCGCGAGGGCCACCCTAGCTACTGCTTGGGCTGCCGTGTCACCACCTAGGTCTGCCACGTGTCTGACACGTGGCCTTGATCGTTATCCGGAGTTTTGTCAACCTGTCGCGCCCCGCGTAAGCTTTGGCTAACCCTTACGTGGCTCGCGACCAAGTGATAAAACTTGGTTTTCTTGATTTTTCATAAGAATTAGGGTTTTAGGGGTCCGGGTTTTCACTTACGGAGTGTTTTGGGACAATTTCGTGCAGGTCCTTACATCGTACAACAACAGTTATCACTCTAGCATTCAAATGGCACCCTTTGAATCATTATATGGAAGAAAATGTCGATCGCCCATTGTATGGCACGAGATCGGAGACGCGCAAATTACCGGTCCTGAGTTATTGCAAGAAACGATCGACAAGATCCTCCAGATACGAGACAATCTCTTGAAAGCTCTGAGTCATCAAAAGAGTTACGCCGATAAACGCCGCAAGCCCCTTGAGTTCGAAGTTGGTGATCACGTACTCCTAAAGGTTTCACCTTGGAAGGGGGTGATCCGATTCGGCAAGAAAGGAAGCTAGCGCCTCGATACGTTGGACCCTTTAAGATTCTGTAATGAATTGGCAAAGTGGCCTACAGACTCGAATTACCGGAGGAACTTAGCAACGTACATCCGACTTTCCACGTTTCAAACCTCAAGAAGTGTCTAGCCGAAGAGAATTTGCATGTCCCTCTCGAGGATTTACAAGTGGACGAAACATTACACTTCGTGGAAAAGCCAGTAGAGATCACGGACCGAGTGACCAAGAAGCTCCGACGCTCAAGCATTCCTTTAGTGAAGGTTCGCTGGGAAGGCAAACGCGACGCCGAGTTCACTTGGGAACTCGAGAGGGATATGAAAGCTAAATATCCACATCTCTTCGTTGCCTGCGCCTTAATTTCGGGATGAAATTCCCTAAAGTATGGGAGACTGTAACAACCCGACTTTCCGGGTAAAGTCAAAGTCAAAGTCAAGGTCAAGTCATATTGTTACTCAGATCTGACATTCCATGCTTAATTGACTTGTACTCTCGAGATTCGATAAATAGTTTAACCCGTTACGGTAAACGATATATTGGTTGACGATTTTAAACGATATTTTTAAACTATGTTTCACAACGCTTATTCAAAACACAGTTAACGCATTTAAAACGCTCTTTATCACATTGTTACTTCACGCTATCACAACGCAACGCAATGCAAACTCGAAACGCAGTTACTGGTATTTTTCTGTGTGTGTTATTATGTGTTTTATTTGTGTGTGCCTCGTATATGTTTTGGGATGTTATTTGCAAACGCAATCTCATCGCAAACTCGAAACGCAGATTTACTTTTATGCTTTTTATGTGTTATGTTATTTGTGTAACTACTTGTTTAATGCTATCGCAACGCTTACTCGCAACTCGCTTAAACGCAACGCAACGCTTATCGCACAAAACGAAAGTCAGAAAATATAACAACCCTAAAGAAAACCGACACCCTCATAAATTTTCCGACACCCTAAAAATATTTAAAATATCCCAATATGTCCCTAAAAACACCCCATACGTGAAAACGGACCCCGAATACCTTTTATATTATTAAAATTAATTAAAAAATGAAATTTTTGGGGCTCTCGCGGGGCGCGTAAGCCACCCTTTAAGCCTACGCGGGCCGCGAGCGATCGAAAACGCGGCGACACCCGGTGTTGACACGTGTCATCATCGTGGCGAAGCTAGTCGATGACCCGGATGAGCTAAACCCTACCCGACCTAGTACGCGGGCCGCGTAGGCCTTAGCCTATTCTTACGCGGACCGCGTAAAACTAAAAATCAGCCCCTATAAAGCTGGAGCTCAGGCCTTCAGTTTACGTCGCTCAAATTTCAACTTTCTGTCTCAATTTCTTAATAGTAGAAGCTATACTCGGGCATAATACCCCCTAAATAACGAAGTTCTGCTCCGTTGTAAGTATCATAACCCCTGGATACGTATTAGATACTCTACCCGATTGCTCTAGGGTTCCGTAACGGCTATCGAGGTTCTGCCCGACGTAGTCATTGGAATGCCGTCTCGGGGAGGGTATTACTAATGTTAAAATGGGTTATTATACTAACACGTGTGCATTTGTGTAAATTATAGATTGTCACTAGGAACCCCTAAAGGATAATCTAAAACGGCAATGTGAGTAATCTCATTTTTTTAATTGTTTTTACAAAACCTCACACGATTAATTATATATTAAACAGTGATTGAGTATTTGTAAGGATATAATTATCATCGGTATGTTGGGGTTTTGTATACAAAATTAGTTACTGCCTTGCGAGGAGTAACTTTTCCACAAGTCGGGTTTGACAGTACCGTGGGTGGTAATTGGTATGACTTGGAAACAAATGTAATTGCGAGACCGCCCTCAATACTGTACAATGGATTTTATTTAAACTTAATTAAACTGGGATCACTCACCAGTATTTCCCACTGACAAAATGTTTTTAAACGCGTTTCAGGTAACAAAATGTGAAAGCCAAATAGAAGCCAGTTGGACAGCACTGAAGGCTTTGAAAAGTGGCAATAAAGTTACCTAAAAAGAAATAGATTTTTTTATTAAATAAAAATAGGATTTATTCCTATAAAATTGTGTGTACTGAAAACTTGGGTTTTATCCCATGTGTTTGATATTATGAAAGTGTGGTATTTTACTCTGATAAAATATTTCCTAACTACGGTCCTGATGAAAATTCCGCTGCCAAAATTAGACAATACCAGATACCACCGAAACTGGCCACGGCCGTCCGTTCCTGTATTTGAATAGGGGGACGGGGGTTGCGACAGAAGGTAGTATCAGAGCTAAGCCACTGATTCAGCCACAGAAGTGTTCTGCTGACACCAAAATTCAAATTGTAGGAAATAAATTACGGGAATACGTGCATAATTGTATTTTCTTGTTATGTGTTATTTGACTATTTGTTAGTTTACAGTATGAGCGACCAAGGACCATCTGACGCGTACCGTCAATTGTCTGGTTCGCCTAGAAGCGAAGGTGCCTCTTCTCAGCCTGCCCTCTCGGGGTACTCTGCTGATACTGAAGAAGGAATATTCGTGTTTAAGGCTCAGTCTGAAGAGTCATTTCCTCAGTAAAAGAGGGGATGGTTCAGTATGGGAGCACATGAGCGTAGAAAACGTATGAAAAAGTTACAAGACCAGAGAGCACTAGCAGCAGCTTAAAGAGAAACCGATGCCTATACCCAGGAAATGATTAATAGGGGTATAGCCAACATCCACATCCTAGCAACCACTGTAGCTGACCCTAACCTGGAACAAATGATAGCACCCCAACCACAACCACCAATTCCTGACCAACCGATGGAAATAGAAAACCCCGAAAATCAAGTAGAAATGCATGATTTTAACCCGGGGGAGATACCTAGGGTACCCGCACCAAATACCTTAGACCCAAATTACGACCCATGGTGGGATGACAATAGGGACTATGTGCAACGTTACCCGATACATGAAGACATTCCTATGCAAAACCTAGGAGCCTACCCAGGATTAGATCCTCTAGATCCCTATTACGATAATGATGTATTCATTAGGGAGATTCTAGAAAATCCTTACCTATACCAGGCCCCTACACCTCCTTACCAGGAACCCGCACCTCAGATTCCGAACCCAGTCCTAGAACCTGCACCCCCAATGAGTGCAGAAAACGTACAAGAACTTAGGACATTTGGTGAGGAAATTTTAGAGAATAGTGAAAGGATGAGACAGGTGGGAGAGCGACTCGTCAAGAAGTACGACGAGCGCAATATGGATTTCTGGATGAATCCATATCCGTAGAAGTGATGGTGGAGAAGGTTATAATAATAATAATATAATATAATAATAAAATATGTGTGTATGTGTATGAAAAAAAAATTACGGATGCCTATTATTAGTAGTGTAACTTTAAATTTCATTCGGTATTGTAATTTTAATTTCAGTACTGGTGTGTAATAGATGCATATTATATGAATAGAGTAAAGTCGCAATGATCGACGCTTTTGACCAAAGTGCGTGTCATTGGCTATATTAAATATTATTTTGTGATTATTAATGCGTGATAAATGTTTAAAATTCAGATGGACAACGAAGTGAACCAGGAAAACCAGAGTGATAACCACCTGAATATCGATAATCTGAATAATGAGAACCCGAACAACAATAACAATGGAAACCAAATGGATAATAGTGCTATACAACACATAGTGGCACAAGGAATTATAGATGCAATGCCATATATTCTTCAAACTGTTAAGGATGCGGAAAATAAAAGTAAGCATAGCAGTAAGCGACCAACTGAACCAGAACACAGCTTAAACAATGGACCTGTACTTCAAATGCCCATTCCCAAAAGAAGAAGAACCATGCCTTATAATTATTCTTATAAAGAATTCTGGTCCTGCAAACCAATAGAATTCTCGGGCAATGAAGGACCCATTGCAGCTCTACGCTGGATAGAAAAGACTGAGGCTGTTTTAAAAATAAGCAAGTGTGCTGAAGAAGACAAGATAATGTTTGCTTCTAATCTGTTTAAAAACTCAGCCTTAGAATGGTGGAACACTATCCTCCAGTCAAGAGGAAGCGATAGGGTTTACAATATGGAATGGGAGTAATTTAAGAATATGGTAGAAGGGAAATTCTGCCCTCCCAATGAAAAGGAACAGATAGCGAATAAGTTTCTGAACCTTAGAATGACCGGGGTAGATAGTAAGGGTTATACTACCACATTCTTTGAATATGCTAGAATAGTATCAACCCTTGCATCACTTGAACCGGTATTAATCTCCCGTTACATCTGGGGATTAATTGGAGAGATTAGACATGTAGTCAAGGCAGCTAGACCCCACACTATAGAAGAAGCTGTAGAACTAGCAAATACCTTGACAGATGAGTTAGTGTGTACGTGAGAAGAAGACCAGAGGAGAAACCTAGCCCAAAGGCTTACCCAAGAATTCCGTTATGGGAATTCCAACCGTAGGAATATAGGTTCTACCTCTGCACCATACTACAAGGCCTGCAAGAAAAAGCATTCGGGAAAATGCTCCACTCACTGCAATTTCTGCAAGGCACCAGGACACAAGGAAGAAGATTGTAGAAGGAAATCCAATAATGGACTGTGCTTCAATTATGGAGAAAAAGGTCACATCAAGCCGAACTATCCAAAATTGGCTCCAGCTGCAAACAACAAGAATACTAAAAATGCTAGAGCATTTGTTCTGACTGCATATGAAGCCAAAATGATTCTGGACGTAATAGCTGGTACGTTTTTTGTTAATGATGTCTTTGCTAAAGTATTATTTGACTCTGGTGCAAACCAAAGTTTTATTAATACTTCATTTTTCAAACTTCTCAATCAACCATTAACTAAACCCTCACAAGAATGTCTAGTCGAGACAGCGAATGGAGAAACGGTTAGGATTTCTGAAATCTTGCAGGGAGCAACAATAGAATTTTTAAACCAAAAGTATATTGCAAATCTTTACCCAATGAATCTGGCAGGATTTGATATCGTATTAGGAATGGATTGGTTAATAGCCAATAAAGCTAATATGTTATATGATCAAAAGTCAATTCAAGTAAATTCACCAAAGGGTGAAAAGATCATAATTAAAGGAAATAAGCCCTCTAGATCCACTAAATTCATCTCTGTAATGAAAACTGCAAGCTATATAAGAAAAGGATCCATAGTGTATTTGATTTCTATAATCACTAACACCAAAGGAATAGAACTAAAAGACATTCCAGTAGTGTCTCAGTTTTCAGATGTATTTCCAGAAGAGTTGACAGGGCTACCACCAGACAGAGAAGTCGAATTCAGAATCCATCTGCTACCCGGAACAACACCAATTTCCAAAGCACCCTACCGTTTGGCACCCGCCGAAATGCAGGAACTGAAGAAACAGTTAGATGAATTATTAGAGAAGGGATTCATACAGCCAAGCTCATCGCCTTGGGGAGCACCGATTTTATTCGTTAAAAAGAAGGACAGATCAATGCGTATGTGCATTGATTACCGTGAATTAAACAAGGTCACGATTAAGAACCGGTACCCATTACCGAGAATCGATTATCTATTCGATCAATTGCAAGGAGCTCGATTCTTCTCTAGTCAAAAAGATTGATTCAAAAATCTGGTTAAGAATGACATGTGATGATATAAGCTGAAAAGACTCCTTGGTTGTCTATTAAAATCATTTATTGATTTAATAAAAGGGACCCTACGGTGGTCTAGTCACATTCATCACAGGGTTTGTTCATTTGGTTTTCCCCTACACATTATAAAATAGACTGTGTGGACTATGCAAGGAATCGTGTAATTATGGACGCGTACGTAATTATAAAATTTAGTGCATAGAAACCCAGTAAAACTTATTATGTGTAAGAACCGATAGCGACCACAATAACAAAATGTGAACGATGTAATGGAGGTACGGTGGACGCACCAATAACACTTTATGTACTTGTATATAAGTGTCCCTCATACATTGCAAGCCTAATGTTATTAAAGTTACTGGAAGTTCAGAACCTTAACCAGTGTTGTTTTGTCTTTTCAAAATTCATGTTTCAAGCTCTCACAAGTTTCCTCTAAATAAATTTCGGGACGAAATTTCCTAAAGTAGGGAAGACTGTGACACCTGTGTCACTGTGACCATCAAACAAATACCAAACCAATGAAATATTGTATTTCATACTTGGGATTTGCATAAATATGTGTATCTTTTTGCACATATCATTTCTTGTTCGATTTAAGCTTTAAATCGCTTTCTGGAAGGTTATACGCGCACTGATGCGTAAATATAACCAGTTTAATAAAACGAACACTCCAGAATAGTGAAATAGGCTTAACACACCTTAAATAACCTTTACATAACTTAGAAATAAATTTTGAAGGCTTTGGTATGGCAAACTCAAGTTAATTCGCTTACAAGGACTAAACTTGACAAACTGCGAAAGTATGCCAATCCGAACTGTAACAGACATTCCGGAACATGACCATAAGTTAAACATACCATAAATATCCTTTACATAGCTTATAAATAGGCTTTGAGGGGTTCGGTGTGCTAAAATAAACTTTTGGGTCATTCAGGGACTAAAAGCGTCAAAAAGTGCACAAGTTTGCACTTTCGAGCATAACTTACGTTCTGAATACATCTGGACATCCAAAAAAATTTATGTAAGCACTAAAATATTTTATTTTAGTGTTTGGCATGAGAAAAATCCATTCATCACGCAATTTGGATCGTTTTTCGCGCTTATGCGCATTCCGTCGTAATTAAGCGAACATCGCGATCGTACGACCAAACGAACCGACATCCGGCATATTTTTGAGCATGTTTCATGTCCACAATGTTTAGGCATCATTTTAGGGCCTTAACGTTGGCTTAACAGGCCTTAAACATGTCAGAAATGGCCTTAAAACACAACAGGGACCAAAACTGTCAACTTGCAAAGTTGGTTGCAGATCAGAAGACCCAGGCGGCCCGCGTAAGCCCTGGGTGATCCTTTACGCGGCCCGTGTCAGCCTCCCAGATTAGTTAATTCAGTTTTAACAGCTGTTATGCACTCCAAACTCACCCACACTTGCCCTTTCCTGCTGATGAGGGGCCATTTTGAGTTACCACAAGGTTTCAACAAGTGTATGGATGAGATCAAAGCACGTTATTCGATAAACGATCCTAACGGTTCCAAGAATCCTATAAATACCCAACCCCCTTCCTTGCAAAGCCCACTTGAAATCTGAGTTTTTCTCTAAGTGGTTGTGTTCATACACTTCCTACCTGAGATTACTTGGAGATCAAAGCTTTCGGGGACCCTTTGTAAGTGTTCTTTCGTTCTTTTCATTCGTTTTAGCGTTAAAGTCAAACTTTGTTTGACTTTTTGCATTGACCAGTTTATGGTCAATGCGAAGTTCGTTTGAACTTCATAACGTGAGCGTGATCACGATGGTTATAGTCCCTAGTGACTATACCTACTGATTACCACGTTATCTAGGCTCAGTGACGAGTCGTAGTTTCGGCCAAAATGCGTGTTATTGCGTATTTTGTAACCAAACTACTCTTGGGTATCAAAACCGTTTGTTTTGATACCAAACCTGTAACTAAACTTAGTTAAGCATGTTTTAACATGCTTAGCTCATCACTTTTAGTTTAGTGCTTATATAGGGTCGTGAGGTAAGCGATCTAAACAATCGCTTATACTTTCGAACCCAACCCATTTGGTCAATCATTAGGATCCGACCAAACACATTAGGTGACCATAGTATATAGGGAATAACCTTCCGAGGTTATACCTTATGGTCGCTTCGTTTAAGTAGTTGTATGATAGGTAGTTTATATGCCTTAGGTAAATTACCAAAATGCCCTTTTTACGCCAAAATTCATTTTTAAGCATATGTAACATAACTTTTAACATATAAACTGATTTGGTAACAATATTAGATATGTTAAGGCATATTTTACTTGTCATAGGACTAGTTAGGCAGTCTGAACGCGTTTTACGCGAACGACGCGTTAAAGTAGCATAAGCTACCTAAACGGGTCGTAATGGGTCGTAAGCACTTAGGTTAGGTTTCATTTTAGTATATAGGCTTTGTTAAACCATATTACCTGAGTTCCCATACTCATTTGGTTTACGAGCCCTCATTCTATCCAATCCTCCGAATTAGGTCCGGTATATTAACATAGTTACCTATATTAGGTGCCATTTGATATCCGTGATCTCTAGCATTGTTTGGTTGTTACTCAAGGACTACTAAGCAATCTCAAGTGAGTACATAGACCCCTCTTTTACTGTTTTCCAAACGTTTTGGGGTGAAACACATGTGCCTACTTGTTACTTTCGTGCCTTTCATGTTTTCATATCATATGCTTGTTATGTTCAATAGTACACTTATAGTACATGATTTCATTCTGTTTTTGCTATGTATGTCCTTTGTTGCATACTTAGTACATTGTTTTACATTACATTTTATGCTATGTATGTCCATTGTGTGCATACTTAGTACATTTGTTATTCATCACATGCTTACATTTTGGTATGACATTTGGGTTGTTTAAATGGGATAATATATTCATTAACATTAAGCTACGCCGCTCGTTAGTAGGTAATGGTACCATAGGACTTGACAACTCTCATTCCTGAACCCTAGGTTTGTTTGGGTGGAAGGAATGACCGAATTCGATAAACATAACATAGATAGACCTTTAAATTCGTTTAGGGGTCTATCACCACAGTCACAAGGCTTGGATGTATGCATTATAACAATACCGCATAGATGTTTATATCAGTATAGCATGCATTTGTTCCACAAAACATAACTTTGATTTAAACCATGTTTTACTTCAATACCTTGTTTTTGTGCATTTTACATATGGTTTAGTTGATATATTTCACTTACCATACATGATATTTTGGATACACATTACATGATTTACAATAGACATAAACATTTTGACATTGATATACACAATTCATGATTTACAATAGACATAAACATTTTGACATTGATATACACAATTCATGATTTACATTAGACATAGACATTAGACATGGTTTTCATACAAACATTTTGACATTTGATTATACATAAACATTTTACTTTGGTGGTTTGGTTTGAGTAAGTGATTTAAGTAACGAGGCGTGTGTAATATGATACAAGCATGGTGGATACGCCGCTGGTACTTCCTATATATAAGTGCTTGTATGGTATTACATATCGTAGCAATATTTGAATCATTTCAATTTAGACATATAACATTTTATACAAATAACATACTTTTCACAATACATTGTTTTACAAACAACTTATCTAATACAAACTCATTTTACTTGGTTATTTACTTAACCATGTATTATTCTTTTATACATATATATCATTTGGTTTATTTATCACTTTTCAAATGATTTACAGGACAAAGCAAATTACAAGGTTCATGACTAAACATTTTCTTAAACAAAAGTCATGAATTATATTTTCACAAAACCTATGTATCTCACAGGCATTTTTATGCTGACGTACCTATTTTCACATGTGTTTCAGGATATGATGCATAGGATTTATCAATATACACTTAGGCGGACTTGGGCCTTAGTGACAATAAAAGATGCAAGACTAGTTATTTATGTTATATTTCTTTGATTGCCAAGACATTGTAACTCTTTTAATCAATAAAACAATATTTCAATTTCCATGTGTTATGAAACAATGATTCTGTTACAACACTCCCCGACATTTCCGCCACGTTTTGTTGTTTTACGTGGTCGGGGTGTGACAGAAATATCCAGTATCATGCAGGAAAGGCAAATGTAGTGGCTGATGCTTTAAGCCGAAAGTATCATGAAAAGCCAAAAAAGGTACGTTCTCATAAATTAAATCTACAAGTAGATTTAAATGATCAAATTAGGAAAGCACAAGAATCAGTAATCAAGAATGATACTGAAAAATTAAAAGGAATGATTAAGGAATTAGAACAAGGAACAGATGAAATTTGGAGATTTCATAAAAATAGAATGTGGATACCTAAATTAGGGAACCTGTGTCATCGTATATTAGAAGAAGCCCATAAGTCCAAATATACGATGCATCCAGGAAGTGATAAAATGTATCAGGATTTAAGAAAGAATTTTTGGTGGATAGGAATAAAAAAGGATATAGCAGCCCATGTTTCCAAATGTTTAACTTGCTCACAAGTTAAAGCTAAACACCAGAAACCCTCAGGATTGCTGCAATAATTGGAGATGCCAGTGTGGAAATGGGAATTTATAACAATGGATTTTGTTACCAAATTACCCAAAACAAGAAAAGGTAGTGATACAATCTGGGTGATTGTAGATAGACTAACCAAGTCAGCTCATTTTCTACCAATGAAAGAAACATTTAGTATGGAACAATTAGCTAAATTATATGTAAATGAAATCGTTTCATTACATGGAATACCTTTATCAATTGTTTATGATAGGGACAGTCGTTTTACCTCTCATTTTTGGGCAAGTTTCCAAAAAGTAATGGGAACCAAACTAAATCTAAGCACAGCATATCATACTCAAACAGACGGACAAAGCGAAAGAACAATTAAGACAATGGAAGACATGCCTAAGTGTAATTGATTTCGGAGGTAATTGGGACGATCATTTACCTTTAATAGAATTTTCTTATAATAACAGTTATCACACAAGTATCAATGTTGCACCATTCGAAGCACTTTATGGACGAAAGTGCCGAACCCCAGTATGTTGGGCAGAAATTGGGGAAAAACAACTATCTGGACCTGAGATAGTGCAAGAAACAACTGACAAGATCATTCAAGTCAAGGAACGACTGAAAGCAGCATGTGATCGACAGAAAAGCAATGCTGATAACCGTCGCAAACCAATGGAATTTCAAGTAGGAGATAAAGTATTGTTAAAAGTCTCTCCTTGGAAAGGAATAGTAAGATTCATCAAACGAGGAAAGCTAAGTCCCAGGTATGTTGGACCTTTTGAGATTATTAGAAGAATAGGACCTGTAGCCTATCAGCTACAACTGCCAAAGGAAATGGCAGGAATACATGATGTATTTCATGTATCTAATCTCAAGAAATGCTTAGCTGATGAATCACTCGTAGTGCCTCTTAAGGATATAGAGGTAAATGAACAACTCAAATTTGTAGAGAGGCCTTTACAAATTGAGGACAGGAAAGTCAAGAACCTCAAGCATAAAAGATTAGTTCTGGTCAAAGTGAAGTGGGACTCCAAAAGAGGACCCGAATACACATGGGAGCTTGAATAAGAAATGCAAAGGAAATATCCACACCTATTCCAGTAGACCTCGAGGACGAGCTCTAAAACAAGGTGAGGAGGATATAACAACCCTAAAGAAAACCGACACCCTCATAAATTTTCTGACACCCTAAAAATATTTAAAATATCTCAATATGTCCCTAAAAACACCCCATACGTGAAAACGGACCCCGAATACCTTTTATATTATTAAAATTAATTAAAAATGAAATTTTGGGGCTCTTGCGGGGCGCGTAAGCCACCCTTTGAGCCTACGCGGGCCGCGATCAATCGAAAACGCGACGACACCCGGTGATGACACGTGTCATCATCGTGGCGAAGCTAGTCGATGACCCGGATGAGCTAAACCCTACCCGACCTAGTACGCGGGCCGCGTAAAACTAAAAATCAGCCCCTATAAAGCTGGAGCTCGGGCCTTTAGTTTACGTCGCTTAACTTTCGACTTTCTCTCTCAATTTCTTAATAGTAGAAGCTATACTCAGGCATAATACCCCCCCTAAATAACGAAGTTCTGCTCCCTTGTAAGTATCATAACCCCTGGATACGTATTAGATACTCTGCCCGATTGATCTAGGGTTCCGTAACGACTGTCGAGGTTCTGCCCGACGTAGTCGTTGGAATGTCGTCTCGGGGAGGGTATTACTAATGTTAAAATGGGTTATTATACTAACACGTGTGCATTTGTGTAAATTATAGATTGTCACCAGGAAACCCTAAAGGATAATCTAAAACAGCAATGTGAGTAATCTCCTTTTTGTTAACTGTTTTTACAAAACCTCACATGATTAATTATATATTAAACAGTGATTGAGTATTTGTAAGGATACAATTATCGTCAGTATGTTGGGGTTTTGTATACAAAATTAGTTACTGCCTTGTGAGGAGTAACTTTTCCACAAGTCGGGTTTGACAGTACCGTGGGTGGTAATTGGTATGACTTAGAAACAAATGTAATTGCGAGACCGCCCTCAATACTGTACAATGGATTTTATTTAAACTTAATTAAACTGGGATTCACTCACCAGTATTTCCCATTGACAAAATGTTTTTAAACGCGTTTCAGGTAACAAAATGTGAAAGCCAAATAGAAGCCAGCTGGACAGCACTGATGTCACACCCCGAAATTATCAGAGCTGGCATGACTGGACTGGTATCTTCATTGCACAGCGGAAGCAAATAAGCTAAGTCTTTTAGAAAATGAACGCCACTAAGTATTCATATCTCCAATGGTCCTCCAATTCCAACCATGCCATAAATTCTAAAAAGTAACCTGAGAAAGAAACATGCGAAAAATCAACATAAAGTTGAGCGAGTTCATAGTTTATTTGTAAAAGATTTGAAATAAATCTTTTTCAATAACCGGTTTTTGAACTATTGTTGAGAAAACGAATTTAGAAATCATTTTCTTGTCAAGTTATATGGAAACTTTGTATTTGTAACGCATTATGTACGTAAAACCATGTATTTGTAAACTCTCGTATTTGTATTGTGCGTATAACTGTCAATGCCCACCCTGACTTTGACTCCATGCCCGCATAATCCTATGTTTTGAATTTGTATAAAACCTTTAAAGTATGTATTGTATGTATAAATGTCCCTGGTATGTAGCAATTAAGGAAAAAGAGATCACCAATGGGTTGCAAAGCCACTGGTATGTGTGAAGTGATGCAGGAAAACTCAAACCTAGCAAATTTGTACCGGGCCTCGGCTGTAAGACACAGTCACCACTATGGGTCCCCCTGACCTCATGGGTGTGGGCTCGCTACACCCAAATAGATCTATCACTCATGTCCCTCGGGTCCTACGACGAGGATTAATGGCTTTAAGTGTTGTACCCACCACTCACATGATCTAAGTAGTATGCCCTCCTTAAGCTAACCATACCATGTAATAAAATGTCCGTAATAATTGTAACATGTATTTCACCCCAGCCTCTAAGGCTGAACCTCCCCAGTCTCTAAGGCTGACTCCCCAGTCTCTCTATATTATCACCAGACGATCCATCCCTAGTCATGAAAATCATTCACATTTCGATAATACGCATTTGTTTTGTAAAAACCGGTATATTTAGTATAACCCATTCGTAAATCATTTGAGTTTCCTCGAAATCCATTCGTAACATGATTTAGAAATATGAGTTTTCGTTCGTTCAAAAACTTTGTATGTTCTTGCAAAACGTGCATGTCTTTCCACCCCGAAAACATTTACAAGAATGTAAAACCGTAAAAAGTGGGGTTATGAACTCACCTGAATTGCCTTGTGCGAAGCTAGCTAATTACGACTTCATGATGTCGTTTCCAAGACGAGACTCGCTAGCGTGCATTCTACAATATTCCTAACACGGAATATCTTATAAGTTTCTAAATAAAAGCAGTAGCTAATCTACGTGAGATCGAGCTCTACCGAATCGTTAACCGAACGATTCAACAGTAAGTTGATAATTTAATAGTATCGATTAAGTTATACTTGTTAAGTTTCGTCTAATGTTGGTACTAGTTTACTAAGTCTTAAAAAAAACACTTAGTTTTCGTGAGATTTAAAATATATAAATATTTATATAAAAATATATAAATATTTCGATAGAATCTCGTTAGTCGTCTTGAGAAGTCGTACGTGTATGTAACGAATTTTTTATGAAAAGAATATATAATAAACTCGTATTATATATCGTATGCCGTTTAGGGGTTTGAAATAAATATAAAAGTTATATTTATTTTATAAACAATCATTGGGTCGATTGATTGCTTGAAAGAAATATTGTAACCATATTTAAGTTTACAAAAGAACCTTCGTTTTGTTTGATGTTCGAAATAAATGTATAAACTATATTTCAAGTCATCGGGAATAATTATATAAAAACTATATTTATTTATGAAAGGATTCTTGTGTTTGTTATCGGAAAATAAATATATAACTATATTTATTTTTAAGGGATTCGGGTTATCGGTACTTGAAAATAAAAATAAATATAAAAGTTATTATATTTATTTTATAGAATAGTTCGTGTCGTTTACGTTTTGTAAGTTTCAAAGTGTCACTGAAAGAAGTTATATATTTGCACCGTTAGTTGTTTTTCAATAAAACGCGTTTTGTTTTCGGTTTTCTAGAAAAACGGGCAGAGTTTCTCCTGTTTTTGGACGCTCCCGACAACACAAGTTGTCGTTATTTTCAAAATTCAATCCAAGATTCAACAATATTCAAACATTATAAACAATGTTTATGTAAGTTATGTCTAATATTTCGAGAGGTGAACTATTATTTACTCAGTTTGAGCTCGTTGTCACGTAATCCATTTTAAATTAGAACACGACAAAAGAAATCATGCCATTATATTTTACCAATATCTCGTGTCGAAAAGCTGAGTTGACCGAGTTGACTCGGCTCGACCGAGTCAACCGAACCGAACCGTCTAATCGTGTTGACTGCCTTACTCGAACCCGTTGACCGAACCGAAACCACGTCTGACCGGGTTTGACCGGGTCGAGTTGACCCGAAATCTGACCCGAGACCCGACCCGTTGACTGTTGACCATCTTTGACTGTTGACCGAGCCGTTGACCCGAACAATGAGCTGACCCGAACCACTGTTGACCATACCCGAACCACTAAGTTGACTGAGTTGACTCAGTTGACCGAGTCAAACCGAGTTGAGCCAAACACTAACCCGAACACCGAATCTGTTGAAACAGAACCCGAAAGAAACTTGAACCATAATAGAGTTAGAACACGAAGCCTGTAGTCACCCGAATAAATCCCGCACCCGAACCAAATTGAGCTGAAACAAACCTAAACCTGAACCAAGCTTCAACCTGAAACCGCCGTGGAAGTCCGAGCACCACCACGCCGCTACTGCCGCCGCCGTGAGCAGCGGCGCCGCTCCTTCTCCGCCGTTCTTTCTCTCCCTCTTCTCGATCCGTCTCTCTCTCTTCTCGGTGCTTCTCTCTCTCTGTTCTCTCTCTCCTCTCACTCTCTCCCGTCTCTGTTCGTGTCGCCGCCACACGCCACCACCGATTGGTGGTGGCCGGCTGTTAATTCTGCAACAGGTGGGGGGGGCTGTGGTCGTTGACTGCTGTATCCACCACCGCCGCACCGCCGGTGGTCTTACCGGACCGGCTGTCGGCCTTCATCGCAGAGAGAGATGAGGTCGAGTGAGTGGGGGGGTGGGGTGAGGAGAGTTGTGAGTGATTGGCTTTGTGTTGTTCTGTGTTTTGAGGGGGAAAGGAAACGAGAGGTGTTATGTGTGTGCACAAGTTGTCTGCACATGAGATTTGAGGATTAAGAGGGGGGTTATGGACCATTAAATAGAGATCATGTAATATTTTGTAGAGATTTTCTAAGGATTTTGTAAATCTAGTGTAGATTTTGTATGGATTTGATAAGATTTTATATATATTTATAAGAAAAGGGGTCTAATATCTTATTTGTAGGTTTAGGCTTTGTGGGATTTGGGCTTGGGCCCAGGGCCCACAAGCCCATCACAAGTGTAAGTGGCCCGTAATTCATACGAGACATGTTTTTAAAACTGAAATCACCGTAGCCTAGTAAAATAATATTTCAGAGTTAAAAGTGTGTAAAAATAATGTCGGTGTCCGTCGTAGTCGCGTTCGTGCGTCGATAACGGTAATAATCACAAAAAATTACATCGTTGCCGTCTTTAATTTGTTTTTCGATCTGGTTTCGACTGTAGTCACTAAAATTTCATTACGGAGCTAAATATAGCGTAAAATGTAAGTTCTGAAGGTGACAGGTGTCTCCGTCGCTTCCGTTTCGTTGCCGATGCGTTTCCTACCGTCGCGTTTTTAGTTCACGTTTGCATTTGCGTTGCACGGAAGCCCAATGAATTCACAAAATTAATTTCATAAATAGAGAATATTCGTAGGAAGTCCGTATTTGTCGGCATTGCCAGTATTTTATACGGTATCAGTTCGTTGTCGTTTGATGTTCCGCAGATTCCACGCGAATCTTCATACGCGTACTGTAAAGTCAAATAAACGTCCCTAGGCACTCCAAATGGCTAATTAAGTTAATTTGCGTCTTAAACACTATTTATTGTCGCGTTAATCGCCTGTTAATTACGTAATTAGGAGCCGTAAATCACCGGTTGTCACATTCTCCCCCTGTTACAGAAATTTCGTCCTCGAAATTTAGACTATGTTATCTCTCCAGAATTGTGTTGTTCACAGGTAAGTCTGAATAATAACAAAGTGAATGGTCGCGTAATCGAAACAAGACTTATTCGAATCATGTGAATTTAATGACATTTCTCAACAATAAGAACCCAATGGTTTACAATAAATGTGTTTCAGCAATTCGATGTCAAAGGAAACAAGTCGTATAGATAAAGTCACTAGTGTGACTAAGTTAACAGGGACCCAACAATGAACAGGAACTTCGACCAATCGAGTTCCATATGAACATTTACAACATGTAAATGAGTTCTAGAAGTAATAACATCCACTGGATGAACTTAGAATCAACAATCTCAAATGTATTAGTTTGCATGAAACGCTCGATCGTGATCAGCACAAGCTGCAAGTTATACCGACGCCACAAGGTGTCGTAGTGAATGAAACAATTCAATAATAGCGGTGATCAAACAAATTCACTGTTTTTTAAGTCAAGCGAAAGTACAGTGAAGCAAATTTGAAAATTTGAATCAAACGACATCATAAGATTTTCAATTGAGGATGGAACATCAAAGAATTAATGTTTTCGATCGAAGATGAAGAAACAATAAATATCGTAAAATATTCGATCGATGTTGAAAGAACCGTTAGTAGGTACACCGGAATATGCAATGAATTTTGTGTACCATCGTCTTAACACATGATTGTGTTAAGACTGCTTTAATATGATAATTCAAAGCGGATTTAAAACAAATCAATAAATAAATATTTAAATCCGTGCATGAGATATGTAAATGAGTTTAGCGCAAGCTTCAAAGAAGTGAAAACACCACCACAAGGTGTCGAAATGAACAAACAATTTAATGGAGTCGAATACCAAACAAGTTTACCACGACTCTATTCAAATGAAGTGCTCGTTAACAATTGATTTGAATATGATGCTCCCAATACATCATATGGTGTCTTGAATCGAATATGTGTAATGAACAAGTTCAAACAAACGAACTTGGTTTCGACGCAATCCGACAATAAATGCATGTATCGACAAGAAAGACTTTCGACATGGTCACAATGAAAAACCATGTATGTAACTTGAAAAGAAAAGAAATTTCAAGAAAATGTGTTGACTTGATAACAAAGGAGCCAATAATTACACTAATGCGGATCATTCGAATCACAATTCAATAATTAAGTTTAGCGAAATAATATCTGAACTTCGATGAAACGCTTATTCGAAACGAAACCACATGCGTAACAAACGATGCATGCGTAACATGTGAATTTTCAAGAAATGAAGCAATAAGTATTCGCTATAACGAAAGAAACGATCGTGATACAATGACCATTAAGAGGAGTAGAGATACGAAAATCTACTCAGTAAATGTGAAAGTTGAAATTTCAATAAAAGAAATTTAAGGACTTTACCTGGGGTTTCATGTTATGACCAGTGGTTAGTTGACATTACCATGGAATGTCGAACATAGTGTATTCGTCGTTAACTGATATAGGGGGATGCGGAAACATACGTCTTCTTCCTTAGAGTGATTCGTGTCGTTGCAGGACCGCGTGCCAAACCGCCGCTTCCTGATCGATAGTTTTCGTGCTGACAGGATTAGCATCATCGCTGAGATGCTCCACAGTGTCTTCTTGGTGACTTCACCTCGTAAGTCGTATGTGACGTACTTCAACCTCCGTTGATGTATAGCTTAAGTTTCAGTATACTTGTGCACTAGCGTTTCGTTCAGCGTAGAATGTGTTGTACCCCGACATCCGTTGTCGTAAAATTTGAGTTCCATGTATTCTCGTGCACTAGCGTTTCGTTATGCGTAGGCTGCCTGCTCGGGAAGGTAAAATATCATAGACAATATGGATAATAGTGTGTGCCCGAGTTAATATTCGCGGTACCTACGTGATGATCTTTAATGAACTTCAAAATAAGTTTCCGAAGGTCTTAAATGCATGTTTTCTAAACTCTCAGAGTTTTGTGTACTGTATGTAACTGCTTTGTGTACTGTGTGTAAAACACCACTTTAGCGTATGTTTGAAATCAAAATTTTGATTGTTTGCTTTTCAGAAACGGTTGGAGACCATATTCGAGTACTAGGCGTTCTGTATGTATTCAAAGTCTCAATTGTCTAAGTCCCATAGAAAAGTGAGGTTAGAGCCTAGGTATCTTTACAGACAACCCTATTCGCTGTAACCTATAGCTCTGATACCAATCTGTCACACCCCGAAATTATCAGAGCTGGCGTGACTGGACTGGTATCTTCATTGCACAGCGGAAGCAAATAAGCTAAGTATTTTAGAAAATGAACGCCACTAAGTACTCATATCTCCAATGGTCCTCCAATTCCAACTGTGCCATAAATTCTAAAAAGTAACCTGAGAAAGAAACATGCGAAAAATCAACATAAAGTTGAGCGAGTTCATAGTTTATTTGTAAAAGATTTGAAATAAATCTTTTTGAATAACCGGTTTTTGAAGTATTGTTGAGAAAACGAATTTAGAAATCATTTTCTTGTCAAGTTATATGGAAACTTTGTATTTGTAACGCATTATGTACGTAAAACCATGTATTTGTAAACTCTCGTATTTTTAATGTCCGTATAACTGTCAATGCCCACCCTGACTTTGACTCCATGCCCGCATAATCCTATGTTTTGAATTTGTATAAAACCTTTAAAGTATGTCTTGTATGTATAAATGTCCCTGGTATGTAGCAATTAAGGAAAAAGAGATCACCAATGGGTTGCAAAGCCACTGGTATGTGTGAAGTGATGTAGGAAAACTCAAACCTAGCAAATTTGTACCGGGCCTCGGCTGTAAGACACAGTCACCACTATGGGTCCCCCTGACCTCATGGGTGTGGGCTCGCTACACCCAAATAGATCTATCACTCATGTCCCTCGGGTCCTACGACGAGGATTAATGGCTTTAAGTGTTGTACCCACCACTCACATGATCTAAGTAGTATGCCCTCCTTAAGCTAACCATACCATGTAATAAAATGTCTGTAATAATTGTAATATGTATTTCACCCCAGCCTCTAAGGTTGAACCTCCCCGGTCTCTAAGGCTGACTCCCCAGTCTCTCTATATTATCACCAGACGATCCATCCCTAGTCATGAAAATCATTCACATTTCGATAATACGCATTTGTTTTGTAAAAACCGGTATATTTAGTATAACCCATTCGTAAATCATTTAAGTTTCCTCGAAATCCATTCGTAATATGATTTAGAAATATGAGTTTTCGTTCGTTCAAAAACTTTGTATGTTCTTGCAAAACGTGCATGTCTTTCCACCCCGAAAACATTTACAAGAATGTAAAACCGTAAAAAGTGGGGTTATGAACTCACCTGAATTGCCTTGTGCGAAGCTAGCTAATTACGACTCCGTGATGTCGTTTCCAAGACGAGACTCGCTAGCGTGCATTCTACAATATTCCTAACACGGAATAACTTATAAGTTTCTAAATAAAAGCAGTAGCTAATCTACGTGAGATCGAGCTCTACCGAATCGTTAACCGAACGATTCAACAGTAAGTTGATAATTTAATAGTATCGATTAAGTTATACTTGTTAAGTTTCGTCTAATGTGGGTACTAGTTTACTAAGTCTTAAAAAAAACACTTAGTTTTCGTGAGATTTAAAATATATAAATATTTATATAAAAATATATAAATATTTTGGTAGAATCTCGTTAGTCGTCTTGAGAAGTCGTACGTGTATGTAACGAATGTTTTATGAAAAGAATATATAATAAACTCGTATTATATATCGTATGCCGTTTAGGCGTTTGAAATAAATATAAAAGTTATATTTATTTTATAAAACAATCGTTGGGTCGATTGATTGCTTGAAAGAAATATAGTAACCATATTCAAGTTTACAAAAGAACCTTCGTTTTGTTTGATGTTCGAAATAAATGTATAAACTATATTTCAAGTCATCGGGAATAATTATATAAAAACTATATTTATTTATGAAAGGATTCTTTTGTTTGTTATCGGAAAATAAATATATAACTATATTTATTTTTAAGGGATTCGGGTTATCGGTACTTGAAAATAAAAATAAATATAAAAGTTATTATATTTATTTTATAGAATAGTTCGTGTCGTTTACGTTTTGTAAGTTTCAAAGTGTCACTGAAAGAAGTTATATATTTGCACCGTTAGTTGTTGTTTTTCAATAAAACGCGTTTTGTTTTCGGTTTTCTAGAAAAACGGGCAGAGTTTCTTCTGTTTTTGGACGCTCCCGACAACACAAGTTGTCGTTATTTTCAAAATTCAATCCAAGATTCAACAATATTCAAACATTATAAACAATGTTTATGTAAGTTATGTCTAATATTTCAAGAGGTGAACTATTATTTACTCAGTTTGAGCTCGTTGTCACGTAATCCATTTTAAATTAGAAAACGACAAAAGAAATCATGCCATTATATTTTACCAATATCTCGTGTCGAAAAGCTGAGTTGACCGAGTTGACTCAGCTCGACCGAGTCAACCGTACTGAACCGTCTAATCGTGTTGACTGCCTTACCCGAACCCGTTGTGTCACACCCAGACCACGTAAAACAACAAAGCGTGGCGGAAACGTCGGGGAGTGTTGTAACAGAATTATCGTTTCATAACCATGGATACAAAAGTGTTTCGTTTTATTGATAATATTAAACATTAACATTGTCTTAACACATAATAAACAAGTTTTATATCGACTATCATTGTTTTATGTCACTAAGGCCTCGTCCAGATCCTATGTGAAGCATGCATCCTAGAACGCCAATCAAGCAACAACACCTGAATCATATGTAAAAACAAAGTCAGCAAAGAAATGCTGGCGAGTACATAGGTTTTATAAGAGTATCGGAATCATGGCTTGTTTACTTATATTGCAATACCTCGAAAACCTTGTTTTTAAAAGTGTATAATATTGCAACATGATTAACCAACTCAAATCAAGATGGTTAGAATGTATAAAAATTGCGTAGCCACGATTCTTAACTCAAAAGCTTTTTGTTTTAGAAAATCATCTTGTAAAACATCTCGTATAAACTCGTTAATAAAACTCGTATATTATTTCGAAAACATCGTTGAGTGACATTGTTTCAATATCGTTTACCCAAGTGAACTAAATAACGACACGGTACGTAATATGTTGAAAACACTTATATATAAGAAGTACCAGCGGTGTATCTACCATGTTTTCCCGACATTACACCCGTCCCGTTATCTAAACACTAGCCAAAAACCAATTGTTTACCCAAATCGTTTAACATCGTCTCCAAATCGTCTCCAAATCGTTTACTCGATTAAATCGTTTAAATCATCCTCGTTTTAATTGTGAAAACTTATATATGGTAGTCTCGTTAATAACATTCAAACCTTTGTGACTCGTTCATCGTTCAACTCGTTCTTGCATTAACAAACCTCCAAAGGGTAAGTTAACAATCATCAGATTCAGTCGTTACCCACAACACCCACACATAACCATGGGTATAGTGCAATAATGGGATTTGTCATATCCTATGGTACCATATCCTAATACTGGTCGGCTTGATCAATGCTAATTAATGTCATTCGTTATGTAACTACAACCAACAAGTTCGTTCACATTATCGAAATCGTTAATAGCTTAGTATAAATCGTTCTATTCGTTTTTGAAATCATCGTTTAAACCTTGAAAACATTTTGTACATATGAATCGCCCCAAACCAATTGAAAACAGTAAAATAGGGGAACTATGTACTCACATGTAGTGCAAGGTATCTTCAATCAATAGTACTTCAACAAACTCGAGTAAACCAGAGAAATCAAGTAGCACCTAGTAATCGAATCACTAGTCAAACAATAGACGCCTAAATCGGAAGATCGGACAGAATGAGGTCTTGTAAACCAAATGAGTGTTGGAACTCATGTGATATGGTTTAACAAAGCCTACATCCTAAATGAAACCTAACCTAAGTGCTTTCGACCCATAGCGACCCATTAAGGTAGCTTACGCTACATTAACGCGTCGTGCGCGCAAAGCGCGTTCGAGACGTCTAACTAGTCCTATGACAAGTATTATATGCCATTACATGTTTAATCATGTTGTATAATCAGTTATGTGACAAAAGTTTAGGTTACATAAGCTTAATTACCAATTATACATGAAAAGGGTATTTTGGTAATTTACCTAAGGCATATAAACTACTTATCATACAACTACCTAAACTAGGTGACCATAAGGTATAACCTCGGAAGGTTATTCCCTATGCTACTATGGTCACTAAACATGTTTGGTCGGATCCTAATGATCGACCAAACGGGTCGGGTTCGAAAGTATAAGCGATTGTTTAGATCGCTTACCTTTACGACCCTAGACAAGCACAAAACTAAAGGTGACGAGCTAAACATGTTTGGTATCAAAACAAAATGGTTTTGATACCCACAAGTAGTTTGGTTACAAAATACGCAAGAATACGTATTTTGGCCGAAACTACGACTCGTCACTGAGCCTAGATAACGTGGTAATCAGTAGGTATAGTCACTAGGGACTATAACCATCGTGATTACGCTCACGTTATGAAGTTCAAACGAACTTCACATTGACCATAAACTGGTCAATGCAGAAAGTCAAACGCAGTTTGACTTTAACGCTAAAATGAATGAAAAGAACGAAAGAACACTTACAACGGGTCCAAGAATGGAAGTTTTGAATCCGAATATTCTCAGGTATGAAGTGTTGAACACATCAACTTAGAGAACAAATTCAGATTTCAAAGGTGTGGGTTTTTGGGGTTGAGATCATGGGGTATTTATAGATTTCCTTGAACCGTTAGGATCGTTCCTCGAAAACTGAGCTTTGATCTGGACCTTACATGTGTGCCCATGGTTTTCTAAAACCATTGGAACCCCTAATATGGACTATGTTCATTAAATACCAGCTCATGGTTTTGCAAAACCATGGGTTAAAACCACCAATACTTCAAAATGGACTAGGTTCATTGAATCTGCCAGGAATTTCAAAAAATGGTCACTGCACTTGAAAAACTTGATTTTTGGCACTTTTAAGCCCCGTTAACCCCATTTCAAGGCTCTAAAATAAAGTTCAAGTATAGGGAACTTAAAATATGCTCAAAAACATCTCAGATGTCGGTTCGTTTGGTCGTACGGTTGCGTTATTCGCTTAATTACGACGGAAGTCGTAACGAACGCAAAAACGATCCAAATTAAGCGACGAATGGAATTTTATCATGCCAAACACTAAAATAAAATATTTTAATGCTTACATAAATTTTTGGATGTCCAGATGTGTAACACCTGTGTCACTTCAACCATCAAACAAATACCAAACCAATGAAATATTGTATTTCATACTTGGGATTTGTATAAACATGTGTATCATTTGCACATATCAATTCTTGTTCGATTTCGGGCTCTAAATCGCTTTCTGGAAGGTTATACGCGTACCGAAGCGTAAATATAACCAGTTTAATGCAACAAATACTCCGTAACATCAAAATATTCTTAACATACCTTAAATAACCCTTACATAACTTAGAAATAAGTTTTGAAGGCTTTGGTATGGCAAAAACAAGTTAATTCGCTTACAGGGACTAAACTTGACAAACTGCGAAAGTATGCCAATTTGATCTGTAACGAACATTCCGGAACATGACCATAAGTTAAACACACCTTAAATATCCTTTATATAGCTTAGAAATAGGCTTTGAGGGGTTCGGTGTGCTAAAATAAACTTTTGGCTCATTCAGGGACTAAAAGTGTCAAAAAGTGCATAAGTTTGCACTTTCACTCATAACTTACGTTCTGAATACATCCGGACATCCAAAAATTTATGTAAGCACTATAATATTTTATTTTAGTTTTTGGCATAAGAAAAATCCATTCGTCACGCCATTTGGATCGTTTTTCGAGCTTGTGCGCATTCCGTCGTAATTAAGCAAACATCGCGATCGTACGACCAAACGAACTGACATCCGGCATATTTTTGAGAATTTTTCATGTCCACAATGTTTAGGCATCCTTGTGGAGCCTTGAAAATGATTTAACTAGCCTTAAACATGTCGGAAATGGCCTTAATACACAATGGGGACTGAAATGGAAACATTGGAAACTGGTTGCTGATCAGAAGGACCTAGGCGTGACACCTAGCCCCCTTGGCGTCACGCGAGGCCCTTTCAGATCAAGAAAAGTTGTTTAATCAATTGCAAACAGCTCCTAGACACCCCAAAGGCCAATGCCACATGTTAATCCCTGATGTTGGGGGGCCATTTTGAGTCACCACAAGTTTGCAACAAGTGTATGGACAAGATCAAAGCACGGTATATGAGGAACGATCCTAACGGTTCCAAGAATCCTATAAATACCCATCCATTCACAACTCAAAACCCACACAAGTCTGATCTAAAAGCTCTAAGTTGAAGCCATTGCTTCATACCTGAGCTATTTGATCAAGATTTACTAGCGGGGACCCTTTGTAAGTGTTCTTTCATTCTTTTCATTCGTTTTAGCGTTAAAGTCAAACTTTGTTTGACTTTCTGCATTGACCAGTTTATGGTCAATGCGAAGTTCGTTTGAACTTCATAACGTGAGCGTGATCACGATGGTTATAGTCCCTAGTGACTATACCTACTGATTACCACGTTATCTAGGCTCAGTGACGAGTCGTAGTTTCGGCCAAAATGCGCATTCTTGCGTATTTTGTAACCAAACTACTCATAGGTATCAAAACCATTTGTTTTGATACCAAACCTGTTTTATATAGGGACGTAAGGTAAGCGATCTAAACAATCGCTTATACTTTCGAACCCGACCCGTTTGGTCGATCATTAGGATCCGACCAAACACATTAGGTGACCATAGTATATAGGGAATAACCTTCCGAGGTTATACCTTATGGTCACGACGTTTAGTTAGTGGTATGATAGGTAGTTTATATGCCTTAGGTAAATTACCAAAATACCCCTTCGACGCCAAAATTCATTTTAAACATATGTAACATAACTTTTGACATCTAAACTGATTTGGCAAAAATATTATACATGTTAAGGCATATTCTACTTGTCATAGGACTAGTTAGGCGGTCCGAATGCGTTTCACGCAAATGACGCGTTAAAGTAGCATAAGCTACCTAAACGGGTCGTAAGCACTTAGGTTAGGTTTCATTGTAGTATGTAGGCCTTGTTAAACCATATTACATGAGTTCCCATACTCATTTGGTTTACGAGCCCTCATTCTATCCGATCCTCCGATTTAGGTCCGGTTTATTAACGTAGTTACCTATATTAGGTGCCGTTTGATTTCCGTGATCTCTAGCATTGTTTGGTTGTTACACAAGGACTACTAAGCAATCTCAAGTGAGTAAATAGACCCCTCTTTTACTGTTTTCCAAACGTTTTGGGGTGAAGCATGTGTACCTATCTGTTATTTTCATGATTTCAAAGTATAATTGATTATACATGTTATTACTTATCATTTGACAAACTAAATGACTATCTATGGTTTAAACACTGATTTCTCAAAGAACATAAGATAAAATGTTGAATTGTACTTATTTTATGCTCACCAGACCGATTGGTAGTATGATATAGCGCTATAGGATTAGACACCTCATTCCTGTTGTCATGGAATGTCTGAAACCAATTTGTTTCTCCATCCAAAATAGGGATTACCTTTGTGGTATCCTTATAGTCTCAAAGTTGTAGTTTGATGCACTAGGTCTGAATGAATTCTTAAATCACACCTTTAAAGTATATTTTGATATACTCCCAAAAGTATAGTTTGATATACTCTCATGTGTGGTATTGTACAAAACCAACATATATTTTGTTAATCATCCAAAGCATATTTTGATATGTGATTTACAAAACCAAAACATAGTTTAATATGTTATTTATCACATCCAAAGCATATTTTGATATGTTATTTATGAAACCAAAACATAGTTTAATATGTTATTTATAAATCCGAAGTATACTTGTAATATACTACTTAAAACTATTATTTTAAACAACTAATGTATATTTAATGTACTATCTATTTAACGACTAGTTTTTGGTTAAGTGTTTAAATAACGGGACGGGTGAAATATGATGGAAACATGGTAGATACGCCGCTGGTACTTCTTATATATAAGTGTTTTTATCATATTACATACCGTGGCATTATTTAGTACACTTGGGTTAACGATCTTGGAACTGAAATATATTTTAATATATCTTACTTATTCAACTTTCTTAAAACCAAAGTATATTTTTATATATACTATAAACCTTTTTATCAAAACATTATTTTTCAAACAATATAACTTATACAAACTCATTTTACATGGTTATTCACTTAACCATACCTTATCCTTTTATACATACACAACATCTGATCTTATCGCTTTTCAAATGATTTACAAAAGAAAACACTTAACAAGATTCATGACTAATTTTTATTAAACATCTTCTTTAAACTTAAGTCATGAATCCTATTTTTCACAAAACCTACGTATCTCACAGGCATTTTTATGCTGACGTACCTATTTTTACACATGTTTCAGGTGCTGTTTTGCGATGATTGTTGATACACACTACACTTAGGATGGAATCGTGCCTTAACGACTTTAAAACTTGAAAGATAATAGTTGTACTTATTTGATTGTATTAAAACAATGATTTCATTTATTCAATAAAACGAAATTATTTATGCCGTGGTTATGAAACAATAATTCTGTTACAACACTCCCCGACGTTTCCGCCACGTCTTGTTGTTTTACGTGGTCGGGGTGTGACAGAAAAGTTGGTATCAAAGCCAATGGTTATAGGGAATTAGGTTATTAGTAATGCTTTGACCTAGACTATAACCTTCCTAGGACCCTAACACAAGTTTTCTTGTGTTTAGTTTTAAAACAATACCGTCACTTATTCTTAGGTGACAACCACAATAAGAACACAAATTTCTATCCCACTTTGAAAACTAATCATCTGTTCTAGGATGATTTATTATATGATTTTGAACCCTTTAATTTTCAAAATCCCGTCAAAGTTAGTCTAAATAATGTGAACACGTGCAAACTGGAAGGTGGTGCCTGTACCCTGAGCTTTATGTCTAAGGATAGAGTGTTCGTACAAATCCGCAATATCAGACCAGTCACTCTTACCTGGGAACTCTTGGGGTGAGTGTCCACTTATAGGCGAGCATGTCTTCGCGATACATTATTTTTGACATATTTACTTTGATTAATCACCAGGGTCGTTTGTTGCTTTGTAGTAACAAACAAATGACCACCATCCTTGCTTTCATCAGATTTGTTTCATCTCATTCTTTTCGCCTAATTCTCTCACTCGTTTCCTTTCATGTTCCTCTTTTAGAATGCCTCCTCGACGCGACAATCAGATGGCAAATGCTGAACTGGCGGAAATCATCGCGCAACAAATGGCTGTTTCCTTCCCAAATCTTTTTGCTCAAATGAATCAAGCCCTCAACAACCATAATGCTCCATGCAATTTCAAGAGTTTCAATTCGGTAAAGCCACTTAAGTTTAGTGGTTCTGAAGGAGCAACTGGGCTCCTACAATGGTTCGAGAGCACTGAGAGTAAGTTCTGTCACGTTCAGTGTCCTGATAATCGCAAAGTCGAGTTTGCTTCCAGTGTGTTTCAGAAAAGGGGTCTTACATGGTGGAACGGGGTTATGAGAGACCACGGTGCTGAGGTTGCATTAGCACAGACTTGGGCTGAACTTAGGGCTCTTATGATGAAGGAGTTTTATCCTCTTCATGAATTGAGAGCTTTAGAAAGGGAATTCGATGACCTGAAGCAAGACAGTGGAGAACATCGAGCCTATACTCACCGCTATGAGGAATTGAGCCTGTTATGCCCTACTATGGTTACGCCTTTGGATAAGGCGATTGAGAAATACATTGATGGTCTTCCTGACGTAGTTGAGGATATCGTTACTGGCAGCAACCCTACTACTGTCAGACAAGCCATTGAATTGTCTGCCACTCTGACTGAATCCCATATCAGGAAGGGTAAGCTGTTTCGGAAGGGCGACCCAAGACCATCTGACAAGACTGCTCAAGCAGAGCCAAAGGAAAAACCGGATGAGGTATCCAAGAAGAAGAAGAAGCGCAAAGCCTCTCAAAACTGCGCCATAACTGCTCAAGACAAACAGGTTGCACCAAACCAGCCAGCACAACCTCGTAAAAGACAAAACTATGTTGGTACCGCACCTTTGTGCAACAAATGCAACCGTCATCATCTAGAGCAAGAGCAGTGTCACAAATGTACCCACTGTGGGCGGTTGGGACATTTGATCAATGTTTGTCGTTATGCAAATCAAGCTGCTGCAAACCCTGCTGTTGTTCAAGCACGGTTCCCTCCGGGGTCATGTTATAATTGTGGTGACCTTACCCACTACAGGAACAATTGCCCAAGACTTGTCAACATACCTCCAGCGCGTGGACGAGTGTTCAACATCAATGAGGCAAACGTGAACAATGATGCAGCAGTGAACAATTAGTGTTTTGTAATTCCTTGGTTATTATCTTTTGACACTTCAAGACAATTCGGTTGTTACATAAATAAAGATTTGTTGTTTTTATTTCTGCAAAAATTATGCGTTTATATGAATGATTGATGCAACCTTATGATGTCAACCCAAAGACAAACTACTTGCGTGGTTCTGTCATTTTATGATCACTTGTGATCTCCCCAAGAACCTTAAACGCTCGATTCTTTTAAGAAACAAAGCCAAACTCTTATTTGAGAATCCTTCTATTTTAATAGATAGATCCTTGAAAATGATTAAAGTGCCAAATGAAATCCACGGATTGGATTCCTAGTGTGCTTTAATTATCCATGCCCAAAGATAACAAACTAAAGAATCAAGCTAACTAATTATGTGTTTATGTGCTTATATGTTTTCATGTATGTTTTGTAATCCATCCAAATCCTCGTAGAATCTTTCATATCTCATATGAGGAATTCATAGTAGGATATCCAAAGTTACTATCTTAAATCCTTAATGGACTGCTACGTTGTAGTCAAGTCCCTTGGGTTTTAAAGTACTATTCTAAAATTGGACCCCTTGAGTGGTCTAGATAAACAGATTAATTTGAAAATCTGATTAGAAATATCATGTGATGATATAATTAAAAAGATCCCTTAAGTGGTCTATTTAAGGAGATCGTACGACGGTCTAGTTAAGAAGATCATGTGTTGATCTAGTTAAAAAGATCGTTCGTTGATCTAGTTGAAAAGATCCTTTGGTGGTCTAGTCAAGTCGCTTCATGTTTATTCAATTGATTTTTTCCTCTACGCATTATGAAATGAACTGTGCGGACTGTGCAAGGGATTACGTAATTATGGAGGCCTACATAATTATGGAAATTCAGTGCACAGAAACCACAAGAAGTTTTGTCATGTGTTAAGACCTATTGTGATAAGATTAATGATACGAGAGAGTCTTGGACCTTGACGAATGTCATCTATTCTTACACTCCCCAATTCTGATCTCTATCACACACCAAGTTTCCTATGATGAGTCTTCATGAGAAACATTCTTTCGTCCGTAGTTAGAAATCCCATGTTTTGTTACTACAAGGAGTTCACTTTGAGGGTTAACAAATTCGCTAAGAATCCTAACATGGCCCAGAGTTTTACTTAAGGGTTCAATGGATTCGTTTGAAAGTGAAACCATCACAGTTGTCTTCACAAGTTTCCTCTAAAATTAAATTTCGGGACGAAATTTCCTAAAGTAGGGGAGACTGTGACACCTGTGTCACTTCAACCATCAAACAAATACCAAACCAATGAAATATTGTATTTCATACTTGAGATTTGTATAAACATGTGTATCATTTGCACATATCAATTCTTGTTCGATTTCGGGGACTAAATCGCTTTCTGGAAGGTTATACGCGCACCGAAGTGTAAATATAACCAGTTTAATGCAACGAATACTCCGGAACATCAACATATTCTTAACATACCTTAAATAACCCTTACATAACTTAGAAATAAGTTTTGAAGGCTTTGGTATGGCAAAAACAAGTTAATTCGCTTACAGGGACTAAACTTGACAAACTGCGAAAGTATGCCAATTTGAACTGTAACGAACATTCCGGAACATGACCATAAGTTAAACACATCTTAAATATCCTTTATATAGCTTAGAAATAGGCTTTGAGGGGTTCGGTGTGCTAAAATAAACTTTTGGCTCATTCAGCGACAAAAAGTGTCAAAAAGTGCATAAGTTTGCACTTTCACTCATAACTTACGTTCTGAATACATCCGGACATCCAAAAATTTATTTAAGCACTATAATATTTTATTTTAGTGTTTGGCATAAGAAAAATCCATTCGTCACGCCATTTGGATCGTTTTTGGCGCTTGTGCGCATTCCGTCGTAATTAAGCAAACATCGCGATCGTACGACCAAACGAACTGACATCCGGCATATTTTTGAGCATGTTTCATGTCCACAATGTTTAGGCATCCTTGTGGAGCCTTGAAAATGATTTAACAAGCCTTAAACATGCTGGAAATGGCCTTAATACACAACGGGGACTGAAATGGAAACATTGGAAACTGGTTGCTGATCAGAAGGACCTAGGCGTGACACCTAGCCCCCTTGGCGTCACGCGAGGCCCTTTCAGATCAGCAAAAGTTGTTTAATAAATTGCAAACAGCTCCTAGACACCCCAAAGGCCAATGCCACATGTTAATCCCTAATGTTGGGGGGCCATTTTGAGTCACCACAAGTTTGCAACAAGTGTATGGACAAGATCAAAGCACGGTATTTGAGGAACGATCCTAACGGTTCCAAGAATCCTATAAATACCCATCCATTCACAACTCAAAACCCACACAAAGGCCAATGCCACATGTTAGTGCTTATATAGGGACGTAAGGTAAGCGATCTAAACAATCGCTTATACTTTCGAACCCGACCCGTTTGGTCGATCATTAGGATCCGACCAAACACATTAGGTGACCATAGTATATAGGGAATAACCTTCCGAGGTTATACCTTATGGTCACGACGTTTAGTTAGTGGTATGATAGGTAGTTTATATGCCTTAGGTAAATTACCAAAATACCCCTTCGACGCCAAAATTCATTTTAAATATATGTAACATAACTTTTGACATCTAAACTGATTTGGCAACAATATTATACATGTTAAGGTATATTCTACTTGTCATAGGACTAGTTAGGCGGTCCGAATGCGTTTCACGCAAATGACGCGTTAAAGTAGCATAAGCTACCTAAACGGGTCGTAATGGATCGTAAGCACTTAGGTTAGGTTTCATTGTAGTATGTAGGCCTTATTAAACCATATTACATGAGTTCCCATACTCATTTGGTTTACGAGCCCTCATTCTATCCGATCCTCCGATTTAGGTCCGGTTTATTAACGTAGTTACCTATATTAGGTGCCGTTTGATTTCCGTGATCTCTAGCATTGTTTGGTTGTTACACAAGGACTACTAAGAAATCTCAAGTGAGTACATAGACCCCTCTTTTACTGTTTTCCAAACGTTTTGGGGTGAAGCATGTGTACCTATCTGTTATTTTCATGATTTCAAAGTATAATTGATTATACATGTTATCACTTATCATTTGACAAACTAAATGACTATCTATGGTTTAAACACTGATTTCTCAAAGAACATAAGATAAAATGTTGAATTGTACTTATTTTATGCTCACCAGACCGATTGGTAGTATGATATAGCGCTATAGGATTAGACACCCCATTCCTGTTGTCATGGAATGTCTGAAACCAATTTGTTTCTCCATCCAAATAGGGATTGCCTTTGTGGTATCCTTATAGTCTCAAAGGTGTAGTTTGATGCACTAGGTCTGAATGAATTCTTAAATCACACCTTTAAAGTATATTTTGATATACTCCCAAAAGTATACTTTGATATACTCTCATATGTGGTATTGTACAAAACCAACATATATTTTGTTAATCATCCAAAGCATATTTTGATATGTGATTTACAAAACCAAAACATAGTTTAATATGTTATTTATCACATCCAAAGCATATTTTGATATGTTATTTATGAAACCAAAACATAGTTTAATATGTTATTTATAAATCCGAAGTATACTTGTAATATACTACTTAAAACTATTATTTTAAACAACTAAGGTATATTTAATGTACTATCTATTTAACGACTAGTTTTTGGTTAAGTGTTTAAATAACGGGACGGGTGAAATATGATGGAAACATGGTAGATACGCCGCTGGTACTTCTTATATATAAGTGTTTTTATCATATTACATACCGTGGCGTTATTTAGTACACTTGGGTTAACGATCTTGGAACTGAAATATATTTTAATATATCTTACTTATTCAACTTTCTTAAAACCAAAGTATATTTTTATATATACTATAAACCTTTTTATCAAAACATTATTTTTCAAACAATATAACTTATACAAACTCATTTTACATGGTTATTCACTTAACCATACCTTATCCTTTTATACATACACAACATCTGATCTTATCGCTTTTCAAATGATTTACAAAAGAAAACACTTAACAAGATTCATGACTAATTTTTATTAAACATCTTCTTTAAACTTAACTCATGAATCCTATTTTTCACAAAACCTATGTATCTCACAGGCATTTTTATGCTGACGTACCTATTTTTACACATGTTTCAGGTGCTGTTTTGTGATGGTTGTTGATACACGCTACACTTACGATGGACTCGTGCCTTAACGAATTTAAAACTTGAAAGATAATAGTTGTACTTATTTGATTGTATTAAAACAATGAGTTCATTTATTCAATAAAACGAAATTATTTATGCCATGGTTATGAAACAATAATTCTGTTACAACACTCCCCGACGTTTCCGCCATGTCTTGTTGTTTTACGTGGTCGGGGTGTGACAGGATGTATTTAGAACGTAAGTTATGCGCGAAAATGCAAACTTATGCACTTTTTGACGCTTTTAGTCCCTGAATGAGCATAAAGTTTATTTTAGCACACCGAACCCCTCAAAGCCTATTTCTAAGCTATATAAAGGATATTTAGGGTATGTTTAACTTATGGTCATGTTCCGGAATGTTCGTTACTATACAAATCGGCATAGTTTCGCAGTTTGACACATATAGTCCCTGCGATCGAGCAAAGTTGATTTCGACACACCAAACCATTCAAAACTTATTTCTAAGTTATGTGGAGGTTATTTATGGTATGTTAAGCCTATGTCACTATTCCGGAGTGTTTTTCGTGTTATACTGACTGCGTTTACGCACTAGTTTGCGTATAACCTTCCAGAACGTGATTTAAAGCTTGCAATCGGAATCGAATCGAATTGAAAAATCACCAAACACAAATACACACATAGAAACACCAAAACACATATAATAACACCAAAGCACATTGTTTTATTAATAATTATCATTGTTTTACATCGTACATCGGTTACAGAACACAGTTGTCACATTCTCCCCTACTTCAGGAAATTTCGTCCCGAAATTTTAACTAGAGGAAGTTTGTGAAAACAAATGCGGATATTTCATCTTCATCTGGTCCTCACGTTCCCATGTAAACTCTGGGCCACATTTGGATTCCCAGCGAACTTTGACCAAATGAATCCGTTTGTTCTTCAACTGTTTGTATGTACGTTCCACTATCTCCACAGGTTTCTCGACAAAGTGCATCGTTTCATCGATTCGAATCTCGTCGAGAGGAATGTGTAGATCAGCGTCAACTAAACACTTTCGCAGATTGGACATGTGAAAAGTCGGATGAATATTTCCAAGCTCTGGAGGTAGCTCTAGTAGATAGGTAACCTTTCCAATTCTTTCCACAATCTTAAATGGTCCCACATATCGAGGTGCAAGTTTTCCTTTCTTTCCAAATCTCACGACTCCCTTCCAAGGCGAAACCTTGAGTAGGACACGATCTCCGACTTGAATTCTAAGGGCTTGCGTCCCAAATCCGCATATCTCTTTTGATGGTTTCGAGCTGCCACAAGATTATCGCGGATTTTCTTGATTTTGTCTGTCGTTTCCAGAACGAGCTCAGGTCCAGTAAGCTGAGCTTCACCGGTCTCGTTCCAACAGACAGGTGAACGACATTTTCGACCGTAGAGAGCTTCGAATGGTGCCATTTTAATGCTAGTGTGATAACTATTGTTGTAAGAGAACTCGATCAGTGGCAGATGAGAATCCCAAATACCACCAAAGTCTATCACGCATGCTCTAAGCATATCCTCCAAAGTTTGAATCGTTCTCTCAGATTGGCCATCTTTTTGGGGATGATAAGCAGTGCTTAGATTCAGTTGGGTTCCCAAAGCAGATTGCATGGCCTTCCAGAAATGAGATGAAAATCGAGCATCACGATCAGAGATGATATCCAAGGGAACACCATGTCGTGATACAATCTCATCAACATAAATCTTTGCAAGTTTATCAGCAGATAGATCCTCGTGGATCGCAATAAAGTGAGCTGACTTCGTTAATCGATCGATGACAACCCAAATAGCATCATGACCTTTAGATGTACGCGGTAATTTAGTGATGAGATCCATCGCAATGTTCTCCCACTTCCAAACCGGTATCTCTGGTTGTACAAGCAAGCCAGAAGCTCGTTGATGTTCGGCCTTGACTTTGAGACAAGTTAGGCATTTCGACACATACAAGGCAACATCTTTCTTCATACCAGGCCACCAGATCTTAGTACGAAGATCCTTGTACATTTTATCAGCACCAGGATGGACAGAATATCGAGACTTATGAGATTCGTCCATTGCCAAGGTGCGAAGATTGTCTTGTTTCGGAATCCACAATCGATCCATAAAATAGAGCAAACCATCGTCTTTCGCTTCGAGCATAAGCTCAAGTTGATGTGGTAATTCCGTACCCATCAAATTTTGAACACAAAATTGTTGAGCTTGAAGGACACGAGATTGAAGATCAGCTAGAGTTCGAACAGAATGAAGCTTGACTCGTTCTTTTCGACTAAGCGCATCAGCTACGACATTCGCCTTACCAAGATGGTAGCGAATCTCGCAATCATAGTCGTTCAAGAGTTCAACCCAACGTCGTTGCCTCATATTCAGCTCTTTCTGATTAAGAATATGCTGGAGACTTTTGTGGTCTGTGAAAACCACACACTTTGTTCCATAGAGGTAGTGTCTCCAGATTTTAAGCGCGAAAACCATAGCTCCTAACTCAAGATCATGAGTCGTATAGTTCTTCTCGTGAACTTTTAGCTGTCTAGATGCATATGCAATAACCTTACCTCGTTGCATAAGGACGCAACCAAGGCCTAAGTTGGACGCATCGCAATAGACAATGAAATCATCGCTTCCTTCGGGCAGAGATAGAACAGGAGCATTACATAACTTCTGCTTCAGCATTTGGAACGCTCCTTCTTGCTTGGGTCCCCACTCGAAAGGCTTATTCTTCTGAGTCAAAGCAGTGAGTGGAACCGCAATCTTCGAGAAATTTGAAATGAATCGACGATAATAACCAGCAAGACCAAGAAAATATCGAATCTCCATAGGCGTCGTCGGTGTATTCCAGTCCTTAATAGCAGCAATCTTGGATGGATCCACATGAATACCCTACTCATTGACTATATGACCCAAGAATTGAACTTCTTTAAGCCAGAATTCACACTTGGAGAATTTAGCAAAAAGTTGTTCCTTCTTCAGGAGTTCCAATGTTAAGCGAAGGTGTTGCTCGTGCTCAGCTCAAGATTTTGAATAAATGAGAATATCGTCGATGAACACAATGATGAACTTGTCCAAATAAGGTTTGCAGACCCTATTCATTAAGTCCATAAAGATAGCTGGAGCATTCGTCAAACCAAAAGGCATGACAGTGAACTCGTAATGCCCATATCTTGTGCGGAAAGAAGTTTTGGGAATATCTTCTTCGAGAACACGAAGTTGATGATACCCAGAACGCAGATCAATCTTGGAAAAACATGAAGCACCCTGCAGCTAGTCGAAGAGATCATCAATTCGAGGTAGGGGATATCGATTCATGATGGTGAGCTTATTAAGCTCACGATAATCGATACACTTCGAAAGGATCCGTCTTTCTTTTTCACGAATAGGACAGGAGCTCCCCAAGGTGAAAAGCTCGGTCGGATGAATCCTTTATCAGATAACTCTTGAAGCTGTTTCGATAACTCTTGCATCTCCAATGGTGCAAGACGATAAGGTGCTTTTGCAATCGGGTTGGCATTTGATACAAGGTCAATATGAAACTCGACTTGACGAACTGGAGGCAAACCAGGCAGTTCATCAGGAAACACCTCCGGATAATCCCGAAAGATCAGAATATCCTGAATACTCTTGCTCTTGCTTTTCTCCTCGGTGACATGTGCCAGAAAAGCAACATATCCTTTTCGTAAATACCTTTGGGCTTCCAAACATAACATAAGCTTCAAACCACCAGATGGCTTCTCTCCACGAATTTCCAGAACATAGCCAGAAGACAAAGGAATACGAACAATCTTATCGAAACAAACCACCTCAGCATGGTGTTTGGTTAACCAATCCATTCCAACGATAATATCGAAACTCCCAAGTTGCATCGGTGTGAGGTCAATAGGAAAAAGATGGTTATCAAGGTTTAACTGACAATCAAGAATAACAGAATCGAGAACAAGAGGTTTACCAGTAGCAACTTCGACAGATAAGGGTTTCCTCAGTTTGGTTCTAGGTATCGCAAGCAAAGGCTCAAAAGACAAAGAAACAAAACTTCTATCGGCACCAGAATCAAAAAGAATAGACGCAGGTCGGTTGTTAACAAGAAACGTACCGTTAACCACTTCGTTGTCGGCCCTCGCTTCGTTTGCATTCAAATTGTACGCTCGCCCACGAGCGGGATTCACATTGACGTTGACGTTCGCATTCGGGTTCGCGTTAGCATTTGCGTTTGCATTCACTAGTCTCGGACAGTTGTTGCGGAAATGACCATACTCTCCACAATTAAAACATGAACCCGGTGGGAATCTTGCAGCATTCCCTTGTATCGGAGCTAGAACCTGAGCAACCTGATTCTGTCCCAAACGAAAAACATTGGCCAAATGCCCAAGCTTACCACACGTCGTGCATTGCTTGCAAGCTTGTTGTGCAACGTGATGACCGTTGCAACGAGCACAATGAGGTGCGGTACCAGCATACGCTTTCTTTGCAGGTGGCTGAGCCGGTGGGTTATGCGGGTTCTGAGCAGTCTGTGCTGTAACAGCAAAATTCTGGGCACCCTTTCGCTTCCTCGATTTCTTCGACGACTCACCTTCCTTACCCTTATCCTTTTTCTTGTCCTTCCCTGAATCAGTCGCCTTTTTTTTATCACCCTTGCGTGTGAGTTTACCCTTCCTGACTTGAGTCTCAGTCAGGGTAGCAGACAACTCGATTGCTTGACGAAGGGTAGTAGGATTAACACCGGTCACAATCTCCAGAATAGAATCGGGTAGACCATCGATATATCTCTCGATTGCTTTCTCCAGAGGGGTAACCATGGTGGGACATAATAGACTGAGTTCCTCAAAACGATTCGTGTACGCACGGTGTTCAGCCCCATCTTGCTTTAAATCGCCAAACTCTCGCTCCAAAGCCCGAACTTCGTGACGGGGACAAAACTCCTTCATCATGAGAGCCCGAAGCTCTTCCCATGTTTGTGCCAACGCCACTTCGGCACCCCTGTCGCGCATAATACCATTCCACCAGGTAAGCGCTCGCTTCTCAAACACACTCGAAGCAAATTCAACCTTATGCGCATTCGGACACTGCACATGTCTGAATGTGCTCTCGATACTCTCAAACCACTGCAGGAGCACAGTTGCTCCTTGCGACCCAGAAAATTTAAGCGGCTTCGCAGAATTGAAGTTCTTGAAATTACACGGTGCATTATTGTTGTTGTTATTATTGTTGTTGTATATCTCGTGGACTTGGGTCACAACACCGGGAAGCACAGCAGCCACTTGCTGAGAGACCAGGGCTGCGATTTCTTCAATAGTAAAAGATTGTGCTTCACGTCGAGGAGGCATTGTCTAACAAGGAAACAGGAGAATCGAGTGAGGTTGAAAATTAGGAAAAAAAAACAAAAGAGGTATCGACAAAACACAAGGAAGGCGATCATTTGTTTGTTACCTCGAACAAACAAACGACACGCAGTGACTAATCAAAGTAAATAGGTCAAAATAATGTATCGCGAAGACATGCTCGCCTATAAGTGAACACTCACCCCAAGAGTTCCCAGGTAAGAGTGACTGGTCTGATTATGTGGATTTGTACGAACACTCTAGCCTTAGACAGAAAACCCAGGGTATAGGCATTCACTCTTCCAGTTTGCACGTGTTCACATTATTTTGACCCAAACTTTGACGAGATTTTGAAAACTTAGAGGGTTCAAAACCTTACAATAGAGGGTTCAAAACCTAGTAATCAATCATCCTAGAACAGATGATTAGTTTTCAAAGCGGATTCGAAAATCGTGTTCTCGTTGTGGGTATCACCTAAGGATAGGTGACGATTTTGTTTTAAAAATCTAAACGCAAATAAACTTGCGTTGGGGTCTTAGAAGTTATAGTCTAGGTCAAAGAATTACTAATAACCTAATTCCCTATAACCATTAGCTCTGATACCAACTCTTCTGTCACACCCCGACCACGTAAAACAACAAATCGTGGCGGAAACGTCGAGGAGTGTTGTAACAGAATTATCGTTTCATAACCATGGATACAAAAGTGTTTCGTTTTATTGATAATATTAAACATTAACATCGTCTTAACATATAATAAACAAGTTTTATATCGACTATCATTGTTTTATGTCACTAAGGCCTCGTCCAGATCCTATGTGACGCATGCATCCTAGAACGCCAATCAAGCAACAACACCTGAAACATATGTAAAAAACAAAGTCAGCAAAGAAATGCTGGCGAGTACATAGGTTTTATAAGAGTATCGGAATCATGCCTTGTTTACTTATATTGCAATAACTCGAAAACCTTGTTTTTAAAAGTGTATAATATTGCAACATGATTAACCAACTCAAATCAAGATGGTTAAAATGTATAAAAATTTCGTAGCCACGATTCTTAACTCAAAAGCCTTTTGTTTTAGAAAATCATCTTGTAAAACATCTCGTATAAACTCATTAATAAAACTCGTATATTATTTCGAAAACATCGTTGAGTGACATTGTTTCAATATCGTTTACCCAAGTGAACTAAATAATGCCACGGTATGTAATATGTTGAAAACACTTATATATAAGAAGTACCAGCGGCGTATCTACCATGTTTTCACCACATTACACCCGTCCCATTATCTAAACACTAGCCAAAAACCAATCGTTTACCCAAATCGTTTAACATCGTCTCCAAATCGTTTCCAAATCGTTTACTCGATTAAATCATTTAAATCATCCTCGTTTTAATTGTGAAAACTTATATATGGTCGTCTCGTTAATAACATTCAAACCTTTGTGACTCGTTCATCGTTCAACTCGTTCTTGCATTAACAAACCTCCAAAGGGTAAGTTAACAATCATCAGATTCAGTCGTTACCCACAACACCCACACATAACCATGGGTATAGTGCAATAACGGGATTTATCATATCCTATGGTACCATAACCTAATACTGGTCGGCTTGATCAATGCTAATGAATGTTGTTCGTTATGTAACTACAACCAACAAGTTCGTTCACATTATCGAAATCGTTAATAGTTTATTATAAATCGTTCTATTCGTTTTTGAAATCATCGTTTAAACCTTGAAAACATTTTGTACATATGAATCACCCCAAAACAATTGAAAACAGTAAAATAGGGGAACTATGTATTCACATGTAGTGCAAGGTATCTTCAATCAATAGTACTTCAACAAACTCGAGTAAACCAGAGAAATCAAGTAGCACGTAGTAATCGAATCACTAGTCAAACAATAGACGCCTAAATCGGAAGATCGGACAGAATGAGGTATTGTAAACCAAATGAGCGTTGGAACTCATGTGATATGGTTTAACAAAGCCTACATCCTAAATGAAACCTAACCTAAGTGCTTTCGACCCATCGCGACCCATTAAGGTAGCTTATGCTACTTTAACGCGTCGTGCGCGCAAAGCGCGTTCGAGACGTCTAACTAGTCCTATGACAAGTATTATATGCCATTACATGTTTAATCATGTTGTATAATCAGTTATGTGACAAAATTTTAGGTTACATAAGCTTAATTACCAATTATACATGAAAAGGGTATTTTGGTAATTTACCTAAGGCATATAAACTACTTATCATACAACTACCTAAACTAGGTGACCATAACGTATAACCTCGGAAGGTTATTCCCTATGCTACTATGGTCACTAAACATGTTTGGTCGGATCCTAATGATCGACCAAACAGGTCGGGTTCGAAAGTATAAGCGATTGTTTAGATCGCTTACCTTTACGACCCTAGACAAGCACAAAACTAAAAGTGACGAGCTAAACATGTTAGAACATGTTTAACAAGGTTTGAAAACAAGTTTGGTATCAAAACAAACGGTTTTGATACCCACAAGTAGTTTGGTTACAAAATACGCAAGAATACGTATTTTGGCCGAAACTACGACTCATCACTGAGCCTAGATAACGTGGTAATCAGTAGGTATAGTCACAAGGGACTATAACCATCGTGATTACGCTCACGTTATGAAGTTCAAACGAACTTCACATTGACCATAAACTGGTCAATGCAGAAAGTCAAACGCAGTTTGACTTTAACGCTAAAACGAATGAAAATAACGAAAGAACACTTACAACGGGTCCAAGAATGGAAGTTTTGAATCCGAATATTCTCAGGTATGAAGTGTTGAACACATCAACTTAGAGAACAAATTTAGATTTCAAAGGTGTGGGTTTTTGGGGTTGAGATCATGGGGTATTTATAGATTTCCTTGAACCGTTAGGATCGTTCCTCGAAAACTGAGCTTTGATCTGGACCTTACATGTGTGCCCATGGTTTTCTAAAACCATGGGAGCCCCTAATATGGACTATGTTCATTGAATACCAGCCCATGGTTTTGCAAAACCATGGGTTAAAACCACCAATACTTCAAAATGGACCAGGTTCATTGAATCTGCCAGAAATTTCAAAAAATGGTCCCTACACTTGTAAAACTTGATTTTTGAAACTTTTAAGCCCCGTTAACCCCATTTCAAGGCTCTAAAATAAAGTTAAAGTATAGGGAACTTAAAATATGCTCAAAAACATCTCGGATGTCGGTTCGTTTGGTCGTACGGTTGCGTTATTCGCTTAATTACGACGGAAGTCGTAACGAACGCAAAAACGATCCAAATTAAGCGACGAATGGAATTTTATCATGCCAAACACTAAAATAAAATATTTTAATGCTTACATAAATTTTTGGATGTCCGGATGTATTTAGAACGTAAGTTATGCGCGAAAATGAAAACTTATGCACTTTTTGACGCTTTTAGTCCCTGAATGAGCATAAAGTTTATTTTAGCACACCGAACCCCTCAAAGCCTATTTCTAAGCTATGTAAAGGATATTTAGGGTATGTTTAACTTATGGTCATGTTCCCGGAATGTTCGTTACTATACAAATCGGCATAGTTTCGCAGTTTGACACATATAGTCCCTGAGATCGAACAAAGTTGATTTCGACACACCAAACCATTCAAAACTTATTTCTAAGTTATGTGGAGGTTATTTAAGGTATGTTAAGCCTATGTCACTATTCTGGAGTGTTTTTCGTGTTATACTGACTGCGTTTACGCACCAGTTTACGTATAACCTTCCAGAACGCGATTTAAAGCTTGCAATCGGAATCGAATCGAATTGAAAAATCAACAAACACAAATAGACAAATAGAAACACCAAAAAACATATAATAACACCAAAGCACATTGTTTTATTAATAATCATCATTGTTTTACATCATACATCGGTTACAGAACACAGTTGTCACACGTTGACCGAACCGAAACCACGTCTGACCGGGTTTGACCGGGTCGAGTTGACCCGAAATCTGACCCGAGACCCGACCCGTTGACTGTTGACCATCTTTGATTGTTAACCGAGCCGTTGACCCAAACAATGAGCTGACCCGAACCACTGTTGACCATACCCGAACCACTGAGTTGACTCGGTTGACTGAGTCAAACCGAGTTGAGCCAAACACTAACCCGAACACCGAATCTGTTGAAACAGAACCCGAAACAAACTTGAACCATAATAGAGTTTGAACACGAAGCCTGTAGTCACCCGAATAGAACCCGCACCCGAACCAAATTGAGCTGAAATAAACCAGAACCTGAACCAAGCTTCAACCTGAAACCGCCGTGGAAGTCCGAGCACCACCACGCCGCTACTGTCGCCGCCGTGAGCAGCGGCGCCGCTCCTTCTCCGCCGTTCTTTCTCTCCCTCTTCTCGATCTGTCTCTCTTTCTCTCTTCTCGGTGCTTCTCTCTCTCTGGTCTCTCTCTCCTCTCACTCTCTCCCGTCTCTGTTCGTGTCGCCGCCACACGCCACCACCAATTGGTGGTGGCCGGCTGTTAATTCTGCAACAGGTGGGGGGGTTGTGGTCGTTGACTGTTGTATCCACCACCGCCGCACCGCAGGTGGTCTTACCGGACCGGCTGTCGGCCTTCATCGCAGAGAGAGATGAGGTCGAGTGAGTGGGGGGGGGGTGGGGTGAGGAGAGTTGTGAGTGATTGGCTTTGTGTTGTTCTGTGTTTTGAGGGGGAAAGGAAACGAGAGGTGTTATGTGTGTGTACAAGTTGTCTGCACATGAGATTTGAGGATCAAGAGGGGGGTATAGACCATTAAATAGAGATCATGTAATATTTTGTAGAGATTTTCTAAGGATTTTGTAAATCTAGTGTAGATTTTGTATGGATTTGATAAGATTTTATATAGATTTATAAGAAAAGGGGTCTAATATCTTATGTGTAGGTTTAGGCTTTGTGATATTTGGGCTTGGGCCCAGGGCCCACAAGCCCATCACAAGTGTAAGTGGCCCGTAATTCATACGAGACATGTTTTTAAAACCGAAATCACCGTAGCCTAGTAAAATAATATTTCAGAGTTAAAAGTGTGTAAAAATAATGTCGGTGTCCGTCGTAGTCGCGTTCGTGCGTCGATAACGGTAATAATCGCGAAAAATTACATCGTTGCCGTCTTTAATTCGTTTTTCGATCCGGTTTCGACTGTAGTCACTAAAATTTTATTACGGAGCTAAATATAGCGTAAAATGTAAGTTCTGAAGGTGACAAGCGTCTCCGTCGCTTCCGTTTCGTTGCCGATGCGTTTCCTGCCGTCGCGTTTTTAGTTCACGTTTGCATTTGCGTTGCACGGAAGCCCAATAATTTAAAAAATTAATTTCATAAATAGAGAATATTCGTAGGAAGTCCGTATTTGTCGGCATTGTCAGTATTTTATACGGTATCAGTTCGGTGTCGTTTAATGTTCCGCAGATTCCACGCGAATCTTCATACGCGTACTGTAAAGTCAAATAAATGTCCCTAGGCACTCCAAAGGCCTAATTAAGTTAATTTGCATCTTAAACACTATTTATTGTAGCGTTAATCGCCTGTTAATTACGTAATTAGGAGCCGTAAATCACCGGTTGTCACAACTGAAGGCTTGGAAAAGTGGCAATAAAGTTACCTACAAAGAAATAGATGTTTTTATTAAATAAAAATAGGATTTATTCCTATAAAATTGTGTGTACTGAAAACTTGGGTTTTATCCCATGTGTTTGATATTATGAAAGTGTGGTATTTTACTCTGATAAAATATTTCCTAACTACGGTCCTGATGAAAATTCCGCTGCCAAAATTAGACAATACCAGATACCACCGAAACTGGCCCCGGCCATCCGTTCCTGTATTTGAATAGGGGGACGGGGGTTGTGACAGAAAACCAACTCGCACAAGCCGTCTGATTGAATGACCAATCGATCGAATGATCATCTGACCGGATGACCATCCGATCGGATGGCCATCCGATCGACTGGCCATCTGACCCACTACTCCACCGCCTTATCCTCTCTCACCCTATAAATACTTACCTGTCACATCAACTGTTCACTGATGTGACAGCTCTATCCGACCAACTCGCTCTCAAGATCTTTTCACTCGATTCAAGGCTATTTTCGTAAGTTTTCTTCCTAAATCTTGTACTTCCATCATCTTTACACACTTTCTCATCATTTTCTCCATCAAAATCACTGGTTTTCACCATGAAATCATCGGATTTGGACTGCTTTAAGGTGACGTCATCTCGGTTTCTTATGAATACTGAAGTGTGACATCATCCCATCAAGATTTGTCCAGATCTAAAGGATTTCTACACATTTTAACACAAATCTCAATGAGATTCAACATTTTCCAACTGATTTCAAACTTTTCTTCAACATTTCTTCACTTTTCACTCAAAACCGATGGAATCTAGACTCATTCAGGCTCTCTACTCATTCTCTAGTCGAGAACCGGTATGAGAACGGATTTCCACCGAAGAGATGACCGACTCACGGGTTGAACATGAAACTCCGTTAAGAACAGTTAGGCTGATCGAATGGGGTGATTCCCATCCAATCAACTGAGTTGGACTTGGTACCGTTTCCATTGTTTGACACGTCGTCACGCCGTCTCCGTTAAAACTTCAACTTTTAAACTTTGGAAAATTTCACAAAATTTTCAAAACATTAGATTGCCAATCGAATGACTATTCGACCAGGTGACTTGTCCTTTATAAGTTCAACACTCAAACAATTTGACAAAATTTCAAAGAATATCACACTTTCAATCGAATAGCCGATCCGTCTGGATGACCATTCGATCGGATGACTTGATTTATACTACAACAAAAACTTCAAAAGTTTTGAAACGATTTACAAACACACTCACCCAATCGAATGACCAACCGTTCGAATGGGTTACCATCCGTTCGACTCACCATCCGACCTTTCTCTCATCCGACACACTGTTTATACGCTATTCAATGCTTACACTATCGTTCTGTGATCAGGCTAACTCCAACGCGCTCCCTTCAATCCGGGACTGTGTTTATTTACTAAACACGCTCTGTGAGTATACTCGAACCCGTTTTGCTTAATGCACTTTTGGGTGTTACATACGTTCTCTATATCAAATCACATCAACACACAATGCAAACACTTTTAAACGATAACCGCTCTCACATGTTATACGTGTCTCGATGAATGCTTGTATGTTATGTATACACAGTGATTGTTGCCTGACACCTTAGCAACGATAGTACTATAGTTTGGACTCAGCACCTGTCGTGGACAAGGGTTGTTAAGGGTTTTACATCACATGGTCACAGTGGTGATAAGGTGTTGCGCATTCTACACTCGCAGTCATGTCGGTTGCATATGTCATTGTCGATAGCTTACTTGCTTCACATTTCTACATGTTACATGTTGGTTATGCGTAAACGCTTTCGTTGTACTATATACTATCAAACTTGTGTACTCACCTTTACACTCTGTGTATTGATTTTATTTTAACGTATGTGACATGTGTATAGGAAGCTATGTTTGCTGTGACGAAACAAGCTAGGGAGTCTAGAAACGTCACTCAATAAAATCTGAGTTGTCGAAACAGTTTATTTTGTTTGTGAGACAATTATCTGTAATGACTGTTTATGCTTTATATGTTGATGGTATGGGACATTAACGTTAAATATATTGTCACCTAATAGTTGTTATGGATTCTCGTGAACAATCTGTTTCACTCAGTGCCACACCCCGATGATTCCGCCATCGGTTGGGGTGTGACAATATTCTTGTTTGGTGACATGTCATTGAAGATCAACTCCTGCTTGAATGCTATTTATAATAATGGAGTCCAAAAAAGCATTTTATACTGGTATTGATCCCTTCATGCCATGCATATAGTCGTCAAGAACAAAGCTCACATGATGACATGTAACTGGCATCAGTCTCTTTTTCTTGAATATTTGTCCATCTCATTCAGCAAAAGCTTATAGAGATACCCACCTCAGAGAAGAATCCATTCAGTGAAAGCTTTGCCATCTGTGGTTTTTTTAACTATTTTTTTCCGTTTAAAGTGAGTGGTTTCTAGGAAACATGGCGTTTGTTTTCTGGGTGTGATCAATTCATTGTGTAGAGACCTCTCTCTTATAGGAGTTTTTTGGCGCGTAGTTTAGGCGAGATTTTTATTATCATAAATGATAGTAATAAAGTAACCGTTTTTTTCAGTTACTGTATGTATTTACTGTTTTGTTCAGCTTTATCAGTTTTAGGGTGATAGACGTCCCATCTTCCAAGTTTGGCGTTTTTTTAATGGCGTTATGTAGACCAAGATGATAAAAATACAATAATAGAGAAAATATTTAATAGGAAAAATATTTTTTATTATTCTTGGCGTTTTGTAAGCAATAACTTTTTGTAGTATTTTTTTGGCGTTTTGAAACTAAATGGAGAAATATAGCATTTAATTGTCTTAAAAAAAGATTACACAGAAGAAAACCAAAAAAAAAAAACTCCTCGTCAGATGGTACTTTATCCGAGAAGTATCCATCACTTCCGTCGTCTTCTTCCTCGGAGTCTTCATCTAGACTTTCATCCATGTCATCACCTTCACTTTCATCGGCTTCTTGTTGTTGAAGATTCTGAAGCCTCCATTTGAACATGTCCTGCATCAATGCCATTTTTAAGTCAACGTCTGTGTTCAAACAAGTGGCGTTGTGCAATTCTTTCATGAACCCAATCCCCTTCTTTGTCATGATGTCTTCAAGCAAGTAGTCTTCCTGCTCTCCGTTGTCATGTATAACTGTCACCATGTCTGTTTTCTCATCAAAACGCCATGATGTTATGACTGGGTCCGATTTTCCATCTGCTTTGCTTGGTCCAAATTTCCTTGTTAATGTTTTCATAAGCTTATGTGTTTCATGACATTCGTTATCCAGAGTGATGCCAAGCGATAGGATACCCCTCTGTACCTCTTCTTCCATCTTCAAAATTGTTTTGATCATCCTAACATACACCCTCCTTCTGTTGTCAAAACGTATGACGAATCGTCTGATCCCCAGAGTGTATCTCCACCAAACGATGGTTGCCATTTTTGGTGTTTTGGTTAAACTTGGCATTTTTGGTAAAAGATGATTTTGCAGAATGATAGATTGAAGTGATTATGGAAGCGATGTTTAACGTCGTTTATATAATGATGTTTTTGGCGCGTAATTTAGGAGGAAATTTCTTCTAATAAATGTTAATAATTGAATTTCAGTTACTGTGTTGTTTTCTCTTCTTGTAATCTCCAACGCGTTTTATCACTAATTTTTGGTGTTTTGTATTTAATGGCGTTTTATTTGTTTTGAATGGCGTGTTATCATTTTTGTTGGCGTTTTGAATTTAAGCGATAAAAGACCCTTTTACCCTATAGGGTCAGGATTTAGAGAAAACGGTGAAAAGTGTGAGAACAGTGAGAACAGTTATGGATCGTCCGATCAAAACAATCTATGAGGGTCAGGATTTAGAGAAAAAGGTGAAAAGTGTGAGAACAGTGAGAAAGGTTTTGGATCGTCCGATCAAAACAATCTATGGACTAGATTGGCGTGATGGCGTTTTCGTAAATAACACCAATTCTATTAAGTGGACGCGCTTCATTAAGGGTAAAAGGGTCTTTAGACTTCTCTACCCAAAACGCCAAACTCATGAATAAAATGTCATTACGCGCCAAAAAAATCCTATATAAACAAAATCTCAGACCTTCATTAAACACACCGAACCACAAACGCCATATTTACTACTATATACCATTCATCTTAGAAATGCCAAAAACCCAAACATCAAACACACCAAACTCAAAAACGCCATATTTTACTATATATCAATCATCTTAGAAAACGCCAAAAAAACCTAAACATCAAAGATTCCAATCGACGTTTCTTTTAGATACACTATTTTCTCAGTAAAACGCCAAAAATGGCAAACATCGTTTCTTGTATATTCAATATTGTTCTACGCGAAGTTTCGCAGAATGCATTCTTAGCTGAGGGGTGTAACTCAATAACATTTTGCTGCATGAGATGAACAAATATTTAAGATAAAGATGCTGATGTCAGACTTATGTCATTTTTTGGGTTTTGTTCTTGATGAATATTTGAATGACATGAAGAGATGGATGACACTGATGAGTGGGTTGAAGATAAATATGAACTTCAAACAAAAAACTCACGTCATTTTGTGCTTCCAAACGGCCACAAAAAAGCTATTTTGACAACAAAAAAACAAAATGAAACATACCAAAGTCAAACCGCCAGTGAAGATGTTTCAAAGAAGAAAAAGACGGATGACAGTGAAGATTTAGGAGATGAATTGTTTCTATTTTTTGTAAAAAAAAATTCAGTTGTTTGTTATGTATTTTTCAGCTAAGAATAAATACATTATTTTAATAAAACGTCACACAGACCGTATGTTCTTAATTAGTCTTTAAAGTTACTTAAACACTTAAGGTTAAAAGTAAAACACCACACGCCTCTTTCATAGCACCCACACACCGTATGTTCTTAATTAGTGTTTAAAGTTACTTAAACCCTTAAGGTTAAAAGAAAAACCATTTAACCCCAATTTATGTAATAATTAATTAATGTTGTGAGAAAAAAATATAGAGAAACAGGAGTAAGTTGACCTCGTCATCTGCTAAATATCAGAAATACAGTTAAAACAATAACTGAAAGAGACAAAAAGGAATAAATAAGAAAAGTTAGGGGCGGCGAAGTAGCCAAGTTGAATGGGTCCCCATCCTTCCTCCTGTCAAGAGAATTTTGTAGGCTGTGGTTATCCACATACCCCGTTTCCATGGTCTGGACCATTTTGGCGGTCTTCTTCTTCCTTCCCTTCCACTCTTCAACTTTTAACATACGCTTTCAATACACAATTTATAATAATACCATGATTTGCTAATAAATAATCACAACTACAAATTTATAACTTTTATATGTTTGCTTTGTAAAATGGACGGGCCAAGCTAATCGTTAACATGTACTATTAAACTTACTTGATGCTCATTTTCTACCTTTAAATATATATAGGATAAGGTTCATTTGAAAACCACCCTTATCGCGAGAATTGCGAGAGTGAACACAAAAAAAATACCTAAAAAATTCAAAAAACACAAAAAAAAAAAATTAATATTTTTTTCTAATAAAAATGCTATATTTCGTTACAAAAAAAAAAAAAAAAAAAAAACTTTTTTTCGAGTAACAGTTATGGATGCACATGTGCATATGTATCATTTCTTGACAAATTCCGTAATATATTACCAATAGTAGAAAAATGCACTTTCATTTACATTACAATCCGTAATACACTAATTTTTACATTACCAATATTAAGAATGCACATGTGCATCATTATGTATAACTATCATATAACGCGTTTTGGTACAAAAAAAATATGATTTTAAATGATGATGTAGGCCCATATACATTTGTTTTGGTTAGTTATATCTAGTGGTTGATGGTTTGATTATATTTGTCACTTTATGACGTAATATGTTGTTTGAATGGTATAAAGGATGTTGATGTGTATGTAATAAACTGAAATATTTATAATAGTATTGTATTATGGATGGTAGGAGCCAATGGTGTTGTATTACGGATGATAGGAGGTAATGGTAGTGTATTATGGATGATATGATAGATGAAATGGAAGGTGTATTCAAAGTGGTGTACCAAAACACGTTATAACATATTCATACATATAGATGCACATGTGCATTTCTAATATTGTTAATGTAAAAAGTAATGTATTATGAATGGTAGTGTAAATAAAAGGCAATTATCTGATATTAGTAATGTATTACGGAATTTGTCAAAAAAATGGTACATATGCACATGTGCATGGATAATTGTTACTCGAAATTTTTTTTTTTTTTGTGACGAAATATAGCAATTTTTTATAAAAAATAGTAAAAAAAAATTTTTTGAATGTTTTTTTTTATTTTTTAGGTATTTTTTGGTTGTGTTCAAACTTAGTTCTCGCGGCCCTCGCAATAAAGGGTGGTTCCTAACGGATCCTTCTCCTATATATATTTAGGTTAGGTTCATTTGTGAACAACTCATTGATAGTAAACACTAGTGAACTAATTCAAGCCATTAATTCTCAATACACACGTGTAAATAAATAGGCAAGAATTGATGATGAAAATACAATAGTGTATTTTACGATTTGAAGATGTAAATCAATGACCGGGATTTGTTTACTCAGTTCACAAATAAACTAGTGTTCACTCTAAAACACCAAATCCTGGTCTTTTAAAACCAGGGGCAAAATACACTAGTGTTCATTCTTGAAACTAATCCTATGTATGTGTGTGTGTGTGTATATATATATATATATAGGGGACCGCTAGAATGAGAACCACCTCGAGTTATGAGAACCGCGAGAACCACTTGATTCCGGGCGAGGTGGACCAATTTTTTTTTTCGAAAACGTAGATTAGTGTATCACAAACACATTCGTAAAAAAAAAATTAAAAAAAAAACGCCGTGTGGGTACTTTTTTACACCACAAAAACGTGGTTTACGAGTTCCGTTTGCCCCGTACGGTGTGGTTCTCGCGGTTCTCATAACTCGGGGTGGTTCTCATTCTAGCGGCCCCCTATATATATATATATATATATATATATATATATATATATATATATTACTATGTTCAAAACCAAGGGCGTAGCTTTGTGGGGGCCGGGAGGGGCGCCTGACCCCCAGAACTTTTCGCTCAGTAGTGCCCGGTATGTAGTTTTCGTATAGAATTTTTTAGGTATATACGTTTTCGACCCCCCGGTTTTATAATTTTTTAGGCATATACGTTTTTGACCTCCGATCGGAAATCTCAAGCTTTGCCACTGTTCAAAACAAAATGGTGATAAGATACAAAATAAAAAAAAAAAATATAGGGTTTTCTTTGAAAAGATAAGATTTTCATTTCTAGCCAAATGGATGGTAATAATCAAATACATAGTTTTTTTTTAAATGGCCACCGAAATAAAAGCCTGACTATTTGGGTAAGTCAATGGCAAAAGTCGACCCCATACATCCACAACTGTAAATAGTGTTGGGTAGCCTAAATCCACCATCTCCAATTCCTGCGAAAATCCACCGCCCGAACGCCTACTTCACTAAAACTCGATTGAGATCGGATTTAAACTTGAGACCTATAGCCTCAAACTCAAGTCTTTTCTTCTCCTTTAATGCCACTTGAGCTATAGTTCATTGTCTAATCAAATACACGTTACAAACATGATTAACAAGTTTTTTTGGTTTTTATATTAATAATAATCAATTTGTGTTGGGATAAATTTGTTTATTCTATTATATTAAATAGGTTATTTCAGATTACTCGTTCAATTAATATATATATAGGGTGGGAGTTCGCTACAAAGTCTATTTTTCCTACAAAGTGTAAAAAGTCATAAAATACCATAATATCAACCATAAAATACACTCAAAACCCACAAATAACATAGTGAAGATTACTAAAACACCATATTTGTAGGTTTTGTGTTGTGTTTTGGATGATAAGGCTTTGATTACCGAATGACTAACATTAGTGCATTTATGTTGATTATCATGTTTTGTTTTATATTCATAGTTGTACGATGGTGTGTTTGAAGTTTTTAAGGACTGTTAGGGTTTCGATATTGTGTTTTAGTGATCATCACAATGTTATTTGTGGATTTTAAGTGTGTTTTATGCCTGAAATTGTGGTGTTTTATGACTTTGTACACTTTGTAGTAAAAATGGACTTTGTAACCGAACCCCACCCTATATATATATAATAATAATAATTATATATATATTGTTTACGAACTACCATGAATAGTAATTTAAAATTTAAAATAATATGTAGCTTCTTAATATTTTTTATATCATTATATTATTTTTAATAATTAGTTTAACTTTTAACATATTTTCAGTTTTTCCTTTTATTATTATATTTACTTTGCTTTTAACATATTTTCAGTTTTTTCCTTTTCTAAAACCATATTTCCTTTATCATTTATTTTTATTTTAATAATTCTTTTCTCTTTTTGTTTATTCATCTATGCTTTCTCAATTTATTTGATATATCTTTAATAACTTTTGTTCATTATTTTTGAAGCTTAAGTACGTAGTTTTGTTTAATCTTTACCCTCGATCGGTATAAGTTTTATTAAAAACGAATTTATATTCCAAATAAAGTATTTATTTGGTATGGTAATATGGTACGATGATATCATCTGAACCGATTCTAACGGTTAGGCTTTCTAAACACCATGCTAGATTTTCAAATAATGTTTGTTTTACTTATCATTTGTTTCGTTTCGCGGTAACGCGTGACGTAAAAAAACCTAGTAATAATAATAATACAACTTCTTAGCTACATTGAAGTTTTGTTTTCTTTGATTTTGATCACTAAAGAAAGTTTTGTTTTCTTTGATTTTTGCCACAAGAGATATATGTTTCTTTTTACTCCATGTGTTTCTTAGTTTGCCTAATGCTTAGCTACATTAAAAATAAAATTTTCTTTTTAGTGTATGAAAATTATAATGATTTCTCTTGAAGGTAAAATAAGAATTTTGATTATTTTTAACTTTGTTAACCATTAAATAGTGTAAATTATTGATGATATAATAATTTGTACATTGTATATTAAAAGTTGTACATTATCTTATCATTACAGTAGAAACTCGATAAATTAATACTCGATTATTTAATAAACTCTCTAAGATAATATTTTTTGCCGGTCCCGACTCGGGGATAGGGTGCTAAATTAATAATTCCCTAAAATTATAAGATAATACATTTTTGATAATTTCTTTAGACCCCATATAAAATATAAATTAATAAATCCTTATATATAGCATATTACATGAATGATTTATGAAGGTTTCTTGAAAAATGACTCAATTGTCTTTTGTTTTTTGTTGAAATCAATTTCCCCTTGAATCTCGTCTCTAATTTTCCTTAGCATGGTAAGAACTTCTGGTGTTGTTTTCTCATAGCTCAACAAGAAATTGTTCAATGTGATTGCCGCTTTAATAGCTTCGTTTCAATGTGTTGTGCTTGCATAATGCTCTTCGAATCTCGTCTGCCATTGTTGTTTGTTTCACACCTTTAAGATGGGAAGCCATGTTGTGTGTATGATTTGTTTGTGTTAACCTATTTTGATCTTGTATTTATATAGAAAATATTTTTAATGTCCATAAAGTGATACATTGAACACAAGAAGCATAATAAGGTGGGAGATTGAAGGTTTCTTTCAAATTGGGCCGTTCATTTGATATACATGCATTGTATACAATAATTAAGTGGAAGCTTGAAAGGTGTTTGTAAACTAAGTATTCTACTATAAATTAATAAAATATTAATTAATATATAAATTAATAATTATTAATTTATCGATTAATTAATAACTCTTTTAATTAATAAATTTTGGTGGTCCCAAGTGTATTATTTTATAGAGTTTCTACTGTATTTGTTTTTTTTAAGTTTCAACGTTTTTTTACTTTGCCTTTATATTTTATTGATTAAACATCTTGCATTTATAATATAACTTCTAATTATTTTATTTTAACTTTAATCATACCCTTATACCTTAAATACATTGCAGTCATTAACTATATCGAATGTTGGTCCGTATTGATAACGAGCCGAATCAGACTGATACCAACTAAACAACGTTGGTACCGTTTCGTCATTTGTTTTTATTGTTTACGATCTATATTTGTTTTTATTGTTGTCGATCGATTGTTTTTTTTTTTTTTGTTTCTCAACTGTCATCATCTTATATTTACAGTATAACTTCAAATAATTTTAGTATAACCTTAATCACAGCCTTATACTTTAAATAACTTGTGTTCGTTAATTATATCAATTGTTGGTACCGTATACGCAGGGGCGCAACCTAAGAGGCGCCGGGGGCGCCCGACCCCCCGAACTTTTCGCTCAGTAGTGTCATATATGTAGTTTTCGTATAGAAATTTTTGGGTATATACGTTTTCGACTCCCCGATTCTATAGAAATTTTTGGGTATATACGTTTTCGACCTCCCCGTCTTCATTGTCAAGCTTCGCCCACTGCGTATACGTAACAAATTGAATTGAACCGATACCAACCGAACAACTTTGGTACTGGTTCGGTATTCTTTTTTATTGTTTTTAATCGATATTCATTTTTATTGTTTTCGATTGATTGTTTTTTTGTTTCTCTTCCGATTGTTATATCGAATACCGATACCAATATCAATGAAAATTTGTTAAAAATTTGGGCCCGTCGCAAAGAACAGATATAACCCACTAGTTCATTTAATTTAGAAATTCTGCCCACACAAGTACTCTTAAATTTAAAATGATAAATAATATAATAATATATTTTGTATGGTCAACCCACATTACGTTCGGACTGTTTAAACCAACTATTTCAACTGGTTTATGATTTGAATGCAATTCATTTCTAACCTATGAACTCATTTACCACTTATGTTGTTTAAAACCAGTCAATCTATTTTAGTATACTAGATCAATGCGTTACACATGTCATATTTGGTTTACACGACTAATGTATTTTGTCGGCTAAATTTGATGCTTTATACACAAGTTCATTGATTTAACCCCTCAATTTATCAACCCATTACCCTAACACAATTACCACAAAAAAATACTTGTAAGCATGATAATCCATTCAACAACTTAGGTTGAATATTGTATAAATAACGAGTTAACGTTACCCGCGCGTTGCTGCGTGATGTTGATTATGAAAATCTTTGAGATCATTATGCCTTCGACACCCATTTGTTCTTAACTAATGATATTAGAATTTGAAAATTGTTTTTTTACGAAACAACTTTCTTTGGTTTGGAATACAATAAGCGAACTTGATATATTTTTACCCCAACCCCAACCCCAACACCACCACCACAAAACGTAAAAGTTTTATATTGTTAATGAATAAAAACAAAATTTTGATAAATGTGATCTTGGGCAAATTATATAACCACAAAAAGTGGCCCGTACAAAAATGATATCAGGCGAACGGTTTACATATGTAGTAATTGAAAGGATAGTTAGGAAGGTAGTCGCCACTTTACAACAAAATTAAAGACACCGGTTCGATCCTTCTTTACAACCGTTTCGGTTCTTTTTTTACTTCCTTTTCCTTTATCAGTTTTTCCACATTATGCATAACATTCGATGTGATTTTTTCATCATTATAACTGGCAGAAATATCAACAACTTTAGAGAAGTGTACGTGAATTTTTTAGTTAATAAATATATAATCAACCATGTTCAATTAATAAATAACGTAAAAAATTGATTTTGATCAATCTTGGAACTTACCAAACCGGCATAGAGAATAAGGGCGGAGCACCCCGTAGATCGAAACCGTTTAAATTCTCTTTCCCCTTTGTTTTTTCTTATTTATCCAATTGCTAATTGTTCTTCCCAGATTTGATTCCGTACGCTTTAGTTATGGTACTTGAAGTTTCGAGTCCTGTATGTTTTCACTCCCCCGTTTTATGTTTTCATGATAGTAATTCTAGAATTGTTATTACCCATGTTCTTTTTTCGTTTTTTATTACTTTGGTTCTCTTTTGTTATTCGGTTTTCTGTTTGTATGGTATAAACAACACATGTTTACAATTTGTATGTGGATTCTCGTTTGTTGAAATTGTTATTAACGACGCGCTTTTCTGGTGTCAATTACTTCTGTTCTTTTTTCATCACTCGATTTGATTCCGTGTTTATATGGTATAAACAACATTTAGAATTTGTGTGTGGACTTTTGTTCGTAGATCTGAAGAACACAATTGTAGATCCATGTTAATCGATCTATAAGTATATATTCTTATGGTTCTCTGTTTGTATGGTATTAAAAACACAAATTGCATGTGAATTTTTGTTTGATGAAATTGTTATTAATGTGTGTGCATGAAAATAAAGCTTATGATCATTAATTAGTATTTGTATATCTTATTATAGTTTGTTGTTCGAGAAAAAAAAACATTGAATGGATGTGTAATTATGTGAAAGGGTGCGTAAAAGGGTGTGTCTTAATACATTAGTTTGAAGGGTTGTGACTTTTTGAAGAGTTGTGATCTAAATCATGGTGCCCCAAGTTAATTTTTGTAAATGGTGTGTCTTAATGCATGAAAGGGTGCGTAAAAGGGTGTGTCTTAATACATTAGTTCGAAGGGCTGTGACATTTTGAAGAGTTGTGATCTAAATCATGGTGCCCCAAGTTACTTTTTGTAGGGTTATATAATATCAGCAATAAAAAGAAAAGATATTGTAAATGTGTAACTAACTGTACAAACTTTGTAGTAGTGCAAGGGAGGTCGAAGATTGTAGAAATATCTGTAAGAAGATTAAAAAAAAAAAGAGGGAGTAATTAATGGTGGAATACATGCGTGTGTGGTAGAATGGTCCGTGGAATATGACAACTTGTGCAATCACCGACCATTGCCAATTGGTGGCCTCCTCCCCCCCAAAACGACATCCCGTCGGTTTTCATTTCTATATTGTGTCAACCGACTCTGCCTCTCTCATTAATGTCGATATTTATCAAACATCATTCATTTTATTACAATTTAAAAAAACTACAAGCTAGAGGAAACAGTATTTTAATAATAAAAAGTAGGAACTTATTGGCCCATAATAATTTGTACTACGATGGTCGTCTAACTTTGATCAATTTCGATGCCAATGACAATGGAAAGTAACTTTGTATATCTCTAATATATAATTAACTGATTTTTATCATAAGAAAAATATTGTAAGTTGTTTGAAACCAGATATATGAAAATTATATGCATACAACGTTTCTCCTCTATTAGCATTTGATAGTAGTTAGTAACAAAAGTTAAATTTATGAGTACCACTAGTCACATTGCTAGTATGAATTATTATTGATAAAAGAATCATGATTTGTACTATTAACTTATTATTATTTGTCAATAAATCAATAATGTTAATGATGTTTATGCAGATACGCTATGGTGTTTGTACCGTTCACTGATATAGACAATTGTCACTGCAATATTACATTTGGTGCTGCATTATTGGCGTCGAAAACTGCTGATACGTATATTTGGTTGTTGAGAGTTTTTCTAAAAGTTGTTGGTTCTCAACCAAAAGTTGTTGTCACTAACCAAGATCCAGCAATGAATAAGCCTATTTCTGCTATATTTGTTGACACGGGGCATCGGTTATGCATGTGGCATGTGATGGATAAACTTTCTCTGAAGGTTGATATGCTTATTTTTACCTTTGGCGTTTTAGGATACACAGTGTTTTAAAATATATGGCGTTGTGTACCTTTTACTTTTCTTTAATTAAGTTTTGTCTTTGTGTAATATATATGTTTTTTTTTTTGCATGGCGTTTTCGTGTTATACATAGGTTGATGTTAGGCTATGCAATTCCACCAATTTCAAAGAACGTATTTATGGTGTTGTGTGGACGGATATTCTTACACCTCAAGAGTTTGAATCAGAATGGGAAGTGGTTATCAGAGAGTTTAATGTAGCAGATGATGACTGGCTATCTAATATTTTTGCACTCAGGGAATCTTGGATCCCTGCATACTATAGAATGGAAGAGCTGTTGGGCCTTATGCGAACGACATCGAGGTCGGAGAGTGATAATCATTTTTTTGGTCAAGTGTGCAATTCAAAAGCTACTCTTGTTGAGTTCATGACTCATTACGAAACTGCAATAGAAGCACAGCGTCACACGCATCGGAAAAATGATCATGAATCTCGATACAAACGACCCCAGTTGAAGAGTAATTACCAAGTGTTGGAAGGCCAAGCTGCTGACATATACACAAAGAATATTTTTTTGTGACGTTCAAGCTGAGCTAATTGTAATTGCGGATTGCATAAATCAATGTTACGAAGATCAACCCAATGGGTTTGTTAAGTTTTACATAAATGACTTCCAACAGCCTTGTACATCCTTATTTGAGGTAAACAATGGCGTTTTGTTTTTTATGTGGCGTTTTCTGTACATGGCGTTTATCATATCCAGTTGTGTTTTTTTTTTTATTTTTTTAGACAAACATTCTCTGTATGGCATTATAGAGATATTGTTTTTGGCGTTTTTTCAGGTAATGTACCCTAAGTCTGATTGCACATGCAGTTGCTCATGCTGGCGTTTTGAGCAGTTTGGTTTGCTATGTATACATATATTCTATGTTTTGAGAAGTTTGGACATTAGGGAATTTCCAAAACAATACATTTTGAATAGATGGCGTAAAGCGCCTTCCCTAAACTGCTCTCCCGAATACTCAATTAGTCGTGAATATATGACCGAGTTTGATCCCGATGTGCAAAGTATGATGCGAGAGATTATTTTTTTAACGGAGTATATTTTGAACCGTTTATCTGGTAATAAAGAGGAGCTATCCTTATACAAGGATCATGTTCAATCTTATATGAAGAAGGTTCAAGATATGCAGATTGTTTCTCCCCCCGCTAGTACTAGGGATAGATTTGCGGAGATAACCGGTCAATATAAAAATGACAAGAATCCGATAAGAGTTCCTGTTGGGTATAAATCCAAAGGTTCTGGATCTCGGAAGTGCCTGAAATCTAAATAGGAGATAACAATCGAGAAAAAGAAATCAAAGTCGAAACCCGGGGCCAAAGAAAGACAGTGTTAGAACTGCAAAGGCTATGGACAGTACGCATCGACATGCAAACAGACCGTAATTAAAAGAAGATCAACAAGGTATTCGAGAGCCAGTGAAGAGTAGTTTGGCGTTTTGTATTTTTCATTCTTACAGAACACACACAAATTTCAGTTTGGCGTTTTACATCTCTTATATATCATTTTTTTCCATCTTTTTTTTTTCTACCTATTTGTTCATAACATGTTACTTCGAAGTTACATAACAAAAAATATAAGATCGGATAAACAAATCAAACGCAAAAAAAAAAAAAAAAAAAAAAGGCCACTAGATAAAACTACCTTAAATCTCTAATTTTGGTCATGCTAAACTCAATAATGTTTTGTTGAACGAGATGGACAACATTGTTAATCCATAGTTAAGAAAGATGTCTAACAATGTTGTCCACCCCGTTCAGCTAAACTTTATTGAGAACAAAACTGAATCTACAAGAAATGACGTTTTTGCAATTTTGTGGTTTTTGTATGTTTTGGCGCTTATATTGAGGATGGACTCAATAAGATTTTGCTCAATGAGATGGATAATATCCCCGCATAAGGATTTTGCCCATCACATTGAGTGAAAGTTTACTGAGAAAATAGTGTATATCAAAGAAACGTCGATTGGAATCTTTGATATTTGGGTTTTTTGGCGTTTCTAAGATGAATGGTATATAGGAAAATATGACGTTTTGGGTTTGGTGTGGTTATTAGAAGGTCTGAGAGGTTGTTTATATAGGAAGTTTTTGCGCGTATTTTAGGCGCGATTTTATTATAATAAATGCTAGTAATTAAGTTTCGTCGTTTCAGTTACAGTTTGTTCAGCTTTATCGGTTAAAAACAAAGTTTGGCGTTTTATATCTAATGGCGTTTAGATTAGGATGATGTGTGCTATGTAGGTTAAGGCGGGAATTTAATGGCTTTTTATTCATGAGTTTGGCGTTTTGTATAGAGAAGTCAAAATACTTTTTTACCCTTAATGAAGCGCGTCCACTTAATAAAAGTGATGTTATTTACGAAAACGCCACCACACCATCTAGTCCATAGATTATTTTGATCCGACGATCCATAACCGTTCTCAGACTTTCCACCGTTTTCTCTGGACCCTGACCCGTGTAATACCTATTATATTACACATGTGTAATAGTGCTTCTTTTTTTAAAAGAGTAAATTACTATTTTGATCCCTGTGTTTTAGCCAATTTAACCGTTTGTTGATGAAAATTTTGTGTCCGATGCTTGTCGAATAGATTAGATTTATTCTATGCTGAATTTATAATAGTTAGTGAAACGGTCAAACGAACGTGTATTGACCCGCTCGTTTGAAGTGGTCAAACGAAAGGGTTATGTGTTTGACCGTGTGTGTGTGCAAGTAAAATGGGTGTGGCTATAAATACCACCCCTTTGGTTCATTTGCACCAGAGAGAGTTAGAGTGAGGGTGAGCTCATTATGTGAGTTCCCTGTGAGTTTTATGGTTTGGGGGGAGAGATCACCACTTGGTCTCTCCCCGGATGTATACTCCTTTGGTATTAGTTCGGTTAGCTTGTAATCGGGCCGATTTATAATGTTTTACTACCGATTAATACAAAGAAGTATTTGTTTATCTCTCTAATCTCTCCCGTCTTGAACTAATCTCATACTAATCACGGTTTCGGTCCCGAAACACGGTCCTACAAGTGGTATCAGAGCCATGGTACCCGATTTAGTAAATCTAACCGTTTGCTAAATCACATGTGCTCTAGATTTTTATGATTTTTGTTCAAGATGTAAAAATGGGGAAACATGAGAAAAACTCAAATCTGCCCTGAATATGCGGATCTGTGATGGAACGGATCTTACCGGAGGGTTAAGTTTTATGTTTTACACCTAGTTTAACAAGTTTTCATCATCTTTTATGGTTTTTGAAGTGATTTTCGTCAGATCTAGGAATAAACAGTGGCTGTGTTCTTGAAGGTGTGTGGCGGCTGTTGAAAGAAAGCTAGGGTTTCTTCATATCTGCTCCCACGAAACCCCCCCTCCTGACGAAAAACTCAAATCGACGAAACATCACGACGAAAGACCGTACACGACGAAAGATCTTGACAAAGATCGTACACGACAAAACATCATGATGAAAAACTCTGAATCTGGATCAACCAGATGTGAACTTCTCCGATTCTGATGTGAACTTCTCCGATTCAGATGTTAACCACCATCACATCTTGAACAGTTTTTGTTAACAGCCGCTCGTTTGAAGTGGTTCTGTAAGTCGGTCTTCGATGGACCGAAGCACCTCCATCGTCGGTCCGCCACCGTCGAACAAGAGGGGAAATATCTTATCTGTGACAACCCTCAGTAAAACCGACACTCTCGAATATTTCCGACACCCTACTATATTTAAAATGTTCCAATATGTCTTTAAATACACCCCGTATGTGAAAACCGAGCCCGAAATAAGATATAGCTTTAAAAATAAAATTTAAAATCTGATTATTAAGCTAAGGCGGGCCGCGTAGACCCACCCTAACAATTTACGCGGGCGGTATCAAGGTTGGAAATGGACTTCACTGATTTCTTTAGTTCAGGCGGGCCGCGTAAGCTTTAGCTTACATTTACGCGGTCCTCGTAAGATCAATAAACGCGGAGACACCCTAGGCCGACACGTGTCGACATCGTGGCGGACCTACCTCATGAGCTGGACAAGCTACGCGTTGACCCAACTTTGACGCGAGCCGCGTAAGCCTTGTGCTTGTTTTACGCGGGGCGCGAGAGAACCAGATTTCAGCACTAGATAAGGAGGTTTCGGGATTTCATTTCCGTCGCTCACATCTTTTCTTTCTAAACGAATTCTAAAGTAGTATAAGTAATACGCGGGTATTATATTCCCCTAATTAGCGAGGTTCTGCTCCGTTGTAAGTATTATAACCCCGGTTTCGTACTAGATACGCTGCCCAATTGATTTAGGGTTCCGTAACAACTGTCGTGGTTCTGCCCGACGTAGTTGTTGGAATGCCGTCTCGGGGAGGGTATCATTAATATTTTCAAAGGGTTATGATACTAACCTAGGTACATTTGTGTAAATTATAGATTATTCCCAGGAAACCCTTACGCGAAGTCTAAGATAGCAATGTGAGTTTATCCTCTTTTTGTTAACCTTTTTGGAATATTTTACAAAACCTTAATTGTTTTACAAAGTGATTAAGCGGTGATTGAGTCTTGTAGTTCTTCAATTACTGCCGGTATGTTGGGGTTTTGTATACAAAATTTACTACCTTGTGAGTAGTAAGTCGGGGATGACAGTACGTTACCATTGGACAACGAGTTAGCCAATGTGTAGTATGACCCACAAGTCAGGATTGACAGTACTGAATGAGTAATTATGTAGAAATAAACAATGTGATCGCTCTCAGTACTGTTTTAATTGATAAAATGTTTCTTGATTAAACTGGGATTCACTCACCAGTATTTCCCACTGACAAATGTTTTTAAAACGCGTTTCAGGTAACACAATGTGACAGCCAATTAGTAAAAAGCCAGCTGGAGAGCACTGAAGGCTTGGGAAAAATGTGGCTATAAAATTTACCTAATAAATGATGTTTAAAATTCAATAAAATAGGGTTTATCCCTATAAATGTATTGTAATAAGAAACTTGGGTTTTACCCATGTGATTATTAATATTAAATATGGTGGTTTTACTCTGATAAACATTTCCTAACTACGGTCCTGATGTAAATTCCGCTGCCAAATTAACTAACCTGATACCACCGAAATTCTGAGTTCGCGTCCGCCCGTTCCCGGGGATCAGGGATCGGGGGTTGCGACAGGAGGTGGTATCAGAGCCTAGCCACTGGTCTGAGCCAAAGAAGTGTTCTACTGACACTTAAATTCTAAATTTTGTGTTAGGAAATAAATTATGGAAATATGTGCATAACTGTATTTATTTGTTATGTGTTATTTGACTATTTGTTAGTTTACAATATGAGTGATCAAGGACCCTCAGAAATGAGTCGTCAGTTGTCTGATTCACCTAGGAGTGAAGGTACCTCATCACAGCCTGCCCTTTCGGGGTATTTTGCTGATCAGGAAGAAGGAATGTTTGCTTTTAAAGCTCAGTCAGAAGAGCCATTCCCTCATAAGAAACGAGGATGGTTCAGTAAGGAAGCCTTTACACGTAGGAAAAGAATGCGAAAGTTGCAACAGCAAAGAGCCTTAGCAGCTATTAAGCGAGAAACAGATGCCCATACATAGGATATGCTCAATATAAGCCTAGCCAATTTCCATATCCTAGCCACAACTGTTGCCGACCCTAATCTGGAACAAACAATAGCACCCCAACCACAATTGCAAATCCCTGACCAACCAATGGAGATAGAAAACCCTGAAAACCAGGTGGAGATGCATGACTTCAACCCTGAAGAAATCCCTAGGGTACCTGCACCAAATCCCCTAGACCCAAATTATGATCCTTGGTGGGATGACGTTAGGGATTATGTGCAACGTTACACAATTCATGAAGACACACCTATACAGAACATAGGGGCCTACCCAGGTATGGACCCTTTAGATCCCTATTACCACGATGAATATATTAGGGAGATCTTAGAAGATCCTTACCGATTTCAGGAACTTTCACCCCCATATCAGGAACCCGCACCCCAGATTCCGAACCCAGTCCTAGAACTTGCACCCCCAATGAGTGCAGAAAACGTCCAAGAACTTAGGACTTTTGGGGAGGAAATTTTAGAAAGCAGTGAGAGAATGAGACAGGTGGGAGAGCGTCTCGTATGGAAATACGATGAACGCAATATGGATTTTTGGATAAATCCATATCCGTGATGTGATGGAGGAGACGGTAATAGTAAAAATAATAAAATATAATAAAATAAAAATAAAATAAAATATGTGTGTACGGATGCATATTACTATTAGTGTGATTCTATTTCTGTTGGTATTGTAATTTTTATTTCAGTACTAGAATGTAATAGATGCATAATAGTATATGAAAATAGAGTAAAAGTCGCAATGATCGACGTTTTTTGCTAGATTGCGTATCATGTGATTAACTATATTAAATATTATCTTGTGATATTAATATGGGGTAAATGTTTAAAATTCAGATGGCCGACGAAGGAAATCAAGGAAATCTGAATAATGATAACCAGAGTAACATTAACATGGTTAATGAGAATCCAAGCATCAATAACTATGGAAACCAAATGGATAATAGTGCTGTTCAACACATAGTGGCACAAGGAATCATAGATGCCATGCCATTTATTATTCAAACTATTCAAGAAGCGAATAATAAAAGTAAGCATAGAAGTAAGCGACCCATCGACCCATCGAACCCGAACACAGCGTGAACAATGGACCTGTACGTCAAATGCCTATTCCCAAAAGGAGAAGAACCGTGTCTTACGGTTGTTCTTATAAAGAATTTTGGTCTTGTAAACCAATGGAATTCTCGGGCAATGAAGGGGCCATTGCAACCTTACGCTGGATAGAGAAGACTGAGGCAGTCTTAAGAATAAGCAAGTGTGCTGAAGAAGATAAGATACTGTTTGCTTCCAATTTGTTTAAGAATTCAGCACTAGAATGGTGGAACACTATCCTCCAAACAAGAGGAAGTGATAGAACCTACAATATGGAATGGGAAGAATTTAAGAACAAGGTAGAAAGGAAATTCTGCCCACCAAATGAGAAGGAACAGATAGCAAACAAATTCCTAAACCTTAGAATGACTGGTGTGGATAGTAAGGGATACACTAAAATATTCTTCGAATATGTTAGAATAGTGCCAACTCTTGCTTCACCTGAACCAGTGTTAATCTCCCGTTATATCTAGGGATTAATTGGAGAGATAAGACACGTAGTCAAGGCAGCTAGACCTCAAACCATAGAAGAAGCTGTAGAACTAGCAAATACCTTGACAGATGAATTAGTTCGTACCCGAGAGGAGGATCAAAGGAGGAACCTAACCCAGAAGTTCACACAAGAATTTCGTTCTAACCGTGGGAGAAATATAGGTTCTACCTCTGCACCTTACTGTAAGAATTGCAAAAGAAAGCATTCAGGTAGATGCTCTATATACTATAACTTTTGCAAAATATCGGGACACAAGGAAGAAAACTGCAGGAAGAAAGCTAATAACAAGATATGTTACAACTGTGGGGAACAAGGTCATATCAAGCTTAATTGTCCAAAATTACCTCCAGCTACAAATAACAAGAATACTCAAAATGCTAGAGCATTTGTTCTAACTGCAGATGAAGCCAAGATGATTCCAGATGTCATAACTGGTACATTTTTAGTTAATGATATTTTTGCTAAAGTATTATTTGACTCTGGTGCAAACCAAAGTTTTATTAATACATCATTTTGCAAATTTCTAAATCAGTCATTAACTAAACTACCACAAGAATGTGTAGTAGAGACAGCTAATGGAGAAACCGTTAGGATTTCTGAAATCTTGCAGGGAGCAAGAATAGAAATTTTAAATCAGAAATTTATTGCAAATCTTTATCCCATGAATCTGGCAGGATTCGATGTTGTTATAGGAATGGATTGGTTAATAGCCAATAGAGCCAATATTTTATGTGATCAAAAGTCAATTCAAATAAATGCACCAATAGGTAAAACGATCACAATTAAAGGAGATAAACCAAATAGATCCACAAAATTCATCTCTGTGATGAAAACTGCAAGTTATATAAGAAAAGGTTCTATAGTGTATTTGATTTCTATAATCACTAACACTAAAGGAAAGGATTTAAAAGATATTCCAGTAGTATCTCAGTTTTCAGATGTTTTTCCAGAAGAATTACTAGGACTGCCACCAGATAGAGAAGTTGAATTCAGAATCCATTTGATACCAGGAACGGCACCGATTGCCAAAGCACCTTATCGTTTGGCACCCGCAGAAATGCAGGAGTTAAAGAAACAATTAGATGAATTGTTGGAAAAAGGATTTGTACAGCCAAGTTCGTCGCCATGGGGAGCGCCGATACTGTTTGTTAAAAAGAAGGACGGATCAATGCGTATGTGCATTGACTACCGTGAATTAAACAAGGTTACGATTAAGAATCAGTACCCATTATCGAGAATCGATGATCTGTTTGACCAACTACAAGGAGCTCGATTTTTCTCCAAAATCGATTTAAGATCAGGATATCATCAATTAAAGGTACAGGAAGAGGATATTCCTAAAACCGCATTCAGAACAAGGTATGGTCATTATGAATTTACTGTCATGCCATTTGGTTTAACCAATGCCCCAGCTGCATTTATGGACATGATGAACCGAATATGTAAGCCATATTTGGATAAATTCATAATCGTCTTTATAGATGATATTCTCATTTACACTAAGAATAAAGAGGATCATGCAAAGCATTTGCACGCACTTTTAAGTTTATTAAGAAAGGAAAAGCTTTACGCTAAATTTTCAAAGTGCGAATTTTGGTTAGAACAGGTACAATTTCTTGGACACGTAGTCAATCATGAAGGAATTCATGTGGATCCCACAAATATCGAGGCAATTACTAAATGGAAAACCCCTGAGTCGCCAACTAAGGTTAGAAGTTTCTTAGGATTGGCCGGTTATTATAGAAGATTTATTCAAGATTTTTCTAGAATAGTCATTCCCTTAACTAAGCTAACTTGTAAATCTGTTAAGTTTGAATGGGGATTAAAACAAGAAGAAGCTTTTAGAATTCTTAAGCAAAGATTAACCCATACACCCATATTAGCGTTACCAGAAGGAACTGAAGACTTTGTAATATATTGTGACGCTTCTAAATTAGGTTATGGATGTGTATTGATGCAACGACAAAAGGTTATAGCTTACGCATCTAGACAACTTAAGAATCATGAAGAGAATTATTCAACCCATGATTTAGAATTAGGAGCTATAATTTTTGCTCTTAAGATTTGGAGACATTACCTTTATGGTAGTAAGTTTACCATATTCACTGATCATAAAAGTTTAAGGTATATTTTCAAGCAAAAGGAGTTGAATATGAGACAAAGACGCTGGATGGAAATGCTTAGTGATTATGATTGTGATATCCAGTATCATGAAGGAAAATCAAATGTAGTAGCAGATGCTTTAAGTCGAAAGTATCATGAAAAACCAAAAAGGGTACGTTCTCTTAAATTAAATCTACAAGTAGATTTAAATGATCAAATAAGAGAAGCACAAAAATCAGTAATCAAGGATGATGCTGAAAAATTAAAGGGTATGTTAAAAGAGTTAAAACAAGGAACAGACGGAATTTGGAGATTCCATGAAAAGAGAATGTGGATACCTAAATTAGGAAACCTACGTTATCGTATTTTAGAAGAAGCCCATAAATCTAAGTATACGATGCATCCATGAAATGATAAAATGTACCAGGATTTAAGGAAGAATTTCTGGTGGATAGGAATGAAAAAGGACATAGCAGCCTATGTTTCTAAATGTTTAACCTATTCACAAGTTAAAGCTGAACACCAGAAACCCTCAGGATTGCTACAACAGTCAGAAATGCCAGTGTGGAAATGGGAATTGATAACAATGGATTTTGTTACTAAATTACCCAAAACAAAGAAAGGAAATGATACAATCTGGGTGATTGTAGATAGACTAACCAAGTCAGCTCATTTCCTACCAATGAAGGAAACTTTCAGTATGGAACAATTAGCTAAGTTATTTGTAAATGAAATTGTTTCTTTACATTGAATTCCTTTATCAATTGTTTCTGATAGGGATAGCCGATTTACCTCTCATTTTTGGTCAAGTTTCCAAAAGGCAATGGGAACCAAGTTAAAATTGAGCACAACTTATCATCCTCAAATGGACGGACAAAGCGAAAGAACGATTCAGACGATGGAAGACATGCTTAGAGCTTGTGTAATTGATTTCGGAGGTAATTGGGACGATCCCTTAGCTTTAATAGAATTTTCTTATAATAATAGTTATCACATAAGTATCAATGCTGCATCATTCGAAGCACTTTATGGACGTAAGTGCCGAACCCTAGTCTGTTGGGCAGAAATTGGGGAAAAGCAACTGTTTGGACCTGAGATAGTGCAAGAAACAACTGATAAGGTTATTCAAGTCAAAGTACGACTGAAAGCAGCACGTGATCGACAAAAGAGCTATGCTGATAACCGACGCAAACCATTGGAATTTCAAATAGGAGATAAAGTATTATTAAAGGTCTCTCCTTGGAAAGGAGTAGTAAGATTCATCAAACGTGGAAAGCTAAGTCCCAGATATATTGGACCTTTTGAGATTATTAGAAGAATAGGACCTATAGCCTATCAGCTACAACTGCCAGAGGAAATGGCAGGAATACATGATGTGTTTCATGTATCTAATCTCAAGAAATGTTTAGCTGATAAATCACTGATAGTACCTCTTAAAGATATAGAGGTAAATGAACAACTTGAGTTTGTAGAAAGACCTCTACAAATTGAAGACAGGAAAGTCAAGAATCTCAAGCACAAGAGATTAGTTCTGGTCAAAGTGAAGTGGAACTCCAAAAGAGGACTTGAGTATACATGGGAACTCGAATCTGAAATGCAAAGGAAATATCCGCATTTGTTCCAGTAGATCTCGAGGACGAGCTCTAAAACAAGGTGAGGAGAATGTAACAACCCTCAGTAAAACCGACACTCTTGAATATTTCCGACACCCTATTATATTTAAAATGTTCCAATATGTCTTTAAATACACCCCGTATGTGAAAACCGAGCCTGAAATACGATATAGCTTTAAAAATAAAATTTAAAATCTGATTATTAAGCTAAGGCGGGCCGCGTAGACCCACCCTAACAATTTACGCGGGCGGTATCAAGGTTGGAAACGGACTTCACTGATTTCTTTAGTTCAGGCGGGTCGCGTAAGCTTTAGCTTACATTTACGCGGGCCGCGTAAGATCAATAAACGCGGAGACACCCAAGGCCGACACGTGTCGACATCGTGGCGGACCTACCTGATGAGCCGCGTTGACCCAGCTTTGACGCGGGCCGCGTAAACCTTGTGCTTTTTTTACGTGGGGCGCGAGAGAACCAGATTTCAGCACTATATAAGGAGGCCTCGGGATTTCATTTCCGTCGCTCACATCTTTTCTTTCTAAACGAATTCTGAAGTAGTATAAGTAATACGCGGGTATTATATTCCCCTAATTAGTGAGGTTCTGCTCCGTTGTAAGTATTATAACCCCGGTTTCGTACTAGATACGCTGCCCGATTGATTTAGGGTTCCGTAACAACTGTCGTGGTTCTGCCCGACGTAGTTGTTGGAATGCCGTCTCGGGGAGGGTATCATTAATATTTTCAAAGGGTTATGATACTAACCTAGGTACATTTGTGTAAATTACAGATTATTCCCAGGAAACCCTTACGCGAAGTCTAAGATAGCAATGTGAGTTTATCCTCTTTTTGTTAACCTTTTTGGAATATTTTACAAAACCTTAATTGTTTTACAAAGTGATTAAGCGGTGATTGAGTCTTTGTAGTTCTTCAATTACTGCCGGTATGTTGGGGTTTTGTATACAAAATTTACTACCTTGTGAGTAGTAAGTCGGGGATAACAGTACGTTACCATTGGACAACGAGTTAGCCAATGTGTAATATGACCCACAAGTCAGGATTGACTGTACTGAATGAGTAATTGTGTAGAAATAAACAATGTGATCGCTCTCAATACTGTTTTAATTGATAAAATGTTTCTTGATTAAACTGGGATTCACTCACCAGTATTTCCCACTGACAAATGTTTTTAAAACGCGTTTCAGGTAACACAATGTAACAGCCAATTAGTAAAAAGCCAGCTGGAGAGCACTGAAGGCTTGGGAAAAATGTGGCTATAAAAGTTACCTAATAAATGATGTTTTAAATTCAATAAAATAGGGTTTATCCCTATAAATGTATTCTAATAAGAAACTTGGGTTTTACCCATGTGATTATTAATATCAAATATGGTGGTTTTACTCTGATAAACATTTCCTAATTACGGTCCTGATGTAAATTTTGTTGCCAAATTAACTAACCTGATACCACCGAAATTCTGAGTTCGCGTCCACCCGTTCCCGGGGATCAGGGGTTGCGACATTATCACCGACGAGATTTCAAGCTCTGAATGATGATCAGAGGTTTGGATGTCTGGGTGTCGCTGAGAAAGAGGGATTTGATGTGTGTATCGAAGAAGAAGAGGAGAAAGTCTGATGTTTGTTGGCCAAAGTTGAAGAATGGTGGCTGTACATAACTGATGTCGGCTGAAGTCATTTGTTTGGCAGCTAGGTTATCATATTTGGGCCCACTAGACTTGAGATTGTATTTGACTTGCAATTATATGACCACAGAGATGCTGGGCTCCATTTTTGGGCTATTTTAATTTGCAATTCTAGTAGGCCATGCATTAAGTTCTTGAATCAGCAAGATAATTTAACTTGGGCCCACTAGCAAACATCCAAGCTCTTTGATTGTTTGTTGTCAACTGGTATACAATTGAATTTTGGCCGACCTGATCTTTGAAGACCGGGTTGAATGTGGGCGCATTTCGATCAAGCCAAAGTATTTAATTAATTTGGGCTGCTAGATATTGGTGGAGTATGTGAGCATTTCATTGGGCCACATGCAATCTGATCATATAAACTTAGGCCGCCAAACTGATTCCTACTCACAATCCAAACGAATTGTTATTGGACCGATTGAAATTGTTGTTTTATTAAGCCACTTTATCACGTGATGATGCTGACTATTCACATTAAATTGCACAACCCCTTTCCAGATTTGTTGACTTTTTAGGTTTATTAGCTCCATCAAATTAATGGGCCTGAATAGTTACAAACTATCTTATTTGAGCCAAAATTGAAAGGTTTGTGGGCCGAGTGTTATAAGTCTTGGGCCACTAATTTGTGAATTTATGTTCAAATGGGCTGTTAAAAGGATACTTGGGTTTAAGTATGGATTGATTAGTGGGCTGGGATTTATTATATTTTTGGGCCGCGAACAAAGTGGGGTCGGGTATTGGCGAAGTTGATTTGAACCGCGCTTCTAAATGTCAACGTCAAAATTCGTACGGGTTCAGGAGCGCGCGGGATGATGCGGCATGATGAAAACAAAAGATGATGATATTTTGAAAAATGTGGGGTAGTCACGGTTATCGATGCAAACATCAAATTTGGTGACTTGACTACTATGGGCCACAAACCAAAAACGGTATGTTCACTTCCGCACGTCAATGTTTATGATTGTTATCGGTTATTCGTGAATGTTCGAAAGCATTTTGTTTATTGTAATATTCTCGCATTTGAAAACGAATGTATGAACCTGGAATGTCAATACCGATCCTAACGAGTTCACAAAGTCTTTGGAGGGATACAAGTCGGATCCTACGGGGTACTAGGCGAAATTTCTTTATCAACTAGAATATGCAAAGAAGAAAGCTTTTTGTTTATTGTCATATTCTCGCATTTGGTAACGAATGAATGAACCTGGAATGTCAATACCGGTCCTAACGAGTTCACAAAGTCTTTGGAGGGATACAAGTCAGATCCTACGGGGTACTAGGGGACCTTCTTATTCAACTAGAATATGCAAAGAAGAAAGTCGTTTTCGTGATTTTTCGAACAACCGAGAACATTCAGTGAAGATTGACGACAGTTCCGCTCAGTGGAGGGAATTGGTGAACATTTGAAGATAAATTCTACTCAGTGGAGAGAATTTGTTCTGTGAAATTGACGACAGTTTCTTTGAAGTGGAGGGAATCTGTTAAGGTTTAGAGATCTTACCAAAGAAATGGGGGGATAAGAATTTCCGTATGTTGAATTTCTTCGGTAAATTTCTAAACGCAATCACAGGTGGTAGAGTTTGTCTTATGACAGATCAAGACTTGATGCAGTTTTTAAAGAATGGAACCCTTATCAAATGCCGGTTGGAGTATTGGAAGATCAGCGGAAGATCGGTCAATTGAGCCTTGTGAGGAAATTGCACAACACCCAACACGGATACGCGTACTTTGAGGGGGAACTATTATACAAGGAGCGTTAAGATACTACTTACATGGATCATCAGTCAAGGGGGAATTTGTTAACACAAAGAAGATAAATACTTGACTGAAGATCGATTGCAGTTGCATTTTCAGCATTCGACATCAACGGACAAGGGGGAATTTGTTAATGCAGATTTTGTGTCTGATGCTTGTCGAATAGATTAGATTTATTTTATGCTGAATTTGTAATAGTTAGTGAAACGGTCAAACAAACGTGTATTGACCCGCCCGTTTGAAGTGGTCAAACGAGAGGGTTATGTGTTTGACCGTGTGTGTGCGCAAGTAAAATGGGTGTGGCTATAAATACCACCCCTTTGGTTCATTTGCACTAGAGAGAGTTAGAGTGAGGGTGAGCTCATTGTGTGAGTTTCCTGTGAGTTTTATGGTTTGGGGGGAGAGATCACCACTTGGTCTCTCCCCAGATGTATACTCCTTTGGTATTAGTTCGGTTAGCTTGTAATCGGGCCGATTTGTAATGTTTTACTACCGATTAATACAAAGAAGTGTTTGTTTATCTCTCTAATCTCTCCCGTCTTGAACTAATCTCACACTAATCACGGTTTCGGTCCTGAAACACGGTCCTACACCGTTTCAGTAAAAAATAAATCTTTTGATATATCAGATCTTAAGATTGCATTTTATAATAGTTTTGATCCCTCACACTAACCATGTATTTTTTCTAGTTAAGTCTAAGGGTATTATGGTCTTTTTATAGCTAAGGGGTTGTTTATGTAAGTTATAAAGTTCTATATATAAGTTATAAAGTTCATTTTTTAAAATCGTTCATTTTTAAAACCGTTTATTTTTAAAACGTTCTTTTTAGAACCATTTTTGTAAGGCATTACTTTTATTTTTAAAGCGATCCTTTTATTTTTAAAGTGTTATTTTGAATTCTTTATCCTTTTTAAAATCCTTCATTTTTTGGATTGTTTATTTGTTTGAAATTGGTTCATTTTTTAAAAAGTTTTTTTACTAAAATCATTCGCTTTTTAAAACTTTATATTTTTAACATAATTTTTAATACCATCTTTTTATAATTGTTGTTTTCTTAAATCTTTGAAAAAATCGTCCACACCGCCCCCTCAGCTCCGTCCTGTCGGTTTCGTTGGCTGGGAGACGAAGGCGACGTCCTTCACTTCGTTATCCAACACATACATACATACATACATACATATATGAAGGGGCACATCACCACACCCTTGGCCTATCCCTTGTGGATCATTCCCACGCCTGATGACGTGGCGTCTTATATGGTGAATCATCCTCAAGGGACTACCCTCCTCCACACCCACCAGCCTTAAGGTTCTAAAAAATATAAATCATTAACAGGTAAAAAGGAACGGGAAATGAGCACGAAAGATCGTGAAAATAGCGAATCTATTCATATAATTTGTTTTTTATTCAAATTTTTTTTCTGTATAAACATTTGTAGAACCGTTTTTCTAAATAGAGCTTAAAATTAAAAAAGCAAAAACAAAGTTTAAAAAGGTAATTTCCTTTTACAAAATTTAATATAGTTTAAAACAAAGTTTAAAATGATAGTATTACAAATGTTTTATATATTACATATGTGTAATAGTATGTTTTTTTTTCAAAATTTTTATTTTTTTGTATAATGTTTATATTCACCGTAAAAAATAAAAATTTTGGGCAAAACAACTCACTATTACACATGCGTATAATATATCATATATTACATACGTGTAATATAAAAAATGATGTATTACGAATGTTTTATACATGTTATATTACACATGTGTAGTAGTACGTTTTTTTCCAAAATTTTAATTTCTTCATATAATGTTTATATACACCGTAAAAAATAAAAATTTTGGCAAAAAAGCGGACTATTACACATGCGTGTAATGTATCATATATTACACATGTGTAATATAAAAAATGTCCTTACAGACCACATAGAAAAGTCATTGAGGTCTGCAACGTGTTATCATATATTACACATGTGTGATATAAAAGTCCGTGTGGACCGCAAGGACTTTTCCAACGACCTTCAGTGTATTTTTTACTTTGTTTTCTCATTAAAATTGAGTTTTTTCATAATCCTTTTTTTCCTATGGAATTATCCTTTTAAGTTTTCTATAACTTTTTTGTAACTTCTATCCATCGATGACCGCTAACGATCATTAAAAAGTTATTTTCTTTCTTTCTTTTTTTGGATTTTCCCGTTGATAACACAGAAAGCTTTTTATGTTCGTTAATCATTGCTGAAAATTCTCTTTCTATTAACGTGAGACTTCAATGGTGGAACTAGAATTGTAAGGAACTAGAATTTACAACCGTCGGGTCGTAATTATCTATAACTAGAATTAAGCACCCCGCATTGCGGCGGGGGCCTAAAACTATGCCAAATAACATCAATGTCACACCGCTACTAGTGACCACCAACACTAAAGTTATGGGGTGTTAATGCGAAGAAATAAGAACGAAACATATAACATATAAAATATAACTATGTCGATCTAGGACCCCACTCGTAGCGACGAACATGTTAAATGAAAAAAAATAAACATAAAAACGTTGAACCACACACACACGTTGCGCCGTGTTAACTCGTAAAATTTAAAAATAAGCGTAAAAACGTGAACCACACACACTTTGTGACGTGTTAACTCGCAAAATTTTGGTGAACAAAGTTGAAAGTAAAAAAGTTATGATGTTAAATAAAAAAGAGGAATTTTTTTTTAGTTTAAAGTAAAAATATCAATAATTTTGTGAAGTTAAAATTACAAGAAATAGAAAATTTTAGGTTAAAAGTAAATATTCAATGTTTTTTTTTTTTTTTGGAAACCACCCAAAGCATGTGGTATAACACCATGATGTGTACAAAAGTTACTAATAAATGGTATATAATAATTAATGGTATATAAATATAAATCTATCTATACTTTCTATAAAAGGAGAAATCCCGATGACATAAGAAAAGCTGAGGTGGCAGCCATAGAGACTGTCCAACAAGGCTTTTCTTATGTCATTACTGCATCATAAATCTTAATATAAAATCACTTTAAATTTCAAACGTCTGCCATCAAACCACTGCCATATTTAAAATTCAATCTATGTTATAAATTCATACATCTGCCATCAAAACCACTGCCCATATTTAAAATTCTAGCTCCAGATTCAAAATTCAAACCGTATACATATATAATATTCATGATTCTGGCTCCACATTCAAAATTCAATCCCTCTCTCAAATCCAGAGCACCTCCACATCCAATCTTCAAACCGTATACTTTCAAAAATCGCAGATTCTTCTGACCTTCGATCTAACCTTCGATTCAAACCGTATACTTTCAAATCCAGAACACCTCCTCGATCTGACTTTCGATTGGTTCAATTCGATGCTACCAGACGTCACTTTCCCCTTTCTTTTTCTTACTTCAACAACAATAAGTTTTAAGTTAGGTCGAAAATGGAGCAGATTCTGGGAGTGGAGGTGAATCGGTTTTTAGGTCGAAAATGTAGGTGTTAAGAAAGGTAATGTAAAAATTGGCGATGAATCTGGTTCCACAAAGCCAGAAGAGCCACAAGGTGAGGTAAAAGAGGTAAATTCTGTATCTTCAGTGAATGATGATGAATATCCATCACTGAAGTTTGAGAAGCTCAAACAGAAAGTTGGTAAAGTTGAAATCTCAGATCAATTTTATTTTGATAAAACAGAGTTTGATGTCGACAAAACATTCAATGGGAATGTTAAGAAATTTTTTGGGAAAATGCTTGATGGGAAAGTAAAAGGGGTTAAAGATTTTTACGCAACAAAGAAAGCAACTTTTAACCCTACTGAACAAGAGCTAAAAGAGCTAATAACACCCAAGGTTGGTCAGACTTAGGTGGAAATTCTTTTCCCTTGATCATCTGACTATGCCGGAGATCCCAAGTTTGTAATCGCGGATCAGGAATCGGCATCTTTCTTAGTAATTGATAATGTGATTGATTCTTATAAAAGTTAAATTTTACAGGATAAGTGTGAATTGCAGGAGCTTCCAGGTTGGTAAGTGTGAAGCAGGAATCGGCATTTTTATTGGTAAAATAGTTTTGTGTAGATGAGGTATTCCTACAAGTGGTTGATGGAAATTTTCACTTCCAAGTGGTAAATAAGGGACATTAAGTTGTATCTGATTTTCTAAAAATGTTTGAGGAAAATGTGATGAACCAAACCCCTAACTTTACAAGTGGTAAATTTAACAAAACTTATTTTTCGGAAAAATCATTTTGGTTAAAACAAACTTAAGTGTTTTGAAATCATAATGAGAAAATAGTTTTGTGAAAGGGGGAGTTCTGATTGTTTATGCCTAGTGGATGGCGATTTGAGGCGATTTGATATCGGTTCTCAATTTTTTTAAGAAAACAAACTGTACAGGTAGAGTATCAAAATTTGTTTTCAAATTTCCTGAAATGTGTTTGCATTTTAGGGGGAGTAAGTTTTTTTTAGAAAATCCAAAAACATTAGAAAATTTGAAAAATACAAAAACATGATAAAATCAAAAATGAGTTTTGTTGTGAAATAGAGGAAATGATAGTACATCAGTAGACTGTCACAACATGCTAAAGAAATGTAAAGTTAATTGTGATAAACAATCTCACTGCGGATATGCCAGTAGGTTTTTGCACATTTAGTAGATTGTGACGAGATATAAATCTAAATTCAAACTTGCTTATATCGTGGGGAACAACTTCTTGGATATATGGGTAACCCCCGAAATCTTGTTTGAAAGGTCCCTCTTTCTGAGATACTAGGTCTTTATGCTCAGTGATATCTGGGGTATTATCCCGGGACTTCTGATTTTGCGGAAGCAATGGCCTAGTCCCCGGAGAATACTTTCTGCATGCTTGAAATATAGCGCCGCCCTCAGCAAATTGATCTCTCTGCTGAACGGAAGTTCTGACCTGAGCTCTCACGGTTTCGTACTATATTTTATTCCCTTACAGATATCATCTGTGGTATACTCACCTGTAAGACTGAATATTGGGATCTGGATACGGGAGTATATTCAAGTAGTGGGACACACGAATAAGTTTAAGTTCCTAAGACATTAATATCGTATCTCGGAACAGTTGAACTTTGTGTGAGAATTTAAGTGGACCAATATACTGACAATCTAGGTGAATTGTTTAGAACTTAAAATGGAATGAAGCTTAACGGTGTTGGTGATATGTCTCAGAAACTGATATGATCCTCTTACACAAACTCACAAAATATTGTCTGTAAATATTTCTTTACTGCATTGTATTTCTTTACATTTCAAAAATCCAAAAAGATTTTCAGTGTGTTTTAGCATAAATTTTTGAAAAAGTCAAAAAGATTTTCGACAACTGGTGTTGGAGAGCTGATTTTCAAAATTCCAAGTGCTAGACATGATTACCATGTTGTGAGTGGGAGTTTAGTTTTTTAATCAAATGTGTTTTAATCTAATTTACAAGTGGTTCATCAGGATTATCATTGATAAATTTTTTTGTTTGATTTGAGGGAGAGTTTGAGTTGATGTATACATGTTATGGTTTAAAATTGTAAAATTTACTTTGAGGTAGAGATGGTGCAGGTTTGAGAAAAAGCTGGATGTGAGCCAGGTAGATTGATCTTGAGAAGCTTATGTTTGAAAAGCTAGGTTCCGATATTTGAGAATTCTGAAGACAAAGCATGAGCCAGACAACGATCTTGAATCTGTGAAAGCCAGACTATGATCCTGAAGCAAATGATGCTGAAGAACTGAAGGAATACCAGTACATTGTTAAGGGGAGTCTGTTGATGCTTATTGAAAGAGTGAAGCACAAAGACTGATAAAGACTGAAGATTGTAAAGACTCGACACTTAAGACTCGTCAACATCTGAGGGGGAGTCTGTTGGTGCATACATCTGTCGTCTTCGTCTTATATCGAGTCTTGGGTTCGTTGCGGTTCAGAACAAGAATGATGTCATCATTCTTGATGATGACATCATCCAAGTGACACAATGATTGCATCATTACTACAACATCAGCACATGAATCCGAAATGAAAGGTTCACTAGAAGACAAAATAGAATGCATGTTTGTAATATATTTTTTGATTTCGCTCCTACCTTCACGTAAAGGTGATTCCGCCCGAAATCAAATATCTGATTTCGCTCCTGATGTTTCTTGTGTCCTTATGAGCGGAATCAATGGGCCTATATATAGGTGTCTTATGAGCGAAATCAGTAGCCAGTCCTTGTATACCATACCAAAGTGCTGCCGGTGTGAAGATCGATTGTAAACAACGTTTATTCAATACAATCAGTGAATTTAGTGAAGATCAAGCTGTTACTAAGTCTATTTCTTGTTTTCCGCACCTGAAATAGATAAGAACCTCTCTAAACGACTCATTCGGATCAGTCGATCGATCCTACATTTTGAGTTATGGATTGTGTGAATAATGAATGTTAGGAGTTTGTTAAAGTTGTCAATACATTTAGAATTGTGGAAATAGGGATTTATGGAGTTTGAATTGACTGTTAGAAGATAGTCTGATAGTTTGATATTGTGGATAAATGAATGAATTTAGACTTTGAAATGATATTTTTGTTGCTTAGCCTGATGAAAGGTATGTAATTTTCCTTTTGATTTCGTTGTTTTCTTATTCGAAGCGTATTAATCATAGACGCTTTTTTTCTAAGTTAATTTGGCAGGGGCGAAGGCTAGGGTTTCCGATAGAAATCACTGGTGACTCAAATACGTTTATCCGCTTATCATTGTCTACAGCTATGATTCCGGTAAGATACTCGGTTTACCGTTCCGGTGACTCAAATCAGTTGATGTTGAAGAATATGCTTTTTTCTACGTATGATTTTCTAATCTGACTATTTTTATGGTTTATTTTATGAGGTTTTATGGTTTAGAAATTGGTCATGATACTGGATAATTTCTGGTCAGTTAACGGTTCATGATACGGGATAATTTCTAGGGTTACGGTTGTTAGAGGTTGTGATTTTGCTTTTGTTTGTTGTGTGTTCGTATTTGATTATGTTTAGGAACGTTTGATGCACTGATTGAGTTTGAATCTTAGTTTTTACAGAAGTTAGAGCTTCAAATCCACATCAGGGTTGTCGATTTCAAGTAACAAAGGTTTCTCTCAGGTGCTATCATCTTCATCTTCACAACTTCCAAACCCTAACATAACTGCAGAACATCAGATTCAATGGCATGTTCATCTCCATTGAAGTTTTTAACATTTGTTTCGCATCATTACGATCAAGTTTTCATGTTTTAATTCGATATCGTAAAATAATCTAATAGTTTTCGTCGTATGTTGAATTTAGGCTCTGAAGAAGGACTCTTCATCTTCATATGAAGAGTCCTTTTTATCTGGTTTTAATTCAAACACCATACATAAACCTCTGTTTGTTGTGAAACATGTATTTGGCAAAGGTCTGTTTTATGGTTTGAAACCTCTGTTTGTTGTGAACAGATGTTAGAAAATAAAACTGTGGTTGATACATCTATTGACTTTGGTCAACAGATGGATGAAAACAGATGTTTGAAACCACTGTTGGGTTAAAACAGTGTTTTGTGGAGAAAACAGAGGTTCTTTTTGTTTTTTTTGCAAACAGTAGTTTGACTTTGGTCAAACAGACTTTTGAACCACTAAGAATCATATTTTTGCAAACAGTTGTTTGACTTTGGTCAAACAGACTTTTTTTTGCAAATAGTGGTTTGACTTTAGTCAAACAGTGGTCAAACAACGTTACAAGAGTTCAACCAAGATGAAGTCGAGATTTGTACATAAAGTAAGCTCTTGAACTGTGAATTTATTTTATTTTGAATTCTTTTTATGAACATGTCATGTGAGATCCTAATGGAACTAGCAAAGGATCCGGTTTTCTTTCATTCTCGACTTCTGAGGAAGCTTTGTCAGCAGTAAGCTGACATGTTTCATTTATCATGATTGCGTTAAATGAATAAATTCATAATTTTTATATGTAATTGGTTAACTTGTCATCTGTTTTCGTAGCTTTTTGAGAAAAACATCAAGATGGTTGCTAGCTTTATAATTATAATATGTGAAGCGGATGTGAATGCGGAGCTGGTTTTGGTTGACCGGAAAGACAAATGGATATGGAATCTAGCTGCGGACGAACAAACAACATATAACTGAAGGTTGAATGTATAATATTTTTGTAACTGTTGAAATAGAAAAAAAAGGTAGTAATTCATATTTTGTTTACTAAATTCAAATTCTTTTCTGGTAATTCAGTGTGTTTGATCTCAATAGACTAAATATCTGTCACCAATTTTGCAAAATCCCGAAATAGATATGACCTTTGGAGCTCGTCGATGGCTAGCTGTTTTACAACGACAATGTGAGAGGCTTGGAAGTCTTATGGCCTGAAATTATTTCATAACTACTAATATGACTTATTCAATTTCTATCGATCTTATCTGTTTTATAATGTTTGTTTACAGCGATACCATCTCCAGAAGGAAGAACATACTTGATGAATGTGGCTCAAAGGATGGTAAGGATGTTCTCTCTCCACATCACTGGCTCAATCCTGAACCAAGCCAACCTAATGGCTTGATCCTGACAGTAGTTTCAACAATTTGGCTTGCTTCAATTGTCCAAACACAAGGTTCAGGTGGAGTTTGGAGGTGGATAGTTGGATAGATTTGGTGAAAATGGTTCAATTCTCACAAGAGCATTTTCAATAATTAGCATTTTAATGTCATATTAATTTTTTCAAACGATTCATTACATATTCGATCAATTTATTAAGTAGGTTAAAATTTTATATATGTTTAAACGCTTTAGAAGGTATATATATCTTGATATGATAAGATCATAAAATAAATTTAAAATAAAAATAGCTAGGTAGTTGTGATTGCTTGGCTTTGAGATGTTTGAAACTCACATTCAGGTCTTAAATGACTTGTGATTTGCAGCCGAAAGCGGTTCCATGAGAAGCAAGCAGATCAGTGTCGGGCTGAGAACATGACGCGAGTTTATGATAAGTAGAATGTTTGAATGCTTGATCGAGTGTCGGCATCCCTGAATGACTTAGCAGCCCACACGCTCCCGGCCGACGCACTGATGGACGTGTACATGGTATGTATGTAAATGAATTGTCCTAATCCCCCTTTTGCATCAATCATAAAAAGAATTGGTGGTATCATATTAATTGCTAAGTCTAAAATAAAAATGAAACTCAATACATGTGTTATCCGACTTTATTATCACTGAATACATGTGACAAATGTGGTGGTATCTATCTTAATTACCAAAATATTTATAACTTAATCATCATTTTAACAAAAATAAAACTGAATACATGTGTTATCCGAGTTTATTATCTATTATAATTTTTACTTTTTTGTTTATCATTTATCTTTAAACTTCTTAGTGATTATTTGTATATTTTCTGAATTTGCAGCATCAGTTTTTGAAGTTTTTAGTTCAAATTGGTGCAGGGGATCACTGGATTTATTTGTGGTACACATGGTTTTGATAGTTCGGTTGAAGTTTATCTATTGCTGTAAGTTTTTGATGTGTAAACTGATGATGAGTAGCACGATGATCGAGTGACTAACAGAAAAGGCGGCATATCCGAAACCTTTGTAATCACCGATTTTTCTGAAATCGATGAGTAAAACCAACGATGATTATAAAAAGTTGGTTGTAACTGAATTAACTACTTTTAAAGTTGTATAGTGATTTGTTGTTTAATAAAATGTGGTATGTAAAATTTCTACAAACCACCTGTGTTTACACAAATTACAAGTAAAATAGTAGTTCTCGCTAGTTTTGAATATTTGTTACGTTGATTATTTTTTAGTTGTAAATCAGAGTTCAAATGCATCAACATGCAAGATTTTTGAGAATAACTAATGACTCATTTAATATTATTTAATCAAAAGAAAAACTAAACTAAAAATTACAATATCTATATACCTATCTATACTTTCTATTAAAATGTGTGATGCATGGTTTTCTAAAAACCACCCGTGTTTGCACACGGGTCTTACCGCTAGTACTATATAATAAAAGAAATCAATAACTGACACGTGTCATTCATTGAAGGCGTCTACGTTTTAACTTCCTACCTTTTCATACTTATCTTATATCAATTAATCAAATAATAAATAATCAATTAACATTAAATCTTATCTTACTTTTAATGTCGGATAGAATCATTATATTTTTTTAATAAAATATTATCTTCAAAATTAAATTATAAATTTAAGATATTTTTTAAAGAGTAAATTACGATTTTGGCCTCTGTGGTTATATCACTTTTACCTTTTTAGCCTAAAAAGAAATCTTTTAACAACTGAGCCCCCAACGTCTTTTTTTCTAACCATTTTGGCCCCTAACACTAACTCCATCCATTTACTTTTAGGGGCCAAAAAGGTTAGAATAAAAGACGTTGGGGGCCAAAAGGGTTAGAAAAAATACGTTGGGGGCTCAGATGTTAAAAGATTCCTTTTTGGGCTAAAAGAGTAAAACTGATATAACCACAAGGGCCAAAATTGTAATTTACTCTTTTTTAAATAATAGCACAAAACAATAATCTTAAACTTGAAAAAAAAAACAATAACATGAACCAACTGGGGTAGCCCAGTTGGCCAGCTTCACCCGCCCTCAGCCCTGAGGTCCCGGGTTCGAATCTTGGATCAACTGTAAATCGCCCCCAAGGTTCGGCTCGGGTGGGTATTAACTACCAGACAGCTATGGGGCTAGGCTAGCTTGTGGAGTGGGATCACTCCAGCGGCCGGGAGGTCCGTGCTCCAACCCCCCCCCCCCCCCCCCAAACAATAACACGTTCATATAAAAAAATTTAAAGTACAAACAAAATATACAAAATAACTTATTAGACATTAGACCAGACTTTAAAAAACACTAAATAGGAAGATAAGCGAATAATGTAATTCTGTTTTTGATTTTTCAAATTATGGTTCTAATCAATTCGAATTAAACTTAACCAAGTTTATGATTTGATTTATACTGAACCAAGTTTATGATTTTTAACCGAATCCAATAGCATATTATTTACTATACAAAATTACATTTAATTAGCCCGTGTAATAAACAGTGTTTTTAAAGATATAACTTTTTTTTATTATTTAGTATATATAATTAGATTATTCAACCCGTATAATACACGAGGTTTATAAAGATATAACTTTTTATTATTTAGTTTATAAGATTACATTTATCCAACAGGTGTAATACACAAGGTTAGAAAATTATATTTATTTAACCAGTGTAATACATAGTGTTTTTAAAGATATAACTTTTTTATTATTTAGTATATATAATTAGATTTATTCAAACCGTACAATACACGGGTTTTATAAAGATATAAATTTTTTATTATTTAGTTTATACAATTACATTTATTCAACCCGTGTAATACACATGATTGTTATAGATATTTTTTTATTATTTGGTATATAAAATTACATTTATTCAGTACAATACATGGGGTTCTTAGATATATAATTTTTTTTATTATATAAAATTACATTTGTTCAACCCGTGTAGTAAATGAGATTTTTAAAGAATAAATGTTTTAATTTAATATATAAAAATTACATTTATTCAACCCGCTTAGCGGCGATTTTATCAGGTTCTAACAGATTGTGGGTGTTGTGCGGCGATTTCAACGTGGTGAGATCTCCCCTCGAGAGAAAGAACTCCAAATTCAAGAAAAAGAAGCAGAAATCGGCGTTTTTCAAGATTGATTTTGAAAAGGCTTTTGACAATGTTAATTGGAAGTTTGTGGAGTGTATCCTCCTTCAAATGGGTTTTGCTCCTCGGTGGCGCAACTGGATTCAAGGTATCCTGCATTCGACTAGGTCCTCCGTCCTGGTTAACGGTTCTCCTACCTTCCAGTTCAGTTGCGAGAAGGGGTTGAGACAAGGGGATCCCCTATCCCCTTTCTTATTCTTATCGGTCATGGAGGCTCTCTCGTGTATGATCTCAAAAGCCAAGGAAGCGGGGTATTTGAAAGGAATTTCTACTCCTTGTGGCGGGCCGGTGATTACTCACCTTCTATTCGCGGATGATGCCATTTTATTTGGTGAATGGTCTTCAGTGGAGATCAGAAATATGCTTAGAGTCCTTCGTTGTTTCCACATCAGTTCCGGGTTAAAAATCAATATCGATAAGTCTAATCTCTATGGCATCGGTGTGAGTTGGAAGGAGGTTAAAGATGTTGCTTCTAAGGTCGGGTGTAAGCCGGACGCTTCTCCGTTTAAATATCTCGGCATGTTGGTGGGGGCTAACACGAACCGCATAAGCAATTGGCTTCCAGTTTATGAAGTGTTTCAAAGTCGTCTTGCGGTTTGGAAATCCCGGTTTTTTTCCATAGGTGGGTGTGTTACGTTGATTATATCGGTTCTTGAAAGTCTCCCTTTGTACTATTTCTCTATTTATAAAGCTCTGAAAAAGGTTATTGTCGATTTGGAGAAGATGATGAAAAGGTTCTTGTGGGGTGGCTCGTCCGAAGAAAAGAAAATGCACTGGGTTGCATGGGATCGGGTGTCATTGCCGAAATCCAAGGGAGGTCTTGGCCTCAGCAAATTACAGGATTTTAACGTGGCCCTTTTAATCAAATGGAGTTGGAGATACAAGACTGAAAATAGTAGTTTGTGGTGCAGTATTATTGAGTCTTTGCATTCAAGTCGGGTGGGGTGGGAATGTTTCCAATTCAAAAACAATCCTCAATGGGGCCTGGAGTAACATTGTCAAGGTAATAACAAAGACGGTGATGGACTATACCCCGATCTGGAATTGCTTCAAAGGTGTCGTTGGCAAAGGGGATAGCATTGCATTTTGGCTCGATCCCTGGATTTCTAATGAGCCTCTTAAATGTAAGTTCCCTGACCTCTTCAAGCTTGAAGTTAATAAAAAAATGTTCGGTTCTCGATCGTGTTCAAGGATCCGGGAATGATCGGGTTCTGCTGTGGGAGTGGAAGTCCTAGGTGCCGGCTTCTGTATCTCAAGATGTTCTTCAGCTTAGAGCTCTTTTGTCGGATGTAAGTATCTCTACGGCCGAAGACAGGTGGCTTTGGATAGGTGGAGAGTGTGGGGATTTCTCGGTTAAGGGTGTTCGTAACTTTATTGGGTCTGGGCCCATTCCGAGCAGCTGTTTCGTTATGGAATGGTGTAGGTGGGTTCCCCTTAGAGTCAACATTTTCGCTTGGCGTTGCGAGTAGGAAAGGATCCCGACGAGATCCGCCCTCCGTTCTAGGAACATCGGTATCGAAAACGAGTTGTGCCCTGTGTGATTTTGGTGTTGAATCTGCCAATCACCTCTTCACAAGTTGTATGGTCGCTACGTCCGTTTAGCAGCAGGTTTCTCCTTGGTGTAAATTCCCCAGTTTTTTTTGCCTTTTCGTTCCGGGATCTCCTAGAGCTCCATAATGATCATAGTATTCCGAATAGCAAGAGGGTCATTGTCCAAGGGTTGATTTTGACTAGGTGTTGGTGCATCTGGAAGGCGAGGAATGCTCTAGTTTTTGAGTCGATCCCCGTCAAGATAGAGAAAATTTTAAATGACATTAAGGTGTTAGGTTTTATGTGGTTTTTGTCTAGGTCGAATCAGGAGGCTTGTTCTTGGGAGAACTGGTGTAAAGCTGTGTATATGTAATCTTTGTAGTGTTTTTGTGTCGGCCCGGTTTGGGTTGGTTCTCTGTTAATGAAGTTCACCTTTCAAAAAAAAAAAAAAAACTAGTGGTATATAAATTGATCCCCTAGAACTATATTAAGAGGACAATTCAGCACTCTGGTAGAAGAAAATATTAACGTTAGATAGATCTATTTATAAAAATAATTAGTTGGATTGCGTTGACTTAAGCGTCATTGATATTTGATCACTCTTAACATGTAACAAGACAATATACATGGAAAAAGATGGATTCAATAGATACACAAAAAAGTTGTATATTGAACGTATTCTAAATTTGAAAGTTTCGATAAGTCCTTAACTCCTGCTTTTGACAATAATTGTTCGTGTCTCTTTCTAAATTGATATTTGTGGTGACAGACAACCCTAACATCAATAGTCTATTTTTATCCGAAATTTTATAAACCACTGAATTTATCTCTGTGGCCTAAAAAATCTTTATCTCCAATGATGCAAGGTTAGCTGGAACATGAATATGTGATATTTTTTAGGACGTAATATTTTAGACTCATTATCCTCATCTTTTTAATTGTTATTATTAGTGCTTTTACTTATCCCACCATATCCTTGTAACCATCTCTATATACAGGGCCGGCCCATGCCCAATTATTCTAAAACTAGGGCTTTGGGTTTCCACTTTAATAAGTCCTCCAATTATTTATATATATATATATATATATATATATGGGGAAGGTTCAAATGAAAACCACTAGTTATTGTGAAAACTCGAAAACTAATTAAAAAAAGCCAAAAAAACATACATTTTTTTTTTTTTTTTTGCAAACCAAATTTCGCAGGTTTTTTTATATAAAAAAAAAAAAAATTTCAAAAAAAAAAAAAAAAAAAAAAAATTTTTTTTGTGTACTACACATGTGCACTACACAATTTTTTTTTTAAAAAGTTTTTTTTATATATAAAAACCAGCGATTTTTATTAAAAAAATTGAAAAAAAATTTTGTGTTTTTTAGGCTTTTTTTAGTTAGTTTTCGAGTTTTCGCGTTAAAAGTGGTTTTCATTTAAACCATCCCCTATATATATATATATATAAAAGTGTCCGCTAAAATGAGAACCACATCGAGTTGTAAGAACCGTGAGAACTACTTGATCCGGGGCGAGGTGGACCAAATTTTTTTTTCATAAACGTAGATGCATGTATTATAACAACATTTGTAAAAAAAAATAAAAAAAAATGTCGTGTGTGTAGTTTTGAGCATCACAAGTTTGTGTTTACGGGCACTGTAAATTTTCCGGTTAGATTTACGGTACCCGTAAACACAAACTTATGGTGCTCAAAACTACACACACGACATTTTTTTTTGAATTTTTTTTTACAAATGTGCTTATAATACATGCATCTACGTTTATGAAAAAAAAATTTGGTACACAGCGCCCCCTACAGTGTAGTTCTCACGGTTCTTACAACTCGAGGTGGTTCTCATTTTAGCATTCCCCTATATATATATATATATATATAGGGGAAGGTCCATTGGGTAACACTAAAAAAGTGGGGAACAACGGGGAACCGACTCAAACGAACTCCGATTGGACTCATTCCAGCGGCGTTGGAACCGGCTCGTCGAACCCTAACTAAGATCTCTTAACCCCAAACCCTAAATCCTAACTCCTAAACTCTAAACCCTAAAGCTAAAAAATAAGGCTAAAACCTAAGCTAAACCGTAAAATCTAAACTATAAACCCTAAAACCTAAACCCTAAAGGCTAAACCTAAAGCTAAACCCTAATGCTAAACCCTAAATTTAAACCCTAAACTCTAAAGCTAAACCCTAAAGCTAAACCCTAAAGCTAAACCCTAATGCTAAACCCTAAAGCTAAACCTTAAAAGTCAAACCCTAATATATTTAGGGTTTAGGGGATATGATTTAGGGGTTAGGGTTAAGAGATCCTAGGTAGGGTTCGACGAACCGGTTCCAACGCCGCTGGAATTAGTCCAATCGGAGTTCATTTGAGTCGGTTCCCCACTTTTTTAGTGTTTCCCAATGAACCTCACACTATATATATGTGTGTGTATATATATATATATATAGGTGAGCGCTAAAATGAAAACCACCTGCAGTTGTAAGAACCGCGAGAACCAGTTCCTAACCACTAGATCAACAAGATGGATGGATGAGATTAAAAGTAACTAAAATTAATATTAAATACATTTTGTCTTATTATGTCTTTAATATTTTATGAAATTTACTTTTAAAAAAAATGTCTTTAATATTTTAATCCAAAATGGTAGTTTAGTAAAATTACTCTTTTTTATCTTTTTATCTTTATTATTTTTTATTACTTTTTTGTTTTATTATATTACTTTTTATTTTTTAAAAAGAATTTTTTTATTAAAAGCAATTTTAAATTCAAATTTTTTTAACAAGACAAATTTTTTTTGCGCGCCGGTTTTTGTACGCCTTTTTTACGCCCGACTTTTTCACGCATCGTTTTTTAACGGGTCGTTGTTGCACGCTGTTTTTACGCTCGGCTTTTTCAAGCGTCGTTTTTTTTAACGCGCCGTTTTTTACGTCCCGTTTTAACGCGGGGTTTTTTACGTCCTGTTTTTTTCGTGGCGTTTTTATGCGCCGCATTCACGCCCCTTGTTTAGGCGCCGCTTTATCACACGTTTTTTTACGTTTTACAACTTACGTAGAAAAAGTTTTACGTTTTACGTTAAACTTTTTAAACTTTTTACGTTTTACGTTTAACTTTTTACGTTTTACGTTAAACTTTTTACTTTTTACGTTGTAAGTTTTACGTTTTTACGTTTTACGTTTTTACGGTTTACGTTTTTACGTTTTACGTTTTACCTTTTACGTTTTGCGTTTTACGTGTTACGTTTTACGTTTTACGTTAAAAAGTTTGCGTTTTACGTTACAAAGTTTACGTTTTACGTTTTAAGTTTTACATTGTACGTTTTAACTTTTACGTTTTACGTGTTACGTTTTACGTTAAAAAGTTTGCGTTTTACGTTACAAAGTTTACGTTTTACGTTAAAAAGTTTACGTTTTACGTTAAACTTTTTACTTTTTACGTTAAACTTTTTACGTTTTACGTTTTAAGTTTTACGTTTTAAATTTTACGTTTTACGTTTTTACGTTTTACGTTTTACGTTTTACGTTTTTACGTTTTACGTTTTATGTGTTACGTGTTACGTTTTACGTTAAAAAGTTTGCGTTTTACGTTACAAAGTTTACGTTTTACGTTTTACGTTAAAAAGTTTACGATTTACATTTTACGTTTTAGGTTTTACGTTAAAAAGTTTACGTTCTACGTTAAAAAGTTTACGATTTACGTTAAAAAGTTTACATTCTACGTGAAAAAATTTACGTTTTACGCTAAAAAGTTTACGGTTTTAACTTTTTTTTTACAAAAACTTTTTTACACAAAACGAACGCACCCAGAAATCGCAACTCGGTAGGTGTCTCAGATAGATTGCTATCATCATCGACTTTGGAAAAATAAAATAAAAACCCAAAAAACAAAAATCAAAACAATGAGTGGATTATTCAAAAAAACGGGGTTTGGCTCAATTTCATCAGCCTGAACCCTTTTCACACATCCCTGCAGATCGTAACGAGATAAATTTGAAAAACATTCTTGAGGAACTTAAATATCCAATCACTCCAATGCAGGAAGAAGAAAAAAAAGCATACAGAAACGTGACAACTATAGTCCAATCACTCCAATGCAGATTTTTAATCCAAAACAAACCGAAAATCTACCGAAACTGATCTGATTTAAGAATCTTGCTTACAGGAATGTTCAAAAATTAATCCGAAACAAACCGAAAATCTACTGAAACTGATCCGATCTCACCGAAACTTGTCGAAAATCAACTGAAAATAGTCCGAAATTCGACCGAAACAATCCAAGTTCATTCAATGGTCAGATTCAGATCTGAACATATGAAGAAACAACTCAAATTTTGACACTCGATTCACCGTTTTCATCATTTACAATTTCAATTTTTATGTATACTTTTCTATTTTTTTTTAAATTTCGATGTATTATTGTTTCGGGATATGATATAGAATATCAAAAAAATGACTTTTTCAGCAAGTTTTCAGAATATTATAAGCAAATGTATTTTCAGATTTGTTCAAACAGATCGAACTTCAATGAAATCATATTCGAAAACTTATAAACTGTTTGAAATGAACAATAGTTACACCGAAAATCATTGAAATCTGTCCCAAAAGTTGTTGAGTTTAACCGCAAATTTCAAATTGTTGAAATGAACAAACTTCAATCCAAAATAGTGGATTTTAAAACGCTAATTTACAAATTTCAAGTTAATTTTGAAACCCTTAATTCTATCAACGAAACCCTAAACTTCAAATTACAAAATTGAAACTACAACATCTATAAAAACAATAATAACTACACAAAACTTACTTCAGCAGCAAGGTATTCAAGCATAGCAACGAGATAAACCGGAGCACCGGTTCTGACACGTTTGGCATAACGACCGTAGAAGCTCAGTTCGTCCCTGGTCTCTCTTCAGTTTCTTTCTCCGCCACTAATAACCACGCCGCAACCACCAAGGAGGTGTGGGTAACGGGTAAAAAGTGACGCCGGAGCGCCGGTATTCGCCGGTAAACGGCTCCGATGGAGAAGGAGGGGGTTGCTGGAGAAACGAGGGCCCGCTGGAGAAGGAGGGGGTGGTCGGAGTAGGAAGGGGATCGCTGGAGTAGGAGGTGTTCGCCGGAAAAGGAGGGGGGGCCTATACTCTGATGAAGAATTTCTTCATCAGGGATGGGTTTTAGAGAGAGACAAAGATCTGACTTTTTAAAAGGTAGGGAGAGAGAAATATCTGACATTTTAAATGTGGAAAGAGAGTGAGAGATTAGACATTTGGGGTAAATGACCAAACTAACCTTTTGGTTGGCAGAATATGATTGGTGGAGAGTGGTTCTCATGGTTCTTACTACTGGGGGTGGTTTTCATTTTAGCGGCTCCATATATATATATATATACATAGGGAGGAGCTCATGCGAGAACCACCTTTATTGTGAGAACCACGAGAACCAATGTGAACACAACTTAAATAGCTAAAAAAACCTAACCCCCCCCCCAAAAAAAACCTAATCCCCCACCCCCCCCCCCCCAAAAAAAAACCTAACCCCCCCCCAAAAAAAAACCTAAACCCCCCCCCCCCAAAGCTAAATGCTAAAAAAACCTAACCCCAACCCCCCCCCCCCCCCAAAGCTAAAATGCTAAAAACTAAACCCCAAACAAAAAAAATCTAAATTTTTTTTTTTGAATTTTTTAATATTTTTTATGTTAAAATCGCTACTTTTAGAAGCCAAAAAAAAATATTAAATTTTTTTTTTTGGCTTCGAAAAGTAGCGATTTTTTTTATAAAAAATATTAAATTCAAAAAAAAAAAATTTGTGTGATTTTTAGCTATTTTTAGGCATTTTTGGTTGTGTTCACATTGGTTCTTGCGGTTCTCGCAATAAGAGGCGGTTCTCGCATTATCTTCTCCCTATATATATATATATATATATATATATATATATATAAGGAGCCGCTAAAATAGAAACCACCTCCAGTTGTAAGAACTGCGAGAACCGCTTTCAACCAATCAGATTTTGCCACTCAAAAGGTTATTTTGGTCATGTAACACCAAATGTCTTTTCTCCTACCTCTCTCCTCATTTATAATTATCAGAAGTGTCTCTCTCCACCTCTTTAAAACTCTATCTCCTCTCTCCTCTTAAACCATATCACTACCTAAATTCAAAAGAACCCCCCCCCTTCTGGTTCTCCTTGTCGGCGACCACCACTGTTAATCAGCGAAGACGATGATGATGACGATTGATGGGGAGGATGAAACCGCCACCCACTACTGTTTCTCTCTCTCCCACACTCGTTCATCCCTGTTTCTCTCTGTCTCACACCCCTATTTCTCTCTCTGTCACACTCGTTCACCACCATGAAAACCCTTCGTTTTTGGGGGTTCCGACACACATACGGCCGGATTTTCAGAGAAAGAGGAAGAAACGTTGTAGAGAGAGAGAGAGAGTCCGAGGAGTGAGAGAGAGTCCGAGGAGAGAGAAAGAGGACGGCGGCGGTGGTGTTTGTGACTGGTGTTTGGGGTGAAGGGGGTTCAAGTGAGGTAGGGGCGGAGGGGGTTTAAGCGATGGCAGTTCAAAAGATAGTGGGTTGGTGTGTGTGAGTGGTGTTTGGGTTGAAGGTGAGTATGTTTGAAACCATCACCATCGGAAACCATGGTGGACGTTCACCGGAATCGTCTCTGATCTACTCGAAAGGTAACACATATGACTTCTTACATACCTTTTGGCGAAAACACTGAAATGTAGATTGTAATTATTTTCTTTATACAAAAATTTGGGTATACATGTTTTTTTTTTATTTAGGTGTCCGATCAGGTTTGACAGTGATAAAGGGTTTTTTGTTTTGTAAATATGTGCAGGGTTTCATTTTGAGGTGATTTTGTTTAAGAATTCCATTGAGAACCCACATGGGCCGGGGAACACTGGAAGATGGTTGGGCTTGTTGGAAGCTTTGGGCCTTTGGGGTGGTTTGCTTGTTTTACAGGTGACCGATTAAAAGCGGTCCAAATGTTGCTCAATGGTGCCGAAGGTGCCCGGTGGTGCCGATGGTGCCCCATGGCGCCATGGTACCCGATTGGGGGTTGAGTTGTGTTCTTGATTATGATGGGTATTTTTGGTATGTTTGGGGGTTTGAATTGTGTTCTTGATTTCTGTTTTTGATTTAGATTCTTGATTCTGTGGGTTTTGATCCGTTGGATTGGGCGGCGACGATGGAAAAAAAAACGTAGATTTTGATGATGATGGCGCGGCAAGGACGGCGGAGGGAAGGGTTTTTGAACCTGCAACCCTACTTTTGCAGCCTTTTGATTATCGGATAATCTGAGCCAAACCCCGTTTTTTTTAGATACACTTTGTTTTGATGTTGTTGGTTTTTTATTTTCCCCCCTAGTCGATGATGATAACAATATATTTGAGACACCTCCAGAGTTTGCGATTTCTGGGTGCGTTCGTTTTTGCGTAAAAAAGTTTTTGTAAAAAAAAGTTAAACCGTAAAATTTTTAACCTAAAACGTAAACTTTTTAACGTAAAACGTAAAAACGTTAAACGTAACACGTAAAAAGTTTTACGTAAGCCGTAAAACGTAAAAGTTTTACGTAAAACGTAAAAAGTTTTACGTAAAACGTAAAACGTGGAAATTTTAACGTAAAACGTAAAAAGTTTTAACGTAAAACGTAAAGCGTAAAAAGTGAAAAAAAGGCGCGTTAAAAAAATGACGCTTGGAAAAACGGCGCGTTAAAAAAACGACGCTTGAAAAAGCCCGGCGTAAAAACGGCGCTTCAAAAAAACAACGCTTGAAAATGCCCGGCGTGTAAAAACCGGCGCGTAAAAAATTTTGTCTTGTTAAAAAAATTTGAATTTGAAAATGCTTTTAATAAAAAATTATTTAAAAAAAAACAAAAAGTAATATAATAAAACAAAAAAGTAATAAAAAAATAATAAAGACAAAAAGACAAAAAAGAGTAATTTTTCTAAACTACCCTTTTGGATTAAAATATTAAAGAAATAATAAAACAAAATTTATTTAATATTCATTTTAGTTACTTTTAATCTCATCCATCCATCTTCTTGATCTAATGGTTAGGAACTGGTTCTCGTGGTTCTTACAACTGGAGGTGGTTTTCATTTTAGCGGTCCCCTATATATATATATATATATATATATATATATAGGGTAAGGTTCATTTGAGAACCACCCTTATTGCGAGAACCGCGAGAACCAATGTGAACACAAAATAAAATCTAAAAAAAATCAAAAAGCACTCAAATTTTTTTTTCTAATACATATTTTTTTTTAAAATCGCTATATTTAGTTAGCAAGAAATTTTTTTTTTCGAGTAACAGTTATCCATGCACATGTGCATATGCATCATTACTTCGACAAATTCCGTAATACGTTATCAGTAATAGACAATTGCACTTTAATTTACAATACCATCCATAATACACTACTTTTTACATTACCAATATTCAAAATGCACATGTGCATCATTATGTATAACCATGATATAACGTGTTTTAGTACAAAAAGTTTGTGATTTTGAATGGAGAAGTAGGCCCATATACATGTTTTTTTTGTTAGTTATATCTAGTGGTTGATGGTTTGGTTATAGTTGTCAATTTATGATGTAATAGGTTGATTGGATGGTATAAATGGTGTTGATATACATGTAATAAAGTGAAAATATTGGTAATGGTATTGTATTATGGATGGTAGGAGGTAATGGTATTGTATTATGGATGATAGAAGGTAATGGTAGATAGATGAAAGGGAAAGTGTATTCAAAGTAGTGTACCAAAACACTTTATTTTATGTTGATACATATAGATGCACATGTGCATTTCTAATATTTGTAATGTAAAAAGTAGTGTATTACATATGGTAGTGTAAATGAAAGTGCAATTGTCTAATATTTGTAATTAATTACGGAATTTGTCTAAGAAATGACAAAAATGCACATGTGCATGCTTGTGTATTATGGATGGAATGATAGATGGAAGAGAAAGTAGTGTACCTACACACCTTATTTCATGTTGATACATATAGATGCACATGTGCATTTCTAATATTGTTAACGTAAAAAGTAGTGTATTACACGTAGTAGTGTAAATGAAAATGAAATTGTCAAATATTTGTAATGAAATACGGAATTTGTCAAAGAAATGATACAAATGCACATGTGCATGGATAACTGTTACTCGATTTTTTTTTTGAATTTTTTTTATAAACAAAATATAGCGATTTTTCCAAAAAAAAATAGTAAAAAAAAATAAAAAATTTTGGGTGTTTTTTAGATTTTTTTAGGTATTATTGTTTGTGTTCACATTGGTTCTCGCGGTTCTCGCAATAAAGGGTGGTTCCTAACGGCTCCTTCTCCTATATATATATATATATATATTATAGGGGAAGGTTCATTTGAGAAGAAAATTTTATTGAGAAGAAAAAGAATAAAATGGTATAACTGTAAAACATTAAATAGTTTTTTTCTCATCTCATTTATTATTATGTTTGACTAATTAATTAGTCATTAAGACTATAATCCTCCACACTAAATATTTTTTGCCTACACACATCAAAAGTTATCCTACACATTTCGAAATTTATCCTACATATATTGAAATTTATCCTACACAACTCGTAATTTATCCTACACGCCTCGTATTTATCCTACACTTTAAATGAATTTTTATTTTTATTTTTTGTGAAAAATATAAATCTTAAAAAATAGGTTACAAATTTAATATATTTAGTTATTAAAGATGAAACTACCAATTAATGATATATGTAAGTTTACTAATATACCCTTATAGTTACATTAAGTACAAATATTAAATGAAGTCTAATGAAGCATTCCTATTGGTTGAAATTTCTTCTTTTTTCTTCTTACAAAGAATTTCTTCTCATTTGAACCCTCCACTATATATATATATATATATATATAGGCTAAAGATAAATAGAAAACCACTTTTAGCTAGAAAACCCGGGAAACTCTAAACTCCCGACATTTTTTTTTGAAAAAAATAACACATGTAATATACATGTTTTTAAGACTTTTGGGCAAAAAAAAAACAAAAAAGCGCCGAAGGGATTTAAAAAAAAAAATAAACAAGTTTCAGCAACTTTGCTGTGTAACACGTGTTACACAAAAAATGCTGAAATTTGTTTATTTTTTAAAAAAAAATCCCTTCGGCGCTTTTTTGTTTTTTTTTGGCCCAAAATTCTTAAAAACATGTATATTACATGTGTTATTTTTTTCAAAAAAAAAAAAAAATGTCGGGAGCTTAGAGTTTCCCGGGTTTTCTAGCTAAAAGTGGTTCTCTATATATCCTTACCCTATATATATATATATATATATATATGGTAAGGATCATTTCAGAACCATAAATATTTAAAGAACTCGCAGAACTCTTAATGAACAATCTTTTTATTTATATATTTTTATGTTTAGGATAATTTTATCATTTATTATGTGTATTTTTATGATTACATACGTGTTAAGAGTAATTTTATCATTTTTTATATGTAAATTTTTAATTACACATATGTAAACTAATTTTTTACATAGGTGTAATTAGTTATTACAAATATATATAATTTGGCTATTAAACATTTGTAAACTGCTTTTTACATGTATGTAATCATTAAAATACATATAATAGATGATAAAAAGATCCTAAATACAAAAAAAAAATACATATAAAATGATTGTTTATTTGGAGTTCTGAAAGTTCTGCAATTATTTAGAGTTCTGAAATGAACCCAACCATATATATAGGGTCGGGATTTAGAGAAAACGCTCAAAAGTGTGAGAACGGTGAGAACGCTTATGGGTCGTCCGATCAAAACAATCCATGGACTAGATTGCGCGGTGGGTTTTTCGTAAATAACAACAATTTTATTAATCTGGCGCGCTTCATTAAGGGTAAAAGGGTCATTTGACTTAACATAAAACGCCAAACTTTGTTTTTAACCGATAAAGCTGAACAACCAGTACTGAAACGACGGAACTTAATTACTAGCATTTACTGTAATAAAAATTGCGCCTAAAATACACGCCAAAAACTTCCTATATAAACAAACTCTCAGAACTACTAAAATCCACACCAAAAACCCCAAAACCTATATTTCCTCTATACCATTCATCTTTTAAACGCCAAAAAACCAAAATATCAAAGATTCCAATCCATGTTTCTTTGATATACACTATTTTCTCAATAAACTTTCGCTCTATGTAATCAGCAAGATCCTCAATATAAACGCCAAAACATACAAAAACCACAAAACTTCAAAACCGCCATTTCATGGGGATTCAGTTTTTGTTCTCAATAAAGTTTAGCTAAACGGGATGGATAACATTGTTACACATCTTTCTTGACTGAGGATTAACAATGTTATCCATTTCGTTCAGCAAACATTATTGAGTTTAGCACGACCGAAATTAGAAGTTTATGATAGTTTTATTTAGTGGCGTTATTGTTTTTTTTTTGGCATTTGATTTCCTTGTCCGATCTTATATTGTTTGTTATGTAACTTCGAAGTAGCATGTTATGAACAAATAGGTAGAAAAAAAAGATGCAAAAAAATGATGTATAAAAATGTGCCAAACTGAGATCTGTATGTGTTCTATAGGATTGAAATATACAAAACGCCAAACTACTCTACACTGGATCTTGAAGACCAGCTGTGTGTGTTTTGTAAGAATGAAAAATACAAAATGCCAAACTACTCTTCACTGGCTCTCGAAGACCTTGTCGATCTTCTTTTAATTACAGCCTGTTTGCATGTCGATGCGTAGTGCCCATAGCCTTTGCAGTCTGACACTGTCTTTCCTTGGCCTCGGGTTTCGACTTTGATTTCTTTTTGTCGATTGCTATCTCCTGTTTAGATTTCAGTCGCTTCCGAGAACCAGAACCTTTGGATTTATACCCAATAGGGACTCTTATCGTATTCTTGTCGTTTTTATATTGACCAGTTATCTCGGCAAATCTATCCCTAGAACTAGCAGGAGGAGCAACAATCTGCATATCTTGAACCTTATTCATATAAGATTGAACATGATCCTTGTATAAGGATAGCTCCTCTTTATTACCAGATAAATGGTTCAAAGTATATTCGGTTGAAAAAATAATATCTCGCATCATACTTTGCACATTAGGATCAAGCTCAGTCATATATTCACGACTAATTGAGTATTCGGGAGAGCAGTTTGGGGAAGCCTCTTTGCGCCATCTATTCAGAATGTATTGTTTTGGAAATTCCCTAATGTCCATAATTCTCAAAACATAGAATATATGTCTACATAGCAAACCAAACTATTCAAAACGCCCGCAATATCTTTAAAACGCCATGCATAGAATTTTTGTCTAAAAAAGTAAAAAAACATATTGCATGCGATAAATCGCCATTAACAGAAAACGCAATAAAAACCAAAACGCCATTATTTACCTCAAATAAGGATGTACAAGGCTGTTGGAAGTCATTTACGTAAAACTTAACAAACCCATCAGGCTGATCTTCGTAATGTTGATTTATGCAATCCGCAACTCCAATAAGCTCAGCTTGAATATCATAAAAAAAAAAATACTTTTTGTGTATATGTCAACAGCTTGCCCTTCCAACAATTTGCAACTACTCTTCAACTGGGGTCTTTTGTATCGAGATTCATGATCATTTTTCCGATGTGTGTGACGCTGTGCTTCTATTGCAGTCTTGTAATGCGTCATGAACTCAACAAGAGTAGCTTTCGAATTGCACACTTGACCAAAAAAATGATTCTCACTCTCCGACCTGGATGTCGTTCGCATAAGACCAGGCATCTCCTCCATTCTATAGTATGCAGGGATCCAAGATTCCCTAAGTGCAAAAATATCAGATAGCTAGTCATTATCTTCTAAACTGAACTCTGCGATAACCGCTTCCCATTCTGATTCAAACTCTTCAGGTGTGAGAATATCCGTCCAGACAACACCGTAAATACGTTCTTTAAAATTGGTGGAATTGCATAGCCTAACACCAACCTATATATAACACGAAAACACCATGCATAAAAAAACACAAAAGACAAAACTTAACTAAAAAAACACTAACAAGGTAAAAAACGCCATGAATTTTAAAACGCAGTGTATCCTAAAATGCCACACCCCCAAAATCCACCTGCGGAATATCACCGCTTGGAGGCGTGACTGACCAGGATCCAGCCACCAATCATATTGAACAAGCATGTAAGTAAGTATAAAAATCCAACCAATACAATTGGTGTCCAAACAAAATATAGTTTAAGTTGCAAGCGGAAGCATAACGATTAATGTCACACCCCGACCACGTGAGACAACGAAACATGGCGGAAACATCGGGGAGTGTTGTAACAGAATTAATTATTTCAAATCCATGGCAATTGAAGTTTTGTTTTATTAAACAAACATGAGAGTTTACATTGTTTTAAATAAGAAACAAAGAGTACATAACATAAATTAACTAGTTCTTGTCTCGTTTTAAGTCACTAAGGCACAGGTCCGCCTAAGCATGTCTTGATAAGTCCTATGCATCATCTCCTGAAAACACATGTGAAAATAGGTACGTCAGCATAAAAATGCCTGTGAGATACATAGGTTTTGTGAAAATAGGATTCATGACTTATATTTGAGAAAATGTATAGTCATGAACCTTGTAATTTGCTTTGTCTTGTAAATCAATTTGAAAAACGATGAGATCAGATGATATGTATAAATAAATGTAAGGTTAAATGAATAACCAAGTAAAACGAGTTTGTATAAGATAAGTTGTTTGTAAAACAATGTCTTGTGAAAAGTATGTTATTTGTATAAAATGCTATATGTCTCAAATTGAAATGATTCAAATAACGATACGATATGTAATACCATACAAACACTTATATATAGGAAGTACCAGCGGCGTATCCACCATGCTTGTATCATATTACACACGCCTCGTTACTTAAATCGCATACTCAAACCAAACCACCAAGATGCAATGTTTAACAATTGTAGAAATGTTTATGTATGGTCAATTATGGCTCTCACGGTTCAACAGTTACAAACGGTTCATATAATCAAATGGTTACAACGGTTCACATAGTCAAATAGTTACAACGGTTCAAAATGTAATATAATGTGTTCATATGCTGGATGGGCATATGCAACAAGATGTTATGTAAAACAATGTACGAAGTATGCACACAATGGACATACATAGCATGAAATGAAATGTAAAACAATGTACTAAGTATGCACACAATGGACATACATAACATGAAATGTAATGTAAAACAATGTACTAAGTATGCACACAATGGACATACATAGCATGAAATGTAATGTAAAACAATGTACTAAGTATGCACACAATGGACATACATAGCATGAAATTTAATGTAAAACAATGTACTAAGTATGCACACAATGGACATACATAGCATGAAATGTATTGAAATCATGTACTATAAATGTACTAATGAACATAGCGAGTATATGATGTGAAAACAGGAAAGCATGAAAGTAACAAGTAGGCACATGTGTTTCACCCCAAAACAGTTTGGAAAACAGTAAAAGAGGGGTCTATGTACTCACTTGAGATTGCTTAGAAGTCCTTGTGTAACAACCAAACAATGATAGAGATCACGGATATCAAACGACACCTAATATAGGTAACTATGTTAATATACCGGACCTAACTCGGAGGATTGGATAGAATGAGGGTTCGTAAACCAAACGAGTATGGAGACTCGTGTAATATGGTTTAAAAAAACCTACATACTAAAATGAAACCTATGCTAAGTGCTTACGACCCATTACGACCCGTTTAGGTAGCTTATGCTACATTAACGCGTCGTTCGCGTAAAACACGTTCGGAACGCCTAACTAGTCCTATGATAAGTAAAATATGCCTTGACATGTCTAATATTGTTACCAAATCATTTTAGATACCAAAAGTTATGTTATATATGCTTAAAATGGATTTTGGCGTTCAAAGGGCATTTTGGTAATTTACCTAAGGCATATATACTACCTATCACACAACTAACTAAACGTCGTGACCATAAGGTATAACCTCGGAAGGTTATTCCCTACCTACTATGGTCACCTAATGTATTTGGTCGGATCCTAAGATCGACCAAACGGGTCGTGTTCGAAAGTCTAAGCGGGTGTTTAGTCTGCTTGACTTACGACTCTACATAAGCACTAAACTAAAAAGCGACGAGCTAAACATGCTAGAACATGTTTAGAAAATAGGTTTTGATATCAAAACAAACGGTTTTGATATCCTAGAGTAGTTTGGTTACAAAATACGCGTAAGTACGCATTTTGACCCAAACTACGGCTCGTCACTAAGCCTAGATAACGTGGTAATCAGTAGGTATAGCCACTAGCGACTATAACCATCGTGATTACGATCACGTTATGAAGTTCAAACGAACTTCGCGTTGACCATAAACTGGTCAACGCCGAAAGTCAAACATAGTTTGACTTTTGGACTCGAAAAGCAATAAAAGAACGAAGGAACACTGACCCAGGGTCCCCGCAAGCTAATCTTGATCCAAGTAGCTCAGGTATGAAACAATGGTTCCAACTTAGAGCACTCTTAGATCAAATTTGTGAGGAATGAGTGAAGTTGAGGTGGGTATTTATAGGATTCGAAGAGCCGTTAAGATCGTTTATCGAATAACGTGCTTTGATCACATCCCTACACTTGTTGGAATGTTATGGAACATCAAAATGGCCCCTCATGAGCAGGAAGGGACAAGTGGAATTGAGTGTTGGGTGCTTAACAGCTGTTAGATTCATTTAATCTGGTCTGAAGCGGCCTCGCGGCCCGCGTAAGGGACAGTCAATCCTTACGCGCCCCGCCTGGGCATCCTGATCAGAAAACAAGTTTGAAAATTGATAGTTTCAGTCCCTGTTGGTGGTTAAGGCTCATTTCGACATGTTTAAGGCCCGTTAAGCCAACGTTAAGGCCCTAAAATGATGCCTAAACATTTGGGACATGAAACATGCTTAAAAATATGCCGGATGTTGGTTCGTTTGATCGTACGATCGCGATGTTCGCTTAATTACGACGGAATGCGCATAAGCGCGAAAAACGATCCAAGTTGCGCGACGAATGGATTTTTCTTATGCCAAACACTAAAATAAAATATTTTAGTGCTCACATAAATTTTTGGATCTCCGGATGTATTCAGATCGTAAGTTATGCGCGAAACTGGAAACTTGTGCACTTTTTGACGCTTTTAGTCCCTGAATGACCCAAAAGTTTATTTTAGCACACCGAACCCCTCAAAGCTTATTTCTAAGCTATGTAAAGGATATTTATGGTATGTTTAACTTATGGCCATGTTCCAGAATGTCTGTTAGAGTTCAAATTGGCATACTTTCGCAGTTTGTCAACTTTAGTCCCTGTAAGCGATTTAACTTGATTTTGCCATACCAAAGCCTTCAAAACTTATTTCTAAGTTATGTAAAGGTTATTTAAGGTATGTTAAGCCTTTTCACTATTCCGGAGTGTTCGTTGCAATAAACTGGTTATATTTATGCATCAGTGCGCGTATAACCTTCCAGAAAGCGATTTGGAGCTTGAAATTGAACAAGAATTGATATGTGCAAAAGATACACATATTTTTACAAATCCCAAGTATGAAATACAATATTTCATTGGCTTGGTATTTGTTTGATGGTCGCAGTGACCCAGGTGTCACAATTAAAATCCATAACCAAATATAAGTTCAAATGTTTCAATGTTTAACATGGCACACAATTATCCATGTCCCACAACGACTCTTCCCCATGCAAGCTCCAGCTAAGTACCTATTGACCTGCAAAGCATGTAGTAATGAGTCAACAATAATGTTGAGCGAGTTCACAGTTGGGTGTTCATTTTAAGTTGTTCCAAAAACAGTTCCTTTAATTGGCATCCCTGCTGTAGGGGTTACCCCATAGTTGAAAACGTGTTTAGTTTAATCCCATTTACTCTGGAAATCCAGCCTGGGGGCTACCCCATGTTTAGTTATCTGGCTTTTCGGCCGTGGGGGCTACCCCATGTATATACTACTAGACTCGTTACCATATCGACCGCTGACTGTAGTCATGTTTATGTCCCCTGAACTGTCAATGTCTATCATCATTGACGTGTCCAGATCCATTAGTTCACGCCCGTCCTCTGCGGTACAGTGTGAGGCTTGTCAGACCTAAATAGCGCTATCTAACTAATGACCCGCTCACCATTGGCCCGGCGATTAAGTCGATATAAAAAGGAGGGACATCGTGATAGAGTTTTGGTCTAGTGAAAGTTAACTGTCCATGAGGACGAGGAATTATATTCCTGAACCCGTACTGTCCTACCCAAGAAGGACGAGGAATCCATGTTCCTTAACCCATTCCCAACCCCTGGGAATCCCATGCTTTGTAGAAAGTGTGAACTCACCTTGGTTTGCTCGATATGCTAAACTATGTGCTCGCAAACAATCAATCAATCAATCAAGGCCTAAGGTAATGCATTTACACACAGTCAGTTCATGTTGGTCAAGTCTCACATACAATCTATGTCACAAAGTGCTTGGCAGTTAATATCACGGATCACGTAAGCAATTTAATCAATCTCATGCAATTCATGCTTCACATAAGTGTCTATCACAGTTTGTTCTACCTTAGTTATTCATTAACATGCTTGACAGGGTTAACAGTTTAATAAAGTTAACATACTTAACAACGTTAGCCAGCTTAACGAGATTATCTTGCTTAACAGGAAATAGTAGTTAACCATGTAAATCAACTAACAGAGCTAACAAACCATAAGAGTTACGTACTTAACGGAGTTACATAACTTAACTGAGTTAATAGAGTTAATAAGCTAGTTATGTTATATACTTAACAGTGTTATCATTCTTGACAGAACCAAGTAACCTAACAGGAGTTAACAACTTAACAACTTAACAGAGGTTTACATGCTTAACAAAGTTACCCTTTTAACTTAATAGAGTTAACTATCTAACCGATTCAACATACAAGTTACAGAATTTATGAAATCAGAGCATTCAACGAAATCACCAAATGGCGAAATCATACAGTTGACGAAAACCCTTTGGATGAAGTCTCTTTGGATGAAAACTCTTTGGTTTTCGTCGAAAACGAGGTGTGACGAAAACACACAGTGTTTTCGTCTGACTCTAGTGTTTTCGTGGCCCCTGTGATTTCGCTGACTACCTCTTCACCATCAACAACAATTACGTCACACAACCCTAATCTCATCTACAGTTACATCACCAACATTATACAGTCATTCGATCATAAATCAATATAAGCAGATTGTTATTATCATTCAATAGTCTACCAATGCATGCAATATAACCCAAATCTGCTAATATCTAACCTCCTACCATCATGACAAGATCATCATTACAGGCATAGCACAACTAATAATAACATCAGATTATCATTAACAGCATCCCTAATCATACGCTGTAAATAAGTTCCCAAACAACATCACATAACAGTAGATCATCACACATGCACTTCGTCCAACACACATAACCGGTTGCAGATAATGAATAACAATCACCCAAAATACGTAACCACAATCTAATCACCAAGATGATACTAACCTGTTAAGACAAGAGGCTAGCAACGGTTCCTAGAGAGTTAGAGATTTCCTGCCGTCGGGTTCAAAGGGTAGAGAGGAGGGATGTGAGAGGTGGTTAGGGTTTTTGCCAAATATCGCTCTCGCGTAAAGGTTATAAACAATACTGAAACAGCTCATCACTGGGCCAAAGCCCATTATTGTATTCACCGGCCTGCTCTTGACGAAAACACTAGAGTGTTTTCGTCCAAGAGTGTTTTCATGGGTAAGGGTTTTCGGCTAGGAATATGGGTAACAGGGAGTATTTTCGTGTGAATGTTTCATGTGTTTGGCAACAGGTTCTATTTACTTTACTTATTACAACACATATATTAATATAAGTCACATATCAACATACACACTTATAAGGCACACCATATCCAACATAACAATCACAATACGGTTTAACATATTACAAACGTGTAAATTGTGAAACAAACAAGTCGTGTAACAAACAACTTAAACAATTAACGCGCAATTATTACGAAGATGGAAATCTTGGAAACTCGAGTTGTCACATTATCCCCAAGTTGAAAGAAATTTCGTCCCGAAATTTAGTACGTACTCACTAAGGAAGCTAGTTAAGTTGCATGGTTTTCCTGGTTTTCCTGGGGTGTCACATCCTTCCCCCGTGGATCTAGTATTTTGTCCCGAAATTCCGTAGCTTCAGCTTCAGTAGTGGTTGTACTGTTTGCGAATAGTTGGGGATACTTTTGTTTCATCTGATCTTCGCGTTCCCAGGTGAACTCTGGGCCACGACGTGAGTTCCAACGAACTCGAACGAGAGGAATTCTAGTACGCTTGAGGACCTTAACATCCCGGTCTGTGATTTCAACTGGTTCCTCGACGAATCGTAACTGCTCGTCGATAGTGAGCTTTTCTGACGGTCACGAGCTGCCGCCATTCGTTGTCGTATTTGAGCAATTCTCTCTGTTGTGTCTGCCACAAGTTCTGGGCCAGTGATCTGACTATCCCCCACCTCTGCCCAACAAAGAGGTGATCGGCATTTACGCCCGTATAATGCCTCAAACAGAGCAGCTTTAGTGCTGGTGTGGTAGCTGTTATTGTACGAAAATTCCACAAGTGGCAGATGTTTTTCCCAGCCGTTGCCAAAGTCAATTACATATGCCCTAAGCATGTCTTCAAGGGTCTGGATGGTGCGTTCAGACTGCCCATCTGTTTGCGGGTGATAAGCTGTGCTCATATCTAAACGTGAGCCAAAGGACTTGTGCATTGCTTGCCACAGTTCTGAAGTAAAACGTGCATCACGATCCGAGATAATAGAGGTGGGCACCCCGTGCCTCGAGACAATTTCCTTAAGGAATACGTCTGCTAGAGTGGAGAACTTATCTGTTTCCTTGATAGCCAAGAAGTGTGCAGACTTTGTGAGTCGATCCACGATTACCCAAATAGTATCGTTACCATGCTGAGATCTAGGCAGGCTAGTAACAAAATCCATGGAAATTTGTTCCCATTTCCATTGTGGTATCTCAGGTTGTTGGAGTAGGCCTGAAGGTTTCTGGTATTCGACTTTGACTCTCGCACAAGTCAAACACTTGCTGACGTAAGTTGCTATGTGGGCCTTCATGCTAGGCCACCAGTATGTAGTTCTGAGGTCGTGGTACATCTTATCCTAACCAGGATGTACTGAGTAGCGAGACTTGTGTGCCTCATCCATCACAAGCTCTCGTAGGTTGCCATAGTGTGGGACCCAAATGCGTCCTGTTACGTAGTAAGCACCGTCTTCCTTTTGTTCTAATCGTTGCCTTGAGCCGCGCAGGGCTTCAGCCCTGATGTTTTCTGGTTTTAATGCTTCTACCTGAGCGTCTCGTATCTGTGCAGGAAGACTAGATTGAATAGTGAGTTGTAAAGCTCGTACGCGCTTAGGCGTAGTGTCCTTTCGACTGAGGGCGTCAGCCACAACATTGGCTTTGCCTGGGTGGTACCTGATCGAGCATTCATAGTCATTCAATAGCTCGACCCATCGTCGTTGTCGCATATTCAGTTCCTTCTGTTTGAAGATATGCTCGAGACTCCTGTGATCGGTATAGATGGCGCACTTGGTACCGTACAAGTAGTGTCTCCATATCTTAAGTGCAAAAACAACAGCTCCCAGCTCTAAATCGTGTGTAGTGTAGTTCCTTTCATGAACTTTAAGTTGGCATGAGGCGTAGGCTATAACTTTATCCCGTTGCATCAATACACAACCAAGACCCTGAATTGATGCGTCGCAGTAAACCACAAAGTCGTCTGTGCCCTCTGGCAATGAAAGGATAGGTGCACTGCAAAGTCTATCCTTTAAGTGCTGAAATGCCAATTCCTGTGCATTTCCCCATCGATAAACAACGCCTTTCTGCGTTAGTGAGGTGAGAGGCTGTGCAATCTTGGAAAAATCCTTAATGAACCTTCTGTAGTAACCTGCCAAACCCAAGAATTGGTGAATTTCCGTTGGTGTACGAGGCGCAGGCCAGTTCTTAATCGAGTCTACCTTGGATGGATCAACGTGAATCCCATCCTTGTTTACCACATGGCCTAGGAAATGGACTTCACGAAGCCAGAAGTCGCATTTCGAGAACTTTGCGTAAAGCTGTTCTGTTCGAAGGAGTTCCAGAATAAGTCGTAGATGCTGCTCGTGTTCCTCCTGACTCTTAGAATAGATCAGGATGTCGTCGATGAAAACAATAACGAACTTGTCAAGATATGGTTTGCACACTCTGTTCATAAGGTCCATGAAGACTGCCGGTGCGTTTGTTAATCCGAATGGCATGACCAGAAACTCGTAATGGCCGTAGCGTGTTCTGAATGGTGTTTTGGAGACGTCCTCGTCCCGGACTCTCAGTTGATGATATCCCGATCTCAAGTCAATATTTGAATAGAAGCTCGACCCTTGTAGCTGGTCGAATAGGTCATTAATACATGGAAGAGGATAACGATTCTTCACAGTCACCTTGTTGAGTTCTCGATAGTCATACACATCCTAAAGGTACCGTCTTTCTTCTTCACGAATAGCACTGGAGCTCCCCTTGGCGAAGAGCTAGGACAAATAAAACCCTTATTCAAAAGTTCTTGTAGTTGCGTGGACAGTTCTTCCAATTCTGATGGAGCTAGGCGATAAGGTGCACGAGCTATAGGTGCTGCTCCAGGAGCTAGCTGGATTTGAAACTCGACTTGTCTATGAGGCAGAAGGCCAGGTAATTCCTCAGGGAATACCTCAGGATAGTCACGTACGATCGGAAAATCTTCTATCTTCTTCTCTTTCTTCGAGGTGTCCGTAACGAGAGCCAGAATAGCAGCGTGGCCCTTTCGTAAACACTTATGGGCCTTAAGAAAGGAGATGATGCTCACAACAGCACCACTCTTGTCGCCACGAATCATAAGAGGTTCATCACCTGAACGAGGAACACGGACAATCTTTTCGTTGCAAAGAATCTCTGCTTGGTGTTGGGATAACCAGTCCATCCCAATGACAACGTCGAAACTACCTAAAACGATAGGAAGGAGGTTGATAGAGATAGTGTGACCAGCAAGAACAAGATTACAACCCTTGACTATATGTGTGACCTCTAAACTTTTACCATTAGCTAGCTCTATAGTGTGTCTGGTGTTCAAAAGAGTTGGGGTACGCTTAAGCATTTGGCTAACTTTTAAAGACACGTATCTAGTATCGGCACCCGAATCAAATAAGACAGTAACGTAAGAGTCGTCGAGAAGGAACTTACCCATCACAACATTGGGATCATTCCTCGCTTCACCCTGGCCAATAACGAACACACGACCCCTTGCACCATTGCCGTTGTTACCCCCGTTGTTTCCATTCCCCTGGTTGTTGTTATTGTTGTTGTTGTTCTGGTTCCGGTTCAGTTGGGGATAATCTCTCTTGAAATGGCCATCAGCTCCACACTGAAAGCACCCTTTATTGTTAACTTGCTGCTGCTGCTGGCGCTGATTCTGTGAGGCTTGTTGTCGCTGACGATTCTGGTTTTCGGGGTATAAACTTCTGCAATCCTTTGCGGCGTGACCTGGCTTGTTGCACCGATGACAGTTACTCCTGGTGCATGGCCCGCTGTGGTGTAGGTTACAGCGATTGCATTTGGGGTGATTTCCCTTGTACCCACCATGACTTTGACTACCAGATGATTGCTGACTAGGGCTCTTGTAGTTGTCAGTCCTTCTCTGCTGAGACTGAGATTGAACAGAAGTTGAACCCTTGCTTGAAGCTCCATCCCATTTCCGTTTGTTGTCAGTAGGAGCATCCGAAGTAGCTGTAGCACTTATGCGCTTTGGTAACTTGTTCTGTTCCACCGCCTGATCAGTGAGACGATGAGCCAATTGAACAACTTGCTGAATGGTGGCGAGGTTAGCCGAAGTCACATGACTTTGGATCTCTGGCACTAAGCCCTTAAAGTATAGTTCAATGCGTTTGATGGGAGGATCCACCATTGTAGGACACAGAATAGCAAGCTCATTCGATCTTTTCGTGTATGATTCAATTTCCGACCCCGTCATCTTGAGGTTGAAGAACTCGACTTCCAGTTTGTGAATTTCATCACGGTTGCAATACTCCTCTTTGATCATTTCCTTAAAGTTGTTCCATGGGGTGGCGTTAGCAGCAACCAACCCCAGCATTTGAACCTGAGCGTTCCACCACGTGAGCGCTAAACCCTCGAGAGTACCGGTAGCATACTTCACCCTGCGTGCCTCAGGGCATTCACACATCTCGATAACTGATTCAAGCTTTTCAAACCAGTGGAGGAGTCCAACGGCCCCTTCAGTGCCACTGAAAGTACTGGGACGACAGTCCATAAAGGTCTTGAAAGTACACACAGGAGGCTGAGCGTGTTGACCTGTCGTATGTGCAAGAGTAAACAAAATTTAGCACAAGTGTTGGTTTACGAGAGTAGGATCTAAAGATCCTAGAGTAAGTTGTGATGGCAGGTTATACCTCCTGCCTGGGCAGCTGCGAGTGCTGCAGTAACTTGTTCAGTGATCAAAGCCACCAACTGGGCTTGAGTTAGGTTAACGCGTCCACTCATGATCTTCATATCAAAGGAAAACATGAGTGAGAGAGATTCGCGAAAGTGCGATGACAGAAGAGAGTAAGCACACATGTGTTTTTAATCAATAGTTGTTACGTTCATCTAAGCATACCATGAGCAGAGTTCTATGTAACCAGTAGGCAATGTAAACATAATTCATATCACCTAGAATGTCGAGTCTTGCATGTGGAGCGAAGCGTCGTTGTGGATCGTTGAGCATTGTTCAGGTTATAGTCTGGTTTTAACAAAAACTTTTTCCCTTATTAAAACCAAGTTCACTATAACCAGGATCCAGCCACCAATCAAATTGAACAAGCATGTAAGTAAGTATAAAAATCCAACCAATACAATTGGTGTCCAAACAAAATATAGTTTAAGTTACAAGCGGAAGCATAACGATTAAAATCCATAACCAAATATAAGTTCAAATGTTTCAATGTTTAACATGGCACACAATTATCCATGTCCCACAACGACTCTTCCCCATGCAAGCTCCAGCTAAGTACCTATTGACCTGCAAAGCATGTAGTAACGAGTCAACAATAATATTGAGCGAGTTCACAGTTGGGTGTTCATTTTAAGTTGTTCCAAAAACAGTTCCTTTAACTGGCATCCCTGCCGTGGGGGTTACCCCATAGTTGAAAACGTGTTTAGTTTAATCCCGTTTACTCTTGCAATCCAGCCGTGGGGGCTACCCCATGTTTAGTTATCTGGCTTTTCGGCCGTGGGGGCTACCCCATGTATATACTACTAGACTCGTTACCATATCGACCGCTGACTGTAGTCATGTTTATGTGCCCTGAACTGTCAATGTCTATCATCATTGACGTGCCCAGATCCATTAGTTCACGCCCGTCGTCTGCGGTACGGTGTGAGGCTTGTCAGACCTAAATAGCGCTATCTAACTAATGACCCGCTCGCCATTGGCCCGGTGATTAAGTCGATATAAAAAGGAGGGACTTCGTGATAGAGTTTTGGTCTAGTGAAAGTTAACTGTCCATGAGGACGAGGAATTATATTCCTGAACCCATACTGTCCTACCCAAGAAGGACGAGGAATCCATGTTCCTTAACCCATTCCCAACCCCTGGGAATCCCATGCTTTGTAGAAAGTGTGAACTCACCTTGGTTTGCTCGGTATGCTAAACTATGTGCTCGCAAACAATCAATCAATCAATCAAGGCCTAAGGTAATGCATTTACACACAGTCAGTTCATGTTGGTCAAGTCTCACATACAATCTATGTCACAAAGTACTTGGCAGTTAATATCACGGATCACGTAAGCAATTTAATCAATCTCATGCAATTCATGCTTCACATAAGTGTCCATCACAGTTTGTTCTACCTTAGTTATTCATTAACATGCTTGACAGGGTTAACAATTTAATAAAGTTAACATACTTAACAACTTTAGCCAGCTTAACGAGATTATCTTGCTTAACAGGAAATAGTAGTTAACCATGTAAATCAACTAACAGAGCTAACAAACCATAAGAGTTACGTACTTAACGGAGTTACATAACTTAACTGAGTTAATAGAGTTAATATGCTAGTTATGTTATATACTTAACAGTGTTATCATGCTTGACAGAACCAAGTAACCTAACAGGAGTTAACAACTTAACAGAGGTTTACATGCTTAACAAAGTTACCCTTTTAACTTAACAGAGTTAACTATCTAACCGATTCAACATACAAGTTACAAAATTTATGAAATCAGAGCATTCAACGAAATCACCAAATGGCGAAATCATACAGTTGACGAAAACCCTTTGGATGAAGTCTCTTTGGACGAAAACCCTTTGGTTTTTGTCGAAAATGAGGTGTGACGAAAACACACAGTGTTTTCGTCTTACTCTAGTGTTTTCATGGCCCCTGTGATTTCGCTGACTACCTCTTCACCATCAACAGCAATTACGTCACACAACCCTAATCTCATCTACAGTTACATCACCAACATTATACAGTCATTCGATTATAAATCAATATAAGCAGATTGTTATTATCATTCAGTAGTCTGCCAATGCATGCAATATAACCCAAATCTGCTAATATCTAACCTCCTACCATCATGACAAGATCATCATTACAGGCATAGCACAACTAATAATAACATCAGATTATCATTAACAGCATCCCTAATCATACGCTGTAAATAAGTCCCCAAACAACATCACATAACAGTAGATCATCACACATGCACTTCGTCCAACACACATAACCGGTTGCAGATAATAAATAACAATCATCCAAAATACGTAACCACAATCTGATCACCAAGATGATACTAACCTGTTAAGACAAGAGGCTAGCAACGGTTCCTAGAGAGTTAGAGATTTCCTGCCGTCGGGTTCAAAGGGTAGAGAGGAGGGATGTGAGAGGTGGTTAGGGTTTTTGCCAAATATCGCTCTCGCGTAAGGGTTATAAACAATACTGAAACAGCTTATCACTAGGCCAAAGCCCATTATTGTATTCGCCGGCCTGCTCTTGACGAAAACACTAGAGTGTTTTCGTCCAAGAGTGTTTTCATGGGTAAGGGTTTTCGGCTAGGGATATGGGTAACAGGGAGTGTTTTCGTGTGAATGTTTCATGTGTTTGGCAACAGGTTCTATTTACTTTACTTAATACAACACATATATTAATATAAGTCACATATCAACATACACACTTATAAGGCACACCATATCCAACTTAACAATCACAATACGGTTTAACATATTACAAACGTGTAAATTGTGAAACAAACAAGTCGTGTAACAAACAACTTAAACAATTAACGCGCAATTATTACGAAAATGGAAATCTTGGAAACTCGAGTTGTCACATTATCCCCAAGTTGAAAGAAATTTCGTCCCGAAATTTGGTACGTACTCACTGAGGAAGCTAGTTAAGTTGCATGGTTTTCCTGGTTTTCCTGGGGTGTCACATCCTTCCCCCGTTGATCTGGAATTTCGTCCCGAAATTCCGTAGCTTCAGCTTCAGTAGTGGTTGTACTGTTTGCGAATAGTTGGGGATACTTTTGTTTCATCTGATCTTCGCGTTCCCAGGTGAACTCTGGGCCACGACGTGAGTTCCAACGAACTCGAACGAGAGGAATTCTAGTACGCTTGAGGACCTTAACATCCCGGTCTGTGATTTCAACTGGTTCCTCGACGAATCGTAACTGCTCGTCGATAGTGAGCTCCTTCAAAGGAACTATGAGGGTCTCATCTGACAAACACTTCTTCAGATTCGACACGTGGAAAACGTTGTGAACTGCACTGAGTTCTGTTGGTAGGTTCAATTTGTAGGCCACCTTGCCTATTTTCTCGATGATTTCAAAAGGTCCGACGTATCGTGGGTTAAGCTTGCCTCGTTTACCAAAACGAACTACACCCTTCCATGGTGAAACTTTGAGTAGCACTCGCTCCCCAACCTGGAGCTCGAGTGGTTTCCTGCCCTTATCGGCGTAGCTTTTCTGACAGTCACGAGCTGCCGCCATTCGTTGTCGTATTTGAGCAATTCTTTCTGTTGTGTCTACCATAAGTTCTGGGCCAGTGATCTGACTATCCCCCACCTCTGCCCAACAAAGAGGTGATCGGTATTTACGCCCGTACAATGCCTCAAACTGAGCAGCTTTAATGCTGGTGTGGTAGCTGTTATTGTATGAAAATTCCATAAGTGGCAGATGTTTTTCCCAGCCGTTGCCAAAGTCAATTACACATGCCCTAAGCATGTCTTCAAGGGTCTGGATGGTGCGTTCAGACTGCCCATCCGTTTGCGGGTGATAAACTGTGCTCATATCTAAACGTGAGCCAAAGGACTTGTGCATTGCTTGCCACAGTTCTGAAGTAAAACGTGCATCACGATCCGAGATAATAGAGGTGGGCACCCCGTGCCTCGAGACAACTTCCTTAAGGTATACGTCTGCTAGAGTGGAGTACTTATCCGTTTCCTTGATAGCCAAGAAGTGTGCAGACTTTGTGAGTCGATCCACGATTACCCAAATAGTATCGTTACCATGCTGAGATCAAGGCAGGCCAGTAACAAAATCCATGGAAATGTGTTCCCATTTCCATTGTGGTATCTCAGGTTGTTGGAGTAGGCCTGAAGGTTTCCGGTATTCGACTTTGACTCTCGCACAAGTCAAACACTTGCTGACGTAAGTTGCTATGTGGGCCTTCATGCTAGGCCACCAGTATGTAGTTCTGAGGTCGTGGTACATCTTATCCGAACCAGGATGTACTGAGTAGCGAGACTTGTGTGCCTCATCCATCACAAGCTCTCGTAGGTTGCCATAGTGTGGGACCCAAATGCGTCCTGTTACGTAGTAAGCACCGTCTTCCTTTTGTTCTAATCGTTGCCTTGAGCCGCGTAGGGCTTCAACCCTGATGTTTCCTGGCTTTAATGCTTCTACCTGAGCATCTTGTATCTGTGCAGGAAGACTAGATTGAATAGTGAGTTGTAAAGCTCGTACGCGCTTAGGCGTAGTGTCCTTTCGACTGAGGGCGTCAGCCACAACATTGGCTTTTCCTGGGTGGTACCTGATCGAGCATTCGTAGTCATTCAGTAGCTCGACACATCGTCGTTGTCGCATATTCAGTTCCTTCTGGTTGAAGATATGCTCGAGACTCCTGTGATCGGTATAGATGGCGCACTTGGTACCGTACAGGTAATGTCTCCATATCTTAAGTGCAAAAACAACAGCTCCCAGTTCTAAATCGTGTGTAGTGTAGTTTCTTTCATGAACTTTAAGTTGGCGTGAGGCGTAGGCTATAACTTTATCCCGTTGCATCAATACACAACCAAGACCCTGAATTGATGCATCGCAGTAAACCACAAAGTCGTCTGTGCCCTCTGGCAATGAAAGGATAGGTGCACTGCAAAGTCTATCCTTTAAGTGCTGAAATGCCAATTCCTGTGCATTTCCCCATCGATAAACAACGCCTTTCTGCGTTAGTGAGGTGAGAGGCTGTGCAATCTTGGAAAAATCCTTAATGAACCTTCTGTAGTAACCCACCAAACCCAAGAATTGGCGAATTTCCGTTGGTGTACGAGGTGCAGGCCAGTTCTTAATCGAGTCTACCTTGGATGGATCAACGTGAATCCCATCCTTGTTTACCACATGGCTTGGAAGTGGACTTCACGAAGCCAGAAGTCGCATTTCGAGAACTTTGCGTAAAGCTGTTCTGTTCGAAGGAGTTCCAGAATAAGTCGTAGATGCTGCTCGTGTTCCTCCTGACTCTTAGAATAGATCAGGATGTCGTCGATGAAAACAATAACGAACTTGTCAAGATAAGGTTTGCACACTCTGTTCATAAGGTCCATGAAGACTGCCGGTGCGTTTGTTAATCCGAATGGCATGACCAGAAACTCGTAATGGCCGTAGCGTGTTCTGAATGTTGTTTTGGAGACGTCCTCGTCCCGGACTCTCAGTTGATGATATCCCGATCTCAAGTCAATATTTGAATAGAAGCTCAATGTGACACCTGTGTCACTTCAACCATCAAAAAAATGCCAAACCAATGAAATATTGTATTTCATACTAGGGATTTGTAAAAATATGTGTATCGTTTTCACATATCAACTCTTGTTCGATTTCAAGCTTTAAATCGCTTTCTGGAGGGTTATACGCGCTCTGATGCGTAGATATAACTAGTTTAATGCAACGAACACTCTGGAATAGTGAAATAGGCTTAACATACTTTAAATAACCTTTACATAACTTAGAAATAAGTTTTGAAGGCTTTGGTATGGCAAAATCGAGTTAAATCGCTTACAGGGACTAAAGTTGACAAACTGCAAAAGTATGCCAATTTGAACTGTAACAGACATTCCGGAACATGACCATAAGTTAAACATACCATAAATACCCTTTACATAGCTTAGAAATAGGCTTTGATGGGTTCGGTGTGCTAAAATAGACTTTTGGCTCATTCAGGGACTAAAAGCGTCAAAAAGTGCACAAGTTTGCATTTTCGCGCATAACTTACGTTCTGAATACATCCGGACATCCAAAAATTTATGTAAGCACTAAAATATTTTATTTTAGTGTTTGGCATGAGAAAAATCCATTCGTCGCGCAATTTGGATCGTTTTTCGCGCTTGTGCGCATTCCGTCGTAATTAACCGAACAACGCAATCGTACGGCCAAACGAACCGACATCCGAGATATTTTTGAGCACATTTTAAGTTCCCTATACTTTAACATCATTGTGGAGCTTGAAATTGGGTTTGACGGGTGTTAGAAGTGCCAAAACACGACGATACGCGCACAGGGCCCTGTTCTGCCATTTTTGAAAGATTCAGGTCTGCAAGGTCCTTACGGACCTCAACACTGATAATGTTGAGGTCCGTAAGCAGGGGTCAGATATGCAGAAACTCGTTTAATCTGCTGTTAACAGCCTTTAACCCCTCCAAAGGCCAAGGCCAAGTGTCAAACTCTTGTGGTGGGAGCAATATGAGTTACCACAACATTCCGACAAGTGTACGGCTTAGATCGTGCCCCCTTTTCCAAGAAACGATCCTAACGGTGAACCAAAAACTATAAATACCCACCTCCACCCTTCACTTTTACTCACAAGAATCTGATCTAATGTGCTCTAAGTTGAAACCTTTGTTTCATACCTGAGCTATTTTGATCTAGATTAGCATTCGGGGACCCTTTGTAAGTGTTCCTTCGTTCTTTTATTGTTTTTCGAGTCCGAAAGTCAAACTTTGTTTGACTTTCTACGTTGACCAGTTTATGGTCAATGCGAAGTTTGTTTGAACTTCGCAACGTGATTGTAATCACGATGGTTATAGTCCTTTGTGACTATGCCTACTGATTACCACGTTGTCTAGGGTCGTAAGGGTAAGCGATCTAATAAATCGCTTATACCTTCGAACCCGACCCGTTTGGTCGATCTTTAGGATCCGACCAAATACATTAGGTGACCATAGTATATAGGGAATAACCTTCCGAGGTTATACCTTATGGTCGCTTCGTTTAAGTAGTTATATGATAGGTAGTTTATATGCCTTAGGTAAATTACCAAAATACCCTTTTCATGTATAATTGGTAATTAAGCATATGTAACATAACTTTTAACATCTAAACTGATTTGGCAACAATATTAGACATGTTAAGGCATATTATACTTATCGTAGGACTAGTTGGGCGCTCCGAACGCGTTTTACGCGAACGACGCGTTAAAGTAGCACAAGCTACCTAAACGGGTCGTAACGGGTCATGAGCACTTAGGTTAGGTTTCATTTAGAATGTAGGCTTTGTTGAACCATACTACATGAGTTCTCATACTCATTTGGTTTACGAACCCTCATTCTATCCGATCCTCCGATTTAGGTCCGGTTATTAACATAGTTACCTATACTAGGTGCCGTTTGATATCCGTGATCTCTAGCATTGCTTGGTGGTTATCTTAGGACTTCTGAGCAATCTCAAGTGAGTACATAGAACCCCTCTTTTACTGTTTTCCAAACATTTTGGGGTGAAACACATGTGCCTACTTGTTACTTTCATGCTTTCCATGTTTTCACATCATATACCTGCTATGTTTGTTAGTACATTATAGTACATGATTTCATTACATTTTATGCTATGTATGCCCATTATGTGCGTACTTAGTACATTGCCTTACATTACATGCTATGTATGCCCATTGTGTGCGTACTTAGTACATTGTTTTACATTACATTTTATGCTATGTATGCCCATTGTGTGCGTACTTAGTACATTATTTTACATTACATTTTATGCTATGTATGCCCATTGTGTGCATACTTAGTACATTGTTTTACATTACATTACATGCTATGTATGCCCATTGTGTGCGTACTTAGTACATTGCCTTACATTACATGCTATGTATGCCCATTGTGTGCGTACTTGGTACATTGTTTTACATTACATTTTATGCCATGTATGCCCATTGTGTGTGTACTTAGTACATTGTTATACATTACACTTTATGCTATGTATGTCTTTTGTTACATACTTAGCACATTTGTTATTCATCACATGCTTACATTTTGGATACACATTACATGATTTACATTAGACATGAACATTTTACTTTGGTAGTTTGGTTTGAGTAAGTGATTAAGTAACGAGGTGTGTGTAATATGATACAAGCATGGTGGATACGCCGCTGGTACTTCCTATATATAAGTGTTTGTATGGTATTACATGTCGTAGCGTTATTTGAATCATTTCAGTTTGAGACATATAACATTTTATACAAATAACATACTTTTCACAAGACATTGATTTACAAACAACTGATCTTATACAAACTCATTTTACATGGTTATTCATTTAATCATACATTATTCTCTTATTTATACATATCATCTGAACTTATTGTTTTTCAAACGATTTACAAAACAAAACAATCTATAAGGTTCATGACTAAACCTTACTAAACATTTTCTTAAACTTACAAGTCATGAATCCTATTTTCACAAAACCTATGTATCTCATAGGCATTTTTATGCTGACGTACCTATTTTCACATGTGTTTTCTGGAGTTGATGCATAGGACTTATCGAGACATACTTAGGCGGACCTGTGCCTTAGTGACTTAAAACGAGACAAGAACTAGTTAATTTTTGTTATGTATTCTTTATTTCTTGTTTAAAGACAATGTAACTCGCTTGTTTGATGAATAAAACGAAACTTTAATTTTCCATGGCTGTGAAACATTAATTCTGTTACAACACTCCCCGACGTTTCCGCCATGATTTGATGTTCTACGTGGTCGGGGTGTGACACTCGACCCTTGCAGCTGGTCGAATAGGTCATCAATACGTGGAAGAGGATAGGAATTCTTCACAGTCACCTTGTTGACTTCTCGATAGTCGATACACATCCTGAAGGTACCGTCTTTCTTCTTCATGAATAGCACTGGAGCTCCCCATGGCGAAGAGCTAGGACGAATAAAACCCTTATTCAAAAGTTCTTGTAGTTGCGTGGACAGTTCTTCCAATTCTGATGGAGCTAGGCGATAAGGTGCACGAGCTATAGGTGCTGCTCCAGGACAGTTTTTCTAAATATCGCTCTCGCGTAAAGGTTATAAACAATACTGAAACAACTCATCACTGGGCCAAAGCTCATTATTGTATTCACCGGCCTGCTCTTGATGAAAACACTAGAGTGTTTTTGTCCAAGAGTGTTTTCATGGGTAAGGGTTTTCGGCTAGGGATATGGGTAACAGGGAGTGTTTTCGTGTGAATGTTTCATGTGTTTGGCCACAGGTTCTATTTACTTTACTTAATACAACACATATATTAATATAAGTCACATATCAACATACACACTTATAAGGCACACCATATCCAACATACCAATCACAATACGGTTTAACATATTACAAACGTGTAAATTGTGAAACAAACAAGTCGTGTAACAAACAACTTAAACAATTAACGCGCAATTATTACGAAGATGGAAATCTTGGAAACTCTAGTTGTCACATAAAACGCCAAAGGTAAAAAAACCATAACAACCTTCAGAGAAAGTTTATGCATCACATGCCACATGCATAACCGATGCCTCGTGTCAACAAATACAACAGAAATAGCCTTCTTCATTGCTGGATCTTGGTCAGTGAAACAACTTTTGGTTGAGAACCAACAACTTTTAGGAAAACTCTCAACAACCAAATATACGTATCAGCAGTTTCCGACGCCAATAATGCTGCACCAAAGGTAACATCGCAGTGATGATTGTCTATACCAGTGAACGGTACAAACACCATAGAGTATCTGCATATGAAAACGCCATGAGAACATAAAACAATAATAAAACGCCATTGCATGTAAACTAATAAAACGCCATTGCATGTAAAAAAATAAAACGCCATTGCATGTAAACTAATAAAACGCCATTGCATGTAAAATAATAAAACGCCATTGCATGTAAACTAATAAAACGCCAAAAACAGAAGAAGTTGAATTATAAAATATTACTTGTTGGAACGATACGTGGCGTCAAACGAAATCACATCACCAAACACGTGGTAATTACGTTTGGCTTGATCGTCACACCAAAAAAGCCCCTTCAAACGATTCTCTTCGTCCGTGATGTAATCATACGAGAAATTAGGCTGGGAATGTTTTTTTTTCATTCAAATGTCTCACAACCATATCGGCGTCATATTCCCCTATAAACAAGTTAATTTGCCTCTTATAGTTCTTAAATTCAACTTTACTTGCACCCACATCTTCAAAACCGCCAAAACAAGTCTTCATAACATTAAACGCCTTGACGGGACCCAAATTCAGCTTAGACATGCTGTGTATAACATGCTTCTGGAGCTGAGTGAGGTGTCGTTCAGTTGGAAGAAAATGCTTATCGGGACGTTCAACAAGTTCATGATTGTGCTCTTCTACAAACTTATACACCTTCCATGATCCAGCCTCATAAAGTACACATAACAGTGCACCACAATCAGTCCTCTTTGAAAGTTGGATCGCACTACTCGCTCCTTTTGATTGCGGTCCAACGTATCAACCTTCTTGTCCTTGTATAACCCAAATCTCGTACACAAGTAATACTTAATATGTAAGACACCTTTAGAGTTTTTCTTTGTAGTCCCTTTCCTGACTGAAAACCCACACTCCTTGGCATACTTAACATACATTGAATAACAATCATCGAGGATTGATAATACCATGTCCTTTGTGGGCTTTAATTCTTCACTGACGTCAGGAATAATAAATGGTAATCCAGTTTTGGGGCAAAGCCTTTGACTCGAGGAAGAAACTTCAACTGAGAAAACACAGTGAGGAATAGAAAAATAAGAAAAACACAGTGATGACTCGTAATAACATTATATATTAAAACACCATTAATTGAATAATAAACAAGACATAATAAACACATAATTTAAAAACGACATGATAAAAAAGCCATGAGATGTAAAACGCCATAATTAACAAAACTAATGTTTACACAAATTAACAAAATAGGAATAACTAATGTTCATAAAAACTACAAAATAAAATTCAAAACTAATCAAATAGATGTAAAACGCCAATGATCGTAAAAACATAAGAAATATACTAGAACGTAAACGAAAATTAAAATAGAAAACTCCAATTGCAGTTCTTAATATTTGTTTAAATACCAATTAAAACGCGATTAAATTGCATTATTGAATAACGCTATTGAAAATCATACAACACATTATAAAAAAATAATAATACAAAAAAAATGCCATAGAACAATGATAAAAGAACAAAACGCTATATCTGTTGCATGATTTGCTTGAACGAAAAATAGAAAACGCCAATGAATTTTACTTTGTCGAACAGAATCCACATTAAACGCCATAGATCTGAGAAAGCTTGCAAAGGAGGTAACAACTAACAATAAATCTTTGGAGTTTTAATTTGAAAGAGATTTATAACGCGAATAAGGAGGGAACGTATAAAAGGACAATCGTATCCCCGCATAACAATTAGGGCCCCATGCTACGTGTTGGGCCAGGATCCGTTCTCACCGTTCTCACACTTTTCACCGTTCTCTCCTGAACCCGTTTATATATATATATATATATATATATATATATATATATATGACAAGGATCCGTTAGGAACCACCATTTATTGCGAGAACCACGAGAACCAATGTGAACACAACCAAAAATACCTAAAAATAGCTAAAAAAACACACAATTTTTTTTTAATATTTTTTATACAAAAATCGCTACTTTTAGTAGCAAAAAAAAAGTTTTTTTTTAATTTATTTTTGGCTACTAAAAGTAGCGATTTTAATGTAAAAAATCTTAAATTTTTTTTGTGTGTTTTATTTTTTATTTTTTTGATTTTTAGGTTTTTTTTAGAGGTGTAGTTTTTAACATTTTAGCTTGAGGGGGGGGGGGGGGGCGGTTTAGGTTTTTGGGGGGTCGGGGAGGGGGGTTTAGGTTTTTGGGTGGGGGGGGGGGGGGTTAGGTTTTTTTAAGGTTATTTTTTGTTGTGTTCACATCGGTTTTCGCAGTTCTCGCAATAAAGGTGGTTCTCGCATGAACCTTACCCTATATATATATATATATATATATATATATATATATATATATATATTTAGGGTTTCTTAAAGCCATCACCGGCTACGACTATGAGTCTATGTGAATATGAATTGGCGGGTTTCCAGATTTCAAAATAATCCATTGGAATATGAGAAGTTTTATATACATTACAAAATTTGTCTTGGTGTATGAATTAGCCAATTCTGCATAAGTATGCTAAAGTGAGTTGTCTTTCAAGCATCAAAAGTTGTAAAATCATGTTCTATAACTAGATTTTTTTATGTTTTGAAGCCATCAAATATATTTTAGTTGCTGATTTTGAAAATGTTATATCGAGTTTCACTTTGACTTTTACAAGTATTGTTACAATAACACATATTATGCAAATGATGCTTTGGTTATCTTAGCACAGTGATTTTAGGTTTCAAAATTCAGCTTTTAGTCAAGGGTATGATTAAGAAAGGGTAAGGAAGAGAAAAAAAATTACTCGTTTTATTGTATATAGATCAGCTTGCGTTGATCTGCCATTTTCTGCACAAAAGCTAACCAAGTTAGATTAATTGTCAAAATTTAGTTAACTTAGTCAACAAGTCAACTAGTTAACATATTCAACAAATCAACAGGTCAACATATCAACAGGTCAATTAAAAAATGGTCAACAGATCAATTCGGATGGTCAAAGGGGTCAAATTCACTGTTTTGAAAAACCAAAGGTTCAATTTAATAACCCTTGTCAAATTTTTCCGAAACAGTCTGACATTTCAAATAAATCATGTCAGATTTCGGATAAATCATATTGATTATCCGAAATACATTTATTATCCGAAATGCATCCGAATTATGAAGATCTTGATCCGAAATGCTTAAACATTATCTGAAATGCATCCAAAATGCATAAGGTTGATTCGAAATCCATCCGAAATGCATAGGAAACCTACAATACCTTGAACATTCGAATTAGTCCGAAATGATGAGATGAGAGAGAATTCGGAAAGATTAGAAATTCAGATGTTCGAATTAAGGTTCCAAAACAGTAAAATACCATTATATACTGTTTCAAATTGGGCCATGAATCAATGGGCCTGGTCCAACTCAGGCCCAATTCGGAACAGTGCTTGTCCGAACATTAATTATCCGAAATCAATGCGCATTATCCGAACTGGATTGGGCCTTATCCGAAATGGATTGGGCCTTATCCTCTTTTACCTAACAGAAACCATCTTTCTTAAAATCAACAATCCGACCAACCAAGTAACCTTTTGAAAACACACAAACACACATAAATTCACACAAAGAAATTAAATTGAAAGAAATTGCTACGGGATCAAATCTTCTCAGACTGACTAAAGAACACTTTTCAGCACATACTTAATCAGACTAGTCCATGCAATTGCCAATATGTTTGTCCTCTTAAACCTAATGCTCAACTTTCAATTTTCAACCTTGTGATACGTTTCGTTTAAGGTAATATTATACTATCATACCCATGGGTCCCATTCCATGACATACTGCGATCAAGGTAAGCACAACGATTCATCGTAGTGGGTAAGCATACTTGTCACATCCTGATTTCCGGTGGGCTCGGATGGATAGGGTTTAAGCGATGGATAGGGTTTAAGCGTGACGATTGGAGAACAGTATCACAATTTAATAATGTAGCGAAAGTAATGAGTAAAAATATATTCATTTAATAAAAGCTTGAATATATATAAAAGTTATACAAGTGTTCGAGTACAAGCCCACAGGCGGGATCTAATAAAAAGAGCTTTAGACATCATAGGCCTTAAGCTGAGGAGTTGCAAATTCCATAGCCTTCATTCTAGCCGACCCGGATTCCCAGCCTATTACAAGGTTCGGTACCCACGGTTCAATCTTTTGAAAGTACGCCAGCTTTCGCTGGTAAATACAATTAACTGACTCGTTTTGAAAACAGTTTTAAAAAAAGAGTTTTATACATAGAGAAAACCCGTAAGTAATCATTTAATATTTGTTGGGATTTTATCTTGTCACCAGATGTACATACTTGTCATAGAATGGGAACCAAAGATCAGAGCCGATCATTTTCAGTGCTATAATGATTAAGGGTACACACCAAAGTTGAATGAACGTGTCTTACAGTCGATATGCCTATCCCTGCATGTTATTCCGTATGGCCGTAATAGTTCATGAGTTGGGACGCCCGGACACGATACCAATAACCCCCAATTGTTTTAGTTAACAAGTAAAATGGATTAAATAGAGTTCTTATATTTATAAGCAATCACAGGGTTCATTTATATAATACCCGCTCCAAGTGGCCTATTCGCCATACTCCAAGTTTTAAAACAAAATAAGTTAAGAGTATTTACCTTTTGCTAGTTTCCAACTGATAACAGTTTTATTTTTGCAAAAGCCGCAAGTCTAAGTATTATGGACCCAAGTCCGATTATCTGGGGGGTTCCATAGTTTGAAATGAACAGAATTAATTATATGTTAGAATGTGATGCGGGTCCAAGTGTGGAGGAGCGGGCCATCTTGTATCTGGAGGCCCAAGATCGTGTAACAAAAGGGGCCTCACTAAAATGGCTCTAACTTGGGCTACGGGGGGGGGGGGGGGGGTTCGTTTTGGGCGTGCGACCAGGCGAAACGAACGTGAGAATGAGCTCCATCTTGCTGCAAATGGCCTACTGCGGTTTGGGTCATCGTCTGGGCCAAAAAACGCTTATTTCTATTAGTTATTTACGTTTTTATGTTTTTTGAAGTGTTTTGGGCATTTTGTTTTTGGGCTTATGTTTGGCCCATGGTCTTTTGAGGCCCATTTCGAATTCTGTCTCTATTTATGTCTTTCTCTTGTAATTTGGATGGTCAGACTTGAATTTCGAATTTACTCAAATTTCACTTCAAATTCTGTGCCCTTTGGGTTGAATTTTGGGGGTTGGGGAAGATCAACACGGGTATTCACAGAATCAAGGTGTTTTGCTCTTCGTTATCGTAACACACGCTACATCAGAATGTATACGTGTCATAGGTTAGTTCCTTTGGACATGGCTCGTTACTTAAAAAAAGATTCGCTAGATTAAGCGTAGACTGGAATAAATGTGGTTTATGCCTATCCGAGTGCAATGACTCTTTGGATAAAGGCCAATTAACCAAACATTCTATTTTGAAGTGAAATTGAAGTGATTAGACCCGTTAAGCCTAAATTATACGAACTAGGTTCGTATAACTAGTTATGCGCGTAAAAGCAGGTTCAAAAGGTTAGATGGGTCTTATGACAAGTCCAAGGTGTCAAAACACATTTTATAATACATTCTGTTTAAAAGTCATAATGTTAGCTACTTTGGTTTGAAAACTATTTCTTTAGCTTAATGAAAAATGGTATAGCCGTCCTTTCTAAAATATAAATACTAGACTTGTCATTTAACCTACCAAATAACATGACCAAGAGGCATAACTTCAAAGGGTTATACCTTATATTAATATGGTCATAATATAAGTTTTAAACAATTTCTAATGTTGACTGAATGGGCCAGAATCAAAAGTCAAAGCAAAAGTCAAACTACTTAACTTTTGACATAGAACGAGGCTCTAAACTGAATTAGATGAGTTAAGCATGCTAATATATGTTTATAGGTAGAGGATCCTGTACATTAATCCAGAAGTGTGAGAAGTGTATTATAACACTATATATAACACTATATAACACCATATAACACTATGTATCACCATATAACACCATATAACACCATATAACACTATGTAACACTATATAACACTATATAACAAATATAACACTATATTTTGTCTGATAGCATGTCTATGATAGATGTATAGTGTTATATATTGTTATATATTGTTATATAGTGTTACATAGTTTTATATGGTGTTATATGGTGTTACACAGTGTTATACGGTGTTTATATGGTGTTATATATAGTGTTATAATACACTTCTCACACTTATGAATTAATGTACACTATCCCCACCCTATGTTTATATAAGTTATATATTCTATTTAAGTGTCAAAACATATGAGCTATAAGTTTAGAAATTCGTTTATACAATTTATGCAAATTGTTACATTTTTTACTTCTTAAGTAACATGCTTGACCCGTTAATTCAACTAGTAAACGTGATGATCCGAGGGTACGTTCATAGAGAGATCATACCACCATTATTACAATCTTGTAGGAAAGTTCGAATTGAACTTTGACTTAACCATATTAGTCAAAACTGAAAGTCAAACTGTTTGACTTTTAGTTGATTACTAGCCTAAAATAATGAAATAAGTCAAAGAAGAAGACTTACTAGAAAGAAGGAACACTCAAGACCACTTTAGAGCAGCTCCAAACTCAGGGATTGCTCCAAAGAAGTGTTTAGAGTGAGATTTGAGAAGGTGAGTTGAGTGCACAACTTCACCACCTATTTATCTTAATTCAAGGACATCTAAATCATGCCAAGTGTCCACTAGATTCTTTAGGTACTGTTTAGTGTCATAACACTTGGAAGATGGAGAAGAGATGGTGGCAAAATGAAGCTAAGTGGCAGCCTTGGCAGCCAAGGCAGCCATCTGCCATTAAACTGTCACTGGCACACTCTTACAGATCGTAAGAGTGATGCCTTACGGTCCTTAAGGACCTCAGGCGCACAAAGAAATTTGAACTCCCTTGTGGACCGTAAAGGTTAAGCCTTGCGGTCCGTAAGGGACCTCCAGAAGCAATATTTTGAGATTTTTATATTTTAGTCCTTGGACTTTCATAAATTCCCATTTGGGCAGTTTTGTCCTCTCCTTCCATATAGATGGGATTATTCAGAGAATTCAGGACGTGTTTTAGCTAACACACAATAATAGTCCCTCTCCTTCCCAGATTCGGGATCAGTCGGAGATACGGGACACGTTTCAGTGAACGTACAGTGTGGGTCCTTCCTCATTCCACATAGTTGGGAATAACTGGAAGTTCCTCCCTCCACGTAGCCGGAATTAGTTAGAGGATTCGACATGTGTCGTCTCATAATTGGAGTAAAATTTCCGGGTGTTACATCCTCATCCCCTTAAAGGAAATCTCGTCGAGATTTATTCATCAAATACGGGCATTTCCGTTTCATTTTGGATTTCAACCTCTCAAGTGTATTCTAGGCCACGACGGGAATCCCATTTCACTTTGATGAGGGAAACCTTTTTCCTATGGAGCTTTTTAATTTCATGGTCCTTAATGGACAAAGGTTTTTTAATAAACCTTAAGCTCTCATCAATTTGAACGTCATGATGAGACATGACAAGTGCTTTATCAGCCAAGCATTTTTTTCATATTAGAGATATGGAATACATTATGGATTTCACTCAGCTTTTCTGGTAGCTTAAGTTTAGAAGCTACTGAACTAACTGATGTGCTTAAAATTGGCTAAATAAATTAACTAAATTAAACCATAAATTAGATACGCTAGGTTTTAAATTTATAAAACTAACTCTCTAACCTAGACCACACAACTGGCAAGTGTACCGGTCAATGTAGTATAACTTATGTAAGTCCGAGTATCGAACCCACAAGACTCTCTAATTACGTAAACTAGACTCTATAGACTTGACCAACTGACACGACTAAATTGATTTTATATTTTGAGGGGGGGGGGGGGTATTCTAAAAATCCTAAATGTAAAGTAAAATAAAATTAAATAAAGTAAATAAACTAAGATACAACTTAAACGAGATTTAAGATCAGTGATGACGAATAACTACCTAGGTTAAATCCCAATTGATATCGTATGGTTTCTATCAGATGCTAACATGTTATGGAACCGGGATCTTTAAGTGCTCAACCCTAAGAGAAACCGAACAGGACCCCCGACCCTTCTCGAGAAGACACCTATGGAACTCTAAAAGGCTGTTAAGACTACTGGTTTATTAGAATCCCCTACGGTTATCAAATTATCTAGAAAAGTGCCCCAATTTGACTAATTACCTCACAGTGGAAAGTCTAAGGCAACTAAGAAATCTGATTTAACTCGAAAAGCAAATACGGAAAGGTAAACTAAGGTGATATTCTTACTAATTACCAAACCTTAGCAATCTAACAATAAAGATAAACCGACAATCTCTCACCTTACAGTTATAAAGATTAGTAGAATATTAAACCCTATTCAAAACCTTAATCACAGTTCCTACAGAAATCCTGCAGAATTAATCGTAAACTAGTCACTAACACACCGTCTATGACCTAACTAGCATTCATACATGGAAGACATCCGCAAAAACTCAAGTGAAACATGTAACAGGTTCAAACAAGATTAAATACGCATAAACATTAAATCAAGAATCCAAAGTTTCATACTTTTCATGAATAATCCATAAAACACATTAACATCTAATAAAAATCCATACTTTATCAAAAGTTCATCACAACCTAAGTAGTTTAAGAAATTAGCCAAGCAACATAGTCTTAAAAACAATAAAACAAGGTTTAAATTCTGAATTCATCGACATAATGCACAAGAAACTAGAAAACAAGATAAACCGATAAGCAAAACCCGTAAAACTCCCTTCTGAATTCGTCGAGAAGTGTTCCTTGCAATGATTCAAGAACTTCAATCCTTGCAAAACTCCCTTCTGAATTCATCCAGAAGTGTTCCCAGCCGATTAGGATCCATTAGGGTTTTTGTTATGGTAATAACCTAACATATATACTTGATTAAAAGGCCAAAAACCTAATTTTATTATTTTCACTGAGCTATGAGTCTTTGGCGGCCCGCGATGAGCCTAGCCCATACTACCGCCGCCCATGGGGGCACCCAAATGAGTCAACAAGTCACTGGACCTCTTTCGCGGCACGAGACAATATTACGCAAGCTTGTTGCGACACGCGATAGGTATAAAACCCACATTTTTTTTAGTTTTTCAACCTTCGATCACTTGTTTACGTCCCGACACTTGGTTTTAGCTCATTTTCTTCCTCTTTTCAGCTACTATATCCATCCAAGACCTGCGAAACAAAAACAACTCAAATGTACGGATATTCTAATTAAAACGACACTAAATCTACCTAAAAACCAAACAAACTGTACAAGATAATTAATGTATTTCGCGATACATCAAATATCCACACACTTATCTCTTTTTCTTCCCTGAAAAAGGCTTATGCAAACGGAATCATAATAAAAAATATTTGAGTTCAAAGCTCTAGATTACTTATTAAAATTAAAACTCGTGTTAACCGCGATTACAAGTATATGTGTCCACTTGAACCCAAACCCGGTTCCAAGCCTTTATCATGCAATTTAAGTTCAGATATAATCAATCTACCTAGGGTCTCACACTAAAAGCCGCAGTTCCACCTAATCCCACCTCAAGCTTATGACACTAAAAGAACAGATCAATTGAACCTTTCCTAACTATTTTATACCAAAATCAAAAGAATTTAACATTAAACTTTTCTTTTCTTTTGAGCACTAGATTTTGCATACCTAACCTAGAGGCTATCTCAACCAGAGTTACCATCCCCGAGAGCGACAACGTGAGCGTTGGTAATTTTTTTCGCATTTTTCTTAACTTAACCTAGAGGTAGTCTAAGTCAGAGTCACCATCCACAACGAAGATTACATAGGCCTCATTTTTATATCAATCTAGCTCAATTATTATATTCTTTTGCTTTGAAAAAAATTCTAATAATTTTAGCTTATAACGACAATCCTTACACTATTATCGGCGGTTTCGGTTCCCTACTTTTCCTAGATGAGAACCCACTGGCAAACTAATAATTTGGTATATATCAAAGGAACCTAGAATCCGGATCGGGCCTACTCACACATCCCAAGCAAGATATAAATTCAACTACTTAACTTAGATTATTATTTGAAACCTGAACATATATGATTTTTCTATCATTTTCCGTATTTATTTGCAAACATCTTAGATAGAGACATTTTCTGATTTTCAATCTTTTTTTGGATTTTTAAATTTTTTGTATTTTTCAAATCTTATGACTCAAACTAACACTAAACAGACTCAAACGATAGTTTCCCATCCCCACACTTAAACTCTACATTGCCCTCAATGTAGGATGGAAAATCAACTCAAAAATACTAAAAATAATTAAGAAACAAAAGACAAAGGCAAATCAGAAAGGACTTAGCTGGTTAATCAATCGCGTATGCTCCAAAACTCTCTACCAATCCAGCTCGATAATTGTGACATTTGCACATTTTCAATCATTGTACAATTCCAATCATTTTCGTATTCAATAAAATCTTGTATTTTATTTACGAAATGCGTAATCGAATAATCAAGCGAAATGATATTCGTAACATTTCCGGAACAAAAATCCAAGTTACACATGCCTTAACACCTTTTTATAACCTAAATATTAGGTTAAAAGGGGTTAAAAATGACAAAATGCGATAATACAAGTCCAGGGGTTGAAACTGCCAAAATGTGAAACTTTTGTCTTTCACAAGGCTTACGGACCGTAAGCCAAAACTCCATACGGTCTATAAGGACCACCCAGTTTAGTAGAATTGGCAGCTAGCCATTCAGCTGCATTTCTTGGCCCTTAAGTCGCGAACTGTGACATTTGTGCCATTACGATCAACATACAATTACGAATCCAATGAAATTTTGCGTTTCATTCTTGGGATTTGTACAATTACATGTGACAAGTACACATATTAAATTTCGTATGATTCCGAACTCTCAAGAAGCTTTTCTGGAAGTTATACGCAAACTGTTACGTAAACGTAATCAGTTTAACGCGACATACACTCTGGAATAGTGACATAAGCTTAACATACCTTAAATAACCTTTACATAACATAGAAATAAGTTTTGAAGGGTTTGGTATGGCAAAAACAAGTTTATTCGATCACATGGACTATTTGCAAGAAATTGGAAAAGTCTGCCGATTCGTATGGCAACGAACACTCCGGAACAAGATCATAAGCTAAACATACCCTAAATACCCCTTAACATAGCTTAGAAATAAGTTTTGAGGGGTTCGGTGTGAGAAAATATGCTTATTTGATCAACAGGGACTAAAAGCATAAAAAACGACGTAAGTTTGCATTTACGTGCATATCTTGCGTTCTGACCATATCCGGACATCCAAAAATTTTTGTAATCACTAAAGTATTTTATTTTAGTGATAGGAAATGCAAAAATACCGTTCGTCGCACAATTTGGATCGTTGTCGCGTCTATTCGAGTTTCATCGTAATTTACCGAACAATGCGACTGTACGACCAAACGAACTGACATCCGTGATATTTTCAAGTATATTTCAAGTCCCCTATGCTTTAACATCCTTGTAGAGCCTTGAAAATGGGTTAACAGGGGTTAAATGCGTCGAAAATGCACTTAGAAGTGTTCAGGGACCTATTCTGCCATTTCTGAAAGTCTGACCTATGCCCTCGCGTCCGGCGACAGCAGAAGGCCTATGCCATCGTGCCCGGCGACGCCCTGATCTGGGCAGAAAGTTGTTTCAACAAAACAGCTGAACTCCCTTGTTTTGTTTAATTGTTTTTATGAACTTAATCACCAAGTTTAGTGTTCTCCAAGCCTTCCAATCTTGTCCTAACACTTGTACGGTAGAGATATGTCACACCCCGATATTTCCACATATTACCGGTGGGCCCGGTGGGGAGTATCGTGACGTAGTTGATATCGTCATAGTCAAATGTATACAGTTTAATGCACAACGGAAGTCTTGGATGAAAATATTATTACAAACCGAAATTCAAAGTATAAATAAATATTATCCAAATGGTTGTAAGTGGATCCACAGGTGGATCTTAAAACAGAAATATAAATATTGTTTAACAGACTTTAGACGTTCAGAACTTGCAAGATTCTTTATTAAGCTCTGAGCTCCCAGCCATTTACGTACAGTACCTGTCACTTTGTCTTTTTGAAAAAATACGCCAGTTTACACTGGTAAATACAATTAACCGACTCTTTTGAAAACATTTTTGAAAATTTGGTTTAAATGCACAAGGCACAAACATTTTATAACTTGGGACAATTATATTAATAACAATCTTGTATCAGATTTACATGTTTGTCCAACATCTAGGGCCGGTATAAAAACCAAACAAGATTAATCGACACACCACAAATATAAAGTCACAAGAAGTTTCCTCACAAGTGAGTATATCTTTTACATATGCAACAGACAGGTGTATGCCTACACCCCGAGCTTAAGTCATGGCCATTCACGTTTTTTGAATGAGCCAAGGATATCTAGGACAAGGTTGTTATCCCCCAATGTTATTTGTTATCAAGCAACACTGATTAAAATGGGATTATACAATTTAACTATATTCGATTAAAAGGTTTCTACACCCGACCAAGCGGTAATAATTTACCGTATCCCAAGCCCGTATAAGGGAAAATAAGTACTCAGTCGTATATTCTAATCAGCAAGTGCAAGTACTTCTACATGGGCTCTCAATCTGGAAAGAAGGTTTTATTAACATATTAGATTCCTAACGGGTCTTATTTAAGTTGTAACTTAGACTGGTTAGTTTTAAAGAAAGGTTTACGGTACGAAACGCTAGATTAAGCGATGACCGAATTGGAATGTGATTTAGACCCGACAAGTATAAAAACTTGTTTATAATGGGTAAACTAAATACATTCTGGATTTTGAAGTAAAAATGATAAAGTTTGACCCGTTTCGGCTAACTTATGCAAACTAGTTACATAAGCCGTACCGAACGCGTATATGCATAACGGGTAACCGGATGAGTCATGTACAAGTCTCACAAGTTAATATGCTTTAAATATGATATGGTATCAGTAGGATATCAACAATTATGCCCAAACGAATCTAAAACTAATTTAAGTCCTGAAAGGGTAATTTGGTCATTTTAAAGTTTATAAACGAGGTTTAATAGCAAACAGAGGTTCTGGTCTAAAATATTCAGTAAAAATATTTATTTTATCGTGTTACATCAGTAAGATATCATACATATGTGTGTTTAATCATTTATGGCCCAACTATGCACCGTAGGGGCATTTTGGTCATTTCACATACGCTTTTAAGGTCAAATTTGGAAATCTGAGTTCAAAACTTATACTTACTGTTAAAGTATTAAAATTTATTTTTAAAATCAGTAGGTAACAAGTTCTAGGTGCTAAATATGGTTTTAAATCACACTACGCGCCTAATTCGCATAAAAGTCGATATTTGACGATACTTGAGATGTTTAAGGAAATCTGAGATTTTTATCAGTCTTGAAGGCTCAAAATATTTTATTTAATATATAACATCATTAGGAAAAGGTTTGATATGTAAATGATGTGTAAAACTCATTTTATTGATGAAAAGGGCATTATCGTCAATTACCGAGTTCATGCAAGAACTCTATGTTATGTTCAGTATAAAATTTGACCAAAAATTCTAAAATTCTCTAAAAATTATATTAAAATAATAGGTAACAAGTTTGGTGTCAAAAATTGGGTTGAAATATGATTTATGCTGAAAATGCCATTTTAATTAACAAAAAGTTTTGTTTTACTATATCTTGCATAACTTTTATTTGAGACCATAAACCGATGTCAAACTTTTGTGACATACTTATATATCAGTAATAAAGCTTTTTGTCCTCTCACATTTTCAAAAATCTCATTTTAATAACATAAGGGCATATTAGTCAATTTTAAGCATATTAACGGAATTATGTAAATAACTCTGATTTCTATGGGATCATGTAGTATAACCTCAGAGGGTTATACTAACATATAATATGGTCACAAAGGAATCCTAAGGCATAACTAAACTAAGCTAAATCGGGTCAGAACTGAAAGTCAACGGAAAAGTCTACTTTTGTGACTTTCGGTTGCGAATCGAGCCTAAACTCAGAATTGTCGGTTGAACATGCCTAAACACGTTCTTATATTATTCACCAAGTTATTTTAGTGACAACAATGTATTTTATAGCTTCTACATTATCGGTTATGAATTATTTTGTAAAAACTGTCTCGTTTGACTTTTCTGTTAAGTACTTTGACCCGACAATTGACCAAGTAAATGTGATAACTAGGAGGTGCCCTTTTAAGGGTTTAATACCTACATAATTACCAACAGATAGACACTTTCAATTCGAATAATGGTTGGACCGTTAGTGATTAATCACAAAGTCAAATCCTAATTACGATATCTTTGACTTTCGGTCATTAAACTAATAAAAGCTTAACTACAGAAGCTAAGAACACTTACAAAGGTCCTTAGCAAGAAGATTTGAACTAATAGAGCTTCCTTAATGCTTAGGATGCTCCTGAGAACTCAGCTTGAGAGTTTGAATTCTGATTTTTGAAGTGTGCAAGAACAAGTGAGAAATGAGGGCCTTTATATAGGGGAATTGAGTGAATCAAGATGATTACAAGTGTCCCTAGGTGAATTCGGATGCTCCCAAGTGTCCTAGTGGTTTCTTAAAACTGTTAACATTCTGTTGTTTTCGATTCAGGGATTGCAGAAGATCTTCACAAGATTGCAGGTTGCATGCTGGGCACCTGCCAGTTCTGCTGAAAAACCTCCTTCATCGCGCCACGCGTCAGGTAAGGCTGATCCTGGCGCGCCACGCGAGGCAACCATTTTTAAAGTTGTTTTGTTTGCTTGCATGTTTAGTCCCTGCACTTTCTAAACTTGAATAACTGACTTTTCTAGCATGATGGGTCCACATAATCAGGTCTGAGATGATCTTGGGAGTGGAAACATGCATTAATAGGTTTTGGATGTATTGAAAAAGTCTCTCGATTGAAGAATTACCATATTTACACTTTGACCCCTTTTTCTTGGAAATTTCAATTTACATCACAAGATTGAACCGGAACTTTAATAAATCATTATCTGATATATATGAGGGTATTTTAATATATTACAAGGCTTCGGGAACATTAAAAGGTCACTCAGAGGTAAGAATTAACATGTTGACACTTTTAACCCCTGTGTTTTGTAACTTTTGATTTTTAAGCACAAACGGCTTCTTGTGTCCGACAATTTATTCAATCACTAATACGAACATCATATGAGGTTATTCAGAGGCACAAGTTTGGCATGTTGATGCTTTTGGTCTTTCTATTTACTTATTTTCACTGTTTGGCAACTTTAGTCCTTTAAAGTTATATTTTAACATGATCAGGGTTTATGACACGTGTCACCACTATATTGGACATGATTTTGTGAGGTGTTACATCCTCACCGCCTTAAAAGAAATCTCGACCTCGAGATTTACTAAAATAAATGAGGGTATTTTTGTTTCATCATGGATTCAACTTCCCATGTATATTCTGGGCCTCTACGGGCATCCCATTTTACTTTGACGATTGGCACATTCTTTCTTAGAAGCTTCTTAACCTGTCGATCCTCGATCGACAATGGTTTTTCAATAAACTTTAAGCTTTCGTCAATTTGCATGTCCTTATGTGACATTGCTAGTGACTCATCGGCTAGACATTTCTTTAAGTTGCAAATGTGGAATACATTATGAATTCCACTAAGCTCTTCAGGTAGATTTAGCTTATATGCCACGCTTCCGACACATTCGATAATCTCGAATGGTCCGATATATCTTGGGCACAGCTTGCCCTTTTTTCCAAAACGCATCACCCATTTCCAGGGCGACACCTTGAGTAGCACTTTGTCACCTATTTCAAACTTTAGAGGTTTGCGCCTCTTATCAGCGTAACTCTTCTGCCTATCCATGGCAGCTTTTAAACGATCACGGATTTGGACAATCTTATCCGTCGTTTCAAGGACTATCTCAGGTCCTGATAGTTGGGTTTCTCCAACTTTCGCCCAACAAACTGGCGTTCTACACTTTCTCCCATATAAGGCCTCAAAAGGCGCGGCTTGGATGCTCGAATGATAACTTTTGTTATATGAAAATTCAATCAAAGGAAGATGGTCATCCCAACTTCTACCCAAGTCAATAACACAAGCACGCAACATATCTTCCAAGTTTTGAATCGTACGCTCACTTTGCCCATCCGTCTGAGGATGTTAAGCAGTACTGAAATTTAAACGAGTGACTAAAGATTGCTAAAAGCTTTTCCAAAAATGAGATGTGTATCTTGTATCCCTATCAGAGATAATAGATACTGGCACTCCATGGAGAGATACAATCTCATCCACATATAACTGGGCTAGTTTATCGGAGCTATGCGTCTCCTTTATGGGTATAAAATGAGCTGACTTCGTCAGTCTGTCGACTATAACCCATATCGTATCATTTCCACGTTTCGTCTTTGGTAACTTGGTGATAAAATCCATAGTTACCATTTCCCATTTCCAGGTGGGAAGTTCAGGCTGTTGTAGTAAACCTGAAGACTTTTGATGCTCGGCTTTAACCTCTCCACACGTCTGACATTTAGCCACATAAGTGGCTATAGATTTCTTCAAACCTATCCACCAATAATCTGCCTTCAGATCCTGGTACATCTTATCACTGCCCGGATGTACCGAATATTTAGAACTATGGGCTTCTTGGATGATCACATCTCTAAGTCCTCCATGGATTGGAACCCAGATTCAACCATTTAATCTAAGGATTCCATCCTTGCCACATGACAATTGATCAGCAGTTACGCCTAACTTCTCATTCGGAAAGTTAGGTTCCAGAATAGCTTCCTTTTGGGCAGCTAGCAGCTTTTCATTCAAGTTGTTCCTTAATTCAATTCTTTTGGCATTGATCCTTATTGGTTTGATCCTTTCTTTCCTGCTAAGTGCGTCAGCAACATCATTCGCTTTTCCCGGGTGATAGCGAATTTCACAATCACAATCGTTCAATGTTTCCATCCAACGACGTTGCCTCATATTGAGATCTTCCTGGTTAAATAAATGTTGAAGGCTCTTGTGATCTGAATAGATCACACACTTGGTTCCATAAAGATAATGCCTCCAAAGTTTTAGTGCAAATACAACGGCACCCAACTCCAAATCATGGTTGGTGTAATTCTTTTCGTGCACTTTTAATTGACGTGAAGCATAGGCAATAACCTTGCCTCTCTACATAAGCACACATCCCATACCTGTGTGCGATGCGTCGCAATAAACAATAAACTCTTCTATCCCTTCTAGCAATGTCAACACAGGAGCATTACTTAATTTCTGCTTGAGAATCTCAAAAGATTCTTGTTGTTTGGATCCCCAATCAAACTTTATATTCTTGCGAATTAACGAAGTTAAAGGTGCAGCAATCCTAGAAAAGTTTTCAATGAAACGTCTGTAGTAACCTGCCAAACCTAAGAAGTTGCGAATCTTAGTGGGCGTCTTAGGCGCCTGCCAATTCATAATCGCTTCAATCTTAGCGGGATCCACCTGGATACCACGCTCACTTATCATATGTCCAAGAAATTGAACTTCTCAAAGCCAAAATTCGCATTTAGAGAACTTCGCGTAGAGCTTCTCTTGTTGCAGAAGTTTAAGGATGCACCGGAGATGTTTTTCATGATCGGCTTGACTCTTTGAATAAATAAGAATGTCATCGATGAAAACAATGACAAACTTGTCTAGATACGGCTTGCAAACGCGATTCATGAGATCCATGAATGCTGCAGGTGCATTAGTGAGCCCGAAAGGCATCACTAAGAACTCATAATGGCCATATCTTGTTCTAAATGCAGTCTTGTGTACATCTTCGGTTCTGACCTTCAACTGATGGTATCCTGACCTCAGATTGATCTTTGAAAAGTAACTTGCCCCTTGCAGTTGATCGAACAAATCGTCAATCCTGGGTAATGGATATCTATTCTTGATTGTCACTTTGTTCAGCTCACGATAATCAATGCATAGACGCATTGAGCCATCTTTCTTTTTCACAAATAGAATGGGCACTCCCCAAGGAGACGAGCTAGGCTGAATAAAACCTCTCTCCAACAAATCATCCAACTGTGTTCTTAATTCTTTCATCTCGGTCGATGCTAACCTATATGGAGCTCGTGATACAGGGGCTGTCCCTGGAATGATATCGATCCTGAATTCCACTTGTTTGTCTGGAGGTAAACCAGGTAACTCTTCAGGAAAAATGTCTGGGTATTTAGAAATAACAGGGATGTCTTCGATCTTGGGCTTTGGCTCATCTCTGGTCACCTGTGCCATGTAAATGACACAACCTTTCTTCAAACACTTTGATGCCTTAAGCATAGATACTTGTTTAGGCAATCCATACTGTGTATCTCCTTGAATTGTAAGTGACTCACCATAAGGAGTTTTGATAACCACTTGTTTCTTATCACATGCAATTTGAGCTTGGTTAAAAGATAACCAATCCATGCCAATAACTATATTAAATTGTCACGGCCCCCGACCCGGTTTGACCCGTTTCATGAGCCGCGGGACAGAAATACTGCGGTATTTATTTAATTGAGTTTGATAGCGGAAGTTTTCATCAGGATCTTTTAAAATGTAAATATTTCCCGATTTATTTATTTCACAACGCGGGATAAAACCCGGTAATTTACAATCATTTGATTTCACAAAGAAATCTTTTATTTTACAAAACACGTTTCTTTATTTTATACTGAGCCACTTCCTTGAGCTTATAGTGCTATATGGCACTTTTCCTGATTCATAACAGGTCACCTGAAACATGTTTGAAAAAGGTTTTGTCAGCGGGAAATACTGAGCGAATCATTCTATTTTGCATAATGATGCATAGTTATTAATTACAGCATAAGAGCGATTACAATGGCTTCTATCTTATTTTTATCTGGCGTTCTGTCACAATGGTGACAAGTCACAATGGTGACGATGGTCATACCACTATTTAGATCAATGAACCTAAATAGTGATGATTATCCCTGTAGGTCAATGAACCTAACAGTGATTATCCCGAGTAGGTCAATGAACCTAACTGGGAGAAAATTAGTAATGTGCACAATACCCCACTAACCAGTAATTCAAGATATCCACGACTTAGTCCCTGTAATTATAACCTTTAAAAATAATTTGGAGTATTGTAAAACATTTGATAAAAAGAGAATGACTCACAAACTGTGAGAAAAGGAGAATGACTCACATTGCAGATTTATACGGGCAGAGTTTGGCCTACTGATTTAGTCTTTTATCCTAATTTAAATAACAATGCACACAAAACTGGGTTAGTAATCAATCTAGCAATTACGATAACTCACGAGATCAAATTCTCACAATGAACGACAAAGTGCAATACTTCATCCATCGAATTAACGATGATCCGTCAAATTAATGACGAACGATAAAGTGCAATACTTCATCCATCGAATTAACGATGATCCGTCAAATTAATGACGAACGATAAAGTATAACCCTAATGTGGGCGGCACTTAAACATCCATTGGATATATTGATCGATCGGACAATGAATCGTAATAGCGATTGTGCTAATACCCTGATTGCGGCGTCGATTAGGGACCTGTGTGTGTTAATTGAAGTATACAGAACTTATCTCAACGTACAGAGTGTATTTGAGCGTCGTTCAATAGTCCAGAATTAAGTCCCAAGGTCCTCTATTTATAGCCCAATTTTGGTCAGCCCTGCGCATCGTATGCCTAGAACCCCTACGATGCGTATGGGATTTTAACAAGCCTGCGCATCGTAGGCATTAAACCCCTACGATGCGTATGGTGTGAAAATAGACTATAGGGTAGCCACGTGTGGGACTAGGCCTGATGACTTGACACCTTCTGAAAATTCGAAGTGGACAGCACGTAATTGTAGATAATCATCAACTAGGGTTTACCCCCCTGAGTTTTAGGGGCCCTGATCCTGATTCCAACTGTTCTAGAAATTTTAGGGTTTGCACAAAATCACTTGGGTGTCTCAATTAGGGTTTCCTATTAGTCAAATTACTTTAGTAATTATGACTTTTGATGAGAGTCGTTACATTCTCCCCAACTTAATAAAAATCTCGTCCTCGAGATTTACTGGAATAATTGAGGATATTTTCTCTTCATTTTGGATTCCAATTCCCAAGTATATTAGGGTCCTATCTTTGAATCCCACTTTACTTAAACTAACATTATTTGTTTACCTTTATATCTTGAAAAGGTACTACCAAAGATTCGTTTAATAGGCATCTCTTGAGATTGGATATATGAAATATATCATGTACTCCAGCTAACTCTTCCTGGTAGTTGTAAACGATAAGTAACTGTTCCTATACGTTGGATCACTGGAAATGGTCCTACGTAATTTGGACTTAGCTTTCATTTCTTACTCGTTTCCAAGGAGATACTTTCAATTACATTTTGTCTCCAACTCGAACTCCAACAGCTTTCATCTATTATCTGTATACTTTTCTGACAATCTCTTGTCATCTTCATCCTTTCCTTTGTGATACTGAATATTACAGTTGTAATCACTTAGGATTTTTATCCATCTCCTTAGCCTTTTAATTCTTTTTACCCAAATATATATCTTAAATTCTTATGATCCGTATAGACAGTAAACTTACTTCCATACAGATAATGTCTCCAAATCTTAAGGCAAAAATTATGGTTCCTTCGTTCTTTTTCAATTATCTTGATGCATATGCAATTACCTTTTTGCTTTGCATTAATACTCATTCAAATCCTAACTTTGAAGCATTACCTTATACTTCAAAATCTTTAGTTCATAAGGCTAATATCTGAGTATTTGGTAAATTTCTGCTTTAAGATCCTCATTCAAACTTAGCTATTTTACAGGTTAACTTAGTTAATGGTATAGCTATTTTGGAAAAATCCATAATAAACTACCTGTAGTATCCGGTTAAACTTACAAAACTCCTAATTTCCATTGCTGATTGCGGAATCTTCCATTTGGTAATTGCTGCTATCTTAGCAGGATTTTATGTGAATACCTTCATGATTTACCATATGTCCTAAGATTATACTTTTGATAGCCAAAATTCATACTTCGAAAATTTGGCTTAAAGCTTTGCTTTTCTAAACAGAGTTAAGAGTATATGCAAATGCTGACAATGTTCGTCCTGACTTTTTGGAATAAATAAGTATATCGTCGATGAAGATTATTATCAATTTATCCAATATGGTGTACCGATCCTATTTATCATGTCCATTAATACTGCAGGTGCATTTGTTAACCCAAAGGGCATGACTGTAATTTCGAAATGACCATACCTAGTTCTGTAAGCAGTTTTAGGTATTGTCTTCCTCTTGTATTTTAAATTGATAATATCCGGAACATAAGTTGATCTTAGAAAACTATCTATCTTCCTGTAATTGATCGAATAGATCATTAATTCTAAGTAATGGGTATCGATTCTTAATTGTAACTTTATTCAATTCTCTATAATCAATACACATTCTTATTAAACCATACTTTTTCTTAACAACCAATATTGTGCTAACTGATAAGGTTCCCTGGCTTATCGGTAAAATTCCTGGAATTTAGATGAATCCTAAATTCTATCTTCCTATCTGTTGGTAATCCAGGTAAATCTTCTGGAAATACATCTGGGTATTCTGAAATTACAGAAATTTCCTTAATTTCTTTATCTTTAGTATTGATGATTATTGAAATCATGTATACTATTCCTTGCTTTCGTTCATAATTAGCAACTTCCATTATTGATTATGAACTTTATGGGTTTACAGGGTTTATCTCCTTTAATCATTATTACTTCTTCAGTGGTGCACAAATTTCTATGGAATTCTTATCATAGATAATTCGATCATACTTGTTTTACTAATCAATCCATTCTTAGCACAACCTTGATTTCAACTAATTTCATAGATAATAGGGTTGCAGAAAATTTATGACTTGAAAGTTCTATTTCTATGTTTCTCAGAACCTTATTTATTTTAACTGAATTCCCATCTGCCAATTCTACTGTAGAAATTTATCTAATGCTTGTTATCGGTAAGTTAAGAGTTTGGCAGAGTAAAGTATTTATAAAACTTTGGTTTGCACCAGAGTCAAATAATACTTTCGTGTAAACGTTGTAAGCTAAGAACATACCGGCTATCACATCTGGAATCATCTCGACTTCATGAGTAGTCAGCTGAAAGGCTCTCGCATTCCTTTTTGCTCCTTCGGCCGGTTTGACTTTATTGTCAAATGGTTTATTCAGTTTTGGACAATCTGGCCTAAGATGTCCAGCTTCTCCACAATTGTAGCAGACTGAAAATTTCTTCCTCCTGCAGTCTTCTTCTTGATGCCCCGGAATTTTGCAAAAATTGCAATATTCTTTGCATCTTCCAAAATGCTTCCTTTTGCAAATATTGCAAAATGGACTAATAGAAGATTGCCCATTCCCTCCTTTCTTGAAATTGTTATGGTTACCCGAACGGAATTCTTGGGTAATCTTTTGGGCTAATTCCTTCTTTTTATTATCTTCTCTTGTCCGTACTAGCTCATCTGTCAGAGTATTGGCTAATTCTACTGCATCATCAATCGTGCGAGGTTTCACAGCCTTGACGATATTACGGATTTCGGAAATCAATCCCCAAATATAACGAGAGATAAGTACCGGCTCTGGCGAAGCCAGGGTTGGTACCACTCGAGCATACTCGAAGAATGTCGTAGTATACCCTCGACAATCTACATCCATCATCCGGTGAGTTAGAAACTTATTTGTCATTTGTTCTTTTTCATACTCGGGACATAATTTTCTTTCTACAAAGCTCTTAAATTCTTCCCAGTTCATAGCATACGCCATCCTTCTTCCTTTTGCTTGTAACATCGTATTCCACCATTCTAGCGCTACTTCTTTGAAAAGATTTGACGCATACATAACCTGATCATCCTGAGCACATTTACTTATGGCAATTACTGCCTCGGTTTTCTCTAACCAACGCAGTGCCGCAGTCGCTCCTTCATTGCCTGCAAACTTAGTGGGTTTACAAGCAAGAAATTCTTTGTAAGTGCACCCAGGCGTTGCAGTTTTCCTTTTCTTAGGGAGCGGAGCTTGCCGTGGTTCATTATCATGATTAACATGATTATTGCCTCCATTTATGCTATTACTGAAGTTATCTTCAGAAATGCGTTTGCTTGGAATAATTTGTTGAGGTTCAATTGGATTTTTAACAGCATCAATGATTGCTGGAATAGCATTGGCTATCCCTTGAGCAACTATTCCTGGAATAGTGTTGGCTATCCCTTGAGCAATGATATTTTCTATATCTTGCCTAGTTACATATTGATCCCCCTGTTGTTGCTCAGGTTGATTAACCTCATTTACTGGTTCATTATTAGCGTTTTCCACCTGATATATAATTTATAGATAATTAATTAGTATAAAGGAAATAATCCAATGTCATAATTTAGTTGCACATAATCACATAAACGAATATACAAACGAAATTGTAACTTTTCTAAAATTTCCTTATATCATGCTTCTATATACACCCGTTTTATTATTTATTTTACACATACCGATTTTACTATTACACAATCATAGTTTCATAATCCCCTATCTTTTGTCAGGTGATGTTCTAGTAACGGCGTTCCTTCTCATCGTATTTCCAGGAGATCTGTCCCAAAGTCTCTTGGATCCTATTCCCAACATCCATTTCGTCAAAATGACGGGATTCAGCCATATTCTCGTTGCTCATTGGTGGATTTGGTAAAGGTTCTGGATTGAACTTAGGAAAAAGCCTATAGGGATGGTTTTGTAACAGTATTTCATTAGTCACCCATTCGTCTATTTGCGAGTGGATTGAAAGGTTTGAAATAGCTGGTTCTAAATTCATTGGTAGTTGTGTTTCAAGAGAATGAGTAAAATCATTTTCATTAACAGGCTTAATAGTATCATCGGTTGCCATTAAAAAAATCTAACTCTTCTTGAGATGGTAATCCCTCCATTTGCCTAGAACTTTCCCCAATTTCCATTTTCTTAGGCTTAGGTTTCTCGAGAGGTAAAGCGTTGAATTCTATAGGTTCTTCTATGTCTGGAATATACCTATTAAAATCTATGGAAACTTCGATTCTTACTGGATAGAGATTTAAATTCTGAAGGGCTTCCGACAGATCACTCATGCTGTTTAGTAAAATACACACCATTACTAAGTTATAAACAAATTGTATAGAACAATTTTTTTTAAATAGTATTTGATACTGGTTGACTACCAAAATAACTAAAAATTAAAACACACTAGGTTTTATTTGTAAATTTATTTACTGAATAAGATTACTAGAGTTTAAATAATAAAAGTGCTAAAACTTTGAGTCAAATTATTTAAAGATTTATTTTTACTACTACAGTAGCTAACATAAAAAAAATCTGCCCATACTGTTCAAAATTAGTCAGATAATAAAACATATAATCATGAAATAGCAATTAATAAAAATTAAGTATTTTCTAAATACTTAATTGGCTTAAATCAGTGGCTCGATAAGTGGCTCTGATACCACCTTTTTCTGTCACGGCCCCCGACCCGGTTTGACCCGTTTCAGGAGCCGCGGGACAAAAATACTGCGGTATTTATTTAATTGAGTTTGATAGCGGAAGTTTTCATCAGGATCTTTTAAAATGTAAATATTTCCCGATTTATTTATTTCACAACGCGGGATAAAACCCGGTAATTTACAATCATTTGATTTCACAAAGAAATCTTTTATTTTACAAAACATGTTTCTTTATTTTATACTGAGCCACTTCCTTGAGCTTATAGTGCTATATGGCACTTTTCCTGATTCATAACAGGTCACCTGAAACATGTTTGAAAAAGGTTTTGTCAGCGGGAAATACTGAGTGAATCATTCTATTTTGCATAATGATGCATAGTTATTAATTACAGCATAAGAGCGATTACAATGGCTTCTATCTTATTTTTATCTGGCGTTCTGTCACAATGGTGACAAGTCACAATGGTGACGATGATCATACCACTATTTAGATCAATGAACCTAAATAGTGATGATTATCCCTGTAGGTCAATGAACCTAACAGTGATTATCCCGAGTAGGTCAATGAACCTAACTGGGAGAAAATTAGTAATGTGCACAATACCCCACTAACCAGTAATTCAAGATATCCACGACTTAGTCCCTGTAATTATAACCTTTAAAAATAATTTGGAGTATTGTAAAACATTTGATAAAAAGAGAATGACTCACAAACTGTGAGAAAAGGAGAATGACTCACATTGCAGATTTATACGGGCAGAGTTTGGCCTACTGATTTAGTCTTTTATCCTAATTTAAATAACAATGCACACAAAACTGGGTTAGTAATCAATCTAGCAATTACGATAACTCACGAGATCAAATTCTCACAATGAACGACAAAGTGCAATACTTCATCCATCGAATTAACGATGATCCGTAAAATTAATGACGAACAATAATGTGCAATACTTCATCCATCGAATTAACGATGATCCGTCAAATTAATGACGAACGATAAAGTATAACCCTAATGTGGGCGGCACTTAAACATCCATTGGATATATTGATCGATCGGACAATGAATCGTAATAGCGATTGTGCTAATACCCTGATTGCGGCGTCGATTAGGGACCTGTGTGTGTTAATTGAAGTATACAGAACTTATCTCAACGTACAGAGTGTATTTGAGCGTCGTTCAATCGTCCAGAATTAAGTCCCAAGGTCCTCTATTTATAGCCCAATTTTGGTCAGCCCTGCGCATCGTAGGCCTAGAACCCCTACGATGCGTATGGGATTTTAACAAGCCTGCGCATCGTAGGCATTAAACCCCTACGATGCGTATGGTGTGAAAATAGACTATAGGGTAGCCACGTGTGGGACTAGGCCCGATGACTTGACACCTTCTGAAAATTCGAAGTGGACAGCACGTAATTGTAGATTATCATCAACTAGGGTTTAACCCCCCTTGAGTTTTAGGGTCCCTGATCCTGATTCCAACTGTTCTAGAAATTTTAGGGTTTGCACAAAATCACTTGGGTGTCTCAATTAGGGTTTCCTATTAGTCAAATTACTTTAGTAATTATGACTTTTGATGAGAGTCGTTACATAAATCCTACCAGTTTCATTGGCAATAAAGACAACGGAAAAGAGTGGTTCCTAATGGATATGAAACATCCATCTAAGATCGTTGAAGCAGTCTCTAAAGTACCATCGGCCTATTCTACCTCATATTTTATGTCTAGAGTTTTAACAGGCAGATTTAACAGTTTACAAAACTTATTGTCTACAAATGACTTATCTGCCCCAGAATCAAACAAAACTCTAGCATAAACATCATCGATGAGGAAAGTACCTATTATAACGTTATCATTCTGTACTGCCTCCTGGGCGTTCATCTGGAAGACTCGTGCGTTTGTCTTTTTGGCATCTTCAGGCTTCTTTGCAAGTTTTGGGCAGTTGGTCTTGATATGCCCTTTCTCGTTACAGTTGTAACAAGTTGTGTTCTTTAACTCCTTGCATTCTAAAGTCTTGTGACCCTTGGTCTTGCAAATCCCACAAAGTTTAGCATGTGGGTCGATCGTACACTTTCCAGAATGACGCTTTCTGCAGTTCCTGCACTTGGGTCTGTTATTTGACTAACTCGAGTTTTTCTTGAACTCGGAGCCTTTCTTATGCTCGAAATTCCCCTTTTTCTTCTTGTCAGAACGATGAGAACTCTCCTCTTCTCTTTTCCTCTTTCCCTCATCAGAAGTCTTAACAGACTTATTCCTGATTGCATCTAAAGTGAGGGATAAGGACAAGTCCACCACGGACCTATAAGTGGTAGGCCTGGATGCTTTAACATTTCCTTTGATTTCTGGAGCCAGGCTTCCGATGAAGCGTGCTATCCGCTTAGGTTCAGGGGTAACTAAATAGGGAACCAGTCGAGACATGGTGTTGAAACTCGTCACATACGTCTGACAATCCAAATTCTTCATGACCAGAGTCAAGAAGTCTGTTTCAATCTTTTCTACCTCATGCTGAGGACAAAAGTTTTCCTTGATCAGTGCCACAAATTGTTCCCAAGACAAGTTATAAAGTGGGATTTTCCCTATGGATTGAACCAACGATCTCCACCAAGCCAATGCTTCTCCTTTAAACGACTGTGAAACAAACTTCACAATATCCCGCTCTGCACATCCACTGATATCCACTACAGTATCCATCTCATCAAGCCATGTCATACAGTCTATGGCACCTTTTTCACCTGTAAAATCCCTTGGCTTACAAGAGATGAAGTATTTGTAAGAACAACTCTTTGGACGCGGTTCTTGATCGAACACTATTCTCATAGATGGCGGACTTTTCTGATTCGACGAGTGCTGAGAGTCATCTTTCTTCGATTCGTGTGTTTTGGAAGGGGGCTTACTATGAGCCACAGATTGAGTCTTTGTGCGAGTATTACTTGGTTCCTTGAGCTGTCTGTCAATGGCTCTAGTGACAGCATTATCTATCATTGCTTGTAGGTCTGCACCAACTACATTTATTCTGGTGTTATCATTTCTCTCCCGTGGATGACTATTGACCTCTTCTGATTCAGACATGCTGAAGCTTGATTGCTATAAAACAATTGACAATAATTTGTTCAGAAGTTTATTATGGAATCATCATTTTCGATGATTCATTAACCATGGTAAATATAAACCATATTTGGTTAATTTAATAATCAAATTTTATTTTAAACTTTTCGTTATAATTAATCCCAGTTACAAATTATTAAGGATATTAAAATGGCACAAAAGGCCTTATCACAAGGACAATTTTGAATTTACGAGCCATGATCTTATAAGATCGACGCATTAAGGTTCGAAGATAGTTCATCATCTTTTCTTGACAGGGAGTCATAGACTACAACTGTCTTTTGTCTTATTGGACAATAAGTGTAGCCCGTAGGCACTTTATCACTAATGGATGTTTATAATAAGATCATCTCATTGATGATATAAGCCATGATTTCTAGATCATTAGGCTAGATAGGAAATTGGAAGAATCCAATATAAGGATGACTAGTGTGATTTTCTCAAACCACATTTTGTCAAGAGTGCTGATGCGTGTGAAGTGTTATATATATTAGGTGTATATTTTAAGCCCCTTTAACACTTATTTTTAGCCAAGTTTTAAATTTATAAAACACGATATTTTACTAACACTAAACACACATATGGGCAAGTGCACCCATCGTGAGCGTAGTATAGTGTTGGCAAGATACCGAGGTCGTCCAAGAACACAAGAGATTTTAGTACCGGTTTATCCTCAACGTCTAATCAAATCAAAAAGGTTAGAAAAAAGTTTTAAACTAAGAAAAATAAAAACTAACTAAAATGCTGAAAATAAAAATAAAAAGGAAAAAACAGATAGACAAGATGAATCACTTGGTTCCGACTCGTATCTAGTGTAACCTTTGATTATTTCCGCACTTTTGCACTTATTTAAGAGATTATCTTAGTTATTGTAGTAGGCCGCTCTTTTGAAGGTGACGTTACCCTCACCCTAGTAGTTTGAGTCAGCAAGGATACAATCCTAAAAGGGTGGATTATTGGAAGATAATTAATTAAGTTATTAATGCAAATTATGGTAGGCCCCTCTTTTGGAGGTGACGTTACCCTCGACTAAGTAGTCTGAGTCAGCAGGGATACAGTCCTAAATAGCCGGGTTATAGTATTAATAGTAGTTAACTTATGAGGGGATCAAAGAGTTTGGACCCCCGCCATCCAATACCGTTAAGTATTGAAGGAGGTCCTACTAAATTTGACCCAGGTCCATTGCAGGACCTCTAAACGCTGAACAATGGCAAGACCTTTACCAAACCGTTCCCTTAACCCCCGACTAGGTAGCCAACATACCTCCATATAGACCGTGGAGATATGAATGGTGAAAATCTTTTATTTTATATAGACAGTAAAATAATGCCAAGACACCACGGAAAAACGAAAAAGAAAGATCACCTTCTGTTGGACCGTTCCTTGACTCGAAAACGTCAATCCGAGTAGCTCATCTTCATGTATGAAGGCGGAATCAACATATATGAAGTCTACAACAGCTTATCCTTTCAATTCCTATCTTTTATTTCTTCTTGATGAAATTTTGACAAAGGTTCGGCTCCTAAGCACACACATACATACAACTGCCTACACAAATGAACTACACGCCTATTTATAATATTTCTGGTCCGCTCGAATGACATGCCACATGAGCGGTCCAGAACTTTGACATATAAGCGATCTAGAACTAAGACCCTATAAGCGGACCAGACTAAAACAATGACATAAAAGCGAACCAGCTCATAAAATACATATTTTGACACTTTTGACCCTCTGTTGACCATTCTTAACTTCAGACTTTTTGTAGACGCAGTCAACAGACATTCCATGCATCAACAGACTCCCCCTTGGATGTTGACGTAGTCTTTTAGTATCTTCAGATCCGTAGTCTTCAGTCTTAGTCTTTTCTTCAACTCTGTCTTTTCATCATAAGCACTCTATCTTCACATTCCCAATAACTGTTGATCCAGACTCCCCCTTTCACAGACTCCCCCTCTCAGTATGCTGGGATCTTGAGATATCTGGTTCAAGCTTTGACAAATAGCTTCCTTTGGGAATAATGAAGTTCAAACCTGTTACTCAACCAACAAACATTACAAACTATCTTTTCAACATTAAATCACAAACTCAATCAGTTATAACAATCCACTCAAGTATTCAGGTCCAAATTAATGACCCTGATTACTCAATTAATCTACCAAGTCCAAGTTAATGACCTTGGTTGATCTTTTGACAAAACAGACTGATTTAAAACAACAATTTCAAACAATTTCTGAAAATAACAAGTATCAAGTTAATGAACTTGTTTTTATCATGTCAAACAAATCAAACTTCTTCAAAGTAAGCTCTCCTCACTCTTCAGTCCAGAATCTCCTGCATCTGCTTCAAACGTCTGAGAATCCAACAATCAACTCTCTACTTTGGTTCGTCGGAAAATAAAGCAGAAATAAAATCTTTTTGGATTTTATAAGGTGATCTAAACTAAGAAATGAAATACAGAAAACTTAAATTGCAGAAATTAAACAAAGTAAACTATTTACAAACATATATTTGGTGAGCGTGTCAGGGAATCATATCAGCTTTTCAGACAAATCACAAGTACCGTTAAGCTACATTACATACATAGATTTAAACAATTTACCTCGATTGTCGATATACTGATCCATCTTAAATTCTCACACAAATTTCAACTTATTCAGGATACGATTTAGATGAATTAAGAACTTAGATCATTCATGTGTCCCACCTCTTGAATATACTCCCGTATCCAGAATCCCAATAATCAGTCTTACAGGTGAGAATACTACAATGATATCTGTATATAATTTAGGTATGCGAGGGCCAAGGGATCTCAGGTCGATACTTCCGTATACGCAGAGAGATATCAGCTTCAACTTTTTGGTGTGTCCCCTTTAGAGGATCTCTTTGCTTACAACAGCAGCATATATCAATTTTATTGTTTCAGCATGCTGAGGGTTTAATGCTGTGTTTCAAGCATTGCAGCAAGTATTAGCCAGGGACTAGGTCAGAACCACCGTTCAGCAGAAGTCCCAGAATAATACCCCAGATATCATAGAGTATAAAGACCTAGTATATCAGATTAAGAGACCTTTCAAACGAGATTTCAGGGGTTACCTATATATCCAAGTAGTGTTCCCCACGAATTCACAAGTTTGAATTTAGGTTTATATCCCGAATAAATCTACTAAATGTACGAAAACCTATCGACACATCATCAGTAAGATTGTTTAACTCTTTTAAACTTTTCAAATCTTTAGCATACTGTAATCGTCTAGCTGATGTACTATCATTTTCCCTATATACACAAGCTCTTTTTCAAATTTTATCATGTTTTTGTATTTTGGCATTTTTTACTGTTTTTGTATTTTCTGAAAATAACTGTGTACAAACATCTACTCCCCCTAAATACCAAAACAAGTAAAAATTCGACAAACCATTGCAGATTGTTTCTCGTCTTCATCCGCAACAGTACTCTCATCAACGCCAATTATGCCATCCGACACTGACAGAAGCTTCATACCATTCAGTTTTAACAAATATTTAAACCGATTTTTATCAAAAGCTTTGGTATGTAAATCAGCTTTCTGTTCGTCTGTGTGGATTTTCTCAATTCGTATCAACTTTTTCTCAAAGCAATCACGAATAAAGTGATGACGAATTTCTATGTGTTTAGTTTTAGCGTGATGTACTGGATTCTTTGTAATATTTATAGCGGCCTCATTATCAACAAAAAGAGGTGTGTTAAGAAACTGCAAACCGTAGTCGCGCATCTGTTGCTGTATCCACAAGATCTGAGAGCAGCAACTGCTAGCAGAAACATACTCCGCTTCACAAGTAGATAACGCCACAGACGTTTGTTTCTTACACTGCCAGGTAACCAATCTAGGACCAAAGAACTGGCATCCTGCAGTTGTTGATTTTGAATTGACTTTGCAGCATCCGAATTTCCGAATCGGAATACCCTTCGAGCGTAAAATCACCTTTCCTAGGATACCACAACCCCAATGAAGGAGTTCCTTTCAGGTAGCGCAATATCCTCTTCACAATGATCATATGTGATGCTCTCGGGTTAGACTGAAATCTTGCTGCGAGGCACGTTGGGTACATTATATCAGGACGTGAAGCAGTTAGGTACATTAAAGAACCTATCATGGATCGATAAAAAGTTTCATCAGCCCTGTCTCCGGTGAGATCTGGGTGAATCCCATGATTTGTTGCAAGTGGGGTAGCAGCTGGAGTAGAACTTGACATCCCAAATTTCTCTAGAATATCATGAACATACTTTGACTGATGAATGAAAATTCCCTCAGGAAGTTGTTCAACTTGTAATCGCAGAAAGAATTTCATCTCCCCCATTGATGACATTTCAAACTTCTGCTTCATCACTGATTCAAAATCTTTGCATAGATTTTCATTCGTTGACCCAAAGATTATATCGTCCACATAAATCTGAACTATCAGAAGATGACCATCAACGACTTTAGTGAAGGGAGTGGCATCCACTTTTCCACGTATGAACTGGTTAGCGAGTAGGTGTTGAGACAAAGTCTCGTACCAGGCTCTCGGGGCCTGATGTAAACCATACAGCGCTTTGTCCAATAAGTAGACCTTGTTTTTGTGGATTGGATCGGTAAAGCCCGGCGGCTGACCGACATAAACCTCCTCTTTAACCTTCCCATAAAGAAACGCCGATTTAACATCCAACTGATAAACTTTAAAGTTCTTCCAAGACGCAAATGCTAGGAAAATTCTAATAGCCTCTAGTCGTGCGACAGGAGCATAGACTTCGGTAATATCAATTCCCTCCTGTTGACTAAATCCCTGAACAACGAGTCGAGCTTTGTTCCTTACGACAACTCCTCTATCGTCCCTCTTACACTTATACACCCACTTAGTGTTAATTTTCCTATGACCATCCGGCAAATCAACTAACTTCCACACTCCCAATTTCTCGAATTGACTAAGTTCCTCCTGCATTGCATTGACCCAAGAGTCTTCAGTAAGCGCCTCTTTGTAAGTTCTTGGCTCAACCTGCGAGATAAAACAACTTAATGAGAATTCAGTTTGCAAAGGAGCAACTTTTGTATAAAAACATGTAAGCCCTTTATCAATCTGATTTCGAGTGCGAACGCCTGTCTGCAATTCTCCTATGATCAACTCCTCTGGATGATATGAAAAAGTTCGCGACATCACTTCACTTGGAACGTCTACATTTCCCTCCAAATTAGTAACATTCTGCTCTGCATCTTGTTCACCAACTTGGTTTGTTTGACTTGAAATCTGAATTTGCTCCCCCTCAGAATCTGAATCTGAATCACCATGATCAAAGACTGGCATGTTTTCAGCTTCTAGATTATTATTCTGAGCCGACTGATTATCCTGAGCAACTTCATTCTGTTGGACATCATCATGTTCACCAGCATTACTTGGACCTGCTTTATCATCATTTGAAGTTTCCCGTGGTCTTCTCGAATACTCAGCTGGGAACCTTAACTGCGACTCATATTCACGCAAAATATCCAACTCATCAAAAAAATCTTCATCATCCTCTGATTCTTCTCTCATGTCAAACGAATCCCAAAGTTTGTCATAATGATAACGCCATGAATCACCAGGATTCTGCGGCGGCATAGTATAACCTTGACATTCAACATTTGCAGCTTCAATAATCCGCTTCTCACTTGGAACGAAGACACGTCGCAATGGATTTGAATAACCAACAAATATACCCTCAATGCACTTCGGACCAAACTTCCCAAAAGGTTCTATAACCGTACAAGGTGACCCAAACGGTTCTAGATACTTCAAATTCGGTTTGCGATTATTGATTAGCTCAAAGCATGTTTTGTTGAACTTCTTGACAGTAAGAACCCTGTTGAGCGTATAGCATGCGGCAGAAACAGCTTCAGCCCAGAAATTTATCGGTAACTTTGAATCTGCAAGCATAGTTCTAGCCGTCTCGATTAGTGTCCGATTTTTGTGTTCTGCGACTCCATTCTGCTGCGGAGTGTACGGAGCACTAAACTCATGCAAAATACCTCTTTCATCACAAAATTCTTCCATCTTGCTGTTCTTGAATTCAGTACCATTATCACTTCGAATTCTCTTGATACGCCTTTGGTACAAATTCTCAATCTTCCTGAACAGCCCCATCAAACTGTCAAATGTTTCATCTTTCGTCTTCAAGAAAGAAACCCACAAAAATCTGGAATAATCATCAGTAACGACCAAACAATAGTAATCTCCTGTAACACTTTTAACATTCACAGGACCAAACAAATCCATGTGAAGTCTTTCCAGAGGTCTTGAAACTGAATTGACTTGCTTTGTAGGGTGTGACTTTTTCTTCTGCTTGCCTTTAATGCAGCTAATGCACTCCCCTTCCAGATGAAAACCTTTGATATTAACTCCCAATACCAAATCATTGTGCACCAAGTGATTCATCTTCCTTAGGTGAATATGCCCCATCTTTCGGTGCCACAATCTGGATTCTTTCTCAGTTGCTCTAGACACAAAACAATGTGCTTGACCAGTAGTTGTAGTTGCTACAGACATGTCTAACACATATAAATCATTCACTCTAGGTGCCCTCATAATAATCCAATCTTCCGGAATAACAAAACCAGGTTTCAAAATCAAACACTCTTTATCAGTGAAGTGAGTAGTATACTGATTGTCACAAATCTGCGAGATACTAAGCAGATTGTTCTCCAGCTCAGTGATGTAGTTAACTCTCTCAAACGTTACAATCCCATTGGATAACATTCCTTCACCAACAATTATACCACCTTCATGACCTGCAAATCCCACATAACCACCATTGATATTCTTCACATCATACAGTAATGCAGTTTTTCCTGTCATATGTCGAGATGCGCCACTATCCATAATCCATCTGGATACCAGTTGTGGAAGATCCTGCACAAAACAAACTACGATTTAAACAACTTCAAGAAAGATGCCGATTCATGCTTCGCGAACCAGGAAGCTCCGGCCATTCAAACTGCTTATTCGAACATGGTGTCCACCCAGGCCTCATCAGCCTTAGATGTAACCTTGACTCTTGCAATTTGAATTTTGAAATTTTCAGCCTTCAAAGGTGGAAAATTTGCATCATAATCAACCGAAATTGATTCTTCAGCCTTTTTCACTTCAGAAGTTGAAATTTTCATTTCTGTTTTTGGTTTCCAAATTTGTTCAGTTAATGCAACCCGTTTATAAAACTTGTCATTTTTAGTTACCACTTTCTTTACGGATTCATTTTTCACTTTGATGTTGTCATTTTTAACATTTTGCTTCTCTATCACTTTCTTCTCAACATACATTGGTGCTTTACCCTTCACATCAACCTTCTTTTGTTGAACCTTCACAGCTTCAGTCCTAGGCTTCACATATGTACACTTTCGTGCAATATGACCAACTTGTTCACATCTAAAACAAGTACGAGTATCAGCTACTCGACTCGTGCCTTCAGACTGAGCCTGCGAAGCTCTCTTCTCAAAGAACTCTTTATTTGATTTTGAAAAAAATTCATTTTCCTCATCAGAAAGTGAACTTGAACCATTCACAAACACCTTCTTTTCAGCAAACCTTCTGTTTTGAAAACTCCTTTTCTGATAACTCTTACCACCTCGATAACCACCCGACCAATTGTTTCGATTGTTATTATAAAAACGTGGTGGAACAACATGCTTTTTGTAATAAGCTTTATCTTTCTCAAAATTCATTTGCCTTTTTGTTTGACTCAAACTGTTCACTTCTGATAACTCAACTTCAACTAACTTGAAAACATTTGTCAACTTTTTCACATTAACATTCTCAATGGGAAACTCAGAATCCGAATACAACTTATCAGATCCAGCCATCTTGTACATCACAAGACCCGGTTCATCACTTAAGTTGTTTTTGGACTTTTGTTTCTGAATGTATTTATCCAAGAAACACCCATCCTCCTCAGAAGTGTCACAATTCGGTTTAAGCACTTTGTCTACCACACTTTTCACCACATCACTTTGGACACCCTCGTCATTGGAAGATGTGAACGTGACATCAATGTTTTCAGGAAGTTTAACTTCGCTTTCTTCCTCAATTTCCACCAAACTAGACTGCTTTTTCGTGTAGTTGTCTAAAATTGGCGGTGGAACTTTGTGAAAACCTACACCCGTTCCATCAGAAAACACATCCTCGCCATCTTTGTTTTTCCCTATAGGTTTAGGAACAATATGCTGCAAAACAAAGCTTGCCGATTTATAGCTGTTAAGCTTCAACTGTATTCGTTCATTCTCAATTTCAGCTTCTTGAACTTTAAGTTTCAGTTTAGCAATTTGATCCAATTGTTCATTAATCGATTCTTCTTTTAACCTCAAAACAGCTCTTAGATGTTCATTTTCTTTAAATGTTTTGCCATTACGATCATCACTATCTTTGACAATGTTTTTCAGTTTCTCAAACTTTTCAGAAATCTGAAGGTTTTCAAGAATTAACTTTTCATTTTCAGATTTTATTTTCTCACGTTCAGTTTTATCATTTTCAATTTGAGTCGTTAATTCTTTGATCCGTTCAGTTGAAGCTCTTACAGTTTTGTCACGATCGAGAATCTGATCTTCAACCTTTCTAACTTTTGTTGTCAGATTCTGAATTTTCTCATTGTTAAGATACGTGACAGTGCTACAAAAATTGCATTGTTTGGTGCAATTTTTGCAGTCAGCATTCCCGTCAATTTTGTTACCTGACGCATTTGTTGACACACTTTGACTGACCGATCCCTTTGACTCAGTAACAGAATTAGGATCTACCTCAAGTGCTTTTGCAGCTAGCACTTTGTCAGCCATCACTCCCAGGTTCTCAGCTGTCAACTCTTGCGTAGTATCAATTATGCTCTGATACCACTTGTTGGACCGTTCTTTGACCCGAAAACGTCAATCCGAGTAGTTCATCTTCATGTATGAAGGCGGAATCAACATATATGAAGTCTACAACAGCATATCTTTTCAATTCCTATCTTTTATTGCTTCTTGATGAAATTTTGACAAAGGTTCGGCTCCTAAGCACACACATACATACAACTGCCTACACAAATGAACTACACGCCTATTTATAATATTTCTGGTCCGCTCGAATGACATGCCACATGAGCGGTCCAGAACTTTGACATATAAGCGATCCAGAACTAAGACCCTATAAGCGGACCAGACTAAAACAATGACATAAAAGCGAACCACAAATTTTAACTGATTTTTAGTCCGAATAACAATCTGATACTTTCAAGGATTATACTACTCTTAATTCCGATCACAATGATATGATTTTCGTTCAATTCCGACCACTAATTTGTTCCAGATCTAAGTTTGAAAATTCTGTCCGAAAACCGATCACGTTTTAGATGAAATTGATTGATTTTTACTTTGTTTTAAAGACCGAAACTTATACGGATTGTTTAACAGATAATATCGCTCAAAATACTTGACTTTCAACTCATTTTGTCCGATGAAACTTGATTAAACCAAAAAATAAAAGAGAAAGATGAGTAGAAATGAGATAATAGAGCCGAATCAGCTGATGTAGTATGAGCTCCTCGTCCTGATGCTCTGATACCACTTGTTGGACCGTTCCTTGACTCGAAAACGTCAATCCGAGTAGCTCATCTTCATGTATGAAGGCGGAATCAACATATATGAAGTCTACAACAGCTTATCCTTTCAATTCCTATCTTTTATTTCTTCTTGATGAAATTTTGACAAAGGTTCGGCTCCTAAGCACACACATACATACAACTGCCTACACAAATGAACTACACGCCTATTTATAATATTTCTGGTCCGCTCGAATGACATGCCACATGAGCGGTCCAGAACTTTGACATATAAGCGATCCAGAACTAAGACCCTATAAGCGGACCAGACTAAAACAATGACATAAAAGCGAACCAGCTCATAAAATACATATTTTGACACTTTTGACCCTCTGTTGACCATTCTTAACTTCAGACTTTTTGTAGACGCAGTCAACAGACATTCCATGCATCAACACCTTCAACATAAGCAACTAGTTATTATAGTCATTAATACAAAACCAAGTAAAAAGTGCGAAAAGATTAGAAATAAAAAGTATTACACTAGATACTTTGTCTTCACCAAGTGATGTAAGAGACTTAGGCAAACATGGCCTGGATTGTCAAGAACTCTTACGATCAATCTTGGATCCCGAGACGACTCACACACTCTACGATGGACAATGGATGATGGTGGTGGATGATGGTGTTATGGTGGTGGTGGGTGGTGGGTGAAGTGTGAGAGAGGTGGTGTGCCAAGGGATGGTTTGAGCTTGAGCCAAGCACTCCTATTTATAGGCTGAACAGAAGCTCGGGCACGGCCCCGTGTCCAGTGGGCATGGCCCCGTGTCCACATCCTCTATTTCTTCATTTAATGCAGCTTTGTCTTATTAGTTGACCACGCCCCCGTGTCCGCTGAGCACAACCCCGTGTGCAGAAGAATCTTTGTACTATGAAGATTTGCCTGGATTGTGCGAAACTTATAGTTGACCACGGCCCCGTGTCCGCTGAGCACGGCCCCGTGGTGGGCAATAGAAGCTTCTACCACTTTGTCTTTTCTTCTGACACTTGGACACGCCCCCATGTTGGCTGAGCACGGGGCGTGTTCAGTCTTCTGTTGTCTTGTTTTGCTTGGGAAGATGCTGTCGTGGGGTCGGGCATGTCACGTCTTGTTCCTTTTCTTGTATTTATGTTAGATTTTGATGTCTTTTTGCTTCTTTTGTTAATTTGAGCTCATTTAATCCTGAAAATACAAAAGGAAGACAAAAGCACACTTTTTCCAACATTAGTACTAAAAAGGGTTAGTTTTATGCCACAATTGATGTAATTTATATGTTGCATTTTGCACACATCAAATACCCCCACACTTGAATCTTTGCTTGTCCTCAAGCAAAACTCTTTAATATGTGGCTATTACACACCCAAATGGAATGGGTAGAAAAGAAGGTTTTTGGGCTTGTCCTAGAGTGTCGGGATTTCCAAGATTCTTTATTTAGTTTTATTTTTATTTATTTACAATCCTATTCGTCATGATTTATTTAAAACTTTTCATAAGATAAATTACTTATTAGGGCATAACATGCCTCTTTAAAATTCTATTTATATACAAGTTCACATACCTCACAGGGATCACTCAACAATCGGCCGAAAATGTATTTTTGTGGATCACTCGAGAGCGGCATGGAACTTACTCCTACCATAGGCTTGCCAAGTAATCAATCCTCCTCCTTTTTAACTTATAGACCTTTGTAAATATCAAGAGGACTTTGTGGGTAAAGGGTTAGGCTTGGGTTAAAGGTAGGTGGTTGGGTTAGTGGTTAGTGGTTAGTAGAAAAAGGGCGAAAAGCGTAACAAGTGTCGGTTTTCGTAAGACTTTTTATTTTTGTAACTTTTATTTTGATGAAGCTATTATTCAAACAAAGTTATTTTTGATGAACTTGTTTGTTTATTTTCTTTTGCTTCATCATCATCACAAAATATATTTTTTTTGAAAAGTCATACGAAAAACCTAACTCGTTACTAAAACAAAGGGTTAAAAATAAAAATAAAAAAGGTTTTGGTGGGTAAAAGGGTGTTTGGTTTGGGTTATGAAATGAAAAGGTGTGACACCTGTGTCACTCCAACCATCAAAAAAATGCCAAACCAATGAAATATTGTATTTCATACTTGGGATTTGTAAAAATATGTGTATCGTTTGCACATATCAACTCTAGTTCGATTTCAAGCTCTAAATCGCCTTCTGGAAGGTTATACGCGCACTGATGCGTAAATATAACCAGTTTAATGCAACGAACACTCCGGAATGGTGAAATAGACTTAACATACCTTAAATAACCTTTACATAACTTAGAAATAAGTTTTGAAGGCTTTGGTATGGCAAAATCAAGTTAAATCGTCTACAGGGACTAAATTTGACAAACTGCGAAAGTATGCCAATTTGAACTGTAACAGACATTCTGGAACATGACCATAAGTTAAACATACCATAAATATCCTTTACATAGCTTAGAAATAGGCTTAGAGGTGTTCGGTATGCTAAAATAAACTTTTGTGTCATTCAGGGACTAAAAGCGTCAAAAAGTGCACAAGTTTGCATTTTCGCGCATAACTTACGTTCTGAATACATCCGGACATCCAAAAATTTATGTAAGCACTAAAATATTTTATTTTAGTGTTTGGCATAAGAAAAATCCATTCGTCACGCATTTTGGATCGTTTTTCGTGCTTGTGCGCATTCCGTCGTAATTAAGCGAACATCGTGTTCGTACGACCAAACGAACTAACATCCGACATATTTTTGAGCAAGTTTCATGTCCACAATGTTTAGGGATCATTTTAGGGCCTTAAAGTTGGCTTTACGGGCCTTAGAAGTGTCGGGAATGACCTTAAACACGTGCAGGGGCTGAAACTGCCATTTTTGAAAGTTATATGCTGATCAGAAGGGCCAGGCGGCCCGCCTGAGTTTATGCATATCCTGAAGCGGGCCGCGTACGCCTCCCAGAACAGATTAGATCGAACAGTCAGCATATTCCAACTGTTTTAACCACAACCATACACTCACAACTGCACATTCAGCTCATTTAGACCCATTTTTAGCTACCATGAGTTTCCGACAAGTGTACGCATGAGATTCGAGCACGGTTTCCATGAAACGATCTTAACGGTTACCCGAAAACTATAAATACCCCATCCCCCATTGCTTCAAACTCACAAGAATCTGATTAAAATGACTCTAAGTTGGAACCATTGTTTCATACCTCAGTTATTTTGATCACGATTAGCATTCGGGGACCCTTCGTAAGTATTCTTTCGTTCTTTTATTGCTTTTCGAGTCCGAAAGTCAAACTTTGTTTGACTTTCAGCGTTGACCAGCTTATGGTCAATGCGAAGTTCGTTTGAACTTCGCAACGTGATTGTAATCACGATGGTTATAGTCCCTTGGGACTATGCCTACTGATTACCACGTTGTCTAGGGTCGTAGGGTAAGCGATCTGATAAATCGCTTATACCTTCGAACCCGACCCAGTTTGGTCGATCATTAGGATCCGACCAAATACTTTAGGTGACCATAGTATATAGGGAATAACCTTTCGAGGTTATACCTTATGGTCACGACGTTTAAGTAGTTGTATGATAGGTAGTTTATATGCCTTAGGTAAATTACCAGAATACCCTTTTCATGTATAATTGGTAATTAAGCATATGTAACCTAAAATTTTGTCACATAACTGATTATGTAACATGTTTAGGCATATAACACTTGTCATAGGACTAGTTAAGCGGTCCGAACGTGTTTCACGCGAACGACGCGTTAAAGTAGCATAAGCTACCTAAACGGGTCGTAATGGGTCGTAAGCACTTAGATTAAGGTTTCATTTAGTATGTAGGCTTTGTTAAACCATATGACACGAGTCTCTATGTCACACCCCGACCACGTAGAACCTACAAAACGTGGCGGAAACATCGGGGAGTGTTGTAACAGAATCATTGTTTCATAACACATGGAACTTGAAATATTGTTTTATTGATTAAAAGAGTTACAATGTCTTGACAATCAAAGAAACATAACAAAATAACTAGTCTTGCATCTTTTATTGTCACTAAGGCCCATGTCCGCCTAAGTGTATCTTGATCAATCCTATGCTTCATTTCCTGAAACACATGTGAAAATAGGTACGTCAGCATAAAAATGCCGGCGAGTACATAGGTTTTGTGAAAATAAGATTCGTGACATCTGTTTAAGAAAATGTTTAGTCATGAACCTTGTAATTTGCTTTGTCTTTGTAAATCATTTGAAAAACAATAAGTTCAGATGATACGTATAAATAAGAGAATAATGCATGGTTAAATGAATAACCATGTAAAAATGAGTTTGTATAAGTTAAGTTGTTTGTAAAACAATGTATTGTGAAAAGTATGTTATTTGTATAAAATGTTATATGTCTAAATTGAAATGATTTCAAATAACGCAACGATATGTAATACCATACAATCACTTATATCTAGGAAGTACCAGCGGCGTATCCACCATGCTTGTATCATATTACACACGCCTCGTTACTTAAATCACTTACTCAAACCAAACCACCAATATAAGATGTCTATGTTTAAACCAATTGTCAAAAGTCCTTGTATAAACCATGTCAAATGTTGATAGTCCAAAAGTAGTCAAGTAATGTGTAACAAATGTTTATGTATGGCTAGTGAAATGCATCAACTAAACCATAGATGAAATGCACAAAACAAAGTATTGAAGTAAAACTTGGTTTAAATCAAAGTTATGTTTTGTAAAATATATGCATGCTATACTGAATATGAACATTTATGCGGTATTGTAAAAATTCATACATCCAAGCCTTGCGACAGTCGGATAACTATGTAAAAATGAGTTATCAAAAGAATATGTATTCGGATTCGGTCATTCCTTACGTCCAAACAAACCCGAGATTTCAGGAATGGGATTTGTCAAGTCCTATGGTACCACTACCTACTACCGAGCGGCGTGATCGGTGTTAATGAATGTATAGTATAGTTTAAACAAACCAAATGTCATACCAAAATGTAAGCATGTTTTATGAAGATAATGTACCTAGTATGCTAGAGTAAACATACAAGGTAGAGCTGTAAAACAATGTGTCCATATGTTACTGGAACATATGCAACAGAGATGCAATGTAAAATAATGTACTAAGCATGTACTAAATGGACATACATAGCATGTGATGTGATGTGATGTAAAACAATGTACTAAGTATGCACACAATGGACATACATAGCATAAAATGTAATGAAATCATGTACTAATAGTGTACTAATGAACATAGCATGTATATAATGTGAAAACATGGAAAGCATGAAAGTAACAAGTAGGCACATGTGTTCCTCCCCAAAACATTTGGAAAACAGTAAAAGAGGGGTCTATGTACTCACTTGAGATTGCTCAGAAGTCCTAAGATAACCACCAAGCAATGCTAGAGGTCTCGGAATATCAAACGGCACCTAATATAGGTAACTACATTAATAAACCGGACCTAAATCGGAAGATCGGATAGAATGAGGGCTCGTAAACCAAAGGAGTATGGGAACTCATGTAGTATGGTTTAACAAAGCCTACATACTAAATGAAACCTAACCTAAGTGCTTACGACCCATTACGACCCGTTTAGGTAGCTTATGCTACTTTAACGCGTCGTTCGCGTAAAACGCGTTCGGACCGCCTAACTAGTCCTATGACAAGTAACATATGCCTTAACATGTCTAATATTGTTGTCAAATCAGTTTAGATGTCAAAAGTTATGTTACATATGCTTAAAATGAATTTTGGCGTCAAAAGGGCATTTTGGTAATTTACCTAAGGCATATAAGCAACCTATCATACAACTACTTAAACGAAGCGACCATAAGGTATAACCTCGGAAGGTTATTCCCTATATACTATGGTCACCTAATGTGCTTGGTCGGATCCTAATGATCGACCAAACGGGTCGGGTTCGGAAGTATAAGCGATTGTTTAAATCGCTTACCTTACGACCCTATATAAGCACTAAACTAAAAGTGACGAGCTAAGCATGTTAAAACATGCTTAACTAAGTTTAGAAAACAGGTTTGGTATCAAAACAAACGGTTTTGATACCCATAAGTAGTTTGGTTACAAAATACGCAAGAATACGTATTCTGACCGAAACTACGGCTCGTCACTGAGCCTAGATAACGTGGTAATCAGTAGGTATAGTCACAAAGGACTATAACCATCGTGATTACAATCACGTTGCGAAGTTCAAACGAACTTCGCATTGACCATAAGCTGGTCAATGCAGAAAGTCAAACAAAGTTTGACTTTCAGACTCGAAAAGCAATAAAAGAACGAAAGAATACTCACGTAGGGTCCCCGAATGCTAATCTAGATCAAAATAGCTCAGGTATGAAACAAAGGTTTCAACTTAGAGCATTTGAGATCAGATTCTAGTGAGTTTAGAGGTTGGATGGCAAGGGGTATTTATAGTGAATGGTCCACCATTAGGATCGTTTGTCGAAATACGTGCCTTAATCTCATCCGTACATGTGTCGGAACCTTATGGTACCCAAAAAGGCCACTCACCATAAGAGTTTGACACTTGGCACTTGACCTTTGGAGAGTGTTAAGGGCTGTTAAAAGATGAAAAAAACGTTTTGCTGCATCTGGCCCCTGTTTACGGACCTAGTTTGGCAGATTTACAGTTTCAGTCCCTGCAACCTCAAAACTTGGTTTTCGATGCGTTTTTTTTTTGACACGTTTAAGCCATGTTAACCCCATTTCAAATCTCTAAAATGAAGTTAAAGTATAGGGAACTTAAAATGTGTTAAAAAATATCTCGGGTGTCGGTTCGTTTAGCCGTACGGTTACGTTGTTCGGTTAATTACGACGGAATGCGCATAAGCGCGAAAAATGATCCAAATGGCGTGACGAATGGATTTTTCTTATGCCAAACACTAAAATAAAATATTTTAGTTCTTACATAAATTTTTGGATGTCCGGATGTATTCAGAACGTAAGTTATGCACGAAAATGCAAACTTGTGCACTTTTTGACGCTTTTAGTACCTGAATGAGCCAAAAGTTTATTTTAGCACACCGAACCCCTCAAAGTCTATTTCTAAGCTATATGAAGGATATTTAAGGTGTGTTTAACTTATGGTCATGTTCCGGAATGTCTGTTACAGTTCAAATTGGCATACTTTCGCAGTTTGTCAAGTTTAGTCCCTGTAAGCGAATTAACTTGCTTTTGCCATACCAAAGCCTTCAAAACTTATTTCTAAGTTATGTAAAGGTTATTTAAGGTATGTTAAGCCTATGTCACTATTCCGGAGTGTTTGTTGCATTAAACTGGTTATATTTACGCATCGGTGCGCGTATAACCTTCCAGAAAGCGATTTAGAGTTTGGAATTGAACAAAAATTGATATGTGCAAATGATACACATATTTTTACAAATACCAAGTATGAAATATAATATTTCATTGGTTCGGTATTTGTTTGATGGCCGTGGAGGCACAGGTGTTACACTCTATACTCGTTTGGTTTACGAACCCTCATTCTATCAGATCTTCCGATTTAGGTCCGGTTTATTAACATAGTTACCTATATTAGGTGCCGTTTGATATCCGTGATCTCTAGAATTGTTTGGTTGTTACTCAAGGACTACTAACCAATCTCAAGTGAGTACATAGACCCCTCTTTTACTGTTTTCAAACTGTTTTGGGGTGAAACACATGTGCCTACTTGTTACTTTCATGCTTTCCTGTTTTCATATCATATACTTGCTATGTTTATTAGTACAATTATAGTACATGATTTCATTGTGTTAATGCTATGTATGACCATTGTGTGCATACCTAGTACATTGTTTTACATTACATTTCATGCTATGCATGTCTATTGTTGCATACTTAGTACAGTTCACATGCTATGTATGTCTATTGTTGCATACTTAGTACAGTTCACATGCTATGTATGTCCAATCGTTGCATTGTTCATCATGCTTAGTACATTTGTTATTCATCACATGCTTACATTTTGACATTTATATACACATTACATGATTTACATCTTGACATAAGCATTTTGACATATTATTCAATACATTTGGCAATTGGTTTAAACATAGACATCTTACATTGTTGGTTTGGTTTGAGTAAGTGATTAAGTAACGAGGCGTGTGTAATATATTACAAGCATGGTGGATACGCCGCTGGTACTTCCTATATATAAGTGTTTGTATGGTATTACATGTCGTAACGTTATTTCAATCATTTCAATTTGAGACATATAACATTTTATACAAATAACATACTTTTCACAAGACATTGTTTTACAAACAACATATCTTATACAAACTCATTTTACATGGTTATTCATTTAACCATACATTATTCTCTTATTTATACAAATCATCTGATCTTATCATTTTTCAAATGATTTACAAAACAAAGCAAATTACAAGGTTCATGACTAAACATTTTCTCAAACATAAGTCATGAAACCTATTTTCACAAAACCTATGTATCTCACAGGCATTTTTATGCTGACGTACCTATTTTCACATGTGTTTTTCAGGAGCTGTTGCATAAGATGATCAAGATACACATAGGCAGACTTGGGCTTTAGTGACAATAAAAGATGCAAGACTAGTTAATTATGTTGTATTTCTTTGTTTGTTAAGACATTGTAACACTTTTAATCAATAAAACGAAACTTCAATTGCCATGGATTTGAAACAATTAATTCTGTTACAACACTCCCCGACATTTCCGCCATGTTTTGTATGTTCTACGTGGTCGGGGGTGTGACAGAAAAGATGGTATCAGAGCCGATGGTTATAGGGAATTAGGTTATTAGTAATGCTTTGACCTAGTCTATAACCTTTCTAGGACCCTAACGCGAGTTTACTTGCGTTTAGTCATAAAACAATATTGTCACCTATCCTTAGGTGACGACCACAACAAGAACATAAATTTCAAAACCGCTTTGAAAACTAATCATCTGTTCTAGGATGATTGATTACTAGGTTTTGAACCCTCTATTGTAAGGTTTTGAACCCTCTGTTACATGGTTTTGAACCCCTTTGAATTTTCAAATCTCGTCAAGGTTTTGGGTTTTAAATAATGTGAACACGTGCAAACTGGAAGGGTGAATGCCTGTATTCTGGGTTTTCTGTCTAGGCAAGCACTTCGTATACATCTCATCAGACGCGAGACCAGTTGTGCTTACCTGGGAATTCTTGGGATGAGTGTTCACTTATAGGCGAGCATGTCTTCGCGATACATTATTTTTGACCTATTTACTTTGATTAATCACCGAGGTCGTTTGTTGCTTTGTAGTAACAAACAAATGACCACTATTCTTGCTTTCATCAGATTTGTTTCATCTCTTTCTTTTTGTCTAATTCTCTCACTCGTTTCCTTTCATGTTTCCTCTTTTAGAATGCCTCCACGACGCGAAAATCCGGTATCTATTGAAGATCTGGCTGCTGTCATTACACAGTAAATAACTGCTGCAATCCCGACCATCGTTGCCCAATGTCACCAAGCTATCAACAACAATAATGCCCTCTGCAACTTCAAGACGTTCAACTCGGCCAAGCCATCAAAGTTTTCTGGGTCTCAAGGAGCGACTGCACTTCTGCAATGGTTCGAGAGTCTAGAGAGCACCTTCAGGCATATTCAATGTCCAAACGAGCGAAAGGTAGATTTCGCATCTAGTGTCTTTGAGAAACGAGCTTTGACATGGTGGAACGGTGTGGTGAGAGATAGGGGTGCCGAAGAGGCACTGGCTCAAACGTGGGAAGAACTTCGAGCACTGATGATGAAGGAATTCTATCCTCGTCACGAGATCAGGGCATTGGAAAGAGAATTCGACGACCTTAAGCAAGACAGCGGCGAACATCGAGCATACACTGATCGATATGAGGACCTGAGCCTGTTGTGTCCTACCATGGTTACGCCTTTGGATAAGGCTATCAAAAAATACATTGATGGTCTCCCTGACTCAGTTCAAGACATTGTTACCGGTAGTAACTCCACTACGGTTAGGCAGGCCATTGAGCTATCTGCAACCTTGACTGAATCTCAAATCAGGAAACGTAAGCTTTTCCGAAAGGGTGACAAGAAACCGGTCAAGGAATCGAAACCAATCGAGGAATCAAAGACCATGGATGAACCGACTGGATCCCCTAAGGAATCAAAGAAGCGAAAGGCTTCTCAGAACTTCGCCATGGTTACTCACAATGATCAAGCCGTCCCCAACCAACCAGCTCAACCCCGTACTAGGAAGCCATACAATGGAACTTCACCCTTGTGCAACAAATGTAACCTTTATCATCATGCTATGGTGAAGTGCTGCGAATGCCAAATTTGTGGACGTAAAGGTCATACAGCAAAAGTTTGCGTAGCCGCTGTTGCACCAAATCAAGCTAACAACAATCCTGCTCAAGCTCGCTTTCCACCGGGTTCTTGCTACAAGTGTGGCGAGATGGGTCATTTCCGAAGAAATTGCCCAAAGCTTGCCAATGCTAATCCAGCACAGAGATGAGCATCTGACCGACTAGAAGACAACACTCTTTAGAAATAATCATGTCTTATGTATTATTTTCTTTTGTTGTCAAGGTCCATGAAACAGTTGTTATCATTGTTTATAAATAAATCTTTTATTTACATTACAATGTATTTATGTGGTTGTATGTATAAACAACATATCTCTTACAATACCGACAATCAAGGAACCGTATTCCTTAAAGGACAGACTACCCCCAAACTTTCTTCCACTTTATGATTTCTTGCATTTTCCATGAAATTCCTAAGTACCCGTTTCTTCTAAGGAAAACGAAGTACAAGGCGCAAGTTACAACACTGGACGAATACCCAAAGTACCACTATAAATCCTTAATAGGGTACCTTAGGGGTATTTTCGTGAATCCTAAAATCGTTGTGTCCCTTAATTCAGATATTATGTTTCTTTGAAAACAAAATCGAATTTTTGGAAGATTTTCATATCTTTTCAGATAGATCCCAGAGGACATTGAAGTCCATTGACTGGTTTCCATATCCATTTTCAATCGATAACAAGTTAATAACAAATTAAACAACTATGTGATTATGTGCTTATGTGTTCCCTTTTATGTTCTTGTGTAATCCAAGTTTTGTTATCTAAATCCTCAATGTCTTCCATATCTTTGTGTACTATATTAAATCCTCAATGGGCTTTTACGTAATAGTAAAGACCCTTGGATTATATTGTACTATTCCATGATTAGACCCCTAGAGAGGTCTAGTTAAACAGATTGATCCAAAAATCTGGTTAGGATTATCATGTGATGAGATAGCTGAAAGGACTCCTTGGTGGCCTAATTAATAAGATCATCTGTGATCTAATTAAAAGGACCCTATGGTAGTCTAGTCATACTTATCACAGGTTTGATTTTCCTCCCCTTCACATTACAAGACAAACTGTGCGGACTATGCAAGGAATTACGTAATTATGGATGCATACATAATTATGGAATTCAGTGCACAGAAACCACAGCAAGTTTTGTCGTGTATCTAGAGTTAACCCTATTCATTTTCGTTTCTGAAGAAATGGTGAAAAATGACTCATTTCGTTCATTTTTGTTTATGAAGAAATGGTGAAAAAATGACTCATTTCGTTCATTTTTGTTTCTGAAGAAATGGTGAAAAATGACTCATTTCGTTCATTTTTGTTTCTGAAGAAGTTGTGGAAAATGACTCATTTCGTTCATTTTCGGTTCTGAAGAAGTTGTGGAAAATGACTCATTTCGTTCATTTTCGGTTCTGACGAAGTTGTGGAAAATGACTCATTTCGTTCATTTTCGGTTCTGAAGAAGTTGTGGAAAATGACTCATTTCATTCATTTTCGGTTCTGAAGAATGTCTGTTAAGGAAATGTCAGGATTATCCCTTTCATATCTTTGGTGGTTATTTGACACAAAGCCATAGATAGACTCATACGAATGAATTTCGGGACGAAATTTCCTAAAGTAGGGGAGACTATGACACCTGTGTCACTCCAACCATCAAAAAAATGCCAAACCAATGAAATATTGTATTTCATACTTGGGATTTGTAAAAATATGTGTATCGTTTGCACATATCAACTCTAGTTCGATTTCAAGCTCTAAATCGCCTTCTGGAAGGTTATACGCGCACTGATGCGTAAATATAACCAGTTTAATGCAACGAACACTCCGGAATGGTGAAATAGACTTAACATACCTTAAATAACCTTTACATAACTTAGAAATAAGTTTTGAAGGCTTTGGTATGGCAAAATCAAGTTAAATCGTCTACAGGGACTAAATTTGACAAACTGCGAAAGTATGCCAATTTGAACTGTAACAGACATTCTGGAACATGACCATAAGTTAAACATACCATAAATATCATTTACATAGCTTAGAAATAGGCTTAGAGGTGTTCGGTATGCTAAAATAAACTTTTGTGTCATTCAGGGACTAAAAGCGTCAAAAAGTGCACAAGTTTGCATTTTCGCACATAACTTACGTTCTGAATACATCCGGACATCCAAAAATTTATGTAAGCACTAAAATATTTTATTTTAGTGTTTGGCATAAGAAAAATCCATTCGTCACGCATTTTGGATCGTTTTTCGCGCTTGTGCGCATTCCGTCGTAATTAAGCGAACATCGTGTTCGTACGACCAAACGAACCAACATCCGACATATTTTTGAGCAAGTTTCATGTCCACAATGTTTAGGCATCATTTTAGGGCCTTAAAGTTGGCTTTACGGGCCTTAGAAGTGTCAGGAATGACCTTAAACACGTGCAGGGGCTGAAACTGCCATTTTTGAAAGTTATATGCTGATCAGAAGGGCCAGGCGGCCCGCCTGAGTTTATGCATATCCTGAAGCGGGCCGCGTACGCCTCCCAGAACAGATTAGATCGAACAGTCAGCATATTCCAGCTGTTTTAACCACAACCACACACTCACAACTGCACATTCAGCTCATTTAGACCCATTTTTAGCTACCATGAGTTTCCGACAAGTGTACGCATGAGATTCGAGCACGGTTTCCATGAAACGATCTTAACGGTTACCCGAAAACTATAAATACCCCATCCCCCATTGCTTCAAACTCACAAGAATCTGATTAAAAAGTCTCTAAGTTGGAACCATTGTTTCATACCTGAGTTATTTTGATCACGATTAGCATTCGGGGACCCTTCGTAAGTATTCTTTCGTTCTTTTATTGCTTTTCGAGTCCGAAAGTCAAACTTTGTTTGACTTTCAGCGTTGACCAGCTTATAGTCAATGCGAAGTTCGTTTGAACTTCGCAACGTGATTGTAATCACGATGGTTATAGTCCCTTGGGACTATGCCTACTGATTACCACGTTGTCTAGGGTCGTAGGGTAAGCGATCTGATAAATCGCTTATACCTTCAAACCCGACCCAGTTTGGTCGATCATTAGGATCCGACCAAATACTTTAGGTGACCATAGTATATAGGGAATAACCTTCCGAGGTTATACCTTATGGTCACGACGTTTAAGTAGTTGTATGATAGGTAGTTTATATGCCTTAGGTAAATTACCAGAATACCCTTTTCATGTATAATTGGTAATTAAGCATATGTAACCTAAACTTTTGTCACATAACAGATTATGTAACATGTTTAGGCATATAACACTTGTCATAGGACTAGTTAAGTGGTCCGAACGCGTTTCACGCGAACGACGCGTTAAAGTAGCATAAGCTACCTAAACGGGTCGTAATGGGTCGTAAGCACTTAGATTAAGGTTTCATTTAGTATGTAGGATTTGTTAAACCATATGACACGAGTCTCTATACTCGTTTGGTTTACGAACCCTCATTCTATCAGATCTTCCGATTTAGGTCCGGTTTATTAACATAGTTACCTATATTAGGTGCCGTTTGATATCCGTGATCTCTAGCATTGTTTGGTTGTTACTCAAGGACTACTAAGCAATCTCAAGTGAGTACATAGACCCCTCTTTTACTGTTTTCAAACTGTTTTGGGGTGAAACACATGTGCCTACTTGTTACTTTCATGCTTTCCTGTTTTCACATCATATACTTGCTATGTTTATTAGTACAAGTATAGTACATGATTTCATTGTGTTTATGCTATGTATGACCATTGTGTGCATACCTAGTACATTGTTTTACATTACATTTCATGCTATGTATGTCTATTGTTGCATACTTAGTACAGTTCACATGCTATGTATGTCTATTGTGGCATACTTAGTACAGTTCACATGCTATGTATGTCCAATCGTTGCATTGTTCATCATACTTAGTACATTTGTTATTCATCACATGCTTACATTTTGACATTTATATACACATTACATGATTAACATCTTGACATACGCATTTTGACATATTATTCAATACATTTGGCAATTGGTTTAAACATAGACATCTTACATTGTTGGTTTGGTTTGAGTAAGTGATTAAGTAACGAGGCGTGTGTAATATATTACAAGCATGGTGGATACGCCGCTGGTACTTCCTATATATAAGTGTTTGTATGGTATTACATGTCGTAACGTTATTTCAATCATTTCAATTTGAGACATATAACATTTTATACAAATAACATACTTTTCACAAGACATTGTTTTACAAACAACATATCTTATACAAACTCATTTTACATGGTTATTCATTTAACCATACATTATTCTCTTATTTATACATATCATCTGATCTTATCATTTTTCAAATGATTTACAAAACAAAGCAAATTACAAGGTTCATGACTAAACATTTTCTCAAACATAAGTCATGAAACCTATTTTCACAAAACCTATGTATCTCACAGGCATTTTTATGCTGACGTACCTATTTTCACATGTGTTTTTCAGGAGCTGTTGCATAAGATGATCAAGATACACATAGGCAGACTTGGGCTTTAGTGACAATAAAAGATGCAAGACTAGTTAATTATGTTGTATTTCTTTGTTTGTTAAGACATTGTAACACTTTTAATCAATAAAACGAAACTTCAATTGCCATGGATTTGAAACAATTAATTCTGTTACAACACTCCCCGACATTTCCGCCACGTTTTGTATGTTCTACGTGGTCGGGGTGTGACAAAAGGTTTAGGCTCAAAGGGGCTAACTAGGGGGATTTTGGGTAGGTGGTAAAAAAAAAGAAAAATAATTGTGTAGAAATAAAAAGGGTTAGTCCTAATGCCTCCATCATTTACTTACTCGGGTTTAAGTTGGTAAGGACCGGGAATGTATCGTCATGGCAAGTTCTAGAGTCGTAAGAACCAAGCGGCTATTCACACAAGAAAAGAAAAATGAGCATTTAGTCTAATGATATGTAATTGTATGCTCAATAAAGGCTCAAAACTCACTTTTGTGGGAATGGGTTTTTATGTGATCAAGTATATATAATTAAATTTTAACTAAGTTTGTCATGCCTTTTCATAATTTTCTTATGTTGGTTCTTTTTTTATCACGAAGCTATCGGTTGTAAATTTGTAAAAATATAACCTTTTTAGAACTTGAAATTCCCGAGTTAAACCTAGACAAGTAAAAAAAATGATAATTTTTGAAAAAATTTGAGGTGATTAGCGGTTCCAATAGAGTTTTGTGTAAGGCTTGTATTTCGGACTTGCAAGATTCAAGGTTTTAGCATCCCCCCCACACTTAAATTACACATTGTCCTCAATGTGTCCCAAAAATAAGTTTTTAGGTTGATTGAATGTGTAAAAAGGTGAAAAAAACAAAATTTTGTGTTACTGGGCGCTGAACACGGCCCCGTGTTGTCCGGGCACGGCCCCGTGTTCAAGTGCCAGTAACAAAATTAAAACAAGAGAAACAGAAGCCTGGACACGGGGGCGTGTTGAGTGAAAACGGCCCGTGTCCAGTTACCTGAACTGGGTCTTTTTCTGCAGACTGTGCAGCACGGGGCCGTGTTGGGCGGACACGGCCCGTGCCGAGCTTACTGTAAACGAAGAATTTCGTCGGACGATTCTGTTTTCCTGCATGGGGTGCTGGTTCAAGTTTCCCTTGCATCCTTTGCTATCTCAAGTGTGTTTTATTCCTGAAAATTAAAACTAACTAGAAAACATAAAAATTAATCTAAACTAAACTAAGGATAGTTTTGCGGAATGCCTCCGTGGTGCGCCACGTTTATAAGGGTCCTTGGCTAGACCCAAAGCCTGGTCATATGTTACCCAAGTGGGATGTATTGCATCCCATGTTACACCGTCGGAGAGCGTCATCCAAGCTCGAGTCTATGACCTTCATGTAGTTGACCGGGTCTTCGTCCTCTGCTCTTTTTCCACACTCAAACTTCACTTCCTTGTCCCCAAACTTCAATGTTAACGTTCCGTCATTCATGTCCACCACCGCTTGGGCGGTGGCTAGAAATGGCCTCCCGAGGATGAGTGGGACATCGGTGTCTTCTTCCATGTCTAGGATGACAAAGTCGGTTGGGAAGATGAAGTTGTCTACTTTTACCAATAGATTTTCAGCGACACCTTGTGGGAATTTGACGGATCTGTCGGCGAGTTGTATGCTCATCTTTGTAGGGCTTGTTGCTCCTAGGCCGAGTCGTTTGAACATCGATGTGGGCATGAGGTTAATGCTAGGCCCAAGATCGGCTAATGCATTACGAACGGGGGATTCCCCAATCGAGCAAGGAATCGTGAAGCTTCCGGGATCGATTTTCTTTTGTGGAAGTTTGTTGAGTACTAAGGCGGAGCATTCTTCGCCTAAGTTAACTAATTGCAATGATTCAATTTTCCTTTTGTTAGCGAGGAAATCCCTCATGAATTTTGCATATTTAGGCATTTGGGTTAGGACCTCAATAAAAGGAATATTAACATGCAATTATTTTAGTAAATTTTCGAATTTTGCGAATTGCTCATCGGTCTTTTGACGATTTAACCTACCGGGGTACGGAAGTGGAGGAGTCCTGGTGGGCTCTTGATTTGATAAAGAAGCTTTTTCTTGTGCGGGTGGAATTGCGGTTTGGTTAGACTGGCTTCTTTCATCTGGTGGTGATGGAGCCTCCTCGGGACCCACGGTTCGGTTTCTCAATGTGATGAGGTGTACCTGCGCCTTTGGGTTGGTTTCGGTGTTACTTGGTAACGCGCCTTGTGGTCTCTCGGAGAAATTTTGAGCTAGTTAATTTAATTGTTTTTCAATGTTTTGAATGCTAGCTTGTTGATTTCTAAAATTCGATTCCAATTGTTGAAATCGATCCGAGTTTTTCTTTTCGGTGTCAGAGATGAGGCGAGATACGGTATCTTCAAGCCTTTCTCTTCCACCTTGTTGTTGAGAGAAATTTTGTGGTTGTTGAAAATTAGTTCGTTGGTTTTGTTGGTTACTACTATTGCCGGGATCTCTCCAACCAAGATTTGGGTGGTTACGCCATCCTTGGTTGTAGCTACCCGTTGGAGGACCCGACGGCCTAGGTCTGTTATCAATGTAGTTTACCGTTTCTGTTTGTTCATCTAATTCTTTCATACAACTCTAATTTTCATGTGGCCCACCACACCCTTCACAAGCCATAACCGATGCCGTTTTTATCATTTCTAGCTTTTTGATTTTTGAAGAGAGGGCCTCGATTTGGGCTTGTAAAGAAGTGCTTTCATCAACCTTTTGGGCGCCCGGGGCAATAGATTTATTACCTCGAGGAGTGTGCCATTGAAAATTGGTCTGAGCGATTTCCTCAATTTTATTATATATTTCATTTGGGCGACGATTACCTAAAAGTCCCCCGGAGGTTCAAATGTCTCTACTAGAACTGGAGCTCATGCACTACGTAGGAGGTTCAAATGTGGCGCCTGGGTTCCAAGTCCTACAATAAAAACAGAAAAGAACATTGGTCAGAATGTTCACCACGGCCCCGTGCTCGGTGAACACGGCCCGTGGTCAGAGATACAGTGATTGTTTTCTGGATCCATGTTACTGGGAGTTGGACACGGCCCCGTGTTGCACCGACACGGCCCCGTGCTCAGCTCTCTGTAACTCAGAAAATAAAAACTGCCAATGATGATGCTGGGCACGGCCCGTGTCCGACCAGGCATGACCCGTGCTGAGCTCTGCAGAAACATAAAAACTAAAAAAAAATCCTAAAAAAAAATGAAAAACAAGAAAAATGATTAGGCCGTTGATTCCTAACTTTCTTAAAATCCTTGTGTCCCCGGCAACGGCGCCAAAAACTTGATGCGTGTGAAGTGTTATATATATTAGGTGTATATTTTAAGCCCCTTTAACACTTATTTTTAGCCAAGTTTTAAATTTATAAAACACGATATTTTACTAACACTAAACACACATATGGGCAAGTGCACCCATCGTGAGCGTAGTATAGTGTTGGCAAGATACCGAAGTCGTCCAAGGACACAAGAGCTTTTAGTACCGGTTTATCCTCAACGTCTAATCAAATCAAAAAGGTTAGAAAAAAGTTTTAAACTAAGAAAAATAAAAACTAACTAAAATTCTGAAAATAAAAATAAAAAGGAAAAAACAGATAGACAAGATGAATCACTTGGTTCCGACTCGTATCTAGTGTAACCTTTGATTATTTCCGCACTTTTGCACTTATTTAAGAGATTATCTTAGTTATTGTAGTAGGCCCCTCTTTTGAAGGTGACGTTACTCTCACCCCAGTAGTTTGAGTCAGCAAGGATACAATCCTAAAAGGGTGGATTATTGGAAGATAATTAATTAAGTTATTAATGCAAATTATGGTAGGCCCCTCTTTTGGAGGTGACGTTACCCTCGACTAAGTAGTCTGAGTCAGCAGGGATACAGTCCTACATAGCCGGGTTATAGTATTAATAGTAGTTAACTTATGAGGGGATCAAAGAGTTTGGACCCCCGCCATCCAATACCGTTAAGTATTGAAGGAGGTCCTACTAAATTTGACCCAGGTCCATTCCAGGACCTCTAAACGCTGAACAATGGCAAGACCTTTACCAAACCGTTCCCTTAACCCCCGACCAGGTAGCCAACATACCTCCATATAGACCGTGGAGATATGAATGGTGAAAATCTTTTATTTTATATAGACAGTAAAATAATGACAAGACACCACAGACAAACGATAAAGAAAGATCAACTTCAACATAAGCAACTAGTTGTTAAAGTCATTAATACAAAACCAAGTAAAAAGTGCGAAAAGATTAGAAATAAAAAGTATTACACTAGACACTTTGTCTTCGCCAAGTGATGTAAGAGACTTAGGCAAACATGGCCTTGATTGTCAAGAACTCTTACGATCAATCTTGGATCCCGAGACGACTCACACACTCTACGATGGACAATGGATGATGGTGGTGGATGATGGTGTTATGGTGGTGGTGGGTGAAGTGTGAGAGAGGTGGTGTGCCAAGGGATGGTTTGAGATTGAGCCAAGCACTCCTATTTATAGGCTGAACAGAAGCTCGGGCACGGCCCCGTGTCTAGTGGGCACGGCCCCGTGTCCACATCCTCTCTTTCTTCATTTAATGCAGCTTTGTCTTATTAGTTGACCACGCCCCCGTGTCCGCTGAGCACGACTCCGTGTGCAGAAGAATCTTTGTACTATGAAGATTTACCTGGATTGTGCGAATCTTATAGTTGACCACGGCCCCGTGTCCGCTGAGCACGGCCCCGTGGTGGGCAATAGAAGCTTCTACCATTTTGTCTTTTCTGCTGACACTTGGGCACGCCCCCGTGCTGGCTGAGCACGGGGCGTGTTCAGTCTTCTGTTGTCTTGTTTTGCTTGGGAATATGCTGTCGTGGGGTCGGGCATGTCACGTCTTGTTCCTTTTCTTGTATTTATGTTAGATTTTGATGTACTTTTGCTTCTTTTGTTAATTTGAGCTCATGTAATCCTGAAAATACAAAAGGAAGACAAAAGCACACTTTTTCTAACATTAGTACTAAAAAAGGGTTAGTTTTATGCCACAATTGATGTAATTTATATATTGCATTTTGCACACATCAAATACCCCCACACTTGAATCTTTGCTTGTCCTCAAGCAAAACTCTTTAATATGTGGCTATTACACACCCAAATGGAATGGGTAGAAAAGAAGGTTTTTGGGCTTGTCCTAGAGTGTCGGGATTTCCAAGATTCTTTATTTAGTTTTATTTTTATTTATTTACAATCCTATTCGTCGTGATTTATTTAAAACTTTTCATAAGATAAATTACTTATTAGGGCATAACATGCCTCTTTAAAATTCTATTTATATACAAGTTCACATACCTCACGGGGATCACTCAACACTCGGCCGAAAATGTATTTTTGTGGATCACTCGAGAGCGGCATGGAACTTACTCCTACCATAGGCTTGCCAAGTAATCAATCCTCCTCCTTTCTAACTTATAGACCTTTGTAAATATCAAGAGGACTTTGTGGGTAAAGGGTTAGGCTTGGGTTAAAGGTAGGTGGTTGGGTTAGTGGTTAGTGGTTAGTAGAAAAAGGGCGAAAAGCGTAAGAAGTGTCGGTTTTCATAAGACTTTTTATTTTTGTAACTTTATTTTGATGAAGCTATTATTCAAACAAAGTTATTTTTGATGAACTTGTTTGTTTATTTTCTTTTGCTTCATCATCATCACAAAATATTATTATTATTATTATTATTATTATTATTTTTGAAAAGTCATACGAAAAACCGAACTCGTTACTAAAACAAAGGGTTAAAAATAAAAATAAAAAAGGTTTTGGTGGGTAAAAGGGTGTTTGGTTTGGGTTATGAAATGAAAAGGTTTAGGCTCAAAGGGGCTAACTAGGGGGATTTTGAGTAGGTTGTAAAAAAAAAAGAAAAATAATGGTGTAGAAATAAAAAGGGTTAGTCCTAATGCCTCCATCATTTACTTACTCGGGTTTAAGTTGGTAAGGACCGGGAATGTATCGTCATGGCAAGTTCTAGAGTCGTAAGAACCAAGTGGCTATTCACACAAGAAACGAAAAATGAGCATTTAGTCTAATGATATGTAATTGTATGCTCAATAAAGGCTCAAAACTCACTTTTGTGGGAATGGGTTTTTATGTGATCAAGTATATATAATTAAATTTTAACTAAGTTTGTCATGCCTTTTCATAATTTTCTTATGTTGGTTCTTTTTTTTATCACGACGCTATCGGTTGTAAATTTGTAAAAATATATCCTTTTTAGAACTTGAAATTCCCGAGTTAAACCTAGACAAGTAAAAAAAATGATAATTTTTGAAAAAATTTGGGGTGATTAGCGGTTCCAATAGAGTTTTGTGTAAGGCTTGTATTTAGGACTTGCAAGATTCAAGGTTTTAGCATCCCCCCCACACTTAAATTACACATTTTCCTCAATGTGTCCCAAAAATAAGTTTTTAGGTTGATTGAATGTGTAAAAAGGTGAAAAAAGCAAAATTTTGTGTTACTGGGCGCTGAACACGGCCCCGTGTTGTCCGGGCACGGCCCCGTGTTCAAGTGCCAGTAACAAAATTAAAACAAGAGAAACAGAAGCCTGGACACGGGGGCGTGTTGAGTGAACACGGCCCGTGTCCAGTTACCTGAACTGGGTCTTTTTCTGCAGACTGTGCAGCACGTGGCCGTGTTGGGCGAACACGGCCCGTGCCGAGCTTACTGTAAACGAATAATTTCGTCGGACGGTTCTGTTTTCCTGCATGGGGTGCTGGTTCAAGTTTCCCTTGCATCCTTTGCCATCTCAAGTGTGTTTTATTCCTGAAAATTAAAACTAACTAGAAAACATAAAAATTAATCTAAACTAAACTAAGGATAGTTCCGCGGAATGCCTCCGTGGTGCGCCACGTTTATAAGGGTCCTTGGCTAGACCCAAAGCATGGTCATATGTTACCCAAGTGGGATGTATTGCATCCCATGTTACACCATCGGAGAGCGTCATCCAAGCTCGAGTCTATGACCTTCATGTAGTTGACCGGGTCTTCGTCCTCTACTCTTTTTCCACACTCAAACTTCACTTCCTTGTCCCCAAACTTCAATGTTAACGTTCCGTCATTCATGTCCACCACCACTTGGGCGGTGGCTAGAAATGGCCTCCCGAGGATGAGAGGGACATCGGTGTCTTCTTCCATGTCTAGGATGACAAAGTCGGTTGGGAAGACGAAGTTGTCTACTTTTACCAATAGATTTTCAGCGACACCTTGTGGGAATTTGACGGATCTGTCGGCGAGTTGTATGCTCATCTTTGTAGGGCTTGTTGCTCCTAGGCCGAGTCGTTTGAACATCGATGTGGGCATGAGGTTAATGCTAGCCCGAAGATCGGCTAATGCATTACGAACGGGGGATTCCCCAATCGAGCAAGGAATCATGAAGCTTCAGGGATACAGTCCTAAATAGCCGGGTTATAGTATTAATAGTAATTAACTTATGAGGGGATCAAAGAGTTTGGACCCCCGCCATCCAATACCGTTAAGTATTGAAGGAGGTCCTACTAAATTTGACCCAGGTCCATTGCAGGACCTCTAAACGCTGAACAATGGCAAGACCTTTACCAAACCGTTCCCTTAACCTCCGACCAGGTAGCCAACATACCTCCATATAGACCGTGGAGATATGAATGGTGAAAATCTTTTATTTTAAATAGACAGTAAAATAATGCCAAGACACCACGGACAAACGATAAAGAAAGATCACCTTCAACATAAGCAACTAGTTATTAAAGTCATTAATACAAAACCAAGTAAAAAGTGCGAAAAGATTAGAAATAAAAAGTATTACACTAGACACTTTGTCTTCACCAAGTGATGTAAGAGACTTAGGCAAACATGGCCTTGATTGTCAAGAACTCTTACGATCAATCTTGGATCCCGAGACGACTCACACACTCTACGATGGACAATGGATGATGGTGGTGGATGATGGTGTTATGGTGGTGGTGGGTGGTGGGTGAAGTGTGAGAGAGGTGGTGTGCCAAGGGATGGTTTGAGCTTGAGCCAAGCACTCCTATTTATAGGCTGAACAGAAGCTCGGGCACGGCCCCGTGTCCACATCCTCTCTTTCTTCATTTAATGCAGCTTTGTCTTATTAGTTGACCACGCCCCCGTGTCCGCTGAGCACGACCCCGTGTGCAGAAGAATCTTTGTACTATGAAGATTTGCCTGGATTGTGTGAATCTTATAGTTGACCACGGCCCCGTGTCCGCTGAGCACGGCCCCGTGGTGGGCAATAGAAGCTTCTACCACTTTGTCTTTTCTGCTGACACTTGGGCACGCCCCCGTGCTGGCTGAGCACGGGGCGTGTTCAGTCTTCTGTTGTCTTGTTTTGCTTGGGAAGATGCTGTCGTGGGGTCGGGCATGTCACGTCTTGTTCCTTTTCTTGTATTTATGTTAGGTTTTGATGTCTTTTTGCTTCTTTTGTTAATTTGAGCTCATTTAATCCTGAAAATACAAAAGGAAGACAAAAGCACACTTTTTCCAACATTAGTACTAAAAAAGGGTTAGTTTTATGCCACAATTGATGTAATTTATATGTTGCATTTTGCACACATCAAGTGCTAACACGTTCTCAGGTGTTAACAAGAATTTATTATCTTAAAAAGGATTTACCATCATGGCAATGTCTAAAATGACATATATGCTAGGTTATACCTTCAAGATTTTCTTTTGAGATTTAATGGCAGATCAATTAAATATTGAATTGATATTTTGATATATATATATATATATATATAATAACAATTGTAATTTCAAAGAAAGGAAACTTCATAATAAGTCCTAAAAATTACAATAATGCCCTAAACGGGTCTTTAACAAATAACTTGTCCACGCAGGGACTAAAATAAGAAGACAAGTCCACACAGGGACTAATTACATAAATAAAATGTCCACGCAAGGACTTAATTGAAAATGAAATTACAAAACAGTAAATAAGGATTTCTAATAATCCCTCTTCTTCCCTTTAATGAGGTTTGCCAAACCCTTTAGAAGACCGTGGCGACTTCTACGCTCTTCGTCTACCCTTTGTTCCACCTCATGCAACCTCTGGAGTATTTCTTGCTGCTACGGGGGTTGCTGGATTTGAGGTTGAGGCGGCTGCTACTATTGTGGTTGAGGAGGTGGTGGGTATTGATATCCATATGCAGGGTACCCAGTTGGGTACGTAGGTGGAAAGGGTCCCGGGTAGAGAGCATTGTAGTTTGCCGCTTCAATGTATGGGTCAACTGCAGGTGCATTGTTGTAGTTATAACTCGAATAAGCTGGCTGCTCAAACGGGTTGTACCCACCTGCACCTGGGTAAGATGGTATTGGGTTTTCATAACCCATTGGTGGTGCTGGTGCGACTGGTGCAGAGTCGACTTCAGAAACTGCATTTGAAGGCCCACCCATTTGCGGGTCTTCATAAAGCGGCAGGTAGTTGCTGTTGCTGGAGTGTTGGGGGTGCTGAAGTTAAAACCCCCACGCACGGACATCCGTGCAGTTCTTCTCCGCCTCGATGGTTCGGGAGGCGGTGGCTGCTCTGGCGCTGGTGGTGGTGGCGGCGTGACCGCCTGGAAGTATGGGTCCTCAAAAGGGACCTGCTGGTGTGGTGGTGAGTTGCGGTAAGGGGGAGTATACTCCCACTTGTATGAAACCCATCTTTCAGCCCAGATGTCAGGGCCCTTGTATGGCGAGCCATGAAAAGATGATCCACTCGAAATCTCAATGGGATGCGTCGGCGTCCCAGAAGGCGGCATTTCAGGATCTGGATCCTCGTCCATTTCCATTTCCATATCCTGGTACTCAGGTAAGTGGTCAGCTGGTCCCAAAGGGTTTTGACCCTCTGGTTCTTAGATTTGGTTCATCGGGTTGAACAGCTCTGAAAATAAGGTATTGGGTTCTGAAAGGAATGGTGTGAACCCGATCGCTGTAGGGGAATGTAAGAATGATGAGAGTTGTTGGGCTTGTCCTCCTGATGCGGCCCCAATGAATGATGATAAGATGGTGAGGAGCTAAGTGAGACAGAGTGTCTCGCGGGCTCCAAGTAGGTCCTCCAGTCTTCGTGTGGGCTGGAGCTGAGTGTTATCGATGGTGTGCGCCGGTGAGATGGCCCGTCTTCATGATCATTCCTAGCTACTATAGGTGCCTTGCCTCGTCCTCCACGTCCTCTTACTCTTGGCGGCATGCTTGAAATAATCCTGTCAAAACAAAAACAGACACAGCAAAAACAATTTAAGATCAGGATTAATCCTAAGTCGTTTGCCTAGACTCGGAAGTCAAGGAATGTGCAACTGTGTCATTGAGATTAAACACAAAAGGCTAGTGTTTAATTCACTCAATGTTGGCTCTGATACCAACCTGTCACACCCCGGTATTTCCACATATTACCGGTGGGCCCGACGGGGAGTATCGTGACGTAGTTGATATCGTCATAGTCAAATGTATACAGTTTAATGCACAGCGGAAGTCTTGGATGAAAATATTATTACAAACTGAAATTCAAAGTATAAATAAATATTATACACACGGTTGTAAGTGGATCCACAGGCGGATCTTAAAACAGAAATATAAATATCGTTCAACAGACTTTAGACGTTCAGAACTTGCAAGATTCTTTATTAATGCTCTGAGCTCCCAGCCATTTATGTACGGTACCTGTCACTTAGTCTTTTTTGATAAAATACATCAGTTTACACTGGTAAATACAATTAACCGACTCTTTTGAAAACATTTATGAAAATTTGGTTTAAATGCACAAGGCACAAACATTTTATAACTTGGGACAGTTATATTAATAACAATCTTGTATCAGATTTACATGTTTGTCCAACATTTAGGGCCGGTATAAAAACCGAACAAGATTAATCGACACACCACAAATATAAACTCATAAGAAGTTTCCTCACGAGTGAGTATATCTTTTACATACGCAACAGACAGGTGTATGCCTACACCCCGAGCTTAAGTCGTGGCCATTCACGCTTTTTGAATGAGCCAAGGATATCCAGAACACGGTCGTTAACCCCCAATGTTATTTGTTATCAAGCAACACTGATTAAAATGGGATTATACAATTTAACCATATTCGATTAAAAGGTTTCTACACCCAACCAAGCGGTAATAATTTACCGTATCCCAAGCCCGTATAAGGGAAAATAAGTTAAAAGTATTTACCTGAGCTAAATGTAAATTATACTCAGTCGTATATTCTAATCAGCAAGTGCAAGTACTTCTACCGGGGCTCTCAATCTGGAACGAAGGTTTTACTAACCTATTAAATTCCTAACGGGTCTTATTTAAGTTCTAACTTAGACTGGTTAGTTTCAAAGAAAGGTTTACGGTACGAAATGCTAGATTAAGCGGTGACCAGATTGGAATGTGATTTAGACCCGACAAGTATGAAGACTTGTTTATAATGGGTAAACTAAATACATTCTGGATTTTGAAGTAAAAATGATAAAGTTTGACCCGTTTCGGCTAACTTATGCAAACTAGTTACATAAGCCGTACCGAACGCGTATATGCATAACGGGTAACCGGATGAGTCATGTACAAGTCTCACAAGTTAATATGCTTTAAATATAATATGGTATCAGTAGGATATCAACAATTGTGCCCAAACGAATTTAAAACCAATTTAAGTCATGAAAGGGTAATTTGGTCATTCTAAAGTTTATAAAGGAGGTTTAATAGCAAACTGAGGTTCTGGTCTAAAATATTCAGTAAAAATATTTATTTTATCGATTTACATCAGTAAGATATCATACATATGTGTGTTTAATCATTTATGGCCAAACTATGCACCGTAGGGGCATTTTGGTCATTTCACATATGCTTTTAAGGTCAAATTTGGAAATCTGATTTCAAAACTTATACTTACTATTAAAGTATTAAAATTTATTTTTAAAATCAGTAGGTAATAAGTCTTAGGTGCTAAATATGGTTTTAAACCACACTACGCGCCTAATTCCCATAAAAGTCGATATTTGACGATACTTGATATGTTTAAGGAAATCTGAGATTTTTATCAGTCTTAAATGCTCAAAATATTTTATTTAATATATAACATCAGCAGGAAAAAGTTTGATATGTAAATGATGTGTAAAACTCATTTTATTGATGAAAAGGGCATTATCGTCAATAACCGAGTTCATGCAAGAACTCTATGTTATGGTCAGTATAAAATTTGACCAAAAATTCTAAAATTACATAAAAATTATATTAAAACAGTAGGTAACAAGTTTGGTGTCAAAAATTGGGTTTAAATATGATTTATGCTGAAAATGCCATTTTAATTAACAAAAATTTTTGTTTTACGATATCTTGCATAACTTTTATTTGAGACCATAAACCGTTGTCAAACTTTTCTGACATACTTATATATTAGTAATAAAGCTTTTTGTCATCTCACATTTTCAAAAATATCGTTTTAATAACATAAGGGCATATTAGTCAATTTTAAGCATATTAACGGAATCATGCAAATAACTCTGATTTCTATGGGATCATGTAGTATATCCTCAGAGGGTTATACTATCATATAATATGGTCACAAAGGAATCCTAAGGCATAACTAAACTAAGCTAAATCGGGTCAGAACTGAAAGTCAACACAAAAGTCTACTTTTGCGACTTTCGGTTGCGAACCGAGCCTAAACTCAGAATTGTCGGGTTGAACATGCCTAAACATTTTCTTATATTATTCACCAAGTTATTTTAGTGACAAAAATGTATTTTATAGCTTCTACATTATCAGTTATGAATTATTTTATAAAAACTGACTCATTTGACTTTTCTGTTAAGTACTTTGACCCGACAATTGACCAAGTAAATGTGATAATTAGGAGGTGCCCTTTTAAGGGTTTAATACCTACATAATTATCAACAGATATCCCCTTTCAATTCGAATAATCGCTGGAGCATTAGTGATTAATCACAAAGTCAAAGCGTAATTACGATATCTTTGACTTTCGGTCATTAAACTAATAAAAGCTTGATTACAGAAGCTAAGAACACTTACAAAGGTCCTTAGCAAGAAGATTTGAACTAATAGAGCTTCCTTAATGCTTAGGATGCTCCAGAGAACTCAACTTGAGAGTTTGAAATCTGATTTTTGAAGTGTGCAAGAACAAGTGAGAAATGAGGGCCTTTATATAGGGGAATTGAGTGAATCAAGATGATTACAAGTGTCCCAGGTGAATTATGATGCTCCCATGTGTCCTAATGGTTTTCCAAAACTGTTAACATGCTGCTGTTTTCGATTCAGGGATTGCAGAAGATCTTCACAAGATTGCAGGTTGCATGCTGGGCACCTGCCAGTTCTGCTGAAAAACCTCCTCCGTCGCGCCACGCGCCATGTAAGGCTGATCCTGGCGCGCCACGCGAGGCAACCATTTTTAAAGTTGTTTTATTTGTTTGCATGTTTAGTCCCTGCACTTTCTAAACTCGAATAATTGACTTTTATTGCATGATGGGTCCACATAATCAGGTCTGAGATGATCTTGGGAGTGGAAACATACATTAATTGGTTTTGGATGTATTGAAAAAGTCTCTCGATTGAAGAATTACCATATTTACACTTTGACCCCCTTTTCTTGGAAATTTCAATTTACATCTCAAGATTGAACCGGAACTTTAATAAATCATTATCTAATATATATGAGGGTATTTTAATATATTACAAGGCTTTGGGAACGTTAAAAGGTCACTCAGAGGTAAGAATTAACATGTTGACACTTTTAACCTCTGTTTGTAACTTTTGATTTTTATTCACAAACGGCTTCTTGTGTCTGACAATTTATTCAATCACTAATACGAACATAATATGAGGTCATTCAGAGGCACAAGTTTGGCATGTTGACACTTTTGGTCCTTCTATTTACTTCTTTTCACTGTTTGGCAACTTTAGTCCTTTAAAGTTATCTTTTAACATGATCAGGGTTTATGACACGTATCACCACTGTATTGGACATGATTTTGCGAGGTGTTACAAGATAATGCCTTGAGCATCACACAATACATGTGGCATCATCTTGGAGCTTCACAACAATTATAAATACATCTATGTTCAGCCAAATTCATTGCTCATTTCCATTTTCTTATCTCATAACTCAAAGTTGGAGTTGCTACCACTTGTGGAAGCCTCCCATCTGAGTTTTCTAGTTTTTTTCTAGCCTTAGAACATTTTGTAAGTGTTCTTTCATGGCTAGTTCATTTATTTCAGCAATTACAAGCTGAAAGTCAAAAAGTTTGACTACCGTTTAGCTTTCGGTTTTGACCATGAATTGGTCAAGTCAAAGTTAAATTTAACATTGCAACGTGATCATAATAACGATGGTTATAATCCCTTGAGATTATACCTACTGATTACCACGTTGATTAGTCGAAGTGACGAGTCAAAGTTTCGGTCAAAATGCACGATTATGTGCATTTTGCGACGAAACTATTTTCGGGTATCAAAACACTTTGTTTTGATATCAAATCAGATTTCTAACTTAGTTAAATATATTTTAACATGTTTAACTCATCACTTCTAGTTTAGTGCTTGTTTAGGGTCGTAAGTCAAGCGGTCTCGACAACCGCTTACACTTTCGCACCCGACCCATTTGGTCGATCATTAGGATCCAACCAAACATATTATGTGACAATAGTTGTATAGGGAATAAGCTTCCGAGGTTATACCTTATGGTCACTTAGTTTAATTAGTTGTATGATAGGTAGTTAATATGCCTTAGGAAAATGACCAAAATGCCCTTTTTACGTATAATCTCAATTTAAGCATATGTAACCAAAAATTTGACACTTAAACTGATTATGCAACATAATTAAACATGTTTAGGCATATAATACTTATCATAGGACTAGTTAGGCCATCCGAACGCACATTTGCGCAAATGACGCGTTAAAGTAGCGTAAACTACCTTAACGGGTCATAACGGGTCATAAGCACTTAGGATATATTTCAAATCAGAATTTAGGCTTTGTTAAACCATATCATATGAGTTCTAACACTCATTTGGTTTACAAGACCTTATTCTATCCGATCTCCCAATTTAGGCCTCGATTATTAACATAGTGATACGATACTAGGTGGTGCCACTTGATTCCTTGATTTCCCGAGCTTTGTTAGGACACTTAATCAAGGATACTTGCAATCTCAAGTGAGTACATAGCTCCCCTCTTTTATGCTTTCAGTTGTTTTGGGGTGACTCATATGTGCTAAATGCTTTTCCAGCTTTTATAAACAAATGCTATGGTTTATATAAAACACGATGATTTCAATAATGTGAACGAACTTGTTGGGGCGTTAGTCGAAAGACATTCGAATGACATTCATTAACTATGATTAAGCTGACCAGTTGTATGTTATGATACCATAGGATCTGACAAATCCCGTTATCGGACTATTCCTTTGGTGGGTAATGTGGGTAACGACAGAACCTGTTATTTTAACAAACCCTTTGGTGGTTTGTTAGTCGATGTTAAAGAGGTCTTTCAGGGCCTATTAAAGATACTCCATGGGTGGTATATCGAGTCAGAACACAGGTTTGAATGTATTCTTTAAAGAACGACCAAAAGTTAGTTTTCATTTTCACAATTAAAACACAAACGATTTAAACGATTGGAACGATTTGAACGATTGAACGATTTGAACGATTTGAATGATTAAACGATTTGAACGATTGAACGATTTGAACGAGTTGAACGATTTTGGACGATTGGTTTATGGTAAGTGATTAGATAATGGGACGGGTGTAATGTGATAAAAGCATGGTGGATACGCTGCCGGTACTTCCTATATATAAGTGCTTTTATCACATTACATGTCGTAGCGTTATCTAGATCACTTGGACAAATGTTTTCAAACGATGACACACAACGACATTTACTTAAAGATATAAACCGTACAATGTTTACTTTAAAAAAAATGACTTACTACTTGGTTTTACAAAGACAAATGTTTTCAGTCAAGATTCATGGCTACAATGGTTTTGGTTTTACATATATCAACTTGTAAAGTTGATAAAACATATTGCAATATCAAACACTTTTGATTTCAAGGTACATACTCGACAACTCTAGTAGTTGGTCGAGGTATTGCAATATGAATTCAAGCCATGAATTTGACATATAAAACCTATGTAGTCACCGACATTTTTATGCTGACTGTTTTTCACATATGTTTCAGGTTCTATTATGTAACGATTGTTGATTGCTTGCCACACATTAGATGGATACGGGCCTTAGTGACTTAAAACTTTAAAGTCAATTGTTGTATTTATTTGGTTCATATCAAAATAATGAGTCAATTAACGAAATAAAACAAAACTTCAATTACTGTGTGTTGTGAAACAATGATTCTGTTACGACACTCCCCGACGTTTCCACCGCGGTTTGTTGTATTACGCGGGGTTGGGGTGTGACAGAAGAGTTGGTATCAGAGCTTATGGTTATAGGGAATTAGGTTACTAGTAATGCTCTTGACCTAGTCTATAACCTTTCTAGGACCCTAACGCAAGGGAAATTGCGTTTAGATTCTTAATACAATACCAATCACCTATTCTTAGGTGATTAACAAAAACAAAACACAATTCATTCTCTCGAGTCAAATTTTTTCAAAAACATCACAAGAAATCATCTATCCTTAGATGATTTGTTTTAGGATTTTAAGCCTTTGGTGTTTTCAAAATCTCGTCAAAGTTTGGGTCTTTATAATGTGAACACATGCAATCAGGAAGGGTGGGTTCCTGTACCTTGAGTTTTCTGTCTAAGGCTAGAGTGTTCGTACAAATCCGCAGTATCGGACCAGCCACTCTTACCTGGGAACTCTTGGGGTGAGTGTCCACTTATAGGTTAAAGCATGTCTTCGCAATACATTATTATGATCCATTTACTTTGATTAGTCACCGTGTCGATATTTTTAAACATTCTGTTTTGACTATCCAATGCCATCTCACTCGTTTCCTCTCATGTTTCTTTGCTATTTTAGAAAATGCCTCCTAGACGCGATCAAACTCAGGATGTTGCACTCGCAGTCCTAGTCACTCAGCAGATTGCTGCTGTGATTCCGAACCTTATTACCCAGATAAACCAAGCGAATAATAATAACAACAATAACAATGCTTAGTGTTGCTACAAAACGTTCAATTCGGCTAAACCACTGAAATTTTCTGGGTCTCAAGGAGCAACTGCGCTCCTACAATGGTTCGAGAGTCTAAAAAGCACATTCCGACATGTTCAGTGTCCAAATAAGCGAAAGGTTGAGTTCGCATCTAGTGTATTTGAGAAACGAGTATTAACATGGTGGAACGGTGTGATGAGGGATAGGGGTGCCGATGTGGCGATGGCTCAAACTTGGGAAGAGATTCGAGTTCTAATGATGAAGGAATTCTGTCCTCGTCATGAACTCAGGGCACTGGAAAGGGAATTCGACAATCTTAAACAAGATAGCGGTGAGCATCGAGCCTACACTGATCGTTATGAGGAACTAAGTTTGTTATGTCCAACCATGGTTACGCCTTTGGATAAGGCAATTGAAAAGTACATTGATGGTCTCCCTAAGCCAGTTCAGGACATTGTTACTGGTAGTAACCCTACCACAGTTAGACAGGCCATTGAGCTATCCGCTACCCTGACTGAATCTCAGATCAGGAAGGGTAAAATTTTTCGAAAAGGTGACAAGAAACCATCAGATAAGACAAAACTAAAGGATAAGAAGACTGAGTCCTCCAAGAAGTCAAAGAAGCGTAAGGCTTCACAGAACTTCGCCGTAGTTGCTCAAAACAATCAAGCTGCACCTAACCAACCAGCACAACCTCTTGCTAAGAAAACCTATGCTAGTACTGCATCACTATGCAACAGGTGTAATGCATACCACCAAGCTCACTTACAGTGTCGTCAATGCACATCATGTGGGCGACTTGGTCACCTGGCAAATGCTTATCGAACCAACCCAAACCAAGGTGGTCTAAACCAACCTCAAGCAAACCCTGCTCAAGCTCGTTTTCCACCTGGTTCTTGCTATAACTGTGGCGAGATGGGCCATTCTAGAAACAATTGCCCAAAGCTTGTTAATGCAAATCCAGCTCGAGGATGAGCATTTGGCTAACTGGAAAACGATGCTGCTTTGAAACAATTAGACTTTATGTTTTATTTCTCATGTATCCAAGAAATTTGAAACAAAGCAGTTTGGTTTATAATAAATCTTTATTTACATTTTGATGTACGAAAAACAAATGTAGTTACATGTATGAATGACATACCCCTACGATACCGACACCAAGGAACCGTGTTCCTTGCAAGACAAACTACTCTTGTAGTCCTTCCATTTTGTGATCGCTCGCGATCTCCACGAAAATCCTAAGTACTCGTTTCTTCTAAGGAAACAAAATACAAGGTACAAGTTACAACTCTGGACGAATACTCAAAGTACCACTTTAAATCCTTGCTAGGATATCTAAGGGTACTTTTCATAAGTCCTTAATTGGTCTTATGCGATGTGTCTATGTACATATCAATTCTTTCTAGTTTCAGGACAATATACATAGTATATGATTTCAAAACATCATTCATGATTTCAAAGACATTTCATATGGTTTAAAAACATTTAAACATAGTATATTTTTCTAATATACCAAGTGCATAATTTCAAAACATCATCCATGTTTTCAAAAACCTCATACATGATTCCAAAGGCATTTCACATGGTTCCAAAACATTTTTACCTAATATACCTAGTACATGATTTCAAAATCATTACATAAGGTTTCAAAAAAATATTAAACATATTTTCAAAGATCCCATGTATAGTTTTCAAAACAATCTGCTAGTATGTTGACTGAGGATACGTAGTACATGATTTTTGAGGAAATTCTGCTTCGTATGTTGACTTAGCATACCTAGTACAAGGTTTTGAAACAATTTCTCTCTACACGAATTCAAAAATCCTTATAGGATCTTCCTATCTTCATAGTTAGATCCTCGTGGATGTTTAAGAAAGTCGTATAAGTAATATATTAAAATATACATTGGTTTTAAGATAGTTAAACATATACATTGGTTTTAAGAAAGTCGGATAAGTAATATATTAAAATATATTTTAGTTCCAAAATAGTTAAACAGGTAGTATATCAAATATACTTTAGTTGTTAAAATAATAGTTTTCGGTAGTACATTATAAATATACTTTGGTTTAAGAATGAAAATATCGGTAGTATATCATTTTATACTTTGGTTTTGTAAATAACATATCAAATTATGCTTTCGTTTGGAAAATAACATATCAACTATGCTTTAGTAAATAACAAAATATGTGTTGGTCTTATACATAGTATATCAAATTATGCTTTAGTAAACAATATCACATATGGGAGCATATCAAACTATACTTTGGAAGTATATCAAAATATACAAAAGAAAATGCGATTTAGAATTCATTCAAACCTTAGTGTATCAAACTACACCTTAGAGACTATAGAAATACCACAAAGGCAATCTCTATTTGGATAAAATTTGGTTTCTGACATTCCATACAACAGGAATGGGGTGTCTAGTCCTATAGCGCTATATCATACTACCAATATGTTTGGTGAATGTATAAAGTAAGTATAACCCAACAATTAATTTTATAATCTTTGAAAAATTAGTGTTTAAACCATAGATAATCATTCAGTTTGTCAAAAGATAAATACTAGCATGTATAATCAATTTATACTTTGAAATCATGAAAATAACAATTAAGCACACATGTTTCACCCCAAAACATTTGAAAACAGTAAAAGAGGGGACTATGTACTCACTTGAGGATGCTTATAAGTCTTGAATAACAACCAAGCAAAGCTAGAGGGATCACGGAAATTAATCGGCACCTAGTATAGGTAACTACATTAATAAACCGGACCTAAATCGTAAGATCGGATAGGATGAGGTTTCGTAAACCAAATGAGTGTTGGAACTCATATGATATGGTTTAACAAAGCCTACATACTAAATCGAAACCTAACCTAAGTGCTTACGACCCATTACGACCCGTTTAGGTAGCTTACGCTACTTTAACGCGTCGTTCGCGTAAAACGCGTTCAGAACGCCTAACTAGTCCTATGACTAGTATTATATGCCTAAACGTGTTTAAATATGTTTCATAATTAGTTAAGTGACAAAAGTTTGGGTTTCATATGCTTAAATACCAATTATGCATGAAAAGGGCATTTTGGTCATTTAACTAAGGCATATAAACTACCTATCATACAACTAATTAAACCTAAGTGACCATAAGGTATAACCTCGGAAGGTTATTCCCTATACAACTATGGTCACTAAACATGCTTGGTCGGATCCTATTGATCAACCAAACGGGTCGGGTTCGAAAGTCTAAGCGGTTGTTTAGACCACTTATCTTACGACCCTATATAAGCACAAATCTAAAAGTGACGAGTTAAATGTCACACCCCCAAAATCCACAAGCGGAGTGTCACCGCATGGAGGCGTGACTGACCAGGATCAAGCCACCAATCATATTGAACAACGTAATTAAGTAAATAAAACCAACCACAATATAATTGGTGTCCAAAAGAAAGTAAGCAACTTTAAGTTAACAGCGGAAGCTTAAAATGTAAAACCTCAAACATAAGTAGTAATTTCATAAGGTTTAAATGTTTAACATGGAACTCAACAGTCCATGTCCCACAACGACCACTCCTCCCTGTGCAAGCTCCATAAATACCTAACGACCTGCAAGGCATGTAACAACGAGTCAACAACAAAGTTGAGCAAGTTCACAGTTGGTTGTTTAGTTTTAAAAGTTTGTTTCGAAAACCATAAGTTGTTTCGTAAACCATAAGTTATTTCGTAAACCATGAGTTAACCAGTATCTTTGTTTCCCAAACCATATCCATAATCAGTGGGGGCTTCCTTATGTGAACCACTAGACCGTTACCATATTGACAACTGACGAAAGTAAGTTGTGCCCTAAGTCAATGTCTATCATCATTGACTGAGTGCCCAGATCCATTAGTACACGCCCGTCTTACGGGCAAGGTGTGAGGCTTGTCAACCCTAATAGCGCTATTAACTAATGACCCGCTCGCCATTGGCCCGGCGATTAAGTCGATACAAAAATGAGGGACTTAATGATAGAGTTTTGTCTAGTAAGTTTAAGGTTGTTGTCCTACCCAAGGAGGACGAAGGTACGTAATCTACCAAGGAGAATACGCAGATTTAATATTGGCACCCTACCCATGGAGGATTGTGGTACATATCCTACCCAAGAAGAATATTTAGGTTTCGTTTTAAATTCCATAACCCATTCCCAACCACCGGGAATCCCATGCCTTATAAAGAGTGTGAACTCACCTCGGTTTGCTCGGTATACTTATCTACTTGTGCACAAACAATTCAGTCAAAGCCTATAGTATGCATGTATACACAATCAGTTTATGTTCGTAATGACTCACATGCAATCTAACATCACAAAGTGTACTTGGCAATTAACATCATGTAACACGTAAACAATTATTTCAAGTTCATACAATTCATGCTCCACATAAATGATTTCTCAGTCTATTCTAACATAGTTAGTTATCCATTAAAAGACTTAACAGACTTAACTGAGTTACTGTGATTGTTTCTCAACTTGACGAACATCCCTGTTTCGTCGCGATCTCCCTTCGGCGAAAAACCCCAGGAGACGAAATCCCACAGGTTTTCGTCGTGAGTGCAATTTCGTCGGGACAGGGTTTTCGTCGGGAGGAAGCATGACCATCAACAACAGTTACATATCACCTAAACCCTAATGATCGTCTAACAGTTACGTCGGCTTCAACAATCATTCGCTCAATCAGATCTATTCATACCAACACATGAATTACTCAGTTAACTGTTTGCATCATCTACAACACAGGAAAATCAACCTAACCAAATCATTAAATCCATACTGTTATTCGATCAGTTCCATTTATGACAAACAGTTCAACATTACCATCACCATAGATTCATCAAATAACATGCATACATCATCCTAAAAAGCCATTCCTCACATGTTTCTATATTAGATTAGCAACCACTTTCTTAGTGTACAGTTTTATAGCACCATTATTATTGCAAACAAACCCTACTTAATATGAATGTAACACTATGAACCTATGCCAGAGTGATCAAGCATCAGCACGTATCGACCGATAACATACGGGTATTAACAAAACACTAACCGTATCGAATGTTTTGAATGAAGACAATCTCGAGCGCTGACGAATCTGCCGTCGGGTTTCAAAGGAGAGAGTGAGAGAAGGTGAGAGGTGATTAGGGTTTGCCGGTTATAATTTTCACGTAAGGGTTGTGAACAAAACGCTATAACTGGTCGCTACTAGGCGAAAGGCCCATTCAATGTTTTCGCCGGCCTGCTAGTTGACGAAGACTCCGATGTTTTTGTCAGGGGGTGTTTTCGCTAGGGGGGGGGTGTTTTCGCCAGAGAGATAAGTGGCACATGCATGCATTTTGTTTATCACTTAGACAGTTAGACAATTTACAAATTCCCAATATAAACAAATCCTAACATTCATAAGGCATTAAATCAAACACGAACAAATTATGACGCAACGAATTTCAAAAGGCAGTAGTGAAAACAAGTAAGTAATGTGTCGAGAAAGACCTTCGAAACTCGAGTTGTCACATCATCCCCAACTTGAAAGAAATTTCGTCCCGAAATTTAGCACGTGGTTACTGAGGAAGCTAGTTGTGTTGAGTTGTTTCCTGGTTTTCCTGGGGTGTCACATCATCCCCGCGTTGGTTTGGAATTTCGTCCCGAAATTCCACAGTAGCTTCAGCCTCAGTTGTGACACCTGTACCTCTGCGACCATCAAAAAAATACCAAACCAATGAAATATTGTATTTCATACTTGGGATTTGTATAAATATGTGTATCTTTTGCACATATCAATTCTTGTTCGATTTCAAGCTTTAAATCGCTTTCTAGAAGGTTATACGCGCACTGATGCGTAAATATAACCAGTTTAATGCAACGAACACTCTGGAATAGTGAAAAAGGCTTAACATACCTTAAATAACCTTTACATAACTTAGAAATAAGTTTTGGAGGGTTTGGTGTGGCGAAATCAAGTTTATTCGCTTATAGGGACTAATTTCGACAAACTACGAAAGTATGCCGATTTGTACTGTAACGAACATTCCGGAACATGACCATAAGTTAAACATACCCTAAATATCCTTTAATCAGCTTATAAATAGGCTTTGAGGGGTTCGGTGTGCTAAAATAAACTTTTTGGTCATTCAGGGACTAAAAGCGTCAAAAAGTGCATAAGTTTGCATTTTCGCGCATATCTTACGTTTTGAATACATCCGGACATCCAAAAATTTATGTAATCATTAAAATATTTTATTTTAGTGATTTGCATGATAAAATTCCATTCGTCGCGTAATTTGGATCGTTTTTCGCATTCATTCGTGTTTCGTCGTAATTAACCGAACAATGCAACCGTACGACCAAACGAACCGACATCCGAGATATTTTTGAGCATGTTTCATGTTCCCTATATTTTAACTTCATTTTAGAGCCTTTAAAAGGGATTAACAGGGCTTAAACGAGTCAAAAATGCATCAAAAACCATGTTTTGCACATACAGGGACCAAAATTGACAATCTGCCATAGTTATCTTAGGAAGGGACCAAAATGAAAAATCTAAATTCCAGCTTGTTCCAGTTTTTCTCCTCATTTGCACACGGTTTTAATGAAACTAGGGGCTCCCATGTTTCACAAACCATGGGCACATGTGTACGGATGAGATCGAAGCTCGTTTTTCGAGAAACGATCCTAACGGTCCTAGAAATCCTATAAATACCCATGCTTCTCGGTGTTGCAACTCACAAAATCTGATCAATTTGCTCTAAGTTGGGGCTTAGCACCTCATACCTGAGCAAGTTGTTTGACTTTCTGCTTTGACCAGTTTATGGTCAACATGAAGTTCATTTGAACTTCATAACGTGAGCGTAATCACGATGGTTTTAGTCTCTTGTGACTATACCTACTGATTACCACGTTATCTAGGCATAGTGGCGAGTCGTAGTTTCGGCAAAAATGCGTATTCTTGAGTATTTTGTAACCAAACTACTTTTAGGTATCAAAACCGTTTGTTTTGATACCAAACCTGTTTTTAAACCTCGTTAAGCATGTTTTAACATGTTTAGCTCGTCACTTTAGGTTTAGTGCTTTTGTAGGGTCGTAAGGTAAGCAGTCTAAACAACCGCTTATACTTTCGAACCCGACCCGTTTGGTCGATCATTAGGATCCGACCAAATACATTAGGTGACCATAGTTGTATAGGGAATAACCTTCCGAGGTTATACCTTATGGTCACTTCGTTTAAGTAGTTGTATGATAGGTAGTTTATATGCCTTAGATAAATGACCAAAATGCTCTTTTTACGCATAAATTTATTTTAAGCATATGTAACCTAAATTTTTACATATAAATTGATTAGGTAACATTATTAGACATATTAAGGCATATAATACTTATCATAGGACTAGTTAGGCGTTCCGAACGTGTTTTACACGAACGACGCGTTAAAGTGGCGTAAGCTACCTTAACGAGTCGTAATGGGTCGTAAGCACTTAGGTTAGGTTTCGTTTTAGAATGTAGGCTTTGTTAAACCATATTACATGAGTCCCTACACTCATTTGGTTTACGAAACCTCATTTTATCCAATCCTCCGATTTAGGTCCGTTTATTTACATAGTTATCTATATTAGGTGCCGTTTGATTCTGTGATCCCTCTAGCTTTGCTTGGTTGTTGTACAAGACTTCTAAGCACCCTCAGGTGAGTACATAGTCCCCTATTTTACTGTTTTTCAAACGTTTTGGGGTGAAACACATGTGCCTACTTGTTACATTCATGCTTTCCATGTTTTCATATCATATACTTGCTATGATCATTAGTACACTATTAGTACATGATTTCATTATGTTTTGCTATGTATGTTCACTTAACATGCTAGCACAATTGTTTTACGTTTTGAACCATTTGTAATCGTTGGATGTATGTGAACCATTTGTAATCATTGGATGTATGTGAACCATTTGTAATCATTAGATGTATGTGAACCATTTATAATCGTTGGATGTATGTGAACCATTTGTAACCATTTGATGTATGTGAACCATTTGTAATCGTTGGATTTATGTGAACCAATTGTAACTATTTGAACCATTGGGTTAGGGAAGTGATTAGGTAACTGGGCGGGTGTAATGTGTTAAAAGCATGGTGGATACGCCGCTGGTACTTCCTATATATAAGTGCTTTTAACACATTATATATCGTTGCGTTATCTAGATCACTTGGGTAAACGATTTTGAAACGATGTCACACAATGATGTTTTCTGAATAATATAAACCATACGAGTTTTTATTAACGAGTTTATACGAGATATTTTACAATTTGATTTCATAAAACAAATGTTTTGGAGTTAAGAATCATGGCTACGAGATTTTATAAATCATATCCAACTTGATTTGAGTTGGTTAAATTATGTCGCAATACTATACATTTCAAAACAAGGTTTTTAAATAAGTATTGCAACATGTAAAACGAACCATGAATCTGATACTCACATAAAACCTATGTACTCGCCGGCATTTTTATGCTGACGTATTTTCACATGTGTTTCAGGTACCATAGTTGATGATGTTTGATGATGATTGTTGATTATATTTGTGTACGCTCACATAGGAATGGACGAGGCCTTAGTGACTTAATAACAATGAAATTCTATTTGTTCATGTTTTGTTTCAAATTCCAATGTAATGTAATACATTTAATTCAATAAAATGAAATTGTTTAATCCATGGTTGTGAAACAATGATTCTGTTACAACACTCCCCGACGTTTCCGCCACGTTTTGTTGTTTTACGTGGTCGGGGTGTGACAGAAAAGTTGGTATCAGAGCCAATGGTTATTGGAAATTAGGTTATTAGTAATGCTTTGACCTAGACTATAACCTTCCTTGGACCCTAACGCGAGTTTACTTGCGTTTAGTCATAAAACAATACCGTTGCCTATCTTTAGGCAGCAACCACAATAAGAACACAAAATTCGAATCTGCTTTGAAAACTAATCATCTGTTCTAGGATGATTTATTATAAGGTTTCGAACCTTCAAAGTTTTCAAATTCTCATCAAAGTTTAGGGCTACATAATGTGAACACGTGCAAACTGGAAGGGTGGGTGCCTGTACCTTGAGCTTTTTGTCTAAGGCTAGAGTGTTCGTACAAATCCGCAATATCGGACCAGTCACTCTTACCTGGGAACTCTTGGGGTGAGTGTCCACTTATAGGCGAGCATGTCTTCGCGATACATTATGAGGACCTATTTGCTTTGATTCAGCCTTTGTGTGTCATTTGTTTGCTTCGTGGTTCAAACAAATGACCATCACCCATGATTTTGGTAGGTAATTTTAACATCCTATTCTTACCCAAGCCATTTCAATTGTTTTCTCTCTTGTTTCCCCTTTTTAGAATGCCTCCACGACACGAAAATCAGGTACCTATTGAAGAACTGGCAGCTGTCATTATGAAGTAAATGACTGCTGCAATCCCAAACATCGTTGCTTAATGTAACCAAGCTCTCAACAACAATAATGGCCCCTGCAACTTCAAGACGTTCAACTCGGCTAAGCCATCAAAGTTTTCTGGGTCTCAAGGAGCGACTGCACTTCTGCAATGGTTTGAGAGTCTAGAGAGCACCTTCAGGCATGTTCAATGCCCAAATGAGCAAAAGGTAGAATTCGCATCTAGTATCTTTGAGAAACGAGCTTTGACATGGTGAAATGGTGTGATGAGAGATATGGGTGCCGATGTGGCACCGGCTCAAACGTGGGAAGAGCTTCGAGCTCTGATGATGAAGGAATTCTGTCCTAGTCACGAGATCAGGGCCTTGGAAAGGGAATTCGATGATCTTAAGCAAGATAGCGGTGAGCATCGAGCCTACACGGATCGTTATGAGGAGTTAAGTCTGTTATGCCCGAATATGGTTACGCCTTTGGATAAGGCAATCGAAAAGTACATTGATGGCCTCCCTGCCACAGTACAAGACATTGTGACTGGTAGTAACCCCACTACAGTTAGGCAGGCCATTGAGCTATCTGCTACCTTGACTGAATCTCAAATCAGGAAAGGTAAACTTTTCCGAAAAGGTGATAAGAATCCAATCGAAGAATCGAAACCCAAAGAGGAGCAGACTGAATCCTCCAAGAAGTCAAGGAAGCGTAAAGCTTCCCAAAACTTCTCCGTGGTTGCTCACAATGATCAAGATGCCCCCAACCAACCAGCTCAACCCCCTGCTAGGAAGCCATACAACGGAACTGCACCCTTGTGCAACCAATGTAACCTTCATCATCATGCTAGTGTGAAGTGCCGCAAATGCCAAATTTGTGGACTTATAGGTCATACAGCAAGAGTTTGTCGAGCTGCAGTTGCACCCAATCAAGCTGACAACAATCCTGCTCAGGCTCGTTTTCCACCAGGTTCTTGCTACAACTGTGGCGAGAGGGGTCATTTCCAAAGAAATTGCCCAAAGCTTGCTAATGCAAATCCAGCACAGGGATGAGCATCTGACCGACTAGAGGACACCACCACTTAGAAATAATCAGGTCTTATGTATTATTTTCTTTTGTTGTCAAGGTCCATGAAACAGTTGTTATCGTTGTTTATAAATAAATATTTTATTTACATTGCAATGTATTTATGTGGTTGCATGTATAAACAACATATCCCCTACAATACCGACAATCAAGGAACCGTATTCCTTGAAGAGCAGACTACCCCAAAAATTCTTACATTTTATTATCTCTTTCGTTTTCCACGAAAATCCTAAGTACCCGTTTCTTCCAAGGAAACAAAGTACAAGGCGCAAGTTACAACTCTGGACGAATACCCAAAGTGCCACTATAAATCCTTAAATAGGGTACCTAAGGGTATTTCCGTAAATCCTAAATTGTTGTGTACCTTAATTCGAATATTATGTTTCTTTGAAAACAAAAATGGGATTTTGGAAGATCATCCTATCTTCATAGATAGATTCTTGAAAATGATTAAAGTGCCAAATGAAATCCACGGATTGGATTCCTGGTGTGCTTTAAGTATCCGCGTCCAAAGATAACAAATTAAAGGTCAAATTAAACAATTATGTGGTTATGTGCTTATGTGTTCCCTTTTATGTTTTTGATTGATCCAGATTTTTGTTATCCAAATCCTCGTAGAATCTTCCATATCTTCATTTAAGGGATTCATAGTAGGATATCCAAAGGTACTACCTTAAATCCTTAATGGGCTTCTACGTAATAGTAAAGACCCTTGGATTATAATGTACTATTCCATAATTAGACCCCTTGAGTGGTCTAGTTAAACAGACTGATCCAAAAATCTGGTTAGGAATATAATGTGATGATATAGCTGAAAAGACTCCTTGGTGGTCTAATTAAAGAGATCATTTGTCGATCTAATTAAAAGGACCGTATGATAGTCTAGTCACACTCATCACAGGTTTGATTTTCTTCCCCTTCACATTAAAAAACAAACTGTGCGGACTGTGCAAGGAATTACGTAATTATGGATGCATACATAATTATGGAATTCAGTGCACAGAAACCACAACAAGTTTTGTCATGTGTCTAGAGTTGACTCAGTTCATTTCTGTTTCTGAAGAATACCCATTGAGGAAAATGACTCGTTCCGTTCATTTTCGTTCATGAAGAATATCCATCGAGGGAAATGAATATTCTTGATTTTTCCTTCATTTCCGTTTCTGAAGAATACCCATTGAGGAAAATGACTCATTCCGTTCATTTTCGTTTCTGAAGAATATTTTTTTGGGTAAAGGTTTCACCCTGGTAAATTTTATATCACAACAAACGCCAAAAAGAATAAGTGGGGGACAAAAACATCCACCAGTTCATATACCCGACATGCCAGGTATATGTACAACCAAACACAAACCAAACAACGAGAACTAAACAAAAATACAAACTAGCATCTACTTGCTAATCTGCATCACTTTCTACTCCATAGCTCTTAGCCGATCCCTTCATATATCACGAGGCCACTTGGCAACTTCCAGTCACTAATAATTTGGTTCACTGAGGTTGAGTTCTTAAATTTTAGCGTTACCATCTTCAAACGGACCTCAGCAGTAATATCCTCCGCCACTTGGTTGGCTGGTCTCTTCCTATTAGCAAATAATCTAGCATTTCTTTCTTTCCAAACATGATACACTGTTGCTGCCACTAGCAGTCTACCAATGACATTTTTCGCAGCTTTTGATTTGGACGTAGAGATTAAATGATCAAGGACACTCTCCCATTTATCCGAAATATGTTGCATAGACCCTAGCGGCTTGACCTTTTCCCACACTTGAGCCGAGTAAACACATTCAAAAAATAGGTGATTATGAGAATCAATACCATTTTGGCATAGTGAGCAACACATCAGCCGCAAATTGTACTCTCCACCAACCTCCCATTGCTTCAGCTTGTCTTGTGTCTTCAGCTTATTACGAATAACTAACCACAATAGAAACGCATGACGTGGTATACATTGTGAGAACCAAACCACATTATGCCACAGAACTGTATCTCCATGAAGACGAAGTGTTTCCCATACCGCCTTAGCTGAATAAGGCACCTCTTTACCCGCTTCAGTGATCCAGGTGACGGTATCACGCAAATTGGGTTGAAGGTTCGGAGGCTGCAGATTAATAAGGACCGGGTAAACATCTAACCAAGCCGCTGGCCACATCCATTGTCCGTCATTCACAACATCAGCTATTTTAGAGTGGATATAGAACCCAGCTTGCCGTATCATTCTAGGAGTGATAACATTCCCTATCGGATCAACATTTGACCATTTATCATACCATGCCGAAGTACTCATACCATCCCCTATCTTCGACCATATATTGTTGCGAATACTTGATCTAAGAGTCAAGATCTTCCTCCAACCCCAACTATTCCCTTGCTTCAATGGAATATCCCAAAAACTTCTTTGTTTCAACTTATATGTATGAATCCACTTAACCCATAAGGATTCGCGATTAGTGATAAGGCTCCAAACATGGAAGGTCATTAACGCTTTATTAACGTCTTCAACTCGTTTGATTCCCAACCCACCTTCCCACCTTGGCCGACACACATCTTTCCAAGCAACTTTAGCCTTGCCTTTTCCCACCGAACCATTCTTCCAAAGGAAATCTCTCATTTTCTTTTCAAGGCCTTTAATGATACGTTTCGGCATAATGAATACCGATGCCCAATAAACGTGCATAGAAAATAAAACTGACCTTATTAATTGCAGCCTTCCCGCAAAAGAAAGGAATTTGTTGCCCCAGTGAGTAATTCTATTCTCCATTCTTTCAAGAAGCACCTTGCAATCCTTGTACAATAACCTTGTAGATATTAGAGGAACCCCTAAGTATCGCACAGGAAGACACCCCTCCTTAAACGCTAGAAGATCAAGAATATTCTGTTTGACCTGGCTGTTTACATTTGCAAAATAAACAGTGCTCTTTGGAATACTAGGCACAAGTCCCGACATGTTTTTCAACCTTTCTAGCGCATCGAGAACCACCTTAACCGATTTAACCTCTCCTCTAGCAAACATGAGAAGATCATCCGCAAAACAAAGGCTCACAATTCTTTGCTTGTCACATTTATTATGAAATCAAAAATTGATAGATGATGCCACCATGTGATCAAGCTGAAGGGTTAGGACTTCCATCACCAACGTAAATAAATACGGGGACATCGGGTCCCCTTGCCTTAATCCCCTTTGACCTTTGAAGAAGCCATTCAGATTACCATTAATACTCAAGGAAAACGTGGTAGTCGAGACACACGTCATAATCCATTTAATCATACGTTCATGGAATCCAAACCCGGTGATAGCATATTTTAAAAAATCCCAATCCACTGTATCATAAGCCTTTTGAATATCGATTTTAAATGCACATCTGGGTGGCCCTGCGTTTCTATGATAATTATGCATTAGTTCTTGGGTAAGCATAATATTATCCGAAATACGCCTTCCCGGAATGAACGCCGATTGATTTATGCTAACCAGGTCTTGTAAACCATTCTTTATTCGCATTGTAATAATTTTGCTTACACACTTGTAAATGGTGTTGCAACAAGATATCGGCCTATAATCCGTTACATATTCAGGCGTAGAGACCATTGGAATTAGAGCAATAATAGTGTGATTTACCTCTTTCAGTAGCTTTCCATTCCTGAAAAACTCCCTCACAGCACGACAAACATCATCACCAACTATACTCCATGCTTTTTTATAGAAGACTGATGTGAACCCATCAGGTCCAGGCGCTTTATTGTCCCCTATACCAAACATAGCATTCCTTATTTCCTCATCCGAAATTGCCACAACCATAGCTTGTGATTTTGCCCCGGTTAACTTTTTAACAAACAAATCAGGCGACGGTCTCTCCAAGTTTGTAGCCTTTAGACCAAGAAACTTTTCATAGTACTCCAGGAAAGCTTTTGACGCCTCAGCTCCTCCATATTGGGTACCATTAGTATCTTTAATAACCTCAATTCTACTCCTGTGGTTTTTGCTCTTAACTGAATTATGGAAAAAAGCTGAATTTGAATCACCCGCCCCTAGCCATTCAACTTTAGCTTTTTGTTTAAGGAAGCTTTCCTCATCGGCTGAAGCATCATTAAAAGCTTTAAATATAACAGCCTCCTTTTGCCGAAGCACATCATTGAGGAAAATGACTATTCTTGATTTTTCCTTCATTTCCGTTTCTGAAGAATACCCATTGAGGAAAATGACTCATTCCGTTCATTTTCGTTTCTGAAGAATATCCATCGAGGGAAATGAATATTCTTGATTTTTCCTTCATTTCCGTTTCTGAATAATACCCATTGAGGAAAATGACTCATTCCGTTCATTTTCGTTTCTGAAGAATATCCATCGAGGGAAATGAATATTCTTGATTATTCGTTCATTTTCTTTTCTGAAGAATACCCATTGAGGAAAATGACTCATTCCGTTCATTTTCATTTCTGAAGAATATCCATCGAGGGAAATGAATATTCTTGATTATTCGTTCATTTTCGTTTCTGAAGAATACCCATTGAGGAAAATGACTCATTCCGTTCATTTTCATTTCTGAAAAATGTCCATTGAGAGAAATAACAGGATTATGCCTTGCATATATTTGATGGGTTTTTCTACGCAAATAGATAAAAACCCTATATTCCATGCAAGACAATTATTTAACACAGCGTCACAGACAGACTCTAACGAATAAATTTCGGGACAAAATTTCCTAAAGTAGGGGAGACTGTGACACCTGTACCTCTGCGACCATCAAACAAATACCAAACCAATTAAATCTTGTATTTCATACTTGGGATTTGTATAAATATGTGTATCTTTTGCACATATCAATTCTTGTTCGATTTCAAGCTTTAAATCGCTTTCTGGAAGGTTATACGCGCACTGATGCGTAAATATAACCAGTTTAATGCAACAAACACTAAGGAATAGTGAAATAGTCTTAACATACCTTAAATAACCTTTACATAACTTATAAATAAGTTTTGGAGGGTTTGGTGTGGCGAAATCAAGTTTATTCGCTTACAGGGACTAATTTCGACAAACTGCGAAAGTATGCCGATTTGTACTGTAACGAACATTTCGGAACACGAACATAAGTTAAACATACCCTAAATATCCTTTACATAGCTTAGAAATAGGCTTTGAGGGGTTCGGTGTGCTAAAATAAACTTTTTGGTCATTCAGGGACTAAAAGCGTCAAAAAGTGCATAAGTTTGCATTTTCGCGCATATCTTACGTTCTGAATACATCCGGACATCAAAAACTTTATGTAATCATTAAAATATTTTATTTTAGTGATTGGCATGATAAAATTCCATTCGTCGCGTAATTTGAATCGTTTTTCGCATTCGTTCGTGTTTCGTCGTAATTAACCGAACAACGCAACCGTACGACCAAACAAACCGACATACGAGATATTTTTGAGCATGTTTCATGTTCCCTATACTTGAACTTCATTTTAGAGCCTTGAAATAGGATTAACGGGGCTTAAACGTGTCAAAAATGCACCAAAAACCATGTTTTGCACATTCAGGGACCAAAATTGACAATCTGGCATAGTTATCTTAGGAAGGGACCAAAATGAAAAATCTAAATTCCAGCTTGTTCCAGCTGTTCCCCTCATTTGCACATGGTTTTAATGAAACTAGGGGCTCCCATGGTTTAACAAAACCATGGGCACATGTGTACGCATGAGATCGAAGCTCGTTTTTCGAGGAACGATCCTAACGGTCCTAGAAATCCTATAAATACCCATGCTCCTCATTGTTGCAACTCACACAATTTGATCTATTTTCTCTAAGTTGGGGCTTAGCACCTCATACCTGATCAAGTTGGATCTAGATTTCCATTCTTGGACCTTTTGTAAGTCCTCTTTCGTTCTTTTTCGTGTGAAAGTCAAACTGTGTTTGACTTTCTGCTTTGACCAGTTTATTGTCAACATGAAGTTCATTTGAACTTCATAACGTGAGCGTAATCACGATGGTTTTAGTCTCTTGTGACTATACCTACTGATTACCACGTTATCTAGGCATAGTGGCGAGTCGTAGTTTCGGCCAAAATGCGTATTCTTGCGTATTTTGTAACCAAACTACTTTTAGGTATCAAAACCGTTTGTTTTGATGCCAAACCTGTTTTCAAACCTCGTTAAGCATGTTTTAACATGTTTAGCTCGTCACTTTAGGTTTAGTGCTTATGTAGGGTCGTAAGGTAAGCGGTCTAAACAACCGCTTATACTTTCGAACCGGACCCGTTTGGTCGATCACTAGGATCCGACCAAACACATTAGGTAACCATAGTTTTATAGGGAATAACCTTCTGAGGTTATACCTTATGGTCACTTCGTTTAAGTAGTTGTATGATAGGTAGTTTATATGCCTTAGATAAATGACCAAAATGCCCTTTTTACGCATAAATTCATTTTAAGCATATGTAACCTAAATTTTTACATATAAACTGATTAGGTAACATTATTAGACATATTAAGGCATATAATACTTGTCATAGGACTAGTTAGGCATTCCGAACGCGTTTTACGCGAACGACACGTTAAAGTGGCGTAAGCTACCTTAACGAGTCGTAATGGGTCGTAAGCACTTAGGTTAGGTTTCGTTTTAGAATGTAGGCTTTGTTAAACCATATTACATGAGTCCCTACACTCATTTGGTTTACGAAACCTCATTTTATCCTATCCTCCTATTTAGGTCCATTTATTTACATAGTTATCTATATTAGGTGTCGTTTGATTCCGTGATCCCTCTAGCTTTGCTTGGTTGTTGTACAAGACTTCTAAGCACCCTCAGGTGAGTACATAGTCCCCTATTTTACTGTTTTTCAAACGTTTTGGGGTGAAACACATGTGCCTACTTGTTACTTTCATGCTTTCCATATTTTCATATCATATACTTGCTATGATCATTAGTACACTATTAGTACATGATTTCATTATGTTTTGCTATGTATGTTCACTTAACATGCTAGCACAATTGTTTTACGTTTTGAACCATTTGTAATCGTTGGATGTATGTGAACCATTTGTAATCGTTGGATGTATGTGAACCATTTGTAATCATTAGATGTATGTGAACCATTTGTAATCGTTGGATGTATGTGAACCATTTGTAACCATTTGATGTATGTGAACCATTTGTAATCGTTGGATTTATGTGAACCAATTGTAACTATTTGAACCATTGGGTTAGGGAAGTGATTAGGTAACGGGGCGGGTGTAATGTGTTAAAAGCATGGTGGATACGCCGCTGGTACTTCCTATATATAAGTGTTTTTAACACATTATATATTGTTGCGTTATCTAGATCACTTGGGTAAACGATTTTGAAATGATGTCACACAATGATGTTTTCTGAATAATATAAACCATACGAGTTTTTATTAACGAGTTTCTACGAGATATTTTACAATTTGATTTCATAAAACAAATGTTTTGGAGTTAAGAATCATGGCTACGAGATTTTAAAATCATATCCAACTTGATTTGAGTTGGTTAAATTATGTCGCAATACTATACTTTTCAAAACAAGGTTTTTAAATAAGTATTGCAACATGTAAAACGAACCATGAATCTGACACTCACATAAAACCTATGTACTCGCCGGCATTTTTATGCTGGCGTATTTTCACATGTGTTTCAGGTACCATAGTTGATGACGTTTGATGATGATTGATGATGATATTTGTGTACGCTCACATAGGAATGGACGAGGCCTTAGTGACTTAATAACAATGAAAGTCTATTTGTTCATGTTTTGTTTCAAATTCCAATGTAATGTAATACATTTAATTCAATAAAACGAAACTGTTTAATCCATGGTTATGAAACAATGATTCTGTTACAACACTCCCCGACGTTTCCGCCACGTTTTGTTGTTTTACGTGGTCGGAGTGTGACATAAGTAGTGGTTTTACTCCTCTCGAACAACTGGGGATACTTGTGTTTCATTTGGTCTTCTCGTTCCTAGGTGAACTCTGGGTCACGACGGGAGTTCCAACAAACTCTAACAATAGGTATTCTGGTGCGCTTGAGAACCTTAACATCTCGGTCTGTGATTTCTACTGGTTCCTCGACGAATCGCAGCTAATCGTCGATTGTGAGCTCCTTCAAAGGAACTATGAGGGTCTCATCTGACAGACACTTCTTCAAATTTGACACGTGAAATACGTTGTGAACTCCACTGAGTTCTTCGGGTAGATTCAATCTGTAAGCGACCTTGCCAATTTTCTCAATGATTTCGAACGGTCCGACATAACGTGGATTGAGTTTGCCTCGTTTGCCAAAATGAACTACACCTTTCCAAGGTGAGACTTTGAGTAGCACTCGATCCCCAACCTGGAACTCGAGTGGTTTCCTGCGCTTATCAGCGTAGCTTTTCTGACGGTCACGAGCTGCCACCATTCGTTGTCGTATCTGAGCAATCTTCTCAGTTGTGTCTACCACAAGTTCTGGGCCAGTGATTTGGTTGTCACCAACTTCTGCCCAGCAAAGAGGTGATCGGCATTTACGTCCGTACAATGCCTCAAACGGAGCGGCCTGGATACTGGTGTGGTAGCTGTTATTATACAAAAATTCCACTAAAGGTAGATGTCGTTCCCAGCCGTTACCAAAATCAATCACACATGCCCTAAGCATGTCTTCAAGGGTTTGGATGGTGCGTTCAGACTGCCCATCCGTTTGTGGGTGATATGCTGTGCTCATGTCTAATCGAGAGCCAAAAGACTTGTGCATCGCTTGCCACAATTCAGAGGTAAAACGCGCGTCACGATCAGATATGATAGAGGTTGGCACCCCTTTCCTCGAAACTACTTCCTTTAGATAGATGTCTGCTAGAGTAGAGAACTTATCCGTTTCTTTGATAGCCAAAAAATGTGCAGACTTGGTTAATCGATCTACAATTACCCAAATGGTATCATTTCCACGTTGAGATCTAGGCAGGCCGGTAACGAAATCCATGGAAATTTGCTCCCATTTCCATGTCGGTATATCTGGTTGCTGCAGTAGGCCTGATGGTTTTTGGTACTCGATTTTGACTCTCGCACAAGTCAAACATTTACTAACGTAAGTTGCTATGTTGGCTTTCATACTCGGCCACCAGTACGTGGTCTTGAGATCGTGGTACATCTTATCCGAACCAGGATGTACTGAGTAACGAGACTTATGCGCTTCATCCATCACAAGCTCGCGTAAGTTTTCATAAAGTGGAACCCAGATACGCCCTGTTACGTAGTAGGTGCCGTCTTCCTTTTGTTCTAACCGTTTCCTCGATCGTCGTAAGGACTCAGCCCTGATGTTCTCTGCTTTCAATGCTTTAACCTGAGCATCTCGTATCTGAGTAGGAAGACTAGATTGGATGGTAAGTTGTAACGCACGCACGCGCTTAGGTTTTGTCTCCTTTCGGCTGAGGGCGTCAGCCACAACATTGGCCTTGCCCGGATGGTACTTGATTGCGCATTCGTAGTCATTCAAGAGCTCGACCCATCGACGTTGTCGCATGTTTAATTCATTTTGCTTGAATATATGCTCGAGACTCCTGTGCTCGGTGTAAATGGTGCACTTGGTACCGTACAGGTAACGTCTCCATATCTTAAGAGCAAAAACCACTACTCCCAACTCCAAGTCGTGCATAGTGTAGTTCCTTTCGTGAACTTTAAGTTGGCGTGATGCATAAGCAATGACCTTGTCACGTTGCATCAACACGCAACCAAGTCCTTGGATGGACGCGTCGCAATAAACCACGGAATCGTCTGTGCCTTCAGGCAGTGAGAGAATTGGTGCACTACAAAGTCTATCTTTTAAGTGCTGAAATGCAGATTCTTGTGCATCACCCCAACGATAGGTGACACCCTTCTGAGTTAGTGAGGTGAGAGGTTGCGCAATCTTTGAGAAATCCTTGATAAACCTTCTATAGTAGCCCGCCAAACCCAAGAATTGGCGGATTTCTGTTGGTGTACGGGGTGCAGGCCAGTTCTTGATCGAGTCTACCTTGGATGGATCAACATGAATCCCATCCTTGTTTACTACGTGGCCTAGAAAGTGGACTTCATGAAGCCAAAAGTCACATTTCAAGAATTTGGCATACAGCTGCTCTGCTCGAAGAAGTTCCAAAATAAGTCTCAGGTGATGCTCGTGTTCCTCCTGACTCTTCGAATAGTACAGGATGTCGTCGATGAATACAATAACAAACTTATCCATGTAAGGCTTGCACACTCTGTTCATAAGATCCATGAAGACCGCAGGTGCGTTTGTCAATCCAAAAGGCATAACCAGAAACTTGTAATGCTCATAACGAGTCCTGAATGCTGTCTTAGAGATATCCTCGTCTCGGACTGTCAGTTGATGGTAGCCTGACCTCAGGTCAATCTTTGAATAGAAACACGACCTTTGAAAATGGTCGAATAAGTCATCAATGCGTGGGAGAGGATAGCGATTCTTCACGGTCACCTTGTTGAGTTCGCGGTAATCAATACACATTCTGAAGGTACCGTCTTTCTTTTTCACAAATAGTACTGGAGCTCCATGTGACAACCCGCACTAAACCAGGTATACGTACGACTTAACTAATGATTAATTACTGCTTAATTACTGTGCTTGTTTGAACTAGCTGATGAACTGCTACTTGATATCTGATACATGTACTTACTTGCATCATACTTGCTTGCTGTCACTACATTATTTACATGCTGAACCCTAGTGACAACCATGATGCACAAAAATCACAGTAGCACAATACACGGATAACCTATTAAACATGCTGATAAAGCCAGCATCAGGCAAACACTGCCTCTAAGGCCTGTAAGAGCCTGAAATGTTTTGCTACACTAGTAGTGAGTGTAGGGATATAAGGGTTGTGGAACTGCGTCTCTAGGGATAAGTCACTATGACTGGATGTGCCTAAAACGTACTCTAAGTACAAAACTCAGCACTTTACAAAATAATTCAGCTTTTAGCTAACTAATAAAGTGCCAAAACATGAGAACAATAACACTAGACACTTTCCAAAGTGTCAGGAATAAGCTGTGTCACTAAAGAGAGTAATAACGACACTTTAAAGCTTTGTTAACACTTTAACGAATTACTATCCAACTGAACAACCGGACTATACCCGGAACATGAAAATATTGTTATTTTCATTATTTATCTTTTTCTGAGCCAGTTAGGGTCCCTGACTACCCTAACACCCGCTTTAAAGCACTACACACAACTAACCGGGTTAAGCACTTAACTAACTTACTTAACCTAACTAAGTCCTAACTAATTGGTTGGTTTCGGACTAGGATCCCCCCCCCCTTCTCTAACCGGCCCCAACTAGAGGAGACATACTTTGTACCTTGTTGAATATTTTAATCCCACATGTCTAATATCATCTAGACACATTAACCCTTGAGTATTAACCTTAAGAATTGTCTATAAGATTCAAGTTTAGCACAAATGGTCATTCATTTCATAACATCACCCAAACACACCTCTCTTTCCTTCTCAAAGCTTTCGGCCGAGATCCCCCATATCCATCCATCATACTTTCGATTTTGAGCTAGCCATTTCAATCACCTACAAGTGTTAAGGGTCGTATACAAGGAGTCTTGGAGCAAGCGGAACGCGAAGGACCTCTCTACTTAGCTTTTATCCACCTCATTTGCGCATAGATTCTTCCCTAGCCTCGAGCTAGAGGTATAATGCTTAAAACTCATATTTAAACTAATCTAAAGTGGTTAAAAGGATTTTTATCGGTTAAAACTCGGAATCTTGCATTTTGAAGCATTAAAGTTTACTAAAAACACTATAAGGGTGGTTAATAGCTCATAAGTTGTGCAAATGTTGTAGTATTTTGAATGTATGATTATTTAGGCCCGATCTATGATGTGGTTGCTCGGATCATCGTTTAACCCGGTTTGGTAAGATCATGGATCTTAACATAAGCTTGTTTTGAATAATACAAGGGTTAAAAGGTTCAACTCTACCACACGCGAATCATGAACTTGTGTAAAAGAGTTTTACTTGTAAGAATTGTGTTTAAAACTAGCAGATCTACGTATCTGCAAGTGGTATTTTCAAAGAACCACGTATCAAAGAAATCATGTATTTTAAAAGATAGATCTTACACTAACCAAACATGATTTTTATAAACTACAAGTGTGTAAACACTTGTGAAATGAAAAGATCCGACAAAATAACAGTTTTTGTAAAAGATGACGGGAAGTTGTAAAGATGGATTTTCTCTAAAAACGAGGTTTTTACAAGATCAAATTACCTTATATGAAGATCTACTAAAATTAAGGGATTTACACCACAGTTTTGGGAAAAACTGCAAGTTCATGTAATTTTTGGCAATTTACACATATGTTGATAGTTGTTGTGATGAAAGTTGTTCTGATCAAATAAAGAAAATTGTTGAGTTGATTTGTTAAAGAAAATGATACGCTTGAAAGCGTGGCCACCTCCAGTTACAGAGGAAACTCTGGCGAAATTTTTCTAAAAACCTAACACTTAGAACTATTTACACTACAAGTGTTAGAATTACTTTTTTGACATGTTCTCGAAATATGAATTTCGCCATGACTTATTTTACTAAATATTCGGAGGTGGGATTTTCACAAAATTTAACGTGATAAATATATATTTTTCACACACTGTTTATGATTATTTTGTGGAAATGCATAGATATTATTTTTAGAGTAAAATAATATTTACGAAGGTTAACGAATCCAAAATAATACGAACGCTTTCACCATAAATATATAAGTTACACCGGTGATTATATTACCACTCGATTGTTAAACGTAACTTACGCACTTACGGAAATATTTATGAACGCACATGTATTGAATCCCCCATCCTTGGGAAGGAGATTAACTACCAAGTATATACAGAATGTAAACACGAAATAGTTGTCTAACTATTTCCCAAAGACTTAAACTATAAAGCTAAGGCACGGCCGTTCGTCTAATAGAAATTAGCACCTGTAGGTCGTCGCACAGCTGCATGAGCAGGAGATACTTGGTAGAGACGCTTCACTGTGAGTTCATGTCCCCCTTTTCTCTAACTGTTTTCAGTTTTCTTAACTGCGGGGGTGAAATACATGTTACTTTGATTACAAGTACTTTATGCATGGTATGGTTAACGTAAGGAGGTTTACTACTTAGATCATGTGAGTGGGTAGGCAGAAACACCGAGGGACGTAAGCGGTAGATCTATCTGGGTGTAGCGAGCCCAACTCTAGGCCCAACAGAACGGACCTCTAAGAGGCCCAACAGAACTGTAACACCTGTGCCTCCACGGCCATCAAACAAATACCAAACCAATGAAATATTATATTTCATACTTGGGATTTGTAAAAATATGTGTATCATTTGCACATATCAATTCTTGGTCAATTTCAAACTCTAAATCGCTTTCTGGAAGGTTATACGCGCACCGATGCGTAAATATAACCAGTTTAATGCAACAAACACTCTGGAATAGTGACATAGGCTTAACATACCTTAAATAACCTTTACATAACTTAGAAATAAGTTTTGAAGGCTTTGGTATGGCAAAATCAAGTTAATTCGCTTACAGGGACTAAACTTGACAAACTGCGAAAGTATGTCAATTTGAACTGTAACGAACATTCCGGAACATGACCATAAGTTAAACACACCTTAAATATCCTTTACATAGCTTAGAAATAGGCTTTGAGGGGTTTGGTGTGCTAAAATAAACTTTTGGGTCATTCAGGGACTAAAAGTGTCAAAAAGTGCACAAGTTTGCACTTTCGCGCATAACTTACGTTCTGAATACATCCGGACATCCAAAAATTTATGTAAGCATGAATATATTATGCTTTAGTGTTTGGCTTGCCAAAAATCCATTCGTTGCGTCATTTGGATCGTTTTTCGCGCTTATGCGCATTCCGTCGTAATTAAGCGAACATCGCGTTCGTACGACCAAATGAACCATCATCCGGCATATTTTTGAGCATGTTTCATGTCCACAATGTTTAGGCATCATTATAGGGCCTTAAAGTTGGCTTTACGGGCCTTAGAAGTGCCGGAAATGGGCTTAAACACGTGCAGGGACTGAAACTGTCATTTCTGAAACTTTGTTCTGATCTGACTCCTAGGCGGCCCGCCTCAAGATCTTAACATCCTTAGGCGGCCCGCGTCAGACCTTCTGACCAGATTAAATGTTTCTAACAGCAGATTGCAGCTGTTTGATCCACCACCACACATTCTCATTTGTCTAGTCAGCTGATAAGAACCATTTTCTAGTCACAATAAGGTTCCAACACTTGTACGGTTACGATTTAGGCACGTTTTCCATGAAACGATCTTAACGGTGGACCTTTTACTATAAATACCCCACCCCCATGCTTCAAAATTACAAGAATTCTGATTTGAGAACCTCTAAGTTGAAACCATTGTTTCATACCTGAGATTCTTGAATCGGGATTAGCATTCGGGGACCCTTCGTAAGTATTCTTTCGTTCTTTTCTTTATTTTATTGCTTTTAGAGTCAGAAAGTCAAACTTTGTTTGACTTTCAGCGTTGACCAGCTTATGGTCAATGCGAAGTTCGTTTGAACTTCGCAACGTTATTGTAATCACGTTGGTCATAGTCCCTTGGGACTATGCCCACTGATTACCACGTTGTCTAGGGTCGTAGGGTAGGCGATCTAATAAATCGCCTATACCTTCGAACTCGACCCATTTGGTCGATCATTAGGATCCGACCAAATACATTAGGTGACCATAGTAGGTAGGGAATAACCTTCCGAGGTTATACCCTATGGTCACATCGTTTGAGTAGTTGTATGATTGGTAATTAAGCATATGTAACCTAAACTTTTGTCACATAACTGATTATGTAACATGTTTAGGCATATAACACTTGTCATAGGACTAGTTAGACGGTCCGAACGCGTTTCACGCGCACGACGCGTTAAAGTAGCATAAGCTACCTTAATGGGTCGCGATGGGTCGAAAGCACTTAGGTTAGGTTTCATGTAGTATGTAGGCCTTGTTAAAACCATATCATATGAGTTCCAATACTCATTTGGTTTACCAAGCCTCATCCTATCCGATCTCCCGATTTAAGTCCGGTTTATTTATATAGTTTTAGATTGCCGACTGATTCCGTGCTCCCTCTAGCTTTGTTTGGTTGTTGTTCAAGACCTCTAAGCATTCTCAGGCGAGTACATTATTCCCCTCTTTTACTGTTTTCAAACTGTTTTGGGGTGAAGCATGTGTACCTATCTGTTATTTTCATGATTTCAAAGTATAATTGATTATACATGTTATTACTTATCTTTTGACAAACGAAATGACTAATTATGGTTTAAACATTGATTTATCAAAGAACATAAAATAAATTGTTGAATTGTACTTATTTTATGTTCACCAGACCGATTGTTAGTATGATATAGCGCTATAGGATTTGACACCCCATTCCTGTTGTCATGGAATGTCTGAAACCAATTTGTTGCTCCATCCAAATAGGGATTGCCTTTGTGGTATTTCTATAGTCTCAAAGGTGTATCTTGATGCACCAGGTCTGAATGAATTCTCAAATCACACTATTAAAGTAAAGTTTAATATACTCTCATGTGTGGTATTGTACAAAACCAACATATATTTACAAAACCAAAAACATAGTTTAATATGTTATTTATCACATCTAAAGCATATTTTGATATGTTATTTATGAAACCAAAACATAGTTTAATATGTTACTTACAAATCCAAAGTATACTTTTAATATGCTACTATAAGGATAATTGTTTAATCTTACATTTATTTATACAAATCACATTGGTTACACATTACATGATTTACATTGGACACTTAAACATTATTGACATTGGTTATACATTTCATGATTTACATCTTAACATAAACATTTTGGTATATTATTCAATACATTTGAAAATTTGTTTAAACATGGACATCTTACATTGGTGGTTTGTTTGGGTAAGTGATTTGAGTAACGGTGCGTGTGTAATATGATACAAGCATGGTGGATACGCCGCTGGTACTTCCTATATATAAGTGTTTGTATGGTATTACATATTGTAGCGTTATTTGAATCATTTCAGTTTGAGACATAGAACATTTTATACAAGTAACATACTTTTCACAAGACATTTATTTACAAACAACTTATCTTATACAAACTCATTTTACATGGTTATTCATTGAATCATGCATTATTCTCTTATTATACATATCACCTGAACTAATTATTTTTCAAATGATTTACAAAGGCAAAGCAAATTACAGGGTTCATAACTAAACATTTTCTTAAACAGAAGTCATGAATCTTATTTTCACAAAACCTATGTACTCGCCAGCATTTCTTTGCTGACCTCGTTTTCACATATGTTTCAGGTATTGTTGGATGATATCGATTGATAAGATGCATGCTCATATAGGACTGGACAAGGCCTTAGTGACTCAATAACAATGATAGACTATGTTTAAATAGTGTATTTAGATTTCAAGACGATGTAATTATTCAATGTTTAATAAAACGAAACACTCTTTGGTATCCATGGTTATGAAACATTAATTCTGTTACAACACGCCTCAATGTTTCCGCCACGTTTTGTTGTTTTACGTGGTCGGGGTGTGACAAGAACGGACCTTGGAGTGACTTTGTACCCGACGCGAAATCTGCTAGGTTGAGTCTTCCTACTTACACTTCACACATACTAATGGCCTTGCAAACCATTGGTGATCTCTTTTTCCTTACACTGCTACATACCAGGGAACTTTTATACTTACAAGTGTTTTACATACTCACTTACACATGAACTAGCTCAACATTATTGTTGATTTTTCAACTTACATGTATTTCAGGAAATTAAAGATCTGGCACGGTATGTTATGTTTTCCCGCTGCATAAGGGTTCCAAGGTCATCCCAGTTTAGGAAATGTGACTCTTTCCTGGACAAGTCACAAATCTTAAACTGCGTTTATCTCATGTTGATGTTTATGTTTTTCAAGACAATGTTTTACGTTATGATGTTGTAAGTCTTTAAGACAATGGTATATTGCTCTGGTTTTAAAACTTAATCAAATGGATGATCTTGCATGATTTTATTTCATATAGCTTTGTTATGGTTAAGCTATGGTATTAAGAAGTCACACCAAAATTAACCACGCTTCCGCAAAGCCAGGGTGTGATAGCTTGGTATCAGAGCTCTGATCATAGCGAACTAGGATTCTTTCTCGAGTCTAGACTATGATCACTAGGGCTCTCACGAAAACATTTGATTTTATTTCATATACCTTGGCACAGACGCTGCTTATGCACTGAGCTGGGACAAGCTCAAGGAAACGATTGAGAAGAAATGTTGTTTTAGGACTGGAATTTAGAAGCTTGAGGTGGAGTTCAAGAATTTGAAAATGGACGAACCAGAAATTCCTGAACTTATCCAGCGATTGCACGACTTATCTAGGGTCGCCCCCCCTACTTAGTCGAACCGGAGTTCAAAAGGATTGAACGATTCATTTGGACACTCGCACCCCAGATCAGGGGTATGGTTACTACCTTAAAGCCCTCAACCATTGCAGAAGCTATCAATATGGGTGATCTATTTATAACATGAGGTGTTAGGTGATTGATAACATGAGATGTTATGTGTTGATATTGTTGTATACTTACGTACACTCTACTTATTATGACCAAACCTACGTGAAACATCTTTTAGAAGATGCCGCCGAGACGTGAGACACACATGCCTACTAATGAGGCAGAACTCCAGCAAATTATCGCTGCTGCCATTGCACAATACGCCGCCTCTCAAGGAGGGACTAGTGGAAGCAACTCTGGCAACACTGGCAACAATAATCCACCTCATGGTAATACTAAGTCATTTAGACATTCCATGACCTAATTGGATATCTTTAGCAATGATGCTAATGCCAAACGTATGTTATAACGTATGTGCAGGATGCACCTACAAGCAGTTCTTAGACTGCAAGCCCGTAAACTTTGATGGCACAGGAGGTGCTGTCGCCTTTGTTCGTTGGGCTGAGAAAACCGAATCTGTTCTTCGCATGAGCAAATGCGCGCTAGATCAGCAAGTCACCTATATCTCAGGGCTATTCTTGGATGGAGCCCTCTCTTGGTGGAATCTGCAAGTACAGACACTTGGTGAAGCTGCTACCTACGCGCTGACCTGGACCGAACTAAAGGAACTTATGCGCAAAAAGTACTGTTCCCGCGCAGAAATCCAGAGATTGGAGACCGAGTTTTGGCACTTGAAAATGGACGGTCCAAAGATCGCAGAGTACGTTCAGAGGTTCCATGACTTATCGCATGTGGTACCCTACATGGTCACTCCTGAGTTCAAGAGAATTGAACGCTTCATTTGGGGACTAGCTCCTCAAATCATAAGCATGGTAACCTCATCCAAGCCTGCGACCATTACTGAGGCGATTGATTTGAGCATGGCTCTCACAGAGGAGGCCATTTGCCTGAACAAGTTTGATGATGTTGAGCCGAAGAAGAAAGAGACTCACGTCGAGTCATCAGGAGGTAACAAACGGAAGTTCTCAAACTTCAAGCAGGGCGCCAGTGTGGCGGTTAAGAAAGGAGGATCAGGCACGCCAGCTCAGGTTACAGCTGGTAGTGGAAATAAAGGATAAGGATATCAGGGCACCCAGCCCAAGTGTAATACCTGTCAACGCCATCATACTGGCCATTGTAGTGTGAAAGTATGCGAAGCATGTGGTAAGCCGGGCCACTTGAAGGATTCTTGTTGGGCTAATGCCGGTCGGGGAGGCCAAGGAGGATTTGGGAATAGGAATAATAATCGTGGTGGTAATCGCTCACAAGGAAACTATGGAGGAAACGGGAATTGAGGCAACTTTGCGAACCAAGCTGGAAATGCAAACCAAAACAACAACCAAGCTGGAAATGGAGGTGGAAACGGGCAAAGACTTGGATGCTATAACTGCGGTGATATCGGGCATTTTAAGAAGAACTGCCCAGAGTTAAACCAAGCCCGTGGAAGAGTGTTCCAAATCGAAGCAAGGGAAGCGCGCCAGGACCCCAATGTCATTACTGGTACGTTCCCTGTAAATCAACGCTATGCATCCGTTTTATTTGAGACTGGTGCCGATTATAGCTTTGTGTCGTTAGAATTTAAGAATATGCTTGGTTTAGCCGCTAATAAGTTAAATATTCCGTACTCAATCGAATTGGCCAATGGGAAGTTAGTCGAAGCCAATGAAGTTATCAGAGGTTGTGTGATCGAATTAGGAGAGCGTGAGTTTTCTTTAGATCTACTACCAGTCCAGTTGGGAAGCTTCGACGTGGTGGTAGGAATGGATTGGTTATCAGGCAACAAGGCTGAGATAGTTTGTCACGAAGAGATTGTTCGTATCCCAACCGATGATGGTGAGACCATTGTTGTTCATGGAGAGAAGCGTGAGACGCCGTTGAGGATTATCAGCTGCTTGAAAGCAAGGAAGTGTTTGCAGAAAGGATGTGTTGCTTTTCTGGCACACATTGTGGATAAAAAGGCTGCTGAGCCAAAGATCGAAGACATCCCTGTCGTAAGGGAGTATCCAGAAGTCTTCCCAGAAGACTTGCCTGGACTGCCACCTCAGAGGCAAGTAGAGTTTCACATCGACTTAGTTCCAGGCGCCGCGCCTGTGGCTAAGGCACCATACAGACTTGCTCCGTCTGAGATGCAGGAACTGTCGACACAACTTCAAGAGTTGTTAGACAAGGGTTTTATCCGACCAAGCTTCTTGCCTTGGGGAGCTCCGGTCCTGTTTGTCAAAAAGAAGGACGGTAGTTTTCGTATGTGCATCGACTACCGGGAGCTGAACAAGCTGACGATCAAGAATGGATATCCGCTGCCAAGAATTGATGATCTGTTTGACCAACTGCAAGGTTCAAGCTTTTATTCAAAGATCGATCTTCGATCTGGATACCATCAGCTAAGGATACAAGAAGAGAGCATCCCGAAGACAGCCTTCTGAACTCGTTATGGACACTACGAGTTCCTTGTTATGCCGTTTGGTTTGACAAACGCACCTGCAGTCTTTATGGATCTAATGAATAGAGTTTGCAAGCCGTACTTGGATAAGTTCGTGATTGTATTCATCGATGACATTTTAATTTATTCAAAGATGAAGGTTGAACACGAGCAGCATCTTAGAGCCATTCTAGAGCTGCTGAAGAAGGAACAGCTGTATGCCAAATTCTCTAAGTGCGAATTTTGGCTACGTGAAGTCCAATTCCTTGGGCACGTGGTAAATGGAGATGGAATCCACGTGGATCCAACCAAGATCGAGGCGATCAAGGATTGGGGAACGCCAAAGACGCCAACCGAGATTCGGCAATTCTTGGGTTTGGCTGGCTATTATCGAAGATTCATTGAGAATTTTTCAAAGATCGCTCAACCATTGACGCTCCTCACGCAGAAAGATAAGAAGTTCGATTGGGGAATCAAACAGGAAGAAGCATTCCAGATACTGAAGGATAATTTCTGTAACGCGCCAATTTTAGCTCTACCAGAAGGTACTGATGATTTTGTGGTATACTGCGACGCATCGCGTCAAGGATTGGGTTGTGTGTTGATGCAACGCCAAAAGGTTATTGCTTACGCATCGCGTCAGTTGAAAGTGCTTGAAAAGAACTATACCACACACGATTTGGAGCTCGGCGCAGTGGTTTTTGCTTTAAAGATCTGGAGACACTACCTTTATGGTACGAAGTGTACAATCTTTACAGATCACAAGAGCCTACAGCATATATTCAACCAGAAGGAGTTGAATATGAGGCAAAGACGATGGGTTGAATTGCTGAACGACTACGACTGCGAGATAAAGTATCATCCAGGGAAGGCGAATGTAGTCGCCGATGCCCTAAGTCGTAAAGAGAGAATCAAGCCCATAAGGGTTAGGGCTTTGGAAATTATTATTCGAACCGATCTTTCCTTGCGCATTCGTGCCGCGCAGAAAGAAGCTCTCAAGGAAGGAAACCTTGAAGAAGAATATCTCCGTGGAATGGAAAAGCTTTTGGTACCAAACGAGGAAGGAACGTTATGTTTTGAGAAAAGGATTTGGGTTCCTTTGTTTGGAGGTTTAAGGAAGGTTATTTTTGATGAAGCTCACAAATCACGGTACTCTATCCATCCTGGAGCGGATAAGATGTACCAGGATCTCAAAGATTATTATTGGTGGCCTAGGATGAAAGGCGATGTTGCTGTTTACGTGAGCAAATGTTTAACGTGCGCTAAGGTTAAAGCGGAACACCAGAAGCCTTCAGGACTTCTGCAACAACCTGAGATTCCCAAGTGGAAATGGGAACAAATCTCAATGGATTTTGTTACAAAATTGCCAAGAACGCCAAGAGGCCATGACACTATCTGGGTGATAGTGGATCGATTAACGAAGTCAGCACACTTCTTACCTATCAGAGAGAAGGACAATACGAGCAAATTGGCTGAAATTTACATGAGGGAGATCGTTGCACGTCATGGAGTGCCTCTCTCAATCATTTCTGATAGAGACGGAAGGTTTGTGTCAAGGATATGGCAATCCTTCCAAGAAGCCTTTGGCTCACAATTGAATCTGAGCACTGCGTTTCACCCGCAAACTGACGGCCAGAGCGAGCGAACGATACAGACTTTGGAAGACATGCTGAGGGCGTGTGTTATGGATTTGGGCGGTAGCTGGGATAAACATTTACCTTTGGTCGAATTTTCATACAACAACAGCTACCACACCAGTATTGGTGTCGCGCCATTTGAATCCCTTTACGGACACAAGTGCCGATCACCCTTATGTTGGGCTGACGCAGGTGATAGGCAGCTTGCTGGTCCCGAAATCGTCCAAGAGACGACAGACAAGATCGCGCAGATTCTTAAACGCATCAAAGCAGCTCGCCACAGACAGAAGGCCTATGCGGATCCAAACCGAAAACATGTGGATTTCCAAGTTGGAGAAATGGTGTTATTGAAAGTTTCACCCTGGAAAGGGGTGGCACGCTTCGGAAAGCGTGGGAAGTTAAATCCGCGCTACATTGGTCCTTTCAGAATTCTGGAAAGAATAGGACTGGTAGCATACAAGTTGGACCTACCTGCTGAACTGAATGGTGTTCACGATACATTTCATGTATCCAATCTAAAGAAAAGTCCAACTCAAGTCACCGTTGCCATTCCCACCGACGAGATTCATGTTGACGACACGCTCCACTTCGTTGAAGAACCTGTTGAGGTCACGGATTGGAAAGTTTACAAGACCCGCCGGAGCAGTGTCAATCTCGTCAAAGTTCGTTGGAATGCCAGGCATGGTCCTGAATACACCTGGGAACGTGAGGACCAGATGAAAGAGAAATACCCCCACCTTTTTCCTAAGAACCCTGCATCTTCAAGCAGAACTTAAATTTCGGGATGAAATTTATTTAACGGGGGGAGAATGTGACAACCCGCACTAAACCAGGTATCCGTACGACTTAACTAATGATTAATTACTGCTTAATTACTGTGCTTGTTTGAACTAGCTGATGAACTTCTACTTGATATCTGATACATGTACTTACTTGCATCATACTTGCTTGCTGTCACTACATTATTTACATGCTGAACCCTAGTGACAACCATGATGCACAAAAAGCACAGTAGCACAATACACGGATAACCTATTAAACATGCTGATAAAGCCAGCATCAGGCAAACACTGCCTCTAAGGCCTGTAAGAGCCTGAAATGTTTTGCTACACTAGTAGTGAGTGTAGGGATATAAGGGTTGTGGAACTGCGTCTCTAGGGATAAGTCACTATGACTGGATGTGCCTAAAACGTACTCTAAGTACAAAACTCAGCACTTTACAAAATAATTCAGCTTTTAGCTAACTAATAAAGTGCCAAAACATGAGAAAAATAACACTAGACACTTTCCAAAGTGTCAGGAATAAGCTGTGTCACTAAAGAGAGTAATAACGACACTTTAAAGCTTTGTTAACACTTTAACGAATTACTATCCAACTGAACAACCGGACTATACCCGGAACATGAAAATATTGTTATTTTCATTATTTATCTTTTTCTGAGCCAGTTAGGGTCCCTGACTACCCTAACACCCGCTTTAAAGCACTACACACAACTAACCGGGTTAAGCACTTAACTAACTTACTTAACCTAACTAAGTCCTAACTAATTGGTTGGTTTCGGACTAGGATCCCCCCCCCCCTTCTCTAACCGGCCCCAACTAGAGGAGACATACTTTGTACCTTGTTGAATATTTTAATCCCACATGTCTAATATCATCTAGACACATTAACCCTTGAGTATTAACCTTAAGAATTGTCTATAAGATTCAAGTTTAGCACAAATGGTCATTCATTTCATAACATCACCCAAACACACCTCTCTTTCCTTCTCAAAGCTTTCGGCCGAGATCCCCCATATCCATCCATCATACTTTCGATTTTGAGCTAGCCATTTCAATCACCTACAAGTGTTAAGGGTCGTATACAAGGAGTCTTGGAGCAAGCGGAACGCGAAGGACCTCTCTACTTAGCTTTTATCCACCTCATTTGCGCATAGATTCTTCCCTAGCCTCGAGCTAGAGGTATAATGCTTAAAACTCGTATTTGAACTAATCTAAAGTGGTTAAAAGGATTTTTATCGGTTAAAACTCGGAATCTTGCATTTTGAAGCATTAAAGTTTACTAAAAACACTATAAGGGTGGTTAATAGCTCATAAGTTGTGTAAATGTTGTAGTATTTTGAATGTATGATTATTTAGGCCCGATCTATGATGTGGTAGCTCGGATCATCGTTTAACCCGGTTTGGTAAGATCATGGATCTTAACATAAGCTTGTTTTGAATAATACAAGGGTTAAAAGGTGAAACTCTACCACACGCGAATCATGAACTTGTGTAAAAGAGTTTTACTTGTAAGAATTGTGTTTAAAACTAGCAGATCTACGTATCTGCAAGTGGTATTTTCAAAGAACCACGTATCAAAGAAATCATGTATTTTAAAAGATAGATCTTACACTAACCAAACATGATTTTTATAAACTACAAGTGTGTAAACACTTGTGAAATGAAAAGATCCGACAAAATAACAGTTTTTGTAAAAGATGACGGGAAGTTGTATAGATGGATTTTCTCTAAAAACGAGGTTTTTACAAGATCAAATTACCTTATATGAAGATCTACTAAAATTAAGGGATTTACACCACAGTTTTGGGAAAAACTGCAAGTTCATGTAATTTTTGGCAATTTACACATATGTTGATAGTTGTTGTGATGAAAGTTGTTCTGATCAAATAAAGAAAATTGTTGAGTTGATTTGTTAAAGAAAATGATACTCTTGAAAGCGTGGCCACCTCCAGTTACAGAGGAAACTCTGGCGAAATTTTTTTCTAAAAACCTAACACTTAGAACTATTTACACTACAAGTGTTAGAATTACTTTTTTGACATGTTCTCGAAATATGAATTTCGCCATGACTTATTTTACTAAATATTCGGAGGTGGGATTTTCACAAAATTTAACGTGATAAATATATATTTTTCACACACTGTTTATGATTATTTTGTGGAAATGCATAGATATTATTTTTAGAGTAAAATAATATTTACGAAGGTTAACGAATCCAAAATAATACGAACGCTTTCACCATAAATATATAAGTTACACTGGTGATTATATTACCACTCGATTGTTAAACGTATCTTACGCACTTACGGAAATATTTATGAACGCACATGTATTGAATCCCCCATCCTTGGGAAGGAGATTAACTACCAAGTATATACAGAATGTAAACACGAAATAGTTGTCTAACTATTTCCCAAAGACTTAAACTATAAAGCTAAGGCACGGCCGTTCGTCTAATAGAAATTAGCACCTGTAGGTCGTCGCACAGCTGCGTGAGCAGGAGATACTTGGTAGAGACGCTTCACTGTGAGTTCATGTCCCCCTTTTCTCTAACTGTTTTCAGTTTTCTTAACTGCGGGGGTGAAATACATGTTACTTTGATTACAAGTACTTTATGCATGGTATAGTTAACGTAAGGAGGTTTACTACTTAGATCATGTGTGTGGGTAGGCAGAAACACCGAGGGACGTAAGCGGTAGATCTATCGGGGTGTAGCGAGCCCAACTCTAGGCCCAACAGAACGGACCTCTAAGAGGCCCAACAGAACGGACCTTTGAGTGACTTTGTACCCGACGCGAAATCTGCTAGGTTGAGTCTTCCTACTTACACTTCACACATACTAATGGCCTTGCAATCCATTGGTGATCTCTTTTTCCTTACACTGCTACATACCAGGGAACTTTTATACTTACAAGTGTTTTACATACTCACTTACACATGAACTCGCTCAACATTATTGTTGATTTTTCAACTTACATGTATTTCAGGAAATTAAAGATCTGGCACGGTATGTTATGTTTTCCCGCTGCATAAGGGTTCCAAGGTCATCCCAGTTTAGGAAATGTGACTCTTTCCTGGACAAGTCACAAATCTTAAACTGCGTTTATCTCATGTTGATGTTTATGTTTTTCAAGACAATGTTTTACGTTATGATGTTGTAAGTCTTTAAGACAATGGTATGTTGCTCTGGTTTTAAAACTTAATCAAATGGATGATCTTGCATGATTTTATTTCATATAGCTTTGTTATGGTTAAGCTATGGTATTAAGAAGTCACACCAAAATTAACCACGCTTCCGCAAAGCCAGGGTGTGACACTCCCCAAGGCGAAGAGCTAGGGAAAATAAAACCCTTATCAAAGAGCTCTTGTAGTTGTGTGAACAGTTCTTCAAGTTCTGATGGAGCTAAACGATAAGGTGCACGAGCTATTGGTGCTGCTCCAGGAGCTAGCTCGATTTGAAACTCGACTTGTCGATGAGGCGGAAGACCAGGTAATTCCTCAGGAAATACCTCAGGAAAGTCGCGCACAATAGGAATGTCTTCTATCTTCTTTTGTTTCGAGGATGTATCAGAAACGAGGGCTAGAATAGCAGTGTGGCCCTTTCGCAAACACTTCTGGGCCTTAAGGAAAGAGATGATGCCCACAACAGCACCACTCTTGTCGCCATGAATCATGAGAGGTTCTTCACCAGAACGAGGAATACGGGCGATTTTCTCCTTGCAGATAATCTCCGCTTGATGTTGAGATAGCCAATCCATCCCATTAACGACGTCAAAACTACCAAGAACGATAGGAATAAGATCGATAGAGAAGGTCTGACCAACTAAGACGAGATTACAACCCTTAACTATGTGTGTGGCCTCGAGACTTTTACCGTTTGCTAGCTCTACCATGTGTTTGGTGTTCAAAAGTGTTGGAGTGCGCTTAAGCATTTGACTAACTTTTAAGGACACATAACTAGTATCGGCACCCGAATCGAATAAAACAGTAACAAAGAAGTCATCCAGAAGAAACTTACCCATCACAACGTTGGGATCGTTCCTCGCGTCACCCTGACCCAGCACGAAAGCACGTCCCCTGACACCATTGCCATCATTGTTACCCCCGTTATTGTTCATGTTCCCCTGATTATTGTTGTTGTTCTGATTCTGAAGTGACCTTTAGCACCACACTGATAGCATCCCCTGTTACCCTGTTGTTGCTGCTGCTGATTCTGTGGAGCTGGTGGCTGTTGTTGATGATTCTAATTTGCCGGTCGTGCGCCCCTGTAATCCTTAGCTTCATGACCAAGCTTGTTACACCTCTGACAACGACCCTTATTGCACGGCCCACTATGATGCATGTTGCATCGGTTGCACTTGGGGTGGTTTCCTCTGTATCCACCCTGCCCCTGACTACCCGAAGATTGCTGACCAGGGCTCTTGTAGTCATCAGTCCTTTGCTGCTGAGACTGAGACTGAGTTGAAGTCGAACCCTTGCTGGAGGCTCCATCCCATTTACACTTGTTGTCGATGGGGGCATCAGAAGTAATGGCACCAATACGCTTCGGCAGCCTGTTTTGCTTAACTGCCTGATCAGTGAGACGATGAGCCAAACGAATAACTTGCTGGATAGTGGTGAGGTTTGCTGCAGTCACATGGCTCTGGATCTCTGGCACTAAACCTTTAAGGTACAGCTCGATACGTTTGATAGGAGGATCCACCATAATAGGACACAAGATAGCCAGTTCATTCGATCTCTTCATATATGCCTCTATTTCAGACCCCATCATCTTTAAGTTGTAGAACTCCACTTACAGCTTGTGGATGTCATCACGATTGCAGTATTCCTCTTTGATAAAATCCTTGAAGTAGGATTTAAAGATCCTAAAGTAAGTTGCAATGGCAGGTTATACCTCCTGCCTGAGCAGCTGCGAGTGCTGCAGCAACTTGTTCATTAATTAAAGCCGTCAGCTAGGCTTGAGTTAGGTTGATACGTCCACTCATGATCTTCACAATAAAGAGAGCATGGGTGAGAAAAGTGCCGTGACAATGCGTAAGTGTGGTGTGACAGAGGAGAGTAAGCACACAATGTTTCAAACAGCAGATGCTATGTTGACTAAGCATACCATGAACAATACACTACATAAACTAGTAGACAGGCAATATAAGCTTAATTCATATCACCTATTGTGTCGAGTCTTGCACGTGGAGCGAAGCGTCGTAGTGGATCGTTGAGCACTGTACAGGTTATAGTCTGGTTTTGTCAAAAAGCTTTTCCCTTTTTAAAACCAAGTTCACTATAACCAATGGCTCTGATACCAATCTGTCACACCCCCAAAATCCACAAGTGGAGTGTCACCGCATGGAGGCGTGACTGACCAGGATCAAGCCACCAATCATATTGAACAACGTAATTAAGTAAATAAAAACAACCACAATATAATTGGTGTCCAAAAGAAAGTAACCAACTTTAAGTTAACAGCGGAAGCATAAAATGTAAAACCCCAAACATAAGTAATAATTTCATAAGGTTTAAATGTTTAACATGGAACTCAACAGTCCATGTCACACAACGACCACTCCTCCCTGTGCAAGCTCCATAAATACCTAACGACCTGCAAGGCATGTAACAACGAGTCAACAACAAAGTTGAGCAAGTTCACAGTTGGTTGTTTAGTTTTAAAAGTTTGTTTCGAAAACCATAAGTTGTTTCGTAAACCACGAGTTAACCAGTATCTTTGTTTCCCAAACCATATCCATAATCAGTGGGGGCTTCCCCATGTGAACCACTAGACCGTTACCATATCGACAACTGACGAAAGTAAGTTGTGCCCCAAGTCAATGTCTATCATCATTGACTGAGTGCCCAGATCCATTAGTTCACACCCGTCCTACCGACACGGTGTGAGGCTTGTCAACCCTAATAGCGCTATTAACTAATGACCCGCTCGCCATTGGCCCGGGGATTAAGTCGATATAAAAATGAGGGACTTAATGATAGAGTTTTGTCTAGTAAGTTTAAGGTTGTTGTCCTACCCAAGGAGGACGAAGGTACGTAATCTACCCAAGGAGAATACGCAGATTTAATATTGGCACCCTACCCATGGAGGATGGAGGTACATATCCTACCCAAGGAGAATATGTAGGTTCCGTTTTAAATTCCTTAACCCATTCCCAACCACCGGGAATCCCATGCCTTATAAAGAGTGTGAACTCACCTCAGTTTGCTCGGTATCCTTATCTACTTGTGCACAAACAATTCAGTCAAAGCCATAGTATGCACGTATACACAATCAGTTTATGTTCATAATGACTCACATGCAATCTAACATCACAAAGTGTGCTTGGCAGTTAACATCATGTAACACGTTAACAGTTATTTCAAGTTCATACAATTCATGCTTCACATAAATGATTTCTCAGTCTATTCTAACATAGTTATCCATTAAAAGACTTAACAGACTTAACTGAGTTACTGTGATTGTTTCTCAACTAGACGAACATCCCTGTTTCGTCGCGATCTCCCTTCGTCGAAAACCCCCAGGCGACGAAATCCCTAGAGCGACAAAATCTCACAGATTTCGTCGACCTTAAGGTATGACGAAATCCCACAGGTTTTCGTCATTAGTGCAATTTCGTCGGGATAGGATTTTCGTCGGGAGGAAGCATGGCCATCAACAGCAGTTACGTATCACCTAAACCCTAATGATCGTCTAACAGTTACGTCGGCTTCAAAAATCATTCGCTCAATCAGATCTATTCATACCAACACATGAATTACTCAGTTAACAGTTTGCATCATCTACAACACAGGAAAATCAACCTAACCAAATCATTAAATCCATACTGTTATTCGATCAGTTCCATTTATGACAAACAGTTCAACATTACCATCACCATAGATTCATTAAATAACATGCATACATCATCCTAAAATGCCATTCCTCACATGTTCCTATATTAGATTAGCAACCACTTTCTTAGTGTACAGTTTTATAACACCATTATTATTGCAAATAAACCCTACTTAATATGAATCTAACACTATGAACCTATGACAGAGTGATCAAGCATCAACATGTATCGACCGATAACATACGGGTATTAACAAAACACTAACCGTATCGAATGTTTTGAGTGAAGACAATCTCGAGCGCTGACGAATCTGCCGTCGGGTTTCAAAGGAGAGAGTGAGAGAAGGTGAGAGGTGATTAGGGTTTGCCGGTTATAATTTTCACGTAAGGGTTGTGAACAAAACGCTATAACTGGTCGCTACTCGGCCAAAGGCCCATTCAATGTTTTCGCCGGCCTGTTAGTTGACGAAGACTCCCATGTTTTCGTCAGGGGGTGTTTTCGCTGGGGGGGGGGGGATGTTTTCGCCAGAGAGATAAGTGGCACATGCATGCATTTAGTTTATCACTTAGACAGTTAGACAATTTACAAATTCCCAATATAAACAAATCCTAACATTCATAAGGCATTAAATCAAACACGAACAAATAATGATGCAACGAATTTCAAAACGCAGTAGTGAAAACAAGTAAGTAATGTGTCGAGAAAGACCTTCGAAACTCGAGTTGTCATAGTAAACATCTCAAAACATGTTTAACAAGGTTTGAAAACAAGTTTGGTATCAAAACAAAGGGTCTTGATACCTAGGAAAAGTTTGGTTGCAAAATACATATAAACGCGTATTTTGACCGAAACTATGACTAGTCACTAAGCCTAAATAATATGGTAATCAGTAGGTATAGTCACTAGAGACTATAACCATGGTAATTACGCTCACGTTACGAAGTTCAAACGAACTTCATGTTGACCATTGATCGGTCAAAGCAGAAAGTCAAACTTTGTTTGACTTTCATGCTTAAAAACGCATAAAAGCACGAAAGAATACTTACAAAGGGTCCAAGCTATGGAGTTTTGATCAAAAAATACCCAGGTATGAGGTTTTGAACCCCAACTTAGAGTGAATTCAGATCAAAGTGTGAGTTGCAAATGAAAATCATGGGGGGGGGGGGGGATATTCCACGGTCCTCCCAACCGCCGAGGTGATCCCACCTCGCAGACCGCCACCCAGCAAGCCTGAGTCTGGGGGTAAATCCGCTACCGTAGGGGCATTGGGAACGAGCAAGACTCGAACCCGCCACCTCCGGGTTAAAATGCGGGCTGGTGGCCATTGGGCTGACACCCAATGGTTAGAGTGAATTCAGATCAAAGTGTTTGAACCCCAACTTAGAGTGAATTCAGATCAAAGTGTGAGTTGCAAATGAAAATCATGGGGGTATATATAGTTTTCGGTCCACTGTTATGATCATTCATCGATAAACGAGCTTCGATCTTTGCCTTCCAAGTGTACCCCTTGTTTTAGAATACCATGGGAACAGCTGGATCAAGCTGGAAACAAGCTGGAAACAAGCCCATAGACTGTTTAAAACCATTTACAACACATGGGAACAGCTGGATCAAGCTGGAAACAAGATTCTGCAGATCTGGGGGTCTCTCGTGCCCCGCGTAAGAATCAAGGGAGTCTTACACGTCCCTCCTGAGCCCATGTTTGGCAGATTTGCAGTTTAGGTCCCTGAAGTTGTAAATCTTGGTTTTCGATGCATTTTTGACACGTTTAAGCCCCGTTAACCTCATTTCAAGGCTCTAAAATGAAGTTAAAGTATAGGGAACTTAAAATATACTCAAAATATGTCAGATGTCGGTTCGTTTGGTCGTACGTTTGCGTTGTTCGGTTAATTACGATGAAACACGAACGGACGCGAAAAACGATCCAAATTATGCGACGAATGGAATTTTATCATGCGAATCACTAAAATAAAATATTTTAATGATTACATAAATATTTGGATGTCCGGATATATTCGGAACGTAAGTTATGCACGAAAATGTAAACTTATGCACTTTTTGACGCTTTTAGTCCTTGTTGATCAAGTAAGTTTATTTTTGCGCACCAAACACCTCAAAGCCTATTTCTAAGCTATGTAAAGGATATTTAGGGCATATTTAACTTATGATCAAGTTCCGGAATGTTCGTTACAGTACGATTCGGCATACTTTCTCAGTTTGTCGAAATTAGTCACTGTAAGCGAATAAACTTGATTTCGACACACCAAACCTTCCAAAACTTATTTCTAAGTTATGTAAAGGTTATTTAAGGTATGTTAAGCCTATGTCACTATTACGGAGTGTTTTTCGCACTAAAATGATTACGTTTATGCATCAGTTTGCGTATAACTTTCCAGAAAGCGATTTAGAACTCGAAATCGAACAGGAACTGATATGTGCAAATGCTACACATATTTATACAAATCCTAAGTATGAAATACGATATTTCATTGGTTTGGTATTTATATGATGGTTGTAGTGACACAGGTGTCACATCTACCAACGGTAGGTGAGTGTCCCAACTACCACCCAAGTCCATTACGCAAGCACGTAGCATATCTTCTAGCGTTTAAATCGTTCTTTTGCTCTGACCATCCGTCTGTGGATAAAAAGCAGTACTCAGATTCAACTGAGAATCAAACGCTTCTTGGAAGGATTGCCAAATCCTTGACACAAATCATCCATCTCTGTCAGATATAATCGAGATAGGCACTCCATGACGTGCTACTATCTCCCTTAGGTATAGCTCAGCTAGCTTACCAGTGTTATCCTTCTCTCTGATCGGTAAGAAGTGCCCAGACTTTGTCAAACGGTCCACGATTACCCAAATCATGTCATGACCTCTAGGAGTCTTGGGCAACTTCGTTATGAAATCCATTGAGATATGTTCCCACTTCCACATGGTATCTCAGGTTGCTGTAGAAGACCTGAAGGCTTCTGATACTCGGCCTTTACCTTGGTACAAGTCAGACACTTTCCAACATAGGTAGCCACATCACCCTTAAGTCTTGGCCACCAGTAATAATCCTTCAAATCTTGGTATATCTTGTCTGATCCTGGATGGATCGAGTACCTCGATTTATGAGCTTCGTAAAAAAAACATCTCTAAGACCACCAAAAAGCGGAACCCAAATTCGTCCCATAAAATACAAGGTTCCTTCTTTGTTGGGTACCAGCTTGTTCTCCATCCCATGGAGATATTTAGCCTTAAGGTTCTCTTTCTTAATAGCTTCTCTTTGTGCAGCACGAATGCGCAACGAGAGGTCTGTCTGTATAATCATCTCCAAAGCCCTAACCCTTATGGGCTTAGTCCTCTCTTTCCGACTTAAGGCGTCTGCCACCACATCCGCCTTTCCTGGATGATATTTGATTATGCAAGCATAATCATTTAACAATTCAACCCATCGTCGCTGTCTCATATTAAGCTCTTTCTGATCGAATATGTGCTGTAGGCTCTTGTGATCTGTAAAGATCATGCATCGGGTACCATAAAGGTAATGCCGCCAAATCTTCAAAGCAAACACCACTGCGCCTAACTCCAAATCATGCGTGGTGTAGTTCTCATGAACCTTCAATTGGCGCGAAGCATATGCGATAACCTTTTGTCGCTGCTTTAGCACACAGCCCGATCCCTGTTGCGAGGCGTCACAGTATACCACGAAGTCATTGGTGCCTTCGGGTATGGATAAAATAGGTGCATCGTAAAGCTTATTCTTGAGCAGCTGAAAAGCTTCCTCTTGTTTGTCTCCTCATTCATACTTCTTATCCTTTTGAGTAAGGGAGGTTAGCGGTTGAGCGATTTTAGAAAAATCCTCAATGAATATGCGATAATACCCTGCTAAGCCCAAAACCTGTCAGATCTCGGTTGGCGTCTTCGGAGTTTCCCAATTCTTAATCGCCTCGATCTTGGTGGGATCCACATGAATTCCATCTTCATTCACCACATGACCAAGGAATTGTACCTCACGCAACCAGAAGTCGCACTTCGAAAACTTAGCGTAAAGCTTCTCCTTCTTTAGCCACTCTAAAATGGCTCTAAGGTGTTGCTTATGTTCTTCCTTTCGTCCGTGAATAGATCAAAATATCGTCGATAAATACAATCACGATTTTATCGAGATATGGCTTGCAAACTTGGTTCATCAAATCCATAAATACTGCTAGCGCGTTTGTCAAACCAAACGACATCACTAGAAACTCATAATGTCCATAACGAGTTCTAAAGGCAGTCTTTGGTACACTCTCTTCTTGAATCCGCAGCTGGTGATAACCTGATTGAAGATCGATATTGGAGTAGTAACTCGAACCTTGAAGTTGATTGAATAGATCATCAATCCTCGGCAAAGGATACCGATTCTTGATGGTTAACTTGTTCAGCTCTCGGTAGTCGATGCACATACGAAAACTACCGTCCTTCTTCTTGACAAACATGACCGGAGCTCCCCAAGGCGAGAAGCTTGGTCTAATAAATCCCTTGTTCAATAGCTCCTGAAGATGCGCCGATAACTCTTGCATCTCTGAAGGCGCAAGTCGATAAGGTGCCTTGGCTACAGGCGCGACGCCTGGAACCAAGTAAATATGGAATTCAACTTGTCGTTGGGGCGGTAATCCTGGAAAGTCTTCGGGGAAGGCTTCAGGATATTCCCTTACCACAGGGATATCTCCCAACTTCGGTTATTCGGCTTCCTTATCAACAACGTGAGCCAAGAAGGCAACACATCCTTTTCGCATAAACCTCCATGCCTTCAAGCAACTGATAATCCTTAGAGGCGTATCATGCTTCTCCCCATGGATCACGATCGTCTCTTCATCCGTCATCGGGATGCGGATAATCTTCTCATGGCATACGATCGCAGCTCGATTACTTGACAACCAATCCATTCCAACTACCACGTCAAAGCTTCCCGACTTAACTGGTAGAAGATCAAGCATAAATTCACGCTCTCCAAGCTCTATCACACAGCCTCTAATCACTTCATTTGCCTCTACTAGCTTCCCATTAGCTAGTTCTATCAAATATGGAATATCTAACTTACTGGCAGCTAACCCAAGTATATTCTTAAACTCTAGGGACACGAAGCCATAGTTGGCACCAGTATCAAATAGCATAGATGCAAAATGTTGGTTGATATGGAAATGTACCATTGACTATGTTCGGATCATGACGAGCTTCCCTAGCTCCAATGTTGAAAACTCTTCCCTGGGCCTGGTTGTTCTTCGGGAAATCTCGCTTGAAATGCCCTACATCGCCACAACCAAAACAACCTCGGTCGCGACCATTTCCATTTCTGCCCTGGTTGTTGTTTGCTCCACGGTTTCCATTACCAGCTTGATTTCCAGAACCAACACGATTTTCATTACCTCCCTGATTATTGTTTCCACCTTGGTTCCTATTCCCATAACCGTTTCCACCACGGTTTCCATTGCCATTTCCATTTCCTCTCTGACCACCATTCCCACGACCAGTACCAGCCCAGCATGTTTCCTTTGAATGACCTTTCTTTCCACAGGATTCACATTTCCTATACCTACACTGGTCGGCATGATGAAACTGGCATACATCACACTTGGGCAGGGTGCCCATGTATCCCTTCCCTTTGTTCTCAGCAGTAGCAGCACCAGTCCTGACCTCGGCTAGTGGGTTAGCATCTCTCCGCTTATTAGTACTGTTGTTGTTTCCTTGGGTACCCTTCTTGAAATTCGAGAACTTCCTCTTGTTCTCTACTGACGACTCGACATGGGTCTCCTCTTCTTTTGCTCAGAGATTGAAAACTTGCCCAATCTAACGGCTTCTTCAGTCAATGCCACGCTCAAATCGATGGCTTCAGTGATCGTTGGAGGCTTCGAAGTAGTCACCATGCTCAGTATTTGGGGTGCCGATCCCCAAATGAAACGTTCAACTCTCTTGAACTCTGGTTCTACCATGTAAGGGACAACACGATACAGATCATGGAATCTCTGCACGTACTCAGCTATCTTAGAACCTTCCATCTTTAGATTCCAAAACTCGGTTTCCAACTTCTGAATCTCAGCCCTTGAATAGTACTTCTTGCGCATCAGCTCTTTCATCTCATCCCACGTCATAGCATACGCTGCAGCCTCACCTAGAGTCTGAACCTGAAGGTTCCACCACGACAGGGCTCCATCGAGGAATAGTCCAGAAATGTAAGTGACTTGGTGCTCTGGCGCACACTTGCTCATTTGCAGCACATAATCTATTTTCTCAGCCCATCTTACAAACGCTACAGCACCTCTAGTATTGTCAAAGTTCAGAGGCTTGCAGTTAAGGAACTGCTTGTAAGTACAGCCTATACAAGCAACATCATTCACAGAAAGCATTAGCAAACGCACATGGAATGTCCAAACGTATTGTAATGTGTCTTAGGTGAATTAAAGATTACCGTGAGGTGGGTTATTTCCTGAGGTACCTCTGTTGTGTTCAGAGCGTAGGGCCTCATGTTGTGCGATTGCCTGTGAAATCCGTTCTTGCAGTTCTGCCTCTGTTGTGGGCAACTGAGTGTTCCTTCGAGGAGGCATCTTCTATAAAGAAGATTATATAGGTTAGGTCTTGTTAAAGACACAAGCACATAAGCATCTACTTACGAATAAGACCTAGGGGGTGTATATATATATAGGTATATAACCAATCATCATAGCAATCAATCATATGACATCCCAATCATGGCACAAGCATGTAATTCAACAGCGTGTTTAATGAGAACATGACGATTGAGCTTTCATTAATCATCAACCACAAATATTGTTACATATTCCACAAAATGTATCGTATCAAAAGGAACACAGGGTCACACTACCCTTGTCCAACAAGTCTATCAGTCTACACTATTCATACAATCAAAAGGTGATCTCCAAAAGGCTTCACAAGCTCAGCTCAATAGTGGTGCTCTCATCAAAAGCAAAGCTACGTACATAAACCAAAAACCAGCTATGCTGATGGTGGTGGAGGAAAAAAAAAGCAAGTTGCGCACATGCGCAAGCTCCTCCTCAAGCTCATAAACATGACGTAGTAGATAACTGATCTGCTGCTCGACAGTGAGAAATCGAGCATCAAACTCTGGAAAAGGATTAAGAGGTGCAGGTGGATGTGAAAATGGAGATGGGGATGAATGAGGGGGAACGATAGCAGGCTGACAAGGAGAGTGCAAAGGACGCGGTATCATCTCAAGCTCCAAAATCCTACGACTCATGATCTCATACTGAAGCTGAAGTGAGAGTAGTAGCTCATCCCATGTATAACCAACAAACTGTGAGGGATGGTAAGGATCTGAAATCGACATGGTGTATGGTGGGAACCAACGAAGTGGCTCATCGAGTAGTGAAGTGGTAAAAGTAGCAGAAGGTGCAGACTGGGGTATGTATGAAAAGCTGCTGTAACATGAGGATCATGACTAGGCTGCTGGCCTGAAGTGCCTTCCCCTGGACGGGGTGCGGGTTTGTCCTGCAAGAAAATGATAGGTAGGTCAACACGATGGACATCAGACTCCCCCAGACGAAAAGGAGCAATATCAGCGGCTGCAGGTGCAAGTGGAGGAATGAATGGCTCAATAACCGGAGGGTCAACGGGTGCAGGAACTGGATCAGGTATGAGGGGTGCAATGTCAGGTAAGCCAAAAGGAATAGGGTCATGATCAGGCAAGGGCTCAGGATCAGCAGGTGCATCGTCAGGCTTATCAACAGGAATGAAATCTAACTCAAGATCATGCTCGGGATCGTGTGGACGGGATGGTGCAGCTGCCTGCAGGGCGGAAGACGTCACAGACTCAAAGGAATATGAGACAGAGTGCAAACTAGAGTCAGAAGAAATCTCAATAACATGGATCTCAAGAGGTGGACTAGCAACAACGTCCTCATCTAGCTCTCCATCTCCATGGGCGTTATCGGGAGGACCATCAATAAACAGATCAAAGTCATCGTCAAATAGGTCATCAATTGGCCAATCCTCAGGAGGGATGACCACTAAAGGAACAAGAGCGAGGATCGGTGCCACAATATGCTCACCATCGGGATGACCGATGATAAGATGATCGTGGATTGGAATGGGAATAACAAAAGGACCCTCGTCTGGGATACCATCAGCAAGTGGTAAGTCGTCTCCAAAATCAGGTAGCGCAAATGGCTGAAAATCGTCCTCGTCATCGGACATCATCTCCGGGTCACTCTCTGTATCGGATGTGAAGATCTCTGGCTCTGGGGCGATCTCATCGTCAGAAATAATAGCCATGGGGTCATGGTCGTTGGACAAACCACTTTCGGATGAAGACATGGTGTCTGTAACATAACAACCACAACAAATGCACATATATTAACCACTAACATTGAGTATGCAAGCAAGGTCAATGTATCATGAAATCAAGTATCCTCGTGATTCCTCACGAACCCTTTCTATCCTTCCTAGTCTCCTAGACTAGACCACCTAGCCTCCCGGACTAAACCACCTAGTCTCCCAGACTAAACCACCAAAGTATCCGTGCATTGTGTTTCTTGCCTTTCCATTTGTAAAAATGTTTGTTCCCTGGATCTGGGCGTTTTGTGTATGCAATGAAAACATGTTGTGAAAATATTTTTGTGAGAGCCCTAATGATTGTAGTCTAGACTCGAGAAAGAATCCTAGTTCACTACAATCGAAGCTCTGATACCAAACTTTCACACCCTGACTTTTACGGAAGCGTGATTATGTGTGACTTGCTTAATATCATTGCATTCAATCATAACAACAACTATATGATAAAACGAAATATGATCGTCCATTCATTAAGCTTAAAATCATAACAACATTGTTTTAAAACATAGAGTTCAAACTCGAGTACAAACCAAGCAACTTGCTTTTAGAGTTCACAAGGACTCGACAAAAGAGATTAAATAAAACCAGGCTTTGATAGATGTGTCTCATCTAAGATAAGACACATTATCCAAACCCTTAAACATCGGATGACATCTTTTATTCTCCACATAACTTGAAACATCCAAACGCCCGTCAGATCCACCTTTAATTCCCTGAAATACATGTGGTTTGAAAACATCAACATAAGTTAAGCGAGTTTATGTGTTTGTTTGTGTGCACGAATAAACCTTTGAATCAGTGAAAGTATGTATGTATGTTTGTAAATCCCGGTATGAAAGCAACAAGGAAAACAGATCATTAGTGATTTTCAAGGCCATCAATATGTGTGACGTGATATAGGAAGGCTCAAACCTAGCAGACTTTGCACCGGGCTTCCGGCTGTAAGACATAGTCATCCCATGGGCCAAACCCTGGTCCAACATGGGCGAGGCTCGCTACACCCAAATAGATCTATCACTCATGTCCCTCGGTCCTACAACGAGGATTAATGGTCTTAAGCTTTATACCCACCACTCACATGATCTAGCCGTACCCTTCCTTAGCTAACCATACCAAATAATAACGTTTGTAAACAGTTTGTAACATGTACTTCACCCCCGAAGTTATAAAACTGAAAACAGTTAAAAGAAAAGGGAGACATGAACTTACAATCTTGCGTTCTTCATGATCACAGAAACTCAAAGCTCCTTTGGATGTACACGACTACCTACAACGTACTACGGTTTATTAGACGAGCGGATCGTGCCTTGTCTTAGTATTAATTAGTGTCTTTGAGTTACGCTCTTTGTGTCTTCAATATTATTCCAAGTTATATAATTATTTGTTAAAATAATAAATATTTTAACTTAAAGTATATTTATTAAATTTTGGAATAATTGTTAAAACAATATATTTTAACTTGTTACTTTTTATGTGTTTACACATGTATATCCTTCCCAAGGATGGGTGTATTTGTATTCATATTCTTATACTTGTATATTTTTGCCATATATTGGTGTCGTATTCCGGAGAGTATTTATGCGTACGAGAATACATATTTCCTTATTGTGTTTATTAAGTATTCTTACACTTAACTTTTTCGGAATATTATTTTTAATAAAAATACATCAATATATATTTCCAAAATATATATTTTAAGGAATATTACTTAGAAAAATTATTTATAATTTTCTCTTGGCAAAAATATTTATAAATTTCATGCAAGTCTCAAAAATAATATATTTTCAATTCTAACTTAGAAAATATATATGTAATTCCATTTTTCTTACAAAAATAATATACTTCATGTTTGTTTGAGAAAATATATATATTTCTTCCAATGATAATATATCTTCTATTAATTTCAAGAAAATATATTTTCATTCACCCAAAAATAATATATTTTCTTTTTGTCAAAAATATGATATAAATTTGTAATAATTGTGAAAATCATATTTTTGTTCTCTCGGTGCCCAAAATATTATTTACCAAAAATATACGTGTGAATCAATTTTCCGGAATATTTTTGTGAGTTATATTCCTTTGTTCGGTTTCACCAGTATTTTGTGTATTCTTTGTATATTCATATTCTTGGAATTTTGGTAATATTTTGGATTGTAACTTTTGGTATTTTGATGAGTTATATTATTTCAAGTCCTAAAATAATATAACTAATACACATAATATACAAATAATCACACACTTGGTGACTTCTAAATATATATTTCATAAATATATATTTAGTCACTTTTATTTATAAAAACCAACCTCCAATATTTGTAATTTTTTAACAAAATTTATGGCAAACTTTATGTGAAAATCCATGGTTTAAAACATACTTGTAAATATTTGTTTAAAAATATTTTTCTTAGTGTTTAATTTCTAGAAAAAATTTGCCATAATTTCCCCTAAAAATGGAGGTTTCCATGCCTTGAAGGCATATCATTTTCTTTTGTAAATCAATACAATCAATCAACAATCAACAATAAGCAATCTATACTTACCAATTTTGCCAAAAAACAAGCATAAACTACCACTTCATGAACTTGAAAAATTATATAAATGTGTAGTAACTTACTAGTGTATTTAGTAAGTCTTGTTACCCCTTTAAAGTATGGTTGATTCTTTAAAAACTTCATTTTTAAAGAAAATGATTCTTTACAACTTGTGATCACATTTACTAAAAATGTTTCTACATGGATTTTTCTTGTTACGCATATGTTTCTTCACTTGTTTAATCACCAAAAATGAGGTTTGTTTATTTAAGAACCAAGATTAAGTAAATCTTGTATTTTTAATTTGGTTTCTTGAAAAATCATTCTTGAAATCTTTAGATTTACAAGAATTTAAACTTACTTTGTTCATCACTTAACAAGAAAACAATTTATTCATTCAAGTTCATGACTTTTGTGAGGATGATCTATTAATCTTTAACACTTTCATCCTCTCATCTTGCAAGATTATGTTTTTAATCCTGATCTAGCAAGATCATATGATGATCTACATCATTTACATAAGTAAACAACAACCAACAAGTAAATCAACACATAAACAACATGATTTCTTCATGATTTAAGCTTATGTTCATGTTTCATTCTCTTGATTCTTAGTGTTCTTTATGATTAGCATTATGTATCATCTTTTAACCACTTTAATAAGATGTAAAATGAAGAGATTAGTGTTCTTACCACTAGCTCAAGGCTAGGGATGATCAAGAGAAGAAATAGTGTGGATAAAAGCAAATAGAGAAGGTCCTTGAACTTCCGAAAGCTCCTAGCTTCCTTATGCACCTTCTATCACCCTTGAGTATGCTTGAAATTAGATGAAGATGAGTGAATGATGGTGGTGGTGTTGTTGTTGTTTACGGCCGAGAACAAGCAAGGGAGGGAGAGAAGAAGTGGGGTGTTGGTGATGAATGAGAAATGGAGCTTAAGGTTAACTTATAAATCCATGTTACGAGTTTATCTCTTGGTTACTATGTCCATAAAGCACCAACATGATCAAATTTTAAATTGAAATAAAATCTTATGGTGGGGGCCATGTTGGCCGATTACATAGGTGGGGGGGGGGGGGTAGTAGGCTAGGTTTAACCATGTAGTTAGTTATTAGTTGAAATTCAAGTATTTAGTTAGATGTTTAGTTACTAGATATTTATATAGTGTGTTATGATGTTCGGGGACCATAACTAGCTTGGTAATGTTAAAACAGTGCTTCTAGTGAAAATTTGGTGTTTCAGGTAGTGTACGGTTGTTCGGTTGGTTACCGGTTCGTTAAGGTGCTAAACTATGCAGTTTAGTGTGCTTTATGTTACCTTTCATGACAGTTTCGATTCCCGACACTTAGGAAAGCATTCAGGACCATTTAACCACATTTATGCATTATATAAGTGTGTTCAAATGCTGAATTTGCTGATGTTCTATAGAATTATGCAGTTTAGGTGATTTTTAGGCACTTTCCGGCACTTAAACTATCTCTAGGAAGGCAGTTTTGTGATCCTTACTTTCCTACACACTATACTAGTGTAATACTCAGTTTCTGGCTCATTCTGTGTCTCAACACATTGTCTGTCTATGTACTGAACTCCGTTAGCATTTTTCTGATTTGTCTGATAACTGTGCTAACTGTGTTTCGTGCATCATTTGAGTCAATAAAGTTCTCATGCAATAATGATATGTCATTTTCAATATGTGATGCACATGTATGTATAATGCAATAATCAGAAAGCAGTTTCTAGTCATTAATTGAAATTCAGCACAGTCATTAAGCACTAATCATGGTTTAATAGTTGTACGTGTAGGATCGTTTGCACGACCAAAATGAGTCATTCAGAAGAGTTCTAATCAATACGAGAGGCGGAAACAAACGTATCGACTTTGAATCAGCTTGATATACACTCTAATGTCACACCCCTATTTTACCACGTGTCATCGGTGGGCCCGGTGGGGAGTATCGTGACGTAGTTGATATCATCATAGTCAAACAACACAAATAATGAATGCACAGCGGAAGCAAAAGATAAAATATTACAACCCGATATAAAGTAATATCCAAGTAATACAAACGGAATGTAAAGGATCCACAGGCGGATCTTAAAACAGAAAGATAAACACTGTTCAACAGACTTTAGGCATCTAGAACTTGCAAGATTCCCTATTGACGCCCTGAGCTCCCAGCCAATTACGTAGAGTACCTGTCACTTAACCTTTTTGGAAAATACGTCAGTTTACACTGGTAAATACAACTTAACTGACTCATTTTGAAAATAGTTTAGAAAATTGATTTGAATGCTCAAGGCATAAAATTCTTTTATAACTTGGGACAATTATATAAAAATAATCTTGTATACAGATTTACATGTTCGTTATACACTTAGGGCCCGATGTAGAAATCGGGTCAAGATTAACAGACACACCACAAGTATAGGCCCACATGAGCGTGAGATACCGTTTCCCTTATGCAACTGTCAGGTGTATGCCTACACCCCATGCGTAAGACGTGGCCATTTTATAATACAATGATGCCAAGGATATCCGGGACATGGTCATTAACCCCTAAAGGCCTTTATTTCAAACAAGACAGATTAAAGCGGGTTACCTCAATAATTTAATCACAATACGATTAAACATTCAATACCCGACCAAGCGGTATTATTATAATACCGTATCCCAAGCCCGTATAGGGAAAATAAGCTAAGAGTATTTACCTGAGCTAAATATAAATTCAATCCCAGCCGTATATCAAATCAGCAAGCACAAGTACTTCTACTGGGGCTCCTAATCTGGAACGAAGGTTTTTAATAACCTATTAGATTCCTAACGGGTCTTAATTAAGCCTATGCTTAGACCGGTTAGTTTTAAGGAAAGGTTTACGGTTCAAAACGCAAGATTAAGCGTAGACCAGATTAGAATGTGATTTAGACCCGACAAGTTTGGAGACTTGTATAATATGGGTAAACTAAACACATTCTGGATTTTGAGGTGAAAATGATAAGCTTTGACCCGTTTCAGTTACTTTATGCAAACTAGATACATAAACCGATCCAAACGCGAAACGTGCGTAACGGGTACCCATAAGAGTCATATACAGGTTTCCTAAGTTAATATGCCTTAAATATGATGTGATATCAGTAAGATACCTTCCGTCATGCCCAAAATGAATTTAAAACCAATTTATGCCCCGAAGGGGTATTTTAGTCATTTAAAAGGTTATAAAAGAGATCAAATACAAATCCGAGGTTCAGGTCTGATTTGATTAGTAAAAATACTTAATTTACTAAGTTATATCAGTAGGGTATTACATATATGTGAAATTCATCATTTATAACCATACTATGCACCGTAGGGGCATTTTGGTAATTTCACATAGGCTTAAAAGGTCCAAACTGGAAACCTGAGTTTAAAACTTTTCCTTAGTGTTAAAATATAAAAATTTACTGAATATATCAGTAGGCATCAACCCTTATATGTTTAAAATAGTTTTGATACATACTATGCGTTAAAAACGCTTAAAAAGGCGATTTAGAGCCATTTCCGGGTTTTCAAAGAAAAGCTGATATTTTTATTATTCCAGAAGGCTCAAAATATTTTATTTATCATATTAGATTAGTAGAAAAAGGTTTGGGGTCAAAAGGATTTGTAAAACTCATTTTATAGCCCAAAAGGGCAAAACCGGCAATTACCGAATCAAGCTTAAAACCCTATGTTATGCTCAGCCTAAAAATAATTAAAAATCTTCCAAAATCCCAAAATATTATTTTATTTCAGTGGGTAAAAAGTTTGGTATAAAAAATTGGGTGTAAATAGGTTATACGCTAATTACGCCGTTTAATTAATAAAAAGCTTTTTAATTACGCTATTGAACATAACTCCTAATCTAGACCTCCAACTGATGTCAAATTTTAGGGACACGTTTATATATCAGCAATAAAGATTTCTATTCTTTCACATTTTCAAAAATATCATTTCATGGTCAAAAGGGCATAACGGTCAATAGTTAGGCATATAACGGAAACTTGCAATGAATAGGATACTAAGGATCCAGGTTGTATAACCTCAGAGGGTTATACTAACCCATAATATGGTCCTAGTGGAATCCTAAGGCATATCTAAACTAAGCTAAATCGGGTCAGAACTGGAAGTCAAAGCAAAAGTCAACTTTTGCGACTTTCGGTTCCGAACCGAGCTTATACTTAGAATTGTCGGGTTGAATCATGCTTAGGCATGTTCAACTAATATTTACCAAGTTATTAAAGTGAGAAAACTGATTTTATGACTTTTATATAATAGCCATGTATTTTATTTAAAACTAACCCGTTTGACTTTTATTTGACCCGACAATTAAACTAAGTAAACGTGGTAATTAGTAGGTGCCCTTTTAAGGGTTAAACACCTACCTAATTACGGTCACGTAGCCATGTTTGATGCGAACAATGGCTCAACCGTTTAAAAGTCAAAGCGTTTATCAAAAACGCTTGACTTTCGGTTATAACCGCTAAAATTTAAACTAAGCATGAAAGGACACTTACAAAAGGTCCAAGCAAGGAGGTAATTGATCTTGGATGTTCAGGTATGAAGCACAAAGGCCCCAACTTAGAACATTGAGATCAAGGTGTGAATGAGAGCAAAAATCAAGTGGGTATTTATAGGTTTTTGAGAACCGTTAGGATCGTTTCTCGTAAACCGTGCTTCAATCTTGGCCCTCCATGTGCGCCCAAGGTTTCTAAATACAATGGGTGTTGAAAACCAGTTCATGGTATTAATAATTTTACCTAAAAGCCCTTGAAAAATGACAAAAATGCTGAAAATATGAATCTTCCCAGACCTGGGCGTAGGCTACGCTGCAGGGGACGTAGCCGACGGTCTGCACAGCTCAAACAAACTTTCAAAAGTGATGTCTTGGTCCCTGCTTGCATAATAATGTGTTTCTAACACATCTAAGGCCTGTTAACCTCATTTCAAGGCTCTAACACGATGCCTAAATATAGGGGACATGAAACATGCTCAAAAACATGTCGGATGTCGGTTCGTTTGGCCGTACGGTCACGTTGTGCGTCGAATTACGACGAAACACGGACGGACGCTAAAAACGGTCCAAATTACGCGCCGAGTGGAATTTTATCATGCCACACACTAAAATAAAATATTTTAGTGCTTACATAAATTTTTGGGTGTCTGGGGATATTCAGAATGCGAGATATGCGCAAAAGTGCAAACTTGTGCACTTTTTGACACTTTTAGTCCCTGCATGACATAAAAGTTTATTTTTGCGCACCAAACACCTCTAAGCCTATATCTAAGTTATATAAAGGATAAATAGGGTATTTTTAACTTATGGACATATTCCGGAAGGTCCGTTACCATACGATTCGACCTACTTTTGCAGTTTGACGCAATTAGTCCTTTAATTGCGCATTGTAGCGCGGAATGTCATTTAATGATATCCAAGCCTCCTATGGCCCAAAATGGGCATTCCCAATCATATACTTAAATATTACTACGCTCTCGTTCGCCTAGATGGTCACCGAAAGGCGTAGATTCAAAAGTTGACGCTTTAGGTCCCTCTATTGCGCAAACTTGCGCATTTCATCATTTAATAGCAATGAAGCCTCATCTAATCCATATTAGACATTGAAAGTATTATTAAACATCACGATGCTTCAGATTTGCTAAAATATCATTCAGAGGTATAATTAAACATATTGACACTTTTAGCCCCTCTAACTTACAAAGTTGCGCGTAACTTTACTTATAGGCATAAAAACCTTAGACGGCCATTATTTGGCATTCTCGAGAGTATAATTAAATATCATGAAGCTCTCGGTTTGTTAAAAGGTCACTCAAAGGTTAGAATTGACATGTTGACGCTTTTAACCCCTTATTACGCAAACCTTCAATTAATTACGCAAACGGCTACACTTAACCATCAAGTGGCACATTTGTGAATATAAACATCGTAAGAGGTTATTTTGAAACTTATTTTAGGTATGCTAACACTTCCAGTCCTTTCATAATCAAAGTTTTCGAAAAATTAGTCCCTAAATTTCAATGTTTGACTTCATTAGGGTTCATTACACGTGTCAAGACTTCATTGGACGTGATTTTACGAGGTGTTACATCCTCACCCCCTTAAAAGAAATCTCGACCTCGAGATTTACTAATGTAATGGAAGTACTTTTTGTCGCATAACGGACTTAACTTCCACAGCCTATTTGGGCCTCTAGAGGCATCCTAAATGACCTTTATAATAGGTTCATGTTTCTTCCTTAGATTCTGATCCTGACGATCCTTAATAGATACGGGTTTCTTATCATATCATAGATACGCCTATCATTATGTGATAATGCTTCTCGACTTATTGGTGACATACATCCTTAAATCATTAGTGTGGGTCACACTGCGAGTTCCACCACGTTCCATAACTAGGTTTTAGTTTAAAAGCTATTGACCTTTGATGTATTCGATTTTCCTCGAATGATCCTATATATAATCAGAGCTTAACTAGCCTGTTGTATAAAATTTTCAGTACACTCTTCTTAGAGCGATACTTTCAATTGGACCCTAGTCCTTATTAAGGATTTAAGAGGGCTGCGATTTTTATTAATCCTTGATTTTCTGCCGATTACTGGCAACTCTAAGATGATTATGAATTCGAATGATCTTATTTGTTGTTTCCAATGCAACTTTCAGATCCTGATAATTGGACTTACCAATCTATTGTTCTAACAATAGATGTTTAACATTCCATTTATACAAGGTCTCCAAAGGAACAGCCTTGCTACTTATATATCAACTATTATAGAAAGGCTTATTTTAAGGTGAGATAGTTATTCCAACCATTACTTAAAACTAATCTTAAGGAATAGAAAATCCTTACAGCTAGTCGAATTAAGTCGACGATCCTGGGCAGCTAATGGCGATTCTTAATTGTTGCCTAAATAGGGTTGCGGTAATCAATGCATAAGCAAAATGAACCGTCTTTCTTAATTAGCAATATCAAACTCTTAGAATATTGAGTTGGGCTATATGAACCGCTATCCTAAAACTCCCTTAACCAGGGTTCTGATTCTCCCAATGATGATACTAGTTATCATGTAAATTTTATATTAATGCATCCCTAAGCAGGACGTTAATCTTAACTCTACTTGCCTCTAAGGAGGTAAACAGTGTAATCTTGGAGAAGATGGTCAAAACGCAAGGAGGTTACAGAGATTTTCCAATTCCCAGGCTCCAGTTCATTTACCATTGTCTGCGTCAGATAAGTGATACATTCGTGTAACGAGTCCACGGATTTCTTACTCAGGAACGTTTACTTGGATAATTCCATTTTAGATATCTTCTTTGAATACCATTAGCTGACTTTAATACCGTATGACCATTGGAATATCTTTAGGGTACCATGCATTAAACCTCCATACTGATCAGGCATGGAAGCAATCTATGGAACATATTAAGATACACCAATCCTCATATGACGCTTTTGTCGTACCATCTGGTATTCGCAATCGATAGAGATCAAGAGATATCAATCACTTATGATAATGCACTTCATCTGAAGAGAGGGTACACTAGAATTTCATGACTAAAGACTTTTGGCAGGAGCAGAAGAAATGGTTCCTATGATTTTCGCCTGTAAGTTTTACCTTACACTTAATATCTAGGGTTCTCATGGGAGTCTTTAAGAGTTTGCTATACTTACCATCTATGAAGGATTGATTGGTATCCGAAATAAAGCAGAACTCCAAGCGTTTTATTCAACTTCATATATTATGCTTAGGGTTCTAACAGGCAGATTAAATAACTTATAAAATTCATTCCACAACGACTTATCTGCTCCTGAATCAAACAATACCCTTGCATATACATCACAGATAAGGACGTACCGGTTATAACATTTGTTGGGTTTTTCACATGTTTATCAAAGTAATTTCATCCTTATGAAATAAAACGCAACGGAAATAATTATTAAAAACATGTTACTTACTAGATATAAAACTCATTTTATATGTAAAACCCAATCCCGGATCCATATACGAACATGCATGCTATCAAAATAAAACACAACCATAGAGTGTTTAGAATAGTACCTTCCAAGGAGTAAAGGATATGAAGAAGATGATGCTTCATGAACGGTTGCCTTCAAGTGTAGAAGACCTCAAGCTTGTATACCCCAAGCCTTCCAACAAACACCTTGTGTCTAGCTAGGAATTCTACACTTATGAACTCACTTGAAAAATCCCCTCTTGGATCCAACTCTTGGCCAAAAATGAGAGGACTTTTTTAGAGTTCTTTGCACTTGAAAATCAAACTTGAAAACCCTTCTTTATCAACCATACATGGCCCGATTTTTAGTGAGTTCTTACACTTGATTTTCAAACTTGAAAAACTCTCTTGATCAACCATGTGTTGGCCAAAAATTTAAGAGCCAAATCAAGTCTTCATCTTCAATTTTTGTCATCTAAAATGTTTAATAATAGTTGAGAGAATCTTGCCACCTTCTTGGCCAATCAAGTCCCTTCTTACACATGCATTTGCATGTAATGCTACTGGACCAAGAGTGCTTGGGAAGACCACCCAATCAACACACATGCAAATGCATGAAATCTCATTGGACCAACAATTTTTGGGAAGACCCCATGGGGGGGGGGGTGGCCTAGACTTTTATTAAAAAAAACAAAATTTTCTTTTAAATAATATAAGTCTTACATATATATATTTTATAACTTTTATAAAATATAACATCATATGTTATAAGACTTATGCTATTTTTATTCTGTTATTTAACCAATTAAATAACAAAATAAAATATTCTCTCAAAATAAATTATCCATGTAATTTATTGGTTTCTCAAGTGTAATTATTTAGAAAACCAATTTCTAAATATTGTAAGTGTTAATATTTATTTGTTTGATCATATCAAAAATAAATATTTTAAGTGTTTGTCTAGCTTGTTATTGGGTATGACTCGACTTGGATCATAACGTACTAGCCACATCAATTTAATATGTGTCTTGGGCATACAGAGTCCAACAATCTCCCACTTGCACAAGATACATAGAAGATTGATGCAAGCAGTAAATGATGCCTAACTACGGTTTACTACCCCCAATACGTATGACTATATTTTCCATTCAATAACATCATCCCTTTCAAGTCCCTTACTTGAACATGATTTAGGTGAATCTATCATTTATCCTTTCGTTACAGATGTCATGTCAAATGCAGAGACATAGAGTGATCACTCTCTGTTGATTTAACTTTAGCAGGCCTTAGACATCTTACTCTCAACGAATAAGAGGAACAAATCCCTTTTTGACTACATACGTCTCTCACAATCACCTTATACCACACCTGAGCTTAGCCTTATGTACTGTCATATTACTGACAGCAAAGAAATAAGTCAAGGTACAATATTTGGTGAATATCAAGACCCAATATGTATCTCAGGTCAGAGGATACTATGATATTCTCCTTTACTCAAATTTACTTATGATCAATCACAAATGATTCCATGCAGTAATATTCGAGAGCGAGTCAGTCCAATATTTGTATCCCACAAATATCTATGAACTTTGGCAACAACACTTTGCTCTATATTCATACATAATGAATATCCACCAATCCAAGTTCATAATAGTCTTACATTCATATTTGCTCCCATAAGTATGATCGACTACGGACATTTAGAATAAGTAACTTATTCATGGATTTAAACATGCTAAAATGGAACATAACCCAAAATGCCATAAAGAGTTATAAAACAATTGTTCCAATATCCAAATACAAAATAGATCAAATCCAATCACTAGAATATCGAAGCCCCAAGGCACAAGTATGACCTTTCATGCTTTGCCCATTCAAGGAGCTTCGTGAGTGCATCCGCAATATTTTGATCAGTGTGAACTTTGCGAATACATATCTTTTCCTTTTTCAACTTCATCCCTTATGTTGTTGAAACTCCGCTCAATGTGCCTAGTCTTTTGATGTGTACGAGGTTCCTTGATTTGAGCAATTGCACCATCGTTATCACAAAGATCTCTAGGGGTCCTGAATGGTAAGGACTACCCCTAGATCGGCAATAATTCAAGTGGTAGATCCATATGAATTATCTCAATTAAAGAAACGGCGATGTATTCTGATTCTGTAGTGGTCAATGCTACCCTGATTGTGATCGAGAACCATCTCGATTAGTTTGGAAACTCGTATCCATGTAACCCTTTACAATGAATTCCAAAACTCGCATCCCTATAACCCTTTACAACGAGTTCTTCTTCACCAGATCCATATATTAGAAATATATCCTTAGTCTTTCTGAGGTATTTCAATATATTTATAATAGTTACCCAATGACCGTTACTCGCTGGTATCTTCTCGTTATGCTTAAAGCGCATAACTTATCTGGTCTAGTGCATATCATTACATACATATGAATCCTATAGCTGACGTATATGGGATTCCTTTCATTCTTTCCTGCTCATCCTTTGAGCTTGGACATTGAGACGCACTCAATATTGTCCCCTCTTTGAATAGGTACCGAACCTTTCATAGAGTTCTCAATCTTGAACCTTTTCAAGACTTTGTCAATGTATGCACTATGGTTTAAACCTATCAAGCGCCTTGATCTATCCATATAGATCTTTATTCCCAAAATATAGGCGACTTCACCATGATCCTTAATGGAAAAACTACTTCCAAGCTAGGTTTTTACACCTTCCATGGTTGGAATGTCATTTCCAAATAGTAGAATGTCATCGACATACAATATTAAGAAAGTGATGATGCTCCCACTAGCCTTCTTAAAACACAAGCTTTATCAACGTTCTTGATGAAAATCTCTTCATCAAAACGGTGATTGTAACTTCTCGATGCTTGTTTCAATCCATAGATTTAATTCTTTAACTTGTATACTTTGTCAGGATGTTTTGGATCGGAAAAACCTTCAGGTTGAACCATATAGACATCTTCCTCAAGATATCCATTTAGGAAAGCCGTTTTGACATCCATTTGCCAAATCTCATATTCATAATATGCAGGTATGGCAAATAATATCCTTATTGACTTTAGCATCGCTATAGGCGAGAAGGTCTCATTATAATCAACTCCTTGAGTTTGATTGAAACCTTTTGCTATAAGTCTCGCTTTACAAGTATCCAAGTTATCATGCATTACGGTTTTCTTCCTTAAAACCCACTTATTTCCAACCACTTTGGAATTAAGAGACGGCACAACCAATTCCCATACTTGGTTGTCATACATGGATTGCATCTCTACGTTCATGGCTTCAAGCCATTTGTCACAATCGGATTTTGACATTGCATCATGGTATGTGGTAGGTTCACCCGAATCTTCCATGTAGCATCCATCCAGAAAAAATCCATATATTTCAGGTGGACTACTAATTCTACCAGATGTATGAATGTTTTATGTGTATTGATCAACCACTTGATCGTTTTCAACAACCTCTTGTTGAGTGCTAGTATCAGCCAAACGTGTATCGGCTTGTGGTTCTTGATCCTTATCAAGTTCCACTGTTCTACTAATTCCTTCCACAAGGAACTTAGCTTCCAAGAACTCAGCCTTTCGAGCAACAAATACCTTTTGCTCTGTTGGATTGTATAATTAATATCCTATACTATCTTTAGGATATCCTACAAAGATACACTTAGTGGATCGTACTTCCAATTTGTTTGGGGTGTATTGCTTAACATAAGCTTCACAACCCATACCTTTAAATATGATAATGATGAAGCCCTTCCATGCCATATTTCAAAAGGGTGTCATATCCACTTTCTTGGTTTTGGGTCATATTTAATATACGGACCACGGAGAGCAAAGCGTAACCCCAAAATGATAGAGATAATGCGCTCCTAGCCATCATAGATCGAACCATATCGAAATAGAGTTCGATTCCTCCTCTATCGGAACGAAGAACTTTGATTGAGTTGATTATGTACTTCACCTTTTGAAGGCTTTGAACATTTCAAAACTTTAACTTTGTGTCTCAGCAAGTACACATAACCATAACTACTATAGTCGTTGGTAAAAGGTAATGAAGTATCTTTCACCATTCCTAGTCATTGGCTTTAAAAGGTCCACATACATCCGAATGTATGATACCTAATAAATCTTTTGCTCTTTCCCACTAAAGGGTTTCTTAGTCATTTTACCTTGTAAACTAGACTCACATGTATCAAATGAACCAACTTCATTTGTGTCCAAAAGACCATTCTTTTGAAGTGTTTGCATGTGACTTCTGTTCATATGACTAAGGCGACAGTGCCAAAGATTAGTCTCACTCAAAACCATTTTGAGTTTCTTGGTGATTGCTTGGTACATTGAGCTATCAAATGATTTATTATGAACCAATTCATAAATACCATTTGAACGCATAGCTTTAAAGTAAAACATGTCATTCATCAAAATATAAATGTCATTGTTTACAAACTTTAAATCAAAACATATTGTCTCAAAAGGGAAACTTAAATAATGTTCCTAGTCAAACTAGGAGCATTCAAAACATTTTAAAACAATTTCCAAACCATTTGGAAGTTTCAAAACATAGTCTCCTTTCTTGTAATGCTTATTTCTTTTGAATCTTTTGCAACAAATTGCAAACATGAGTTCCACATCCAGTATCTAATACCCATGTGTGTGAGGAAATAACATTAAGGTCAATATGTGTCATTAAATTGTACCTGAGGTTTGCCCTACATTCCTCTTAGTTTTCAACTCTTTGAGATAGGTTGGATAATTCCTAATTAAATGCCCTATCTCACCATACTTCAAAGCATGGATCGTTCATGGCAACCTTTGCGTTCTTCTCTTTTGGTTTCGTTGGTTTCGCTTTAGTCTTTCTAATCATTTCCCTTTGAATTACCCGTTTCCATTTTCAACATTTGCTTTGGTGACGGGGTGATGCCCTTTCTAGTTCCCACCCTCATTGATCGTTAGAATAGATAAAACCCTTTTATCCATATCGAGCCTTTCGAGGTGATCAATGTGGCTTTCATCTTAAAACATAAGATGAGTCCGATTAGGTTTCCTCCATTCGACATGCATGAAGCGCTCGAACTGTTTCGAAGCGTTCTACCCTTAGGAACATTTCCTACAATTGGGTAATCATGTCGTATGCTCATGATGTTCAAAATCCTTTTGAATCTCGGGAATCATAATTCCTAACATGACGTAAGAGGCTTGCATAGTATCCTCGTTATACTTAATCCAATCGTTATAGGCATCCTTATCTTCCATAAGATGTTCATCGGGATTAGGATCGTTTTTAATGATAGGTTACGGACGGTTTGGGTAATATTGTTAGCGGCCATGTACAAAATTTTACAAGGTTCAATTTTAGTATTTTCAATATTATTATATTTTAATCATTAATACCCTTTTATGTCTTATAGACAATTAATAATTAAAATCTAGAATCCAACGTTACATTTAAACATTGGTTAGGTGACCTTTATCCCATTATTTAAATTAACAAGGTAGTCAACGTTTGACGATTGCAACCCTTTGCAACTTCTAGCCATATGGGATCGGTTAAACATCTTTATATTTAGTTGGCATGTTTAATCCCATCAACACCTTTTGTTCGCCATGCTTCGGTGACCCTAAGTTCATGGTTTCCAAATCAAGTCGTCCAACTTACACACACGTGTGAGTTTATACACATAAGTGGTTAGGTGACCTTTATCCCACAAACATGGTAAACCCACCTCGAATATACAGGTTCCCTCAAATGTGGTTAGGTGACCTTTATCCCACAAAAGAGTTCCCAAGTGTTTCGAGTGTTGTATAAAAGGATGGTGTTTGACTTGTTTTATAAAAGGGATTTTTGAGTTTTCAAAAATTCTAGTTTAGAAAACTTTATGTACCATACATTTGCATGCATTCAAATCTTTTGTACTTTTGTGAAAACAAATTTTTAAGGTTCTTTTAATAAAACCCATTTTATTGTAAAATCATTAATTTTTTAATAACCTTTTATTAACCAATTTTAATGATTTTAAAGAACCAATTTTAAGCTTGTTGTTGGTTATTAGTTTGTTAAGCATGCATATCAACATATCATCCAAACAACATAAATAAACAACCACACAAGCACAACACACATATCAATAGGTGCATAACCATAGCCAACTATTTTGACCACACTTGTTAGCCGAAACAAATGTGCCAAAAGGTCCTTCCTAAAGGGTGAAAAATGACACAAGCGATGTGTCGTTGAACTCCCACTTGATCCCGCATCCAAATGCTTCAAGTCTCCTTCTTGTGTCATGATTTCTCCACCTTATTTGAGCTTCCAAAAGTCTTTTATTTTCAGCTCCAAACTCCTTTGGACTTCAAAAATGTGTTTTGGTTATCGGGTTAAAATCCCGTTAAGAACTATGAAGTCCTTTAGGCCCGAAATTAGCCAAAACCAAAACCGTATTTTTGTGTGCATCTTCTTTTACAAAATATATCCTAATACATTTTTTCTAGTAAAATAAAATGCACCTAATCTATTTACTTACATACCAAATGAAAATAAATAAATTACATATTTTTACACATGGAAGAACAAAAATAATTATTACTACAACCCTTTGAAATAATTAAATACAAATCACAAACACAAATATTCAACATAATCACACAAGGTCATGGCTAGGTTATGAACACCAAAATATATATATCCAAATATATAAAATTCAAGAAGCAAAATGGTTCCCTTTTTACAACCTACTTTTCGGTCAAAAATGAAAAACCGAAAAATGTGGGTTTTTGTCCAAACAAAATAATCATCCAAATGACATAGTTTTTCAAGATACTTTTATGCATGTATTAAAATAATCTTGAAAAACAAAAGGATAACCATATATAAAATTTCGGCCATAGGGTTTTAACCAAACCCGAAACCCGAAAAATTCATATCCTATGAAGCATGCACTCATATAAGCGGCCCTGATACCACTGTTGGGTTTTTCACATGTTTATCAAAGTAATTTCATCCTTATGAAATAAAACGCAGCGGAAATAATTATTAAAAACATGTTACTTACTAGATATAAAACTCATTTTATATGTAAAACCCAATCCCGGATCCATATACGAACATCCATGCTATCAAAATAAAACACAACCATAGAGTGTTTAGAATACTACCTTCCAAGGAGTAAAGGATATGAAGAAGATGATGCTTCATGAACGGTTGCCTTCAAGTGTAGAAGACCTCAAGCTTGTATACCCCAAGCCTTCCAACAAACACCTTGTGTCTAGCTAGGATTTCTACACTTATGAACTCACTTGAAAAATCCCCTCTTGGATCCAACTCTTGGCCGAAAATCAGAGGACATTTTTAGAGTTCTTTGCACTTGAAAATCAAACTTGAAAACCCTTCTTTATCAACCATACATGGCCCGATTTTTAGTGAGTTCTTACACTTGATTTTCAAACTTGAAAAACTCTCTTGATCAACCATGTGTTGGCCGAAAATTTGAGAGCCAAATCAAGTCTTCATCTTCAGTTTTTGTCATCTAAAATGTTTAATAATAGTTGAGAGAATCTTGCCACCTTCTTGGCCAATCAAGTCCCTTCTTACACATGCATTTGCATGTAATGCTACTGGACCAAGAGTGCTTGGGAAGACCACCCAATCAACACACATGCAAATGCATGAAATCTCATTGGACCAACAATTTTTGGGAAGACCCCATGGGGGGGGGGGGGGGGGTGGCGGCCCTGACTTTTATTAAAAAAAACAAAATTTTCTTTTAAATAATATAAGTCTTACATATATATATTTTATAACTTTTATAAAATATAACATCATATGTTATAAGACTTATGCTATTTTTATTATGTTATTTAACCAATTAAATAACAAAATAAAATATTCTCTCAAAAAAAATTATCCATATAATTTATTGGTTTCTCAAGTGTAATTATTTAGAAAACCAATTTCTAAATATTGTAAGTGTTAATATTTATTTGTTTGATCATATCACAAATAAATATTGTAAGTGTTTGTCTAGCTTTTTATTGGGTATGACTCGACTTGGATCATAACGTACTAGCCACATCAATTTAATATGTGTCTTGGGCATACAGAGTCCAACAACATTGTCATCTTGTATGGCCTCTTTTGCATCCATCTGAGAGACCTTAGCGTTGGTCTTCTTATCTCCTTCAAGCTTCTTAGCATACAGTTGTAACAAGTCGCATCTCCTATCTTCTGGCATTCCAATGTTTTATGCTCCCTATATTTGCAGATCCCACAAGCCCTAGGCTGCGATTGGGATTTTGGTTCGTACCTGCACTTCCCACAATGGCGCTTCTTGCAGGTCTTGCATTTAGGTTTCTGGTTGGACTTTTGTTTGTTCTTCTTTTTAGAGCTCTGGGAGTTATCTTCCTCCCTTTTCCTTTTCAGTTCACCCTTTACATTAGAGGCACGAACGAGATCCTTCTCGTGAGTAACGAAGGGTGGTCTTGGTTGAGATTTGGAGCAAGTTGCATTGGGCTCCTTGATCTTTTTCACAGCCTTCTTCACAGCTTTTCCAACAGCTGCGTCTATCATAGTCTGAAGAACATCCTTGGAAATTCTAAGGTTCACAATTGTAGTATCATTAGCATGTGTCGCATCATCCATAACACGATCAACGGCTGTCTTATCCGAGTTTGTCATACTCGATATTTGATTCCTAACACCAAATAAAACAATTATTTAGTTGCAATCCAACAACCGCTACTCATCATCCTGATGCCCTAATATATACCAACCATGGTACCGTTAAACCATACAGGTTAATATAGTACGAACATTCTCAATGAATGTCATTTAGATATGTATATATATCAATTATGCTTAGCCTAGGCCATAAAAGACCATTAATGGCAATTAAGGTTTGGACCTAGTCCATCACCTGTTTGACAGGGGATCAGTTGTCACGTCTGTCTTGATCATATTGATGATTTTGGATAGCTTGAAAGCTCGACATTAGGATATTGGATAAGAGCGTTTCCTAATGGATATAAAATATCCATCTAAGGTTGTTGAAGCAGTCTCTAAATGTTATCGGCCAATTCTACCTCGCGTTATAAGCCTAAGATCCTAATAGGCGGATACAACAACTTACAATATTTATTGTCCTCAATAGATTTTTCTGCGCCAGAATCAAATAATCCCCATATAAGCATCAATGATAAGGAAAAGTACCTTTTATGATGTCATCTTTCTATATCGCCTCCTGGTGTCCATTTGGAAGACTCATGCGTTTACTTTCTTGGCCTCTTCAGACTTTTTCTGATTCCTAGGGCAGTTAGTCTTGATGTGCCCCTTCTCGTTGCAACCATAACATGTCGCATCTTTAAACTTTTTGCAATCCAAGGTCTTATGCTCCTTGGACTTGCAGATTCCACAAGGAAGAGGCTGAGATTCAAATTTGCATTTCCCCAGGTGGAATTTCCTACATGTTTTGCACCTGGTCTTTTCACCATTCTGCTGGTTACCCTTATTAAACTCGGAACTCTTCCTATGATCAGAGTTCCCCTTTTTCTTCTTATCGGAGTGATGAGAACCCTCATCCTTCTTTTTACGCTTCCCTTCTTCCGAAGCTTTTGTAGCCTTGTTTCTGACTACTTCGAGTGTGAGACATAGTGACAAATCTGCCACTGACCGGAATGTAGTAGGTCCCAATGCTTTCACGCTTGCCTTGAATTCTGGGGCTAGGCACCCAATAAAGCGAGCTATACGCTTTGGTTCTGGTGTGATCAAGTAAGGAACCAATCGAGACATAGTATTGAAATTTGTAAGATATGCCTGGCAATCTAAGTCCTTCATGACCAATGTCAAGAAATTGGTTTCAATTTTCTCAACTTCATGTTGAGGACAATAATTTTCCTTGATAAGAGCAACAAACTGATCCCATGTTTGATTATACAACGGGATTTTCCCAATAGCCTGGATTAGCGACCTCCACCACGCTAGAGCTTCTCCTTTAAAAGATTGTGAAACAAACTTCACAATGTCTTGCTCTGCACATCCGCTAATATCAACAACAGTGTCCATCTCCTCGAGCCACGTCATGCAGTCGATGGCTCCTTTTTCTCCTGTGAAGTCTCTGGGCTTGCAGGAGACAAAATATTTATACGAACAGGTTTTAACATGTGGTTCTTGATTAAGCACAACCTGTCTAGGCGGAACACTCCTCTGATTTGACGAGTTATGAACATCGTCCTCCTTTGAATCATGTGATTTAGAAGGGGGGTTACTACGAGCCACAGATAGAGTCTTAGAGTGTGTACCACTTGACTCATTATACTGTCTGTCAAGAGCTCGAGTAACAACATTATCTATTAATGCCTACAGTTCCTCACCAGTTATGTTAACTCTGGTAGTGTCATTGTTCTCCCTCGGGTGGCTGTTGACCTCCTCTGATCCAGCCATGTAGCTTGATTGCTACATAAATACTGACAATGATTTATTTAGAGGTTATTATGGAATCATCATTTTTGACGATTCATCAACCATGATAATATAAACCATATTGGTTAATTTGTTAGTTATATTTAATTAGTATTTTCATTATAGTTTATCCTAGTTATAAAACATTAAGGATATTAAAGTGGCGCAAAAGGCCTAGTCATAAAGACATTTTTTAAATTTATAAGCCATGATTTCGGAGAATCGAGACATTTTGGTTTGAACATATTTCATTACCTTTTTCTAGACAGAGAGTCAAAGACTACAACTGTCTTTTGCCCCACAGGGCGTTAATTATAGCCCGTAGGCACTTCATCCATAAGGGATGGTTATATAAATAAGGGAAATTGGAATATCCCAATTTAAAGATGACTCATGTGATTTTATCAGATCACAGTTTGTCGAAAGTGTTAACATGCTTTCAGATGTTAACAAGAATTTGAATCTTTTGAATAGGTTTTACCATCTTGGCCATGCCTGAAATGACAGGTAGGCTAGGTTTTAACTTTAAGATTCTTTTTAGTATTAAGAGCAGAACAACCCTAAATGGGGATGTTAATAAGGATCTGTATCTACTTGAGGAACTGTCATCTTGGCCATGTCCTTAAAATGACACATGGGCTAGGTCTTGTCCTTTTTGGATTTTGCCAATTTATAATATTGGTAGATCCTATAATAGGAATGTTATTTTAAATCTAACCATTCCATTTAAAATTTAAACAGGTACATGGTTGCCCTAACACAGGACTTTTAACAATACTGACTCGCCCATGCAGGGGCTGATCAAAAAAATAACAAAGGAAACAAATAAAGGACAAAAACGAATCAGGAGTAGTCCTAAGTTCTTTGTCTAGACTCAAGAATGTGCAACTGTGTAACTGAGATTAAACACAAAAGGCTAGTGTTTAATTCACTCAGTGTTGGCTCTGATACCAACCTGTCACACCCCTATTTTACCACGTGTCACCGGTGGGCCCGGTGGGGAGTATCGTGACGTAGTTGATATCATCATAGTAAAACAACACAAATAATGAATGCACAGCGGAAGCAAAAGATAAAATATTACAACCCGATATAAAGTAATATCCAAGTATTACAAACGGAATGTAAAGGATCCACAGGCGGATCTTAAAACAGAAAGATAAACACTGTTAAATAGACTTTAGGCATCTAGAACTTGCAAGATTCCCTATTGACGCCCTGAGCTCCCAGCCAATTACGTACAGTACCTGTCACTTAACCTTTTTGGAAAATACGTCAGTTTACACTGGTAAATACAACTTAACTGACTCATTTTGAAAATAGTTTAGAAAATTGATTTGAATGCTCAAGGCACAAAATTCTTTTATAACTTGGGACAATTATATAAAAATAATCTTGTATACAGATTTACATGTTCGTTATACACTTAGGGCCCGATGTAGAAACCGGGTCAAGATTAACAGACACACCACAAGTATAGGCCCACATGAGCGTGAGATACCGTTTCCCTTATGCAACTGTCAGGTGTATGCCTACACCCCATGCGTAAGACGTGGCCATTTTATAATACAATGATGCCAAGGATATCCGGGACATGGTCATTAACCCCTAAAGGCCTTTATTTCAAACAAGACAGATTAAAGCGGGTTACCTCAATAATTTAATCACAATACGATTAAACATTCAATACCCGACCAAGCGGTATTATTATAATACCGTATCCCAAGCCCGTATAGGGAAAATAAGCTAAGAGTATTTACCTGAGCTAAATATAAATTCAATCCCAGCCGTATATCAAATCAGCAAGCACAAGTACTTCTACTGGGGCTCCTAATCTGGAACGAAGGTTTTTAATAACCTATTAGATTCCTAACGGGTCTTAATTAAGCCTATGCTTAGACCGGTTAGTTTTAAGGAAAGGTTTACGGTTCAAAACGCAAGATTAAGCGTAGACCGGATTAGAATGTGATTTAGACCCGACAAGTTTGGAGACTTGTATAATATGGGTAAACTAAACACATTCTGGATTTTGAGGTGAAAATGAGAAGCTTTGACCCATTTCGGTTACTTTATGCAAACTAGATACATAAACCGATCCAAACGCGAAACGTGCGTAACGGGTACCCATAAGAGTCATATACAGGTTTCCTAAGTTAATATGCCTTAAATATGATGTGATATCAGTAAGATACCTTCCGCCATGCCCAAAATGAATTTAAAACCAATTTATGCCCCGAAGGGGTATTTTAGTCATTTAAAAGGTTATAAAAGAGATCAAATATAAATCCGAGGTTCAGGTCTGATTTGATTAGTAAAAATACTTAATTTACTAAGTTATATCAGTAGGGTATTACATATATGTGAAATTCATCATTTATAACCATACTATGCACCGTAGGGGCATTTTGGTAATTTCACATAGGCTTAAAAGGTCCAAACTGGAAACATGAGTTTAAAACTTTTCCTTACTGTTAAAATATAAAAATTTACTGAATATATCAGTAGGCATCAACCCTTATATGTTTAAAATAGTTTTGATACATACTATGCGTTAAAAACGCTTAAAAAGGCGATTTAGAGCCATTTCCGGGTTTTCAAAGAAAAGCTGATATTTTTATTATTCCAGAAGGCTCAAAATATTTTATTTATCATATTAGATTAGTAGAAAAAGGTTTGGGGTCAAAAGAATTTGTAAAACTCATTTTATAGCCCAAAAGGACAAAACCGGCAATTACCGAATCAAGCTTAAAACCCTATGTTATGCTCAGCCTAAAAATAATTAAAAATCTTCAAAAATCCCAAAATATTATTTTATATCAGTGGGTAAAAAGTTTGGTATCAAAACTTGGGTTTAAATAGGTTATACGCTAATTACGCCGTTTAATTAATAAAAAGCTTTTTAATTACGCTATTGAACATAACTCCTAAGCTAGACCTCCAACTGATGTCAAATTTTAGGGACACGTTTATATATCAGTAATAAAGGTTTCTATTCTTTCACATTTTCAAAAATATCATTTCATGGTCAAAAGGGCATAACGGTCAATAGTTAGGCATATAACGGAAACTTGCAATGAATAGGATACTAAGGATCCAGGTTGTATAACCTCAGAGTGTTATACTAACCCATAATATTATCCTAATGGAATCCTAAGACATATCTAAACTAAGCTAAATCGGGTCAGGACTGGAAGTCGTCGCAAAAGTCAACTTTTGCGACTTTCGGTTCCGAACCGAGCTTATACTTAGAATTGTCGGGTTGAATCATGCTTAGGCATGTTCAACTAGTATTTACCAAGTTATTAAAGTGAGAAAACTAATTTTATGACTTTTATATAATAACCATGTATTTTATTTAAAACTAACCCGTTTGAATTTTATTTGACCCGACAATTAAACTAAGTAAACGTGGTAATTAGGAGGTGCCCTTTTAAGGGTTAAACACCTACCTAATTACGGTCACGTAGCCATGTTTGATGCGAACAATGGCTCAACCGTTTAAAAGTCAAAGCGTTTATCGAAAACGCTTGACTTTCGGTTATAACCGCTAAAATTTAAACTAAGCATGAAAGGACACTTACAAAAGGTCCAAGCAAGGAGGGAATTGATCTTGGATGTTCAGGTATGAAGCACAAAGGCCCCAACTTAGAACAATGAGATCTAAAATGTGAATGAGAGCAAAAATCAAGTGGGTATTTATAGGTTTTTGAGAACCATTAGGATCGTTTCTCGTAAACCGTGCTTCAATCTTGGCCCTCCATGTGTGCCCAAGGTTTATAAATACAATGGGTGTTGAAAACCAGCTCATGGTATTGAGATTTTTACCTAAAAGCCCTTGAAAAATGATAAAAATGCTGAAAATATGAATCTGCCCAGACTTGGGCGTAGGCTACGCTGCAGGGGGCGTAGCCTACGGTCTGCACAGCTCAAACAAACTTTCAAAAGTGCAGTTTTGGTCCTTGCTTGCATAATAATGTGTTTCTGACACATCTAAGGCCTGTTAACCTCATTTCAAGGCTCTAACACGATGCCTAAATATAGGGGACATGAAACATGCTCAAAAACATGTCAGATGTCGGTTCGTTTGGCCGTACGGTCACGTTGTGCGTCGAATTACGACGAAACACAGACGGACGCTAAAAACGGTCCAAATTAGGCGCCGAGTGGAATTTTATCATACCACACACTAAAATAAAATATTTTAGTGTTTACATAAATTTTTGGGTGTCCGGGGATATTCAGAATGCGAGATATGCGCCAAAGTGCAAACTTGTACACTTTTTGACACTTTTAGTCCCTGCATGACATAAAAGTTTATTTTTGCGCACCAAACACCTCTAAGCCTATATCTAAGTTATATAAAGGATAAATAGGGTATGTTTAACTTATGGACATATTCCGTAAGGTCCGTTACCATACGATTCGACCTACTTTTGCAGTTTTACGCAATTAGTCCTTTAATTGCGCATTGTAGCGCGAAATGTCATTTAATGATATCCAAGCCTCCTGTGGCCCATAATGGGCATTCCCAAGCATATACTTAAATATTACTACACTCTCGTTCGCCTAGATGGTCACCGAAAGGCGTAGATTCAAAAGTTGACGCTTTAGGTCCCTCTATTGCGTAAATTTGCGCATTTAATCATTTAATAGCATTGAAGCCTCATCTAATCCATATTAGACATTATTGAAAGTATTATTAAACATAATGATGCTTTGGATTCGCTAAAAGATCATTCAGAGGTATAATTAAACATATTGACACTTTTAGCCCCTCTAACTTGCAAAGTTACGCGTAACTTTACTTATAGGCATAAAAACCTTAGACGGCCATTATTTGCCATTCCCGAGAGTATAATTAAATATCATGAATCTCTCGGTTTGTTAAAAGGTCACTCAGAGGTTAGAATTGACATGTTGACGCTTTTAACCCTTTATTACGCAAACCTTCAATTAATTACGCAAACGGCTACACTTAACCATCAAGTGGCACATTTGTGAATATAAACATCGTAAGAGGTTATTTAGAAACTTATTTTAGGTATGCTAACATTTCCAGTCCTTTCATAATCAAAGTTTTCGAGTTTTCAAAAAATTAGTCTCTAAATTTCAATGTTTGACTTCATTAGGGTTCATTACACGTGTCAAGACATCATTGGACGTGATTTTACGAGGTGTTGCATCTAATTGTCTGGTTTATTGATATAACAATGTTTTACAGGCAGTAGACACTTCGGCAGCACTTCGGAACCGGAATCAGAAAGTTACAAATGAATTGAACAAGGCACCTATATATAGGCTACCAATTTCGTACGAAACAGGCTTCACACGAAATGACCAGTGTTCATTTTGTACGAAATGGACATATTCCATTTCGTGCGAAATGGCCACAACCCATATGTTTCACATTTTTCTCGAACAACGTGCTCTGATCTATCTAAACTATTACAAGACTCGATACAAGACGAAGTCGACATACATATGAACCAACAGACTCCCCCTTGGATGTTGACGAAGTCTTCAGTGTCGAGTCTTCGGTATATCAACTATTCAGTCTTGATCAGTCTTCGTGCTCTTCCAATGTATCTGACAGTTGTAAGCATCCTTCAATCTTTTCCCTTCTTCTTCTCTCTCTCTTCCAGGATATCAACCTGGTCTTCAACCATTCAAACTCCCCCTTGAATGTTGATATAATCTTCAATATCCTCTATTCTTCACAGTTTCAGAATTGCAACCTGGCTCTTGAGCTTTTTAATTCTCTTGATCAGAAACTGGCTCTACTGACTTCAGACTTCCCTTTGCTAGCAGACTCCCCCTTAAATTGTTCCGGGATCGCAATCTGACTTAGCTTTTCCACAGGTTCAGGTCATCTCCTGGCTCTTCGTAGCAACAGGATCAGGAACCTGGCTCAAATCTTCACATCTTCAGGAGTCGAAGCCTGGCTGCTTCTGCCTGCACAAATCTCTACCCAGAAATAAATTTCACAAATTTAAAATTTGATAAATTTAATCTCTGCTTACCACCTGTAACATCAATTTCAAACTATCACTTGTAAATATCATCACAATGATTTAACATTTATAATTTCTGATGAACACTTGAAAGAATAACTTTCAGATTTGACATTTTCATTTCAAAATCTTTTCTCGTTTCAAACAAACTCTCCCAAACCAGTTGTTCATCATGTTTAGCACTCGGAATTTTGAAAATCAGCTTTCCAACATCAGTTGTCAAAAAATATTTTTGTAATTTTCAAAATTTTATGCTAAAACACACTGAAAATCTTTTTGGATTTTTGTTTTTAATGAAATGCAATAAAGAAATATTTACAAACAATATTTTTGTGAGTTTGTGTAAAAGGATCATATCAGTTTATGACATATCACCAACACCGTTAGGCTTTAAACATTTTAAGTTCTAAATGATTCACTTAGATTGTCAGTATACCGATCCACTTAAATTTTCACACAAAGTTCAACTGTTTCGAGATACGAGATTAATGTTTTAGAGACTTAAACTTATTCGCGTGTCCCACCTTAGAATATACTCCCGTATCCAGACTCCTATATTCAGTCTTACAGGTGAATGTACACTAATGATATGTGTAAGGGGTTAAATGCGAGACCATGAGAGCTCAGACTATTGCTTCCGCAAAATCAGAGAGATGATGGTTCGACTTTCGGTGGGTTCCCTTTAGAGAATCTTTTCTTCAACAACACATGATTAGCATTTTTCAATGTTTCATCATTTTTTATGCTGAGGGCGGGCTTTATGATTAAAGCAATGCAAAGTATTATACGAGGACTAGGCTATTGGTCCCGCAAAATCAGAAGTCCTGGTATAATACCCTAGATATCACCACGCACAAAGACCTAGTATGTTAGAAATAGAAAGCCCTTCAAACAAGATTTCAGGGGTTACCTATATATCCAAGAGATGTTCCCCACGAAATAAGTAAGTTTAATATTTAGGTTTATATCTCGACAACAATCTACTAAGCGTGCGAAAACCTACTGGCATATCATCAGTGAGACCGTTTAACACATTTGACTTTTCAAATCTTTAGCATGCTGTGATAGTCCACTGATGTACTATCATTTCCTCTTTTTCACAATAAAACTCATTTTGAATTTTATCATGTTTTTGGATTTTTCAAATTTTCGAAATTCCTAAAAATTTTTACTCCCCCTAAAATCAAAAATATGTTTCAATTTTTGATTTTCAAGGAAAAATTTGAAAAACAAATTGTACAAATAAAGTGACAAACTGATTTTCAAGCTTCAATTTGCCATTCACTTAGCATAAACAATCAGGACTCCCCCTGACAACAAACTATTTTCCCATTATGATTTCAAAACACTTAAGTTTGTTTTAATCAAAATGGTTTTTCTGAAAAATTAGTTTTGTTGAAATTCACAAACCACTTGTAGGATAGGGGTTTCATCACATTGTTTTTCAATCACTTGTATGAAAGTTAAATCAAGTTCAACTTAATGACCTTGATTAACCACATGTAGGTGAAAACCCACTTGAAGGTTCACTTATTAACCAATACCACTTGTAATTTGAAATATGACAATTTTGAAATTTTGAGAAAGATGCTGATTCATGCTCCATGATTACCAACTTGGGAACTCCGGCAAGTCAGGACTTTTACATATGGAATACAGACACCCAAGCCTGACTAGCTTTAGGTGTAACCTTTTTAGTTTCACTTGGGGTTTCAACATTTCTTTTTGATTCATAAAAATCTTTTACCCCTTTTACCTTTCCCTCGACCATTTTCCCAAAAAATATGTTTCACTTTGCCATTAAAAGCCTTTTCGACATCAAATTCTTTTTTTCAGAATAGAATTGATTCGAAATTTCCACTTTCCCAACCTTTGATTTTAAATTTTCAGCCCGCAATGGTGGAAAATTGACATCATCCATTGGCGGAACTGAATTTTCTCCTTTTGGCTCAACTTGTGGCTCCTCTGACTTTGACGAGTCAGATTCATTGCCAGATTTAACATCTGTTTTCTTAGCAACCCATGTTTGGTTGTTAAGATTCACCCTTCTTTTGTAAAATCTTTTTCGAACATTCACCAACTTCATATGTTGAGTTTTTAAACACTTTGAATTTTTCAGTTGGTGGTTCAGTTTTATCAACAACTTTTTCTTTGAGTTTAGAAACAACTTCCTGTTTTGTGTTGGTTGCCTTTGGACAATTCCAGGCGATGTGACCAACTTCTTGACATCGGTAACAGGTTCTTGTCTCCTTTCTCTGATTAAATCCATTCTTCTCATGTTTCTGTTTTTCTGCAAAGAACGCTTTGTTCGATTGCTTCCAGAATGAGCTCTTTTCTTCTTCCTCAGAACTTGATCCTGAAACAAATACTGTTTTTGTTTTAGAAATTTTCTCGTTTTTATGATCTTTCGGTGGAATAAATCCTAAACCTTTCTTTTTGAAATTACTGTTATGGTTTGGTTTCTTTTGAAAACCAGAACCAGAACTGTAACACTTTTTCTTGTTTAACCTTTGTTGAACTCTTGAGGTGTATTTTTTAGGTTTTTCTGTAAGATTTACATCTTTTATTTTAGAAATATTAATTTCAATTAATTTGAAAACCTTGTTGATCATTTCAGTTTTAACACCTCTTATTGGAAATTCCTTATCAGAAAATAATTTGTCTGAATCATTCAAAGTATATGCCACTTTGATTGGTTCGTCATTCAAATTAGATTTTGATAACAGAAATTCTTTATTGTAAACCCTTTTAACCGATGATTTAGAACTGTCAACTGATGATGAACTCGAACTTTCATACTCAGACTTTGACTCTGACTCCTCATCCTTATCCAACACCTGATCGACCACCTTTTTTATTAACTCAGACTCATGATCAGTGTCAAACGATGTGAACGTGATGTCAATATTTTCTGGTAACTCATCAGTTGTTTCGGACTTTAACTTTATATTGACTGCCTTTTTGACTTGTTCCTCATTTGGTTTTCTGGGAGAATAGCCTTCCCAGATCGGAGGCGGACACTTGTTATAATTTGCACTTTGTTTCTTACCAGTATCCTTCTCTTCAGTCTTCTTATCTTGAAATGCTTCAAAACCTGCAACAGTTGGATAAATTCTGTCAATCAAATAATCAGAACTTGAATAACTTTGCATCAATCGTCTGATTCTTTCATTTTCTATCGTTTCTGTCTCCAACTCCTGCTTCAACTTTGCACATTCTTCAATATAGTGATTTATAGCCTTCTGCTTAAACATCATCACTGCATTCATCATGGTTAAAGCATCTTCTCTTTCAGAATTTGTCTTTTGCAGATTATTCACCGTTCTGTTCAACACATCATACGATTCTTTCACATACTTAACATCGAACAATAATTTTTCTTTCATCTTGTCAAGCTCACTATACTTCTCATCTTTTTCTTCATAATGTTTGCATGGTTCCAAACATTTTAGACAAGGTTTTGTGATTTTAACAATCTTTTCAACTTCGACTGTCTTTTCAACAATTTTAACTTCTTCATTCTGTTCAGACTTCTCTTCCTGAGCAACATTCTCGCATTTTATCTTTTTCTGATCTTTTGCTGCTCGTTTCTCCTTTAGCTTCTCCAGTCTATCTGCAAAATAAAATTTAAAACTTTCAGGAGATAATTGAGTTTTTCCAATGTTTATTTGTATTTCTTCTTCATCATCACTGCTATCAGTTGATGATTGATCAAACACTTGTGTCTTTTCTGAACTATCATCTGAAGAAACAGATTCTTCATCTTGATTTTTCTCATCATCAGCAAACACATCCATCCATTCCTTCATCAAATCTGGTTCTTGAATGATCTGTGCAATGAATGCTCCAAACTTGGAATCAGCCGGAATGTATTTGTCCCAGCTAAAACCTTCTGCCATTTTTTCATCATCTTGATTAACCAGATAAGCTTTCTTCTTTCCTTCCTCAATAGCATTTGATGATGATGGTTGTTGAGCAACTTGTTGATATATAGCTTTCCGATAATAATCATTATTCCCGAACAGATTCTGAGCTCCTCCTGCTTCTCGATTGGTACATTCCCTCTTGAAATGTCCTTTTTCCCTGCATCGAAAACAAGTAACTTTAGATTTATAAAAATTTAAAGTAGAAACATTAGCATCACGGAAGTCATCTCTTCCTGTAATTAGCTTAAATTTCTCAGCTCTCCTCAACACACTTGCTAAACACCACTTAATATCCATAAGCTCTATTTCTTCAGCATCGATCTGATCGTAATCCTCTTTTATCAACATAGGATTTCCAATCCTTCCTGCAACCAAACCCTCATATGATTCTAACATTGTAGCTAGTAATGCCATATGACCTTTAGTGACTTCTTCAGAGAAATTTTGACCGTTCTGAAGATGCAACGCAATGTTGCAGTGTAACACATGACCATTACTGTTGTTTGAGCTTTGGAACAGATGATTTGGAGTTGAAACATTTGGATTAACACTCGAGTATGAAAAAAATCCACTGTTGCTGATTGGACTTTGATTGAATGATCCGGACGAGTTTTCTGCACTGAAAGCAGTTTGGACCTTCGGACTTGCTTCAACATTCTGAACATTCCCTTTGTAATACATCTTGATGTCTTGTTGGCCACTTGGATTATTCATTCTAAAAATCTTTTGTTGTTCAAGATCTTGTCCTTCGAGTTTTTCAATGAACTGAGCAATTGTCAAACCAGCATACTCTCCGGTATTCTTCAAGATCATAAGATATGTACCCCATTCATTCTGAGGTAAAGCATCAACTAATTTGTCAACCCATTCTTCTCGATCTTTGTTTATATCCAAAAATGTCATTAAACGCACTAAATGACAATATCTCTCAATCAGTTTCTTTGTAGTTTCACCCGGCAAACTTGTAAACAAGTCAAATTCTTTCTTTAACAATGATTTCTTACTCCTTATCATCTCCATACTTCCCTCAAACTTAATTCGAAGCGCTTCCCAAATCGAACGTGAAGTACCATCGTGTTGAAGTAATATGAAGATGTCTTCTTTCACAGCTTGCTGAAGTAGACTGATCATCATTTTTTCTGCCTTGTACATGTCTCTCTCTTTATCCGACAATTCAGAAATAGTTTTGATAACTCCCACATCTGTACGAGGTTTAACATATTTCTTTTCAATACACTCCCAAGACATCAAATGATTTGCTTGAACCCAATTTTCGAATCGGTCTTTCCAACAATAGTATTTTTCAATGCCCATCAACTTTGGAGGTTTTTGTAATGTTCCTATTTCATTTTCCATGTTCACACTCTGAACAATGGTAACAGGAGTACCCGGGGCAGTAGCAAACGCGTTGTAAAACTCTTCTTCCATGATTCGGTAAACAATTTCACAAACTCAGCTTTCAAACGAAATGACACTATTCACACAAATTTGATTTGGTGTGAAATAGCTTGATGTTTCAAGCAAAATGGAGACAACTCAAATGAAATGGATGATTTCGTACGAAATGAAATCACTTTCAAACAAAATAGACCCTTATACTCACTTCGTGCGAAATGGACCACAATTCTCAATTCGTGCGAAATGGAAGCATTTTCAAGCGAAATGATACTTTGGTGCGTAATGGAGTCCAAACTTGTCAATCCATGCGAAATGGATTTATCATTTCGTGCGAAATGCTGCTGATGTCATACTCTCGGCTAGATTTTTGTCAAATTGATCAGGTTTTAAGTCTATTTTAGGTATAATTCTTTCAAGGATTGATTAAAACAATGTTTCGCACGTTATATATAAAGATTAGCCCATTTTAACCATGAAATCTTGTTTAATTTTGAAAAATATTGTGAAAGAAGGTGTAGAAGTCAGAATTTTGATGAAATCAAGCTGAATTGGTAAGAACTCTTCCTCCTGAGCTCTGATACCACTTGTAGGATCGTTTAGACGACCAAAACGAGTCGTTCAGAAGAGTTCTAATCAATACGAGAGGCGGAAACAAACGTATCGACTTTGAATCAGCTTGATATACACTCTAATTGTCGGGTTTATTGATATAACAACGTTTTACAGGCAGTAGACACTTCGGCAGCACTTCGGTACCGGAATCAGAAAGTTACAAATGAATTGAACAAGGCACCTATATATAGGCTGCCCATTTCGTACGAAACATGCTTCACACGAAATGACCAGTGTTCATTTCGTATGAAATGGACACATTCCATTTCGTGCAAAATGGCCACAACCCATATATTTCACATTTTTCTCGAACAACGTGCCCTGATCTATCTAAACTATAACAAGACTTGATACAAGACGAAGTCGACAGACATATGCACCAACAGTACGGATACCTAGAATTTTGACAGTTGTCACAGTTAAAGATATCATTCGTTGATATAGTTAAAGAGACCCTTTGGTGGTCTAGTTAAAGAGACCCTTTGGTGGTCTAGTTAAAGAGATTGATTCGTCAATCTAGTTAAAGAGATCATGTGTTGATCTAGTTAAAGAGACCCTTTGGTGGTCTAGTTAAAGAGATTGATTCGTCAATCTAGCTAAAGAGATCATATGTTGATCTAGTTAAAGAGACCCTTTGGTGGTCTAGTTAAAGAGATTGATTCGTCAAACTAGTTAAATAGATCATGTGTTGATCTCGTTAAAGAGACCCTCTGGTGGTCTAGTTAAAGAGGTCGTTCGACGATCTAGTTAAAGAGATCATGTGTTGATCTAATTAAAGAGATCATTCGTCGATCTAGTTAAAGAGATCCTTTGGTGATCTAGTTGAAGAGACTCTTTGGTAGCTTATTTAAAGAGGTCATTCGTTGATCTAGTTAAAGAGACTCTATGGTAGTCTAGGCAAGACATCACAGGATTATTTGTTTGATTTTCTTCCCCTACACATTATAAAATGAACTGTGCAGACTATGCAAGGAATTACGTAATTATGGATGCATACATAATTATGGAATTCAGTGCATAGAAACCACAATAAGTTTTGTCTTGTGTAAGAACCTATAGTGATAAGAATAACGAAACGGGAACAATGTAATAAGGGCATGGTGGATACGCCGATGGTACTTCCTATATATAAGTGTTCATTTTTACATTGCAAGCGTGACGTTATTTAAGTTACTAGAAGTTCTGGACCATGACCAATGTTGTTTTATGTTATACTCTCTGACTCTAATTTTGAGCACACACAAGTTTCCTATAATAGTCTTCATAGGAAACATTCTCTCTATCTGTTGTTCGAAACTCCAACTTCTTGATAAATTCACACGCTTTCCATATTTTACTACAACAAGGATATCATTTTGACAATTACATGTCAATCTTGAGATTCGGTACAATCATACACAAACCTATTGGAATGGAGTTTAAATCTTCGGATCCGAACTCTTCCCTACAAACAACAGACGGGTACGATTAACAAAGTTCGCTGGAAATACAGACGTGGCTTAGAGTTCTACTCAGGGAACAGAGGATTATTTGAAAGCGGAACATCCACATCTGTTTTCACAAGTTTCCTCTAAAATTAAATTTCGGGACGAAATTTCCTAAAGTATGGGAGACTGTGACATTTGTGCCATTACGATCATCATACAATTACGAATCCAATGAAATTTTGTGTTTCATTCTTGGTATTTGTACAATTACATGTGACAAGTACACATATTAAATTTCGTATGATTCCGAACTCTCGAGAAGCTTTTCTGGAAGTTATAAGCAAACTGTTACGTAAACGTAATCAGTTTAATGCGACATAAACTCCGGAATAGTGACATAATCTTAACTTACCTTAAATAACCTTTACATAACTTAGATATAAGTTTTGAAGGGTTTGGTATGGCAAAAACAAGTTTATTCGATCACATGGACTATTTGCGACAAACTGCAAAGTCTGCCGATTCGTATGGCAATGAACACTCCGAAACAAGATCAAAAGCTAAACATACCCTAAATACCCTAAACATAGCTTAGAAATAAGTTTTGATGGGTTCGGTGTGAGAAAATATGCTTATTTGATCAACAGGGACTAAAAGCGTAAAAAACGGTGTAAGTTTGCATTTACGTGCATATCTTGCGTTCTGACCATATCTGGACATCCAAAAAATTTTTTAATCACTAAAATATTTTATTTTAGTGATAGAAATGCAAAAATACAGTTCGTCGCGCAATTTGGATCGTTTTCGCGTCCGTTCGAGTTTCGTCGTAATTTACCGAACAACGCGACCGTACGACCAAATGAACTGACATCTATGATATTTTCAAGTATATTTCAAGTCCCCTATGCTTTAAAATCCTTGTAGAGCCTTGTAAATGGGTTAACAGGGGTTAAATGCGTCGAAAATGCACTTAGAAATGTCCAGGGACCTGTTCTGCCATTTCTGAAAGTCTGACCTATGCCCTCGCGTCTGTGACACCTGTGCCTCTGCGACCATCAAAAAAATACCAAACCAATGAAATCTTGTATTTCATACTTTGGATTTGTATAAATATGTGTATCTTTTGCACATATCAATTCTTGTTCGATTTCAAGCTTTAAATCACTTTCTGGAAGGTTATACGCGCATTGATGCGTAAATATAACCAGTTGAATGCAACGAACACTCCGGAATAGTTAAATAGGCTTAACATACCTTAAATAACCTTTACATAACTAAGAATTAAGTTTTGGAGGGTTTGGTGTGACGAAATCAAGTTTATTCGCTTATAGGGACTAATTTCGACAAACTGCGAAAGTATGCCGATTTGTACTGTAACGAACATTCCGGAACATGACCATAAGTTAAACATACCCTAAATATCCTTTATATAGCTTATAAATAGGCTTTGAGGGGTTCGGTGTGCTAAAATAAACTTTTTGGTCATTCAGGGACTAAAAGCGTCAAAAAGTGCATAAGTTTGCATTTTCACGCATATCTTACGTTCTGAATACATCCGGACATCCAAAACTTTATGTAATCATTAAAATATTTTATTTTATTGATTGGCATGATAAAATTCCATTTGTCGCGTAATTTGGATCGTTTCTCGCATTCGTTCGTGTTTCATCGTAATTAACCGAACAACGCAACTGTACGACCAAACGAACTGACATCCGAGATATTTTTGAGCATGTTTCATGTTCCATATACTTTAACTTCATTTTATATCCTTGAAATGGGATTAACGGGGCTTAAACGTGTCAAAAATGCATCAAAAACCATGTTTTGCACATTCAGGGACCAAAATTGACAATCTGCCATAGTTATCTTAGGAAGGGACCAAAATGAAAAATCTAAATTCCAGCTTGTTCCAGCTGTTCCCCTCATTTACACATGGTTTTAATGAAACTAGGGGCTCCCATGGTTTCACAAAACCATGGGCACATGTGTACGGATGAGATCGAAGCTCGTTTTACGATGAACGATCTTAACGGTTGTGCAAAAACTATAAATACCCCATCCAACTCATTGTTGCAACTCACATTTGATCTGATATTTCTCTAAGTTGAGGTGCTTTCACTTCATACCTGAGAATAATCAGGTCAAACTTCCGTTCTTGGACCTTTTGTAAGTCCTCTTTCGTTCTTTTTCGCGTGAAAGTCAAACTGTGTTTGACTTTCTGCTTTGACCAGTTTATGGTCAACATGAAGTTCGTTTGAACTTCATAACGTGAGCGTAATCACGATGGTTTTAGTCTCTTGTGACTATACCTACTGATTACCACGTTATCTAGGCATAGTGGCGAGTCGTAGTTTCGGCCAAAATGCGTATTCTTGCGTATTTTGTAACCAAACTACTTTTAGGTATCAAAACCATTTGTTTTGATACCAAACCTGTTTTCAAACCTCGTTAAGCATGTTTTAACATGTTTAGCTCGTCACTTTAGGTTTAGTGCTTATGTAGGGTCGTAAGGTAAGCGGTCTAAACAACCGCTTATACTTTCGAACCCGACCCGTTTGGTCGATCTTTAGGATCCGACCAAACACATTAGGTTACCATAGTTGCATAGGGAATAACCTTCCGAGGTTATACCTTATGGTCACGTCGTTTAAGTAGTTGTATGATAGGTAGTTTATATGCCTTAGGTAAATGACCAAAATGCCCTTTTTACGCCAAAATTCATTTTAAGCATACGTAACATAATTTTTGATATCTAAACTGATTTGGCAACAATATTAGACATCTTAAGGCATATTTTACTTATCATAGGACTAGTTAGGCGGTCCGAACGTGTTTTACGCGAACGACGCGTTAAAGTGGCATAAGCTACCTTAACGAGTCGTAATGGGTCGTAAGCACTTAGGTTAGGTTTCGTTTTAGAATGTAGGCTTTGTTAACCCATATTACATGAGTCCCTGCACTCATTTGGTTTACGAAACCTCATTTTATCCGATCCTCCGATTTAGGTCCGTTTATTTACATAGTTACCTATATTAGGTGTCGTTTGATTCCGTGATCCCTCTAGCTTTGCTTGGTTGTTATTCAAGACATCTAAGCATCCTCAAGTGAGTACATAGATCCCTCTTTTACTGTTTTTCAAACATTTTGGGGTGAAACACATGTGCCTACTTGTTATTTTCATGCTTTCCATGTTTTCATATCATATACTTGCTATGTTCATTAGTACACTATTAGTACATGATTTCATTATGTCTTGCTCTGTATGATCAATTAACACGCTAGCACAATTGTTTTACATTTTGAACCATTTGAAATCATTGGATGTATGTGAACCATTTGAAATCATTGGATGTATGTGAACCATTTGTAACCATTTGATGTATGTGAACCATTTGAAATCGTTGGATTTAAGTGAACCGTTTGTAACCATTTGATTTATGTGAACCATTTGTAACTGTTTGAGCCATTGGGTTAGGGAAGTGATTAGGAAACAGGGCGGGTGTAATGTGTTAAAAGCATGGTGGATACGCCGCTGGTACTTCCTATATATAAGTGCTTTTAACACATTATATATCGTTGCGTTATCTAGATCACTTGGATAAACGATTTTGAAACAATGTCACACAATTATGTTTTCTGAATAATATAAACCATACGAGTCTTATTAACGAGTTTCTACAAGATGTTTTACGATTTGATTTAATAAAACAAAATGTTTTGGAGTTAAGAATCATGGCTACGAGATTTTATAAATCATATCCAACTTGATTTGAGTTGGCTAATTATGTCGCAATACTATACTTTTCAAAATAAGGTTTTTAAATAAGTATTGCAACATGTAAAACGAGCCATGAATCTGACACTCACATAAAACATATGTACTCGCCGTCATTTTTATGCTGACGTATTTTCACATGTGTTTCAGGTACCATAGTTGATGATATTTGATGATGATATTGATGCATGCTCACTTAGGAACGGACGAGGCGTTAGCGACTTAATAACAATAAAAGTCTATTTGTTCATGTTTTGTTTCTAATTCCAATGTAATGTAATACATTTAATTAAATAAAATGAAATTGTTTAATCCATGGTTGTGAAACAATGATTCTGTTACAACACTCCCCGACGTTTCCGTCACGTTTTGTTGTTTTAAGTGGTCGGGGTGTGACAGCGTCCGACGACAGAAGAAGGCCTATGTCGTCGCATCCAGCGATGCCCTGATCTGGCCAGAGAGTTGTTTCATCAAAACAGCTGAACTCCCTTGTTTTGTTTAATTGTTTTTATGAACTTAATCACCAAGTTTAGTGTTCTCCAAGACTTCCAATCTTGTCCTAACACTTGTATGGTTGAGATAATGCCTTGGGCATCACACAATACATGTGGCATCATCTTGGAGCTTCACAACAACTATAAATACCTCTAAGTTCAGCCAAATTCATTGCTCATTTCCATTTTCTTATCTCATAACTCAAAGTTGGAGTTGCTACCACTTGTGGATGCCTCCCATATGAGTTTTCTAGTTTATTTTCCAGCCTTAGGACATTTTGTAAGTGTTCTTTCATGACTAGTTCATTTATTTCAGCAATTACAAGCTGAAAGTCAAACAGTTTGACTACCGTTTGACTTTCAGTTTTGACCATGAATTGGTCAAGTCAAAGTTCAATTGAACTTTGCAACGTGATCGTAATCACGATGGTTATACTCCCTTGCGATTATACCTACAGATTACCACGTTGATTAATCGAAGTGACGAGTCAAAGTTTCGGTCAAAATGCAGGATTATGTGCATTTTACGACGAAACTATTTTCGGGTATCAAAACACTTTGTTTTGATATCAAATCAGATTTCTAACTTAGTTAAACATGTTTAATATGTTTAACTCGTCACTTCTAGTTTAGTGCTTGTTTAGGGTCGTAAGTCAAGCGGTCTCGACAACCGCTTAGACTTTCGAACCCGACCCGTTTGGTCGATCATTAGGATCTGACCAAACATATTATGTGACTATAGTTGTATAGGGAATAACCTTCCGAGGTTATACCTTATGGTCACTTAGTTTAATTAGTTGTATGATAGGTAGTTTATATGCCTTAGGAAAATGACCAAAATGCCCTTTTTATGCATAATCTCAATTTAAGCATATGTAACCAAAATTTTGACACTTAAACTGATTATGCAACATAATTAAACATGTTTAGGCATATAATACTTATCATAGGACTAGTTAGGCCATCCAAACGCGCATTTGCGCAAATGACGCGTTAAAGTAGCGTAAACTACCTTAACGGGTCATAACTGGTTATAAGCACTTAGGATAGATTTCAAATCAGAATGTAGGCTTTGTTAAACCATATCATATGAGTTCCAACTCTCATTTGGTTTACAAGACCTTATTCTATCCGAACTCCCAATTTAGGCCTCGATTATTAACATAGTGATCCGATACTAGGTGCCACTTGATTCCTTGATTTCCCGAGCTTTGTTAGGACACTTAATGAAGGATACTTACAATCTCAAGTGAGTACATAGCTCCCCTCTTTTATGCTTTCAATTGTTTTGGGGTGACTCATATGTGCTAAATGCTTTTCAAGCTTTCATAAACAAATGCTATGGTTTATATAAAACACGATGATTTCAATAATGTGAACGAACTTGTTGGGGCATTAGTCGAAAGACTTTCGAATGACATTCATTAACTATGATCAAGCCGACCAGTAGTATGTTATGGTACGACAGGATCTGACAAATCCCATTATCGAACTATCCCTTTGGTGGGTAATGTGGGTAACGACAGAACCTGTTATTTTAACAAACCCTTTGATGGTTTGTTAGTCGATATTAAAGAGGTCCTTCAGGGCCTATTAAAGATTCCCCATGGGTGATATATCGAGTCAGAACACAGGCTTGAATGTATTCTTTAAATAACGACCAAAAGTTAGTTTTCACAATTAAAACACGAACGGTTTAAACGATTGGAACGATTTGAAAGATTGAACGATTTGAACGATTTGACGATTTGAATGAGTTGAACGATTTTGGACGATTGGTTTATGGTAAGTGATTAGATAATGGGACGGGTGTAATGTGATAAAAGCATGGTGGATACGCTGCTGGTACTTCCTATATATAAGTGATTTTATCACATTACATGTCGTAGCGTTATCTAGATCACTTGGACACATGTTTTCAAACGATGACACACAACGAGGTTTACTTAAAGATATAAACCATACAATGTTTTCTTTAAAAAAAAAACGACTTACTACTTGGTTTTACAAAGTCAAATGTTTTCAGTCAAGATTTATGGCTACAATGGTTTTGGTTTTACATATATCAACTTGTAAAGTTGATAAAACATATTTCAATATCAAACACTTTTGATTTCAAGGTACATACTCGACAACTCTAGTAGTTGGTCGAGGTATTGCAATATGAATTCAAGCCATGAATTTGACATACAAAACCTATGTACTCGCCAGCATTTTTATGCTGATTGTTTTTCACATATTTTTCAGGTTCTATTATGTGACGATTGTTGATTGCTTGCTACATATAGGATGGACGCGGGCCTTAGTGACTTAAAACTTGAAAGACAGTTGTTGTATTTATTTGGTTCATATCAAAATAATGAGTCAATTAACGAAATAAAACAAAACTTCAATTACTATGTGTTGTGAAACAATGATTCTATTACGACACTCCCCGACGTTTCTGCCACGGTTTGTTGTATTACGCGGTCGGGGTGTGACACGAATTCTGCCACTTTTCTTCTCCTTTGGACACCTGGGAGGACACTAAGCATTGCCTTAATGCCTAGATGGGCACTTGTCAAGATTTGGTTGCCTCTTGATCACTATAAATAGGTGATCAAGTTTCTCATTTCAACTTACACCTTTCAAAATTTCTTTCTCTCTATCTTGGAGCTTGTTTCCAGCTGATTGGAAGTCTCTTAAATGAGTTCTGAAAGTGTTCTTCAACACAAGTAAGTACTCTCTCTAGTTCTTTCATTATACATTATGGTCATAGTTTGGTTAGTTATATGATGAGTCGATTATATGTACTTTTATATTACCGAAAATGCACTTTTCGGCGCATAAAACGGTTTTAAACATATAAAACCATAGTTTTGACATCTAAAATGATATTACAACATAATTGGACTAAAAAATACTAACGTGGAGGTCTGACAAAAAGACCCGCGTATTGACTCTGCTCAAGTCCAATGGTAGAGTTGAACATATATCAAGGGATGTTGCACTAGGTCTGGGTGCAGCTGACCTCCAAGATCTTTTAGAACTTCAGCTTCATAAGGATGAAGATGATGAAGATTCCTTGAATTTTGAGCTCCAATTCAAAGGGAAAATTCAGGAAAAATTGATGAGAGACTAAAGATCAAAATAAAGAAGTGTTTTGGCATCATCTGTTCTAGGGGGAGATTGTTGGCCCATGTGATCATTCCTTGAAGTACAGATAATACAAAAAGCCAAAACTGGTTCTTAAACAGTTGATCCAATGGCAATGTTTCTATCAGCTGATCATCCTAAAGTCTGATCTACTCAACAACTGTTCCTCTAAAGACTGTTAGTTATAAAGACTAATGAAGATCTATCAACTGCTGATTATCAAAGCCCTGATGAAGACTAAACACTGCCGATTCAAAGTCCTGATCAACCTAAGAAGAAAGCATTGATCTGCAACATTAGTGCTTGGGCATCAATAGCGGATAGAAGCATCAGTGTTTTACTTAACAATATTTCAATGTAACAATGTCTGTTTAGTATCAGTGTTTAGAGGTTGTTAGTCTGTTAGATATCACTTTCTAGGTGACATCAGCCAAGATGCTCAGTGGTTAGATTTGTACTATAAATAGAACCGTACCTGTACTGTTCTATTAGCTCTTCTCACACACTCATTTTGTATGAACAACTATGAGCTCAGGCTGGGGGGAGTTTAGTATTCATGCATTCATAGTTGAACTTTTGTGATTGATTCAATCTTTCGACTAATGAAAACATGTTTGATCAAAACTATCTCTCTTTGATTGTGTTATATAGTTTACTTTCAATTTCCGCTGCAATTCTTCTCTGATCTATCTTCTTTCATTTAGTCATTCTTTTAAACAACACAACCAGGACAAACTCAGATCCTAACACCCACGTATTGACTCTTCTCAGATCTGATGGTAATGTTGAAAAGCTATCGAGGAATGATGCATATGGACTAAATGCAGGTAACCTACAAGATTTATTGGACTTTCAACTGATTAGGGATGAAGAAGACACAGATTCCTTGGACTTTGAACTTCAATTCAAAGGGCAAATCAGGGACGGTTGATGAGGAAATAAAGATCAGAGAATAATGAAGGGTTTTGGCATCATCTGTTCTAGGGGGAGATTGTTGGCTTATGTGATCCTTCCTGAAGAACAGATGATACGCAACCAAAACTACTCTGCAACATCTGATCCTGAATAACAGTATTTTGAACTCTATTCCCTCATATGGTAAAGGTATCTAATATCCTCTAGTCTCTAAGGTCTGCTATATACAAAGATCTGATGAAGTATAAAGACTGTTGAAGACCAATCCATTGAAGAAGTCAAAGAACTGCTGGAAGTCAAAGGACTGATCAACCTTTGTGGAAAGCACTGCTAAAGCTTCATCAATGGTTGAGCCCATCAGCGGATAACATCAACAACAGTTTATTAATCAGTGTTTTAATGTAACAGTGTTTTGTAATAAGCAATGTTTAGAGTTTACTAAGATTGTTAGCTGTCACTGTCTAGGTGACGTCAGCCAAGATGCCACAGTGGTTAGGATTGTACTATAAATAGACAATGCTTGTACTGTTCTATTAGCTCACACACTCACTTGCATTTTGTACGAACAATCACTTGTGAGCTCAGGCCGAGGGAGGGATAGTAGTTCATGCATGCATATTGAATCATTATGTAAAACAATCTTTTGATTAAAAGTATACATGATGAAAGTTGTTCTTCCATTGTTTGTGTTATAAAGTTTTCTTCATTTCCGCTGCAAATTATTCATCTATTTATCTACTTTCATCTTCCATTTTTTAAAACAAACACAAACAATTAAACTCAGATCCTGACATCAGGAGGTGTCCTTTTGAGGGATTAACACCTACCTAATTACCATCACATAGCCATGTTTGTTTCGAACAATGGCTGGACCATAATGGTCTAAACAAAAAGTCAAAGAAAAAGTCAATTTTCTTGACTTTCGTATTAATAAAAGCCAATAAACTGAAAGAACAAGGATGGAGCACGTACAAGTGGTCAAAGAGAACGATTATAACTCAGAGGGAAGCTCCTATAAGCTCAGGAACTTCTAGAGGAGAGTAGAGAAGATTTAAAGAAGAGGTGCAGGTGAAAATGAAAGATCAAGGCACTATTTATACTTGTGGAGCTTGAAGGAGATCATCACAGGTGTTATGGGTCAGTGTTAGATCATTCCATGTGTCCTTAAATGTGTCATGAGCTACTAGAATGCTCAGAAGTTCGAATAGGTGGCATCCATGCATGTTTTCTTGAGCTCCAAACAAAATTTGTCACTGGAGACCCTTTACGGACCGTAAGGAATAACCCTTTGTGGTCTGTAAGGACCTACTGTGCACACATATTCTATCTCTCTTGCGGACCGTAAGGCATACGTCTCTACGGTCCCTAACCGATCATCAAATACAAAAATTTAAACGTCTTGCGATTCGTAAGCCAAAAGGCTATACGGTCCACAAACGTCACTTAGAGGCTAATAAATTAGCATGTTGTCACTTTTAGTCCCTCCACATTCATACATTCATATATTGTCAAAAATAGTCCCTCTCGTCTAACATTTGGCACAATTGAGAGTATGGACACATGTCAGTACATGACTGGACACGAATTTACGAGGTGTTACATTCTCACCCCCTTAAAAGAAATCTTAACCTCGAGATTTTATTCAATAAGATGGGGGTACTTTTGTCGCATAGTGGACTCAACCTCCCATGTATATTTGGGATCCCGACGGGCATCCCATTTAACCTTTACAACAGGTATAAACTTCCTTCGGAGCTTCTTAACCTTTCGATCCTCAATCAAAATTGGTTTCTCAACAAACCTCAAGTTTTCATCAATCTGTACATCGTGATGTGACATTGCTAGCGACTCATTGGCTAGACATTTCTTTAAATTCCTGATGTGGAACACATTGTGAATTCCACTAAGCTCCTCCGTATACTTACCTTATAAGCTACTGATCCGACACATTCGATTATCTCGAATGGTCCGATATATCTCGGGCTTAACTTGCCCTTCTTTCCAAAGCGCATCACACCTTTCCAGGATGATACCTTCGGCAAAACTTTGTCCCTTACTTGGAACTTAAGAGGTTTACGCCTCTTGTCAGCATAGCTTTTCTGCCTATCCCTGGTAGCTTTGAGATGATCACGGATTTGCACAATCTTCTCCGTGGTCTCGAGTACAATCTCTGGTCTTGATAGTTAGGCTTCCCCAACTTCAGCCCAACAAACGGGCGTTCGACCTTTTCTCCCATACAAGGCCTCGAAAGAAGCAACCTTGATGCTTGTATGAGAACTGTTATTGTAGGAGTATCTATTAGGGGGAGATGGTCATCCCAACTACCACCCAAGTCGATCACACACGCCCTAAGCATGTCTTCCAAAGTTTGGATAGTACGCTCACTCTGTCCATCTGTCTGAGGATGGTAAGTCGTACTGAAGTTTAATCTTGTGCCTAATGATTGCTGGAAACTTTTCCAGAAATGAGAAGTATATCTAGTATCTCTATCAGATACAATAGATACTGGTACACCATGCAGGGACACTATCTCGTCCATATATAACTTAGTCAACTTATCGGAGCTATACGTCTCCTTTATGGGCAAGAAATGTGCTGACTTCATCAGCCTATCAACGATGAAATGTATTGTATCATTTCCACGTTTGGTTTTAGGTACCTTGGTAATCAAATCCATAGTTACCATTTCCCACTTACATGTGGGAATTTCAAGCTGTTGTAGAAGTACTGACTGTGACAACCCTCACAATTACAGGTATCCATACAATTAATTAATTTTAATTATGTGCTTAATGACTGTGCTTGATTACAACTGGCAACTTGAACTGCTTTATGATTTTTGTATCATACATACATATGCATCACATTTCATACCGTCACTCCATTTATGACATACAAACATTAGTGACATACTTGATGCACCAAGCACAGTTAGCACACTGAACGGACAATTCAGAAACATGCTGACAATGCCAGCACATAGACAGGAAATGTTTTGAGGTCAGTATGGGCCAGGGACAAGGTACTACACTAGTATGGAGTGTAGGGAAGTGAGGACCATAAAACTGCGTCACTAGGTGATAGTTAAAGTGCCGGGAAGTGCCTAAAACTCACTTTAGGTGCAGAATTCTGCATTTTCAGCAAAAATTCAGCATTTAACATGCTAGTAAAATGTCAAAAATATGGCAGAATGGTCCTGTATGCTTTCCTAAGTGCCGGGAATTAAAAGTGTTACAAAAATTTATATATAAAAGACACTTTACGGACTAATTAAACACTTTAACGGAACAGTATCTAACCGGATAACCGGACATTACCCGGGACACTAAACTTTTGTCAAATACATTGTTTTATTATTTTTGGCTAGTCATGATTCCCGTTTACCATAACACCCACTAAAAATCAACTAACTAATATATGAAATCATGTTACTTGGAACCTAACTTATCTTTACCATTTACTTGCAAAAACATACAACCCCCCCCCCCCCAACCGAATTCAGTCCCATATGGACCCACCCCAAAATTTACACCATGCCTCATATCTTGCTCTAGATTATACTCTAATTTAATAATGGATTGGTTGCTTGTTGGGGTTGCTAAAATATATGGAAACAATCTTATAAGAATGGTCTTGAAGATCACCACCATACTTCTCATCATCACACTCTCACCTTCACTCCCCACCCTCCTCCTCTCGGCTCACTTGTGCCGCCCCCATCACCACCATAAATCCACCATCTTCATCAAATTTCAAGTCCCATTCAAGCTTAAAAGGTGATTCAAGGAAGTTGCAACTTGTGGAGCTTCAAAGGACTTTGTTCTTGCTTTTTCATCATCATTTTTCATCATCTTCTTCACTAGAATCATCCCTAGCCTTAAGCTAGTAGTAAGTTCTTGTTAAACCCTTGTTTATCTTGTTTTTATGGTTAAAAGTTGTAGTAAGATAAGTATGTTTAAAACACTAAAGGAACAAGAACACTAAAGGGATTAAATAAGAAACTTGAACATAAAACTTTACTTGAAGATGAAATGTTGTAGTAGGATGTTGTAGTGAACATATTGTTGATTGTATGATGATTCTTGGTTATGTGATGTTAATCACCATAAGGAACTTGTTAAATGATGATTAAAACCATGATTTAACAAGATTAGAAAGTGGTTATGTATTACATAAAATAACCACCTTCTAGTTTAAACATGAACTTGGAAGAAAATAATTTTTCTTGAAATGTAAGTAAACAAGTAAGATGATGATCATGTAAATCCAAGGTTTATAAAAGATTTTTGTAAACAAACCAAGTTAGAGAATCGGTTGTTGGAAGATCATGATTTTTACACACACTTACACTATTTTTGAACATGAAATAATTGTGAAAACATTTTATTTACAAGAAGAGTTCAAGAGTTTTATTTTTGGTAAAAAATGTTTACAAGTTGTAAACATTAGACTTTTGTAAGGAAATGGTTTTTAAAGAAATAATTACACTTTGGAAGGTAACTAAGTCCACTAAAAGCCTTACCGAGTTACTACGCGTTTTCACCAAAAACCAAGTTCGTGTTATTATGTAAGAGCATTGTTTTTGCAGTTGGATAGTGTAGCGTTGTTTAACAAATTGTTGATGATTGATTGAATGAATTTTTGAAAAGAAAATGATATGCTAATAAGCATGGACACCTCCGTTTACAAAGGAAACTCTGGCAAAATTTTCTAAAAATTCCAACACTTAGAAAATATTTTTCTAAACAAGTGTTATAAGTATATTTTATAACTTGTATTTCGAATATAAACTTCGCCATAATTTTTGTAACAAAATACAAGTGTCGGAGGTTGGTTTTCGTAAATAAAAGCGGACAAATATATATTAGAATATATATTTTATACTAAAACGCTTGTGTGAATATTTGCATAATTTGGGAACTAGTTATATTACTTAGAGAAAAATAATATAACTTAACACAGTACCGCTATTAGTATATTTTGGATGGATAGTATTTTGGATAACGAGGAATATGAATTATCACAAAAATACATGTATAAAATACCCCCATCCTTGGGAAGGAAATACACACATAAAATACTTGAGAAGTATGAATACAAAATAGTTGTCTAACTATTATTGCAAGACCTAAAAATATAATGTAAGTTAAAATAATTATTATTATTTTAACAAGAAATTATAACATAGTAACGTAACTCAAACCCATAAATACAAAAGCAAGGCACAACCCGTTCGTCTAATAGACATTAGTACGTTGTAGGTTGTCGTGTAGCGGACCAAGTTTGAGTTGATGATACGATTCAGGAGACGCTCTACAGTGAGTTCATGTCCCCCTTTTCTCTTAACTGTTTTTGGTTTTATACTTCGGGGGTGAAATACATGTTACAATTGTACAGACATTTTTATACATGGTATGGTTAGCTTAAGGAGGGACTTTTCATACACCGTTAGATCATGTGAGTGGGTAGGCGGCTACTAAAGGCCATTAATCCTCGTCGTAGGACCGAGGGACATGAGTGATAGATCTATTTGGGTGTAGCGAGCCCACACCCATGAGGCCGGGGCGGCCCATAGTGGTGACTGTGTCTTACAGCCGGAAGCCCGGTGCAACTCCGCTATGTTTGAGTCTTTCTGCATCACTTCACACATATCAATGGCCTTGCAAACCATTGGTGATCTCTTTTATTTCCTTATTGCTACATACTAGGACTTTCATACACCGTTACAAAGGATTATACATACATCGTTTACAAGGGTTTATACATACTCACATACACATGAACTCGCTCAACTTTTTGTTGATTCTTCAAACTACATGTATTTCAGGGAATTGATCGGATCTGGCGGGTGATGCACGTTAAGCTGCGTATTAAATAAAAGATGTCATCCAGGGGTGTAGGGTTTGGGAGGTGTAACCCTTGCCTGGACGGGTCACACGTCTCCAAACCTCATTTTATTTAAGGTCTTTTGTTGAGTCCATTGGGAACTCATTTTTAAAACAAGTCATTGTTGTAACTTATTTTGGGTTGATGATTCAAGACAATTATGGTATGGTATTTCCTAACTATGTTAATGGATGAGCATCTTGTGTTTTTATCATATAGCATTGTTATGATTGTTGCTATGGTATTAAGAAGTCACACCAAATAAACCCACGCTTCCGCAATGATTTGATGTTCAACTTTAACTTGTGAACACGTCAGACACTTAGCTATATAGGTGGCTATGGATTTCTTCATACCCATCCACCAATAGTTCTTCCTCAGATCTTGATACATTTTATCACCTCCAGGGTGAACAGAATACTTGGAATTATGCACTTCCTGAAGGATTAGATCTCTAAGTCCTCCAAATATTGGAACCCAGATTCGACCATTGAATATAAGAATTCCATCTTTCCCATGTGACAACTGATCAACAGTTCCACTCAATCCTTCACAAGGAATATTAGCCTCTAACAAGGCTTGCTTTTGCGCATCCAATAGATTCCCATTTAAGCTAGATCTGAGCTCAATGCTCTTGGTGTTAATCCAAATCCGCTTGAACATGTGTGGATATTTCCTCTGCATTTCAGATTAAAGCTCCCATGTGTACTCTGATCCTCTCTTAGAATCCCATTTTACTTTGACTAGAACTAATATCTCGTGTTTGAGAATCTTGACTTTCCTGTCTTCTATTTGTAGAGGCCTTTCTACAAATTTAAGCTTTTCATTTACCTCTATATCCTTAAGAGGTATAATTATTGTTTCATCGGCTAAACACTTTTTGAGATTACATACATGAAATACATCATGTATTCCTGCCATTTCTTCTGGCAGTTGTAGCTGATAATCTCAAAAGGTCCAACATACCTGGGGCTTAGCTTTCCTCTTTTGATGAATCTTACCACTCCTTTCCAAGGAGAAACATTTAATAATACCTTGTCTCCTACTTGAAACTCCAATGGCTTTCGCCTGTTATCAGCATAACTCTTTTGTCGATCGTGTGATTCTTTTAGTCGTTCCTTGACTTGAATAATATTGTCTGTAGTTTCTTGTACTATCTCGGGTCTACATAGTTGCTTTTCTCCAATTTCTTGCCAACAGACTGGGTTCGGCACGTTCGTCCGTAAAGTGCTTCGAATGGTGTAGCATTGATACTGGTATGATAGCTGTTATTGTAAGAAAATTCTATTAATGGTAAATGATCATCCCAGTTTCCTCTGAAATCAATTATACAAGCTCTAAGCATATCTTCCATTGTCTGAATTGTCCTTTCGCTTTGTCCATCCGTTTGAGGATGATAAGCAGTGCTTAGATTTAGCTTGGTTCCCATTGCTTTTTGGAAACTTGTCCAAAAATGAGAGGTAAAACGGCTATCTCTATCAGAAACAATTGATAAAGGAATTCCATGTAATGAAACTATTTCATTTACATACAACTTAGCTAACTGTTCCATACTAAAGGTTTCCTTCATTGGTAAGAAATGAGCAGATTTAGTTAACCTATCCACAATCACCCAGATAGTATCATTACCTTTTCGAGTCTTGGGTAATTTGGTTACAAAATCCATTGTTATCAATTCCCATTTCCATATAGGCATGTCCAATTGCTGCAACAAACCTGAGGGTTTCTGGTGTTCAGCTTTGACCTGTGAACAGGTTAGACATTTGGCAACATAAGCTGCTATATCCTTTTTCATTCCTATCCACCAGAAATTCTTTCTTAAGTCTTAATACATTTTATCACTTCCAGGATGTATCGTGTATTTAGACTTATGGGCTTCTTCTAATATTCGGTGACGTCGGTTTCCTAGTTTAGGTATCCACATTCTTTTCTTATGGAATCTCCAAATTCCATCTGTTCCTTGTTCTAATTCCTTAATCATACCTTTTATTTTTTCAGTATCATCTTTGATTACTGATTCTTGTACTTCTCTAATTTGCTCATTTAAATATATCTGCAGATTCAAATTTAGAGAACGTACTCTTTTTGGCTTTTCATGATATTTTCGACCTAAAGCATCGACTACTACGTTAGCCTTTCCTGCATGATACTGGATATTACAATCATAATCACTAAGAATTTCCATCCAGCGTCTTTGTCTCATATTCAATTCTTTTTGCCCAAAAACATATCTTAAACTCTTATGATCGGTGAAAATGTTAAACTTACTACCGTAAAGGTAATGTCTCCAAATTTTCAGGGCAAACATTATGGCTCCTAACGCTAAATCATGGGTTGTATAATTCTCTCCATGATTCTTAAGTTGTCTAGACGCATAGGATATAACCTTTTGATGTTTCATCAACACACATCCATAACCTAACTTAGAAGCGTCACAATAGACTACAAAGTCTTCAGTTTCTTCTAGTAATGCTAGTATGGGTGCGTTAGTTAATCTTTGCTTAAGAATTCTAAAGGCTTCTTCTTGTTTTGGTCCCCATTCAAACTTAATAGACTTACAGGTTAACTTTGTTAAGGGAATGGCTATTCTAGAAAAATCTCGGATAAATCGTCTATAATAACCGGCCAATCCTAGAAAACTTCTAACCTCTGTTGGTGACTCAGGGACTTTCCATTTAGTAATTGCGTTAATCTTTGTGGGATCCACATGAATTCCTTCATGGTTAACTAAATGTCCAAGAAATTTCACTTCTTCAAACCAGAATTCGCATTTCGAAAATTTAGCGTAAAGCTTTTCTTTTCTTAGCAATTTTAGAAGTGCATGCAGATGCGCTACATGTTCCTATTTACTTTTGGAGTAAATGAGAATATCATCTATAAAGAAAATTATGAATTTATCCAAATATGGCTTACATATTCGGTTCATCATGTCCATAAATGCGGCTGGGGCATCGGTTAAACCAAATGGCATGACAGTAAATTCATAATGGCCATACCTTGTCCTAAAAGCAGACTTTGGAATGTCCTCTTCCTGTACCTTTAATTGATGATATCCTGAGCGTAAGTCGATCTTAGAAAAGAATCGAGCTCCTTGTATTTGATCAAACAAATCATCGATTCTTGGTAATGGGTACCGATTTTTAATCGTGACCTTATTCAATTCACGGTAATCAATGCACATACGCATTGACCCGTCTTTCTTTTTGACGAATAAGATCGGTGCTCCCCACGGCGATGAACTTGGCTGTATGAATCCTTTTTCCAACAGCTCGTCTAACTGTTTCTTTAGCTCTTGCATTTCTGCGGGTGCCAAACGGTAAGGTGCTTTGGCAATCGGCACTGTTCCTGGTAACAGATGAATTCTGAATTCGACTTCTCTGTCAAGTGGTAATCCTGGTAATTCTTCTGGGAATACATCTGAAAATTGAGATACTACGGGGATATCTTTTAATTCTTTTCCTTTAGTTTGAATGATTATAGAAATCATATACACTAGTGACCCTTTTCTTGCACAACTTGTTGTTTTCATCACAGAGATGAATTTTGTAGATCTAGTTGGCTTATCTCCTTTAATTGTGATCCTTTCACCCTTTGGTGTACTTGTATCGACTTTTGATCACATAGAATACTGGCTTTATTGGCTACTAACCAATCCATTCCTAATACAATGTCAAATCCTGCCAGATTCATTGGATAAAGATTTGCAATAAACTTTAGATTTAAAAATTCTATTCTTACTCCCTGTAAGATTCAGTAATCTTAATGGTTTCTCCATTTGCTGTCTCCACTAGACACTCTTATTGAAGTTTAGTTAATGGTTGGTTGAGAAGTTTGCAAAATGAAGTATTAATAAAACTTTGGTTCGCACCAGAGTCAAATAATACTTTAGCAAAAATATTATTAACTAAAAACGTACCGAAAATCACATCCGGGATCATCTTTCCTTCTTCGGATGTCAAAACAAATGCTCTAGCATTCTTAGTAGTCTTGTTGTTCATGGCTAGAGCAAGTTTCGGACAATTCAGCTTGACATGCCCCTTTTCTCCACAGTTGAAGTATACTCCATTACTTGGTTTCTTCCTACATTCTTCCTCCTTGTTTCCTGGTATCTTGCAGTAGTTGCAGTAGGTGGAGCATTTTCCTGAATGCTTTTTCTTACAGGCTTTACAATAAGGTGTAGAGGTAGAACCTATGTTTTCCCCACGGTTGGAATTACCGTAGCGAAATTCCTGGGTAAGCTTTTGAGCTAGGTTCCTCCTCTGGTTTTCTTCTTGTGTACGTACCAGTTCATCTGTCAATGTATTAGCTAGTTCTACTGTTTCTTCTATAGTTTGTGGTCTAGCAGCCTTCACTACATGTCTAATTTCACTGATTAATCCCCAGATGTAACGAGAGATTAACACTGGTTCTGGTGATGCTAGGGTTGGCACTATTCTAGCATATTCAAAGAACGTAGTAGTGTAACCCTTGCTGTCTACTCCAGTCATTCTAAGGTTTAAGAATTTATTAGCTATCTGCTCCTTTTCATTAGGAGGACATAATTTCCTTTCAACCATATTTTTAAACTCAATCCATTCCATATTATAGACTCTATCACTTCTTCTAGACTGGAGAAAAGTGTTCCACCATTCCAGAGCTGCATTCTTAAATAAATTGGAAGCAAACATGATTTTGTCTTCTTTTGCGCACTTGCTTATTTTTAAGACAGCCTCAGTCTTTTCTAACCAGCGTAGAGCTGCAATGGCTCCTTCATTGCCTGAGAATTCTATTGGTTTACAAGACCAGAATTCTTTGTAAGAACAACCATAAGACATGGTTCTTCTTCTTTTTGGGATAGACAATTGGAGTAATGGTCCATTGTTTACGCTGTGACTGGGTTCAGTACGTGATTTCTTACTTCCACTATTACTTTTATTATTATTTTCTGCTTCCCTAACATTTTGGATGATAGCTGGCATAGCATCTCTAATTCCTTGGGTTACTATGTGTCGAATGACACTGTTATTTATCTGATTTTCATTATTCTAGTTTTCCCGATTTGCGTCGTTAGCCATCTGAATTTACAAACAATTTCCAATTATTAATATTCCAGAGCAATATTTAATGCCAATAATCACACAGCAACACATTGATCAAAATCGTCGTACATTGCGACATTTACCCTATTTTATATATTATGTGTCTATTACAAACCACAACTGGAAATTAAAATACAATACTAGTATGCATCAGTAGCTATTGTCTATATATATTTATATATAGGACAAAGATCCGTTAGGAACCACCCTTTATTGCGAGAACCGCGAGAACTAATGTGAACACAACCAAAAATGTCTAAAAATAGCTAAAAAACACAAAAAAAAATTTCAAATTTTTTATAATAAAATCACTACTTTTAGTAGCCAAATTTTTTTTTTAATTTTTTTAAATTTTTTTTTGCTACGAAAAGTAGCGATTTTAACATAAAAAATATTAAAAAAAATTTGATTTGTTTTTATTTTTTTAGATTTTTTTAAGGTTTTTTGAGGGTTTAGTTTTTAGCATTTTAGCTTGGGGGGGGGGGGGGGTTAGGTTTTTGGGGGGTGGGGGGGGGGGGGGGTTAGGTTTTTGGGGGGTGGGGGAGGGGGTTTAGGTTTTAGGGAGGGGGGGGGGGTTAGGTTTTTTTTAGGTGTTTTGGGGGGTTTAGTTTTTAGCATTTAGCTTGGGGGGGGGGGTAGGTTTTTTTAGCTATTTTAGGTTGTGTTTACATTGGTTCTCGCGGTTATCGCAATAAAGGTGGTTCTCGCATGAACCTTACCCTATATATATATATATTTTTTTCAAATCACACACTTATATATATTTATATTATTATTATTATTATTATTACTACTACTACTTAGTGGGGATCCATCCAAAATTGCATATTACACTCGTCATACTTCCAGACGAACCTCTCACCTATCTGTCTTATCCTTTCACTTTCATCTAACAACTCCTCACCAAACGTTCGGACTTCCTATATGTTTTCAATATTCATGGGTGGTGCGGGTGCTGATATTGGCTCAGGGCATTGGGGCATCGGCTCCTCCTGAGGGTATGAGTTCTCTAGAATCTCTCTGATATATTGGCCATTATCAAAATATGGGTCTAGAGGGTCCAAGTTGGGATAGGGTGCTACTAGGTTTTGTATGGGTTCCTCTATTAGGTAAAGTGGCTAGTAATCCCTGTGGTCATCAAACCATGGGTCATAGTCTGGAGGATGGGGTGCTGGAACTCAAGGGATTTCAGCCGGGTCAAAAGCAGGTACTGGAGGTTGGTCTACTAGGTTTAATTCAATTTCCATAGGTTGTGTGGGAAATAGTGGTAACGGCTGGGGTGCAATGAGCTGTTCTAGATTTGGGTCTGCAGCTGTGGTAGCTAATATGTGAAAATTAGCTAATCTCCTATTGAGTATCTCCTGGGTTTGAACATTCATTTCTCTATTGGCCGCTGCTAGGGCCCTCTGTTGCAATTTTTTCATTCTTTTTCTACGTTCATGAGCTCCTCTACTGAACCATCCTCTCTTCTTGGGAGGGAATGACTCTTCAGATTGTGCTTTGAATACGAAAATCCCTTCTTCGGTATCAGCCGAATACCCCGAGGGGGGTAGGCTGGGAAGAAGTTCCTTCGTCCTTAGGTGAACTAGACAGTTGACGGTAAGCGTCCGAAGGTCCTTGGTCACTGATACTGTAAACTAACAAATTGTCAAATAACACAAAATAATAATCTACACGTATGCATATAGTCTCATTGGTTATTTCCTAACAAAATTGACAATTTCAATGTCAGCAGAACATTTATGTGGCTTAATCAGTGGTTGTAGCTCTAATACCACCTTTTGTCGCAACCCCGACCCCTGCCCTCGGGAGGCGGGCGGCCGCGGCCTACTCAGAGATGGTGGTATTGGTGTTTATCATTATTTGGCAGCGGAAATTTCACCAGGACCGTAGTTAGGAAATATTTTATGAGAGTAAAACACCACATTTTATAATAATAAATATATTAGGACGAAGCCCAAGTTTTCATTACAAATAGGTTTATAGGATTAAATCCTATTTTATTGAAATAAAACATCTCTCTTTATTTAGGTAACTTTTATAGCCACTTTTCTAAGCCTTCAGTGCTGTCCAGCTGGCTTCTATTTGGCTTTCACATTTTGTTACCTGAAACGTGTTTAAAAACATTTTCTCAGTGGGAAATACTGGTGAGTGAATCCCAATTTAATCAAGAAAGGTTTTATCAGTATACAGTATTGAGGGCAATCCAACAATTACATTTGTTTACCATTCTACTTTAATTACCACCCACGGTACTGTCAACCCGACTTGTGGTCATGTTACTACTCACAGTGCAGTAACAAATTTTGTATACAAAACCCCAACATACCGAAGATAATTGGAGAATTTATAAATAATCAATCACTGTTAATCATAATGTAAAACATTTGAGGTTTTGTAAAAACAATTTGCAAAAAGGTTTACAAAAAGGAGATTACTCACATTGCTACTTTAGGGTTTTTCTTGGTGTTTTCCTGGTTATACTCTATTAATTACACAATGCACACGCGTTAGTATAATAACCCAATATTTACATTAATTATACCTTCCCCGGGACAGAACTCCAACGACTACGTCGGGCAGAACCTCGACAGCCGTTAAGGAGCACTAGATCAATCGGGCAGCGTATCTAATACTTAACCGGGGGTTAAAATACTTACAACAAGGCAAAGCTTTGCTAATTTAGTGGGTATAATGCCCGGGTATAGTGTCTACTATTCAGAAATTGAGAGAGATTCATGAAATTTGAGCGATGGAAATGAACTGCCGATCGATATCATTTATAGGGCTGGAACAAGAGTTCCTCGCGCCCCGCGAAAGAGGCCGCAAGGGTCTTCGCGGCCCGCGAGCTAGGCAGCTAGGATTTTAGGGTTGCTCGGTCACGAATATAGGCTCAACAAGTGGCGACACACGGCACCTCAGGGATCCTTGAACTGTCGCGGCCCGTGTATGCCTTCTCTGGCTCTGTCGCTGCCTGCCAGGGATCATTAAAATTTGTTTTTATTTAATTTTTATAAAATTAAAGGTATTTAGGGCCAATTTCTCGTATACGGGGTGTATTTTAAGGCGTATAGGGATGTTATAAATATTTTTAGGGGTGTCGGAATACTTTAGGAGGGTTATTATATGTTATCTCAATTTATATATGATTTAATACTTATTGGCTCATTCATTTCAAAACCGATACACGATTCGCACGTCTCTCGCAATCAAAAACAAAAATAATTCTCGTGAACAAACTAAATTTATACTCTTTTATGCAAACATATGTGCTTATACTTTGTGAATGCTTATGATGTGAACCATACGTGATACATGAACACTTACATGCTTATACATGCAAAACTTTATTTTAAATTATGATCGAGTCTCATCCTTTCCTTCTCTTTCGAATCTCTAGATGTCTTCCCCAAACTCAGGCAAGAAGTTAAAGAAGTCGCGCTCAGGTTCGAAGAAAAACTCCAATGACACTGACTCCATCTCCAAGCAAGAACTAGTGGGTTTGATTGATGAACAAATGGCCGAGCAAATGGCCCGAGTCATACCCGATATCGTAAGCAAAATCCAACCCTCCGTTGAACATGGTTCTGTCGACTCAAAGATGGAAAAACCTAAGGTGACGTTCCTGTTTAAACAATTTTTGGCATGTAAACCCCTTGAGTTCACTGGCAAAGATGGTGCCACCGCCCTGCTGACATGGTTCGATGCTATCAAACTAACGTTCCTCCAAAGCGGTTGTCCTGACAACCTACGAACCCTAAATGCTACGGGGGTATTCCATTCGAGAGCCCTCGAATGGTGGACCTCCGAGCGCAATACGCGAGGAAACGACGTAGCCCACGCCTCGCCCTGGGTTGAATTGAAGAAACTTATGAGGGATGAGTTCTGTCCTCCTCACGAACTTAGGAAGCTGGAACATGAGTTCTGGAATCTAAAGCAAGTCGGGGATTTCAACGATGGCCTCACCGCTCGCTTCAAACAGCTCAGTATCCTATGCCCTGGCCAAGTTGATTCTATCGACAAAGCCATTACCAAATACATCCACTATCTCCCTACCTCGATCATGAACTTCATGGAGTCCGCCTCAAAAAAGACTCTCAAGGATACCTTTCATTTGGCAGCCCGCCATAATAACAACTACGTCATTCGTGGAACTTTTGAGAAGGTTCCATTGGAAAGCGCACACCAAGCTACCACTGACACCACCATCGAATCACCCAAACCACCATCCTCAAAGGGGAAAGGCAAGAAGCAGAGGGCTTCGAGCCAAAACTGAGCGGTTGTTACCCTACAAAACCCTAAACCTTTACAATCAATTCCTGCTACCTCAAACCCCGAGCTACAAAGGTGAAACTACACTGGGTCATATCCCAAGTGTAACAATTGCTCTTACCACCATCCCAACAACACCCCATGCCGCCAATGCGCGAACTGTAACAGGTTTGGGCATTTCGCCGATCAATGTCACAGTGGTCCAAAGCCTCCCCAAAACCATGCTATCATTGCAAACCCTGCCCCTAACCAAACTCAACCCCAACTCGCCACTATACGAGCATGCGTCAAGTGTGTCGATCTTAACCATCTCGCCAATGTTTTCCCCCAATGCAACCAACCACGGTAACAACAACAACAACAGCAACAACAACAACAACAGCAACAACAACAACAACAACAACAACAACAGCCTCAACAGCAAGCTCGAGGCAGAGCTTTCGTCATCACCGCTGCTCAGGCGCAAAATGCTAACGATGTCATAACAAGTAAGTTTCTCATCAACCATGTCTATGCTTCTTGTTTATTTGATACTGGCGCGGATATGAGTTTTGTATCCATTGAATTCGAACATATACTTAAGTGTAAACACTCTAAGTTGCCAAGATCATTCGCTGTCGAAGTCGCAAATGGTAAATCCGTCACTGTTGATTCTGTTCTTTCTAAGTGTTCTTTGAATCTCAACGATCATACGTTTTCGATTGACCTCATACCTATGCAACTGGGTAGTTTTGACATCATAGTAGGCATGGATTGGATTAGGCGAGTTCATGCTGAAGTTGTTAGTTCCGATAAATTCATTCATCTTCCTCTTCCCAATGGTGATTCCTTGCACATCTATGGTGAGAAACCTTCCAAAGGTCTCAAGCTTATGTCGTGTACTCAAGTAAACAAACACTTGCGTAAAGGTTCCTTCCCCTTTCTTGCCCACGTTGTGGAAAAGAAGGATAAGGGCTCGAGCATGAGTGATGTTCCTGTTGTTTGCGAATTTCCCAATGTCTTTCCTGATGATCTTCCTGGTCCACCACCTGCTCGTTCTTTTGACTTTCGCATCGATTTAGTACCTAGCGCTACGCCTGCCGCTAAGTCTCCCTATGGCTTAGCACCATAGGAAATGCAAGAGCTATCAAGCTAACTTCAAGAGCTTCTTGATAAAGGCTTTATACACCCTAGTACTTCTCCTTGGGGCGCTCCCGTTTTATTCGTCAAGAAGAAAGATGGATCATTTCAGATGTGTATTGACTATCGTGAGCTCAACAAGCTTACTGTCAAAAACCGATATCCTCTTTCCCGTATCGACGACCTCTTCGACCAATTACAAGATGCAACTTGCTTTTCTAAGATTGATCTCTGTTCTGGTTATCTTCAACTTTGAGTCCTCAAAAAAGATATACCCAAAACTGCTTTTCGTACGCGTTATGGTCATTATGAGTTCGTGGTCATGCCCTTTCGTTTGACCAACCCACCTGTAGTTTTCATGGATTTGATGAACCACATGTGGAAGGCTTATTTAGACCGTTTCATGATCATCTTCATCGACGATATTCTTATCTACTCAAAGACCCAAGAAGAGCACGCGCGACACTCGCGTCTTATCCTTCAGCTTTTACGTGCTGAATGTCGTTATGCCAAATTCTCCAAGTGTGAATTTTGGTAGAAAGAGGTTCAATTCCTTGGTCATACCGTCAATGAACTTGGTATTCACGTTGACCCTGCAAAGATTCAAGCTGTGAAAAATTGGATTGCTCCTAAATCCCCATCTAAAATTCATTCATTTCTTGTTCTAGCTGGTTACTATCATCGTTTCATTTCTAACTTTTTGAAGATCGCTGTTCCTCTTACCTCCTTGACTAAAAAAGATAAACCTTTTGTTTGGGGTCCTGAACAAGAGTAGTCTTTCCAAATGCTCAAGGACATGCTTTGCAATGCTCCTATCCTTACTCTTCCTGATGGTAATAATGACTTCGTCGTGTATTGTGATGCTTTGAACCTTGGTCTTGGTTTTGTCCTTATGCATCGAGACAAGGTTATCGCGTACGCGTCGAAGCAACTCAAAATACATGAGAAAAACTACACTACGCACGACCTTGAACTTGGTGCAGTTTTTTTTGCCTTGAAGATATGGCGACACTACCTTTATAGTACTAAGTGTGTGGTCTTCACTGACCATAAGAGCCTTCAGCACATCTTCAACCAAAAGGAACTGAACATGCGTCAATGCCGTTGCGTAGAGTTGTTAAACGACTATAACTGCGAAAGTCGCTGCCATCCAGGTAAGGCGAATGTCGTGGCTGACGTACTCAGTCATAAAACTCATGTCAAGGGTATTCGTTGTTTTCAACTCATCAACGATCTTCAAAACTGCATTCGTGAAGCACAATACGTGTCTGTTAACGAGGGTAACCTCTACAACGAGATGCAATGTGGTGCTGAAGAGAGTCTTGTAACCAAATCCAATGGTATTCTATATCATCTCCATTGCATCTGGATTCCTAATTGCGATAACCTTCGAGACCTTCTGATGAAGGAGGCACACAAATCTAGGTATTCTATTCATCCTGGTGCTGATAAGATGTACCACGATATGCGTGCGTCCTATTGGTGGCCTGTAATGAAGAAATATATCGCCACCATCATTTTGAAATGTCTCACTTGTTCCAAGGTTAAAGCTGAACATCAACGTCCCTTTGGCTTGCTCGAACAACCAGAAATTCATGTATGGAGATGGGAGAGCATTGCAATGGACTTTATTACTAAGCTTCCTACATCTTCTGGTCATGACAATATTTAGGTGATAATTGACCGATTGAACAAATCAGCTCACTTTCTCCCCATTCGTGAAGTTATAAAGTCGAGAAATTGGCTCGTATCTACACAAATGAAGTCATCTGTTGTCATGGTATCCCCATTGACATCATTTCTGATCGTGATGTTCACTTCACGTCTCGTCTTTGGCAAACATTTCAATCCGCTATGGGTACTCTTCTTAACCTTAGCACCGTTTTTCATCCTCAGCCTGACTGTCAAACCGAGTATACTATCCAAACTCCAGAGGATATGCTTCGTTCATGCGTAATCGATTTTGGTGGCAACTGGGATATGCACTTGCCTTTGATCGAATTCTCATACAACAACAATTATCACGTGAGTATTCAAATGGCACCTTTCGAGGCATTGTATGGTCGTAAGTGTCATTCGCCTATTTGTTGTCACGAGATCAGAGAAGCTCAAATCACCGGTCCTGAGCTTATACAAAGACGACGGACAAGATTTTACAGGTTCGAGACAACTTACTGAAAGCCAGGAGCCGACAAAAGAGTTACGCTGATAAAGGTCTTAAACCTTGGAATTCGAAGTGGGTGACTTTGTACTTCTCAAGGTCCTTGGAAGGGCGTAGTTCATTCTGGTATAAAAGGGAAACTCGCTCCTCACTAAGTAGGTCCTTTCAAGATTCTCGAAAGGATTGGCAAGGTAGCCTATCGACTGGACCTACCTCAAGAGCTCAACAACGTTCATCCTACTTTCCACGTTTCAAAATTGAAGAAATGTCTAGCTGAAGAAGGACTTCAAGTTCCACTCGAAGATCTTCAAATCAACGAGACTTTGCACTCTGTGGAGAAATCTGTCGAGATCATGGACCGAGGAGTCAAGCAATTAACGCGCAGTCGAATTCCTATCGTTAAGGTTCGGTGGGAAGGAAAACGTGGCGCTGAGTTTACTTGGGAACTCGAAAGTGATACGAAGATTAAGGTGCTGTTTGTTTTTTAAGAGGTAAAATGTCTGCAGTCTGCGGACCACATCTGAAGACATCTGTTGAAGAAGAGGTGGACCAAACGTCTGCAGTCTACAAGAAGAAGACTGTTTGTTTTTTAACGTATGTAGACTTCTAAAATAAACTGGTGGTGGTGTACGGACAGTGGTGGTGGGTGGTGGTGGTGGATGGTGATGGTGGTAGACGGTGGTGGAAGGTGGTGGTGGGTGGTGGACGATGGTGGTGGTGGTGGTGGTGGAGATGGATGGTGGTGGGTGGTAGACGGTGGTGGTGATGAACGGTGGTGGTGGTGGTAGACGGTGGTGGGTGTTGGAGGACAGTGGTAGGTGGTGGACGGTGGTGGTGGTGGACGGTGGTTGGTGGTGGATGTTGGTGGTGATGAACGGTGGTGGGTGGTGGACGGTGATGGTGGTAGACGGTGGTGGTTGGTGGTGGACGGTGGTAGTGGTGGACGGTGGTGGTGGTGGAGATGGACGGTGGTGGGTGGTGGTGATGAACGGTGGTGGTTGACGGTGGACGGTGTTGGAGAACAGTGGTGGATGGTGGACGTTGATGGGTGGTGGACGGTGATGGTGGTGATGTATGGTGGTGGGTGGTGGGTGGTGGATGGTGGTGGTGATGAACGGTGGTGGTGGTGGTGGTGGTGGATGGTGGTAGTGGTGGTAGATGGTGGTGGGTGGTGGACGGTGGTGGTGGGTGGTGGTCGGTGATGGAGGGTGGTGGTGTTTAACCCTCTGCAGCCTTAGAAGTGGTTGGACCTAGTCTACACCAAGAAGACCTCGCACATACCTTTTTTTAATGAAACTTCTTCAGAAAAACAAACAGTCTGCGCGTGGCAATGTCTGCGTGTGGTCTGTGCCGCGCAGATAGAAGAGGTTGCGCAGACCTTTTATGAAAAAACAAACAACACCTAAGTATCTGCATCTGTTCATTACATCTTCCTAAATTTCGGGACGAAATTTCCTAAAGGAAGGGAGATTGTAACGCCTCGCTTTTTCATAACTATCCTTGTTTAGTAAGCTTGTATTGTAATTCTATTTCGGGAAACTTGTAACCTCTTGTAATAATTCTTCGTTTCAAATCGTTGTAAACTCGAGGCATTGATCATAATAAAATGACTTATTTCATAAGAATTATACTTGGTTACTTATACGTGTTCACATATTCAATCCATAGATACATTCGATACGTTATCGTAAATACAAGATTTAAATGTTTTACACATGCTTATATTTGATTATACCTTCACGAGACTTGATTTCATACTTATACACTTGATTAATACCTAAATGCAAGTCTTATACACATAGTACCCTTAATATTATGATTATTATACTTATCATATGCTTGTTATACCTTAAAACATCATATACATGAAACAATAGGGACTAAACTTGACAAAAAATTAAGAATTTGCGCAGCCGAAGGCCGCCGCACCACGCGATAGCCATACCTTTTCCCCGTCGCGGCCTGCCAAGGCTTCAAATCTGCAGAATATTGTTCCCAGCTCATGGATTGGGAAGTTTTGTGTTTTCTTTGGTCTTAACTCTTACCTAATTGCATTAAATCACACCTAACTCAAGCCCTAATCCCTCCACTATATAATCAACACTTCCGACACTCTTTTTCCACTTTACAAACCTCTTAATCACTTCAAAAACACTCTATAATTACTCTAATTTCCAGATTTTGGACAGAAAGTTCAAGGCATTTAAAGTGAGTTCTAGCTCACTTCTATAACCATTTCTTGCTCATTTCTTCTTCTTTAACACGTGGGTAACCTCTAGGAAGGTTTTCACAAGATTACCTTGGTAATCTAAGGTGAAGCCTCACCACATCTGAGGTCCAAAGTGCCTAAACTTTCTGTTTTGTTATTATATTCTTGTATGTTCATATCCTTGTTAATAACTTGGTGGAATCTTGTGCCCACCAAGCTCACAACCAAGTCTATGGTTGTGGGTTTGTGTTGAGGTGATTACCGTCAAAGTTATGAGTTCAAAACTCTTGTGTTTCTGTTTATATGTGACACCTGTGTCACTTCAACCATCAAACAAATGCCAAACCAATGAAATATTGTATTTCATACTTGGGATTTGTAAAAATATGTGTATCGTTTGCACATATCAACTCTTGTTCGATTTCAAGCTCTAAATCGCTTTCTGGAAGGTTATACGCGCACTAATGCGTAAATATAACCAGTTTAATGCAACAAACACTCCGGAATAGTGAAATAGGCTTAACATACCTTAAGTAACCTTTACATAACTTAGAACTAAGTTTTGAAGGCTTTGGTATGGCAAAATCTAGTTTAATCGCTTACAGGGACTAAAGTTGACAAACTGCGAAAGTATGCCAATTTGAACTGTAACAGACTTTCCGGAACATGACCATCAGTTAAACACACCTTAAATATCCTTCACATAGCTTAGAAATAGGCTTTGAGGGGTTCGGTGTGCTAAAATAAACTTTTGGGTCATTCAGGGACTAAAAGTGTCAAAAAGTGCACAAGTTTGCATTTTCGCGCATAACTCACGTTCTGAATACATCCGGACATCCAAAAATTTATGTAAGCACTAAAATATTTATTTTAGTGTTTGGCATGAGAAAAATCCGTTCGTTGCGTCATTTGGATCATTTTTCGCGCTTATGCGCATTCCATCGTAATTAACCGAACATCGCAACCGTACGGCTAAACGAACCGACATCCGAGATATTTTTGAACATGTTTTAAGTTCCCTATACTTTAACTTCATTTTTGAGCTTTGAAATGGGGTTAACGGGCCTTAAACGTGTCGAAAATGACCTTATTGCATAACAGGGACTGAAATGGTAAATCTGCCATTTTACATGCTTACGATGCGCAGGGGTTTTTCCCCTACGATGCGCAAGCCTTGGTCAGATGCAGCAACTCGATTTTCAGCAGCTGTTAGCAGCCTTTAACCCTTCCAAAAGCCAAGTACAAGTGTCAAAACCCTATGGTGAGTGCCAATGAGCCACCATAATTTTCCGACAAGTGTACGGGCTAGATCATTCCCTCTTCTACAAGAAACGATCCTAACGGTGGACCGAAAACTATAAATACCCAACCCATTTCACTTCATTTCTCACAAGAATCTGATCATTTGTGCTCTAAGTTGAAACCTTTGTTTCATACCTGAGCTATTTTGATCTAGATTAGCATTCGAGGACCCTTCGTAAGTGTTCCTTCGTTCTTTTATTGCTTTTCGAGTCCGAAAGTCAAACTTTGTTTGACTTTCTGCATTGACCAGTTTATGGTCGATGCGAAGTTCGTTTGAACTTCATAACGTGAGCGTGATCACGATGGTTATAGTCCCTAGTGACAATACCTACTGATTACCACGTTATCTAGGCTCAGTGACGAGCCGTAGTTTCGGTCAGAATACGTATTCTTGCGTATTTTGTAACCAAACTACTTATGGGTATCAAAACCGTTTGTTTTGATACCAAACCTGTTTTCTAAACTTAGGTAAGCATGTTTTAACATGCTTAGCTCGTCACTTTTAGTTTAGTGCTTATATAGGGTCGTAAGGTAAGCGATCTAAACAATCGCTTATACTTTCGAACCCGACCCGTTTGGTCGATCATTAGGATCCGACCAAGAACATTAGGTGACCATAGTATATAGGGAATAACCTTCCGAGGTTATACCTTATGGTCGCTGCGTTTAAGTAGTTGTATGATAGGTAGTTTATATGCCTTAGGTAAATTACCAAAATGCCCTTTTTATGCATAATTGATGTTTAAGCATATGTAACGTAACTTTTGACATCTAAACTGATTTGACAACAATATTAGACATGTTAAGGCATATTCTACTTGTCGTAGGACTAGTTAGGCGGTCCAAACGCGTTTTACGCGAACGACGCGTTAAAGTAGCATAAGCTTACTAAACGGGTCGTAATGGGTCGTAAGCACTTAGGTTAGGTTTCATTTTAGAATGTAGGCTTTGTTAAACCATATTACACGAGTCTCCATACTCGCTTGGTTTACGAACCCTCATTCTATCCAATCTTCCGATTTAGGTCCGGATTATTAACATAGTTACCTATATTAGGTACCGTTTGAGTCCGTGATCTCTAGCATTGCTTGGTGGTTATCTTAGGACTTCTGAGCAATCTCAAGTGAGTACATAGACCCCTCTTTTACTGTTTTCCAAACGTTTTGGGGTGAAACACATGTGCCTACGTGTTACTTTCATGCTTTCCTGTTTTCACATCATATACCGACTATGTTTGTTAGTACATTATAGTACATGATTTCATTACATTTCATGCTATGTATGTCCATTGTGTGCATACTTAGTACATTGTTTTACATTACATTTCTGCTATGTATGTTGACTGATAGCATGCTGGCACATTGATTTACAAGACTTTTCTGCTTTGTATGTTAACTTAGCATACTTAGTACATTGTTTTCATATGACATGTATACAACTGTTATGACATTTGGTTTGTTTAAACTATACTATACATATTCTTTTGATAACCCATTTTTACATGGTTATCCGACTGTCGCAAGGCTTGGATGTATGAATTTTCACAATACCGCATAAATGTCTAATATCAGTATAGCATACATTTACTACACAAAGCATAACTTCGATTTAAACCAAGTTTTACTTCAATACTTTGTTTTGTGCATTTCACCTATGGTTTAGTTGATGCATTTCACTAGCCATACATATCATTTTGGTTACACATTACATGATTTACATTTGACAAATAAACATTTTCAACATGGGTTATACGTTGCATGATTTACATCTTGACATAAACATTTTGGTATATTATTCAATACATTTGACAATTGGTTTAAACATAGACATCTTACATTGGTGGTTTGGTTTGATTAAGTGATTAAGTAACGATACGTGTGTAATATGATACATGCATGGTGGATACGCCGCTGGTACTTCCTATACATAAGTGTTTGTATGGTATTACCTATCGTAGCGTTATTTGAATCATTTCAATTAGAGACATATAACATATTATACAAATAACATACTTTTCACAAGACATTTTTTTACAAATAACTTATCTTATACAAACTCATTTTACATGGTTATTCATTTAACCATACATTATTCTCTTATTTATACATATCATCTGATCTTATCGTTTTTCAAATGATTTACCAAACAAAGCAAATTACAAGGTTCATGACTAAACATTTTCTCAAACATAAGTCATGAAACCTATTTTCACAAAACCTATGTATCTCACAGGCATTTTTATGCTGACGTACCTATTTTCACATGTGTTTTTCAGGAGCTGTTGCATAAGATGATCAAGATACACATAGGCAGACTTGGGCTTTAGTGACAATAAAAGATGCAAGACTAGTTAATTATGTTGTATTCCTTTGTTTGTTAAGACATTGTAACACTTTTAATCAATAAAATGAAACTTCAATTGCCATGGATTTGAAACAATTAATTCTGTTACAACACTCCCCGATGTTTCCGCCACGTTTTGTATGTTCTACGTGGTCGGGGTGTGACAGAAAAGTTGGTATCAGAGCCAATGGTTATAGGGAATTAGGTTATTAGTAATGCTTTGACCTAGTCTATAACCTTCTTAGGACCCTAACGCGAGTTTACTTGCATTTAGTCATAAAACAATATCGTCACCTATCCTTAGGCGATGACCACAACAAGAACATAAATTTCAAAACCGTTTTGAAAACTAATCATCTGTTCTAGGATGATTGATTACTAGGTTTTGAACCCTCTATTGTAAGGTTTTGAACCCTCTGTTATAAGGTTTTGAACCCTCTGTTATAAGGTTTTGAACCCCTATGAATTTTCATAAATCTCGTCAAGGTTTTGGGTTTTAAATAATGTGAACACGTGCAAACTGGAAGGGTGAATGCCTGTATTCTGGGTTTTCTGTCTAGGCAAGCACTTCGTATACATCTCATCAGACGCGAGACCAGTTGTGCTTACCTGGGAATTCTTGGGATGAGTGTTCACTTATAGGCGAGCATGTCTTCGCAATACATTATTTTTTTGACTCATCTACTTTGAGTAGTCACTGTGTGTCGTTTGTTGCTTTGTAGTAACAAACAAATGACCACTATCCTTGCTTTCATCAGATTTGTTTCATCTCATTCTTTTCGTCTAATTCTCTCACTCGTTTCCTTTCATGTTTCCTCTTTTAGAATGCCTCCTCGACGCGAGAACCAGATAGCGACTTCCGAACTGGCAGAAATTATTGCACAGCAAATGGCTGCTCAATTCCTAAACCTCTTTCCTCAATGGAATCAAGCCAACAACAACAACAATGGTCCATGCAATTTCAAGAGTTTTAACTCGGCGAAACCACTCAAGTTTAGTGGTTCTGAGGGAGCGACTGGGCTTCTTCAATGGTTCGAGAGCATTGAGAATACTTTCCGCCACGTGCAGTGTCCTGACAATCGCAAGGTCGATTTTGCTTCGAGTGTGTTCCAGAAGAGAGCCCTTACGTGGTGGAACGGGGTTATGAGAGATCGTGGTGCAGAAGTTGCTCTAGCACAGACATGGGCTGAACTTAGGGCCCTTATGATGAAGGAATTCTGTCCTCGTCACGAGATCAGGGCTTTGGAAAGGGAATTCGACAATCTTGAGCAAGACAGCGGTGAGCATCGAGCCTACACGGACCGTTATGAGGAGTTGAGTCTGTTATGCCCAAACATGGTCACGCCTTTGGATAAGGCAATAGAAAAGTACATTGATGGCCTCTCTGACTCAATACAAGACATTGTGACTGGCAGCAACCCTACTACAGTTAGACAGGCCATTGAGCTATCTGCAACCTTGACTGAATCAAAGATCAGGAAAGGTAAACTTTTCCGAAAAGGTGACAAGAAACCGGTCGAGAAATCGAACCCAATCGAGGAATCAAAGACCATGGATGAACAGACTGGATCCCCTAAGAAGTCAAAGAAGCGAAAGGCTTCTCAGAACTTCGCCATGGTTACTCACAATGATCAAGCCGTCCCCAACCAACCAGCTCAACCCCCTGCTAGGAAGCCATACAATGGAACTGCACCCTTGTGCAACCAATGTAGCCTCCATCATCATGCCAATGTAAAGTGCCGCAAATGCCAAACTTGTGGGCTTATAGGCCATACAGCAAGAGAATGCCCAGCTGCAGCTGCACCAAACCAAGCTGGCAACAATACCGCTCAAGGTCGTTTGCTACCATGTTCTTGCTTCAACTGTGGCGAGATGGGTCATTTCCGAAGAAATTGCCCAAAACTTGCTAATGCAAATCCAGCACAGGGATGAGCATCTGACCGAATGGAAGACAACGCTGTTTAGAAATAATCAATCCTTATGTATTATTTTCTTTAGTTGTCAAGGTCCAAGAAACAGTTGTTATCGTTGTTTATAAATAAATCTTTTATATACATTGCAATGTATTTATGTGGTTGCATGTATAAACAACATATCCCTTACAATACCGACAATCAAGGAACCGTATTCCTTGAAGAACAAACTACCCCCAAAATTTTCCCATTCTATGATCTCTTGCGTTTTCCACGAAATTCCTAAGTACCCGTTTCATCCAAGTATACGAAGTACAAGGCGCAAGTTACACACGGGACGAATACCCAAAGTACCACTATAAATCCTTAATAGGGTACTTAAGGATATTTCCGTAAATCCTAAAATTATTGTGTTCCTTTATTTGAATATTACGTTTCTTTGAAAACAAAATCGAATTTTTGGGAGATCTTCCTATCTCTTCAGATAGATCCCAGAGGACATTGAAGTCCATGGACTGGTTTCCATATCTGTTCTCAATCGATAACAAATTAATAACAAATTAATAACCAATTTAAACAACTATGTGATTATGTGCTTATGAACATTACAAGACAAACTGTGCAGACTGTGCAAGGAATTACGTAATTATGGATGCATACATAATTATGGAATTTAGTGCACAGAAACCACAGCAAGCCTTGTCATGTGCCTAGAAGTTAACTCTATTCATTTCCGTTTCTGAGGAAGCACCCGTTGAAAATGACTCCGTTCGTTCATTTTCGTTTCTGAAGATTTGTCCGTTGAGGAAATGAATATCCGTTTGTCTATCATTTTCATTTCCATTTCTGAGGAAGCACCCGTTGAAAATGACTCCGTTTGTTCATTTTCGTTTCTGAAGATTTGTCCGTTGAGGAAATGAATATCCGTTTGTCTATCATTTTCATTTCCATTTCTGAGGAAGCACCCGTTGAAAATGACTCCGTTCGTTCATTTTCGTTTCTGAAGATTTGTCCGTTGAGTAAATGAATATCCGTTTGTCTATCATTTTCATTTCCATTTCTGAGGAAGCACCCGTTGAAAATGACTCCGTTTGTTCATTTTCATTTCTGAAGATTTGTCCATTGAGGAAATGAATATCCGTTTGTCTATCATTTTCATTTCCATTTCTGAGGAAGCACCCGTTGAAAATGACTCTGTTTGTTCATTTCCGTTTCTGAAGATTTGTCCGTTGAGGAAATGAATATCCGTTTGTTTCTCCTTTTCATTTCCATTTCTGATGAAGCACCCGTTGAAAATGACTCCGTAAGTTCATTTTACGTTTCTGAAGATTGCCCGTTGAGGAAATGAATCCCCGTTTGTTTATTCCTTCATTTCCGCTTCTGAAGAATACTCGATGAGGAAAATGACTCCGTCTATTCATTTTCATTCTGAAGAATGCCCGTTAAGGAAATGAAAGGATTATGCCTTACATATCTCTGGTGGTTATTTGACACAAAGTCACAAATAGACTCCTACGAATAAATTTCGGGACGAAATTTCCTAAAGTAGGGGAGACTGTGACACCTGTGTCACTTCAACCATCAAACAAATGCCAAACCAATGAAATATTGTATTTCATACTTGGGATTTGTAAAAATATGTGTATCGTTTGCACATATCAACTCTTGTTCGATTTCAAGCTCTAAATCGCTTTCTGGAAGGTTATACGCGCACTAATGCGTAAATATAACCAGTTTAATGCAACAAACACTCCGGAATAGTGAAATAGGCTTAACATACCTTAAGTAACCTTTACATAACTTAGAAATAAGTTTTGAAGGCTTTGGTATAGCAAAATCTAGTTTAATCGCTTACAGGGACTAAAGTTGACAAACTGCGAAAGTATGCCAATTTGAACTGTAACAGACTTTCCGGAACATGACCATAAGTTAAACACACCTTAAATATCCTTTACATAGCTTAGAAATAGGCTTTGAGGGGTTCGGTGTGCTAAAATAAACTTTTGGGTCATTCAGGGACTAAAAGTGTCAAAAAGTGCACAAGTTTGCATTTTCGCGCATAACTCACGTTCTGAATACATCCGGACATCCAAAAATTTATGTAAGCACTAAAATATTTTATTTTAGTGTTTGGCATGAGAAAAATCCGTTCGTTGCGTCATTTGGATCATTTCTCGCGCTTATGCGCATTCCATCGTAATTAACCGAACATCGCAACCGTACGGCTAAACGAACCGACATCCGAGATATTTTTGAACATGTTTTAAGTTCCCTATACTTTAACTTCATTTTTGAGCTTTGAAATGAGGTTAACGGGCCTTAAACGTGTCGAAAATGACCTTATTGCATAACAGGGACTGAAATGGTAAATCTGCCATTTTACATGCTTACGATGCGCAGGGGTTTTTCCCCTACGATGCGCAAGCCTTGGTCAGATGCAGCAACTCGATTTTCAGCAGCTGTTAGCAGCCTTTAACCCTTCCAAAATCCAAGTACAAGTGTCAAAACCCTATGGTGAGTGCCAATGAGCCACCACAACTTTCCGACAAGTGTACGGGCTAGATCATTCCCTCTTCTCCAAGAAACGATCCTAACGGTGGACCGAAAACTATAAATACCCAACCCATTTCACTTCATTTCTCACAAGAATCTGATCATTTGTGCTCTAAGTTGAAACCTTTGTTTCATACCTGAGCTATTTTGATCTAGATTAGCATTCGGGGACCCTTCGTAAGTGTTCCTTCGTTCTTTTATTGCTTTTCGAGTCCGAAAGTCAAACTTTGTTTGACTTTCTGCATTGACCAGTTTATGGTCGATGCAAAGTTCGTTTGAACTTCATAACGTGAGCGTGATCACGATGGTTATAGTCCCTAGTGACTATACCTACTGATTACCACGTTATCTAGGCTCAGTGACGAGCCGTAGTTTCGGTCAGAATACGTATTCTTGCGTATTTTGTAACCAAACTACTTATGGGTATCAAAACCGTTTGTTTTGATACCAAACCTGTTTTCTAAACTTAGTTAAGCATGTTTTAACATGCTTAGCTCGTCACTTTAAGTTTAGTGCTTATATAGGGTCGTAAGGTAAGCGATCTAAATAATCGCTTATACTTTCGAACCCGACCCGTTTGGTCGATCATTAGGATCCGACCAAGCACATTAGGTGACCATAGTATATAGGGAATAACCTTCCGAGGTTATACCTTATGGTCGCTGCGTTTAAGTAGTTGTATGATAGGTAGTTTATATGCCTTAGGTAAATTACCAAAATGCCTTTTTTATGCATAATTGATGTTTAAGCATATGTAACGTAACTTTTGACATCTAAACTGATTTGACAACAATATTAGACATGTTAAGGCATATTCTACTTGTCGTAGGACTAGTTAGGCGGTCCAAACGCGTTTTACGCGAACGACGCGTTAAAGTAGCATAAGCTTCCTAAACGGGTCGTAATAGGTCGTAAGCACTTAGGTTAGGTTTCATTTTAGAATGTAGGCTTTGTTAAACCATATTACATGAGTCTCCATACTCGCTTGGTTTACGAACCCTCATTCTATCCAATCTTCCGATTTAGGTCCGGATTATTAACATAGTTACCTATATTAGGTACCGTTTGAGTCCGTGATCTCTAGCATTGCTTGGTGGTTATCTTAGGACTTCTGAGCAATCTCAAGTGAGTACATAGACCCCTCTTTTACTGTTTTCCAAACGTTTTGGGGTGAAACACATGTGCCTACTTGTTACTTTCATGCTTTCCTGTTTTCACATCATATACCGACTATGTTTGTTAGTACATTATAGTACATGATTTCATTACATTTCATGCTATGTATGTCCATTGTGTGCATACTTAGTACATTGTTTTACATTACATTTCTGCTATGTATGTTGACTGATAGCATGCTGGCACATTGATTTACAAGACTTTTCTGCTTTGTATGTTAACTTAGCATACTTAGTACATTGTTTTCATATGACATGTATACAACTGTTATGACATTTGGTTTGTTTAAACTATACTATACATATTCTTTTGATAACCCATTTTTACATGGTTATCCGACTGTCGCAAGGCTTGGATGTATGAATTTTCACAATACCGCATAAATGTCTAATATCAGTATAGCATACATTTACTACACAAAGCATAACTTCGATTTAAACCAACTTTTACTTCAATACTTTGTTTTGTGCATTTCACCTATGGTTTAGTTGATGCATTTCACTAGCCATACATATCATTTTGGTTACACATTACATGATTTACATTTGATAAATAAACATTTTCAACATGGGTTATACGTTGCATGATTTACATCTTGACATAAACATTTTGGTATATTATTCAATACATTTGACAATTGGTTTAAACATAGACATCTTACATTGGTGGTTTGGTTTGATTAAGTGATTAAGTAACGATACGTGTGTAATATGATACAAGCATGGTGGATACGCCGCTGGTACTTCCTATACATAAGTGTTTGTATGGTATTACCTATCGTAGCGTTATTTGAATCATTTCAATTAGAGACATATAACATATTATACAAATAACATACTTTTCACAAGACATTTTTTTACAAATAACTTATCTTATACAAACTCATTTTACATGGTTATTCATTTAACCATACATTATTCTCTTATTTATACATATCATCTGATCTTATCGTTTTTCAAATGATTTACCAAACAAAGCAAATTACAAGGTTCATGAGTAAACATTTTCTCAAACATAAGTCATGAAACCTATTTTCACAAAACCTATGTATCTCACAGGCATTTTTATGCTGACGTACCTATTTTCACATGTGTTTTTCAGGAGCTGTTGCATAAGATGATCAAGATACACATAGGCAGACTTGGGCTTTAGTGACAATAAAAGATGCAAGACTAGTTAATTATGTTGTATTCCTTTGTTTGTTAAGACATTGTAACACTTTTAATCAATAAAATGAAACTTCAATTGCCATGGATTTGAAACAATTAATTCTGTTACAACACTCCCCGATGTTTCCGCCACGTTTTGTATGTTCTACGTGGTCGGGGTGTGACATTATACATGACCAAATTAAGTGATAAAAGCAAGCACAAGTCATCATCTTTCATATGATGAACTTGTGACTTGTGAAGTGTGAACAATGGGAGCTTAGGCTTTCCAAACTAGTTCCACTCCTTCATTTTGAGCCTTGTGTATGAACACTCAAGTGACATACTAGTATCAAAGTACCTTAGCCCCGTCTAGCCTCCCAAACTTAGTTAATTCTTTTCACGATGTGTTGGCACACCCGGGTTAGAGAGTACTTGGTCACTTGAGCTTATGATAGTTAGGTTTATTTCTTGTTATTCATGACCCTCCGAACCATCCTTGTGATGGTTTGTGTAGTGGTGAACCATATAATGAGGTTTTAACCTCCATGCTTGACATATATGATGCTACATGATTATCTATTATTGGACTTAGTCTAGGTTAATATTATTACCATATAAATACATATAACTATGTAAAACAAGGCTGAATTTGTGATGCTAATCAACCTATGATTAACCATTACAAACTTAGGCTATTATATCTATGATCTAAGGTTCTCTTTGATGATTCTAATGGGGCATTTGGGTCCCATGAAACCAGATCACATTGTGTCATAAACGAGTAATTAGAACTAGATATTACTTTTGTACACATACTTTTTGATGCTTTAAATTCCAAACCCGAATCTTCCATTCTAAATCCATTAACATACACACATTCATTTACCCTTGTAGGGTGACCTCGATGTTCCATCCTCAAACCTACAACTCTTCACGGGATTATAAAGTTTGAAGCTTTGCAAAACCGGGAGTACGCTTGACCCTTTTTCGCTTTAACGCACTTTTGGGTGTAACATGTTAACTTGTCAAATACACAAATCACACAAACATATTTATTCACTCAATCCACCATACATGCTATTTGTTATGCTTAGGTTTCGTGATAGAATACATACATGCCATTTGTTATTAACTTAGCTAGCCCAACTTAACATATATAGCGCTATAGGAGTAGCACGCCGCCCGTCGGGGTATTGTTAAGCTTATTATACATAAACGGTCTCGTTCACTTTTGTGGCAAGGGATGCACATTATTCTCATGGACACTCGCGTTTGACGTTTAGTTATGTATGCTAGTTTAACATTGTATTCAAAATTGCCATGTTGGATTTGAGATATTCTTTAATACTTATGCGATGTATCTAAAACTTGTGTACTCGCCAATGCTTTTGTGTTAAACTATACTTTTAACATGTTGCATGTTGATGACGATGATGATTCATGTAACACCCCGACCGCGTAATACAACAAACCGCTGCGCAAACGTCGGGGGGCCATGTCACAGAATCATTGTTTCACAACACATGGTATTTGAAGTTTTGTTTTATTTCGTTAACTGACTCATTGTTTTGATATAAACCAATAAATACAACAATTGTCTTTCAAGTTTTAAGTCACTAAAGTCCGTGTCCATCCTATGTGAAGCAAAAAATCCACAATCGTCACATAATAGAACCTGAAACATATGTGAAAATAAAACGTCATCATAAAAATGTCTGTGAGTAACATAGGTTTCATGAATTAGATTCATGGCTTTGGATAACATAATAAAAAGATTTTATGTTTACAAAAATAGCCATGAATCCTTGTAAAAATTTTTGTATCCAAAATGCTTTGTTTTGATAAAAAGGTTTGTAGTATATACAAAATATACTTCGGTTTTGAAATAATAGGATAAGTAGTATATCAAAATATACTTTAGTTTTGCAATAGTAGGGTAAGTAGTATATCAAAATATACTTTAGTTTTGAAATAATAGATTTGGTAGTATATCAAAAGTATACTTTGGTTTAGGAATGAAAGCATCGGTAGTATATCAAATTATACTTTGGTTTGAAAATAGCATATTAAACTATGCTTTGGTTTTAGAATTAATATAATCGGTAGTATATCAAACGATACTTTGGATTGAAAATAGCATATCAAACTATGCCTTGGTTTGCAAATAGCATATCAAGTTATGATTTGGTTTGAAAATAGCATATCAAACTATGCTTTGGTAGTACATCAAAATATACTTTGGTTTAGGAAGTAACAAAGTCGGTAGTATATCAAACTATACTTTGGTAAACAATATCACATTGGGAGCATATCAAACTATGCTTTGGAAGTATATCAAACTATACTTTAGTAAACAATATCACATTAGGAGCATATCAAACTATGCTTTGGAAGTATATCGAAATATACTTAAATTGTGATTTGGCAGTATATCAAACTATACTTTAGTTGTCACACCCCGACCGCGTAAAACAACAAATCACGGCGGAATCGTCGGGGAGTGTTCTAACAGAATCATTGTTTCAAAACACATGGAAATTTGAAGTTTTGTTTTATTAAACATTAAACGTTTACATCATCTTGAAATCTAAACAAACAAGTTAAACATAGTCTATCATTGTTATTAAGTCACTAAGGCCTCATCCAGTCCTATGTGAGCATGCATCCTAGCAATCAACATCATTCAACAACACCTGAAACATATGTAAAAACAAAGTCAGCAAAGAAATGCTGGCGAGCACATAGGTTTATGAGAGTGTCGGAATCATGGCTAGTTTACATGTTGCAATACTTAATTAAAAACCTTGTTTTGAAAAGTATAGTATTGCGACATAATTAACCAACTCAAATCAAGTTGGTTATAATTTATAAAATTGCGTAGCCATGATTCTTAACCCAAAACATTTATTTAATTAAATCAAATTGTAAAACATCTCGTAAAAACTCGTTAATAAAACTCGTATGGTTTATATTATTCAGAAAACATCATTGTGTGACATCGTTTTAGAATCGTTTACCCAAGTGAACTAAATAACGCCACGGTATGTAATATGATGAAAACACTTATATATAAGAAGTACCAGCTGCGTATCTACCATGTTTTCATCACATTACACCCGTCTCGTTATCTAAACACTAACCAAAACCAATCGTTTAACTCGTTAAAAATCGCTTCAGTCGTTTAAATCATTCTCATTTTAAATTGTGAAAACTACTTTTGGTCGTCTCGCTAATAACATCCAAACCTTCGCGACTCGACTATCTCGCTTCTCGCATTAATAAATCACCAAAGGGTAAATTAACAATCACAGATTCAGTCGTTACCCACCTAACCCACACATAACCATGGGTGCAGTCTGATAACAGGATTTGTCAGATCCTATGGTACCATAACCTAATACTGGTCGGTTCAGCCAAAACTAATGAATGTTATTCGTTATGTAAATACAACCAACAAGTTTGTTCACTTTATTGAAATCGTTATTAATTTAATATAAACCATTTTAACCATTTTCGAAACCATCGTTAAAACATCGAAATTATTTAACACATATGAATCACCCCAAAACATTTGAAAATAGTAAAATAGGGAACTATGTACTCACATGAATTGCAAAGTATCCTCAATTAAAAGAACTTCAACAAACTCAAGCAAACCAGAGAAATCAAGCAGCACTTAGTAATCGAATCACTAGATAAATAATCAACACCTAAATCGGAAGATCAGACAGAATGAGGTCTTGTAAACCAAATCAGTGTTGGAACTCATGTGATATGGTTTAGCAAAGCCTACATTCTAAATCGGAACCTAACCTAAGTGCTTTCGACCCATTACGACCCATTAAGGTAGGTTACGCTACTTTAACGCGTCGTTCGCGCAAATGCATGTTCGAGATGTCTAACTAGTCCTATGACAAGTATTATATGCCTAAACATGTTTAAATATGTTGCATAATCAGTTATGTGACAAAAGTTTTGGTTACATATGCTTAAAGTTCAATTATGCATGAAAAGGGCGTTTTGGTCATTTTACCTAAGGCATATAAACTACCTATCATATAACTACATAAACTAAGTGACCATAAGGTATAACCTCAGAAGGTTATTCCCTATACAACTATGGTCACTAAACATGCTTGGTCGGATCCTAATGATCGACCAAACGGGTCTAGTTCGAAAGTCTAAGCGGTTGCCAAGACCGCTTGACTTACGACTCTGCACAAGCACTAAACTAAAAGTGACGAGCTAAACATGTTAAAACATGTTTAGTTAAGTTAGAAAACAGGTTTTGATATCAAAACATAGTGTTTTGATACCCAAGAGTAGTTTGGTTACAAAATACGCATGAATACGCATTTTGGCCGAAACTACGATTCGTCACTTCGCCTAGTCAACATGGTAATCAGTAGGTATAGTCACACGGGACTATAACCATCGTGATTACGCTCTCGTTTCGAAGTTCAACGAACTTCGTGTTGACCAACTCGTGGTCAAAGCAGAAAGTTAAACACTGTTTGACTTTCGTGCTAAAAACGCATAAAAACACGAAAGAATACTTACAAAGGGTCCACGCTAGGAAGTTTGATCCAGGTTTGCTCAGGTATGAAGTGTTTAAACCTTAACTTAGAAAAAAAATGAATCAAGTGTGAGTTGAAGTGAATGAAAGCATGGGTATTTATAGATTTTGGAGAACCGTTAGGATCGTTCCTCACAAAACGTGCCTTAATCTAGACCTTACATATGGGCACATGGTTTTCAAAACCATGGGAATACTTAAAACCATCAAATTCCAGCCCATAGAGTGCAAAACCTTGGGTTAAAACCATCAAATCCTCAAAAATGGACCAAGTTCAATGTATCTGCCAGAAATTTCAAAAATGGTCCCTGCACTTGTAAAACTTGATTTTTTGGCACTTTTAAGCCCCGTTAACCCCATTTCAAGGCTCTAAAATAAAGTTAAAGTATAGGGAACTTGAAATGTGCTAAAAAATATATCGGATGTCGGTTCGTTTGGTCGTACGGTTGCGTTGTTCGGTTAATTACGACAAAAATCGTAACGAACGCAAAAACGATCCAAATTACACGACGAATGGAATTTTATCATGTCAATCGCTAAAATAAAATATTTAATGATTACATAAATTTTTGGATGTCCGGATATATTCAGAACGTAAGATATGCGCGAAAATGCAAACTTATGCACTTTTTGACGCTTTTAGTCCCTATTGATCAATAAAGTTTATTTTAGCATACCGGACCCCTCAAAGCCTATTTCTAAGCTATGTAAAGGATATTTAGGGTATGTTTAACTTATGATCAAATTCCGGAATGTTCGTTACTATACAAATCGGTATAGTTTCGAAGTTTGACACAAATAGTCCCTGCGATCGAACAAACTTGATTTCAACACACCAAACCATCCAAAACTTATTTATAAGTTATGTGGAGGTTATTTAAGGTATGTTAAGCCTATGTCACTGTTCTGGAGTGTTTTTCGTATTAAACTGATTACGTTTACGCACCAGTTCGCGTATAACGTTCTAGAAAGCGATTTAGAGCTCGAAATTGAACGAGAATTGATATGTGTAAAGGATACACATATTTATACAAATCCCAAGTATGAAACACAATATTTAATTGGTTTGGTATTTGTTTGATGGCCGTGGAGGCACAGATGTCACAGTCTCCCCTACTTCCGAAAATTTTGTGACAACCCTAACCTTTGAGGTCAGTAACGTCTAACTCTCTAATCTAATTTCTTATTATTTCCCCTTCGATGTGTTATACGTTCCGCATTGTTTTGTTGGTTTTGTTTTGGGCCACAAGTCGTTGGGCCATATTAACAACCTTTGTGATACACCTCACTCCGGCCTGGGCCCGAACGAACATGAACTGGGCCCAAACTGCTCCAAATGGACTTTGATCAATTGGGCCCGGTTGTGATTTAACACAATGTGTTAGGGGTCGGCCCACTTATGGAAACATTGGTTTTATATTTGATGTGCACGGAACTACTTGAAAATCTCCAATTGCAACATAACAATCCTATTTCATTTGATCTTTACATTTTCTTATTATATTTTAAATAGTCTCATCGATGCATTGCAATTTTGATAGTGGGCATGTAGATAAATGTAACTTGGTTAGGAAATATAAACATTGATAATCTTATAATGGAAACTTGTCAACTGCCACATTTTCGTTAGATGTGCGACAGCCCAAGTGGATGGGCCTGAGCCCACTTCGGCTAAGAATGTGAACCACCCAAAATCCTCACATTATATGATACGTAATATGCTTTTTTTTAGATAAAACTTGAAACACAAACCAAATCAAAACCCTACCCATCCTGTGATTTACGAAGGCAGTAGATACCCCCCCCCCCCACTCGTGAGATACCATCCCGTTAATCAAAGACCTGGTTAGTGATTCCATACCATGTTAGCTATGATTTGATTATTCTTTATTTGCTTATTCATGATTGACTTGTGATGAAAATTGTTGCACAACTTTGTCTAAGTTATTATATATGGAATCTTTATTTTAATCTGTTTATTATGATTAGTTATTTCTTGATGTAGTATGATTTTAATAGGAAGTAGTAATATAAGTCAGCATGGTTTGATAATGGATTGGTTAATCTAATTGTTATGGCTCGATTGTTGTATTAATAGGAGAGGGTTTCATATACATATGAGTAGTGATTTATTTGTTAATTAGATTGCAAGATTTATTGTTAATTGATCACTGTTATGAACATTATACACATGATTTGGGACTTTTTGTTTGGACCGAACATTTCAACAGATTACATGTATACATTGTTTGGGCTGATAATTGATTAAGTAAATTATTAGAATTATTGGTTGGGCCGCATATAAATGTTGGACACACACACATACATATAGATTGATTATTGGTTTGGGACTTACATTTTGATTGTGGGCTGCATACATATATGTATTGGACTTACAAACAAATCGATTGGGCCACATATGTTTTGATAGCCATAAGAGCCGCATGACTGATTATGTTTGAGACCGGGCCTGAAGTCCAGCTGAGTTGCGTGATGTTCTAGGCTATGTTAGTGGGCCGCATGGAAGGTTGGGCTGGGCACGGGTTTAACTAGGCCGCACACGATTACCGTACACACACACCCATTAAGGTTGGGCTATTGGTTTTGGGCCAGCAATGTTGGACAGACAATGAATGTTTAGAATGTTGTAATTTTGATGCATACATGCTTTATTTTTGGGGCATATATGTTTAATAGCTGGATTGAAGGGTGTACTAGCAGATTATGTATGTATGCACACAACATGCTTGAGTGATTACCTGTTAAGTATTTGGTTGGTGCCCTAGGTGGATGAATAAACTGTCGTGAATTGGATTACATGTGTGTGTTACGTGAGCAATGAATATGCTTGATGTGAAACTTGAATGCGTTAATTAGTTGTACGCAAAATGCATGAAAAACTGACTGTTATTTGTAACCCTTTTAGGACGTGTTTGTTCAACTGTTAATCAAGTAAACAATCTTACCGAGCAAACCTAAGGTGAGTTCATTACTTTTGAGCATGCGTCTCGGTGGTTGGGACAGTCAGTGGGTATCCCGGGGAGGGATAGGTCTTTTGGGTAAAACTGGGATGTTGGATAATATTCTCACCCTATCATTCTTAAGTCCCATCTTTTGTTACCGGGGAGGTAACGGGGTATTAGTTGGTAGCGCTACTTAGGTTTGGCACCCTCACACCGTACCGGGGAGGACGGTTGTGAACTAATTACCCAGTCGGGCCCAGTGCTTTGATAGGAGCACTGGGGAAAGGGCAAAACATACATCAGGAGCCGTCTTGTTCAGTATTGATATATTATCAACATTACTTACGGAATTAAATACAATGGACTAACTAAATACTTGGTAACCAACGTTTTCGTAAAACTATGAACTCACCAGCCTTGTCTGACACACTTGTTACATGCTCGCAGGTCGTTAGGTATTTTGGATTTGGGAACTTGCTGTCTGGAGTAGCTGGAGTAGTCATGGGACGATTGGAGGGATTTACGTGATTGGATTTTGATACTATACATTGGTTTTAAACAGTTTGACTTTGATTTATTATTTGCTTCCGTTGAACACTTTGGTTTTCACTTAAACTTGTGATGGTATTTTTATTAATAACTGAGAACTTTATTTGAAACATGTATGGGTTCAATGTAATTAGTGGCTCATTGTTGGTACGTCACACGCCTACCAGGGACACTCCCTAGGTGGTAATTTGGGGGTGTGAAAAATTTCGTCCCGAAATATATTTAGAGGAAACTTGTGAGAGCTCGAAACATGAAGTCGAAAAGATAAAACAACACTGGTTAGGGTTCTGAACTTCTAGTAACTTTAATAACATTATGCTTGCAATGTAAGAGGGTCACTTATATACAAGTATATGAAGCGCCATTGGTGCGTCCACCGTACCTCCATTACATTGTTCACGTTTCTTTATTGTTGCCACTATAGGTTCTTACACATGATAAATCTTACTGGGGTTCATGTGCACTGAATCTCATAATTATGTACGCGTCCATAATTACATAATTCCTTGCATAGTTCGCACAGTGCATTTTATAATGTGTAGGGGAAAACCAAATGAACAAACCTGTGATGAGTGTGACTAGACCATCCTAGGGTCTTTTTTAATCAAACCAATAAATGATCTTTTTAAATAGACCACCAAGGAGTCTTTCCAGCTATATCATCACATGCCATTCTTAACCAGATTCTGAATCAATCTTTTTAAGCAGACCACTCAAGGGGTCTCTTTCGAATCTTGAATGGTACTATATAACCCAAGGGTCTTAACTACCACGTAGAAGCCCATTAAGGATTTAAGGTAGTACCTTTGGATATCCTACTATGAATCCCTCATGGAAGATTCTATGAGGATTTGGATAATGAAAAATCGGATCACACAAAAACATAAAAGAAAACACATATTCACATAATCACATAATCGTTTAACTTGATCTTTAATTTGTTATCTTTGGACACGGTGTTTAAAGCACACCAGGAATCAAATCCGCGGATTTCATTTGGCATTTAAACATTTTCAAGAATCTAACTATGAAGGTAGGAAGATCTTAATAGGAATTCGGCTTGTCTTTATTGAATTGTAATGTACGTATTAGGGCGTACAAGGAATCCAATCAAGGGCTCCGATTTGAGCGATAAAATTCCACAAGGATCTAATTGTGAAGATAAGAAGATCCCATATAGATTTTGGAATTTGAAGAGCGGGAGACGCTTCGAAACCTTGAACTAGACGTGCTTAAGTCGATACACGAGGTAGAATGCTTATGAAGTTGAGGTGCTAGATATGCCAAGGCGACATATGAAGCAGAATTTGAAGGTTGGGTAATATGAGCAGAATGCTTTTCGAAAACTATGCATGGGGTTCTTTTTAGAAATGTGTTTAATGTTTTTGAAATCCTAAATAATACTTTTGAAATCATGAAGTAGGTGTATGTTTATAAAATATTTTAAAATCATGCGAGATAAATTTTGAAATTATAAGGGTTTTGAAAACATGAATAATGCTTTTTCAAAATCATGCACTTGATATATTAAGTAAATATACTGTGTTAAAAATCGTTTTCAAACTATATGAAATATTTTGAAATCATGAAGGTTGTTTTGAAAACATATACTATGTATATTGTTATGAAAAACCAGAATGAAATGATATGAGATTGAAGAAAGGTATCCTTGTTATCTAACCAAGGATTTAAAGTGATTACTCAAGATATCACTTATTTTCTGTACCTCGTTTCTTAGAATTAAACGAGCACTTAGAATTTTCGAGGAGATCATGAGCAATCATATGAACGAGAGAATTACAAATATGGTTCTTTGGTGTAGGTATCGTAGGGGTATGCCATACACATATGCAACTACATTCGGAGCAGATTAAAGATATCTTGGATATCAAATCACCTTCAAATATGAAGGGCGTTCAACTGTTAACAAGGCGAGTGGCAGCATTGAATAGATTTATTTCAAGATCCTCAGAAAAGTGCAAGGAATTTTATGATATCCTGAAGAAGAAGAAGAATAAGAAGTTTGAATGGGGAGCAAAGCATGAAGCAGCCTTGCAGGATTTGAAGCAGTATCTTTCAACTGCACCCCTATTGATGAAGCCTGAGCATGGTGAACCATTATCCCTGTATCTTGCGATATCTGGGAATGCAGTAAGTGATGTCCTTGTAAAGGATCATGAAGGTCAGCAGTATCCCGTTTATTGTGTTAGCAAAAGTTTATTAGATGCTGAAACTATATATTCCCACTTAGAGAAACTGATTTTAGCCCTAGTTATGGCGTCAACAAAACTTAGACATTATTTTGAAACACATAGTATTCATGTTAAAACCAACTATCCGGTTAAAAACATGCTTAGGAAACCCGAGATGTCAGGTAGGATGGCTAAATGGTCAGTGAAATTAAGTACCTTTGATCTAGTATATGAACCTATAAATGCCATAAAGTCTCAGGCTTTAGCTGACTTTGTGGCTGATTTCAGTAGTGATATTCAAAATGAAGTAGACCTAGAAGTACAATAGCTAGGAGAATATTTAGAATCCTGGACGCTATATACTGATGGTGCATCTAATATAAGAGGTGTAGGTTTGGGTATACTACTAAAATCGCCACAGGGGGACATATCACCCCAGGCTATTAGATGTGAGTTCCTTGCCACTAATAATGAGGCAGAATATGAAGCTTTAATTGCAGGATTAGAATTGGCTAAAAGTATGAATATCAGGAGTTTGCAAGTATATGTTGATTCTTTGTTAATCACTAATCATTTTAATGGAACCTATGCAGTCAAAGGTGAGAAGTTAATCGAGTATCTCGAAATTCTCAAAAAATTAGCAGGATATTTCGATATTTTTACACTTGAACAGGTACCAAGAGGGGATAATGCTGAAGCTGATGCCTTGGCAAATCTAGGATCATCAGTCAGGATACCGGAAGGAACCCGAATACCAATATTACATATCATGTATCCTGCGACGGATCCTCAGGATAAGGAAGTACTAAGTGTTCAGGATCCTGATGCGTATCCTGAGAAGGATCCTAAGTCTTGGATGGCTCCAATCATAAGATATCTCAAGGAAGGACACATCCCAAAGGATGAGAATCCTAAGGCCTTTAGAATGAAGGTATCACGATTCTCTATTTTAAATAATGTCTTGTATAAGAAATCTCTTGCAGGACCATATCTGAGGTGCTTAGAGGATCCCGAAACCAAGGAAGTGCTTCAGGATATACACGAAGGGGATTGTGGTAAACATACTGGGGGCAGGTCGTTGTTCTCAAAGGCATTAAGAACAGGATATTATTGGCCGATAATGAGGAAAGATGCTGCAGAATATGCTTGAAGATGTGATGCATGTCAAAGACACAGTAATATATTACATCAGCCGGCCGAGCCACTTTATCCTATAGCTTCCCCTTGGCCATTCATGAAGTGGGGAATGGATATAGTAGGAAAACTGCCAAAGGCTCCAGGAGGAAAGGTCTTCATGCTGGCAATGACCGATTAGTTCTCTAAGTGGGTCGAAGCTGAAGCATTCGTTCAAGTTAGAGATCAGGAAGTGGTATCCTTCATAAAAAGGAATATCCTGACTAGGTCTGGAGTACCAGCTGAGATAATTTGTGACAATGGATCTCAGTTTATAAGTAAGAGGACTACTGACTTTTGCAAGAGTTGGGGAATCAAAATGATCACTTCCACCCCAGTACATCCTCAAGCAATTGGACAAGCAGAATCCTTAAACAAGATAATTGTCAACAACCTGAAAAAGAGACTAGGGGCTAAAAAAGGAAGATGGGCAGAAGAACTACCCTTTGTTTTGTGGGCTAATAGGACGACGGTGAAAAATGCAACTAGCCAAACCCCGTTTTCCTTGGTATTTGGAACAGAAGCAGTGATCCCGACAGAAATGGTAATACCTACAGTAAGATCCAACCTCCGGGATCCTGAGCAGAATCCTGAAGTCCTATGTGAGGAATTGGATACTGTTGATGAGACAAGAGACGCGGCAAGGCTAAGGATGACAACATATCAACAGAGGATATCTAAAGCATATAACAAGAATATAAGGACTAGAAGGTTCCAGGTCGAAGATTGGGTATTGAGAAAGGCTTTCCAGAATACTACTAACCCTGCTGATGGAAAGTTGGCTCCAAAATGGGAAGGACCCTATGAGATTGAATCAGAATCAGGAAAAGGAGCATACCGACTCAAGGATATGGAGGGGGATATGCTACCAAGATCCTGGAATGCTATACATCTAAAGCTCTATTTCAAGTGAGTTTGAAATTTAAATTATAACTCAGAATGGTATGGATTCTATCTCTTTTATTAAATTTAATATTATTTATTGTTTTGAACCCATTACTGACTTAAGCATCGGAGGGGTGTTAGCCAGGCTAACACCCACCTTAGCTTACAGCTATTTTGCAGTATATGCTTCGGGATATAGCTCCAGGATATACATTCAGGATACTTCGAAAGATTAGAGGATTGGCCCCCTCTCTCACGTTTAAGGGATCCTGATCCCTTCACAGGTTTAAAGGTATTCACCTTTCTCTCGAATTGGGTTTAAACACCCCGCCTGGAGCGCAAGTTATCCAGGAATAGTTCAAGGTGGCGCGACCAGTTCATGTAAAAGTGGCTGACAATTTCATCACTGTTGGCTATATCCTGGATTCTCAAGGTATATGAGGATTGATCACACTCTCTCACGGAAGGGTATTTTCATACTCTCTAAGGTTTAAAGGTTATCACCTTTCTAAGTCTTGGAGTTTATACACTCCCGCCTGTAGCGCATGAAAATTTGGGATTTTCCCCAAGACACTAAGGATTTATCTCGAGTATGTTTTTGGGTTTTACCCCAGTAACACAAGAACTGTCCAAACAGTTAGAATTTGAATTCCAAAATTAACTAAGTGTTTGAAGGTTTTATGCACAAGGGACATTCCTCCCAAGGAGATTGTGTAAGGCTCGAAGAATCAAACTCAAACCTGATGTACTAGGTATATCGGACTCGGGACATCTTGGTTGAAGAAGTTGCAAAAGGATTGAAGTTCAATACTAGGGTTACACTCTATTCCTGGTATGATCTTTCCTTTGTGAACCTTACATAAGCTGTCTAACTTTTGGAACTGTGTTTAAGGCTCAAATATCCTGATAAGGATATATCTTTAGGATATGTTCTCAAAATGTGTTTTTGGGATACGTTTCAGGATATTTGATTGGAATACTTGGGAAATAATACTTGGGTTGAAAATAAATACTCTGGTCAAATAAGTGTTATCAAAATGGATTTTTAAAAATAAACTATCTTTTATTCTTTGGAGACTTTGTCTAAATTGTTTGGATTTTGAGAAGTTCTATTTGACAAAAGTCTTCGTAGGATACCACTGAGTATATTGATCAGGATATTTTCAAAAAATAATTGCACAAATTTTGCAAAGCTAAAATTTAAACTAAGTAATGCATGACAAAAAATTAAAAGGCAACTGCAAGCAAGTCAAAAGATGATATTACTTAAAATAGACGATACTAGCCGATAACCAAAGGCTTCGTCCTAAAACCTAGGAACCATCCACCTTTGGTTATCAAATTGTTTTAATTCAAGGAAATAAAATTGTTCAGTCAAAGGTAACTCTCGAATTTAAGGGAAATAAGTTCTAGGAGGCAGCGCCTTCTTCGTTCGTGGCATTTTCGACAACATCCGTCTCAGGATCAGTTTGAACATCCCTCTCAGCACCAGTTGCTTTTTCAACCACCTTTGAAGATCCTTCAGCTGTAGATTTAACAGGATTGCTGCCAAGACTCCTCAGCTTTGTCTCCCAGGCATTGACGTCCCAAGAAGGGCATTCGAAGCCCAATGCCTTGGCTTCGTGGGCCATCTTTAGCCTGGCCTGGAGAAGGGAAGTAACGATGGAACTTTTAAGGCCTTCCCGGTAGCTGATCATATCCCGTTCATGTTAAGCATGGGCAGCGTCAAGATCGGCTTGGGCCTCAAGAGCGGCTTTGTTGAGGGCGGCCTGGTGTTCTTGGATCATAGCCTTGACCTTGTCCTCGTAATGCCGAGATTTGGCGGTTGCAATCAGGCCCTGATCAGAGATGGTGACCTCGGCTTTCTTCAACTTGGACTCGAGCGTCTTGTTGAGCCCACATGATTCCTGGTATAAATGAACCTGACGCTCGAGACCCTACAAAATAAGAGAACAGGTATTAGTCTTAATAAACATTTATAATTAGCATAAGGTGCAGGATATAGCTCAAGGATACTAACCTGGTTGAGAAAAGAAGTCATGAATCTGTGATTCTCATAGGGGAACGTATCAGAGATGGCAGGTGAGTCAGGCTCTTTTCTTTTGTGAGAACTTGAACTCCGGGGCTTAGTAGCTGGCGAAGGCTTGGGAATGGTGATGGCCTTGGAGCTGCTGGGCTTGGATGAGGCCGTGGCCTTGGGACTGGGCTCCTTCTTGATCTGGACGTTATCGGAATAACTGTCCAGCTCATCCAGGTCGAAAACCTCAGGGATCTTGGCTGGTGCTGCATAAGGGGAAAAGTCCTACATCCTTATTACTCTTTATTATATTATATTACACTAATCAGTCGTTTCCAAAGTAACTCTTACCAGACATTTCAGATGATGAATATTAACTGGAACTTGGGATGTGTGTGGTAAAACTCCTGTCACTTGTCGGTAACTGGTAAACTGCTTCGATTCTTTTTTCTGATTCCGTAGTAGGGGGAGCTACTTCCTTAAAGTTCACTGCAAAAAGATCAAATGAAAAGATATTAGCACAGGATAAAAGTCTAGAAGTGCATGGGGATATTCATGATCCTACCAGTGGTTAACCACTCCACCGGAAGACTAGCACCCTCATAGATGGAGTCTCGTTTGACGAAGAAGAACTTGCGTTGCCATCCATCCTCGTTTTTAGTGGCCTTAAGTATAAGGGGTTTGCTGGAAGTTGAAAAAGGCAAGAACCGACTGGAACCGTGTGATCGGAGGGGGTAAGCAATCGGCATATCCTCGATGCAGAGGTCGGGATAGTGAAGGTTTTTGATTTGGTTGAGCACGATCAATACTCTCCAAACCATGGGCATGGTTTGGGCAAAGGAAATACCAGTAGTTTGAAAGAATTGCATCATGAACTCAGGAAATGGATACCGAAGACCTAGCGAGAAAGGGTATGCCGGAAAACAGACCCAATCGGCAGAAGAAACATCTGATCGAATGGTCTAAAAATCGTGCCATCGGGGAACGCGCCGGAGGCTCGCAATGCCGTAATGTCTACGTTATCAAAAGCGCAGATCTCCTTCTCGGGATTTTTGGGAAGATTTTGCTGAACGAAGGAGTCCGATGATTCACTGGTTTGAGAGTGGACTCTAGTGGCCATTAGAGAAAGAATAAAATAAATAGGAAATGAGGAAGGGATGAGTGTTTACCTGGAGATTCTGTTAATGATATCTGGTTATCAAACAAGAAGAGAGAAGATATAGGGGCGTAATGGATATCCATCGAGTGGAAAGCGTGTTGGAAGTTACATAGTACTAGCTTGACCGTCATTTCAATTTAATAACCTCGATTCGTGAGATAAAGTTTTGAAATATATCCGTTGGATTGGTATACCAACAGATATATTTGGGGACAATTGTTATGGGCCATTTTCTGAACACATATCCTGACTAATATTCTGCTTTTGATTGTTTACTTGTGATCAGGATACCGGATCAGGATATTGGTAACATCCTGATGTGATATCCTGGTAATGACTCATATAACCACGTGCAGATTAGAAGGTGCGGGTCTCTAACGGTCAAGTGGGCCTTTTCTCCTGAAGACTCGGGCAAACCAGTTATATGAGAGACGTTGAACCCGGAAGAAGTGGACTACAACGTTCACTTGAGGAATATTCGAAGCGTCTCGGTTTAGTAGGATAGTTAGTTGATTTCGTTTAACTATAAATAGATTGATCTGATCAGATTAAGTCACTCACTCTCTTTCGCACACTTTACTTTCTAATCACTAGCAATCACTACACACAAACACTTGTACTCAAATTACATTGTAACACCTAGTTGATCCGCATCATATCCTGCACTGTATCCTGATATTTGAAGCAATAGAAGAACAAGGCAGCTGCGATTGTTAGCTCCCGAGGTTTTGTGCCGGCGATCTAGATTGATCAAGGGCTTTCCTCGTACATCCTGTGTCACCCTTTACATTTTTGCTCATTGTTTGATCATAGATACAGCTCTATATCCTGAGCCGTATCCTGAAACTGTTTTTGCAAATAACCTAACTAGCATATTTTAAACACACATTTCTAGCACACTACCTCACTTAACTAATTTGATCACTTAATTACTTCGGTAATTTTTGACCAAAACAGTAGCTTCTTCTAATCGGCCAAATGCTCATCCGTGGGTCAGTTTTGCATTGAAAATCTCTGGGTATTTGCCCCTGACATAACCCTTTCGCCATAGGTGTAGCAAGTACTAGGAGGAAAATGAGCTTGTGCTGGATCTTCTTGTGCAGCAGTAGGATCTGCAACAGTTTTGCTTTGGATAGCAAAGCGGCACATATTAACCAGATGGCCCCATCGTCCACAGTTGAAACATTTTCGATATCTGAAACTGGCATAGTGGTGGAGGTTACACTGATTGCACCAAGGAGCAGTTTCCAATTACGGCTTCTTGGCCGGTGATGCTGCCACCTGGCTAGGTTCTACTTGATTTGGTGCAACGGCTACGGGATCCTTTGAAGCTTTACGCTTCTTTGACCTTTTCGAAGGCTCGGCTTCTACTTCCTTTGATGCTCCTTGGGTGGCTTCCTTGTTGAGATGAGACATGGCGACACCTAAATCAACAGACTTTAGGATTACTTCGCCTATTCGCTAGGCAAATTTGGGGGTTTGCTCGGATATTTGAGTGTCGCTGCGACGAAGAGACATTCTGGAGAAAATGAAAGACATAGGAGGAAACAAGTGAAATGTTATCAGAAAATCAAAACAGAATGACAACGCATAGAAATTGCAATCATTTGTTTGTTACCTAAGGCAAACAAATGAGACGGTGACTAATCAAAGTAAATGGGTCAATACAATGTATCACTGAAGACATACTCGCCTATAAGTGAACATTCACCCCAAGAAATCCCAGGTAAGAGTGACTGGTCCGATACTGCGGATTTGTACGAACACTCTAGCCTTAGACAGAAAATTCAGGGTACAGGCATTCACCCTTCCAGTTTGCCTGTGTTCACATTATAAGACCCAAACTTTGATGAGATTTTGAAAACTTAGAGGGTTCAAAACCTAGTAATCAATCATCCTAGAACAGATGATTAGTTTTCAAGGCAAATTTGAAATTTGTGTTCTTGTTGTGGTTGTCACCTAAGGATAAGTGACGGTATTGTTTTAAGATCTAAACACAAGAATCTTGTGTTAGGGTCCTAGGAAGGTTATAGACTAGGTCAAATCATTACTAATAACCTAATTCCCTATAACCATGAGCTCTGATACCAACTTTTCTATCACACCCCGACCGCGTAAAACAACAAATCGCGGCGGAATCGTCGGGGAGTGTTGTAACAGAAGCATTGTTTCAAAACACACGGAAATTTGAAGTTTCGTTTTATTAAACATTAAACGTTTACATCATCTTGAAATCTAAACAAACAAGTTAAACATAGTCTATCATTGTTATTAAGTCACTAAGGCCTCGTCCAGTCCTATGTGAGCATGCATCCTAACAATCAACATCATTCAACAACACCTGAAACATATGTAAAAACAAAGTCAGCAAAGAAATGCTGGCGAGCACATAGGTTTATAAGAGTGTCGGAATCATGGCTAGTTTACATGTTGCAATACTTAATTAAAAACCTTGTTTTGAAAATTATAGTATTGCGACATAATTAACCAACTCAAATCAAGTTGGTTATAATTTATAAAATCGCGTAGCCATGATTCTTAACCCAAAACATTTATTTAATTAAATCAAATTGTAAAACATATCGTAAAAACTCGTTAATAAAACTCGTATGGTTTATATTATTCAGAAAACATCATTGTGTGACATCGTTTCAGAATCGTTTACCCAAGTGAACTAAATAACGCCACGGTATGTAATATGATGAAAGCACTTATATATAAGAAGTACCAGCGGCGTATCTACCATGTTTTCATCACATTACACACGTCCCGTTATCTAAACACTAACCAAAACCAATCGTTTACCCAAATCATTTAACTCGTTAAAAATCGCTTCAGTCGTTTAAATCATTCTCGTTTTAAATTGTGAAAACTACTTTTGGTCGTCTCGCTAATAACATCCAAACCTTCGCGACTCGACTATCTTGCTTCTCGAATTAATAAACCACCAAAGGGTAAATTAACATTCACAGATTCAGTCGTTACCCACCTAACCCACACATAACCATGGGTGCAGTCTGATAACGGGATTTGTCAGACCCTATGGTACCATAACCTAATACTGGTCGGTTCAGCCAAAACTAATGAATATTATTCGTTATGTAAATACAATCAACAAGTTTGTTCACTTTATCGAAATCGTTATTAATTTAATGTAAACCATTTTAACCATTTTCGAAACCATCATTAAAACATCGAAATCATTTAACACATATGAATCACCCCAAAACATTTGAAAACAGTAAAATAGGGGAACTATGTACTCACATGAAGTGCAAAGTATCCTCAATTAAAAGAACTTCAACAAACTCAAGCAAACCAGAGAAATCAAGCAACACCTAGTAATCGAATCACTAGATAAATAATCGACACCTAAATCGGAAGATCGGACAGAATGAGGTCTTGTAAACCAAATGAGTGTTGGAACTCATGTGATATGGTTTAACAAAGCCTACATTCTAAATCGGAACCTAACCTAAGGCTTTCAACCCATTACGACCCATTAAGGTAGCTTACGCTACTTTAACGCGTCGTTCGCGCAAATGCGCGTTCGAGACATCTAACTAATCCTATGACAAGTATTAAATGCCTAAACATGTTTAAATATGTTGCATAATCAGTTATGTGACAAAAGTTTAGGTTACATATGCTTAAAGTTCAATTATGCATGAAAAGGGCGTTTTGGTCATTTTACCTAAGGCATATAAACTACCTATCATATAACTACTTAAACTAAGTGACCATAAGGTATAACCTCGGAATGTTATTCCCTATACAACTATGGTCACTAAACATGCTTGGTCGGATCCTAATGATCGACCAAACGGGTCTAGTTCGAAAGTCTAAGCGGTTGCCAAGACCGCTTGACTTACGACTCTGCACAAGCACTAAACTAAAAGTGAAGAGCTAAATATGTTAAAACATGTTTAGTTAAGTTAGAAAATAGGTTTTGATATCAAAACATAGTGTTTTGATACCCAAGAGTAGTTTGGTTACAAAATACGCATAAATACGCATTTTGGCCTAAACTACGACTCGTCACTACGCCTAGTCAACGTGGTAATCAGTAGGTATAGTCACACGGGACTATAACCATCGTGATTAAGCTCACGTTTCAAAGTTCAACGAACTTCGTGTTGACCAACTCGTGGTCAAAGCAGAAAGTCAAACACTGTTTGACTTTCGTGCTAAAAACGCATAAAAACACGAAAGAATACATACAAAGGGTCCACGCTAGGAAGTTTGATCCAAGTTTGCTCAGGTATGAAGTGTTTAAACCTCAACTTAGAGCAAAATGAATCAAGTGTGAGTTGAAGTGAATGAAAGCATGGGTATTTATAGATTTTGGAGAACCGTTAGGATCGTTCCTCGCAAAACATGCCTTGATCTAGACCTAACATGTGGGCACATGGTTTTCAAAACCATGGGAATACTTAAAACCATCAAATTCCAGCCCATAGAGTGCAAAAACTTGGGTTAAAACCATCAAATCCTCAAAAATGGACCAAGTTCAATGTATCTGCCAGAAATTTCAAAAATGGTCCCTGCACTTGTAAAACTTGATTTTTTGGCACTTTAAGCCCCGTTAACCCCATTTCAAGGATCTAATATAAAGTTAAAGTATAGGGAAATTGAAATGTGCTAAAAAATATCTCGGATGTCGGTTCGTTTGGTCGTACGGTTGCGTTGTTCGGTTAATTACGACTGAAATCGTAACGAACGCAAAAACGATCCAAATTACGCGACGAATGGAATTTTATCATGCCAATCACTAAAATAAAATATTTTAATGATTACATAAATTTTTAGATGTCCGGATATATTCAGAACGTAAGATATGTGCGAAAATGCAAACTTATGCACTTTTTGACGCTTTTAGTCCCTATTGATCAATAAAGTTTATTTTAGCATACCGAACCCCTCAAAGCCTATTTCTAAGCTATGTAAAGGATATTTAGGGTATGTTTAACTTATGATCAAGTTCCAGAATGTTCGTTACTATACAAATCTGTATAGTTTCGAAGTTTGACACAAATAGTCCCTGCGATCGAACAAACTTGATTTCAACACACCAAACCATCCAAAACTTATTTCTAAGTTATGTGGAGGTTATTTAAGGTATGTTAAGCCAATTTCACTATTACAGAGTGTTTGTCGCGTTAAACTGATTAAGTTTACGCACCAGTTCGCGTATAACGTTCTAGAAAGCGATTTAGAGCTCGAAATTGAACGAGAATTGATATGTGTAAAGGATACACATATTTATACGAAACCCAAGTATGAAACACAATATTTCATTGGTTTGGTATTTGTTTGATGGCCGTGGAGGCACAGATGTCACATTAGTAAACAATACCATATCAAACTATGCTTTGGTTTAGGAAATAACATAAGATAAGTTTTTATGGCTTAGTTGGAAAACATTTGTAAAAGCACATTGTTGTCGTTTGGCAATACATTCAAACCTTAGTGTATCAAACTACACTTTGGTGACTACAGTGTTGGTGCATATGTCTGTCAACTTCGTCTTGTATTAGGTTGATTAGATCAGGGCACGATATTCGAGAAAATTTGAAAGATATGGGATTTGACCATTTCGCATGAAATGGAATATGTCCATTTCGCACGAAATGGCTAAATGGAGAAGCCATTTCTTTTGAGTTGTTTCGTGCGAAATGGAGAGCCTATATATATGTGCCTTGTTCAATTCATTTGTAACCTTCTGATTCCGATAGCGAAGCTCTGCCGAAGTGTCTCCAGCATTGTAAAACGATCTGATATCAATACAGAGACAGTTTAAAGTGAATCTGTGTGCAAATCAGCTGAAATAACTCTGATACGTCTGATTCCGCCTTTTGTATTGGATAGAACTCTTCTGAATGACTCGTTTTGGTCGTGTAAATGATCCTACAAGTGGTATCAGAGCTCAGGAGTTAGTTCTTACCATTTTCAGCTGAAATTTCTGTTTTCTACTCACTTTCTACACATTTTTCAAAATTAAACGAGATTTCACGGATAAAATGGCTTGATTTTCACATATATTGTACGAAACACTGTTTTAACAAACCCTAGAAAGAATCAGACCTTAATTCGAAGTAAAACTTGATTAATTTGTTGAAAAACTGTTCAAAAGTGTGACATCAGCTCCATTTCGCACGAAATGGATACCAGATTGTTTTCACTTTGCAGCCATTTCGCACAAAATCAAATCTCATTTCGCACCAAGTGTTTCTTTTCGTTTGAAAAGTCCATTCCGTGTGAAACAGATATCATTTCGCACGAATTGGTATCTCATTTCGTTTAAAAGTGTCATTTCGCACCAAAGGGTCATTCTGTGTGAATCATACTTTCCATTTCGCACGAAGTGGGTAAAACAGGGTTCATTCCACTTGAAAGGTCATTTCGTTTGAAAGGTCCATTTCGCTTGAAAGGATCCATTTCGTTTGAAAGTCTGATTGTGTGAACTTTTGATAACCGAATCATGGAAAACGAGTTCTATAATGCCTTTGCTAGCCCGATCACTATTACTCAGAACACAATGCTTGAAAATGAAACGGGGACCACGCAAAAACCACCTAAGCTAATGAGTATCGAGGAGTATAGTGGATGGGCCGAACGGTTTGAAAATTGGGTTCAAGCATATTACCTAGATTCACGGGATTATACTGAATTTCGATATATTAGACCAGTTAAGGACAACGGACAGAAAGTTGACATTAGAGATCTAGATGTTGATGAGAAAAAGAAATACAAAAATGAAAAGTTGATGGTTAGTCTCCTGCAGCAAGCTATTAAGGAAGAAATCTTGATTTTACTTCAACACAACGGAAGTGCTCATTCGATATGGAAAGAATTAAAATCAAAGTTTGTTGGAAGTAAAGAAATGATCAAGAACAAAATGTCACTTCTAAAGAAAGAATTTGATTTATTCCGTGGATTAAGAACTGAAAACACCAAGCAGATTATAGAAAGATATTGCAATTTGATTTATTCCGTGGGTAAAGGAGATTAGTGGGTAATATATACTAGATCATCATCAACACATCCCATTATCACAAACACCTCTCCTCTCTCCCTCTACACCTCTCGGCCGACCTCACTCCCACACACCACCATTTTTTTCAAGTTCAAGCAATCCAAGTGTATCTCAAGGTGATTTAGGAGGCTCGGTGCTCACGGATCTTGAAGGACCTCTCTTGTGTGCTATTATCCACTCCGTTTTCACTTGTGATCTTCCCTAGCTTCAAGCTAGTAGTAAGACTTCTTTGATCTTTGTTTACTTCATATTCTAGTGGTTAAAGGTTATATTATGTTGATTTATACAAGAACACTAAAGAACATAAACTTAAAGCTTGAACATAAAGTTTACATAAAGATGAAATATGATGAAATAATGCTAGTATGATGTTTTGTATATGTTGATGATTGCTTGTTGATTTCTTGGTAATATGATGTTGATCATCATGTGAAACTTGTTACATTATGATTAAAAACATGATCTAACATGATAAGAGGTGATTATGTGTTTACATGAAATGATCATCTTCTTATTAAGACATGAACTTGATAATGAAATGATTTTCTTGTAAAATGACAAACAAAGTGAACTAGTAATCTTGTAAATCCATGACTTGTGAATGATTTTTCTAAAGGAGCCAAGTTTATAAGGATGATTCTTGAAAGATCGTGGTTTTGTTAAACCCACACTATTTTTAGGGACAAATTAAGTGTAGGAATACTTTTGAAACAAGAAAATCTAATAAAGAAATATTTTTGTAAAATATGTTTACAAGTTGTAAACATAAAAAACCTTCAAGAATAAGATCTACCAAGAAGTAAATATATTTTGAAGGGTAAGACTACTAAATATTTTACCAAGTTACTACACATTTTTGTGAAGAACCAAGTTCATGTTATTATGTAAAATATATAATTTTTGCACTTGGTAAGTGTAATATGGTTTGGTGATTTGTTGTTGATTGTTTGAATGATTTTCGAAAAGAAAACGATATGCTTAATAGCATGGACACCTCCAGTTACAAAGGAAACTATGGCGAAATTTTCTAAAAATTCCAACACTTAGAAAATATTTTCTAACAAGTGTTTACAAGTATGTTTTTAACTTTGTTTTTCAATATAAACTTTGCCATAGGTTTTGTAACAAAAATACAAAGTATTGGAGGTTGGTTTTTGTAAATAAAAATGGTTAAATATATATTTAGAATATATATTTTATATTAAGACACTTGTGTGGATATTTGTTTATTTTGTGGAATAGTTAAATTATTTTAGGGTAAAATAATATAACTTAACAAAATACCATGACATTTACAACTCCAAAATAATACCAAAAATCACAAGGAATAAAATATAAGTTACACGCTTAATGTTGTAAAGCCGAACGACAAAACGTAACTTATGAAATATTCCGGAAAATACTTTTATAAATATATTTTTGGCAAGTATTATTTTGAAAACGAAAGGAGTGAAAATATGATTTTCGTACGTATTACCAAGTATATCATATTTTCGACAAAGAGAAAATATATTATTTTTGGGGAGTTAAAAATATATTTTTCCTAAGTATATTTAGAAAATATATGATTTTTGGGAAAAATATATATTTTCTTGGAATACATTATTTTTGACAAATAAATTATATATATTTTCTAAGTGAGACTTGAAAATATATTGTTTTGGAAATATATATTGGGAATATATTGGTATATTTTTAATTGGAATAATACACAGGAATACGACGCCAATACATGGCTAAAGGCACACATACAAAAATACGAATACACATGTATGAGATACCCCCATCCTTGGGAAGGAAATACGAATACAAATACATGAGAAGTATTACTACAAATACATTGTTTAACAAATTATTCCAAAAATTCAAGTTAAAATATTTATTATTTTAACAACTAATTATATAACTTGGAATAATGATGAAGACACTTGGAAACGTAACTCAAATGCACTATTTAATACTAAGTCCAGGCACGACCCGCTCGTCTAATAAGACCATAGTACATTGTAGGTAGTCGTGTACACCAGAGGACACTTTGAGTTACAGGCAGATTCAAAGAACGCAAAACAGTGAGTCCATGCCCCCCTTTTCTTTTAACTGTTTTCAGTTTTATACTTCGGGGGTGAAATACATGTTACGATTATTACAAACGTTTTATACATGGTATGATTAGCTAAGGAATGTACTGCTAGATCACGTGAATGGGTAGGCTATTATCTTAGGACCATTAATCCTTGTATAAGGACCGAGGGGCATGAGTGATAGATCTATTGGGTGTTGCGAGCCCCACCCATGGGCCTGCAAGTTGGCTGCATGTGGTGACTATATCGTTCCGCCGGAGGGGCCGGTACGAAATACGCATACAGGTTTGAGTGCTTCCTAGGCCATGTCACTTATTAATGTATTAGCTACACATTAATTGATCTATTTTTCCTTATCGCTACATAACAGGGACATACATTCATACAGACATACTTTAAAGGCTTATTCATACAGATACACATGAACTCGCTCAACTTTTGTTGATATTTTTCAAACTACATGTATTTCAGGAAAATTAAGTATGGATCTGGCGGGCGTTGGAGTTTCAAGTCATGTTAAGTATAAAGACATCATCCATGGTCTTTGGGTTTGGCCAGTGTGTCTTATTCCTGGATGAGACACGTCTTCCTAGCCTTGATTACAACTAATATCTTTTCACGAGTCCTTAGTTAACTTTTACACAATTCATATGGTTTGTAAAACTTGAATTTGAAGTCTATGTTTTAGAAAATGTTGTTATGTTTTAAACTCATTTTATGGTTGACAAATATTTGGTTTTATCATATAGTTGTTTGATATGGTTGAATGCAATGATAACAAGAAAGTCACACCATAATCACGCTTCCGCAAAAGTCAGGGTGTGACAAAAGGTGGTAGCGAACCCGACTGTTATCCCGTGCACACTGACATGCGTGCTCCATGTTTTCTCTTTGGTGGTTCTGGTGGTGGTTGCGGTTGTTCCACCGGTTCCATTTTCACGTCCTCTTGTGGAGGCAGTAGAGGTGGTGTAGGAGAATGGTAAGAGGGTGTATTCTCGAATGTAAATTGGTTCCAATACTGGTCCCATTCATTAGGACCTTGGTAAGGTGATCCTTCGTAAGAAGCGGAACCACTATAAATCTCAATAGGGTGCATATGTGACCCCGATGGTGGCATCTCCGGATCTGAGTCTTCGTCCAGTTCAATGGGTTGGTCCAACTGGTTTTGAGCAGGTGGAAGTGTGTTTATATACTGGTTTGGGTCAAATGACCCATGAAATGAATGGGAATATGAATGATGGGATTGGTGTGAATGATGTGATTGATGGGAATGACGAGAATGGAAGGAATGTTAAGAATGGTGAGATGGTGACGAGTTATGCGAGAATGAATGTCTTGGAGATTGAGACAAGTAAGAATTCCTCGAATCTTGGTAAGGATCCGAGTCGTGAGAATGGGAGAGTATATGTCCCGATGGTCCTCCCTTCATCGGACCATTTCCACGTCCTATTTAGCGAAATCTTGGCGGCATGATTAATTTCTATCAAAAATAAAAAAACAATATATATATATATATAACTTAATAAGATAGGAGTTAATCCTAGGTCATTGCCTAGACTCTGAAAGTCAAAGGATTATGCTATTGTGCTGTTTGAGATTAAACACAAAAGGCTAGTGTTTAATTCTCTCAAACGTTGGCTCTGATACCAACCTGTCACACCCCAATATTTCAACAACAAACCGGTGGGCCCGGATGCGGAATATCGTGACGAGATTGATATCAAGATACACAAACATAGATAGCACAGCGGAAGTCTTGGATTTAAAATATAATTACAAACATAAATGTCCAAGTGTCCAAAATAATAATACAGACTGCTTGTAATAAAGATCCACAGGCGGATCGAAAAATGTACATAAATGAGATAACAGACTACTAGGCTTTATGCAAAGAAGTTGCAAATTCCTCTTCTAGCATTACCAAGCAACTTCCAGCCTATTTACGTATCCTTGCAACCTGTAACTTAGTCTTTTGAAAATACGTAAGTTTACACTGGTAAATACAAATAACCAACTCATTTTGAAAATATTTCAAAATCATTTTAAGAACACAAGGCACATGATTTTCATAAATAACCTGGGACAATACAAAATGATCTTGTATACAGTTTTACACGCCTGTCAATACATATGGGGTCCGGTGCACAAACTGAATAACATGATTAATCGACACGCCACTTAAACCCACAAAAGGGGTATCCCCAATATGGGTAAAAAAACATTTATAATAGCATTAGCATCTGTCTGTTGTAGTCTACACCCCGTGCTCAGCCGTGGCCATTAGTAACTTGAATGAGCCGAGGATATCCAGGACACGGTCGCGTTAACCCCCAATGTTTAAGTTATCAGACAAAGCAGATTAAAATGGGTTATGAAGATTTTGTAGTCACAATCCGACGTATGATCTTATACCTAACCAAGCGGTAATAATTTGCCGTATCCCAAGCTCGTATAGGGGAAATAGGTTAAGAGTATTTACCTGGCTTAATTACGTCTTACAATGCTAGAAACAATAAGCACAACCATTAACAAATAAACTAAGGTTGGTTGCAATCTACCGGAAGGCCCTAGTCTGGAATGAATGGTATAATAACCAATTAGAATGTTAACGCGTCCTATTTTAATCGTAGACTTGGACCGGTTAACTTAAATTAATGAAAACGGTATGATACGCTTGATTAAGCGATGACCGGAATAGAATGTAGTTTAAGCCCAACAAGTACTAAGACTTGTATAATATGGGTAAACAATATACATTCTGGAATTTGAAATAAAAATCATAAGAATTGACCTGTTTCGGTAAACTTACGTAAACTATTTATATAAGCTTAATCGTAAGCATATAAGCGATATCGGGTAACCAGATGAGTCATAAACAAGTTCTATATGCCAATATACTTTAAATAAGTTGTAACATCAGTAGGTTATCAACTTATATGACCATGGACGTTTTAAAATCAAAAAATGCACCATAAGGGCATTTTAGTCATTACTTGACATAATTTGAGAACTTGCATAAAAATCTGAGTTATGAACAAGTACATTCTATAAAAACACTTTAATTATGTTACAATATCAATATGTAATAGATTTTGTATCATAGTTATGGTTTAAAACCATACTATGTGCCAAAAGGGCATTTTTGTCATATTACAACATAATTTACGAACTTGTATCAAAACTCAGGTTATGAATAGATTTATAATACTAAAATATGTTAATTATAGTAACATATCAGTAGGTAGTTCATTTTTCAAGTTCATCATCGATTGAAACCAAGTTTTATGCAAAAAGGGCATTTTGGTCATAATTAGGCATAATACAAGAACTTGTGTAAAAACTTAGAATCTGATTATGATGAAGTAGTATAACCTCATAGGGTTATCCTACATTATAATGTGATCATAATACAACTTAAATTCAGTATCTAACTTAGCTAAATCGGGTCACAATCGAAAGTCAAAGAAGAAGTCAAACTGCTCGACTTCTGGTTACGAACTGACACCAAAACTGAAAATTACTGGCTGAACATGTTTATACATGTTCTAATATTAATTACCAACTAATTAGGTGTCAAAAACATGGGTTATAACATTTATAATATCATTTTATAAAGTTTACGAAAAACTGCCCTTTGACTTTTTAATTAATATAACTTTGGCCCGTCATTTGACCAAGTTAACGTGATTTTCAGGAGGTGTCCTTCTAAGGGATTAACACCTACCTAATTACGATCACGTAGCTATGTTTGTTTCGAATAATGACTGGACTATAATGGTCTAAACCAAAAGTCAAAGCAAAAGTCAATGTGCTTGACATTCGGCTTAATAAAGGCCTATAAACTAAAAGAACATGGATGGAGAACTTACAAGTGGTCCAAGAGAACGATTATAACTCAGAGGGAAGCTCCTATTGTGATAACTGTGCTCTATAATCGATGTATAATGTAAAAAAATATCAATTATCAATAAAACAATGTGTTTTGGTGTTATTATATGTGTATTTGTGTTTGATGATTTTACGTTTTGATTCGAGCTCGGTTTCAAGCTTTAAATCGCTTTCTGGAAAGTTATACGCAAACTGGTGTGTAAACACAGTCATTTTAATGTGACAAACACTCCGAATATAATGACATAGGCTTGACATACCTTAAATAACCTTTACATAACTTAGAAATAAGTTTTGAATGGTTTGGTGTGTCGAAAACAAGTCTATTCGATCGCAGGGACTATTTGTATCAAACTGTGAAACTATGCCGATTTGTTCAGTAACGAACATTCTGGAACTTGATCATAAGTTAAACATGCCCTAAATATCCTTTACATATCTTAGAAATAGGATTTGAGGTGTTTGGTGCGCAAAAATAAACTTACTTGATCAATAGGGACTAAAAGCGTCAAAAATTGCATAAGTTTGCATTTTCGTGCATATATCACGTTCTGAATATGTCCGGACATCCAAAAATTTTTGTAATCATTAAAATATTTTATTTTAGTGATTGGAATGCAAAAATACCATTCGTCGCGCAATTTGGATCGTTTTTGCGTCCGTTACGACTTTCGTCGTAATTAACCGAATAACGCAACTGTACGACCAAACGAACCGACATCCGATATGTATTTGAGCATATTTTAAGTTCCCTATACTTTAACTTCATTTTAGAGCCTTGAAATGGGGTTAACGGGGCTTAAACGTGTCAAAAATGCATCGAAAACCAAGTTTTGGGCTTGCAGGGGCCAAAAGTGACAATCTGCCATAGTTGCTAGGAGGAGCGCGTAAGCCTGGCCCTATTCCTACGCGGCCCGCGACAGCATCCCAGTACAGAAACATTGAATCTGACTTTCCAGCCTGTTTTTGATGGTTTTGTCCATTGTTTTACAATACCATTTGATGGATTTTGATGGTTTTTAGCATCCCGTTGTTTTGTAAAACCTTGTGCCCACATGTATGGCCAAGATTGAAGCACAATTTGCTAGGAACGATCCTAACGGTTTTGGGAATTCTATAAATACCCATAAGTTTCATTCATTCCTCACACTCTTGGTGTGAATTGCTCTAAGTTGAAGTTCAAAACTTCATACCTGAGTATTTTAGATCAAGATCTTCCTAGCTTGGACCCTTTGTAAGTATTATTTCGTGCTTTAATGCGTTTTTAAGTGTAAAAGTCAAACAGTGTTTGACTTTTTGCTTTGACCAGTCTTTGGTCAACACAAAGTTCGTTTGAACTTTGCAACGTGAGCGTAATCACGATGGTTATAGCCCCTTGTGACTATACCTACTGATTACGACGTTGATTAGACGTAGTGACGAGTCATAGTTTCGGTCTAAATGCGTATTTATGCGTATTTTACAACCAAACTATTCTTGGGTATCAAAACCATTTGTTTTGATATCAAAACTTGTTTTCTAACTTAGTTAAACATGTTTCAACATGTTTAACTCGTCACTTTTAGTCTAGTGCTTGTACAGGGTCGAAAGATAAGCGGTCTTAACAACCGCTTAGACTTTCGAACCCAACCCATTTGGTCGATCTTTAGGATCTGACCTGTCACACCCCGACCACGTAAAACAACAAAATGTGGCAGAAACGTCGGGGAGTGTTGTAACAGAATCATTGTTTCATAACACATGGAAATTGAAATATTGTTTTATTAAACAAAAGAGTTACAATGTCTTGACAATCAAAGAAACATAACATAAATAACTAGTCTTGCATCTTTTATTGTCACTAAGGCCCAAGTCCGCCTAAGTGTATCTTGATAAATCCTATGCATCATATCCTGAAACACATGTGAAAATAGGCACGTCAGCATAAAAATGCCTGTGAGATACATAGGTTTTGTGAAAATAGAATTCATGACTTATGTTTAAGAAAATGTTTAGTCATGAACCTTGTAATTTGCTTTGTCTTGTAAATCATTTGAAAAGCAATAAGATCAGATGATATGTATAAATAAGAGAATAATGTATGGTTAAATGAATAACCAAGTAAAATTAGTTTGTATAAGATAAGTTGTTTTGTAAAACAATGTCTTGTGAAAAGTATGTTATTTGTATAAAATGGTATATGTCTTAAATTGAAATGATTCAAATAACGCTACGATATGTAATACCATACATGCACTTATATATAGGAAGTACCAGCGGCGTATCCACCATGCTTGTATCATATTACACACGCCTCGTTACTTAAATCACTTACTCAAACCAAACCACCAAAGTAAAATGTTTATATATAATCATATGTCAAAATGTTCGTGTGAAAACCATGTCTAATGTTTATGTCTAATGTAAATCATGAATTGTGTATATCAACGTCAAAATGTTTATGTCTAATGTAAATCATGAATTGTGTATATCAATGTCAAAATGTTTATGTCTAATGTAAATCATGAATTGTGTATATCAATGTCAAAATGTTTATGTCTAATGTAAATCATGAATTGTGTGTATAAATGTCAAAATGTTTATGTATGGTAAGTGAAATATATCAACCAAACCATATGTAAAATGCACAAAAACAAGGTATTGAAGTAAAACATGGTTTAAATCAAAGTTATGTTTTGTGTAATAAATGCATGCTATACTGATATAAACATCTATGCGGTATTGTGAAAATGCATACATCCAAGCCTTGTGACTATGGCGATAAACCCCTAAACGAATTTAAAGGTCTATCTTGTGTAATTGTTTATCGAATTCGGTCATTCCTTCCACCCAAACAAACCTAGGGTTCAGGAACGGGAGTTGTCAAGTCCTATGGTACCACTACCTACTAACGAACGGCGTGATCAATGTTAATGAATGTATATTGTCCCATTTGAACAAACCAAATGTCATACCAAAATGTAAGCATGTGATGAATAACAAATGTACTAAGTATGCACACAATGGGCATACATAGCATAAAATGTAATGTAAAATAATGTACTAAGTACGCACACAATGGGCATACATAGCTTAAAATGTAATGTAAAATAATGTACTAAGTACGCACACAATGAGCATACATAGCATAAAATGTAATGTAAAATAATGTACTAAGTACGCACACAATGGGCATACATAGCATAAAATGTAATGTAAAATAATGTACTAAGTACGCACACAATGGGCATACATAGCATAAAAATGTAATGTAAAACAATGTACTAAGTACGCACACAATGGGCATACATAGCATAAAATGTAATGTAAAATAATGTACTAAGTACGCACACAATGGGCATACATAGCATAAACACAATGAAATCATGTACTATAAATGTACTAATGAACATAGCAAGTATATGATGTGAAAGCAGGAAAGCATGAAAGTAACAAGTAGGCACATGTGTTTCACCCTAAAATGTTTGGAAAACAGTAAAAGAGGGGTCTATGTACTCACTTGAGATTGCTTAGTAGTCCTTGAGTAACAACCAAACAATGCTAGAGATCACGGATATCAAACGACACCTAATATAGGTAACTATGTTAATATACCGGACCTAAATCGGAAGATCGGATAGAATGAGGGCTCGTAAACCAAATGAGTATGGGAACTCATGTAGTATGGTTTAACAAAGCCTACATACTAAATGAAACCTAACATAAGTGCTTACGACCCATTACGACCCGTTTAGGTAGCTTATGCTACTTTAACGCGTCGTTCGCGTGAAACGCGTTCGGACCGCTTAACTAGTCCTATGACAAGTAATATATGCCTTAACATGTCTAATATTGTTGCCAAATCAGTTTAGATGTCAAAAGTTACGTTACATATGTTCAAAATGAATTTTGGCGTCAAAGGGGTATTTTGGTAATTTACCAAAGGCATATAAACTACCTATCATACAACTAACTAAACGTCGTGACCGTAAGGTATAACCTCAGAAGGTTATTCCCTATATACTATGGTCACCTAATGTGTTTGGTCGGATCCTAATGATCGACCAAACGGGTCGGGTTCGAAAGTATAAGCGATTGTTTAGATTGCTTACCTTACGACCCTATTTAAGCACTAAACTAAAAGTGACGAGCTAAGCATGTTAAAACATGCTTAACTAAGTTTAGAAAACAGGTTTGGTATCAAAACAAACGGTTTTGACACCTAAGAGTAGTTTGGTTATAAAACACGCAAGAATGCGCATTTTGGCTGAAACTACGGCTCGTCACTGAGCCTAGATAACGTGGTAATCAGTAGGTATAGTCACTAGGGACTATAACCATCGTGATTACGCTCACGTTATGAAGTTCAAATGAACTTCGCATTGACCATAAACTGGTCAATGCAGAAAGTCAAACAAAGTTTGACTTTAACGCTAAAACAATAAAAGAACGAAGGAACACTTACAAAGGGTCCCCGAAAGCTGATATTGATCCAAGTAGCTCAGGTATGAAACAATGGTTTCAACTTAGAGCTTCTCAAATCAGATTCTTGTGGGTTTTTGAGGTTGGGATGGATGGGTATTTATAGAATTCTTCGAACCGTTAAGATCGTTTCTTAAATAACGTGATCGAATCTCATCCGTACAAGTGTTGAAATGTTATGGTAGCTCATTTTGCCCCCACCACAAGAGTTTGACATGTGGCATTGGCCTTTGGAGTGTTTGAAAGGCTGTTAATAGGCTGTTTAAAACATTGAATCTGGTCTGGGAGGGCCTCGCGGCCCGCGTAAGGGACAGTCAATCCTTACGCTCCCCGCCTGGGCATCCTGATCAGAAAATAAGTTTGAAAATTGACAGTTTCAGTCCCTGTTGGTGTTTAACGCTCATTTCGACATGTTTAAGGCCCGTTAAGCCAACGTTAAGGCCCTAAAATGATGTCTAAACATTGTGGACATGAAACATGCTCAAAAATATGTCGGATGTTGGTTCGTTTGGTCGTACGAACGCGATGTTCGCTTAATTACGACGGAATGCGCATAAGCGCGAAAAACGATCCAAATTGCGTGACGAATAGATTTTTCTCATGCCAAATACTAAAATAAAATATTTTAGTGCTTACATAAATTTTTGGATGTTCGGATGTATTCAGAACGCAAGATATGCGCGAAAGTGCAAACTTGTGCACTTTTTGACGCTTTTAGTCCCTGAATGATCCAAAAGTTTATTTTAGCACACCGAACCCCTCAAAGCCTATTTCTAAGCTATGTAAAGGATATTTATGGTATGTTTAACTTATGGTCATGTTCCGGAATGTCTGTTACAGTTAAAATTGGCATACTTTCGCAGTTTGTCAAGTTTAGTCCCTGTAAGCGAATTAACTTGATTTTGCCATACCAAAGCCTTCAAAACTTATTTCTAAGTTATGTAAAGGTTATTTAGAGTATGTTTAGCCTATTTCACTATTCCGGAGTGTCCGTTGCATTAAACTGGTTATATTTACGCATCAGTGCGCGTATAACCTTCCAGAAAGTGATTTAAAGCTTGAAATCGAACAAAAATTGATATGTGCAAATGATACACATATTTGTACAAATCACAAGTAGGAAATACAATATTTCATTGGTTTGGTATTTGTTTGATGGTCGCAGTGACCCAGGTGTCACAGTCTCCCCTACTTTAGGAAATTTGGTCCCGAAATTTATTCAGAGGAAACTTCTGGGAGTTTATAACATGAAGTTGAAAAGATCGAACAACATTGGTTAGGGTTCTAAACTTCTTGTAACTTTAATAACATCATGCTTGCAATGTAAGAGGGATACTTATATACAAGTATATGAAGCGTCATTGGTGCGTCCACCGTACCTCCATTACATCGTTCTCATTTTGTTATTGTTGTTACTATCGGTTCTTACACATAATAAATCTTACTGGGTTTCTGTGCACTAAATTTCATAATTATGTACGCGTCCATAATTAGGCAATTCCTTGCATAGTTCACACAGTCTATTTCATAATGTGTAGGAGAAAACCAAATGAACAAACCTGTGATGAGTGTGACTAGACCACCATAGGGTCCCTTTTATTAAATCAATAAATGATTTTAATAGACAACCAAGGAGTCTTTTCATCTTATATCATCACATGTCATTCTTAACCATGTTTTTGAATCAATCTTTTTGACTAGATCCCTAAAAGGGTCTCTTATGAAATATGGAATGGTACTATATAACCCAAGGGTCTTAACTATTACATAGAAGCCCAATAAGGATTTAAGGTAGTACCTTTTTTAATATCCTACTACGAATCCCTCATATGAAGATATGAAAGATTCTACGAGGATTTGGATAACGAATACCCAGGGTATACAAAAACACAAAATGCATAAAAGAAAACACATGATGCATAAACACATAGTCATATAACCACAAAGATTGTTTATCTAGATCTTTAATTTGTTAATTTGTTTTGCTAACAGAGCACATGTATTTAAAGCACACTAGGAATCCATCTAGTGGATTTCATTTGGTACTTTAAACATTATCAAGAATCTAACTATAAAGATAGAAAGATTTTTAAAAGAAAATTTCGATTTCGATTATAAGGAACCGAAATGTTCGAATTTAGGTACATAAGGAATCCAATTAAGGACTCTGATTTGAATGATAATCATCCACAAGGGTCTAAATGTGAAGATAAAAAGATCCCATATGGATTTTAGAAGTTGAAGATGTTTTGAAACCTTGCACTTGATGTGCTTAGGTCAAAACATGAAGTAAAATGCTTATGAAGTTGAGATGCCAGATATGCTAAGGCGACATATGGAGCGAAATTTGAAAGTTAAGTCAATGTATGAAGAAAATATTTTTGAAAACTATGCATGGGGTTCTCAAAAAAATGTGTTCAATGTTTTTGAAACCTTATATATAATACCTTTGAAATCATAAAGTATGTGTATTAGGTAGGTATATATTTATAAAAAAAATTGTTTTAAAATCATGCGAGAGGAATTTTGAAATTATGTATAAGGTTTTTGAAAACATGAATGATGCTTTTCGAAATCATGCACTTGATAAGAAAATGTACTGTGTTAATATTGTTTTCAGACTATATGAAACATTTTGAAATTATGAAGGTTGTTTTTGAAAGCATAGCCAACGTTTTTGAAATAACATAGACAATGCATTTTAAAAAAAAATTGTTTTCAAACTATATGAAATGTTTTGAGATCATGAAGATTGTTTTTGAAATACTTGTACTGTGTATGTTGAAAAATCAAAACGTAATGGGTATGAGATTTGAAAATACCCTTAGTTGTCTAACCAAGGATTCAAAGGCACAGATGTGCAGAAGCATGATTACTCATAATGTCACTTTATTTTCTGTACTTCGTATCTTAGAATGAAACGAGTACTTAGAATTTGTCCAAGGGAATCATGAGCAAACGCAAGAATGGGAAAAAATTGCAAAAGTATTTTGTAAGGAATATAGTTCCTTGATGTAGGTATCATAGGAAAAGTCATACACACATGTAACTACACTCGTATATCAGAATTGTGAACAATAATTTATTTATAAACAAAACAGATTGTTTCACATTACAAGAAAACAGAAGAATAAAAGCATAAGACAGCAACATTTTCTAGTCAGCCAACTGCTCATCCGTGGGTTGGATTTGCATTAGCAGGCTTTGGGCAATCCCTTAGGAAATGGCCCATCTCGCCACAGTTGTAGCAAGACCCTGGTGAGAAACGAGCTTGAGCAGAGTTGACTTGTGGTTGGTTTGGACCACCTTGGTTCGGGTTACATCGACAAGCACTTGCCAGGTGACCAATTCGCCCACATGATACACACAGACGGCACTGTAAGTGAGCTTGGTGACGCCCATTACATTTGTCGCATATTGGTGCTGTTCCCTTGTATTGCTTCTTAGCAGGTGGTGTTGCCACCCGGATGGGTCCTGTTTGATTTGGTACTGTTGTAGTTGGGCAAACCCTTGCCGTATGACCTATAAGTCCACAAATTTGGCATTTGCGGCACTTCACACTAGCCTGATGATGAAGGCTACATTGGTTGCACAAGGGTGCAGTTCCATTGTATGGCTTCCTAGCAGGGGGTTGAGCTGGTTGGTTAGGGATAGCTTGACCAATGTGAGCGACCATGGCGAAGTTCTGAGAAGCCTTTCGCTTCTTTGACTTCTTAGGGGATCGTTCATCCATGGTCTTTGATTCCTCAGTTGGTTTCTTGGCTGGTGGTGCTGGCTTGACTTCTGCTCCCTTTGGTGACTCTCGAGTGGCTTCATTGTTGAGACGAGACATGGCAATTCCTAATTCCACAGTTTTTAGAATCACTTCGCCTATTTGTTGGGCAAATTTGGCTGTTTGCTCGGACATTTGACCATTGCTAAGAGGAAGAGACATTCTAGAAGAAAATGAAAGATATTGGAAGAAACAAGTGAAAGGTTATCAGACAACCAAAACAGGATGGCAATGCATAAAAATTGTGATCATTTGTTTGTTATCTAAGGCAAACAAATGAGACGGTGACAAATCAAAGTAAACGGGTCATATTAATGTATCACTGAAGACATGCTCGCCTATAAGTGAACACTCACCCCAAGAGTTCCCAGGTAAGAGTGACTGGTCCGATACTGCGGATTTGTACGAACACTCTAGCATTCGACAGAAAACTCAGGGTACAGGCATTCATTCTTCCAGTTTGCACGTGTTCACATTATAAGACCCAAACTTTGACGAGATTTGAAAACTTAGAGGGTTCAAAACCTTACAATAGAGGGTTCAAAACCTAGTAATCAATCATCCTAGAACAGATGATTAGTTTTCAAAGCGGTTTTGAAATTTGTGTTCTTCTTGTGGTCGTCGCCTAAGGATAGGTGACGGTATTGTTTTATGACTAAACGCAAGTAAACTCGCGTTAGGGTCCTAGGAAGGTTATAGACTAGGTCAAAGTATTACTAATAACCTAATTCCCAATAACCATGAGCTCTGATACCAACTTTTCTGTCACACCCCGACCACGTAAAACAACAAAACGTGGCGGAAACGTCGGGGAGTGTTGTAACAGAATCATTGTTTCATAACACATGGAAATTGAAATATTGTTTTATTAAACAAAAGAGTTACAATGTCTTGACAATCAAGGAAACATAACATAATAACTAGTCTTGCATCTTTTATTGTCACTAAGGCCCAAGTCCGCCTAAGTGTATCTTGATAAATCCTATGCATCATATCCTGAAACACATGTGAAAATAGGTACGTCAGCATAAAAATGCCTGTGAGATACATAGGTTTTGTGAAAATAGAATTCATGACTTATGTTTAAGAAAATGTTTAGTCATGAACCTTGTAATTTGCTTTGTCTTGTAAATCATTTGAAAAGCAATAAGATCAGATGATATGTATAAATAAGAGAATAATGTATGGTTAAATGAATAACCAAGTAAAATGAGTTTGTATAAGATAAGTTGTTTTGTAAAACAATGTCTTGTGAAAAGTATGTTATTTGTATAAAATGTTATATGTCTTAAATTGAAATGATTCAAATAACGCTACGATATGTAATACCATACATGCACTTATATATAGGAAGTACCAGCGGCGTATCCACCATGCTTGTATCATATTACACACGCCTCGTTACTTAAATCACTTACTCAAACCAAACCACCAAAGTAAAATGTTTATATATAATCAAATGTCAAAATGTTTGTGTGAAAACCATGTCTAATGTCTATGTCTAATGTAAATCATGAATTGTGTATATCAACGTCAAAATGTTTATGTCTAATGTAAATCATGAATTGTGTATATCAATGTCAAAATGTTTATGTCTAATGTAAATCATGAATTGTGTATATCAATGTCAAAATGTTTATGTCTAATGTAAATCATGAATTGTGTGAATAAATGTCAAAATGTTTATGTATGGTAAGTGAAATATATCAACCAAACCATATGTAAAATGCACAAAAACAAGGTATTAAAGTAAAACATGGTTTAAATCAAAGTTATGTTTTGTGTAATAAATGCATGCTATACTGATATAAACATCTATGCGGTATTGTGAAAATGCATACATCCAAGCCTTGTGACTGTGGCGATAAACCCCTAAACGAATTTAAAGGTCTATCTTGTGTAATTATTTATCGAATTCGGTCATTCCTTCCACCCAAACAAACCTAGGGTTCAGGAACGGGAGTTGTCAAGTCCTATGGTACCACTACCTACTACCGAACGGCGTGATCAATGTTAATGAATGTATATTGTCCCATTTGAACAAACCAAATGTCATACCAAAATGTAAGCATGTGATGAATAATAGATGTACTAAGTATGCACACAATGGGCATACATAGCATAAAATGTAATGTAAAATAATGTACTAAGTACGCACACAATGGGCATATATAGCATAAAAATGTAATGTAAAACAATGTACTAAGTACGCACACAATGGGCATACATAGCATAAAATGTAATGTAAAATAATGTACTAAGTACGCACACAATGGGCATACATAGCATAAACACAATGAAATCATGTACTATAAATGTACTAATGAACATAGCAAGTATATGATGTGAAAGTAGGAAAGCATGAAAGTAACAAGTAGGCACATGTGTTTCACCCCAAAATGTTTGGTAAACAGTAAAAGAGGGGTCTATGTACTCACTTGAGATTTAGTAGTCCTTGAGTACCAACCAAACAATGCTAGAGATCACGGATATCAAACGGCACCTAATATAGGTAACTATGTTAATATACCGGACCTAAATCGGAAGATCGGATAGAATGAGGGCTCGTAAACCAAATGAGTATAGGAACTCATGTAGTATGGTTTAACAAAGCCTACATACTAAATGAAACCTAACCTAAGTGCATACGACCCATTACGACTCGTTTAGGTAGCTTATGCTACTTTAACGCGTCGTTCGCGTGAAACGCGTTCGGACCGCTTAACTAGTCCTATGACAAGTAATATATGCCTTAACATGTCTAATATTGTTGCCAAATCAGTTTAGATGTCAAAAGTTACGTTACATATGTTCAAAATGAATTTTGGCGTCAAAGGGGTATTTTGGTAATTTACCTAAGGCATATAAACTACCTATCATACAACTAACTAAACGTCGTGACCATAAGGTATAACCTCGGAAGGTTATTCCCTATATACTATGGTCACCTAATGTGTTTGGTCGGATCCTAATGATCGACCAAACGGGTCGGGTTCGAAAGTATAAGCGATTGTTTAGATTGCTTACCTTACGACCCTATATAAGCCCTAAACTAAAAGTGACGAGCTAAGCATGTTAAAACATGCTTAACTAAGTTTAGAAAACAGGTTTGGTATCAAAACAAACGGTTTTGATACCTAAGAGTAGTTTGGTTACAAAACACGCAAGAATGCGCATTTTGGCCGAAACTACGGCTCGTCACTGAGCCTAGATAACGTGGTAATCAGTAGGTATAGTCACTAGGGACTATAACCATCGTGATTACGCTCACGTTATGAAGTTCAAACGAACTTCGCATTGACCATAAACTGGTCAATGCAGAAAGTCAAACAAAGTTTGACTTTAACGCTAAAACAATAAAAGAACGAAGGAACACTTACAAAGGGTCCCCGAAAGCTAATCTTGATCCAAGTAGCTCAGGTATGAAACAATGATTTCAACTTAGAGCTTCTCAAATCAGATTCTTGTGGGTTTTTGAGGTTGGGATGGATGGGTATTTATAGAATTCTTCGAACCGTTAAGATCTTTTCTTGAATAATGTGATCGAATCTCATCCGTACAAGTGTTGAAATGTTATGGTAGCTCATTTTGCCCCCACCACAAGAGTTTGACATGTGGCATTAGCCTTTGGGGTGTTTGAAAGGCTGTTAACAGGCTGTTTAAAACATTGAATCTGGTCTGGGAGGGCCTCGCGGCCTGCGCAAGGGACAGTCAATCCTTACGCGCCCCGCCTGGGCATCCTGATCAGAAAATAAGTTTGAAAATTGACAGTTTCAGTCCCTGTTGGTGTTTAAGGCTCATTTCGACATGTTTAAGGCCCGTTAAGCCAACCTTAAGGCCCTAAAATGATGCCTAAACAATGTGGACATGAAACATGCTCAAAAATATGTCGGATGTTGGTTCGTTTGGTCGTACGAAAGCGATGTTCGCTTAATTACGACGGAATGCGCATAAGCGCGAAAAACGATCCAAATTGCGTGACGAATGGATTTTTCTCATGCCAAACACTAAAATAAAATATTTTAGTGCTTACATAAATTTTTGGATGTCTGGATGTATTAAGAACGCAAGATATGCGCGAAAGTGCAAACTTGTGCACTTTTTGACGCTTTTAGTCCCTGAATGACCCAAAAGTTTATTTTAGCACACCGAACCCCTCAAAGCCTATTTCTAAGCTATGTAAAGGATATTTATGGTATGTTTAACTAATGGTCATGTTCCAGAATGTCTGTTACAGTTCAAATTGGCATACTTTCGCAGTTTGTCAAATTTAGTCCCTGTAAGCGAATTAACTTGATTTTGCCATACCAAAGCCTTCAAAACTTATTTCTAAGTTATGTAAAGGTTATTTAGGGTATGTTAAGCCTATTTCACTATTCCGGAGTGTTCGTTGCATTAAACTGGTTATATTTACGCATCAGTGCGCGTATAACCTTCCAGAAAGTGATTTAAAGCTTGAAATCGAACAAAAATTGATATGTGCAAATGATACACATATTTGTACAAATCCCAAGTAGGAAATACAATATTTCATTAGTTTGGTATTTGTTTGATGGTCGCAGTGACCCAGGTGTCACATGACCAAGCATGTTTTGTGACCATAGTTGTATAGGGAATAACCTTCCGAGGTTATACCTTATGATAGGTAGTTTATATGCCTTAGGTAAATGACCAAAATGCCCTTTTATGCATAATTGGTAATTAAGCTTATGTAACTTAACTTTTGTCACTAAAACTGATTATGCAACACATTTAAACTTGTTAGGGCATATAATACTTGTCATAGGACTAGCTAGGCGTCTCGAACGCGTGTTTGCACGAACGACGCATTAAAGTAGCGTAAGTTACCTTAATGGGTCATAACGGGTCGAAAGCACTTAGGATAGGTTCCGATTGAGGATGTAGGCTTCGTTAAACCATATCACATAAGTGCCAATATTCATTTGGTTTACGAGACCTCATTCTATCCGATCTTCCAATTTAGGTGTCGATTTATTAACTAGGTGCTACTTGATTTCCTTGGTTTGCTTGAGCTTGTTGAGTTCTTTGGATTGAGGATACTTTGCACTTCGATGTGAGTACATAGTTCCCCTATTTTACCGTTTTCAATTGTTTTGGGGTGATTCATATGTGTTAAATGATTTTGATGTTTTTAACGATGGTTTCAAAAATGATTAATATGGTTTATATAAAACTAATAACGATTTCGATAATGTGAACAAACTTGTTGGACGTAGTTACATAACGAATGACATTCATTAATTTTGGCTGAACCGACCAGTATTAGGTTATGGTACCATAGGAACTCACAAATCCCGTTATCAGACTGCACCCATGGTTATGTGTGGGAGTTATGTGGGTAACGACTGAACCTGTTATTTGTTAATTTACCCTTTGGTGGTTTATTAATGCGAGATTGGCGATGGACGAGTTACGAAGGTTTGGATGTTATTAGCGGGACGACCAAAAGTAGTTTTCACAATTAAAACGAGAATGATTTAAACGATTTTAACGAGTTAAACGAATTGAACAAACGATTGGTTTTTGGATGTGATTAGATAATGGGACGGGTGTAATATGATAAAAGCATGGTAGATACGCCGCTGGTACTTCTTATATATAAGTGTTTTTATCATATTACATTCCGTGGCATTATTTAGTTCACTTGGGCAAACGATTTTAAAACTATGTCACACAACGATGTTTTCTAAATAGTATAAACCATACGAGTTTTATAACAAGATGATTTACAATTTGATTTAATTAAACAAATGTTTTGGGTTAAGAATCATGGCTACGAGATTTTATAAACTATAACCCACTTGATTTGAGTTGGTTAATTATGTTGCAATACTATACACTTTTCAAAACAATATTTTTTTTAATGAGGTATTGCAACATGTAAACGAGCCATGAATCCGACACTCTCATAAAACCTATGTGCTCGCCAGCATTTCTTTGCTGACTTTGTTTTTACATATGTTTCAGGTGCTGTTGATTGATGTTGATTGCTAGGATGCATGCTCACTTAGGACTGGACGAGGCCTTAGTGACCTAATAATGATGATAGACTATGTTTAACTTGTTTGTTTTGTTTTAAGACAATGTAAATTACCTAATGAATCAATAAAAAAAACTTTTTGAATCCATGGTTGTGAAACAATAATTATGTGGCTCCACTCCCCGACGTTTCCGCCGCGGTTTCGTTGTTTTAACGCGGTCGGGGTGTGACAGAAGAGTTGGTATCAGAGGTTATTAGTAATGCTTTGACCTAGACTATAACTTTTCTAGGACCCTAATGCAAGAAATTTGCGTTTAGATTTTTAAAACAATACCATCACCTATCCTTAGGTGATAACCACAACGAGAACACAATAACAAATCCGCTTTGAAAATCAATCATCTGTTCTAAGATGATTTGTTATAAGGTTTTGAACCCTCTAAGTTTTCAAAATCTCGTCAAAGTTTGGGTCTTATAGTGTGAACACGTGCAATCTGGAAGAGTGGATGCATGTATCCTGAGTTTTCTGTCTAAGGCTAGAGTGTTCGTACAAATCCACATAATCGGACCAGTCACTCTTACCTGCGAACTCTTAGGGTGAGTGTCCACTTATAGGCTAAAGCAGGTCTTCGCGATACATTATATTGACCCATTTACTTTGATTAGTCACCGCGTGTCGTTTGTTTGTTCAAGGTAACGAACAAATAATCGCCTTCCTTATGTCTTGTCAATGTTTTTCAATGCCTCTTTTGTTTATCCAATTGTCAACCTCACTCATTTTTCCTTGTTCCTTTTAGAAAATGCCTCCTCGACGAGATGCACAACCTCCAACTAGCGAAGAAATCGCAGCCCTTGTCTCTCAGCAAATGGCTGCTGTTCTTCTGAACATAGTAACCCAGATCCATCAATTATACAACAATAATAACAATAATGCTCAGTGTGGTTTCAAGAATTTCAATTCGGCTAAACCATTGAAGTTTTCTGGGTCTCAAGGAGCAACTGTGCTCCTGCAATGGTTCAAAAGTTTGGAGAGTACATTTAGACATCTTCAATGTCCAAATGAGCGTAAGGTTGAGTTTGCATCCAGTGTTTTCAAGAAGCGAGCTCTTACGTGGTGAAACGGTGTGATACGTGATAGGGGTGCCGATGTGGCCCTGGCAAAAACGTGGGAAGAGCTTCGAGCTCTCATGATGAAAGAGTTTTGTCCTCGTCACGAGATTCGAGCTTTGGAATGAGAGTTTGACGATCTGAAGCAAGATGGGGGAGAACACCGTGCGTATACGGATCGTTACGAGGAGCTCAGTTTGTTGTGTCCTACTATGGTTACCCCATTGGAGAAAGCAATAGAGAGGTACATTGATGGTCTACCCGATTCCGTGCAAGATATTGAGACTGGTAGTAATCCTACTATTGTTCGTCAAGCGATCGAATTGGCTGCTACTCTGACCGAGTCACAGGTCAGAAAAGGAAAACTGACCCGCAAGGGTGACAAGAAGCAGTCGGCCAATTCCGTTCAAGACAAGGGTAAGGGTAAGAAGAAGGGAGAGTCTTCTAAGAAGTCGAGGAAGTGCAAGGCTTCCCAGAATTTTGCTGTTACTGCTCAGAACCCACCAGCTCAACCTCCTGCAAAGAAACAGTATGCTGGTACTGCACCTCACTGTGCTCGATGTAATGGTCATCATGTTGCGCAACAAGCTTGCAAACAGTGTACTACGTGTGGTAAACTTGGGCATCTGGCCAACATTTGTCGTTTGGGTCAGAATCAAGCTACTCAGATTCCAGCACAGGCTCTAGGGAATGCTGCTAGATTCCCACCTGGATCATGTTACAATTGCGAAAAGTTTGGTCACTTCCGCAATAACTGTCCGAAGCTTGTAAATCTGAATGCGAACACGAACGCGAATGTGAATCCCGCTCATGGACGAGCATTTAATCTGAATGCAAACGAGGCTCGAGCTGACAACCTCGTTGTCAACGGTACGTTCCTTGTTAACCATCAACCTGCTTCTGTTCTTTTCGATTCTGGTGCCGATAGAAGTTTTGTTTCATTATCATTTGAGCCTTTACTTGCGATACCTAGAACTAAACTGAGGAAACCCTTATCTGTCGAAGTTGCTACTGGTAAACCCCTTACACTTGATTCTGTTATTCGCGATTGTCAATTGAACCTCGATAACCATCTTTTTTCTATTGACCTCATACTGATGCAACTTGGGAGTTTCGACGTTATTGTAAGGATGGATTGGTTAGCTAAACTTCATGCTGAGGTGGTTTGTTTCGATAAGCTTGTTCGTATTCCTCTTTCATCTGGTGAAGTCCTAGAGGTTCGTGGCAAGAAACCATCTGGTGGTTTGAAACTTATGTCGTGTACAAAAGCCCAAAGTTATTTACGAAAAGGATATGTTGCTTTTCTGGCACATGTCACCGAGGAGAAAGGCAAGAGCAAGTGTATTCAAGATATTCCGATTGTTCGTGATTATCCAGAAGTGTTTCCCGATGAACTGCCTGGTTTGCCTCCTGTTCGTCAAGTCGAGTTTCATATTGACCTTGTACCCAATGCCAACCCGATTGCGAAAGCACCTTATCGTCTTGCACCGTCAGAGATGCAAGAATTATCTAAACAACTTCAAGAGTTATCTGATAAAGGATTCATCCAACCAAGTTATTCACCTTGGGGAGCTCCTGTCCTGTTTGTGAAAAAGAAAGATAGGTCTTTTCAAATGTCTATCAATTATCGTGAGCTTAACAAGCTTACCATCAAGAATAGATATCCCCTACCACGAATTGATGATCTCTTCGACCAGCTGCAAGGTGCTTCATGCTTTTCCAAGATCGATCTGCGTTCTGGGTATCATCAGCTTCGTGTTCTCGAAGAAGATATTCCCAAAACTGCTTTTCGCACAAGATATGGGCACTATGAGTTCACAGTCATGCCTTTTGGTTTGCCGAATGCCCCAGCTATCTTCATGGACTTAATGAATAGGGTTTGTAAACCTTATTTAGTCAAGTTCATTATTGTGTTCATCGACGATATTCTCATCTATTCGAAGTCTCGAGCCGATCACGAGCAACGCCTTCGTTTGACACTGGAACTCCTGAAGAAGGAACAACTTTTTGCTAAATTCTCCAAGTGTGAATTCTGGCTTAAGGAAGTTCAGTTCTTGGGTCATATTGTTAACAAGCAGGGTATTCATATGGATCCATCCAAAATTGTTGCAATTAAGGATTGGAATACACCAACGACACCAACAGAAGTTCGTTCTTTTCTTGGTCTCATTGGATATTATCGTCGTTTCATTTTGAACTTCTCGAAGATCGCGGTTCCACTCACTGCTTTGACTCAAAAGAATAAGCCTTTTGAGTGGGGACCCAAACAAGAAGAAGCGTTCCAAACGCTAAAACAAAAACTCTGTGATGCTCATGTTTTGTCTTTGCCCGAAGGAAACGATGATTTCGTTGTCTATTGTGACGCATCGAATCTAGGCCTTGGTTGTGTTCTTATGCAACGAGGTAAAGTCATAGCTTATGTGTCAAGACAGCTGAAAGTTCACGAGAAGAACTATACGACTCATGATCTTGAGTTAGGAGCTGTGGTTTTTGCTCTCAAAATCTGGAGACACTATCTCTATGGAACGAGGTGTGTGGTTTTCACAGACCACAAAAGTCTCCAGCACATTCTTAATCAGAAGGAGTTGAATATGAGGCAACGACGCTGGGTTGAACTCTTGAGCGATTCCTGGTAAGGCGAATGTCGTAGCCGATGCGCTAAGTCGAAAGGAGCAAGTCAAGCTCAATTCTGTTTGAACTCTATCCGATATTCAATCTCGTGTCCTTCAAGCTCAACAATCTTGTGTGATCAAAGGCTTATTGAAATATGAATTACCACGTCAACTTGAGCTTAAACTTGAAAGGAAAGACAATGGGTTATTCTATTTCAAGGATCGTTTGTGGATTCTGAAACAATACGATCTTCGCACTCTAGTGATGGACGAATCTCATAAGTCTCGATATTCTATCCATCCTGGTGCTGACAAAATGTACAAGGATCTTCGTACTCAATACTGGTGGCCTGGTATGAAGAGGGATATTGCCTTGTATGTATCAAAATGCCTAACTTGTCTCAAAGTCAAGGCTGAACATCAACGACCGTCTGGTTTGCTAGTACAACCAAAGATACCGGTATGGAAGTGGGAGAACATTGCTATGGATCTTATCACTAAATTACCGTGTACGTCTAAAGGTCACGATGCTATTTGGGTTGTTATCGATCGATTAATGAAATCAGCTCATTTTATACCAATTCACGAGGATCTATCTGCTGATAAACTTGCAAAGATTTATGTTGATGAGATTGTATCTCGACATGGTGTTCCTTTGGATATCATATCTGATCATGATGCTCGATTTTCATCTCATTTTTGGAAGACCATGCAATCTGCTATGGGAACCCAACTAAATCTAAGCACTGCTTATCATCCCCAAATAGATGGAGAATCTAAGAGGACGATTCAAACATTGGAGGATATGCTTAGAGCATGCGTGATAGACTTTGGTGGTAATTGGGATTCTCATCTTCCGTTGATCGAGTTCTCTTACAACAATAGTTATCATGCTAGCATCAATATGGCACCGTTAGAAGCTTTATACGGTCAAAAATGTCATTCACCTGTCTGTTAGAATGAGATCGGTGAAGCTCAGCTTACTGGACCTGAGCTCATTCTGGAAACAACAGACAAAATCAAGAAAATTCGCGATAATATTGTGACAGCTAGAAGCCGTCAAAAGAGTTATGCGGATGTGCGACGCAAGCCCTTAGAATTTCAAGTCGGAAACCGTGTCCTACTCAAGGTATCTCCTTGTAAGGGAGTGGTGAGATTTGGAAAGAATGGAAAACTTGCACCTCGATATGTTGGACCATTTAAGATTGTTGAAAGAGTCGGAAAGGTTGCCTATCGATTAGAGCTACCTCCAAAGCTTGGGAATATTCACCCAACTTTTCACGTGTCCAGTTTGCGAAAGTGTTTAGCTGATGCTGATCTTCACATTCCACTCGACGAGATTCAAGTTGATGAAACAATGCACTTGGTCGAGAAACCTGTGGAGGTAGTGGACCGTGAAATCAAGCAGTTGAAGAACAAGCGAATTCGATTGGTCAAGGTTCGCTGGGAGTCCAAACATGGCCCAGATTTTACTTGGGAATGTGAGGACCAAATGAAGTTGAAATATCCGCATTTGTTTTCACAAGTTTCCTCTAGTTAAAAATTTCGGGACGAAATTTCCAAAAGTAGGGGAGACTGTGACAACTGTTCTCTATAATCGATGTATATTGTATAACAATATTAATTATCAATAAAACAATGTGTTTTGGTGTTATTATATGTGTATTTGTGTTTGATGATTTTACGTTTTGATTCGAGTTCGGTTTCAAGCTTTAAATCGCTTTCTAGAAAGTTATACGCAAACTGGGGTGTAAACACAGTCAGTTTAATGCGACAAACACTCCGAATATAATTACATAGGCTTGACATACCTTAAATAACCTTTACATATGTTAGAAATAAGTTTTGGATGGTTTGGTTTTTCGAAAACAAGTCTATTCGATCGCAGGGACTATTTGTGTCAAACTGCGAAAGTATGCCGATTTGTTTAGTAACGAACATTCCAGAACTTGATCATAAGTTAAACATGCCCTAAATATCCTTTACATAGCTTAGAAATAGGCTTTGAGGTGTTTGGTGCACAAAAAAAAACTTACTTGATCAATAGGGACTAAAAGCTTCAAAAATTGCATAAGTTTGCATTTTCGGGCATATCTTACGTTCTGAATATATCCGGACATCCAAAAAAATTTTTAATCATTAAAATATTTTATTTTAGTGATTGGTATGCAAAAATACCATTCGTCGCGCAATTAGGATCGTTTTTGCGTCCGTTACGACTTTCGTCGTAATTAACTGAATAATGCAACCGTAGGACCAAACGAACCGACATCCGAGATGTTTTTGAGCATATTATAAGTTCCCTATACTTTAACTTCATTTTATAGCCTTGAAATGGGGTTAACGGGGCTTAAACGTGTCAAAAATGCATCGAAAACCAAGTTTTGGGCATGCAGGCGCCAAAAGTGACAATCTGCCATAGTTGCTAGGAGGGGCGGTGAGTTTGGCCCTATTCCTACGCGGCCCACGATAGCAGCCCAGTACAGAAACATTGAATCTGGCTTTCCAGCCAGTTTTTGATGGTTTTGTACATTGTTTTACAATACTATTTGATGGTTTTTAGCATCCCATTGTTTTGTAAAACCTTGTGCCCACATGTATGGCCAAGATTGAAGCACGATTTGCGAGGAAGGATCCTAACGGTTGTGGGAATTCTATAAATACCCATAAGTTTTCATTCATTCCTCACACTCTTGGTCTGAATTGCTCTAAGTTGAAGTTCAAAACTTCATACCTGAGTATTTTGGATCAAGATCTTCCTAGCTTGGACCCTTTGTAACTATTCTTTCGTGCTTTTATGCATTTTTAAGCGTAAAAGTCAAACAGTGTTTGACTTTCTGCTTTGACCAGTCTTTGGTCAACACAAATTTTGTTTGAACTTTGCAACGTGAGCGTAATCACGATGATTATAGTCCCTTATGACTATACCTACCGATTACCACGTTGATTAGGCGTAGTGACGAGTCATAGTTTCGGTCAAAATGCGTATTTATGCGTATTTTACAACCAAACTATTCTTGGGTATCAAAACCCATTGTTTTGATATCAAAACTTGTTTTCTAACTTAGTTAAACGTGTTTCAACATGTTTAACTCGTCACTTTTAGTCTAGTGCTTGTATAGGGTCGTAAGATAAGCGGTCTTAACAACCGCTTAGACTTTCAAACCCGACCCATTTGGTCGATCTTTAGGATCTGACCAAGCATGTTTTGTGACCATAGTTGTATAGGGAATAACCTTCCGAGGTTATATCTTATGGTCACTTGGTTTAATTAGTTGTATGATAGGTAGTTTATATGCCTTAGGTAAATGACCAAAATGCCCTTTTTATGCATAATTGGTAATTAAGCTTATGTAACTTAACTTTTGTCACAAAAACTGATTATGCAACATATTTAAACTTGTTAGGGCATATAATACTTGTCATAGGACTAGTTAGGCGTTTCGAACGCGCGTTTGCGCGAACGACGCGTTAAAGTAGCGTAAGTTACCTTAATGGTTCGTAACGGGTCGAAAGCAATTAGGATAGGTTCTGATTTAGGATGTAGGCTTCGTTAAACCATATCACATGAGTTCTAATACCCATTTGGTTTACGAGACCGCATTCTATCCGATCTTCCGATTTAGATGTCGATTTATTAACTAGATGATCTGATTACTAGTTGCTTCTTGATTTCCTTGTTTTGCTTGAGCTTGCTGAGTTCTTTGGATTGAGGATACTTTGCACTTCAATGTGAGTACATAGTTCCCCTATTTTACTATTTTCAATTGTTTTGGGGTGATTCATATGTGTTAAATGATTTCGATATTTTTAACGACGGTTTCAAAAATGATTAATATGGTTTATATAAAACTAATAACAATTTCGATAATATGAACAAACTTGTTGGACGTAGTTACATAACGAATGACATTCATTAATTTTGGCCGAACCGGCCAGTATTAGGTTATGGTACCATAGGATCTGACAAATCCCGTTATCAGATTGCACCCATGGTTATGTGTGGGGGTTATGTGGGTAACGATTGAACCTGTTATTTGTTAATTTACCCTTTGATGGTTTATTAATGCGAGATTGGTGATGGACGAGTTACGAAGGTTTGGATGTTATTAGCGAGACGACCAAAAGTAGTTTTCACAATTAAAACGAGAATGATTTAAACGATTTGAAACGATTTTAACGAGTTAAACGAATTGAACAAATGATTGGTTTTTGGTTGTGATTAGATAATGGGACGGGTGTAATATGATAAAAGCATGGAGCGTTACAGTCTCCCCTCCTTTAGGAAATTTATTCTCGAAATTTGTTCAAGAGGAAGACTTTGGAGGAAAAGCATTTTGGTTAAAAGAATGATTGTCTAAAATTGAGACTTGGATGTTTTGAAATGTTTCGAAACGTATGAAATTTTGAAGGACAGAAGGATAGCTTTTGTAAAAAGAGTTCGTTTAATTAACATGATTTGAGACATTAAACATGAGTAAAACATGCATGTGTGTTTATAGGCAAAGTGAGTTTAAACAAGTTTGATTAAAACGGAATGGAGAGGTATCTTTTAAACATGGTACCTAAGAAGTAAAAATTTCGTATAAAATGGTAAGCATTTCGATGAAGAGTGTGGCCGCACTGTATTTTGTAAAAAGTTTCATTGGTTTCAAAGAGGAATCATAAACCACATGTTTGTAGGGAAATTATTCATTGATGAGGAATGAGAACGTTAGGTATTTTAAGTAAAACGATTTTTTGGGAGGTAACGGCCAACTAAGTACGGTTGCTCATAAATAAAGGATGGAAAGATAGTTCTAACCAAGAAAGTATTTTAGGATTTGAACGTGTAAACAGACTTGATAGTAAACGTGGTTTGTATATAAGACAAAGAATACCGGAGGTACGAGGGTGAATGATCGATCTTGAATACGAGTATAAGAATGGTATAAGTATTGGATAAATGAAAGCAACGTGTTAAGAATGAGGTCTCGTCGTGGATAATCGGATATCGCGCGTTTAGCAATGCGTTTGTGAGTTGTTAAAGTTTGCGTATTAGGTCTAAACACGGTCTGCAAAACACCGAATTTCTCATGGCACGTCCTACGAAAGTTTGGTAACATGGTGAAAACACTTATATATAGGAAGTACCAGCGGCGTATCCACCATGTTTTAACCATGCTATGTCTGTATTGTATTCGGTGTCATGTTACGTTCCGTGTCTTACCATACACAGTAGCACACTCTATGATTCTCATGCACCTATCACTATAATCCCGTGTGCACCCGCGATTATTTTGCTCCTTGCATGATCCGCATAGCTTGTACTAGTTGTGCATGAATCAGGGTATATATAAATTTGAAAAATACGAATGAGTACGTATAAGAATGTAGTATATAAGCATGTTCAAGTGTAAGTATGTATGTGACCCACGTAAGCGAATCCCTCAGGTTACGCTCACGTATAGGTACGAATGTATGAATACAAGTTATGAATACGAGTATGCGTATAAGTATAAACACAAGTGTGAGTATGCATATGAGTATAAGTGTGAAAATAAAATGAATGAGTATAACTATGAATATAAGTAGGTATAAATGATGATGATTTCGTGTTTGACATGTATTGAATATGACGAACTTAAGCATATAAAATGATTGAGAAGTTTGAGTATGTAAAACGAATGATATAAGAAATCGTTGCGGGATATTAAATAGAACATGTGCGATGATATGTATGTATAGTTGTTTGAGCAAAACGTTGAGTTTATCGAATTAAAATAAATCGAGCTTGATTTGGAATGTAAAATCTAGTTTGCGAATGTGAAAGAATGCAAAGTACTTATTGGTTATATGCAACGTATTTTGTAAGGATCGGAAATGCTACTCTTGGTTTAAAAGAATTTACGTAAGTTGAAAATTGTTGGTTCCTATGAAGTTTTCTTGCCCACGTGCTTAGAATTTAAATGACATATTGAGCGGTGTATGAAAAAGGTTTTGAAAATAGTAAGTTTTCATCTTTTCAAAGGGTCTTGCATTAAAATAACAAATTTGAAATTTGGAGGTTCTCATGAAAACGTTGATTCTTAAAATGAATTTTAGCATAATGAACTTAGTGATCATTGTAAAGTGTTTTTAATAACATGCTTTATTGATTTTGAAAAGAGCTTTAGCAAGTGAGATGGCTAGTTTGATTGTCGATTGTGAACAAAGTCTTTGGTATGATGATAAAATGTGAGCGTATCTTAGTGACTAGGTCGAGTATGAAGTTCATGGGCAAGAGATTCATTGGACCTATTAAGTTGATAGGTAGCATTTCGTAAGGTTTCAAAATTCGGGTAATAAAACGTTTTAAGGTATGATTAAGAATTTCATGTATGCAAGTTATGTGAAAATAGATTGTAGGGTAAGAACTACGTTTGATAAAACAATGCATTTTGAAATGGATATAAATAGTGATTTTGACGAATTTACAAACGATTTAGGTGTAAAAACATGTCCGCGTTTGCATAATAAAGTCTTTTGAAGGAGGATTTTGGTAACGATCACCTAGGTAAGAGAATCACCCCTAACTCGTTGGTGAGGTCGTTTTAAGAAAAGAAGGAGTGGAGTTAATCGTCAAGGTAAGGAAATCACTCCTATCTCGATGATATGTCTCCATTTTGTGGTTATAAGAAACGTAAATCTAATTGGGTGATGTTTTTGAAATCATGCATGTAAATGAACTATAGACGTATGAAAAGATTTAGTACATGTGTGTGAAGGAAACGAAAATAAATTTGAATTTGAAAATATTACATCGCATAAGATTGATAATAGTAAAACATAGGTTTGATTAAAACTTGGATTGTTCCAAAACGGAACTTTGACTTAACCAAAGTGGTCGAAAATTCTTTTGAATTTGAGAAACATGCTTTGGCCTAATAGGTGGAATATTCTCGCCGATATTTTGGTTAACGGTATTCACCCTTCCAATTACTACATGTTGCAACTCAATCGAAAATTCAAGACTTGACGGGATTTTTGAAAATCAAGGAGCGGGACTAGTCGACAAGGTGCGGGTTTCACCCCTAAGTTGACGATTTCGTACCCTAAATGTGGTTGGTACTCATCGAGTTAAAATTTAATCTCGAAACTTTGACGAGGGTCCACTAGAATTTGAACTGGAAATTCTCCACCAAGGTGAGAATTTCACTCCTAACTTGGTGGCAAATTTCGTGTAAAAAGAATAGATGAATTGAGAGTCGTTCACCAAATTGTGGGTTTCACGCCTATTTTGGTGAAGTCATCTCATTTGTGTATTATGAGTGGTTTTGAGTTTTATTATAAACGAGTAAAATGCCTTAGGAAGGCGTATGTTTGAAATATTAAAACAAGTATAAGCACATAAAGCATTTCAAGGTATTAACACATATAGATAAAAGTGGCATATGAATCAAGTATGGTCAAAAATGGTGCTTAACTATAGACTAGGTCAAAAGCATAGAAATTTTCCTAATTCCCTATAGTTATGGCTCTGATACCATTCTGTCACACCCTAACTATTGGCGGAAACATCGGAGTGAGACGAAAACGAGATTGCAAGAGACTTCATAACACTATTGGTGACAATAATTAAATAATGAATTTCATTTCATTTCTAAAAGTCAATTACAAAGGTTTGAATCAAATACAACAACTTGAAATACAAGAATGACAATACAACAAACAAGTACATAATTGATACATCATATTAAAACTTAAGACGTCTAAGTGTGTATCAAAGCATCATCACTACTTCAATTTCAAAGCATCGTCGTCCACAACCTGTAACATGTTTAAAATAAAGTTCAATGCAAAAGCAAAGGTGAGTATACAAGTTTTCGTACATAGCATAAAAAATAATTTGTTTAAACAATTCCACATGGCAAGCTATTGATACAAGATAAACAATAAAATCGGCATGTGTTCGACTAATCAACCTATAACAACCCTCCTAAATATTTTCGAGACCCTAATATATTTTAAAATATCCCTATATGTCCTAAAGTACACCTCGTATGTTAAAACGGGCCCCGAATACCCTTAGTATTATTAAAATTAAATAAAAACGAATTTTAATGGTCTCTCGCGGGGCGCGTAAGCCACCCCCTTGACCTACGCGAGCCGCAAGCGAGTGACTGGTGGCACGACCCCAGGCCGCCACATGGCCGGACACACGGACAACCTACACTTGTGACCGGACGAAGCTAAACCCTAGGCGACCTATGTCGCGGGCCGCGAAGGCCCAGCCTTCTTTCTACGCGGGCCGCGAGAGAAGGCGAAGAGTAGCCTATAAATGGAGGCTCTCAGCCTTCAGTTTCCAATCGTTCAAAATCTCTTTCTCTCTCAAATTTATTGCATAGTAGGCATAAACTCCGGGCATAATACCCCCTAACTAACGATGTTCTGCTCCGTTGTAAGTATCATAACCCCGATTACGTATTAGATACGCTGCCCGATTAATCCAGGGTTCCATAACGGCTGTTGCGGTTCTGCCCGACGTAGTCGCTGGAATGCCGTCTCGGGGAGGGTATTGCTAATGTAAATATTAAGGGTTATTATACTAACGCGTGTGCATTTGTGTAAATTATAGATAATCCCCAGGAAACCCTTAAAGGAAACCTTAAAACAGCAATGTGAGTAATCTCCTTTTTGTTAACTGTTTTTACAAAACCTCACTTAATTAATGATATATTAAACAGTGATTGAGTATTTGTATTCTACAATTATCGTCGGTATGTTGGGGTTTTGTATACAAAATTTGTTACTACCTGGCGAGGAGTAACATGATCACAAGTCGGGTTAACAGTACCGTGGGTGGTAATTGAATACATGGAAACGAATGTAATTGCGCGACCGCCCTCAATACTGTACAATGGTCTTTATTAAACTTGATTAAACTGGGATTCACTCACCATTATTTCCCACTGACAAAATGTTTTTAAAACGCGTTTCAGGTAACAAAATGTGAAAGCAAAATAGAAGCCAGCTGGACAGCACTGAAGGCTTGGAAAAGTGGCAATAAAGTTACCTAAATTATAGAGTTGTTTTTATTAAATAAAATAGGGTGTATCCCTATGAAAATGTGCGTACTTAAACTTGGGTTTTTCCAATGTATTTGATATATTAAAAGCGTGGTATTTTACTCTAATAAAATATTTCCTAACTACGGTCCTGATATAAATTCCGCTGCCAAAATAACAACCCCAGATACCACCAAAACTGGCCGCGGCCTCCCGTTCCCAGGTTATTAGGGGACGAGGGTTGCGACAGAAGGTGGTATCAGATCTAAGACACTGATTCAGCCACAGAAGTGTTTTGCTGACACCCAGATATTATTCAATATGCTAGGAAATTAATTACGAAAATACGTGCATATCTGTATTTTATTGTTGTGTGTTATTTGACTATTTGTTAGTTTACAGTATGAGCGACCAAGGACCTTCTGACGCGTATCGTCAGTTGTCCAGCTCACCTAGAAACGAAGGCACCTCTTCACAACCTGCCATCTCAGGGTATTTAGCTGAGAATGAAGACGGGATATTCGTGTTTAAGGCTCAGTCTGAAGAGCCATTCCCTCATAAAAAGAGAGGATGGTTCAGTAGGGGACCACACGAGCGTAGGAAAAGAATGAAAAAGTTACAACAGCAGCGAGTTCTAGCAGCCGCTAAAAGAGAAACCGATGCCCACACCCAAGACATGCTTAATAGGAGTTTAGCAAACTTCCATATCCTAGCAACCACAGTTGCCGACCCTAACCTGGAGCAACTGATAGCACCCATATCAGTGAAAGTACGACGAGCGCAATATGGAGTTCTGGATGAACCCATATCAGTGAAAGTGATGGTGGAGGTAGTAGTTATAATAATAATATAATATAATAATATATAATATGCGTGTATGAAAAAAAAACCTAAATCATAACTATGGATGCCTACTAGTAGTGTAATTTTAATTTCAGCAGTATTGTAATTTTAAATTCCAGTATCGGTTTGTATTTGATGCATATTATATATATAAAAAGAGTAAGTCGCAATGATCGACGTTTTTGATCAACATGCGTGTTATGTGATTGATTGTATTAAATATTATTTTGTGATATTAATAATTGATAAATGTTTAAAATTCAAATGGACAACAAAGTGAACCAGGAAAACCAGAATAACGATAACTAGAGTAACAATAACCCGAATAATGAGAACCCGAACAACAACAATGGAAACCAAGTGGATAACAGTGCCATCCAACACATAGTGGCACAAGAGATAATAGATGCAATGCCATATATTATCAAAATAGTTAGGGAAGCAGATAATAAAAGTAACCACAGCAGTAAACGACCCACTGAACCTGAGCACCGCGTAAACGATGGACCCATACTTCAAGCGCCCATTCCCAAAAGAAGAAGAACCATGCCTTATGGTTGTTCTTATAAAGAATTCTGGTCTTGTAAACCAATTGAATTCTCGGGCAATGAAGGGGACGTTGCGGTTTTACGCTGGATAGAAAAGACTGAGGCAGTCTTAAAGATAAGCAAGTGCGCGGAAGAAGATAAGATAATGTTTGCTTCCAATCTGTTTAAGAACTCAGCCTTAGAATGGTGGAACACTATCCTCCAGTCTAGGGGAAGTGATAGGGTTTATAATATGGAATGGGAAGAATTTAAGAGTATGGTGGAAAGGAAATTATGCCCTCCCAATGAAAAGGAACTGATAACAAATAAGTTCCTAAACCTTAGAATGACCGGAGTGGATGGTAAGGGATACACTACATTATTCTTTGAATATGCTAGAATAGTGCCAACCCTTGCATCACCTGAACCAGTATTAATCTCCCGTTACATCTGGGGATTAATCAGTGAAATTAGACATGTAGTCAAGGCAGCTAGACCTCAAACCATAAAAGAAGCAGTAGAATTAGCAAATACATTGACAGATGAGTTAGTGCGTACTCGAGAAGAAGACCAGAGGAGAAACCTAGCTCAGAAACTTACCCAGGAATTCCGTTACGGTAATTCCAACAGTGGGAGAAATGTAGGTTCTACCTCAGCACCCTATTGCAAGGCTTGCAAGAAAAAGCATTTGGGAAAATGCTCCACTTACTGCAATTTCTACAAGATATCAGGCCACAAGGAAGAAGATTGCAGGAGGAAACCTAATAATGGAATGTATTTCAACTGTGGAGAAAAAGGTCACATCAAGCCACACTATCCGAAACTAGTTCCAGCCTTGGGCAACAAGAACACTAAAAATGCTAGAGCATTTGTTCTGACGGCAGATGAAGCCAAGATGATTTCGGATGTGATAGCCGGTACGTTTTTAGTTAATGATGTTTTTGCTAAAGTATTATTTGACTCTGGTGCGAACCAAAGTTTTATTAGTACTTCGTTTTGAAAAATTCTTAATCCACCATTAACTAAACTCCCACAAGAATGTCTAGTAGAGACAGCAAATTGAGAAAACATTAAGATTTCTGAATTCTTGCAGGGAGCAAGAATAGAATTTTTAAATCAAAAGTTTGTTGCAAACCTTTATCCAATGAACCTGGCAGGATTTGATGTTGTATTAGGAATGGATTGGTTAATAGCCAATAAAGCCATTATTTTATGTGATCAAAAGTCAATCCAAGTAAATTCACCAAAAGGTGGAAAGATCACAATTAAAGGAGATAAGCCGTCTAGATTCACAAAATTCATCTTTGTGATGAAAACAACAAGTTATATAAGAAAAGGATCATTAGTGTATTTGATTTCTATAATCACTAACAATAAAGGAAAAGAACTAAAAGATATACCAGTAGTATCTCAATTTTCAGACGTGTTTCCAGAAGAATTTCCAGGACTACCGCCAGACAGAGAAGTGGAATTCAGAATCTATCTGCTACCAGGAACAACACCGATTGCCAAAGCACCTTACCGTTTGGCACCCGCAGAAATGCAGGAACTGAAGAAACAGTTAGACGAATTGTTGGAGAAAGGATTCATACTGCCAAGCTCATCACCATAGGGAGCGCCGATTTTATTCGTCAAAAAGAAAGACGGATCAATGCGTATGTGCATTGACTACCGTGAATTGAACAAAGTCACGATTAAGAATCGGTATCCATTACCGAGAATCGATGATCTTTAATTTTTCTCTAAAATTGATTTACGATCAGGATATCATCAATTAAAGGTACAGGAAGAAGACATTCCTAAGATCGCTTTTAGAACAAGGTATGGCCATTATTAATTTACTGTCATGCCATTTGGTTTAACCAATGCCCCAGCTGCATTTATGGACATGATTAACCGAATATGTAAGCCATATTTGGATAAATTCATAATTGTCTTTATTGATGATATTCTTATTTATTCTAAGAGTAAAGAGGAACATGCAAAGCATTTGCACGCACTTCTAAGTTTATTAAGGAAAGAAAAGCTTTATGCTAAGTTTTCGAAGTGTGAGTTTTGGTTAGAACAGGTACAGTTTCTTGGACACTTAGTCAATCATGAAGGAATTCATGTAGATCCTACCAAGATCGAGGCAATTACCAGATGGAAAACCCCTGAGTCACCAAATGAGGTTAGAAGTTTCTTAGGATTGGTCGGTTACTATAGAAGGTTTATTCGAGATTTTTCTAGAATAGCTATTCCCTTTACTAAACTAACCTGTAAATCTGTTAAGTTTGAATGGGGACCAAAACAAGAAGAAGCTTTTAAAATTCTTAAGCAAAGATTAACCAACACACCCATACTAGCGTTACCAGAAGGAACTGAAGACTTTGTAGTCTATTGTGACACTTCTAAGTTAGGTTATGGATGTGTGTTGATGCAATGTCAAAAAGTCATAGCCTATGCATCTAGACAACTTAAGAATCATGAAGAGAATTATTCAACCCATGATTAGAATTAGGAGCAATAATCTTTGCCCTGAAAATTTGGAACATTACCTTTACAGTAGTGAGTTTACCATTTTCACCGATCATAAGAGTTTAAGGTATGTTTTCGGATAAAAGGAATTGAATATGAGGCAAAGACTCTGGATGGAGATACTTAGTGATTATGATTGTAATATCCAGTATCATGCAGGAATGGCAAATGTAGTAGCAGATGCTTTAAGTCGAAAGTATCATGAAAAGCCAAAAAGAGTGTGTTCTCTTAAGTTAAAGTTACAAGTAGATTTAAATTATCATATTAGAGAAGCACAAGAATTAGTAATCAAGGATGATACTGAAAAGTTAAAAGGAATGATTAAAGAATTAGAACAAGGAACAGATGGAATTTGGAGATTCCATAAGAAAAGGATGTGGATACCTAAATTAGGAAACCTACGTCACCGTATATTAGAAGAAGCTCATAAATATAAGTATACGATGCATCCCGGAAGTGATAAGATGTATCTGGACTTAAGAAAGAATTTCTGGTGGATAGGGATTAAAAAGGATATAGCAGCTTATGTTTCTAAGTGTTTAACCTGTTCATAAGTTAAAGCTGAACATCAGAAACCTTCAGGTTTATTGCAACAGTTAGAAATTCCAGTTTGGAAATGGGAATTGATAACAATGGATTTTGTTACCAAATTACCCAAAACAAGGAAAGGTAATGATACAATCTGGGTGATTGTAGACAGGCTAACTAAGTCAGCTCATTTTCTACCAATGAAGGAAACTTTCAGTATGGAACAATTAGCTAAATTGTATGTAAATGAAATAGTTTCATTACATGGAATACCTTCATCAATTGTTTCTTACAGAGATAGCCGTTTTACCTCTCATTTTTGGATAAGTTTCCAAAAAGCCATGGGAACCAAGTTAAATCTAAGCACCGCTTATCATGCTCAAACGGACGGAAAAAGTGAAAGAACGATCCAGACAATGGAGGACATGCTTAGAGCTTGCGTAATTGATTTTGGAGGTAATTGGGATGATCACTTACCATTGATAGAATTTTCTTACAATAACAGTTATCATACGAGTATCAATGCTGCACCATTCGAAGCACTTTATGGACGAAAATGTCGAACCCCAGTCTGTTGGGCAGAAATTGGAGAAAAGCAACTATCCGGAACCGAGATAGTACAAGAAACGACTGACAAAATCATTCAAGTCAAGGAAAGACTGAAAGCAACACGCGATCGACAAAAGATTTATGCTGATAACAGACGAAAGTCGTTGGAATTTCAAGTAGGAGATAAAGTATTATTAAAAGTCTCTCCTTGGAAAGGAGTGGTAAGGTTCATCAAGAGGGGAAAGCTAGGCCCCAGGTATGTTGGACCTTTTGAGATTTTTAAAAGAATAGGACCTGTAGCTTATCAGCTACAACTGCCAGAGGAAATGGCAGGAATACATGATGTATTTCATGTATCTAATCTCAAAAAATGCTTAGCTGATGAATCACTAGTAGTACCTCTTAAGGATATAGAGGTAAATGAACAGTTAAAATTTGTAGAAAGACCTCTACAGATTGAAGACAGGAAAGTCAAGAATCTCAAGCACAAGAGATTAGTTCTGGTCAAAGTGAAATGGGACTCCAAAAGAGGACCAGAGTACACATGGGAGCTTGAATCAGAAATGCAAAGGAACTATCCACACTTATTCCAGTAGACCTCGAGGACGAGTTCTAAAACAAGGTGGGGAGGATATAACAACCCTCCTAAATATTTTTGAGACCCTAATATATTTTAAAATATCCCTGTATGTCCTAAAGTACACCCCGTATGCGAAAACGGTCCCCGAATACCCTTACTATTATTAAAATAAAATAAAAACGAATTTTAGTAGTCTCTCGCGGGCCGCGTAAGCCACCCCCTTGACCTACGCGGGCCGCGAGCGAGTGACTGGTGGCACGACCCCAGGCCGCCACGTGGCGGGACACACGGTGTCACGGCCCCCGACCCGGTTTGACCTGTTTCAGGAGCCGCGGGACAGAAAATCCCGTGGTATTTATTTAATTGAGTTTAACAGCGGAAGTTTATCATCAGGATCTTTTTAAAGCTAAAATTTTCCCGATTATTTTATTTTGAAATCTCGGGATAAAACCCCGGTAATTTACCATCATATGATTTCACGGAGAAATCTTTAGGTTACATAACATGATTTCTTTATTTTATAATGAGCCACTTTCTTAAGCTTGCAGTGCTTCACAGCACTTTTCCTGAATCACAACAGATCACCTGAAACATGTTTGAAAAAGGTTTTGTCAGCGGGAAATACTGGTGAATCATTCTTTTTATTAAAACGACTCATTTGTTATAATTTACAGTATTATGAGAGATTATAATGTTTCCAGATATCAACCAACTACCCACAGTATTTGTCACTCAACCACACATTGGCTATCTCGTTGTCCAATGGTTTCTGTGACTATGGTCATATCACCCCTTGGCTAACCCGTTGTCCAATGGTGACGATTATCAAGTATTGTATACAAACCCCACATACTGGCTGTAATTTGGTGACTACATAGACTTAATCACCGTAATTATAACCTTGAAAATAAACATGATTTTGAAAGCAAATTTGGTAAAAAGAGAATGACTCACATTGCAGATTTAACACGGACAGAGTCTAGTCTACTGATTAGCCTTGTTAACCTAATTTAAATAACAATGCACACAAAACTGGGTTAGTAATCAATACAGCATTTACGATAACTCACGAGATCAACCCTCACAACGAATGACAAAGTGCGATACTTAAACATCCATCGAATTAACGACGAATGACAAAGTATAACCCTAATGTGGGCAGCACTTAAACATCCATTGGATAGTTTAATCGATCGGACATTGAATCATAATAGCGATCGAGTTATTACCCTGTTTTGCGGCAGCAATTAGTAATCCGTGTGTGTTTTGAAAGTAATTCTACGATATCTCAGTGTAGAATTGGAATTTTTACGTCGTTTCAGTGCCAGAAATCAAGTCCCAATGCCTACTATTTATAGCCAAATTTTGACCCCCCTCGCGTGACGCGAGGGGTACCCCTCTGGTGACGCGAGGGGTACCCCTCTGGGCGTCGCGTGGCGCGAGGGGTCCCTATTTACCATAGGGTAGCCACATACTCAACTAGCCTTGCTGACTTGACAATTTCGTAAAATTTGATTTTGACAGATAGTTATGTGGATAATCGTAACTAGGGTTTACCCCCCCCCCCCCCCTGAGTTTTAGGGGCCCTGATCCTGATTCAGATTGTTCTGAAAATTTTAGGGTTTGTGCAGAATCACTTGGGTGTCTCAATTAGGTTTCCTATTGGATAATTAATAAAATAAATAGGAGTCTTGATGAGAGTTGTTACATTCTCGCCACCTTAATAAAATCTCGTCCTCGAGATTTACTGGAATAAGTAGGGGTATTTTCGCTTCATTTCTGATTCCAGCTCCCAAGTGTATTCAGCTCCTCTCTTTGAATCCCACTTAACTTTAACTAGCACTAGTCGTTTGTGCTTGAGAAACTTTACTTTTCTGTCTTCTATCTGAAGAGGTTTCTCTACAAATTTTAACTTTTCGTTTACCTCTATATCTTGGAAAGGTACTACCAAAGATTCGTCTGATAGACATTTCTTGAGGTTGGATACATGAAATACATCATGTACTCCAGCTAATTCTTCTGGTAGTTGTAAACGATAAGCAACTGGTCCTATACGTTGGATCACTGGAAATGGCCCTACGTATCTTGGACTTAGCTTTCCTTTCTTACCGAATCGAACAACTCCTTTCCAAGGGGAAACTTTCAACAGTACTCTGTCTCCAACTTGGAATTCTAACGGCTTGCATCTATTGTCTGCATAACTCTTCTGGCGATCTCGAGCCGTCTTCAGCCTTTCCTTGATTTGAGTAATCTTATCAGTAGTTTCTTGCACTATCTCGGGACCTGACAATTGACTTTCTCCTATTTCTGCCCAACAAACTGGAGTTCTGCACTTTCTTCCATACAGTGCCTCGAATGGGGCAGTTTCAATACTTGAATGATAACTATTGTTATAGGAGAATTCAATTAAAGGTAAGTGATCATCCCAGTTTCCACCAAAATCTATCACACATGCTCGGAGCATGTCTTCTAGAGTTTGGATTGTCCTTTCACTTTGTCCGTCTGTTTGAGGATGATATGCAGTGCTTAGATTTAATCGAGTTCCCATTGCCTCTTGAAAACTTTTCCAGAAATGAGAAGTGAAACGACTATCCCTATCGGAAACAATGGAGAGTGGAACTCCATGTAAAGATACAACTTCATCTACATACAACTTTGCCAACCTTTCCATGCTAAAGGTTTCTTTCATAGGTAGAAAGTGAGCAGATTTGGTTAATCGATCCACAATTACCCAAATCGCATCATTACCTTTTCTAGTTTTGGGCAACTTAGTAACAAAATCCATTGTTATGAGTTCCCATTTCCATACAGGCATTTCTAATTGTTGTAGTAGACCTGAAGATTTCTGGTGTTCTGCCTTAACTTGTGAACAAGTAAGACACTTAGAAACATATCTAGCTATATCCTTCTTCATGCCTATCCACCAGAAATTCTTTCTTAAATCTTGGTACATTTTATTGTTTCCAGGGTGTATGGTATACCTAGATTTATGGGCTTCTTCTAAAATCTTATTTCTTAATTCTCCCTACTTAGGTACCCATATTCTGCTTTTGTGGAATCTCCAAATTCCATCAGCTCCTTGTTCTAATTCCTTTATTCGTCCTTTCATTCCTTCAGCATCATCTTTGATTGCTGTTTCTTGAAAATGCTTCAGTTGTTCCATTAAATCTAACTGTAGATTTAATCTAAGAGCATGGACCCTTCGTTGTTTCTCATGGTATTTACGACTTAAGGCATCTGCAACTACATTTGCCTTTCCTTCGTGATACTGAATATCACAGTCGTAGTTACTTAGGATTTCAATCCATCTTCTTTGCCTCATGTTTAACTCTTTTTGCCCAAATATATATCTTAAAATCTTATGATCTGTATAGACAGTAAATTTACTTCCGTATAGATAATGCCTCCAAATCTTAAGGGCAAAAATTACGGCTCCTAATTCTAAGTCATGAGTTGTATAATTTTCTTCGTGCTTTTTCAATTGTCTTGAAGCATACGCAATTACCTTCTTGCGTTGCATCAGCACACATCCAAATCCTAGTTTTGAAGCATCACAATATACTTCAAAATCTTCAGTTCCTTCTGGTAAGGCTAAGATTGGAGCATTTGTTAACTTTTGCTTTAATATCCTAAAAGCTTCTTCTTGCTTAGGTCCCCATTCAAACTTAACTGCTTTACAGGTTAGCTTAGTTAATGGTACATCTATCTTTGAAAAATCCTTAATAAACCGTCTATAATATCCAACTAAACCTATAAAACTTCTAATTTCCATTGCAGTTTGCGGAACCCTCCACTTGGTAATTGCCTCTATTTTAGCAGGATCTACATGAATACCTTCATTATTCACCATGTGTCCTAGGAATTGTACTTCTTGCAACCAAAATTCACACTTCGAGAATTTGGCATAAAGCTTTTCTTTTCTTAACAAAGTTAAGAGTGCATTCAAGTGCTGACAATGTTCGTCCTGACTTTTTGAATAAATAAGTATACCGTCAATAAAAACAATTATAAATTTATCCAAATACGGTTTACAGATTCTATTCATCATGTCCATGAATGCGGCAGGTGCATTCGTTAATCCGAAGGGCATGACTGTAAACTCGTAATGACCATACCTAGTTCTAAAAGCAGTTTTAGGTATGTCCTCTTCTCGTACCTTCAATTGATGATATGCGGAGCGTAAGTCGATCTTAGAAAAATATCTGGCTCCTTGAAGTTGATCAAAAAGATCATCAATCCTAGGTAATGGGTATCGATTCTTAATTGTAACCTTATTCAATTCTCTATAATCAATACACATTCTCATTGAACCATCCTTTTTCTTTACAAACAACACAGGTGCTCCCCACGGAGATGAACTCGGTTGTATGAAACCTTTACTTAGTAATTCATCTAATTGCTTTTTCAGTTCTACCATTTCTGTGGGAGCTAACCGATAAGGTTCCTTGGCTATCGATATAGTTCCGGGAATTAGATGAATCCTAAATTCTACCTCCCTATCTGGTGCTAACCCTGGTAACTCTTCTGGGAATACATCTGGGTATTCTGAGACTACAGGAATTTCCTTAAGTTCTTTTCCCTTAGTACTAATGATTACTGAAATCATATATACTATGCCTTGCTTTCGTTCATAACTAGCAACTTTCATTACTGATATGAACTTCATGGGCTTACGTGGTTTATCTCCTGTAATCATAATTACTTCACCAGTGGGTGCCTGAATTTCTATAGAATTCTTATCACAAAGAATTCGAGCATGGTTGGCTACTAACCAATCCATTCCTAACACGACATCGAATTCAGCTAATTTCATAGGCAATAGGTTTGCAAAGAATTTATGACCTGAGAGTTCTATATTTTCTTTTTGCAAAACTTTATCTATGCTAACAGAATTTCTGTCTGCCGTTTCGACTGTAAAAATCTGCCTAAGGTTGGTTAAAGGTAGGTTAAGAGCTTGACAGAATGAAGTATTTATAAAACTTTGGTTTGCACCAGAGTCAAATAATACTTTTGCGTAAATGTTGTGAACTAAGAACGTACCAGCTATCACATCTGGAATGAGTTCTGCTTCTTGAGTAGTTAATTGGAAAGCACGAACATTCTTCTTAGTAGCTCCTTCTGCAGCTTTGGCTTTGTTGTTATCAGCTGGTTTGACTAGTTTCGGGAAATCTGGCCTGAAATGTCCAGTTTCTCCACAATTATAACAAATTGTGGATTTCTTCCTGCAGTATTCTTCACGATGTCCTACAACTTTACAAAAGTTGCAGGTTACATTGCATTTTCCAAAATGTTTCCTTCTGCAATTTCTGCAGAAAGGCGGAATTGAGGATTGTCCCGTTCCTATTCTCCTGAAACTGCTATTATTACCCGTACGAAATCCTTGGGTAATTTTCTGAGCCAGTTCCTTTTTCCTGTTTTCATCTCTTGTGCGTACCAATTCATCAATTAGGGTGTTAGCTAATTCCACAGCATCGTCAATAGTACGAGGTCTCGTAGCTTTAACGGTGTTACGGATTTCACTAATCAATCCCCAAATATAACGAGAAATGAGTACCGGTACTGGCGAAGCCAGCGTTGGTACCACTCTAGCATATTCAAAGAATGTCGAAGTATAACCACGACAATCTATACCCGTCATACGATGGTTTAGGAACTTATTTGCCATTTGATCTTTTTCATATTCAGGACAGAATTTTCTTTCTATAAGATTCTTAAATTCTTCTCATTTCATGGCATATGCCTCGATCCTTCTTTTAGCTTGTAACACTGTATTCCACCATTCTAGCGCCCCTTCTTTAAAAAGATTTGACGCATACATAACCTGATCTTCCTCGTCACACTTACTTATGGTAATCACTGCCTCAGTTTTCTCTAACCAACGCAGAGCTGCAATAGCCCCTTCGTTACCTGCAAACTCAGCTGGTTTATACGCAAGGAATTCTTTGTAAGTGCAACCAGGTGTTGCAGCTTTCATTTTCTTGAAAATTGGGGCTTGCAGATCATTATTGTTATTAACACGATTACCGCCTCCATTTATACTATTACTAAAGTTGTCGCCTTGTGTACGTTTACTAGGAATGATTGATTGAGGTTTAACAGGTTTCTGGACAGCAGCAACGATTGCTGGAATAGCATTGGCTATTCCTTGAGCTACGATATCCTCGATATCTTGCCTATTTAACAATTGCTCTTCCTGATTTTGCTCAGATTGATTTACTTCATTTACTGGTTCATTACCAATGTTTGCCATCTGATAATAAATTTAAATAATTAATATAGAATAAGAAACAATCCAATATAATTAATCGCACATAATCATGTAAACAAATATACAATCAAAATTGTAAATTTTCTAAATTTTTTTTATATCATGCTTCTATATACAACCGTTTTATTGTTTATTTTACACATACTGATTTTTATTAGTATTACTGTTATTATACAAACACAGACTCATAACCCATTTTTTTCCTTCGTCAACTTGCATCTTTAATAACGATGTTCCCTCTCATCATATTTCCATGAAATTTGTCCTCCTATCTCTCAGATCCTATTCCCAACATCCATCAGCTCTTCACCAAAATGGCGGAGTTCAGCCATATTCTCGTTACTCATCAGTGGATTTGGTAGAGGTTCTGGATCAAACTGAGGGAAAAACGTATAGGGACTGTTGATAAGGTTTTGGAATTGCCAATCATTTGTCCACCATTCATCCATTCCTAGAGGCTGGGTGTGGATTATAGGTTCTGGGATTGCGGGGTCCAAGTTCATTGGTAATTGTGTTTCAATAGGATGAGTAAAAACATTTTCATTGACAGGCTTAATAGTATCACAGCTTGTCAATATAAAATCTATTTCCTCCTGAAATGTCATTTCCTGGGTTTGTTTAGAGCTTTCTCCAATTTCCATCTGGGTTTGTCTAGAACCTTTTCCAACCTCCATTTCTATTTGCTTAGAATATTCATCAAACTGTATTCCCATTTGCCTAGAATCTTCCCCGACTTCAATCTCCAATTCCTGCTGTCTAGAATTTTCCCCGGTTTCAATTCTTTTTCCTTTTTCTAAGGGATTGTTTATTTTAGGAAGTCTCTTAGCTGGCTTTCTCTTATGAACATGCCTCCCCCATACGAATCTCTTTCTTTTCTTAGGTTTTGGCTTTTCCAGAGGTGGAGCGTTAAATTCTATAGGTTGTTCCACATCAGGAAAGTACCCAGTAAACTCTTTAGAAACTTCTATGTTTACAGGGTAAAGGTTAAGATTCTCTAGGGCTCCAGATAATTCATTCATGTTGTTTAACATATATGTAAAAATAATAAATTAAAATTTTATAACAAATTTTCCAGATAAACCTTAAATATTATTGCATATTCTGTGACTAATTTTTAATACAAAGGAAAATTGACAATTTAAACATACTAAATTTTATTGTAATTTTATGTATTTACTAGATGATATTTCTGGCTTGTAAGTTGCTAATACGGAGGCATGATATTCTAAAAATTAGCATTTACTGCTACAGTGGCTAGCATATAAAGATCTGCCCATTTTTCATCTAACTTGTCTTCCCATGGTGATTTACTGATTAATTCCTGGGTTTCCTGTTTAATTTTCTTTTCTCGGGATTTCTTTAATTTCCCCTGACTTTTTCTAATAATCATACTTCTTTTATCAGGAGAAAGTGGTTCCTCGTATTGGGCTTTTCGAACAAATATTCCTTCTTCAGGAGTTTGGGAGGAACTTCCCTTCTCATTTGATGACCTATCTAATTTAAGATAGATGTTTGAAAGCTTTTGCTTACCCATACTGTAACTAACAAATAGTCAGTTAATAACACACATAATCACATAATAGTAATCAGGAAAAATTAAGTATTTCTAAATACTTAATTAGCTTAACTCAGTGGCTCTGATACCACATTTTTCTGTCACAGCCCCCGACCCGGTTTGACCCGTTTCAGGAGCCGCGGGACAGAAAATCCCGTGGTATTTATTTAATTGAGTTTAACAGCGGAAGTTTATCATCGGGATCTTTTTAAAGCTAAAATTTTCCCGATTATTTTATTTCGAAATCTCGGGATAAAACCCCGGTAATTTACAATCATATGATTTCACAGAGAAATCTTTAAGTTACATAACATGATTTCTTTATTTTATAATGAGCCACTTTGTTAAGCTTGCAGTGCTTCACAACACTTTTCCTGAATCACAACAGATCACCTGAAACATGTTTGAAAAAGGTTTTGTCAGCGGGAAATACTGGTGAATCATTCTTTTTATTAAAACGACTCATTTGTTATAATTTACAGTATTAAGAGAGATTATAATGTTTCCAGATATCAACCAACTACCCACGGTATTTGTCACTCAACCACACATTGGCTATCTCGTTGTCCAATGGTGTCTGTGACTATGGTCATATCACCCCTTGACTAACCCGTTGTCCAATGGTGACGATTATCAAGTATTGTATACAAACCCCACATACTGGCTGTAATTTGGTGACTACATAGACTAAATCACTGTAATTATAACCTTGAAAATAAACATGATTTTGAAAGAAAATTTGGTAAAAAGAGAATGACTCACATTGCAGATTTAACACGGACAGAGTCTAGTCTACTGATTAGCCTTGTTAACCTAATTTAAATAACAATGCACACAAAACTGGGTTAGTAATCAATACAGCATTTACGATAACTCACGAGATCAACCCTCACAATGAATGACAAAGTGCGATACTTAAACATCCATTGAATTAACGATGAAAGACAAAGCATAACCCTAATCTGGGCAGCACTTAAACATCCATTGGATAGTTTAATCTATCGGACATTAAATCGTAATAGCGATCGAGTTATTACCCTGTTTTGCGGCAGCAATTAGTAATCCATGTGTGTTTTGAAAGTAATTCTAAGATATCTCAGTGTAGAATTGGAATTTTTACCTCGTTTCAGTGCCAGAAATCAAGTCCCAATGCCTACTATTGATAGCCAAATTTTGACACCCCTCGCGTGACGCGAAGGGTACCCCTCTGGGCGTCGCGTGGCGCGAGGGGTCCCTATTTACCATAGGGTAGCCACATACTCAACTTGCCTTGCTTACTTGACAGTTTCGTAAAATTCGATTTTGACAGATAGTTATGTGGATAATCGTAACTAGGGTTTACCCCCCTGAGTTTTAGGGGCCCTGATCCTGATTCTGATTGTTCTGAAAATTTTAGGGTTTGTGCAGAATCACTTGGGTCTCAATTAGGTTTCCTATTGGATAATTGTAACATCCGTGCTTGTAATCTTTGTGAACAGTTCTATTATCAATAAAACAATGTTATTCGATCCCAATGTTTGTTTGATTGTGTTTTACATTTTTCATGTTTTGACTTTTATTCAATTTCAAACTCTACATCGCTTTCTTGAGAGTATTACGCAAACTGGTGCGTAAACGTACTTAGTTTAATGCGACAAATACTCTGGAACATCAACATATTCTTAACATACCTTAAATAACCCTTACATAACTTAGAAATAAGTTTTGAAGGCTTTGGTATGTCAAAAACAAGTTAATTCGCTTACAGGGACTAAACTTGACAAACTGCGAAAGTATGCCAATTGGAACTATAACGAACATTCCGGAACATGACCATAAGTTAAACACACCTTAAATATCCTTTATATAGCTTAGAAATGGGCTTTGAGGGGTTCGGTGTGCTAAAATAAACTTTTGAGTCATTCAGGGACCAAAAGCGTCAAAAAGTGCACAAGTTTGCATTTTCACGCATAACTTACGTTCTGAATACATCTGGACGTCCAAAAATTTATGTAAGCACTAAAATATTTTATTTTAGTGTTTGGCATAAGAGAAATTCATTCGTTGCGTCATTTGGATCGTTTTTCGCACTTATGCGCATTCCGTCGTAATTAAGCGAACATCGCGTTCGTACGACCAAACGAACCAACATCCGGCATATTTTTGAACATGTTTCATATCCACAATGTTTAGGCATCCTTGTGGAGCCTTGAAAATGATTTAACGAGCCTTAAACACGTCGGAAATGGCCTTAATACGCAACGGGGACTGAAAGGTGGACATTTGAAATTGTTTGCTGATCAGGGGACCCCTAGCGCGACGCCTAGCCCCCCTAGCGTCACGCTAGGCCCCTTCTGATCAGGAAAGGTCATTTAAACACAAGATTAACATCCCCTAGCATCCCCCAAAGGTCAAGTGCCACATGTTAAACTCTTATGGTGTCCAAAATCAGTAACCACAACATTACAACAAGTGTAGGGATGTAATCATTCCCTCTTCTCCAAGAAACGATCCTAACGGTGGACCGAAATCTATAAATACCCATCACATTTCACCTCATTTCTCACAAGAATCTGATCATTTGTGCTCTAAGTTGAAACCTTTGTTTCATACCTGAGCTATTTTGATCAAGATTAGCATTCGGGGACCCTTCGTAAGTGTTCCTTCGTTCTTTTATTGCTTTTCGAGTCCGAAAGTCAAACTTTGTTTGACTTTCTGCATTGACCAGTTTATGGTCGATGCGAAGTTCGTTTGAACTTCATAACGTGAGCGTGATCACGATGGTTATAGTCCCTAGTGACTATACCTACTGATTACCACGTTATCTAGGCTCAGTGACAAGCCGTAGTTTTGGTCAGAATACGTATGCTTGCGTATTTTGTAACCAAACTACTCTTAGGTATCACGACCTTTTGTTGTGATACCAAACCTGTTTTCTAAACTTAGTTAAGCATGTTTTAGCATGCTTAGCTCGTCACTTTTAGTTTAGTGCTTATATAGGGTCGTAAGGTAAGCGATCTAAACAATCGCTTATACTTTCGAACCCGACCCGTTTGGTCGATCATTAGGATCCGACCAAGCACATTAGGTGACCATAGTATATAGGGAATAACCTTACGAGGTTATACCTTATGGTCGCTTCGTTTAAGTAGTTGTATGATAGGTAGTTTATATGCCTTAGGTAAATTACCAAAATACCCCTTTGATGCCAAAATCCGTTTTAATCGTATGTAACATAACTTTTGACATCTAAACTGATTTGACAACCATATTAGATATGTTAAGGCATATTTTACTTGTCATAGGACTAGTTAGGCGTTCCGAACGCGTTTTACGCAAACGACGCGTTAAAGTAGCATAAGCTACCTAAACGGGTCGTAATGGGTCACAAGCACTTAGGTTAGGTTTCATTTAGTATGTAGGATTTGTTAAACCATACTACATGAGTTCCCATACTCATTTGGTTTACGAACCCTCATTCTATCCGATCTTCCGATTTAGGTCCGGTTTATTAATGTAGTTACCTATATTAGGTGCCGTTTGATATTCCGAGATCTCTAGCATTGCTTGGTGGTTATCTTAGGACTTCTGAGCAATCTCAAGTGAGTACATAGAACCCCTCTTTTACTGTTTTCAAACTGTTTTGGGGTGGAACACATGTGCCTACTTGTTACTTTCGTGCTTTCCTGTTTTCACATCATATACCTGCTATGTTTGTTAGTACATTATAGTACATGATTTCATTACATTTCATGCTATGTATGTCCATTGTGTGCATACTTAGTACATTGTTTTACATTACATTTCTGCTATGTATGTTAACTGATAGCATGCTAGCACATTGATTTACATGACTTTTCTGCTTTGTATGTTAACTTAGCATACTTAGTACATTGTTTTCATATGACATGTATACAACTGCTATGACATTTGGGTTGCACAAACGAGACTTTTATACGTTCATTAACATTAGCTACGCCGCTCGGGAGTAAGTAGTGGTACCATAGGACTTGACAAATCCCATTCCTGACATCCCGGGTTTGTTTGGATGTAAGGAATGACTGAATCCGAAAACATTTCTTTTGATAACCTTGACTGAAAGGGTTATCCGACTGTCTCAAGGCTTGAATGTATGCGTTAACTTACCACATAAATGTTTGTATCAATGTAACATGTATTACTTTGCGAAACATAACTTTTTGATATATTCAAAATACTTTGTTTTGTACATTTATACATTTTGGACTATGTGACAATACTTTACTTACAATACATAACTTTTGTTACACATTACTTGACTACTTTTGGACTTATAAACATTTGACATGACTTATACAAGGACTTTTGACTATTGGTTTAAACATAGACTTTATACATTGGTGGTTTGTTTAAATGATTTAAGTAACGAGGCATGTGTAATATGATACAAGCATGGTGGATACGCCGCTAGTACTTCCTATATATAAGTGTTTGTATGGTATTACATATTGTAGCGTTATTTAAATCATTTCAATTTAGACATATGACATTTTATACAAATAATATACTTTTCACAAGGCATTGTTTTACAAAACAACTTATCTTATACAAACTCATTTTACTTGGTTATTTATTTAACCATACTTTATGATCTTATTTATACATATCATCTGATCTTATCGTTTTTCAAATGATTTACAAGACAAAACAATTTACAAGGTTCATGACTGACTGTTATTAAACAATTTCTTAAACTTAAGTCATGAATCCTATTTTCACAAAACCTATGTATCTCACAGGCATTTTTATGCTGACGTACCTATTTTCACATGTGTTTTCAGGAGCTTTTCCGTAGGATGACGATCGTGACACTAGGGCGGACCTGTGCCTTAGAGACTTAAAATGATGAAAGACTTAGTTTAATTATGTTATAAACTCTTTAATTTCTGTTTAAGACGATGAAACTCTTATGTTAATAAATAAAATACAACTTTGAACACCATGGTTATGAAACAATTAATTCTGTTACAACACTCCCCGACGTTTTCCGCCACGTCTTGTATGCTATACGTGGTCGGGGTGTGACAGAAGAGTTGGTATCAGAGCCAATGGTTATAGGGAATTAGGTTATTAGTAATTCTTTGACCTAGACTATAACCTTTCTAGGAACCTAACACAAGTTATCTTGTGTTTAGATTTTAAAACATGCACTTCACCTATCCTTAGGTGATTATCAAAACAAGAAACCAAATTTTTCGAAACGATTTTTGAAAAACAATCTTCTGTTTTTTGGATGATTTATTACAAGGTTTTGAACCCTCATTTGTAAGGTTTTGAACCCTTCCAGTTTGACTAAATTTTTGGCCTTGTGCCTTCAAATTTTCAAAATCTCGTCAACGTTTTGGGTTTTAAATAATGTGAACACGTGCAAACTGGAAGAGTGAATGCCTGTATTCTGGGTTTTCTGTCTAGGCAAGCACTTCGTATACATCTCATCAGACGCGAGACCAGTTGTGCTTACCTGGGAATTCTTGGGATGAGTGTTCACTTATAGGCGAGCATGTCTTCATGATACATTATTTTTGATCCATTTACTTTGATTAGTCACTGTGCGTCGTTTGTTTGCTTGGTAATGCGGACTAATGACCACCTTCTTTGCGTTTGTTAATTTTGTTTCATCTCATTCTTTTCATCCCATCATCTCACTCGTTTCCTTTCATGTTTTCCTCTTTTAGAATGCCTCCTCGACGCGACAATCTGATTGCGACTGCCGAACTGGCAGAAATTATTGCGCAGCAGATGGCTGCTCAATTCCCAAATCTCTTTGCTCAATGGCAACAAGCCAACAACAACAACAATGCTCCATGCAAATACAAGGATTTTAACTCGGCTAAACCACTCAAGTTTAGTGGTTCTGAGGGAGCGACTGGGCTTCTTCAATGGTTTGAGAGCATTGAGAATACTTTCCGCCACGTGCAGTGTCCGGATAATCGCAAGGTCGAGTTTTCTTCGAGCGTGTTTCAGAAGAGGGCTCTCACATGGTGGAACGGGGTTATGAGAGATCGGGGTGCAGAAGTTGCTCTAGCGCAAACTTGGGCTGAACTTAGGGCCCTTATGATGAGGGAATTCTGTCCTCGTCATGAACAGCGAGCGTTGGAGAAAGAGTTTGAGGACTTGAAACAAGACAGTGGCGAGCACAGGGCTTATACTGATAGGTTTGAAGAGTTGAGTCTGCTTTGCCCAACTATGGTTACCCCACTCGACAAGGCTATCGAAAGATACATCGACGGCCTACCTGACTCGGTACAAGACATCATTACTGGTAGCAACCCTACCACACTCCGTCAGGCGATCGAGTTATCAGCGACATTGACTGAGTCGCAGATTCGAAAAGGGAAGCTGCACAAAAAGGGTGACAAGGGTAAGAAGCAGGTGTCTGATAAGGAAGATAGCAAGAAAGGTCAAAACAAGAAGGGAAAGAATTCTGGAGGGTCTAGGAAGCGGAAAGCTTCCCAAAACTATGCTGTTACTGCACAGGCTCAGGCTGCACCAAATCAGCCTGCGCAACCACTAGCCAAGAAGCCTTATCTTGGCAATGCACCTTTGTGCAACAGGTGTAACGGCCATCATCAACCACACCTCCAGTGTCGTCAGTGCACCAACTGCGGAAGGCCTGGTCACCTTGCTGCCACCTGCCGCATTCCTGTTAACCAGAACCAGGCAGTTCAGAACCAAGCCCAACAAGTTGCTCAGCCTCTTGCTCAGCAACAAGGTCAAGCTGCAGGACCTCATTTTCCTCCTGGTTCGTGCTACAATTGTGGGGATCTGACCCACTACAGGAACCGGTGCCCAAGGCTAGTCAACCAAAACCAGAATCAGATCCAAAATCAGGCTCAGGCTCGAGGGCGAGCTTTTAACTTGAATGCCCAAGAGGCGCAGGTGGACGATAATGTGGTGAACGGTACGTTCTTTATTAATAATCAGCCTGCATCTGTTCTTTTTGATTCGGGTGCCGACAAGAGTTTTGTGTCATTGTCTTTTGAGCCATTACTTCGCGTGTCTAGAACAAAACTAGGTAAACCTTTGATAGTAGAAGTTGCTAGTGGTGAACCCATTGTTCTTGATTCTGTTCTTCACAACTGCCAGTTGAATCTTAACGATCATCTTTTTCCAATCGACCTCACACCTATGCAACTTGGAAGCTTCGACGTTATTGTGGGTATGGATTGGTTATCCAAGCATCACGCTGAGATAGTTTGTTCCGAGAAGATTGTTCGTGTGCCGCTTTCGACAGGCGAGATCCTACAGGTTCAAGGTGAGAAACCTGCCGGTGGTCTCAAACTCATGTCTTGTTTTAAAGCTCGGAAGTATCTGCGGAAGAACTATGTGGCTTTCTTAGCACATGTTACAGCAGATAAAGGCAAGGGTAAGTCTATTTCAGATATTCCTGTCGTTCGGGATTATTCTGAAGTTTTCCCTAAAGAGTTACCTGGTCTACCTCCAGCACGCCAAGTCGAGTTCCGCATTGATCTCGTACCTGGTGCAAATCCCATTGCCAGAGCTCCATGTCGTCTTGCACCATCAGAGATGCAAGAGTTGTCTAAGCAGCTTTAGGAACTCTCTGACAAAGGTTTTATCCGTCCTAGCTTTTCACCCTGGGGTGCTCCCATTCTTTTTGTCAAGAAGAAGGATGGATCTTTTAGGATGTGTATCGATTATCGTGAGCTTAACAAGCTTAACATCAAGAATCGATATCCCCTACCGCGCATAGACGATCTCTTTGATCAGTTACAAGGCGCTTCTTATTTTTCGAAGATTGATCTACGTTCCGGATATCATCAACTTCGAGTGCATGAAGAAGATATTCCCAAGACAGCGTTCCGCACTCGTTATGGGCATTATGAATTCACAGTCATGCCATTCGGTTTGACTAATGCTCCTGCTGTTTTCATGGACTTAATGAATAGGGTCTGCAAACCTTATTTGGATCAGTTCGTCATTGTTTTTATTGACGACATCTTGATTTATTCTAAGACGCGAGCTGATCACGAGCAACATCTTCGTCTTACTCTGGAACTCCTAAAGAAAGAGCAACTTTTCGCCAAATTCTCCAAGTGTGAATTCTGGCTTAAAGAAGTTCAATTTTGGGGGCATATCATCAACGAACAAGGTATCCATGTAGATCCCTCCAAGATCAGTGCGATTAAGGATTGGGATACGCCTACTACTCCTACTGAGGTTCGTTCTTTTCTTGGTCTGGCGGGTTATTACCGCCGCTTCATTGAGAACTTCTCAAAGATTGCAGTTCCTCTAACTGCTTTAACTCAGAAGAACAAGCCCTTTGATTGGGGATTCAAACAAGAGGAAGCTTTTCAACACTTGAAGCAGAAGCTTTGCAACGCGCCTGTTCTGACTTTGCCTGAGGGCAATGATGATTTCGTCGTTTATTGTGATGCATCTAAATTGGGTCTTGGTTGTGTTCTGATGCAAAGGAACAAAGTCATAGCATATGCATCGAGGCAGTTGAAGATACATGAGAAGAACTACACCACTCATGATCTTGAGTTGGGTGCAGTTGTCTTCGCTCTTAAGATCTTGAGACACTATTTGTACGGTACAAAATGTGTGGTTTTCACAGACCACAAAATTCTTCAGCATATCTTCAACCAGAAAGAACTCAACACGAGGCAACGACGTTGGGTTGAGCTTTTAAACGACTATGACTGCGAAATTCGCTATCATCCTGGTAAGGCGAATGTCGTAGCTGATGCATTGAGTCGTAAGGAACGTACTAAGCTTCATTGTGTACGTGTTCAATCTGTTATTCAAGCTCGATCTGATATCCAAGCACGCATTTCTCAGGCTCAACAATCTTGTGTTTCACAAGGTTTGATGGATAAGGAATTCCCCTATCACATAACGCCTGCTCTTGAACTGAAGGACAATGGATCGTATTACTTCATGGACCGTTTGTGGGTCCCAAGCCAGGATGACCTTCGCACCTTACTTATGGATGAAGCCCATAAGTCTCGTTATTCTATTCATCCGGGCTCAGATAAGATGTATAAGGATCTTCGTATTCATTATTGGTGGCCTGGTATGAAGAAAGACATTGCCTTATACGTATCAAAATGCCTTACTTGTCTTAAGGTTAAGGCTGAACATCAGCGTCCTTCTGGTTTATTGGAGCAACCAGAGATCCCAGTTTGGAAATGGGAAAACATTACTATGGATCTCATCACCAAACTTCCACGCACAAAGAAAGGTCATGATGCCATCTGGGTAGTTGTTGATCGTCTTACTAAATCAGCGCATTTCTTGCCAATCCGCGAGGATTTTCCTGCTGACGGACTTGCACAAATCTATGTGGATGAAATTGTGGCTCGACATGGTGTTCCTTTGAACATCATTTCTGACAGAGATGCTCGTTTCACTTCTCATTTTTGGAGAAGCATGCAATCTGCTATGGGGACCCAACTTAATCTGAGCACAGCTTATCATCCGCAAACGGATGGTCAATCTGAGAGAACAATCCAGACTCTGGAGGATATGCTTAGAGGTTGTGTGATCGATTTTGGTGGTAGTTGGGATTCACATCTTAAGTTGATTGAATTCTCCTACAACAAAAGTTATCACACCAGCATCAAAATGGCTCCTTTCGAGGCTCTCTATGGTCGAAAATGTCGTTCACCAGTCTGCTGGAATGAGATCGGCGAGGCTCAACTTACTGGACCTGCCCTCATTTTAGAAACTACTGACAAGATCAAGAAAGTTCGTGATAACCTTCAGGCAGCTAGAAGCCGTCAGAAGAGTTACGCGGACCCAAAACGCAAGGCCTTGGAATTTCAAGTCGGTGATCGAGTATTACTTAAGGTCTCACCTTGGAAAGGTGTGATCAGATTTGGAAAGAAAGGAAAACTTGCACCTAGATACGTTGGACCATTCATGATCGTCGAAAGAATCGGAAAGGTAGCCTACAGACTTGAGTTACCTCCTGAACTTGGAAATGTTCATCCAACTTTTCACGTGTCCAATCTCAAGAGGTGTCTAGCTGATGAGAACCTCCACAAACCGCTTGACGAAATTCGTGTTGGTAAAACATTGAAATTTGTTGAGAAGCCAGTGGAAATCATGGAACGTGAAGTCAAGTGGCTTAAACGCAAGCGCATTCCTTTGGTAAAAGTTCACTGGGAAGCTAAACGTGGACCCGAGTTTACTTGGGAACGCGAAGATCAAATGAAGGCGAAATATCCGCATCTTTTCTCACGAGTTTCCTCTAAATAAATTTCGGGACGAAATTTCCACAAGTAGGGGAGACTGTAACATCCGCGCTTGTAATCTTTGTGAATAGTTCTATTATCAATAAAACAATGTTATTCGATCCCAATGTTTGTTTGATTGTGTTTTACATTTTTCATGTTTTGACTTTTATTAAATTTCAAACTCTACATCGCTTTCTGGAGAGTATTACGTAAACTGGTGCGTAAACGTACTTAGTTTAATGCGAAAAATACTCCGGAACATCAACATATGCTTAACATACCTTAAATAACCCTTACATAACTTAGAAATAAGTTTTGAAGGCTTTGGTATGTCAAAAACAAGTTAATTCGCTTACAGGGACTAAACTTGACAAACTGCGAAAGTATGCCAATTGGAACTATAACGAACATTCCGGAACATGACCATAAGTTAAACACACCTTAAATATCCTTTATATAGCTTAGAAATGGGCTTTGAGGGGTTCGGTGTGCTAAAATAAACTTTTGAGTCATTCAGGGACCAAAAGCGTCAAAAAGTGCACAAGTTTGCATTTTCGCGCATAACTTACGTTCTGAATACATCTGGACGTCCAAAAATTTATGTAAGCACTAAAATATTTTATTTTAGTGTTTGGCATAAGAGAAATTCATTCGTTGCGTCATTTGGATCGTTTTTCGCACTTATGCGCATTCCGTCGTAATTAAGCGAACATCGCGTTCGTACGACCAAACGAACCAACATCCGGCATATTTTTGAACATGTTTCATGTCCACAATGTTTAGGCATCCTTGTGGAGCCTTGAAAATGATTTAACGAGCCTTAAACACATCGGAAATGGCCTTAATACGCAACGGGGACTGAAAGGTGGACATTTGAAATTGTTTGCTGATCAGGGGACCCCTAGCGCGACGCCTAGCCCCCTAGCGTCACGCTAGGCCCCTTCTGATCAGGAAAGGTCATTTAAACACAAGATTAACATCCCCTAGCATCCCCCAAAGGTCAAGTGCCACATGTTAAACTCTTATGGTGTCCAAAATCAGTAACCACAACATTACAACATGTGTAGGGATGTGATCATTCCCTCTTCTCCAAGAAACGATCCTAACGGTGGACCGAAATCTATAAATACCCATCACATTTCACCTCATTTCTCACAAGAATTTGATCATTTGTGCTCTAAGTTGAAACCTTTGTTTCATACCTGAGCTATTTTGATCAAGATTAGCATTCGGGGACCCTTCGTAAGTGTTCCTTCGTTCTTTTATTGCTTTTCAAGTCCGAAAGTCAAACTTTGTTTGACTTTCTGCATTGACCAGTTTATGGTCGATGCGAAGTTCATTTGAACTTCATAACGTGAGCGTGATCACGATGGTTATAGTCCCTAGTGACTATACCTACTGATTACCACGTTATCTAGGCTCAGTGACGAGCCTAGTTTCAGTCAGAATACGTATTCTTGCGTATTTTGTAACCAAACTACTCTTAGGTATCACGACCTTTTGTTGTGATACCAAACCTGTTTTCTAAACTTAGTTAAGCATGTTTTAGCATGCTTAGCTCGTCACTTTTAGTTTAGTGCTTATATAGGGTCGTAAGGTAAGCGATCTAAACAATCGCTTATACTTTCGAACCCGACCCGTTTGGTCGATCATTAGGATCCGACCAAGCACATTAGGTGACCATAGTATATAGGGAATAACCTTACGAGGTTATACCTTATGGTCGCTTCGTTTAAGTAGTTGTATGATAGGTAGTTTATATGCCTTAGGTAAATTACCAAAATACCCCTTTGATGCCAAAATCCGTTTTAATCGTATGTAACATAACTTTTGACATCTAAACTGATTTGACAACCATATTAGATATGTTAAGGCATATTTTACTTGTCATAGGACTAGTTAGGCGTTCCGAACGCGTTTTACGCAAACAACGCGTTAAAGTAGCATAAGCTACCTAAACGGGTCGTAATGGGTCACAAGCACTTAGGTTAGGTTTCATTTAGTATGTAGGCTTTGTTAAACCATACTACATGAGTTCCCATACTCATTTGGTTTACGAACCCTCATTCTATCCGATCTTCCGATTTAGGTCCGGTTTATTAATGTAGTTACCTATATTAGGTGTCGTTTGATATTCCGAGATCTCTAGCATTGCTTGGTGGTTATCTTAGGACTTCTGAGCAATCTCAAGTGAGTACATAGAACCCCTCTTTTACTATTTTCAAACTGTTTTGGGGTGGAACACATGTGCCTACTTGTTACTTTCGTGCTTTCCTGTTTTCACATCATATACCTGCTATGTTTGTTAGTACATTATAGTACATGATTTCATTACATTTCATGCTATGTATGTCCATTGTGTGCATACTTAGTACATTGTTTTACATTACATTTCTGCTATGTATGTTAACTGATAGCATGCTAGCACATTGATTTACATGACTTTTCTGCTTTGTATGTTAACTTAGCATACTTAGTACATTGTTTTCATATGACATGTATACAACTGCTATGACATTTGGTTTGCACAAACGAGACTTTTATACGTTCATTAACATTAGCTATGCTGCTCGGGAGTAAGTAGTGGTACCATAGGACTTGACAAATCCCATTCCTGACATCCCGGGTTTGTTTGGATGTAAGGAATGACTGAATCCGAAAACATTTCTTTTGATAACCTTGACTGAAAGGGTTATCCGACTGTCTCAAGGCTTGAATGTATGCGTTAACTTACCACATAAATGTTTGTATCAATGTAACATGTATTACTTTGCGAAACATAACTTTTTGATATATTCAAAATACTTTGTTTTGTACATTTATACATTTTGGACTATGTGACAATACTTTACTTACAATACATAACTTTTGTTACACATTACTTGACTACTTTTGGACTTATAAACATTTGACATGACTTATACAAGGACTTTTGACTATTGGTTTAAACATAGACTTTATACATTGGTGGTTTGTTTAAATGATTTAAGTAACGAGGCATGTGTAATATGATACAAGCATGGTGGATACGCCGCTAGTACTTCCTATATATAAGTGTTTGTATGGTATTACATATTGTAGCGTTATTTAAATCATTTCAATTTAGACATATGACATTTTATACAAATAATATACTTTTCACAAGGCATTGTTTTACAAAACAACTTATCTTATACAAACTCATTTTACTTGGTTATTTATTTAACCATACTTTATGATCTTATTTATACATATCATCTGATCTTATCGTTTTTCAAATGATTTACAAGACAAAACAATTTACAAGGTTCATGACTGACTGTTATTAAACAATTTCTTAAACTTAAGTCATGAATCCTATTTTCACAAAACCTATGTATCTCACAGGCATTTTTATGCTGACGTACCTATTTTCACATGTGTTTTCAGGAGCTTTTCCGTAGGATGACGATCGTGACACTAGGGCAGACCTGTGCCTTAGAGACTTAAAATGATGAAAGACTTAGTTTAATTATGTTATAAACTCTTTAATTTCTGTTTAAGACGATGAAACTCTTATGTTAATAAATAAAATACAACTTTGAACACCATGGTTATGAAACAATTAATTCTGTTACAACACTCCCCGACGTTTTCCGCCACGTCTTGTATGCTATACATGGTCGGGGTGTGACAATAATTAATAAAATAAATAGGACTTTTGATGAGAGTTGTTACACACGGACAACCTATACTCGTGACCAGACGAAGCTAAACCCTAGGAGACCTATGTCGCGGGCCGCGAAGGCCCAGCCTTCTTTCTACGCGGGTCGCGAGAGAAGGTGAAGAGTCTCCTATAAATGGAGGCTCTCAGCCTTCAGTTTCCGATCGTTCAAAATCTCTTTCTCTCTCAAATTTTCTGCATAGTAGGCATAATACCCCCTAACTACGATGTTCTGCTCCGTTGTAAGTATCATAACCCTGATTACGTATTAGATACGCTGCCCGATTGATCCAGGGTTCCGTAACAGCTGTCGTGGTTCTGCCCGACGTAGTCGTTGGAATGCCGTCTCGGGGAGGGTATTGCTAATGTAAATATTAAGGGTTATTATACTAACGCCTGTGCATTTGTGTAAATTATAGATAATCACCAGGAAACCCTTAAAGGAAACCTTAAAACAACAATGTGAGTAATCTCCTTTTTGTTAACTGTTTTTACAAAACCTCACTTAATTAATGATATATTAAACAGTGATTGAGTATTTTTATTCTACAATTATCGTCGGTATGTTGGGGTTTTGTATACAAAATTTGTTACTACCTGGCGAGGAGTAACATGACCACAAGTCGGGTTGACAGTACCGTGGGTGGTAATTGAATAGATGGAAACGAATGTAATTGCGCGACCGCCCTCAATACTGTACAATGGTCTTTATTAAACTTGATTAAACTGGGATTCACTCACCAGTATTTCCCACTGACAAAATGTTTTTAAAACGCGTTTCAGGTAACAAAATGTGAAAGCCAAATAGAAGCCAGCTGGACAGCACTGAAGGCTTGGAAAAGTGGCAATAAAGTTACCTAAAATATAGAGTTGTTTTTATTAAATAAAATAGGGTTTATCCCTATGAAAATGTGTGTACTTGAAACTTGGGTTTTTCCCATGTATTTGATATATTAAAAGCGTGCTATTTTACTCTGATAAAATATTTCCTAACTACGGTCCTGATGTAAATTCCGCTGCCAAAATGGCAACCCCGGATACCACCAAAACTGGCCGCGGCCTCCCGTTCCCAGGTTATTAGGGGACGAGGGTTGCGACAGAAGGTGGTATCAGAGCTAAGCCACTGATTCAGCCACAGAAGTGTTCTGCTGACACCCAGATATTATTCAATATGCTAGGAAATTAATTACGGAAATACGTGCATATCTGTATTTTATTGTTGTGTGTTATTTGACTATTTGTTAGTTTACAGTATGAGCGACCAAGGACCTTCCGACGCGTATCGTTAGTTGTCCAGCTCACCTAGAAACGAAGGCACCTCTTCACAACCTGCCCTTTCAGGGTATTCAGCTGATAATGAAGACGGGATATTCGTGTTTAAGGCTCAGTCTGAAGAGCCATTCCCTCAGAAAAAGAGAGGATGGTTCAGTAGGGGAGCACACGAGCGTAGGAAAAGAATGAAAAAGTTACAACAGCAGCGAGTTCTAGCAGCCGCTAAAAGAGAAACCGATGCCCACACCCAAGACATGCTTAATAGGAGTTTAGTAAACTTCCATATCCTAGCAACCACACTTGTCGACCCTAACCTGGAGCAACTGATAGCACCCCAACCATTACCATTATTCCCCGCTCAGCCAATGGAAAGAGAAAACAACCCAGAAAATCAAGTTGAAATGCATGACTACAACCCAGAAAAGATACCTAAGATACCAGCACCCAATCCCTTAGACCCAGACTACGACCCATGGTTCGATGATCAAAGGTATTATCTACAACGCTACCACCTAACAGACGAACCCATGCCAAACCTAGCAGCTTACCCAGGTCTGGGCCCTCTAGATCCCTACTATGAAAACGATGAATACAATAGGGAAATATTAGAGAATTCTTACCCATACCAGGAACCCGCACCCCAGTTTCCAAACCCAACCCCAGCACCTGCACCCCCAATGAGTGCAGAAAATGTGCAAGAGCTCCGAACTTTCGGAGAAGAGATTTTAGAAAGTAGCGAGAGAATGAGGCAGGTCGGAGAGCGACTCGTCTGGAAGTACGACGAGCGCAATATGGAGTTCTGGATGAACCCATATCAGTGAAAGTGATGGTGGAGGTAGTAGTAATAATAATAATATAATATAATAATATATAATATGCGTGTATAAAAAAAACTTAAATCATAACTATGGATGCCTACTAGTAGTGTAATTTTACTTTCAGCAGTATTGTAATTTTAAATTCCAGTATCGGTTTGTATTAGATGCATATTATATATATAAAAAGAGTAAGTCGCAATGATCGATGTTTTTGATCAACATGCGTGTTATGTGATTGATTGTAATATTAATAATTGATAAATGTTTAAAATTCAGATGGACAACAAAGTGAACCAGGAAAACCAGAATAACGATAACCAGAGTAACAATAACCCGAATAATGAGAACCCGAACAACAACAATGGAAACCAAGTTGATAACAGTGTCATCCAACACATAGTGGTACAAGGGATAATAGATGCAATTCCATATATTATCAAAACAGTTAGGGAAGCGGATAATAAAAGTAACCATAGCAGTAAACGGCCCACTGAACCTGAACACCGTGTAAACAATGGACCCATACTTCAAGCGCCCATTCCCAAAAGAAGAAGAACCATGCCTTATGGTTGTTCTTATAAAGAATTCTGGTCTTGTAAACCAATTGAATTCTCAGGCAATGAAGGGGACGTTGTGGTTTTACGCTGGATAGAAAATACTGAGGCAGTCTTAAAGATAAGCAAGTGCACTGAAGAAGATAAGATAATGTTAGCTTCCAATCCGTTTATGAACTCAGCCTTAGAATGGTGGAACACTATCCTCCAGTCTAGGGGAAGTAATAGGGTTTATAATATGGAATGGGAAGAATTTAAGAGTATGGTGGAAAGGAAATTCTGCCCTCCCAATGAATAGGAACAGATAACAAATAAGTTCCTAAACCTTAGAATGACTGGAGTGGATAGTAAGGGATACACTACATTATTCTTTGAATATGCTAGAATAGTGCCAACCCTTGCATCACCTGAACCAGTATTAATCTCCCGTTACATATGGGGATTAATCAGTGAAATTAGACATGTAGTCAAGGCAGCTAGACCTCAAACCATAGAAGAAACAGTAGAACTAGCAAATACATTGACAGATGAGTTAGTACGTACTCGAGAAGAAGACCAGAGGAGAAACCTAGCTTAGAAACTTACCCAGGAATTCCGTTACGGTAATTCCAACCGTGGGAGAAATGTAGGTTCTACCTCAGCACCCTGTTGCAAGGCTTGCAAGAAAAAGCATTCGGGAAAATGCTCCACTTACTACAATTTCTGCAAGATATCAGGGCACAAGGAAGAAGATTGCAGGAGGAAACCTAATAATGGAATGTGTTTCAACTGTGGAGAAAAAGCTCACATCAAGCCACACTGTCCGAAACTAGTTCCAGCCATGGGCAACAAGAACACTAAAAATGCTAGAGCATTTGTTCTGACGGCAGATGAAGCCAAGATGATTTCGGATGTGATAGCCGGTACGTTTTTAGTTAATGATGTTTTTGCTAAAGTATTATTTGACTCTGGTGCGAACCAAAGTTTTATTAATACTTAGTTTTGCAAAATTCTTAATCCACCATTAACTAATCTCCCACAAGAATGTCTAGTAGAGACAGCAAATTGAGAAAACATTAAGATTTCTGAAATATTGCAGGGAGCAATAATAGAATTTTTAAATCAAAAGTTTGTTGCAAACCTTTATCCAATGAACCTGGCAGGATTTGATGTTGTATTAGGAATGGATTGGTTAATAGCCAATAAAGCCATTGTTTTATGTGATCAAAAGTCAATCCAAGTAAATTCACCAAAGGTGAAAAGATCACAATTAAAGGAGATAAGCCATCTAGATTCACAAAATTCATCTTTGTGATGAAAACAACAAGTTATATAAGAAAAGGATCATTAGTGTATTTGATTTCTATAATCACTAACACTAAAGGAAAAGAACTAAAAGATATACCAGTAGTATCTCAATTTTCAGACGTGTTTCCAGAAGAATTACCAGGACTACCGCCAGACAGAGAAATGGAATTCAGAATCCATCTGCTACCAGGAACAACACCGATTGCCAAAGCACCTTACCGTTTGGCACCAGCAGAAATGCAGGAACTGAAGAAACAGTTAGACGAATTGTTGGAGAAAGGATTCATACAGCCAAGCTCATCACCATGGGGAGCGCCGATTTTATTCGTCAAAAAGAAAGATGGACCAATACGTATGTGCATTGACTACCGTGAATTGAACAAAGTCACGATTAAGAATCGGTATCCATTACCGAGAATTGATGATCTGTTCGATCAATTGCAAGGAGATTGATTTTTCTCTAAAATCGTTTTACGATCAGGATATCATCAATTAAAGGTACAGGAAGAAGACATTCCTAAGACCGCTTTTAGAACAAGGTATGGCCATTATGAATTTACTGTCATGCCATTTGGTTTAACCAATGCCCCATCTGCATTTATGGACATGATTAACCGAATATGTAAGCCATATTTGGATAAATTCATAATTGTCTTTATTGATGATATTCTTATTTATTCTAAGAGTAAAGAGGAACATGCAAAGCATTTGCACGCACTTCTAAGTTTATTAAGGAAAGAAAAGCTTTATGCTAAGTTTTCGAAGTGCGAGTTTTGGTTAGAACAGGTACAGTTTCTTGGACACTTAGTCAATCATGAAGGAATTCATGTAGATCCTACCAAGATCGAGGCAATTACCAGATGGAAAACCCCTGAGTCACCAACTGAGGTTAGAAGTTTCTTAGGATTGGTCGGTTACTATAGAAGGTTTATTCGAGATTTTTCTAGAATAGCCATTCCCTTTACTAAACTAACCTGTAAATCTGTTAAATTTGAATGGGGACCAAAACAAGAAGAAGCTTTTAAAATTCTTAAGCAAAGATTAACCAACACACCCATACTAGCGTTACCAGAAGGAACTGAAGACTTTGTAGCCTATTGTGACACTTCTAAGTTAGGTTATGGATGTGTGTTGATGCAACGTCAAAAAGTCATAGCCTATGCATCTAGACAACTTAAGAATCATGAAGAGAATTATTCAACCCGTGATTAGAATTAGGAGCAATAATCTTTGCCCTGAAAATTTGGAACATTACCTTTACGGTAGTGAGTTTACCATTTTCACCGATCATAAGAGTTTAAGGTATGTTTTCGGACAAAAGGAATTGAATATGAGGCAAAGACTCTGGATGGAGATACTTAGTGATTATGATTGTAATATCCAGTATCATGCAGGAATGGCAAATGTAGTAGCAGATGCTTTAAGTCGAAAGTATCATGAAAAGCCAAAAAGAGTGTGTTCTCTTAAGTTAAAGTTATAAGTAGATTTAAATTATCATATTAGAGAAGCACAAGAATTAGTAATCAAGGATGATACTGAAAAGTTAAAAGGAATGATTAAAGAATTAGAACAAGGAACAGATGGAATTTGGAGATTCCATAAGAAAAGGATGTGGATACCTAAATTAGGAAACCTACGTCACCGTATATTAGAAGAAGCTCATAAATCTAAGTATACGATGCATCCCGGAAGTGATAAGATGTATCAGGACTTAAGAAAGAATTTCTGGTGGATAGGGATGAAAAAGGATATAGCAGCTTATGTTTCTAAGTGTTTAACATGTTCATAAGTTAAAGCTGAACATCAGAAACCTTCAGGTTTATTGCAATAGTTAGAAATTCCAGTTTGGAAATGGGAATTGATAACAATGGATTTTGTTACCAAATTACCCAAAACAAGGAAAGGTAATGATACAATCTGGGTGATTGTAGACAGGCTAACTAAGTCAGCTCATTTTCTACCAATGAAGGAAACTTTCAGTATGGAACAATTAGCTAAATTGTATGTAAATGAAATAGTTTCATTACATGGAATACCTTTATCAATTGTTTCTTACAGAGATAACCGTTTTACCTCTCATTTTTGGATAAGTTTCCAAAAAGCCATGGGAACCAAGTTAAATCTAAGCACCGCTTATCATCCTCGAACAGACGGAAAAAGTGAAATAAACGATCCAGACAATGGAGGACATGCTTAGAGCTTGCGTAATTGATTTCGCAGGTAATTGGGACGATCACTTACCATTGATAGAATTTTCTTATAATAACAGTTATCATACGAGTATCAATGCTGGACCATTCGAAGCACTTTATCGACTAAAATGCCGAACCACAGTCTGTTGGGCAGAAATTGGAGAAAAGCAACTATCCGGACCCGAGATAGTACAAGAAACGACTGACAAAATCATTCAAGTCAAGGAAAGACTGAAAGCAACACGCGATCGACAAAATATTTATGCTGATAACAAACGAAAGTCGTTGGAATTTCAAGTAGGAGATAAAGTATTATTAAAAGTCTCTCCTTGGAAAGGAGTGGTAAGATTCATCAAGAGGGGAAAGCTAACCCCCAGGTATGTTGGACCTTTTGAGATTATTAAAAGAATTGGACCTGTAGCTTATCAGCTACAACTGCCAGAGGAAATGGCAGGAATACATGATGAATTTCATGTATCTAATCTCAAAAAATGCTTAGCTGATGAATCACTAGTAGTACCTCTTAAGGATAAAGAGGTAAACGAACAGTTAAAATTTGTAGAAAGACCTCTACAGATTGAAGACTGGAAAGTCAAGAATCTCAAGCACAAGAGATTAGTTCTGGTCAAAGTGAAATGGGACTCCAAAAGAGGACCAGAGTACACATGGGAGCTTGAATCCGAAATGCAAAGGAAATATCCACACTTATTCCAGTAGACCTCGAGGACGAGTTCTAAAACAAGGTGGGGAGGATATAACAACCCTCCTAAATATTTTTGAGACCCTAATATATTTTAAAATATCCCTGTATGTCCTAAAGTACACCCCATATGCGAAAACGGGCCCCGAATACCCTTACTATTATTAAAATAAAATAAAACGAATTTTAGTGGTCTCTCGCGGGGCGCGTAAGCCACCCCCTTGACCTACGCGGGCCGCGAGCGAGTGACTGGTGGCACGAACCCAGGCCGCCACGTGGCGGGACACACGGACAACCTATACGCGTGACCAAACGAAGCTAAACCCTAGGAGACCTATGTCGCGGGCCGCGAAGGCCCAGTCTTCTTTCTACGCGGGCCGCGAGAGAATGCGAAGAGTCGCCTATAAATGGAGGCTCTCAGCCTTCAGTTTCCGATCGTTCAAAATCTTTCTCTCCCAAATTTTCTGAATAGTAGGCATAAACTCCGGGCATAATACCCCCTAACTAACGATGCTCTGCTCCGTTGTAAGTATCATAACCCCGATTACGTATTAGATACGCTGCCCGATTGATCCAGGGTTCTGTAACGGCTGTCGTGGTTCTGCCCGACGTAGTCATTGGAATGCCGTCTTGGGGAGGGTATTGCTAATGTAAATATTAAGGGTTATTATACGAACGCCTGTGCATTTGTGTAAATTATAGATAATCACCAGGAAACCCTTAAAGGAAACCTTAAAAGAGCAATGTGAGTAATCTCCTTTTTGTTAACTGTTTTTATAAAACCTCACTTAATTAATGATATATTAAACAGTGATTGAGTATTTGTATTCTACAATTATCGTCGGTATGTTGGGGTTTTGTATACAAAATTTGTTACTACCTAGCGAGGGGTAACATGACCACAAGTCGGGTTGACAGTACCGTGGGTGGTAATTGAATAGATGGAAACGAATGTAATTGCGCGACCGCCCTCAATACTGTACAATGGTCTTTATTAAACTTGATTAAACTAGGATTCACTCACCGGTATTTCCCACTGACAAAATGTTTTTAAAAAGCGTTTCAGGTAACAAAATGTGAAAGCCAAATAGAAGCCAGCTGGACAGCACTAAAGGCTTGGAAAAGTCTCAATAAAGTTACCTAAAATATAGAGTTGTTTTTATTAAAATAAATAGGGTTTATCCCTATGAAAATGTGTGTACTTGAAACTTGGGTTTTTCCCATGTATTTGATATATTAAAAACGTGGTATTTTACTCTGATAAAATATTTCCTAACTACGGTCCTGATGTAAATTCCGCTGCCAAAATGACAACCCCAGATACCACCAAAACTAGCTGCGGCCTCCCGTTCCCGGGTTATTAAGGGACGAGGGTTGCGACAGAAGGTGGTATCAGAGCTAAGCCACTGATTCAGCCACATAAGTGTTCTGCTGACACCCAGATATTATTCAATATGCTAGGAAATTAATTACGGAAATACGTGCATATCTGTATTTTATTGTTGTGTGTTCTTTGACTATTTGTTAGTTTACAGTATGAGCGACCAAGGACCTTCCGACGCGTATCGTCAGTTTTCCAGCTCACCTAGAAACGAAGGCACTTCTTCACAACCTGCCCTCTCAGGGTATTCAGCTGATAATGAAGAAGGGATATTCGCGTTTAAGGCTTAGTCTGAAGAGCCATTTCCTCAGAAAAAGAGAGGATGGTTCAGTAGGGGAGCACACGAGCGTAGGAAAAGAATAAAAAAGTTACAACAACAGCGAGTTCTAGCAGCCGCTAAAAGAGAAACCGATGCCCACACCCAAGACATGCTTAATAGGAGTTTAGCAAACTTCCATATCCTAGCAACCACTGTTGCCGACCCTAACCTGGAGCAACTGATAGCACCCCAACCATTACCACTATTCCCCGCTCAGCCAATGGAAATAGAAAACAACCCAGAAAATCAAGTTGAAATGCATGATTACAACCCAGAAGAGATACCTAGGATACCAGCACCCAATCCCTTAGACCCAGACTACGAACCATGGTTCGATGATCATAGGGATTATCTACAACGCTACCACCTAACAGACGAACCCATGCCAAACCTAGCAGCTTACCCAGGTCTGGACCTGCTAGATCCCTACTATGATAACAATGAATACAATAGGGAAATTTTAGAGAATCCTTACCCATACCAGGAACCCGCACCCCAGTTTCCAAACCCAACCCCAGCACCTGCACCCCCAAAGAGTGAAGAAAATGTGCAAGAGCTCCGAACTTTCGGAGAAGAGATTTTAGAAACTAGCGAGAGAATGAGGCAGGTCGGAGAGCGACTCGTCTGGAAGTACGACGAGCGCAATATGGAGTTCTTGATGAACCCATATCAGTGAAAGTGGTAATGGAGGTACTAGTATTAATAATAATATAATATAATAATATATAATATGCGTGTATGAAAAAAAAACCTAAATCATAACTATGGATGCCTACTAGTAGTGTAATTTTAATTTCAGCAGTATTGTAATTTTAAATTCAAGTATCGGTTTGTATTAGATGCATATTATATATATAAAAAGAGTAAGTCGCAATGATCGACGTTTTTGATCAACATGCGTGTTATGTGATTGATTGTATTAAATATTATTTTGTGATATTAATAATTGATAAATGTTTAAAATTCAGATGGACAACAAAGTGAACCAGGAAAACCAGAATAACGATAACCAGAGTAACAATAACCCGAATAATGAGAACCCGAACAACAACAATCGAAACCAAGTGGATAACAGTGCCATCCAACACATAGTGGCACAAGGGATAATAGATGCAATGCCATATATTATCAAAATAGTTAGGGAAGCGGATAATATAAGTAACCATAGCAGTAAACGACCCACTGAACCTGAACACCGCGTTAACGATGGACCCATACTTTAAGTGCCCATTCCCAAAAGAAGAAGAACCATGCCTTATGGTTGTTCTTATAAAGAATTCTAGTCTTGTAAACCAATTGAATTCTCGGGAAATGAAGGGGACGTTACGGTTTTACACTGGATTGAAAAGACTGAGGTAGTCTTAAAGATAAGCAAGTGCGCTGAAGAAGATAATATAATGTTTGCTTCCAATCCGTTTAAGAACTCAGCCTTAGAATGGTGGAATACTATCCTCCAGTCTAGGGGAAGTGATAGGGTTTATAATATGGAATGGGAAGAATTTAAGAGTATGGTGGAAAGGAAATTCTGCCCTCCCAATGAAAAGGAACAGATAACAAATAAGTTCCTAAACCTTAGAATGACTGGAGTGGATAGTAAGGGATACACTACATTATTCTTTGAATATACTAGAATAGTGCCAACCCTTGCATCACCTGAACCAGTATTAATCTCCCATTACATCTGGGGATTAATCAGTGAAATTAGACATGTAGTCAAGGCAGCTAGACCTCAAACCATAGAAGAAGCAGTAGAACTAGCAAATACATTGTCAGATGAGTTAGTACGTACTTGAGAAGAAGACTGGAGGAGAAACCTTGCTCAGAAACTTACCTAGGAATTCCGTTACGGTAATTCCAACCGTGGGAGAAATGTAGGTTCTACCTCAGCACCCTATTGCAAGGCTTGCAAGAAAAAGCATTCGGGAAAATGCTCCACTTACTACAATTTCTGCAAGATATCAGGGCACAAGGAAGAAGATTGCAGGAGGAAACCTAATAATGGAATGTGTTTCAACTGTGGAGAAAAAGGTCACATCAAGCCACACTGTCCGAAACTAGTTCCAGCCATGGGCAACAAGAACACTAAAAATGCTAGAGCATTTGTTCTGACGGCATATGAAGCCAAGATGATTTCGGATGTGATAGCCAGTACGTTTTTAGTTAATGATGTTTTTGCTAAAGTATTATTTGACTCTGGTGCGAACCAAAGTTGTATTCATACTTAGTTTTGCAAAATTCTTAATCCACCATTAACTAATCTCCCACAAGAATGTCTAGTAGAGACAGCAAATTGAGAAAACATTAAGATTTTTGAAATCTTGCAGGGAGCAAGAATAGAATTTTTAAATCAAAAGTTTGTTGCAGACCTTTATCCAATGAACCTGGCAGGATTTGATGTTGTATTAGGAATGGATTGGTTAATAGCCAATAAAGCCATTATTTTATGTGATCAAAAGTCAATCCAAGTAAATTCTGCATAGTAGGCATAACCTCCGGACATAATAACCCCTAATTAACGAAGTTCTGCTCCGTTGTAAGTATCATAACCCCGATTACGTATTAGATACGCTGCCCGGTTGATCCAGGGTTCTGTAACGGCTGTCGTGGTTCTGCCCAACGTAGTCGTTGGAATGCCATCTCGGGGAGGGTATTGCTAATGTAAATATTAAGGGTTATTATACTAACGCGTGTGCATTTGTGTAAATTATTGATAATCACCAGAAAACCCTTAAAGGAAACCTTAAAACAACAATGTGAGTAATCTCCTTTTTGTTAACTGTTTTTACAAAACCTCACTTAATTAATGATATATTAAACTGTGATTGAGTATTTGTATTCTACAATTATCGTCGGTATGTTGGGGTTTTGTATACAAAATTTGTTACTACCTAGCGAGGAGTAACATGACCACAAGTCGGGTTGATAGTACCGTGGGTGGTAATTGAATAGATGGATACAAATGTAATTGCGTGACCGCACTCAATACTGTACAATGGTCTTTATTAAACTTGATTAAACTGGGATTCACTCACCAGTATTTACCACTGACAAAATGTTTTTAAAACGTGTTTCAGGTAACAAAATGTGAAAGTCAAATAGAAGCCAACTGGACAGCACTGAAAGCTTGGAAAAGTGGCAATAAAGTTACCTAAAATATAGAGTTGTTTTTATTAAATAAAATAGGGTTTATCCCTATGAAAATGTGTGTACTTGAAACTTAGGTTTTTCCTATGTATTTGATATATTAAAATGTAACACCTTTGCTATTATTTAACGATTTTCGTATAATTTAAGTCCATAATCATGTAATTACGGTTACAATTACAATGAAAAATACGGGTATATTAAAAACTTTTACAATTTTAAGTAATACAACATAATGTGATTTAATTCATCGTTTTAGAATAACGACGAAACAACTTGCGGAAGCTTCATTTAACATGTGTTCGGTCCTTTGCCATCGCTTGATCTCCATTCGGGTACACTTGATATCACCTATGATCAAAACCAACGTAAAAGTTAGTTTTGATTACCAAAATATAAGTTTAAACAAGTTCTACGCGTCAAACGATAATTAAAAATAATTTTTCCAGCTTTTATGTCTCTCGCGTGTCGCGAGAGACTCTGACAAACTTGTCGCGTGGCGCGACGTCTGTCGCGTGTCGCGCCCCACACGTTGTGACCCGTCTCGTGGCGCGGGGGAAACCAATTTCCAGCGGGTTTGTTGCTGAAACCTGCATTTGCCCAGCTATAAGTTTAATCGAAATTCAACTTTAAAATGTCATAACTTTTGTTCTACTTATCCGATTCGCGTGATTCTTTTTCCTACGTGACCGTATTTTAGTTCTCCATTTCATGGAGTTAAAATTCAGCATTCAAACGAATAAAATTCCAAATTTCTAAGCATTCGGCTTATTATTCAAAATCAACATTTTGACCCGTTTGTATTTAAAACCACCAACTTGTTTCTAACTAATCAAAATACATGTTCCAATGTATTTAACGCAAAATATTTAGCTCGGGTTCGTAATTGCTATAATTTGCACGACTAGTACGCAAACTATGTGCATAAACTGTTTTGACCCGTTTAGGGAATTTAAGCAATTTAGTCTAAAACTTGTTCTTTTCTTTTTGACACTACAATATTTCCATATCTAAATAACTATATATAATCCACCACAACTATTTTGTGGTGGATTTAACATAACGAACCCCTTTTCCTCAATTCTACCCTTCAACTAGTCCTTTTTCGCAATTGACTATTTCTAGACATTCGTCCCACAACGTTTTTGCCTATACTTTTTATATGTATCTAAGGGTTTCAAAATCAATAAACAAGTTTCTAAACAAACTCTAACGGTCGTTTACCCGGTTCGCCCGTTAAGGACTTTTTGGTCAATTCTAGTATCTTATTTTACGACGAAAGACTCTCACCAATTATTGACCAAATTAGCACTTTTAACTACAACATAATTATACGTACCTGGCTCGGATCAATACATTGACCCGTTTTAATACCTTGTCTCGAAAATTTGCTAATTCATAGCAACGCTAATTCATAAGCCGCTTTATCCTGTAAGCATAACACTCGACAAGTGCTTATTAGTCAATATTTGTCAAATGGTATCCACATTACCATTTGACCCGTTTTACTCTTTTTATTCATTAGGCTTACTTATAGTGACCGTTCAAAAACCCATTTTTATAATTAGCTTTTCATGGCTAATTTACCGTTCTATCTCTTTTACCATTAAACATGGTTTTTATCATTTATATTAGTTCCGACCCGTATTATTTCGCGTCGGGAACCATATCTTGAATATTATCCTTATTGTAATTGAAACTTATAGGATGAACATTTATTTTACTAAAAGGTGTAAGTTTCACTTACCTTGCATCCGGTTATGTCCTTTTTCCGCGTACTCGATCCGTTTGACCCGCTTCTTTCCCAAGTCTTCATCTAGCTTGTCTAGAGTCAAACTATCTTCATCACAATTCGTAAGACGGTTAGATTAGTCATAATTGTTTACGACTATTCCATCCTACGGATTTTATGTCGAATTTATCATTCGACCATATCAAAATTATCATTCGATTTAATCATTGGTCGATTTGACTTTTTGAAAGTCAATTGACTTATCAACATATTCAAATGCACATTTGGTTTAATGAACTCACTTAGGCATATTTCATCCGAACTCTTAACGAAATCAAATTTTACATACTAACTAGTAGGCCGCGATTTCATTTAGGTATTTCATATCACTGAAAATTGGCTTTTTTGTGACTTGTTTAACCTGTTTACAAGTCTTCAAAAATTATGATTTTTTTATGTGGCGTACCAATCGGAGTGTTAGGCCTGTGTTAAAATTTCAAGATCTAACTCTTTACCAAAAATTCAAAAAAAATTCATTTACTAAGCTGTAATCAGATTCGTCACTTCTGACTGCAGCTTACGGAAAAATTCATTAAAAATTCTTCGTTTATCCGATTGATGAAATTCCAATTGGGGATTCTTTTAATCACTTAAAAATATCTACAGTAAAAATTTGAGATCATAACTAAATTCCTAAATTGAGTTATGACATTCGTAATGGGCTGCAAATTCTGCCAGAAAACGCAGCTTGAACCTTTGATACGGAAAAATTCATAAAACGCTCAATTTTCGTCGACAAAATGCGATTCCAGTGGGGTTTTAAAGATATTTCCTGGAATTACATTTTAGACTCAAGAAACACATGTTTTTGTCACGTTTGTTCAGGTTACAGCCAATACAAGTTGGCTGTAAATTCTGATCAGGAGCTGTTTGAATTCAGCTTTCAATTTAAGCATGTTCTTGACATCATAACACAAATTTTTAGCAATCAAAACCCTAAAAACATCTCATAAATGAATTTAGCATCAACAAAATCTGAATTTACTTGAGCTAGGCATGATTTCAATATATTCTTGTCTAGGGTTTACTCCTAAACACTATTTCACTTCAATATCATCCATACGACAATCATGCAACATCAATTTCGAATTTCTTACGTACATCAAGAATTCTCAACTTCATAAATATAAAAAATTCGACATACCTTACGCTCCCCTTAGCTTGGTGATCACGATTTTAGTTAAAGCCCTAATTTCTTTGCTCGATTTCTCCTTGATTTTGCTGGATTTCATGAGCTTTAGGGTTTTGAAAGAACCCCATGGTGCTCCTGATCGTTCCTGCACACACACACACACTTACCAAGTGTGTGTTGTGTTTTATTTTTAGTTTTACTAAATAAGTTTCCTCCATTTGGCACTATTAGCCCCTCATGTTTTGTTTTTATAAAAGGTTTAACTATTTCTAGTTTCTTTTATTGTTCTAACAACACATAACTAACTAGGTTAATATTCCTAGTCACTTAGTGGGTTCGGGAAGTCATAACCCGTTTTATTTTAAGTCCCGTTAACTCGAGCCTTCTATATACTTTGTTTTCTCAAAGTATTTATCCTCCTTTTTAATTAACATCAAGTTTATTTATTTAAATCCTAATATTTACCGGGTTAATTTTTACCACTAACGGTATTTTACCCGTCTTTACTATTAACGTGGTTTGATTACCAAACCCGTTTTTGGGGTGTTACATAAAAGCGTGGTGTTTTACTCTGATAAAATATTTCCTAACTACGGTCCTGATGTAAATTCCGCTGCCAAAATCACAAACCCAGATACCACCAAAACTGGTCGCGGCCGCCCGTTCCCAGGTTATTAGGGGACGAGGGTTGCGACACAACCCAATGATGAAACGCAATAAGCTCATGACATAACCTCAAGAATACTGGTGGTGCGTTAATCCTATAATGCTATATATGTCAAGGATAGGCTCGTACGAAGTTAATGATAAGTCTAACACAAAACGTATAACCCCAAGTTTAATGTATCAAATAATCAAGTATGCAAGCATGTATAAGGAATGTTTGTGCATTTACGAATGAAGTTTAAGGGTAAGTTTCATAGATAAACATGTTACAACCCAAAAAGGTGGTAAACAAAAACTGGGTTTCAAGTATACTCACAAATATTGCATATGCTTTCCAATTATCCAAGTGTTGACGACTAATGGAATTAGGGGATTGAATGTATACGGATTGGAGTTCAAGGTATGCTTAAGGTCGGAATTTCAAAGTACATGGAAAATAAATATATGAGAAAATAACCATCTAGCTCATAATACTCATTCTTGAGACTATGAAACCCATAGGGTTTGAATGTTTTCATGGGTTAAAGTACCCATTAGAATCGTGACGAGTAAGATGTTCTTAGGTGGTGTAGCCTAATATTTTGACAACTAACCATTAGGTTATCATTAAAAGTTTGGTTATTATAAGTAATATATATCTTTATAGTATATATTTATAGGTTCTAGTCTACAAGAATGTCATATAACTCAAGCATGAGGTAGGAAGATAAATCTTCCATTTAGGAACCTCTTTGTGTTTCATACAATTCATGCATGAAGTAGGAAGATGAATCTTCCATTTAGGAACCTCTTTAGTTGTCACCAATATACAAGTTATTATAAGACAACACGGATGGTCATGAACATACATTAAAGAATTGAAATAAACTAACTAATTAACTAAGAAGAAAACATCAAGTGATGTGTAGATTTGTAAGTAGGATAGCCCAAGCTATCCAAATAATCACACATATTCAAGTTCAAGACTTGTTCATCACTTGTGGGTTAAAACCCTTTTAAAACAAAAGGTTTTGAGGCTTAAAACCTCAGGATTTGTATCTTACAACCTTGATTTTAAGCACACATAATCATAGTCTTGATTAGTGGCATAAGGACATAGGAATGTATAAAGAAAATATAAGTTCATGTATGTTTAATAAATTTTCTTTCCAAAACAGAAAGTTGGACCTCATTTTGGTCATGTTTCACCTTGGTTTTCAATGGAAAACCTTTTGAGAACAATTCTAGAGGTGTTCCACACTTTGTAGAGGAAGAAGAAGTGAAAAAGATGGAAGAAAGGTGAAGAAAAGTACTCATTTAGTACTTAGAATAATGTGTCCAAAACTTGCATTTTCAGCTGAGATTAGAGTGTTTTGAGAGTGTAAATGAGTTGAAAAAATGAAAATGAGTGTTGGGAGGCTTGGTTTTATAGTTGAGTGACGTTAGGTGAGTTAACACATAGTTGTTGGTTATCGCACAAAATGCAAGTATAGGTGATTTACGATCTATAACACATAATTGCAAGTATAATTAATATGTCGAAGGTGGTTACAAGTATAATATGATGTATTATGATGTATAATAAGCCATGGAATCATTAATTGTTGGTTAATCACAATATTGCACGTAAACGCATTGAAATTCGGTTATTTGCACGTATCGTCACATAGTTTCGAGTTAGGGTTCGTTGCATGTGATTACAAGTATAAATGGAACATAATTGATATAAATATGACTTTCATTATGATCGGTGTCTCGGATTACATGGTTTCAAAACGAAATATGATTACAAGGAATACAAGTTTCTAAAAACAGAATTACAAGACAACTTTCTAATTAAGGAAAGTTACGAAAAAGCGGAGCGTTACAGTCTCCCCTCCTTTAGGAAATTTCGTCTCAAAATTTGTTCAAGAGGAAGACCTTGGAGAAAAATCATTTTGGATAAAAGAATGATTGTCTAAAATTGAGACTTGGATGTTTTGAAATGTTTTGAAACGTACGAAATTTTGAAGGACGGAAGGATTGGTTTTGTAAAAAGAGTTCATTTAATTAACATGATTTGAGACATTAAACATGAGTAAAACGTGCATGTGTGTATATAGGCAAAGTGAGTTTAAACAAGTTTGAATAAATCGGAATGGAGAGGTATCTTTTAAACATGGTACCTAAGAAGTAAAAATTTCGTATAAAACGGTAAGCATTTCGATGAAGAGTGTGGCCGCACTGTATTTTGTAAAAAAGTTTCATTGGTTTCAAAGAGGAATCATAAACCACATGTTTGTAGGGAAATTATTCATTGACGAGGAATGAGAACGTTAGGTATTTTAAGTAAAACGATTTTTTGGGAGGTAACGGCCAACTAAGTATGGCTGCTCATAAATAAAGGATGGAAAAATAGTTCTAACCAAGAAAGTATTTTAGTATTCGAACGTGTAAACAGACTTGATAGTAAATGAGGTTTGTATATAAGATAAAGAATAACGGAGGTACGAGGGTGAATGATCGATCTAGAATACGAGTATAAGAATGGTATAAGTATTGGATAAATGAAAGCGACATGTTAAGAATGAGGTCTCGTCGTGGATAATCGGATATCGCGCGTTTAGTAATGCGTTTGTGAGTTGTTAAAGTTTGCGTATTAGGTCTAAACATGGTCTGCAAAACACCAAATTTCTCATGGCACGTCCTATGAAAGTTTGGTAACATGGTGAAAACACTTATATATAGGAAGTACTAGAGGCGTATCCACCATGTTTTAACCATGCTATGTCTGTTTTGTATTCGGTGTCATGTTACGTTCCGTGTCTTACCATACACAGTAGCACACTCTATGATTCTCATGCACCTATCACTATAATCACATGTTCACCCGCAATTATTTTGATCCTTGCATGATCCGCATAGCTTGTACTAGTTGTGCATGAATCAGGGTATACATAAATTTGAAAAATACGAATGAGTACGTATAAGAATGTAGTATATAAGCATGTTCAAGTGTAAGTATGTATGTGACCCACATAAGCGAATCCCTCAGGTTACGCTCACGTATAGGTACGAATGTATGAATACAAGTTATGAATACGAGTATGCGTATAAGTATAAGTATAAGTATGAACACAAGTGTGAGTATGCATATGAGTATAAGTGTGAAAATAAAACGTATGAGTATAACTATGAATATAAGTAGGTATAAATGACAATGATTTCGTGTGTGACATGTATTGAATACGACGAACTTAAGCATATAAAATGATTGAGAAGTTTGAGTATGTAAAACGAATTATATAAGAAATCGTTGCGGGATATTGAATAGAACATGTGCGATGATATGTATGTATAGTTGTTTGAGCAAAACATTGAGTTTATTGAATCAAAATAGATCGAGCTTGAATTGGAATGTAAAATCTAGTTTGCGAATGTGAAAGAATGCAAAGTACTTATTGGTTATACGCGACGTATTTTGTAATGATCGGAAATGCTACTCTTGGTTTAAAAGAATTTACGTAAGTTGAAAATTGTTGGTTCCTATGAAGTTTTCTTGCCCACGTGCTTAGAATTTAAATGACATATTGAGCGGTGTATGAAAAAGGTTTTGAAAATAGTAAGTTTACATCTTTTCAAAGGGTCTTGCATTAAACTAAGAAATTTGAAATTTGGAGGTTCTCGTGAAAACGTTGATTCTTAAAATGAATTTTAGCATAATGAACTTAGTGATCGTTGTAAAGTGTTTTTAATAAAATGCTTTATGGATTTTGAAAAGAGCTTTAGTAAAATGATCTTATAATAACTATAAGATCTTATAGGCAAGTGAGATGGCTAGTTTGATTTTTGATTGTGAACAAAGTCTTTGGTATGATGATAAAATGTGAGCGTGTCTTAGTGATTAGGTCGAGTATGAAGTTCATGGGCAAGAGATTCATTGGACCGATTAATTTGATAGGTAGCATTTCGTAAGGTTTCAAAATTCGGGTAATAAAATGTTTTAAGGTATGATGAAGAATTTCATGTATGCAAGTTATGTGAAAATAGATTGTAGGGTAAGAACTACATTTGATAAAACAATGCATTTTGAAATGGATATAAATAGTGATTTTGACGAATTTACAAACGATTTAGGTGTAAAAACATGTTCGCGTTTGCATAATAAAGTATTTTGAAGGAGGATTTTGGTAACGATCACCTAGGTAAGGGAATCACCCCTAACTCGTTGGTGAGGTAGTTTTAAGAAAAGAAGGAGTGGAGTTAATCGTCAAGGTAAGGAAATCACTCCTATCTCGATGATATGTCTCCATTTTGTGGTTATAAGAAACGTAAATCTAATTGGGTGATGTTTTTGAAATCATGCATGTAAATGAACTATAAATGTATGAAAAGATTTAGTATATGTGTGTGAAGGAAACAAAAATAAATTTGAATTTGAAAAGATTACATCGCATAAGATTGATAATAGTAAAACATAGGTTTGATTAAAACTTGGATTGTTACAAAACGGAACTTTGACTTAACCAAAGTGGTCGAAAATTCTTTTAAATTTGAGAAACATGCTTTGGCCTAATAGGTGGAATACTCTTGCCGATATTTCGGTTAACAGTATTCACCCTTCCGGTTACTACATGTTCCAACTTAATCGAAAATTCAAGACTTGGCGGGATTTTTTAAAATCAAGGAGCGGGGCTAGTCGACAAGGTGCGGGTTTCACCCCTAACTTGACGATTTCGTACCCTAAGTGTGGTTGGTACTCGTCGGGTCAAAATTTAATCTCGAAACTTTGACGAGGGTCTACTAGAATTTGAAATGGAAATTCTCCATCAAGGTGAGGATTTCACTCCAAACTTGGTGGCGAATTTCGTGTAAAAAGAATAGATGAATTGAGAGTCGTTCACCAAATTGTGGGTTTCACACCTATTTTGCTGAAGTCGTCTCATTTGTGTATTACGAGTGGTTTTGAGTTTTATTATAAACAAGTAAAATGCCTTAGGAAGGCCTATGTTTGAAATATTAAAACATGTATAAGCACATAAAGCATTTCAAGGTATTAATACATAAAGATAAAAGTGGCATATGAATCAAGTAAGGTCAAAAATGGTGCTTAACTATAGACTAGGTCAAAAGCATAGCAATTTTCCTAATTCCCTATAGTTATGGCTCTGATACCAATCTGTGACACCCTAACCAATGGCGGAAACATCGGAGTGAGACGAAAACAAGATTGCAAGAGACTTCATAACACTATTGGTGACAATAATTAAATAATGAATTTCATTTCATTTCTAAAAGTCAATTACAAAGATTTGAATCAAATACAACAACTTGAAATACAAGAATGACAATACAACAAACAAGTACACAATTGATACAACATATTAAAACTTAAGACGTCTAAGTGTGTATCTAAGCATCATCACTACTTCAATTTCAAAGCATCGTCGTCCTCAACCTGTAACATGTTTAAAATAAAGTTCAATGCAAAAGCAAAGGCGAGTATACAAGTTTTCGTACATAGCATAAAAAAATAAGTTGTTTAAACAATTCCACATGGCAAGCTATTGATACAAGATAAACAATAAAATCGGCATGTGTTCGACTAATCAACCCAATGATGAAACGCAATAAGCTCATGACATAACCTCAAGAATACGGGAGGTGCGTTAATCCTATAGCGCTTTATATGTCAAGGATTGGCTCGTACGAAGTTAATGATAAGTCTAACACAAAAACTATAACCCCAAGTTTAATGTATCAAGTAATCAAGTATGCAAGCATGCATGTATAAGGAATGTTTGTACATTTATGAATGAAGTTTAAGGGTAAGTTTCATAGATAAACATGTTACACCCCAAAAAGGTGGTAAACAAAAAGGGGGTTTCAAGTATACTCACAAATATTGCATATGCTTTCCAATTATCCAAGTGTTGACGACTAATGGAATTAGGGGATTGAATATATACGGATTGGAGTTCAAGGTATGCTTAAGGTAGGAATTCGGAATTTAAAAGTACATGGAAAATAAATATATGAGAAAATAACCATCTAGCTCATAATACTCATTCTTGACACTATGAAACCCATAGGGTTTGAATGTTTTCATGGGTTAAAGTACCCATTAGAATCGTGACGAATATTATGTTCTTAGGTGGTGTAGCCTAATATTTTGACAAATAACCATTAGGTTATCATCAAAAGTTTGGTTATTATAAGTATTATATATCTTTATAGTATATATTTATAGGTTCTAGTCTACAAGAATGTCATATAAGTCAAACATGAGGTAGGAAGATAAATCTTCCACTTAGGAACCTCTTTGTGTTTCATACAATTCATGCATGAGGTAGGAAGATGAATCTTCCATTTAGGGACCTCTTTAGTTGTCACCAATACACAAGTTGTTATAAGACAACAAGGATGGTTATGAACATACATTAAAGAATTGAAATAAACTAACTAATTAACTAAGAAGAAAACATCAAGTGATGTGTGGATTTGTAAGTAGGATAGCCCAAGCTATCCAAATAATCACACATATTCAAGTTCAAGACTTGTTCATCACTTGTGGGTTAAAACCCTTTTAAAACAGAAAGTTTTGAGGCTTAAAACCTCAAAATTTGTATGTTACAACCTTGTTTTTAAGCACACATAATTATAGTCTTGATTAGTGGCATAAGGACATAGGAATGTATAAAGAAAATATAAGTTCATGTATGTTTAATAAATTTTCCTTCCAAAACAGAAAGTTGGACCTCATTTTGGTCATGTTTCACCTTGGTTTTCAATGGAAAACCTTGTGAGAACAATTCTAGAGGTGTTCCACACTTTGTAGAGGAAGAAGAAGTGAAAAAGATGGAAGAAAGGTGAAGAAAAGTGCTCATTTAGTACTTAGAATAATGTGTCCAAAACCTACATTTTCAGCTGATATTAGAGTGTTTTGAGAGTGTAAATGAGTTGGAAAAATGAAAATGAGTGTTGGGAGGCTTGGTTTTATAGTTGAGTGAGGTTAGGTGAGTGTTAATGAGGTTTAGAAGCCCATTGGTGGAGAATGGAGGTGGAGGTTGGAGCCATAAATACAAGATTCAAAATTTATATTTTAGGGTGGAGGTTGGAGCCAAAAATGCAGATTCAAAATGTGGGTTTTAGGGGAGGTTTGGATTTTTGTCACAAATGGTCCCTCTAGTTTGATAAGTATGCAATTAGGGCCCCAAAGTTAGGTTTTAGGGTGTTTTCGAGTGCTTTTCGCGTAGTTTCAAGCGTGTAACAAGCATACAAGTTTCATAAACTTAATAGTGATGTCAAGTATGTCCATGTATGTGAAATTATGTAAAACAAGTATCGGTAATGCCGGTTTTAACACATAGTTCTCGGTTATCGCACAAAATGCAAGTATAGGCGATTTACGATCTATAACACATAATTGCAAGTATAATTAATATGTCGAAGGTGGTTACAAGTATAATATGGTGTATTATTATGTATAATAAGTATTGGAATCATTAATTGTTGGTTAATCACAATATTGCACGTAAACGCCTTGAAATTCCGTTATTTGCACGTATCGTCACATAGTTTCGAGTTAGGGTTCGTTGCATGCGATTACAAGTATAAATTGAACATAAAAAGTATAAATGGAACATAATTGATATAAATATGACTTTCATTATGATCGGTGTCTCGGATTACAAGGTTTCAAAACGAAATACGATTACAAGGAATACAAGTTTCCAAAAACAGAATTATAAGACAACTTTCTAATTAAGGAAAGTTACGAAAAAGCGGAGCGTTACACTTTACGTTTTACATCTAAGCAGATATCTGAACCGCTAAGTCTTGTTGATGGAAAAGCTGAGTCTGGTCAGTCAAGGGTGAATGTAGGAGGTCAGTCTATTTTTGTTAGTTGTTCTGCTGTTAGTTCATTCTGCTATAGTTATAGTTGGATAGTTGATTCTGGTGCTAGACAACATATGGTTAAAATTGATAAAGATCTGTTTAATTGTATAGATATGTCTGAATTTGATTTAAAAGTTTGTCACCCAAATGGAACAAGTGTTAAAGTTGTTAAAGCTGGAGAGTTAAAACTTTTAAACAATGTTGTTATAAAAGATGTCTTTTATGTTCCTAACTACAGTGTAAATATGTTATCTGTTCATAGGTTAGGGAAAGATAATCGGATAACTATTCTATTTGATGAAGAAAATTATGTTTTAAAGGATTCCAAATTAAGGAAAATCGTGGTGACTGGTAGACAGGAAAATGTTTTGTTTTTTCTAGGTTTAAATGGTAACAATCTTAATTCTTGTTTTAATAGTAGTGTTTTGTCTGATATGTGGCATAGTAGGTTAGGTCATCCCTCTGATCAAGTCTTGGATGTGTTAAAAGGTAGTATTGGTATAAAATCTGCTAAACATGGTTCATGTGAAATTTGCCATAGAGCCAAACAAGTTAGAGTCCCCTTTCCTTTAAGTGAGCATAAATCTAAAAGTATAGGTGACTTAATTCATTTAGATGTTTGGGGTCCTTATAAAATTACTAGTTGTGAAGGATATAGCTTTTATAAGTTAATATTAACTCAGTTTAAAGTTAAAATAAAATTTTTCAGAGGTGATAATGGCACTGAATTTGGTAATAATAAAACGAATGTTTTTTTTTTTTTTTTGTAAAGAGAAAGGTATTTTACATCAAACTAGTTGTCCTTATACACCACAACAGAATGGTGTGGTGGAAATGAAACATAGACACTTACTTAATGTAGCCAGGCTTTGATGTGTCACACCCCGACCACGTGTAACATACAAAACGTGGCGGAAAACGTCGGGGAGTGTTGTAACAGAATTAATTGTTTCATAACCATGGCATACAAAGTTGTATTTTATTTATCAACACAAGAGTTACATCGTTTTAAACAGGAAATAAAGAGTTCATAACATAATTAAACTAGTCTTTCTTCATTTTTAGTCTCTAAGGCACAGGTCGGCCCTAGTGTCACGATCATCATCCTACGCAATAACTCCTGAAAACACATGTGAAAATAGGTACGTCAGCATAAAAATGCCTATGAGATACATAGGATTTGTGAAAAGAGGATTCATGACTTATTAGTTTAGAAAAAGTTGTTTAACAAAGGTCAGTCATGAACCTTGTAAATTGTTTTATTTTGTAAATCATTCAAAAAGCGATGATATGTATAAATAAGAGAATAATGTAAGGTTAAATGAATAACCAAGTAAAATGAGTTTGTATAAGATAAGTTGTTTTGGTAAATCAATGTCTTGTGAAAATAAGTTGTTTATGTAAAACGAAATATGTCAAATATTGAAATGATTTAAGTAACGCTACGACATGTAATATCATACAAACACTTATATATAGGAAGTATCGGCGGCATATCCACCATGCTTGTATCATATTACACACGCCTCGTTACTCGAAATCACTTACTCAAACCAACCACCAATGTAAATTGTTTATGTATAAATGAATTGTCATGTGTTAATGTGTAGACCATATCGAAATGTCTATGTCCAATGCAAACCACTAAATGTGTATATCAATGTCAAAATGTTTGTGTTTAATGTAGATCATGTAATGTGTACCCAAAAATATCATGTATGGTAAGTGAAATATATCAACTAAACCATACGTGAAATGCACAAAAACAAGGTATTGAAGTAAAACATGGTTTAAATCAAAGTTATGTTTTGTGGAACAAATGCATCCTATACTGATACAAACATTTATGCGGTATTGTGAAAATGCATACATCCAAGCCTTGAGACTGTGGCGATAAACCCTTAAACAAATTAAAGGTTTATCTAAGTTATGTATATCGAATTCGGTCATTCCTTCCAATCCAAACAAACCCAGGATTTCAGGAACGGGAGTTGTCAATTCCTATGGTACCACTACCTACTAACGAACGGCGTAGCTAATGTTAATGAATATATTGTTCCATGTTAAACAAACCAAATGTCATACCAAAATGAAAGCATGTGATGTAAACAATTGTACTAAGTATGCACATAATGGGCATATATAGCACGAAGTGTAATGTAAAACAATGTACTAAGTACGCACACAATGGGCATACATAGCATGAAATGTAATGTAAAATAATGTACTAAGTACGCACACAATGGGCATACATAGCATGAAATGTAATGCAAAACAATGTACTAAGTACGCACACAATAGGCATACATAGCATGAAATGTAATGTAAAACAATGTACTAAGTACGCACACAATGGGCATACATAGCATGAAATGCAATGTAAAACAATGTACTAAGTACGCACACAATGGGCATACTTAGCATGAAATGTAATGTAAAACAATGTACTAAGTACGCACACAAATGGGCATACATAGCATGAAATGTAATGTAAAACAATGTACTAAGTACGCACACAAATGGGCATACATAGCATGAAATGTAATGTAAAACAATGTACTAACGAACATAGCAGGTATATGATGTGAAAACATGGAAAGCATGAAAGTAACAAGTAGGCACATGTGTTTCACCCCAAAACAGTTTGGAAAACAGTAAAAGAGGGGTCTATGTACTCACATAAACACCTTGAAAACATTTAAAAGAAGGGGTTCTATGTACTCACTTGAGATTGCTCAGAAGTCCTAAGATAACCACCAAGCAATGCTAGAGATCACGGAATCAAACGACACCTAGTATAGGTAACTATGTTAATAAACCGGACCTAAATCGGAAGATTTAGATAGAATGAGGGTTCGTAAACCAAACGAGTATGGAAACTCGTGTCACATGGTTTAACAAAGCCTACATACTAACTGAAACCTACCCTAAGTGCTTACGACCCATTACGACCCGTTTAGGAAGCTTATGCTACTTTAACGCGTCGTTCGCGTAAAACGCGTTCGGACCGCCTAACTAGTCCTATGCCAAGTAACATATGCCTTAACATGTCTAATATTGTTGTCAAATCAGTTTAGATGTCAAAAGTTATGTTACATATGTTTAAAATGAATTTTGGCATCAAAGGGGTATTTTGGTAATTTACCTAAGGCATATAAACTACCTATCATACAACTACTTAAACGAAGCGACCATAAGGTATAACCTCGGAAGGTTATTCCCTATATGCTATGGTCACCTTATGTATTTGGTCGGATCCTAATGATCGACCAAATGGGTCGGGTTCGAAGGTATAAGCGATTTATTAGATCGCTTACCCTTACGACCCTAGACAACGTGGTAATCAGTAGGCATAGTCCCAAGGGACTATAACCATCGTGATTACAATCACGTTGCGAAGTTCAAACGAACTTCGCATTGACCATAAACTGGTCAACGCAGAAAGTCAAACAAAGTTTGACTTTCGGACTCGAAAAGCAATAAAAGAACGAAGGAATACTTACGAAGGGTCCCCGAATGCTAATCTAGATCCAAATAACTCAGGTATGAAACAATGGTTCCAACTTAGAGTCTTTTAGATCAGATTCTTGTGAGGAATGAGTGAAAATGTGATGGGTATTTATAGGATTTCCCGAACCGTTAGGATCGTTTCATGGAAAATGTGATCGAATCTCGTGCGTACACTTGTTGGAAAGTTGTGGTGACTAAAAATGGCCTCTCATGAGCTGAAAGGGCAAGTATGAGTGTGTGGTTGTGAGTTAATCAGCTGAAATCTGCTGACTAATTGATCTTATCTGATCTGGGAGCCTGACGCAGGCCGCGTAAAGATGTACATAAAACTCACGCGGGCCGCATGGCCTGCACAGATCAGAAACATGTTTCATAAATGATAGTTTTGGTCCCTGTTGTGTTTTAAGCCATTTTCGACACTTCTAAGGCCCGTAAAGCCAACTTTAAGGCCCTAAAATGATGCCTAAACATTGAGGACATGAAATATGCTCAAAAATATGTCGGATGTTGGTTCGTTTGGTCGTACGATCACGATGTTCGCTTAATTACGACGAAATGCGCATAAGCGCGAAAAACGATCCAAATGACGCGACGAATGGATTTTTCTTATGCCAAACACTAAAATAAAATATTTTAGTGCTTACATAAATTTTTGGATGACCGGATGTATTCAGAACGTGAGTTATGCGCAAAAGTGCAAACTTGTGCACTTTTTGACACTTTTAGTCCCTGAATGACCCAAAAGTTTATTTTAGCACACTTAACCCCTTAAAGCTTATTTCTAAGTTATGTAAAGGATATTTATGGTATGTTTAACTTATGGTCATGTTCCGAAATGTTCGTTACAGTTCAAATTGGCATACTTTCGCAGTTTGTCAAGTTTAGTCCCTGTAAGCGAATTAACTTGTTTTTGCCATACCAAAGCCTTTAAAACTTATTTCTAAGTTATGTAAAGGTTATTTAAGGTATGTTAAGTATATGTTGATGTTTCGGAGTATTTTTCGCATTAAACTGGTTACGTTTACGCACCAGTTTGCGTATAACTCTCCAGAAAGCGATATAGAGTTTGAAATTGAACAAAAGTCAAAACGTGAAAAATGTCAAACATAAATAAACAAACATTGGGATCAAATAACATTGTTTTATTGATAATTGTACTGTTCACAATGATTACAAGCACAAATGTTACATGATGTATCAAGGAGGCCTACCTTTAAGTTTCTGGTTTGACTGTGTGCTAACTGCTGTTTACATTATTAACAGGATTCCTTCATCGGTTTTAGTTGGTAAGAGTCTGTATGAGGTTGTGTTTGGCTTTAAGCCTACCCTTTCCCATTTAAGAAATTTTGGGTGTTTTTGTTTTAGTACTGTCTTGGATGAGACTAATGAATTTGCTTATCATGCTGATAAGTGTGTTTTAATTGGATATTCAAATGTTAAAAAATGATACAAATTGTGGAACCTTGATGAGAAAAGTGTTTTATATTCAAGTGATGTTAGGTTTTTTTTTTTTTTTTTTTTTTTTTTTTTTTGAAAGTGTATATCCTTTTAAGACAAAAAACTGGAATAGTATAAATTCTAGTATTAATAATGAGTTAAATCACATAAACTTTTTTGACTGTTATGAAACACTTACACCTAATATCTCTTAAAGTCCCGATGATGAAGAAAGGGTATCTGGTTCTCATGACATCCTTAGTGATGATCACCAACCACTTGACCCTTCTACATATGCCACTACTGGTCAAGTTGATCAAAATGTATCAACTTTAGATAAGGAGTGAGGTGTCAAATGCTGAGACCAACCCATTTGAGGGCAATATACCAATAGTTAGGAGGTCAAGTAGAAATGTTACTTTACCGAAAAAATTAGATGAGTTCGTGTTAGATGGAAAGGTCAAGTATGGAATAGATAGAGTAGTTAACTACTCATGTTTGTCTGCTGATAATTTTTGTTTTGTAAATAGTCTAAATAAAATAATAAACCCACTTCGTATTATGAAGCTTCAAAAGACCCAAGGTGGGTTGAAGCCATGAATTCTGAGATGGAGGCTTTGCATAATAATAATACATGGGTGTTGTCTGACTTACCTGTAGATAGGAAAGCTATAGGATGTAATGGGTGTATAAAGTTAAATATAAATCACATGGTGATATTGAAAGATTTAAAGCTAGGCTCGTAGCTAAAGGTTATAATCAGAGGAAAGGCATTGATTTTAGTGAAACGTTTTCACTTATTGTCAAAATGGTGACAGTTAGAATTGTTATAAGTTTGGCTGTTAAAAATAATTGGAAATTGTTTCAACTTAACATTAATAATGCCTTTCTATACGGATCTATAATTGAAGATGTATACATGCGGTTACCTCAGGGTTACTATTAAAAATATGAAACAAAGGTTTGTAAATTAGTTAAGTCTTTGTATGGCCTAAACCAGGCCCCTAGAAAATAGAATGAAAAACTTGTTAAGGTTTTAATTGATTTTGGTTTTAAACAAAGTTTGTGTGACCACTCTTTGTTTGTTTTAAATAAATCTGATGTTTTCCTTGTGTTACTTGTTTATGTTAATGACATTGTCATAACTGTAATAATGAAGATGAAATAGACAAAATTAAACAAACTTTGAGTGAAAGTTTTAAAATCAAAGATTTGAGCATCTTAAATTACTTTCTTGGGATAGAAGTAGGGTTGGCATATCATGTATACCCGTACCCGATAAGACACGACACGATAAGACACGATACACGAAACGCCATACACGAACACAACACGATAAGGTTTCGTGTCCTTTTTTTCAAACACGAACACGACACGATATACACGAAAATTACCTGTTAGTACATGTTAACGAACACTAGAATAATCACATATTTAGAACCTGTTTAGTGAAACAAAACTCGCCAAAAGTTCACAAACAGCTTAAATAATCCATAAACACCAAATACTTAACAAGTTTAAAACAAAAATCCATACACCGGACTTCTTATCTTTTTTCTTTCCCACCTTCTTTTGAGAATCACTCATATTGAATTTCTTAATCTATTAGAAAGCATACAAGAAACTATAATCAAGGGGCTGCATCAAATTCAAAACATAAAGTACAAACAAAAAATTACCAAACTTATCAAACTGTGATTCTAAAAAATAATCAAAGGGCTGCTCGAATTTCTTAATCTGTGATTCTAAAAAATCAATCTGTGATTCTAACTAGTTTTTACTTGTAGTTTTATTTGTTCATAACCTTAATAGTTAATATCTGGCTTGTTAAAAAATAATCAAGGGGTTGCTCGAATTTCTTAATATGTGGTTCTGCTTTGACGGATTTTGAAAAAAAAAAACTAAAATTATTAATAGTTAAACTGTCGGAGTGGCTTACTTTGAACTGTCGGAGTGGCTGTGCGTGGTGGATGGTCGGCGGTGGATGCAGGCGGACATGGGAGGCCGGCGAAGACGGTTGATGCCGGTGAATGACGCCGGTGGAGCGGTGGATGCCGGTGGAGCGGTGGATGAAGTTGAATGACGCCGGTGGAGCGGTGGATCTGGAATTCTGGATGATGTCGGCGGCAGTTGAGAGAGATTAGGTCACATTAGGGTTTGGCTTTTTTTTGAACTATAGAAGAATAAGCACACACAGTCGCACATGTTCCATATCTATTTGAGATTTTGAGTCATCAGTCATATATGTTTTATATTATTTAATTAAAATAAAAATCTTAACATGTCTTAACAGGTATATAACAGGTAAACAGGTATCTGACCTGTTTAGACACGAAAATTAACAGGTTGTTTCGTGTCTACCTGTTTAGTACACGATACATGTTAAGGTCATACACGATACCTGTTAAGGTCGTGTAGGTTCGTGTCGTGTATTCGTGTACGTGTCTAAAATTGCCAGCCCTAGATAGAAGTGTTATATGAAAGTCAAAGTATATGTTTAAATCAAAGAAAGTATTGTTTAGAGCTATTAAATGGATTTGGGTATGTAGGGTGTAAACATGTTTCTACACCTATTGAGTTAAGTCATATTGTTAATACTAAAGATGTAAAAAATCAGGGTGAGTTAAAAGATATTTCTAGATATCAAAAACTTATTGGAAAATTAATTTACTTATCACTAACAAGGCCTGATATCAGTTACACTGTGCAATACCTTAGTCAATTTATGCACAAACCTATAGAGTTACATGTAAAAGTTGCATTAAGGTTGCTGAGGTATTTAAAATTGTCTCCTGGAAAAGGATTGTGTTTCAAGAAAAGTGAAAGTTTTAATTTAATTAGTATGTTGACTCAGACTGGGCTAAGAATATAAATAATAAGAAGTCTATAACTGGTTTTTTTATTTTCCTGGGAAATTCATTAATTTTCTAGAAAAGCAAGAAACAGAGTGTTGTGTACAAGTCATCAGCTGAGGCTGAATATAGAGCCATGTGTTCTACTGTATGTGAAATGTTATGGATTAAAAATGTGTTAAGTGAGTTAGTTGTGGTATGTGTTTTACCTTTGAAGTTATGTTCTGATAGCAACTCTGCTATATCAATATCTTTGAATCCTGTATTTCATGAAAGGACAAAACACTTTGAGATTGATTTACACTTTCTAAGGGAAAAGATAGCTGATGGCTTAGTTGTACCTCAAAAGGTAGACACTGAGCAACAGCTTGCTGATGTGTTTACTAAGGGATTGAACTCTATTCAACGTGAGTTCTTTTGTGAAGAACTTAGGTTGGTTGACTTGTATAACAAATAAATGAAGGGGGGTGTTAAAAATACAACTATAGGTATAGTTGTGACATCATTTTATTTGTTATATTTGTGACTTATTTAATGTGTTACATGAGTTAGTGTGCAGGGAATTAAGTTGAGGGACTGAATTTGTATGGTACATAAAGTTCAAGGTTGCTGGTGTTAAGTTGAAAGGTCACAAGCGCTGGAAGTGTAAAGTTCAGGGATCGCGATCATCATGGCTTATAATTGAGGGGGCAGACTGTATTTTTGGGGAGATGCTGGTATATAATCAAGGCATCAGTGTTACGCCGAATTATTCACTCCCAATATTGTTAGGTTTGTTCGTTCTATTTTGTGTTTTCTGTTGATCTCTCATTTGTGTTAAAGAGATCTTGTATTGGTATTAGTCTTGGCGATCATCAGTAGATGATCATCTAAAGATCTATTGTGGATCTTGTATCTTTGAGATCCTACTTTTTCAGTAAGATCTAAGGCATTTGGGGGGATCTTTTTTGGTTTAGGTTAAATAATATTTTCTCCACCGTTTTGTCGCTTGTGATTTCGTTAAAGTTTTCAGTTCTAATTTAGGATTTGAATCTCTTACGCAAAAGTTGTAATTAGAGTGAAACAGAAATTCTTACAGAATCTATTATTTATTGGTGAAACTCATTATTTAATGCTTCTTATTTCAATTTGGATGCATAAACATACACTCACATAGGTTCTAGAATACGGTTTAAAGAAACAAAAGAAAGGTCTATGACATCATATATTATTGTAATAATCTCGAAGAGACTAACTGCTAAAAAAAGAAAACTAGGTTAGAAAGATTCAAAACCCCTAGCATCAAATGTTAAAGTAACTAATAAACTAAAACTGGAAAGTGTAAATATATATTTCAATTTTATTAGACTACTAGGTATGGGGACGTCTCTGGACCGTCTAGCCCCGTCGCCGGACCCCCAACACCAACACCATTTCCACATGGACGTCGTCGTCCTCAGCGTCTTCTCCCAACTGTTCCAGCCGGTCCTCCACCTCATCACTTTTAGTCGTTCAACGGCTACTTTTTTTTTAAAAAATAGGTGTCTCTCTCTAGAACCTGCAAAAATTAGGTGTGAGAGAATGGTTTTAGAACAAGAAAATGAAGGTGAGGGGATGAGTGACAGGTGATGCCGACGAATAGGATTTTCCGGTGGGGTTGGTGGTGGCGGCGAGTTGGATTTTCTTGTGGTGGCGGCTGCGGTGGAGTTGGGGGAAGAAAGGGGGGGGGGGGGGCAAGGGCAAAAAAGGGAAGCAAGGGCAGGGGAAGAAAAATTAAATAAATGAGGGAGCAAGAGCAAAGGCGATGGATGTTGTAGAGTGGATTTCACAAAAGGGTGAAGAAGAATTAAATAAATGGGGGGAGGTTCATCCCCCATTTCCCTTGGTCCATCCTTAGAGAGACATCCTCTTTGGATGTTGACATGGCGATGATGTGGAGGGGCATCCTCCAAAGACTTGCCTCCTCCACACCGAGTATCCTTATATTCGTTAAAATCATATTCAATTGAATAACTACAAATGGTAATATAATTAATCACTGAATCACAATAAGGCGATGCATTAATAATAACGGATGGTCTAATAATTAGCAACATATAATTCTAGAGGTTTTTTCTCAAACTAGTGTTGTTGGGAAAAATATTTACCAAAATTGTGTTCCCTAAAAGGTATTTACCAAATTGTGTTTTATTTATTTATTTTCCATTTATCTTTTATTCTCTAACCAACCTATTAGAACCTTTTATATGTTTTATTCGGTTATTCTATTATTTGTTTTTCCCTTTTTATTATACTTTTTGTGTTTTTATTCAATTCAGTTTTTTTTCCTAGGAGGTTTGTTCTAAATAGTGTTGATAAAATGATGTTGGTTATTTTTTGTGTTTATCTTTTATTTTATATAAGAAAAGGCTTTTAGATTAATATATATCCCTATTGTTCACTTAATCCGTTAACCTTCTCTGTCTCTCAAATTTGACACATCCATCGAAACTCAGACATTATCGATCGTCGTATTTGGGTTAAAAGAATTAGCAATTTTAGATTGTTTTATGGGCATCATCTTATCGTTGGGCACAACATAATTATGCTTTTGGTTTTTCATACAGAAGACTTCCAACAAAAATATGAAGTTTTCCTTATGCTTGCATTTTGAATTATTTTGTCTGTGAAATAATTTCTATCAATTTTTTTTATGAAGTTTACTTTGTGATTTTTTTCTTCATGTTTTTAAACATTTTTTTTCCACATATAAGTCTTTAAACGTGGATGTTTCATCTTGAATTGCTTTGTTGTTGTAAAACTGAATTCTTTTGTGGAGTTTTTTTCATGTAAAAGTCTTTAGACGAAAGTATGTATATGAAGTTGTTTTTGTATATTTTGAATTTTAAACAGATTCCTTTGTTATTACTAAACGAAGGTTAAACTCCTCTTACTTATTTCATTGTTTATAGTTATTTGGGATGATTCATATAGTTCATGTTTGAGATGGTTTGATTGAAGAAAACTATTTTGGAAGAAAAAAATATTGAATTGAATAAAAACACAAAGAATATAAAAGAATCTAAGATGTTGGTTAGAGAATAAAAGATAAATGCAAAAATAAATAAAAAACATAAATTTGGTAAATACTTTTTAAGAAACACCATTTTAGTAAATATTTTTCCCACAAACACTAGTTTAGCAAAAAAAACTCTTCTAGAGTTCTACTATTGCCATTTACCATAATAACAAAAAATCATATGAATAAAATGACGTAAATAATTAATTGTTTTAACTGGTCATAACTAAATAATCCACCAAAGTAACCTTAATTACTAGCTGCAAGAAAAAGAACAAACTAACCAAATTTTAATCTTTTAAATCGTTTATTTCTTTTAATCATGAAATTAAAATCATCATTAATTGACTTTTTTTCTTCTTCTTGTGAGTTCTATTTGTATTAATCACCGGCCTTCTCGATTAATTGAGTCAAGCATCAATAATTGAAAAAAAAAAAATCAAATATTTTATAAAACAGAAACATTGACAATATCTCATTATTATTATAATAAATATGTAAAACACAAGTCATATGAGTGTTGCATGTGGACATGACCCATTTGAGTTTAACGTCATAGTTTTCCTAATGAGACACGGTTTGGCTTTTTCATTACAAACTCGTATATGAGAACTTACATGTATTTGAAACTCCATTGACATCTCATACGTGCATGTTTCTTTTACAAAATAATAATTTACATCATCAAACCACTATAAAATATAGAGATAGAGATATATGTAGTTTTAAAGAACATAGTTTTAAAGTACGGATTCTAATAATAGAATAGAGGGGTTTGAATTGTAATTTGACGATTGTTTGAACCACTAATTGTATTTGTCATGCCTTTCACAAAGAGTTACCATTTTCATCCAAAAACCATTTTTTCTTCGTTAAAAAATCTAAGTTAACTCACACTAAATAGTTTGGTAGTTACTATTTTCATCCAAAAACCCTCTCTTCTTTCTTTTATTCAGTAATATATAAAAAAAACTTTAATTAAAAACCCTTAAACTAAAAAAATAAAAATACATATTAATATATAAAAAAATTAAATTTTTAATAACAGAATATTAATTAATATATTTAAAAAAACCATTTAATTTAAAAAAAATATTTTTATATATAATAAGTGAAAATGGAAACTATCAAACTATTTAGTATGACTGTATGAGTTAACTGAAATTTTTAACGAAGTTAGTGGTTTGAACCAAAATGACAAAAAAAATGGAAAAGTCAGAGACCTAGAGAAGAAAAAACTATTTGAAATAAAATAACAATTTGAGACCAACTTTAAGAACTAAAATGGAAAACCCAAGGCCTAAAGAAGAAAAAACTATTTGGAATAAAGTGAAAATTTGAGACAAACCTTAAGGACTAAAATGACAATTTACTCTTCAAGTTAACAGTGAGCTTATCCGAGTCTAGCAAATTATAATACCTACCAACATTTTTTATGTAAATGAAATATTTGAAACCTTAGTGATTGTTTTTCACCTTTAGTGACACGATTTGGTCTGCGTTTAAGTAACTTATATGGAAAATAATCAACTCTCATTTGATATTTTAAAACCCAATAAAAAAAAAAAGAAGGATTCTAGTAGAATAGAAAAACGACGTCTTGTCAAATTATTAACGATTCTATTCAAAAACGCGATTTAGATTTCTATTATTTAAAATCAGGAAATTTTAAAATGATCAAAGAGCAAAATAAATAAATATATAAATAAAAAACACAGTTGTTGTTATGATCGGGGTCACGGGCTTCACTTGACTATTTCAGACCCATACAAAAACAAAACAAAAAAGTACACTCCGCAACCAAATTCCACACACAGCCTTGCAAACTATCTCCATGTTTCTGGCCCTTTTTACTATATTAAATTCAAATATAATCTTTTTATTATGTATGCAAATTTATTCATCGTGTAATCTTATTTTTATAAAAAAAAATAAACCTAAAATTATTAAAAAGGTCTGTCTTGCCGAACATCACTTGATCAGGGGCGGAACCAGAGGGGGATCAAGAGGGTCCGTTGACCCTCCGGTCACCAGAACTTTTTGAATTTTTATTTATAAATTTTGAGTTTTTGAAGAACAAACTTAGAGATGGACCTCCTAATTTGAACCAGTATAGAATATAAGCTTATGATGACCCCCTAGCTAAATTGTTCTGGTTCCGCCACTGCACTTGATTGATTCATTTGTTTTTATTTTAAGAAAAATTTACACAAAATCATTATTCACTTTTTTTACGAGTTGGATACCAAAAAAGATGATAAATTATTAATTATTAAATTAGAAAAAAATTAAATGTTAGAATAAAGAAAGGTCCAAACCCACCGCTAACGGGTAGTGTCCACCCCTCTTGATCTCGTTTCGAGATGTCATTTTCTATTATAAGCCACCCCTACATGTAGCCCCACGAAACCTATGTAGATCGTTCGATTGATTTTCTATCAACCACACTTCAACTTACGTAAGTTGTTAAAGAGATTACATTAACCTTAGCTAAATTAAGCAAATTCAAATCTTATTTGACACTAAAATAAATTTAGGGAAATAATGTACAAAAAAAAAAAAATCACAGCTGTGTTGGCTTATTAACTGTAACGGTGTTGTTCAACTATTAATTGTGTTGTTTTCGTAAATATATCATATTTTCCTCCAAAAAAAAGTCCATTTTTTTAAATAAACACTAGTTTTTTTTACGTCGCACATTGCTATGTTTTTGAAAAAAAATTTCGAAAATCTAGTTGCGTAAAACGCAATGGACAAAAAGCGTAAAAAATGATTTCTTTCTAAAACGCAATGGAGCAAAAACACAAAAAAAAAATGTCTTATTTTTAAAACGCAATAGCCAGAAAACACAAATAAATGTCTTATTTCTAAAACGAAATAGTCAGAAAACACAAAGATATGTCTTTTTGTCTAAAATTCAATGGCCTAAAAACAAAAAAAAAATGTACTTTTTAAACCGGAATATACTGAAACACATAAAAATGTGTTTTACCTAAAACGCAATGGACTAAAAACACTTAAAAATGTGTTTTTCTAAAACGCAATGGACGAAAAAACACTTAAAAATGTCTTTTTTTTTCTAAAACGCAATGGCCTAAAAACACAAAAAAAAAGTGTTCTTTCTAAAACGCAATGGACTAAAAATACATAAAAATATGTTTTACCTAAAACGCAATGAACTAAAAACACTTCAAAATGTGTTTTTCTAAAACGCATTGGAACAAAAAACACATAAAAATGTGTTTTCCTAAAACGCAATAGATAAAAACACAAAAGAAAGTGTTTTTTTCTAAAATGAAATTGATTAAAAACACATAAAATGTGTTTTTACCTAAAACACAATAAAATGTGTTAGTTTCTAAAACCCAATTGAGTGAAAATACAAAAAATAAAACACTGTTTTTTCATTACTTTGTAAAACGAAATGACCCAATTCAAAAACCTAGATCATAAAAATGCAATTCAAAAATTTCTTACATAGATCGAAGCCTATTTATTCAGATCTCTTCAACGATTGACGAAATTTGAATGTTAGAAGACTTATCAGCGATCGAATCGAACGAATCGAGTGTTTCGCTTCAAAATCATAGGAAAAAAAATGAGATTTTGTATCAAATTAAACTGGGTTTCTTCAAAAAAGATGAAGAACGCGTTGATTGTATGTTTGAATCATTGATTGGTGACGAAAATCACACTATTATGTAGTGATTATTGAGATAGAAAGTGAAGAAAAGGTTGAAGATGGTGGGTTTTGAAAATGATGGGTTTTGAAGTTACAGAGAGAAAAATAGAGAAGATCGGATAAAATTGACTAAAATATGCTTTCTCTTTATTTTAAATTTTGTCATATGTCATAATCTTATTGCTTTCTATCATTTTTAGCCAAAATAAACTTTATATTTGATCCTCTCCCTATGATATCATACTAAAATCATTGATAGTTTTTGTAATTTTTATAGTTTTGGAAATGATTCGTGTAAGTTGATATAAACCTAAATGATTCGTGTAAGTTGATATAAACCTAAATGAAAAAAATGTGATTTACTCCAAACTTTATGTTCGAGTTACAAATTATTAATTTTTTTTTCTATACAACAAGATGAAAATAAATTTTGTTAAACTTTTTAACATTCAATTTCCAATACAGTTACAAAGCGTCTAGTTTTAGTTATTAACGAAACTGTTATTAGATTTAATTATTAAAAAATATTTGGACTTGTATTCATGTATTATAGCCTATGGTATTATAGCCTAATGATATCTTGATGGTGTGATAAGACTTATGACCATTAGGTTATCGGTTCGATTCTCATAAGAGGAGTTTTCCCAGATTTATTGGGTTTCCCCCTAAATTGGTGTATAGGCATTATTGACTAGTGGAGATGGATATGATTGGATGATTCTGCTGGTGGCACTATAATACTTAAGTGGTAATTCAGTGATCTAAATTTGCCGTTCAAAAAACAAAAGATGTATTCATGTATAAATGTGTGTATGTATGTATGTATTTCTTTATTTGTTTTTTTCATTCACTAATGGATATGTTTGTATGCATGTATTTCTTTATTTGTTTTTTCATTCACTAGACCTACCAATGGATAAGTTCGTTGGTATTTAGCATACTTCTCATAAATTTATTTGTTGTAACAAAACTACAAAATTCAGAAAAATACAAAAAATAAAGCTACAAATATCATTTATTGTGCATAGAATAACACATTTAAATTTCATTTATTAGTTAGAAATTTGCAATAGTAGTTAACAATTATGCATGATTAATTTATGTGTTGTGTTAATGATATTTAGGTTAAGAAGGTTAAATCACTATGAAAATAAAATAAAAGTAGATAAAGTTAAAGAAAAAATCAATCAAGTCTATTACACGAGCTTGCTTTTAAAACCATAAATATAAAATAAAAATAAACAGTTACATATTATTGGCATCTATATAAGGAAACACAATGAGTAGTTGATGGGCGTAGAAGAAATTGAGTTAAATAAAGTAATGATGAACCTGCAGCAGCAGGAAGAGGAGATGAGCAGCCGTAAGAATAAGCAAGGCGACGAAGACGAAGATGATCATGAAAACGACATGGTGATGCCAGGCTTTAGATTTCATCCAACGGAGGAAGAGCTTGTTGAGTTCTACCTTCGCCGTAAGGTAGAGGGCAAGAGATTCAATGTTGAACTTATCACTTTTCTCGATCTTTATCGTTATGATCCTTGGGAGCTTCCTGGTATACTTTCTTTAAATTTCTTTTCTGTGCTGTGCTCTTCTTTACTTTACTTTACTTAAACCTACCTACCTACCTATTACTTCTTCAAGATTTGTCTCTATTTATATATGTTTTTGATCATCATGTGAATTCTTCCCTTGATCATATTAATAACCTAAACTGCAAAGCTTGTGTTGTACAATCATGACCATCATCTGGTTGATCATTTTTTGTGGGTTAGAGTTGTTTTAGGTCTCTTTTCTTATTGAACTTTGCAAAAAGATGCTTTCATCATGAACACTGTTTACTTCATTTTCCAGCTAAGGAGGCTTTTGGGTGTGTTGTTTTGCTTCACCATTTTCTGGGTATTTGCTACAACTTGTTTGTTATGGTTTTAAGATTGTTTTGTGAGTAAATTTGTGTTCATCATCATCATCATCATCTACTTTTCAAGTAAATATCGCTTTTTGAATTTGCAAAATCATGAATTCATCATTATCTTCATCATTTTCATCATCATCATCATCATCATCACCATCAACATGAGCATCTTTTTCTCTAGCTAATGATTAGCATGTGAGTTTGTGGTTTTCTTCACCATTTCTAAACTTTGCTAGATTTGGGTTAATTATTTAATGGAATTTGCAAAATTATTTGTGAGGTGTGGACTGGGATTCTCCTTCATTGTGTGGGCTTTGTTTTCTTGCTGGTTTTTTTCATTTGAATTTTGTCAATATTCATCATTTTTTCCTGTTAATGAATCTTGTTTGTTGCTCATGACCAATTTGACTTGTACACAAGTTGCGTATGGTATTATTTACTTGATTTCTTACCGGAATTTAAATTTCTGATTGAATTTTAACATAAAATATCTTAACATGAGTCAAATTCTTCTTCGTCTTCTTCTTCTTCTTCATGTGTTACAAAACCATATGTTTAATGCCTATTGTTCATGGTTTTGGAAACAAACCCTACTTGTTTTATTGATATTGATATGTGGACTTATTTTATATGATCAAAAATAATTTGTTTATCATTCAAATTAATTGTTATGCATAATGATTTATAGTTTGCTTCTTTTCTTTTAGCATTGGCAGCAATTGGGGAGAAAGAATGGTTTTTCTATGTTCCACGGGATAGAAAGTACCGAAATGGGGATCGCCCAAACCGTGTGACAACTTCAGGCTATTGGAAAGCCACAGGAGCCGATAGAATGATACGAACCGAAAATTTCAGGTCCATCGGGTTAAAGAAAACACTTGTTTTTTACTCCGGAAAGGCTCCTAAAGGCATTCGAACAAGTTGGATCATGAACGAGTATCGCTTGCCTCAACATGAAACTGAAAGATTACAAAAGGTACCAAGTTCTCTTAATTAGTTTCAATTCCACTACTCAAACTAAGCAAAAAACAAATTGTATATACCAAAATTAAGAAACTAAGTTGATCAACACTTTATGATCCAAGAAACCTCAAATCCTGATACTTTCAACATATATTGCATCAAAATTATGAATTATTGCGATTTTTAGGTGGTATGGAGTTTGTATATGTTTTTTTATACATTTATGAAAGTTTGTGTCGTCCATCTAGGCCGCTCACTACCATGGCTAGTGAACTCATATAAATCCACTGAGGTAACAAGCGAACCCCACGACTTTGCTAGGTGTGGCAAACAAACGTGACTAATTAAGTGTGATAATTAAAGGAGCAAACTTCATCCTTTATTCCATGTAAAATCATTAGAGTTACAGTTGGGTTTAGTTTGCTGGTTTTGTCCTCACCCATGGTAGCAAATTGCCTATACCACACTATATGTACAAAAACTTCCATAAAATCTATAAAAACTGTTACCCAAACTTCAAATCACCAATAAATAAATAAAAAAATCCAACATTACGTACTCTTAACAACATCTTTTCGAGAACATGAACGCTATGAAGTGCATGATGAACTGAACTTTTTTAATTATAATGGAATTAACTTGATTGAATGCCTGCTATATAGTTTGTGGGGATATATGTATCGTCTCATCACAGAATTTAAAGTGTAGTTTGACCAGATGACCAATATCACCGCTAGCTTTAAATGCTTTCTATTTATCATTTATATTATCACCGCTAGGTTTTAATGCACGTTATAGTAATGAAATTATTCTTTTTTTTTTTATTATTATTATTTTGCAGGCTGAGATTTCACTTTGTAGGGTTTACAAACGGCCTGGAGTGGAAGACCACCCATCTGTCCCTCGCACTCTACCAACAACTAGGGCTACATCATCAAGACTATCTAATGCTGCTGATAAGAGACAAAACTTGTTGAGTTTCCACTCCATTGAAGGCCAAAGTTCAAATCAAAATGATGATAAGTTGAGTGAAACAAGTGGTAGTAGCACTACTGACATCGTAGGAACCAACCTGGGCCTTTCAAGCACCATAACTCCGTCTTATAGTAACTATGTTACTTCATTTCCGACCATCTCCGCCACGCTGCCACCGCATACATCCTCGTCAGTCCCCCCCACCAACCCGTCCCACGGCATATTCCCCAACACTGTGGATGACCTCCAAAGAATCATAAGCTATCAACAAGCTTCGGTCAATAATGTAGCCTCTCAAGCTTTTCATATTCAGAATTATCAACCTAAATTTTCTAATAATATGGTTTTACAACCGCAAATACAACCGCAGTTGCAGCAACAACAATCGCTTCTTGCGCTGAATAACTTGGCCGGAGAGGTTCAAGTGACTTTCCCTGATAGGCTATGGGAATGGAATCCGATGCCGATGCCGGGATCAGAAGGAAGCAAGGATTACACCAACCCTTTCAAGTAGTTATATTTAGGAGAATCATTCTATATTTGAGAGGAATATATTATTTAAGCTAATTGCATGTACTTGTAGCATGTCTTAGCTGACAAATTAGTACCAAGTCATAATATAGTGTAAAAGACAGATTTGGCATCCTAGGGTTTAGCAATTTAGTGTTATACATTTGCCTCCACCACCCCATTTGTAATTTGTATTATAGCTATTAGCTAATTAATTATACTCTACATACAATTACATGGAGAGAGAAAAGGAGATGTTATACTATGATATTGATACACTGCATGTGTTAATAGTATAGTGTATGTATTATTGTCACATACACTAAATAAACACGTTATTTATGATACATTATTGCAGTTATTCTTGCATACTCTATGCATGCATTCTTACAATAAAGGTGTTACTAATTATGTTTTAGTGTAATCATTGTTACATACATTTTGTGTAAGTAATGATGTTTTACTCTAATTGTTGTTGCATACATATGCATTCTTAGTGTGTATAAATTAGTTATTACAACATATGTGTTGTTGATCTGTTTTAGCACATGCATTGCTTTTTGATGTAGATCATATTTTCTCAGTTCGTTCCTTTTAAATTCACTATAGAATTCAGATCTGTTAAATAGGTTTACATAGGCAAGTAGAAAAAAAGACTTTCCATAATTTGTGCCTATGCAATCTATTTTCACTCTTAGAGCGTTAAAGGAGAAACGATCCCAGCCTTTGATCAAGACCAGATCACACAAACATATATAGCTATCCTCAAACTTAGGGTTGATTTCACTTGTGCTAATTTTTATTTTGATTTTATTTTTGAACGGTCAACTAAATCACCAGATAAATATCCTAGAATGCCCTCAGTCGAGCAAATGCATCCCCTCCTCCATAACGGCCAGAGTTGGTTCGGCTAGGTTTCGAGCTGACGTCCCCTCCTCCATAACGGCCAGAGTTGGTTCGGCTAGATTTCGAGCTGACGACCTCCAGAGGTCTAGTTTGAACTTCATTGTCACCACCAATGTCATTCAAAGTGATATTAATAGGAATTGAACTTGTGACCTCAAGGAGAGAAACCAAATGATTAACAATAACCACTAGAACAACTTGCGAGGACATAAGTGTTAGATTGATAAATAAAACTAAACATCAATTATATAAAAATGTTAGTAGCACTTTAACTTATATTAATTTTATCCCCCCACTTGTAGTGGAGTGGTGGAAAGAACTTTGGGTTTCCTTGGAGACCCAAGTTCGATCCCCACCTCTTGCATTTGGGGGAAAATGGCCCCAACCTTGTTGAGGGGTCATGGCAATGATGGATAAGAGCCTTGAGTGCGTAATAGCCCGGGTTCGAGTCTTGAGCCGCACACGAGTTTTCTATTACAGTGCGGTTACTCCGGCTCTTGAGTGCGGAGGCTGCAACGGCAGTCAAGTGGCTGTCGGCTGGAAATTTTCTCGTGGAGCGCCTATGGTCAACCTCGGATGCCTCGCCCGAGGGGGACTAGGACCCATGCAATGTGGGTGTGATCCTCTCGACTGTTGGAGTCAATCGCCGTTCGAAAAAAAAAAAACTTATATTAATTTTAAACTACTTTGTATCAGCAGGCATGAAAGTATGTGTACAAGTTTGAGATCCATACAAAAAGTAGGAGGATGAAAGTGAGTTTGTGTGGAGTGTGTGTGTCAGTGTGTGCAAGTCTTACATGACAACTACTGGTACATTCTTTCTAGGGATATGGTCTAGTTTAATGCGGGGAAGCAGAGCTGAAAGTCTTCTGTAAGTTAGGGTGGGGTGGGGTGGGGTTGAGAAACATTATTGCTTCCTCCACTGGGCCCAGATGCCGCATGGTTGCGGTTGTGTCCAACGTGTTTCTTCTTACTTTAGTTTTAATATATTTTAATTTTAATATTATAAAGGACAAGGGAATTGATGTTCAAATACATATACACAAATATTTCATGATATGAGTCATGTGATATATTACTGATAGTATAGTCCAAATTAAAACGCGTTAACTAATGTCTACTACTATTAGTTTGACTACATGTCTACTACTTATTGTTTGATTACAAATTGCTGATTGTTTTACTCAAATCCCAACAACTTTATTACAATGTGATATGTAAAAATAACAGCATTTATTAAACATATCCCGTAATAGTCTACATCGATTTTCTTTTAGTTGTTTCATATGGCCTCTGACTCGTGTAACGCAATGCATCTTATTCATATACACAATTTGATATTCTAACACTAAAAACGTTGTTCGAATGATATTATGTGTCATTCATTTCGTTTATAAACCACACTTTATTTAAAATCTTCTGTATTTAGCTCTAAATGTTATTATTCAAAGAGTTAATTACTGTTTTCATCCATGTGGTTTGTCAAAAATCACTATTTCAGTCCATTAGTTTAAAAATTGCGATTTCAGTCCCTGTGGTTTCACTTTCGTAACCATTTCAGTCCACCTCGTAGCCATTTCAGTCCCTGTACTAACAGAATAAATGGATTGAAATGGTTATGAAAGTAAAACCACATGAACTGAAATGGTTACGAAAGTGAAACCACAGGGACTGAAATCGCAATTTTTAAACTAGTGGACTGAAATAGTGATTTTTGACAAACCACAGGGACGAAAACAGTAATTAACTCTTATTCAAATTTATGAACCACATACATACATACATACATACATACATACATACATGTGCAAAAATCCGATGGTGGGCCTGGAACTCTAACGGGCCGAAGGCCTTTTCTGTGCAGCTTGTTAAACTTTGGCTGCGAAGTGAAGACTCGGTGGATGACACGCAAAACTTTGAATGGTGCAAGTGGCTTCCTCTGAAGTGTAATGTTTTTATGTGGGGGGCGTGCTTGGATAGAATCCCTACCAAAGTGGCGCTTAGAAGAAGAAATATTGGTATCCTTCTTGGCTCAAATTCTCATTACGTGTTTATAACTTAGTTTATTTGTTTGAACCGACCCGAACGGTCTGAACCATGGCATAACTCGCGTAACCCGATACCTATGAGACTTAACTATATTTATAATATAACAATTCATGAAAGCTCTTAGGAATAGTATATTAATAGGACAATAACATGATAGTAATTACAACTATGCCATCTCTCTTGTATTGTTACATGTTATATATTATCCAAGACTTAAGAGTAAAGTTTTTCACATTGATCTCATGGGGTTTCTTAGTGGTTGCATTAGTTCAATAGATTGAGGCTAATTTGTACGTATTAGCCTTCACACTTTTCCTTACGTTGCTTTGTTAACATGTCTTTAGGTTTTTATCATAGGGTTTAAACTTAATAAATCTCAAGTTTCATGCTTTCATATCTTGTAATAAATAACAACCAAGGATGTAATGACTAATGGATAATGGTTAAGACTTAAATTGGTTTATTTCTTCACTGCCGGTGCTACCGAAACGCTTAAGTATATTCGTCTTTATAGTTTTCGATCGGTGTAAAACACGTATAAACATTTTTACTATATAACGACATTTTCGTCTAGGATTTTCTCAATCGATACCGATCGAGTACCCGCCGCGTAGCGCGGGTCATTACACTAGTTATACTTATTAATAGAAAGTGCCTATGAACAATAGTTTAAGTGTTTTTTTAATATTGTTTCTTTTCTAACATTTTATTATTTTGTGGTTTTAGCACTTTAATTGATTTTAAAATATTTCTTTTCTAATACAACTTTTAAGATGCGATTAAGTATCCGTTATCAAACAAAAGACCATAAAAATGAATGCATACCAATATTGATGTTGTTCGGTCCAGCTCGATATAGTATGGTAGCGATACGGTATCAATTTATCCAAAGAAAGAACAATAAAAATAAATATTGGTATCCATATAGATGTTATTCGATCGATTTCAATTCGGTTTGGTACGATAGCTTGCACACTATCCATTTTCAAAAAAAAAAAAAAAATATCTGAATGTTGAAATAAAATAAACATAGAATGCAAACAAACCTGATATCGTCAACTGAACAACAATGGTAAAAATATCAATATTCGTTTTTATTGCATTCAATCGATGTAATGTTTTCTCTTTCGATTATTATAGTGAGTGTTGTTACCATAACCATCTGAACTGATACTGACTGAATTCCCGCCGCGAAGTGCGGGGGAATTTCACTAGTTATTATTAGTAAAAGAAATATAATAATAATAATAATAATAATAATAATAATAATAATGATATATGTGTTCATGGATGCAACTAGGCATATAATATGGTTAGTAAAAAAAAAATAACATATATCTAAATATGTTGTTTACGTTGACATCCTGCCCACTCCCACTTTTCATCTAGCTTTGGCCCATCTAACAAATCCTAGCCCCAACCCATTGCCCCTTATCTAGTTACGTAACCTTCTATGATCATAATCCTTAAATACTCCCCCATAAATCGTCCTTATCTTCTTCTTCGTTGATAAACCCTACGACATCCAGAAAACTGCTACTCCCCTCCATCTCGTGCAAAGGTTAACGAGTAACCATCCTCTCAAGACCACCATCATCATCGGTAAGCCCGATTCATCTCGTAACTTCGATTTAAAAACGCGTTGTCTCGGTTCGGTCCGACCTTAGCTTCGTTTAGTGCCTATGTTTTAGTGAATACATGAAAACTATATGAAACTGTTGTTTATAATTCATGCGATGATATATTTGAAAATAGATGATTGATATGCATATAAACTATACATGCTCGATGATACGTATATGAAACTACATGAAACTGTTGGTGAAACTATATGTGAACGAATATATATATAATTGAAAGCTCTTGTTGATTTTATGAAAAGTGTGAGTTATGAAAGTTGCTGATTTGTAATTACATAAAAACTCTTGTTGATTAGTGAATATATGAAAATTGTAGGTGTGGCTGTATGTGAGAAAAGTTTGAGTTATGATTTTCGAAATGTATATGGTATTGATACTTGATCTTGATCGTGAATGCATATGTGTTTATAGATAAGTATTAACATGCAACTGTGAAGTATGATTTTATGTAATATGTTGGTATTGATGCGCGTGTGGTGTTATATAATTTATAGTTATATTTTTAGCCCTTTTTACACGTTAGTCAAGTTTTAAATTTATAAAACACAATATTTTACTAACACCAAACACACATATGGGCAAGTGCACCCATCGTGAGCGTAGTACAGTGTTGGTAAGATACCGAGGTCGTCCAAGGACACAAGAGCTTTTAGTACCGATTTATCCTCAACGTCTAATCAAATCAAAAGTTTAGAAAAATGTTTTAAACTAGAAAATAAAAACTAAAAATGCTGAAAAATAAAAATAAAAATAAAAACAGATAGACAAGATGAATCACTTGGATACGACTCGTGTTTAGTGTAACCTTTGATTATTTCCGCACTTTTACACTTTTTAAGATATTATCTTAGTTATTGTAGTAGGCCCCTCTTTTGAAGGTGACGTTACCCTCAACCCAGTAGTTTGAGTCAGCAAGGATACAATCCTAAAGGGTTGGATTATTGAAAGATAATTAATTAAGTTATTAATGCGTAATGTGGTAGGTCCCTCTTTTGAAGGTGACGTTACCCTCGGCAAAGTAGTTTGAGTCAGCAGGGATACAATCCTAAATAGCCGGGTTAAAATTTTAATAGTAGCTTACGTATGAGGGGATCAAGGAGTTCGGACCCCCGCCATCCAATACCAGTGGGTATTGAAGGAGGTCCTACTAAAGTTGACCCAGGTCCTTGCAGGATCTATACACTGAACAAGGCAAGACTCTTACCAAACCATTCCCTTAACCCCCGACCAGGTAGCCAACATATCTCCATATAGACCGTGGATATATGAATGGTGAAAATATTTTATTTTATATAGACAGTAAAATAACGCCAAGACACCACGGACAAATGATAAGGAAGATTCACCTTCAACATAAGAAACTAGTTATTAAAGTCATTAATACATAACCAAATAAAAAGTGCGAAAAGATTAAAAATAAAAAGTATTACACTAGACACTTTTCTTCACCAAGTGATGTAAGAGACTTAGGCAAACATGACCTTTGATTGTCAAGAACTCTTACGATCAATCTTGGATCCCGAGACTACTCACACACTCTATGATGGATGATGGTGGTGGATGTGGGTTGTGATGGTGGTGGTGGTGGTAGGTGGGTGAAGTGTGAGAGAGGTGGTTTTCCAAGGGATGGTTTGCAAATGAGCCAAGCACCCCTATTTATAGCCTGCACAGAAGCCCGGACACGGCCCCTTGTCAATTGGGCACGGCCCCGTGTCAATTGGGCACGACCCCGTGTCCACCCATCTTCTCTTTCTTCATCAATTGGGCACGGCCCCGTGTCAATTGGGCACGACCCTGTGTCTGCTGGGCACGACCCCGTGTGCAGAAGCGTATCTGTACTATCAAGATTTTCCTAAATTCTGCGAATCTTAGAGTTGACCACGGCCCCGTGTCCGCTGGACACGCCCCCGTGGTGGGTGATAGAAGCTTCTACAACTTTGTCTTTTCTGCAGACTTATAACACCCCAAAATGTCTAATATAAAAATTTAGTGAAAGTAAATAAGAAACTTAACTTAGTTAATAGAAAAATGTTATAACTACAAGTATAAGATGTGTAGTGTTTAAATTAATGGGTGAATAAACTTAAGGGACCAAAGTTGTAAGAAGCCACAACTTAGATGAATAAAAGATTAAAAATCAAAACACACACACTAGGTGTGTGTGTCTGATCGATCGCACGAACAGGAGCCAAGGGTGAAACCCTAGTTTCACCAATTCCATTCAATTGAGAAGGAATTCAAAGAAAAATCGAATGCATGAACCCTTATTTCGATCATCAGACCCTGCTCAGTAAAATGGTAAGTTCAATTTCGTGATTTGATGAATTTCAAGAAATGGGTTTCATCTCAATCGTGAGTTTTGATATGGTTTGTGTAATTGGATGTTAAAAACTATCTTCTAGAACAGAAATCATGCTTGGGTTTAGGTCAATTGAAGAATTTTAATATGGTTTCACCTTATGAGAATGTGTTATGAATAAGGTGAACAAGGTGAGTAAAATTATGTGAAAATTTAACTATGATGTCCTTGTAATACTAGGATTCTTAGACATTATGGTGTAGGATGAAGGTTAGTCATGAATTTGATTGAATGTTGATGAAATTCTAGAAGAACTAGTCAAAATCATGTCCTAGGATAATTGTGTTAGTGTCCTACAAATGCGAAACCCGCCAAGTGTTCGATGAAATTCTTAAGAGAATATTTATGTGAGATTCGGAAAAATTATGATAATGTTGCTTATTGATAGAACATGTAAATAATGAAATGATGTTCGGATGGACTAAGTGATAGAATGAACATGTTAATGTAGGCATGAAAGAAGAAAGTTCAAGTGCTACGAAGACGGAAAAACACACAAGACCGAGGTATGTTATTATGCATACTAACTCCTATTAGTAAATTATTGTTTATGCCAAAACCATATTGATATTTGTGTTAGTTCAATAGCAAATGGTTATATCCGTTTGAATGATTTACATGAACCGTAGTATTGTAAATAAATATATGTTATGACTGGTCCTTTATGGGATAACCGGGTAATGAGAAAGTAAGCCTAAAAGGAAAAGAATTCGTTCGTTGTAAACGAACCGAAGGAAAGTTTGACCATGAATGATATTATCAGTTATTAACGGATAATTTATGAATGAAAGGAATTTAACTCGATCCGTCATTCACGGGTTAGAGTGTATGTAAATGTTATGTACGAATGAAAGTGTCCGTCCCAACGGGACAAGTATGGCTTGATATATCTCAAGTTTTGAAGTTGTATGCTTTGACCCGTTTCATGGGGTGAGATAATGCGTGTATAAGACGAATGCATGAATGGGATTAAAGTTGTAACATTAGTTTAGAAGTGATGTAGCTAATGAGTTTTTAACTTAATGTTTGATGTAGGTAAATCCTTGACTTCATAGCTTGGCGACTCGGAACGAACACACACTCGATATCACGCCCATCTAGCGCTTCCGAAGATGTCACATTAGTATGGTCTTAGTTTTGGTCATATGTATTTTAACATATGTAATCTTTTTGGTGTCCTTGTTAATTGGGTAAAAAAACTTGGTTAGTAAGTAGCTTTTGTATTAAAACAACTTAAACATGTTGGTTTTGCTTTAGTTTATGAAAATTGGTCTTTTAAGTTAAGCGTCTTATTGTTAAGCAGGAAATTGTCTATGTTACGAATGGGTCATGCCCATTTTTTTGTAAAATTCATATGTTTTTAAAGTCCTTTAAAAAGGATAAGGATTAGGGCGTTATAAGTTGGTATCAGAGCATAGGTTTGTGGGATTCAAGTGCAAGTATTAGTGCTCGAACTCAAACAGATAGCTCGCGTGATGGTGTGTTCGTTCCAAGGCCGCAAGAAAGGTAAATGTTTAAATTTCTATAAGTTAAGTAGGAATAATGTGAGGTTAATATGAAATTATAAAGTGGTATGTGGGGCTGTAAAAGTGGGAGGATTAAAACGGAGGGTTGGGAGCTCGTATAACTAAAATCGGACTCGGGAAATGGACAAATAACTAACAAAGATGTTAAAATATCTCAATTCTATATTTTCTTTATATCTTATTTATATCTTATGTTTCTTTTGTTCCTTTTTTCTTTTTCATGTTCGATTGGGCTCCGTCAATTGCTGGGCTTCCTTTCCTGCTGTTTGGGCTCAAGCCGGTTGCTGTTGGGCTGCTTTGCTGATGGGCTGCTTCTATACGCGTAAACCCTATAGGGTTTGACGCTATTTATCTGGCTTCCTTGGGATCCTCTAGCAGACAAGCATACATCGCTCTCTCTCTCAGTTCGTTTCACAGTCTCTCTCTAGAACATTCTTCAGTTCCCTTTGTCTGTTCGAGAGTCTTTTGTGTTGTCACTTTGTAAGCAGATCATCGGTTGATAATCTGTCTTTGTCTGAGTGTAGTGAGGTTGTGGTGCTTTGTATCTTTGTCAAACTTGTTCCTTTGTCTTTTACTTTCACTGTATTTCAGTAGGCTCAATAAAAGAACCTTTGATTCTGTGTTGTTAACATGGTATCAGAGCTTAGATAAGCTCTTGGGTTGAAGACGATTGCTTCCGATCATTGTTCCGCTGCATTTTCTGTGACCGGATCTGTTCAAATCTGGTTATTTCTGGTGGTTTTTTCGGTAGATCTGGGTTCAGATCTTGAAGAAGTTTGCTGCTGGAGTTTGTGCCATTTTAAAATTCTGAAACCCTAAATCTAGGGTTTGAACAGTCGAAGTTGGGGATTCTCTGGATCGTCGTTGTAACTTGTGACCGGCTGATTGTGCATCTGAAAAGGCTCTCGTTGGTCTCTGTTACAGAGCAAACCAACAGAGTTTGTATCTGGTCTTCTTTGCTTGAAATCAGACTTGTAACCCTAAGTGAAGGTTACAAGTGTGATTAACAGGAGTAAAACGCAACCGCTGTGAGATTGTTCTATCTCTGATTTTTATTTTTATGTTTTCTGCATCACTGAGTCAGTGTGTCTAGGCATTCCCTGTTTACCGGACTAGTCGGGCCGGCCTTGATCGAGTCCTATTTGCTTATTTGTTGCATTTGTTTGGTCTGTGTGTCAAAGCTCCCTGAATATCGTCTGCGGAGGCACCTTTGAGTGATGAACCTCTGATCGGACCTCTGTTCAGGCTTCGCTGTTCTCTGTTTTTTATTATTATTATTATTATTATTATTTTTACTCTTTCTATTCTTGCCTTATCTGTGTTTTGGGTTATTGTTCTTACCTGAGTTTGCAGTATGCCTGGTGATGATGACACTCTTATAACCTCCCCTAGTGCTACTTTGGTTAGCAAAATAGATGCTGGGGATCCATTGTTTCTTCACCCTAGTGACTCTGCTAATTTATCTATAGTCAGTGTTAAACTCAAAGGATCAGAAAACTATAGGATCTGGTCCAATGCCATGTATCTTGCCTTACAAGTAAAAAACAAGATAGGATTTGTTGATGGTTCTTGTCTTAGGTCCAAAACTGATGAGGTTTTGGGTAGGCAATGGGATAGGTGCAACTCTATTGTGCTTACTTGGATTCTTAACTCTGTTTCTGAGGAATTATATCTTGGTCTTGTTTATTCTAAAATTGCTTCGGATGTGTGGAAAGACTTAAAAGATACTTATGATAAGATAGATGGGTCTGTTGTGTTTAATCTGTATCAAAAGATTAACTCTTTCAGTCAAAATGGCATGCCTGTTTCTGAATATTATCATAAGTTGAATTGTATGTGGAAGCAATTAGACCAACTACTTGCCTTGCCTGCTTGTTCTTGTGATGCATCCAAACAATTTAATGACTTTAATCATCTTATTAAGCTTATGCAATTCTTAATGGGTCTTGATAGTTCATACCAGTCTGTGAGAACAAATTTATTAACCAGAGAAACCCTTCCTTATGTGAAGGATGCTTTTTCTGTAATCTCTAGAGAAGAATCTCACCTTCACTCTAAAAATATTTTTGATAAAACACCTAATAACCCTGTTGGTTTTTCTATTAAAACTGGTCAATCTATTGATTCAAGGAAAAGAAATAACAGAACTCCTAATCCTAATCTCAAATGTTCTCACTGTAATAAGACTGGGCACACTATTGAGAAATGCTTTGAACTTGTTGGTTACCCTTCTTGGATAAAAACAAAAACCGGTGGGAACAAGGGTAACAAGGTTAGTAATAATGTTACTGCTGATACAACTGATACAATTCCTACTATGAGTTCTTTGTCCAGTGATCAGATAGCTCAGTTGCTTAGTCTCTTGAATGATAAACCTAAGGGTGACCCTCAGAATAGTGGATTTGCGGGTATGTGTGCTAATCCTGTTTGTCTAAATAGTTTTGTGAATCTGTCTTCCAAACCTACTTGTGATTTCAAACCTGTTTTCTGTTTTTCAAATTTTATCAATAATGGAAAAAAGGTAGGATGGATAGTTGATTCTGGAGCTAATCAACACATGGTAATGACGGATGAATGTCTAATTAATCAAAAGGATGTAACTGAGTTCAATATCAAAGTTAAGCATCCCAATGGCACTAGTGCCCTGGTAACTAAAATTGGTGATATTAAATTAAGTGATACAGTCATTCTATATGATGTGTTCGTCGTCCCTGATTATTGTGTGAATTTAATTTCTGTTCACAAACTTGCTAGAGATTGTAAGCTTATTGTTTCTTTTGATGAACAAACTTGCTACATTCAGGACTCTCGAACAAAGAAAGTCCAGGTGACTGGTAATCAGTTTGATGGTCTATACTTCTGTGGTAGTTCTTCTATCTCAAATAAGGTTGGTAACTCTAGTTGTGATATTAATCTTTGGCACGCTAGGTTAGGTCACCCTGCTGAACCTGTTTTGCATGTTCTTAAAAATAATCTAAACATTAAAACTGGTACAAAATTGAATCCTTGTGAAACGTGTCATAGGGCTAAACAACATCGTGAACCTTTCCCTTTAAGTGATCATAAATCTGAGGCTTTGGGAGATCTTATCCATCTTGATGTGTGGGGTCCATATAGAGTCCAAAGTAGGGATGGGTTTCGATACTTTCTCACTGTAGTTGATGACTACTCTAGAGCTGTGTGGGTGTATCTCATGAAATCAAAAGATGAAGTTTTTTACAATATTAAAGGTTTCTATAATTTTCTTAAAACACAGTTTAGCAAATCTGTCAAAACCTTTAGGAGTGACAATGGTACTGAATTTACAAACAAACAAATGAGTAACTTTTGTTATGAAAATGGGATTTTACATCAGACCTCATGTGTTCATACACCACAGCAAAACGGGGTAGTTGAGAGAAAGCATAGGCATTTGTTGAATGTTGCCAGGACTTTACTCTTTCAAGGTGGCTTTCCCATTAAATTTTGGTCTGAGTGTATTCTAACTGCATCTTACTTAATTAACAGGACACCTTCATCTGTTTTGAGTGGAAAGTCTCCATATGAGCTTGTGTTTGGTTTTTCCCCTGTTCTGGGTCAACTTAGGGTTATAGGGTGTCTTGGTTTCAGCACTGTGTTAAACAACTCTGATAAGTTTACCACTCATGCAGAAAAATGTGTTTTAATTGGATATTCGAATGAAAAAAAAGGGTACAAACTTTGGAGTCTAGATAAAAAAATGATGTTCTTCTCTAGGGATGTTAGGTTTTATGAAACCGTGTTCCCTTTTAAGGAAAAGAAAACATTTTCAGATCCTGATACTCCGATTGAAGTTAACACCCTTAACTTTTTTGACTTATCTGATTTAAACTTTACCCAAAGACCCCAAGTTGACCCAACTCCCGATGATGAGAATACTCATACAAATACTTCAACAGGACATGAGTATGAGCAGTCTGAAAACGATTCAGAAACTGCTTTAGGCATGGCTGAAAATCAGCAACCAAGCAATATAGAATCGAATTCGGACAGGGCTGAGCATGACACTGAACAAGAAGATAATAATAATTCTGAGGGAGATATTGGTGATCAAACTAACACGGTTTTAAGGAGATCCTCCCGAAACAGTAATTTTCCCTCTAAATTTGATGACTTTATAGTAGATGGGAAAGTCAAATATGGTCTTGAAAAGGTCTTAAATTACGCTAATTTATCTCCTGAAAGTTCTTGCTTTGCTTCTGTTCTAAATAAAAGTTGTGAACCTAAAAATTACTTTGAAGCTAAAAATGATGCTAATTGGGTTGTTGCTATGAATTCTGAACTTGAAGCTTTACTTAGAAATAAAACTTGGGAGATTGTAGACCTACCACCTAATAGAAAAGCTATTGGGTGTAAGTGGGTTTATAAGATTAAATATAAATCGAATGGTGAAATAGAGAGGTATAAGGCTAGACTCGTTGCAAAAGGGTTTAGCCAAAAGGAAGGCATTGACTTCTTTGATACCTTTTCCCCGGTTGTTAAAATGGTTACAATTAGGTGTGTTTTATCTATGGCTGTCCATTATAATTGGGAAATATATCAGCTTGATATTAACAATGCATTTTTATATGGTGACCTTAATGAAGAAATTTATATGTGCTTACCTGATGGTTATAATCCCTCTTCCGAGTCTAAAGTTTGTAAACTAAAAAAATCCTTGTATGGATTAAAACAAGCACCAAGGATGTGGAATGAGAAACTTGTATCTGTGCTTGTCGATTTTGGTTTTGAACAGAGTAAATGTGACCACTCCATGTTTGTCATGACAAAAGACACCGTTTTTATTGTCCTTCTTGTCTATGTGGATGATATTATTATAACTGGTAATTGTTCAAAACAAGTTGAGGACATCAAACAGTTACTCAAAACAAAGTTTTTTATAAAAGATTTAGGAAAACTGCAATATTTTCTGGGTATTGAAGTTATAAGGAACTCAGCTAGCCTATGCTTAACCCAAAGAAAATATTGCTTAGATTTGCTTGCTGAATTCGGAATGACTGGCTGTAAACCAGTCAGTTGTCCGATCGAGCCAAATCATGTTTTATCTCATCTTTGCGAGAAGGAAAATTCTCCTCTAACCAATATAACAGTCTATCAAAAACTTGTAGGTAAATTGATCTATCTCTCTCATACTAGACCTGACATAGCTTACTCTGTGCATTATCTTAGTCAATTTATGCATTCTCCTTTACAAGCTCATTTCAACATTGCTTTGCGACTTTTAAGATATTTAAAGGGTGCTCCTGGAAAAGGAATTCTGTTTGAAAAAGGAGATTCTTTAAATATAAAAGCCTTTTCTGATTCGGACTGGGCTAAATGCCTAAACTCTCGAAAATCTATTACCGGCTTTTGTGTGTTTTTAGGAAATAATCCTGTTTCATGGAAAAGTAAAAAGCAGTCCACTGTCTCAAGGTCTTCTGCTGAAGCAGAATACCGGTCCATGTGTGCTGCTACATGTGAGATTATTTGGATCTCAAATCTCTTACAGGAATTAAAGATTGATTCTAAGCTTCCCGTCCAGCTGTGTTGTGATAATACGGCTGCCATATCCATTGCCGCCAACCCTGTCTTTCATGAGCGTACCAAGCACTTTGAGATTGACCTTTTCTTCTTAAGAGAAAAAATTGCTAAAGGAATAATTCGGACAGTTGGTGTTAAATCAGAAGATCAAGCTGCTGATGTTCTTACCAAGGGTCTATCCCCTGGCCTTCATGAAAAGGTTTGTCAACTTCTCAACATTTCAGATTGCTTCAAATATTGAATTGAGGGGGGTGTTAAAATATCTCAATTCTATATTTTCTTTATATCTTATTTATATCTTATGTTTCTTTTGTTCCTTTTTTCTTTTTCATGTTCGATTGGGCTCCGTCAATTGCTGGGCTTCCTTTCCTGCTGTTTGGGCTCAAGCCGGTTGCTGTTGGGCTGCTTTGCTGATGGGCTGCTTCTATACGCGTAAACCCTATAGGGTTTGACGCTATTTATCTGGCTTCCTTGGGATCCTCTAGCAGATAAGCATACATCGCTCTCTCTCTCAGTTCGTTTCACAGTCTCTCTCTAGAACATTCTTCAGTTCCCTTTGTCTGTTCGAGAGTCTTTTGTGTTGTCACTTTGTAAGCAGATCATCGGTTGATAATCTGTCTTTGTCTGAGTGTAGTGAGGTTGTGGTGCTTTGTATCTTTGTCAAACTTGTTCCTTTGTCTTTTACTTTCACTGTATTTCAGTAGGCTCAATAAAAGAACCTTTGATTCTGTGTTATTAACAAAAGAGCTGCAGCAAAACGACCGCAGGAAGGCCCGTCGCCTACGCCGGCTTGGTCCGTCGCCGACGCGGCTACCCGAGCCGACGGCCTAACTCCCTGCCGACGCCACAAATTACCCGACACCATTTTTTTTAAAAGCCCCGTCGCCGACGGCATGTAGAGGCGTCGCCGACGGCTTGAGCTACACCAATTCGCGCGCTGAAATTTTTATTTATTTATTTTTTTACTTAAGTTCCCGTACTTCTCTGAAATGCCCGTTTTATGTTCTTATCAAGTTATTAGAAGATATAATAAGTTATGTAAAGTTATGTAGATCGTTGGCGATAAAGTAAAATTTATAAAAGTCGAATGTAGCGTTCGGAATGGCATGAAATGAATGACGAATGTATAAAGTGGAGTTGGAAACCTGTGATAATGAATAATGAAAGAAGTAAATGTAGACTAAAGTACTTGGATATGTGAAGGAACCTGAATTGTTAATAAATGAATATAAAAATGATGAGATTAGTGGTGAAAATAATTTGAAGAATGTGAGTTAGATGGAATTCGTATGAAAATTCGGATAAATGTATGCTTTGATCAGAATTATGCAATAGAGGCCAGTACCCCGTGTTTGGAATGGTGTGATACTTATGTGTATATAATGATTTGCTTTAGTATGATTAAGAGGCGAATATGTGCTAAATGTGAATCATACGAGCTTATTAGTAAAGGATATGTTGAAATTATGTTATATAGTTGTTTTGAATGAAATTTGCTATTTGTAGAATCATGGAGCATTAGCATGTGAAACTTCGTGTATATGAATGTATATGTGTATTGTTTAGAGGATCACGTAAATTGTATATGTCATACAATACGAGTATGAAATGCGTAGGATATTAATATTATGACCTACCATATTGAGATGAATACATGTTCAAAAGATTAAAGTGTGTAAACAAGACAGTTGACTTTCTGAAAGTCAACAGTATAGGGATATCATGGGATGGCCATTAGACACAATTGTTAAAGTAAAGAGTTAATGTGTTATGTACTAGATGAATCACGTGTTATGCTTGAGGATAGTTTAGTTGTATGGATTTGAAATGAGATAACTATTAATGAATGTCTCATTTATACGAAATTTTACTAACGAAAGTCGATTAACGTATGAATAGAAAGAAAGTGAACAGTCGTATGTATGCTCACATAAGCTAATGATATTACGAACGTAATGATATGTAAGGATGGAAATCTTGTCAATTGACTAGAGCATGGATGGCAAAAGGTTTAACAGGAAGCAATGAGGTAAGCATGAACGTGGACGCTAAAGGAAGGTGAATTCGCAATCACTTCGAATTTATTTACATGAAGATGTATACGTGTTTGAATATTTGAAATTAAGTGGAACATATAAATAAATGAGAAATGTTAAGGTACGTTTTGTTGAAATGGTTGGCATAATGTTAAACGAAATGGTTGGCATAATGTTAAACCGGTCATAAATTTTAGTTGAGAAGTTTTAATATGGAAATGAGAACTTGGTAATGTTAATGAAAGGTATGGAAAGAATATTAGTTAAGATGTTAGCTAAAGACGTTTTGTAAGTATGTTCGAATTGAAAGTAAGTACAACACGTACTATAATACTTATATACAAAAAGTACTGGGTGGTGGTTGACTTTAAAAGGTTATATTATAGAAGTCAGTAAATAATAATTACTTACAAATGCTGGAAGTATTACATAAGAAATGCAACGTGTAATGTAGGATACTCATTAGTAAGAGACATGTTAGAGAACGTAGGTGAATTAACACCAAATACGGTGAACAAACAAATGGAAATGGTATATTAGGGGATGGTCGTGTATTGACCGAAGCTCGAGAAAAACACGAGAATCATCTCACTTATGTCCGTCAAGCTAGCAAAAAGGGGTCTAACGATTCTTAAAGGATCGGATCAATATAAGAAAGAAAGATAAGAATGAAAAGTTTAAGCTTACGATTGAATGTAAAACAAACTTAAGAAAGAAGGGTGGGAACACCACTAGAAATAGGATGTAGAGTGTCGCATCGAGACGCGCTACATGAATTAGGACATGGAATTAAGTGTTAGGACCCAACACTTGGAGTTGAATGTAGAAGATTAATACGAAAACGCATCATAAGAAATGACATGGTAAATGATACGGCAGAAGAAAGAAAGGTACGGGTGAAAATGTTTGAATCTGAGAAATTGATTCAACCATGTAAGGAATGAAAGGTTGGATCCATAAGCAAACACGGATCAAACAAGTAAGAATAAAAAACTAAGAACAAAACTCAAATGAGTCATACGGGTCAAATGGCGATCGCCATTTGAACCTGGTATTTAATGTTCGATTTGTCAAGTTTAATACTTATAGGTGAGCATAATGTATGGGCATGCATTGTCACAGCTTGGAAAGTATTAACCGTCGCAAAGTATGAATAACGAGTCAAGGGATTTGGCCCGCGCCAGGTACGTATAAAAAGATTATATTTTTAATAGGAGCTTAGGGCTCGACTAGAGAATGATGTGTCAGAATAGGATAACTGATACACATATGTAAGAATGTATTTAAAATTAGACTTCCGATAAGTCAAACGAAGTAAATGAAGTCCTTGCAAGTATGCAAGTATAAGGTACGAACGTGTACCTCGATACGACCACAATAAGTAAGGGGGGTGTTAGTCTGACCTTGAAAGGTCAAACTGCGAAAGTTGATGAAATGACCACTAAAATGAAAGGATAGTATGTAAGAAATGGAATGTATGATATGTTTTAGCATGTACGTAAGAAAATTGTGAAAGAGGCAATAGGCGAACAAGCACCATGTAGGACGCAATTATGAAAGGTTATGTGCTAACTATTTATTTATAGATAAATATGATGGAATTCTTTGTGAGATGATAGTAATAAAGCTAGTGGAAGGATGCTCACGAGTGGGAGCATATTTCATGAATGAATGAGACCAATTTTGGTACGGAATGTACATATAAAGAAGCGGATCAATCCGGCACACGGATAACTAATTTATGCAATGAAGGCGAGGTTAGTAAAATGTTTAATTCTTGATTGATGATTAAGAATCTGTAGATTTATTTGTAAGTGTGAACAAAATGAATGGTAGGATAATTATGGTATGGTATACAATAATCGACCTGTAATGGTCAGCGTGAGAAGGTATGAATGTCATTAAGAGGGAGATCTAAAGGCCTTAAATGAAATTTTGAACTGATTTGGTTAAACGCTCGTATGGTGCTCGTACACAACATACCTGGTTGTTATCATAAGTAGTTCATGTAAGGAGCTAATAATAAAGTGTTGCGAAGGATTAAATTTGAGGCTAAACTCAAACTTGTAATTAGTTCACGTGACGGTAGTAACCGTAGAATGATGCTTTATACTCGTATTAAGTATGAAAAAGTAATTAGGAAGTGGGTAGCTTTGTATTAGTACAACTAAGTCATTAAATGTTTATAGTATATGTATAATGTTATGCTAAGCCCTCATATGAATAAGAAAGTAATTAGAAGAACGTTAGTAATGGGATAATGGGGTGTGCTCATGATTACAATAATGAATTATATCGTGCATGATTCGTGAGTGGAATGAAATAAATCGATTTATTTATATTAGTAAATGTATGAATATGTTACGCTTAATTAGAAAGATAGAAACAAGCCGTAAGCATAAGCTTGTACAACCAATAGTACACATTTTTTTTTCATTGAAAATAGTTTTTCCAAGTGAAAACGATTGATATAACCAGAAAACTTGTTAAGTTACATCAAAACAGAAGGTAGACGGGCAACAAGCTGCGCCGCCAACCCTTTTCAATAAACTTGTTAGTACACATTGGAATAAATTTCAAGGAACGAAGTGCTAGTGATGATATATGCTAGGAACTAGCATTATAAAATGAAAACGACACTAATAAGAGCTCTGGATTAGGTTCTGACTTATATGTGATTATGAAAGTAATTTATTTAAGTTAAGAATGTAGGGACAACGCACACAAATATGTTTATGCATGAATGAAACTTTTGACAAGACCCTGAATGCATTTGTGTTGTAGTAAGCTTGTGAATGAATATATGAAAAATTAAGAGTAGAATTGATCTAATTTGTTATGTGTCCAGGTTTTGGGGACGAAACCTCTTTTAAGGGGGGTAGACTTGTAACACCCCAAAATGTCTAATATAAAAATTTAGTGAAAGTAAATAAGAAACTTAACTTAGTTAATGGAAAAATGTTATAACTACAAGTATAAGATGTGTAGTGTTTAAATTAATGGGTGAATAAACTTAAGGGACCAAAGTTGTAAGAAGCCACAACTTAGATGAATAAAAGATTAAAAATCAAAACACACACACTAGGTGTGTGTGTCTGATCGATCGCATGAACAGGAGCCAAGGGTGAAACCCTAGTTTCACCAATTCCATTCAATTGAGAAGGAAATTCAAAGAAAAATCGAATGCATGAACCCTTATTTCGATCATCAGACCTTGCTCAGTAAAATGTTAAGTTCAATTTCGTGATTTGATGAATTTCAAGAAATGGGTTTCATCTCAATCGTGAGTTTTGATATGATTTGCGTAATTGGATGTTAAAAACTATCTTCTAGAACAGAAATCATGCTTGGGTTAAGGTCAATTGAAGAATTTTAATATGGTTTCACCTTATGAGAATGTGTTATGAATAAGGTGAACAAGGTGAGTAAAATTATGTGAAAATTTAACTATGATGTCCTTGTAATACTAGGATTCTTAGACAATATGGTGTAGGATGAAGGTTAGTCATTAATTTGATTGAATGTTGATGAAATTCTAGAAGAACTAGTCAAAATCATGTCCTAGGATAATTGTGTTAGTGTCCTACAAATGCGAAACCCGCCAAGTGTTCGATGAAATGCTTAAGAGAATATTTATGTGAGATTCGGAAAAATTATGATAATGTTGCTTATTGATAGAACATGTAAATAATGAAATGATGTTCGGATGGACTAAGTGATAGAATGAACATGTTAATGTAGGCATGAAAGAAGAAAGTTCAAGTGCTACGAAGACGGAAAAACGCACAAGACCGAGGTATGTTATTATGCATACTAACTCCTATTAGTAAATTATTGTTTATGCCAAAACCATATTTGATATTTGTGTTAGTTCAATAGCAAATGGTTAAATCTGTTTGAATGATTTACATGAACCGTAGTATTGTAAATGAATATATGTTATGACCGGTCCTTTATGGGATAACCGGGTACTGAGAAAGTAAGCCTAAAAGGAAAAGAATTCGTTCGCTGTAAACGAACCGAAGGAAAGTTTGATCATGAATGATATTATCCGTTATTAACGGATAATTTATGAATGAAAGGAATTTAACTCGATCTGTCATTCACGGGTTAGAGTGTATGTAAATGTTATGTACGAATGAAAGTGTCCATCCCAACGGGACAAGTATGGCTTGATATATCTCAAGTTTTGAAGTTGTATGCTTTGACCCGTTTCATGGGGTGAGATAATGCGTGTATAAGACGAATGCATGAATGGGATTAATGTTGTAATATTAGTTTAGAAGTGATGTAGCTAACGAGTTTGTAACTTGATGTTTGATGTAGGTAAATCCTTGACTTCATAGCTTGGCGACTCGGAACGAACACACACTCGATATCACGCCCATCTAGCGCTTCCGAAGATGTCACATTAGTATGGTCTTAGTTTTGGTCATATGTATTTTAACATATGTAATCTTTTTGGTGTCCTTGTGAATTGGGTAAAAAACTTGGTCAGTAAGTAGCTTTTGTATTAAAACAACTTAAACATGTTGGTTTTGCTTTAGTTTATGAAAATGGGTCTTTTAAGTTAAGCGTCTTATTGTTAAGCAGGAAATTATCTATGTTACGAATGGGTCATGCCCAATTTTTGTAAAATTCATATGTTTTTATAGTCCTTTAAAAAGGATAAGGATTAGGGTGTTATAAGACACTTGGGCACGCCCCCGTGCTCAATGAGCACGGGGCGTGTTCAACATTCTGTTCTCTTGTTTTTGCTTGGGAAGACGCTATCGGGGGGTCGGGCATGCCTCGTTTATTCCTTTTCTTGTATTTATGTTAGATTTAGCTGCCTTTTTGCTTCTTTTGTTCATTTGAGCTCATTTAATCCTGAAAATACAAAAGGAAGACAAAAACACACTTTTCCAACATTAGTACTAAAAAAGGGTTAGTTTTATGCCACATTTGATGTAATTTATAGGTTGCATTTTGCATACATCAAATACCCCCACACTTGAATCTTTGCTTTTCCTCAAGCAAAACTCTTTATAATGTGGCTTTACACTCCCAAATGGAATGGGTAGAAGAGAAGGTTTTTTGGGCTTGTCACAGAGTGTCGGGATTTCCAAGATTCTTTATTAAGTTTTATTTTTATTTATTTACAATCCTATTCGTCATGATTTATTTAAAACAATACATAAGATAAATTACTTATTAGGGCATAACATGCCTTTTTAAAATTCCATTTATATACAAGTTCACATACCTCACGGGGGATCACTCAACACTTGGCCGAAGATGTATTTTAGTGAAACACTCGAGAGCGGCATAGAACTTACTCCTACCATAAGCTTGCCAAGCAATCAATCCTCCTCCTTTTTAACTATATACCTTTGTAAATATCAAGAGGACTTTTTGGGGAAGGGTTAGGCTTGGGTTAAATGTAGGTGGTTGGGTTAGTGGTTAGTAGAAAAGGGCGAAAGGCGTAAAAAGCGTCGGTTTTGGCAAGACTTTTTATTATTTTTTTTAAATTTTATTATTTTTTTATCTTTTTATTTAATGAAGCATTTCTTCAAACAAAGTTATTTTTGATAAACTTGTTTGTTTATTATTCTTTTGGCTTCATTATCTTTTTTTTTAATAAGGAAGTCATAAGAAAAACCGAGCTTTGTTACTAAAATAAAGGGTTTAAAATGAAAAAGGGTTTTGGTGGGTAAAAGGGTGTTTGTTTTAAGAAATGAAAAGGTTTAGGCTCAAAGGGGTTAACTAGGGGGATTTTGGGTATGTGGTAAAAAAAAAAGAAAAATAATGGTGTAGAAATAAAAAGGGTTAGTCCTAATGCCTCCATCATTTACTTACTCGGGTTTAAGTTTGTAAGGACCGGGAATGTATCGTCAAGGCAAGTTCTAGAGTCGTAAGAACCAAGCGGATATTCACACAAGAAACGAAAAATGAGCATTTAGTTTAAAGATGTGTATTTGTATGCTCAATAAAGGCCCATAACTCACTTTTTGTGGGAATGGGCTTTTATGTGATCAAGTATATATAATCAAATTTTAACTAGATTTGTCATGCCGTTTCATAATTTTCTTATGTTGGTTCTTTTTATCACGACGCTATCGGTTGTAAATTTGTAAAAATATAACCTTTTTTTAGAACTTGAAATTCCCAAATTAAACCTAGACAAGTAAAAAAATAAAAATAAAAATTGAAAAATTTTGGGGTGATTAGTGGTTCCAATAGAGTTTTGTGTAAGGCTTGTAATTAGGACTTGCAAAATTGAAGGTTTTAGCATCCCCCACACTTAAATTACACATTGTCCTCAATGTGTCCCAAAAATAAGTTTTTAGGTTGATTGGATGTGTAAAAGGTGTGTTAAAAACAAAAAGAGTAAATTGCCAAAATCGTCCCTGAGGTTTGGGCACGTTCGCCATTTTCGTCCAAAATGACACTTTTGTACCAAATTGCCCCCAAGGTTTGTAACTTTTTGCCATTTTCATCCAAACCACTAACTTAGTTTATTTTTTCTGTTTAGTTGAGAATATTTGGATGAAACTAGCAAATATAAAACCACAGGGACGATTTTGGCAATTTACTCAAACCCTTTTTGATTTCTTTTATTTAATTATTTTTGTTACATATATAATAAAAAAGAATATACATAGAGTTTTTAGAAAAAAAATTAATAGTTTTGTCACATAATTTTTATAAATTTTCATCCAAATCACTAACTCAGTTTATTTTTTCTGTTAAGGTGAAGGATGTTTTAAATTTTATAAAGTAAGATAGAAATTAATTTACAGCTTCTTTATATAAATCAGTTTTATAAAGAGAAAACGTCATTGGTGTGCAAGACATAACAATCGATTACAACTTTTAGTATTTTTATCAGTTATAGAGATAGAAAACAATTGTAAAACGTTACAGATTTTTTAAATGTATTGAGCACCTAGGAAATATGTTGTTAGAAATAAAATATTATTTAATTAAGATTATGAGAGTAACTAATTAATACTTATTCTGAGTGGCTTGAGTAAAGAAACTTTTGGTTCATAGCATTATAATTACAATTTGGTGGGTAATTTTAAGGTTTGGTAACGATACGTTGTTTGATTGGGGGGGGGGGGGGGCATTGTCTCCTGTTTTTACTTAGGATCGAATTTAAAAGAGTAAAAGATGAATTACAAACTTGGTACATATGATAAAAAAAATTATTTGAACTCTTTCAATAAGGTCACCAGCATTTTAGTTTTATAAAATTTTGAGGTTTAAGTAGATTTATTTTTATAAAACTTATCTATATAAAAAATTAGAAATTAATTTCTGTCTTAGTTTATAAACATCTTTCGCCTTAATAGAAAAATGAACTTAGTTAGTAGTTGGATGAAAATTTATAAGAATTATGTGACAAAGCTATTATTTTTTTCATATAAAAATTGCATGTATATTCTTTTTTTATTTTATATCTAACAAAATTAATTAAATAAAAGAAATTTAAAAGAGTTTGAGTAAATTGCCAAAATCGTCCCCGTGGTTTTATATTTGCCAGTTTCATCCAAATATCCCCAACTTAACAGAAAAAATAAACTAAGTTAGTCGTTTGGATGAAAATGGTAAAAAGTTACAAACGTTGGGGACAATTTGGTACAAAAGTGTCATTTTGGACGAAAATGGCAAACCTGCCCAAACCTCACGGACGATTTTGGCAATTAACTCAAACAAAAATTTATGTTACTGGGCATCTGGACACGGCCCCGTGTTGGGTGAACACGGCCCCGTGCTCAAAGTGCCAGTAACGAGAACTTACAGAAGGTGGACACGGGGGCGTGTCGGCTGAGCATGACCCCGTGTCTGGCAAAAATCTGCAGGATTTTGACAAACAGCAGGTCTGGGGTAATGGGCACGGGGGCGTGTCGGCTGGACACGACCCCGTGTAGACGATCTGCAAAGGTGTAAAACAGGTTTCTGGCTTCGGTTTTGCTGTCCCGGCTTTAGTAGCACTAATGTTTAGTACTCTAAGCCTCGTATGTACCTGTTTAACTAATAAATACCACACCAAACCATAGCAAGCATCCTAAATTACCATTGTTCAACCATCCATGTCACAAGTTAAAAAGAAAAAGAAATGCATGAAATAAAAAGTGTTAAAGGAAAGTAATTGTTCAACACATGGCACACAGGCCAGAAATTGTTCATGAGATAAGGGGGGTTAACCTGTTAGACCTCCAACCAGCTGATCCTACCTCCACTCCTTCCGCTCAGTCCATGTCCTCGTCTTCATCATCATCACCTCCTCCGTGCCCCGCCATGTACTCCCGGATGTTCCCAATGTCATCCTGTATATCGGAGATGTTTCTCTCAATTGCTCCGACCTGAGTGTACGTGTTGCTGGTCATGTTATAGGTATTCCTTGTGCATATGAGGTTTTCCTGCAATAAATCATGTAAACTTTGAAAGTTAGGAAAACCGCCTCCTTGAGAGGAGGATTGACCCGGATCACCCTAGGGCTGGTAATGGTATTGAGGAGGAGGTTGGAAGTGTAGAGCGTGGAGGACGAGTGCTTCTTGTGGGTTCCATGCATGCCCCTGGACTCTTTGGAAGCTGACCGTCCCGTCTTCTGCTTTATAAATCAGGTTCATGGAGCGGCAGATGACCATGTCCACTCTTCCCGACCATGGACTCTTTTGGAAAGACCTAGGCATGTTCACGAAATGCTTGAAGAGACGGTATATCCACCCCCAAAGAAAATAGGAGTCGGGGGAGTAGCGAGCTGGTTCCAATGCATGTTTCGGAGCAGGAGGTACGGAACATCAAGGTTGGTACGGGTGTGGATGCAATGAAGGACTAGTAGATCTCGTAACCCTACAACGCCGCTGCTGTCGTGCCTTTGGCTAAGAGAGTAGGTGAGGACCCTGTGGATGTAGCGGTAAAGAGGGTCTCTCAGCTGCGTACTCTTAGTTTGGCTCGGATTGTAGTTGCCATCTCCTATTTGAGCCCAAGCAGCTTGGCGTTGATTTGGTTGAATCTCACGTAGACCCCCGGTGTTTTATTCATCCCCCGCATCTTCCTCCGCATACAACCCAACTATAGACCCAAACTGTGCTATCGAGATTGAGTACACAGTCCCTCCACACCGGAATTCTACCCCATCATTATCGAATGGGTCGGCTCTCGTTTTGAAAGCTAGTGTGCTGTAGAATTCAAGGTTATATTCATGGACTGAATGAAGTCGAGTGCACAGGGCGGCTCTCAGTGGGCCGGTGACCAGGTTGTTAAATTGGTCGAGTTGGTTCACTGCTCCTAGAAGATCCATGCAGACTTGTCGTGGGAACTCCTCCGGCCTGGTTCTAAGCACATCGTATCTTGCTTTAGCATCCAACACATTTGCATTGAACCGCGTGAATTTCTTGGCCATCTGAAAGGAAACACCAAACAATTAGCACGAAACAGTGAAATTTTCGGAGAAAACTGAAAACAGTTGGCTGAACACGGCCCCGTGTTCAGCGGACACGCCCCGAGTTGGCCTGAAATTGGCTGGACACGCCCCCGTGCTCAGCCAGCACGACCCTGTGTCCAGACGTCTGTTTCCCAAAAATCCCAGTTTTTGACCCGGTCCCGAAAACTTGAAAATTTTTGGTCCAGTAGGGGCGGTTTTCCCCGAAAATGAAACCCCAAGTGCCGTTTTTCCCAAAACAAACCGTTTACCCCTTCAATTTTATCTTTTTTGGTTCAAAAACAAGGGTTTGGGGGTTTTGTGAGAATTCGGGCAAATCTACAAACAATACAAGTTGATTTACTTCCTATAACATGTATCTATATTAATGCTAACAGATCTAAGCAAAAATTTGAGGCTCGATCCGGATGAAGTTCAAGAACCCTAGATTTTCCCCAAATTTTTGATGTTAAACTACATGCAAGTGCTTAATCTAACTACTAATGATGATAGGATCATACCTTGATGTTGTTAGAAGTAGAGGAGACGTTGAAATCTAGCAGAAAAATCGCCTGAGCCAGAGAGTTTTCAGGGAAATGGGGCGTGTGGAATAAAGAAACTGTTATGAAAAAGGGGTTTTATCCCGACAGTTGCGCGGACACGGCCCCGTGTCCAGTGGACACGACCCCGTGGGCAGGCAATTTTGATTTTTTTTTATATAAGTGCTCGTGTGAGTGCCATGTTTCCTAAAAACGTGGTTAGAAGACTTACCGATTTAGATGTCACCCTGCTTGTTCGCAACTTACCAGGTATGATGTTGATGCTTTCATTCTTCGACCGTTTGAAGCGAGATTTCTTCTTCCTCATCCTCAATGAATCCTTGATAGAGCTTCAGCCGTTGGCCATTGACTTTAAATGGAATTCCATTCCGAGATTTAATTTCTACTGCACCGTGAGGGAAAATATGGGTGATGGAAAAAGGTCCTAACCACCTAGACTTTAATTTACCAGGAAATAATCGAAGTCGTGAATTAAACAATAGGACTTGATCTCCTACTCGAAATTCATTAGGAATGTGTTTATCATGCAAATTTTTCATTCTTTCCTTATAAATTTCGGAGTTAGAGTATGCATAATTCCTTAGTTCGTCTAATTCATTTAATTGACAAAATCGGTTTTTACCGGCAAATTCTAAATCTAAGTTTACATTTTTAATTACCCAGTAGGCGTTGTGTGCAATTTCTACTGGCAAATGACAGCTTTTTCCATAAACGAGCTTATATGGGGTTGTACCTATTGTGGTTTTATAAGCAGTTCGAAAGGTCCATAAAGCATCATCTAATTTATCGGCCCATTCCTTTTTATTTAACCCTACGGTTTTTTTGAGTATTCGTTTTAAACCTCTATTAGTCACTTCGGCTTGTCCGTTAGTTTGAGGGTGATATGCTGTTGAGACCCGGTGATAGACCCTATATCTTGTTATGATTTATTCAAGTTGATGGTTACAAAAATGGGTACCTCTATCACTTATTAATGCTTAAGGTGTTCCAAAACGAGAGAATAATTTTTTCAGAAATCTTACCATGACTCTTCCATTGTTTGTTGGAAGTACCTCGGCCTCGGCCCATTTAGACAAGTAATCTACCGCCACAAGTATATATTTGTTTCCTTTTGACGGTGGGAAGGGTCCCATAAAGTCGAGTCCCCACACATCAAAAATTTCATAAACAAGAATGCCTTTTTGTGGCATTTCGTTTTTGGAAGAAATATTACCTGTTCTTAGGCAAGCGTCACATGTCTTGACAAGACTTTGGGCGTCTTTATAAATGGTTGGCCAATAAAACCCTAAATCAAATACCTTTCGTGCGATACTGGCGGCACCATGATGTCCTCCGTATGGACCTTCATGACAATGGCGGAGAATTCTTCTTGCTTCACTACCATGTACGCATCGGCGGATGAGTTGATCAGCACACATTTTGAAAAGATAAGGATCTTCTAAAAAATAATGCTTCACATCGGCAAAGAATTTTTTTCCTTTGATGATGTGGCCATCTTTTTGCGACTATACAGCTAGCTAGGTAGTTAGCATAGTCGGCGTACCATGGCTCTTCTCGATATTCCACCATTTCCAGGGACTCCGTTGGAAATTTTTCGTTGATATGCTCGTCCCTGGTTGCCTCCAAAGCTGGGTCTTCTAAGCGCGAAAGATGATCTGCTGCGGTGTTTTCTGCTCCTCTTTTGTCCTTGATTTCAATATCAAATTCTTGGAGGAGTAGAATCCACCGAATCAAACGCGGTTTAGCATCCTGTTTCTTGAAGAGATATCGAATGGCTGCATGATCTGTATAGACTCTTATTTTAGAAAGAACAAGATAAGAACGAAATTTATCAAAAGCAAATACCACGGCTAGTAATTCTTTTTCTGTTGTTGTATAATTTTCTTGTACATCGTTAAGTGTTTTACTAGCGTAATTAATTGAGTGAAAATGCTTTTCTTTTCTTTGTCCCAAGACAGCTCCAACTGCAAAGTCACTTGCATCACACATGATTTCGAAAGGCAATTTCCAATCAGACGCTATCATGATAGGTGCATTGACTAGAATTTCCTTTAGTGTTAGAAATGCTTGGTTGCAATCCTTGTCAAAGATGAAAGGGGCATCTTTTTCAAGTAATTTTGTTAGAGGCCTTGAGATTTTAGAAAAGTCTTTGATAAATCGCCTATAAAATCCAGCATGCCCTAGGAAACTTCTGATAGCTCTAACGGAGGATGGGGGTGGCAATCGAGAAATAGTGCCTATTTTGGCTCGATCAACCTCCATTCCTTCGCTTGAGATTTTGTGACCGAGTATTATTCCCTCCGTTACCATGAAATGGCATTTTTCCCAATTAAGGGCGAGGTTAGTTTCCTCACATCGGGATAGCATTTGTTCAAGGTTATCGAGGCATTGGTCGTATGAATCTCCAAAGATAGAAAAGTCGTCCATGAAGACTTCCATTGTCTTTTCTATCATGTCATGGAAGATGGCCACCATGCAACGTTGGAAGGTTGCGTGGGCATTGCATAGACCAAATGGCATGCGTCGATAAGCAAAAGTTCCATAGGGACATGTAAATGTTGTCTTTTCTTGGTCTTCGGGTGCTATCGGGATTTGAAAGTAACCTGAAAAACCATCCAAGAAACAATAAAATTTATGACCAGATAATCTTTCTAACAATTAATCAATGAAGGGTAAAGGAAAGTGATCTTTCCTTCTTGCTTCGTTTAATCGCCTATAATCTATACATACCCTCCATCCTGTGACGGTTCTCGTTGGTATTAATTCATTTTTTTTCTCATTCGTTATTACCGGCATACCTCCTTTCTTTGGAACTACTTGTACGGAACTTACCCAAGGACTATCGGAGATAGGGTAAATAAGTCCGGTGTCAAGTAATTTGATGACTTCGTTTTTAACCACTTCTTGGACATTTGGATTTACTCTTCGTTGTGGTTGTATTACCGATTTATAGTCATCATTCATTAAAAATTTTTGTGTGCACATGGAAGGACTTATTCCTTTAATATCTACAAGCTTCCAAGCGATCGCATTTTTGTGTTTTTTTCAAAAGTGTAATTAATTTTTCTTTTTCTAAGCTAGATAATTTAGATGAAATAATTACAGGTAATTTACCATCTTTGTCTAGAGAGGCATATTCCAAACCTTTCGAAAGTTCTTTGAGCTCAAGAGGTGGGTCTTTCGGAGACTCCTTATTTGGTTGCTCATTTTTATCAAGAACTTTAAAAGTTTGTTCTATGGCGACCTCTTCTTCAACAAAGTGGTCAATCTTTTCACTTGTATCGGTTGATTCATCTTCATCTTCAATTAGGGGGTCATTATTGCCGAATGGATATTTCATTGAACGCTCAAGATCGACACTCTTTTTAAATGCCCCTAATTGAATAGATAGATTGTTGTGCTTCTGATTTTTCAAAGCTTCGTGGGTTTTTACAAAAGGCTGTCCCAACACTATAGGAGCGTCATCAAGGATGACAAAGTCGGTTGGGATTACCATTTGATTTGTTTGGACCAAGACATCCTCAACTACTCCTATTGATTTTATTACTTTCCGATTGGATAGAAAAATGGGTATTTGAAGTGGAGAAAAATCACTAATACTTAATTTTTTGAAAATGTAGTTTGGCATTACATTAACACAAAGATCTTTATCAATTGTAACATTACTAATAAAGGAGTTTTGAAAAAAAACATGGAACCGGTGTAATGTTGATTTCAAATGGGTCTTCTTTTATTAGAGAGGTTTGATCATTTGTTAAGTTAACGCTTACCGTTTCGTCAATTTTAGTGTTAGTGTTCAACTCTTTTAAAAACTTAGTATGAGTGGGTACTAAACAATGATTTTCGAAAGAAGGTGACAAGAGATTAATTTTTTCAAAATTAGACTCTTCTTGAATTTTAACGTTGTTGGACTCACCTTTTTCTTTGTTTAACTCATGTGTTGGTTTTTCACTTACTTGTTCTTCCATTTTTACATTTTCAACTATCTCTTCTTTATTACAAGTTAGCTCTTCTCTTGCGTGGGACTCCTCTTCCCTTGCGCGAGATTCTAGTATGCAACGTTCGATAGTTTTAATGTGTTCTATTATCCTATCGGCTATGTCGGTGATAGAGTAAGGATCAGGATCCTCAAAGCTTGAATCCGGATGTTCGATCCTTTGTTCCTAATAATACTCATATGAAGTAGATGGTTCACACCATTGTTCTTCATTGTAAGTATATGATGGATAAGGGTCGTAAATTTGTTCTTCATAATACTCATATGAGGTGGGTTGTTCACGCCATGGTTTCTCATAATAAGCATATGAAGGTGGAGGCTCATATTGTGGTTCCTCAAAGTATGAGTATGAAGGCTCATACCTTGGTTCATCAAAATATGAGTATGAGGGAGAAGGTTCATACCTTGGGTCTTCATAGGATGTGTATGAAGTCGATGGCTCGTACCTGGGCTCCTCATAGTAGGTGTATGAAGTGGATGGTTGAAATAAGTCACAATATTGAACCGAGTGCGGGTCACCACAAATGGTGTAATAGTCCTCACTATAATCATCCTCCTCATAGGTGTAGTTGTAATCTCCTGAGTATTGATCCATAAGAATCACTCAGCAGACCACAACAGAGTCTCGAGACAAGAAAACAAAAATAAAAACGAAAACAGAGGCTGGACACGGCCCCGTGTTCAGTGAGCACGGCCGGTGTTCAGGATCTGTATCTGGGCGTTTGAATAAAAGTTACTGGTTTTGTGCAGCACGGGGGTGTGTTTAGTGAGCACGACCCCGTGTTCAGACTCTGTATCTGGGTGTTTTTATGAAAAATATGCAGCAAGGCCCCGTGTTCAGTGAGCACGGCTGGTGTTCAGGATCTGTATCTGGGCGTTTGAATAAAAGTTACTGGTTTTGTGCAGCACGGGGGCGTGTTCAGTGAGCACGACCCCGTGTTCAGACTCTGTATCTGGGTGTTTTTATGAAAAATATGCAGCAAGGCCCCGTGTTTAGTGAGCACGGCCCGTGTTCAGTTTACTGTAAATGCAAAACTAACTAAAATGCAGAAAAAATGTGCGCGCGTTTTGAAAAAGTTTTGAAAAACTGATTAGACCGTCGATTTTAAGCTTTCTTAAAATCCTTGTTTACCCGGCAACGGCGCCAAAAACTTGATGAGCGTGTGGTGTTATATAATTTATAGTTATATTTTTAGCCCTTTTTACACGTTAGTCAAGTTTTAAATTTATAAAACACGATATTTTACTAACACCAAACACACATATGGGCAAATGCACCCATCGTGAGCGTAGTATAGTGTTGGTAAGATACCGAGGTCGTCCAATGACACAAGAGATTTTAATAACGGTTTATCCTCAACATATAATCAAATCAAAAGTTTAGAAAAATGTTTTAAACTAGAAAATAAAAACTAAAAATGCTGAAAGATAAAAAGAAAAATAAAAGTAAAAACAGATAGACAAGATGAATCACTTGGATCTGACTCGTGTTTAGTGTAACCTTTGATTATTTCCGCACTTTTTCACTTTTTAAGAGATTATCTTAGTTATTGTAGTAGGCCCCTCTTTTGAAGTACCCTCAACCCAGTAGTTTGAGTCAGCAATGATACAATCCTAAAGTTGAAAGATAATTAATTAAGTTATTAATGCGTAATGTGGTAGGCCCCTCTTTTGAAGGTGACGTTACCCTTGGCTAAGTAGTTTGAGTCAGCAGGGATACAATCCTAAAAGTCGGGTTAAAGTTTTAATAGTAGCTTACATATGAGGGGATCAAGGAGTTCGGACCCCCGCCATCCAATATCAGTGGGTATTGAAGGAGGTCCTACTAAAGTTGACCCAGGTCCTTGCAGGATCTATACACTGAACAAGGCAAGACTCTTACCAAACCATTCCCTTAACCCCCGACCAGGTAGCCAACATATCTCCATATAGACCGTGGAGATATGAATGGTTAAAATAATTTATTTTATATAGACAGTAAAATAACGCCAAGACACCACGGATAAATGTTAAGGAAGATTCACCTTCAACATAAGAAACTAGTTATTAAAGTCATTAATACATAACCAAATAAAAAGTGCGAAAAGATTAAAAATAAAAAGTATTACACTAGACAGTTGTCTTCACCAAATGATGTAAGAGACTTAGGCAAACATGGCCTTTGATTGTCAAGAACTCTTACGATCAATCTTGGATCCCGAGACTACTCACACACTCTATGATGGATGATGGATGATGGTGGTGGATGTGGGTTGTGATGGTGGTGGTGGGTGGGTGAAGTGTGAGAGAGGTGGTTTGCCAAGGGATGGTTTGCAAATGAGCCAAGCACCCCGATTTATAGCCTGCACAGAAGCCCGGACACGGCCCCGTGTCCACCCATCTTCTCTTTCTTCATTAAATGCAGTTTGTCTGCAATGGTTGACCACGCCCCCGTGTCCGCTGGGCACGACCCCGTGTGCAGAAGCGTATCTGTACTATCAAGATTTTCCTAGATTCTGCGAATCTTAGAGTTGACCACGGCCCCTTGTCCGCTGGACACGCCCCCGTGGTGGGTGATCGAAGCTTCTACAACTTTGTCTTTTCTACAGACACTTGGGCACACCCCCCGTGCTCATTGAGCACGGGGCGTGTTCAGCCTTCTGTTCTCTTTTTTTTTGCTTGGGAAGATGCTGTCGGGGGGTCGGGCATGCCACGTTTATTCATTTTCTTGTATTTATGTTAGATTTAGCTGTCTTTTTGCTTCTTTTGTCGGGGGGTTAGTTTTATGCCACATTTGATGTAATTTATATGTTGCATTTTGCACACATCAGTATTGAGTATTGATTTCATGATAATGATACTTAGAACCGTCATAGGAATACATGAAAAACAATCTAAAACATTTAATGTTTCGCTTAGCGATTTTCTACATAAAATACGCTAAACTGCGTAGCCTGTTTCGGGACTTTAAATTATTGAAACTTTACATTTTCAGAGTCTAAAACGAAGTATCCGGAAATAGATTTCAAACAGAAGTGGTTTCGTATTTTTCGGACAGGTCTAGGTATTTTTAGTGGAATTGTTCATAAAACTGCTATGAGCTGCCATTTTCTGTAGAAAATGCAGCAAACGTTTTGCGTTATAACTCGGTGTGTGTTTACCGTTTGAATATGAAAATGTTACTGTAGATTCTAGGGATCAGACATGCAATTTTGTTTTTGGTTTCGCGCCAATCGGATACACATATATTTTTATATAAATTTTTCGGCAAACCTGATCAGATTACGTCAAAACTGATCATTGTTTGGCGCAAGATTTTTCACGAAAAATCTGTAAGGAATTTGGTCACCAAATTTTAATACAATGGTCTTTGGTACGATTGAAAGGTTCTGTAATTTTTCAGGAACTATCTGGTTCCCGAACGACCCCGATTAACGCACCGCAAATTGTCCGAAAATGCACCTAAAAGCTGAAATTTTATGATAAGATTTATTATGTGATTTGTGACAAAAATGTGGCCACTATTTCGAATAGCGACACTTTGCACGCATGTGTACATATATATATATATATATATATATATATATATATATATATATATATATATATATATATATATATAATATTTTACGTGCTACGTGTTAGATACGTGTAGGATCCGCGTTTCTGTGTGAGTTCACACACTAATTTTTAACCGGTAATCATGTTAGGACGTGAGTGACCTGTTCCACTCCGCACCGACTTTCCGTCTTTTAACCAAGCAAACTAAGGTGAGTTCACTACTCTCTTTACAAGCATGCATCCAGTTGGAACAAACAAACAAACTTGCATCCCTGTAGGGGATACTTTACAAACCCATGTCCTTGCAGGGGATATGAGGCAGATTTAAGTAAATGTCGTTGTTGGATAATACACTCACTTCTATCACTTAAGTCCCATCTTACTACCGAACTAGTTGCTTGTAGGGAAACGGTTGCTTGTAGGGCAACGGGGTTATTAGTTGATAGCGCTATTAGGTTTGGCACCCTCACGACGTACCTGGATAGGATGGGCGTGAACTAATGACCTTAACCACATGACCAATGTTTGATAGAGCATTGGGGAAGGGCAAACAAACAGCCGTCTTGCGTTATCGATTTATTATCAACATGTCTTAAAACTAAACACTTGGTAACTAAACGTGTAACAAAACGTTGAACTCGCCAGCTTTATGCTGATACACTTTCTCTGCATGCATGCAGGCCATTAGGTACACTGATATGGGACTTGCTGTCTGGGAAGCTGTAGTAGTCATGGGTCGTGGCGATTGGATAGACACTCGAAGATTGGATTGTTTTCTAAACTTCATACGTTTAACTTATTGAAAAATATTTAATGCTTCCGCTGAATATGTTTGATTTTCAAAACTGATGTTTTGGTGTTATAATTCTCATTAAATGGAAATTTCTATTTATTTTTACTTATGGTTCAATGTGATTAGTGTCTAGATCCTGGTACGTCACACACCTCGCGGGGGTTCTCGTTGGTGGTATTTTTGGGGGTGTAACAGTTTGGTATCAGAGCCACTGGTTATAGTGAACTAGGTTTTAAAATGTTTTCATAAAACCAGACTATAACCAAACAGTACTGAAAACGACCATGACACTCAGCTCCAGATTGCAAGGTTCGTCTTTTATTTACTTTATGCATTACCCACCTAGCGTACACTCACTCACGATATTACGTGAAACTACATACTTGACACTACGATATGATTACATGTGCTGCTTGTTTGTGATATGATGCTTGATAGTGTGATACTACCCTTAGACTTTCGTGATCCCTAGTTCTGTGATATCCTTCGTTTTGTTACTCGAATATAGGGAACCTTTTAGCATGAGTTAAGAGGAACTGGGATAAACATGCAAAATGCATTATCATTATCATTATGGGTGTACACATAACAATAATGTGGGGTGTATGTGAGTCCCAGTGAGGCTTAACAAGTGCGAAGAGGGTTCCGTCCATTATCCAACATAATGGTAGAATTCCGTAATCTATAGAAGGTCATAGTGATGACTGACTTCTACTCAATCGTGATCCTTACTTTTTCAACTCTTCCTATATAGAATCATGAGCGGACGTGGTAGACGTAATAGTGGACGCGGTGGTGGCCGCGGCGGTGGACGTGGCAACATTGTGATGACTCAAGCGGAGTTGACGGATCTTATTAACACGCGGGTGGCTGAAGCTTTGGCAGCTCCACATGCTGGTACGATACATGCCAGGCAAGGCATAATCCTTAGTTGTTTTATTCGACTCTCATTCATACGTCGTATTTTTCCTTTGTTTTAGGTCAACATGCGAACCAAAACCAGAACAATCCACCTGTGTGTACATTCAAAGCATTTATGGATTGCAAGCCACAGACTTTCAGTGGAGCCGAAGGTCTTGTGGGACTACTCCGTTGGTTCGAGAAAGCTGAATCTGTCTTTGCTATGTGTAACTGTCCAGCTGGGGACAGAGTGAAGTATGCTTCGGGCACCTTGGAGGATGGTGCCTTAACTTGGTGGAATGCTCAGGTGCAGATGTTAGGCATTGAGATGGCAAACGCTACTACTTGGGATGATTTTAAGGAACTGGTGAGAGAGGAGTACTATCCTCGTGATGAAGTGCAAAAGTTGGAGAACGAATACTACAACTTGAAAATGGTGGGGTCAGAGATCGAGGCTTATACGAAACGATCTCATGAGCTAGCAAACATGTGTCCTAACCTATCACGACCACCACACCGGAGAATCGAACTGTACATCAAAGGTTTGGTGCCGCAAGTCAAAGGCTTGGTTACTGCAGCAAATCTTGACAATTTACCACGAATCATCCAATTAGCTCACAAGATCACCAACCAAGAGGTGGAGCATGGCTCGCTACCCCCACGTATTGCTACTACTACCTCTACCGCTGACAACAAGCGTAAATGGAATGATGTGGATAAGGTGACCAACTCAAACCAGTCACAAAAGAAGCCTGACAACAACAGTCGCAGTTTCAGCCAATCATCTTCGGTCAACCAAAATCAGAACAACAGTCAAACTACAGGCTCTTATGTGGGAAAACAGCCGAAGTGCAGCAAGTGCAACTACCACCACTATGGCCCATGTACTCGAACATGTCAAAGGTGTGACAAGGTGGGTCATATGGCGAAAGACTGTAGAGCTCCATACCCAAAGCAGCAACATCAATAGCCCCAACAACAACAGAGACAACAACCACAGCAGAACCGAGGTAATCAAAAGGGATGTTACCAGTGTGGCAACGGAGGGCATTTCAAGAAGGATTGCCCACAATTGAATCAGAATGCCAACAACAATGGGAACAATAATCGCCCGAATAACAACAATGTGGGGAACAACAACAATGGAAACAATGGTGGAAATGGCGCTCGTGGGAGAGTGTTTACAATCGGGGCAGGTGATGCTAGGAACGATGGCAACGTTGTGACTGGTACATTTTCTGTCAACGATAGTTTCGCCTCTGTATTATTTGACTCTGGTGCCGACTGGAGCTATGTGTCTTTGGGGTTTAGTCGACAGTTAGGGTTAACCCCAACACCTCTCGAAACCAAACACGTAGTTGAACTGGCTGATGGTAAGTCAATTGAAGCCTCACACGTTCTCATAGGGTGCAAACTCAATCTCTTAGGTCAAGTGTTCAACATTGAACTTCTCCCCGTCACTCTTGGTAGCTTTGATGTAGTCGTTGGTATGGACTGGTTGTCCAAACACCTAGCCTATATACTTTGTAAAGAGAAAATCATGCGCCTACCTCTCTCTAGTGGAGAACCACTGTCTGTTCAGGGTCATCGAAGTGATGCGGCAGTTAGCATCATTTCAGCTATGAAAGACCAGAAGTGTTTGTAGAAGGGCTGCCCTGCAATTCTTGCGCTTGTTACTGATACTCAGCCCGAGGAAAAGAGAATTGAGGATATACCAGTTGTCCGTGAGTTTCCTGACGTTTTTCCTGTGGAACTTCCAGGTCTACCTCCACACCGTCAGGTGGAGTTTCTGATTGATCTTACACCCGAAGCAGCCCCGATTGCTCGTGCTCCTTATCATCTTGCACCAGGGGAGTTGTAAGAACTATCTAATCAACTCCAAGAACTGTTGGATAGAGGCTTTATCCGACCTAGCTCTTTACCTTGGGGAGCCCTAGTGCTATTCGTGAAGAAGAAAGACAGGTCTTTTCGCATGTGTATTGACTACCGTGAACTCAACAAGATGACAGTCAAGAACTATTATCCTTTACCCCGCGTCGATGATCTGTTTGACCAGCTGCAAGGGTCAAGCTTGTATTCGAAAATTGATATAAGATCGGGCTATCATCAGATAAGACTCTGAGAGGAGGATGTACCAAAAACAACTTTCTGAACGCGGTATAGCCATTACGAGTTTTTGGTCATGCCATTCGGGTTAACCAACGCACTAGCAGTCTTCATGGATCTCATGAATCGTGTGTGCAAACCGTATCTTGACGATTTCGTCATCGTATTTATTGATGACATTCTGATCTACTCTATGAGTAAGGTGGACCACGAGTGGCACTTGCGTCTTATCTTGGAGCTCCAGAGGAAGGAGCAACTTTACGCGAAATTCTCCAAGTGTGACTTCTGGATTCGAGAAAGTACACATCCTTGGTCACATAGTTAACGAGCTGGGAATACATGTGGATCCCGCTAAAATCAATTCTATCAGAAATTTGGCTGCACCAAAGAATCCTTCGGAGGTGCGGCAATTTCTTGGTCTCGCTGGATACTATCGAAGATTCATTGAGGGGTTCTCGAAGATCGCTCAACCTCTTACCACGTTAACACAGAAAGGGGTTGTATATTTTTGGGGAACAAAACAAGAAGACGCCTTCCAACTTCTAAAGCAAAAACTCTGCAGTGCACCCATATTGTCGTTACCCGATGGGACATATGGTTTTGTAGTATACTGTGATGCTTCTATCCAGGGTCTCGGTTGTGTCCTGATGCAGCGCGAGAAGGTGATTGCATATGCTTCTCGACAGTTGAAGGTCCATGAGAAGAATTACATGACTCATGACTTAGAGTTGGGAGCCGTGGTCTTTGCACTAAAAATTTGGAGGCATTACTTGTACGGTACTAAATGCACTATTTATACCGACCACAAGAGCCTTGAGCATATCTTTGACCAGAAAGAGTTAAATATGCGACAACGTCCCTGGGTGGAACTCCTGAACAATTACGACTGTGAAATCAAGTATCATCCAGGCAAAGCCAACGTTGTAGCTAATGCCCTTAGTCGAAAGGAAACGAAACCTAAACATGTTCGATCTTTGCAGCTCACCATTCACTCCAGCCTCCCTGACCAGATGCGTTCTGCCTAAACTGAAGCGTTGATGGAAGAAAATCTTAAAGCCGAATCTCTGCGAGGCATGGAAAAACAACTCACAGAAAAATCTGACGGTATTCGTTATTTCATGGAGCGAACATGGATTCCTTCATTCGGTAACCTTAGAGAGCTTGTGATGGACGAAGCACACAAGTCTCGATACTCTATTCATCTGGGTTCTGATAAGATGTATCAGGATCTAAAGACCTTGTACTGGTGGCCGGGCATGAAAGCCCACATAGCGATATACGTGAGCAAATGTTTGACTTGCGCAAAAGTCAAGGTGGAATACCAAAAACCATCTGGTTTGCTTCAGCAACCAGAAATACCCATGTGAAAATGGGAACAGATTGCCATGGATTTCATCACCGGTCTACCTAGGATTCAAAACGGGAATAATACCATTTGGGTAATTGTTGATCGTCTCACAAAATCAGTACACTTCCTTGCGATCAAGGAAACTGACAAGTTTTCGCAGCTTGCTGCCATTTACTTGAAAGAGGTGGTTTCTAGGCATGGGGTGCCAACCTCTATCATCTCTGATCATGATCCGCGTTTCATATCCGAATTTGTGGCAAGCGATGCACAAATCATTTGGCTCACGTCTTGACATGAGCATTGCTTATCACCCTCAGACGGATGGTCAAAGTGAGTGAACCATCCAGACACTCGAAGACATGCTGCGAGCATGTGTGATCGATTTTGGTAAAGGGTGGGAAAGACACCTGCCGTTGGTAGAGTTTTCCTACAACAACAGTTACAATTCCAGTATTCAGGCAGCTCCGTTTGAGGCATTGTATAGGCGGAAATGCCGATCTCCTCTTTGTTGGGCTGAAGTGGGTGACAGTCAAATCACAGGCCCAGAACTTGTACTTGAAACCTCTGAGAAGATTGTTTAGATCAGAAATCATATGGCGGCAACACGTGATCGCCAGGATAGCTACGCTGACAAGCGTAGGAAACCCTTGGAGTTCACTGTAGGCGATCGTGTTCTATTGAAAGTTTCACCCTGGAAGGGTGTGGTGCGCTTTGGGAAGCGCGACAAGCTTAATCCACGTTACGTTGGGCCATTCAAGATTCTGGAAAGAATCGGTAAGGTGGCCTAAAGACTTGAGTTGCCTGCTGAACTCGGTAATGTTCACGATGTTTTTCACATTTCTAACTTGAAGAAGTGTTTATCTGATGAAACATTTGTGGTACCTTTGCAAGAGCTAAAGATAGATGACAAGTTACAATTTGTTGTGGAACCTATCGAAATCATGGATAGGGAAGTTAAGGTTCGTAAACAAAATCAAATTCCAATCGTGAGAGTTCGTTGGAACTCAAGGCATGGACCGGAGTTCACGTGGGAACGCGAGGATCAGATGAAACTCAAGTATCCTCAATTGTTCAAAACTGCTGAATCAAGTTCGGGTGCAACAGATGAATTTCGGGACAAAATTCCCTTTCAAATTGGGGATGATGTGGCGCCCTAGGAAAATCCACAGTCATCTTGATCTATCACTTCACTTCGCTTTGACTGCTTATCAAATTTCGGGACGAAATTCTGCTATCAGGGGGATGATGTGACAGCATGGGATTTTCTCGCACAATTCCAACAACACAACTCTTATGCTCATGCATGCTTAACTTGTGCTTACTCAATTTTCGGGATGAAAATTCTTTCAACTTGGGGATAATGTGACATCACAGAAAACCAGGTATCCTTCTTGGCTCAAATTCTCGATACGTGTTTATAACTTAGTTTATTTGTTTGAACTGACCCGAACCGTCTAAACCATGGCATAACTCGCGTAACCCGATACCTATGAGACCTGGACCGTAACTTGATTAATATATATTAAATTAATTAAGTTGACACTTAACTATATTATTATTAGTAAAAGAAATATATAATAATAATAATGATATATGTGTTCATGGATGCAACTAGGCATATAATATGGTTAGTAAAAAAAAAGAAATAACATATATCTAAATATGTTGTTTACATTGACATCCTGCCCACTCCCACTTTTCAACTAGCTTTGGCCCATCTAACAAATCCTAGCCCCAACCCATTGCCCCTTATCTAGTTACGTAACCTTCTATGATCATAATCCTTAAATACCCGCGTCCCCCATAAATCGTCCTCATCTTCTTCTTCGTTGATAAACCCTACGGCATCCAGAAAACTGCTACTCCCCTCCATCTCGTGCAAAGGTTAACGAGTAACCATCCTCTCAAGACCACCATCATCATCGGTAAGCCCGATTCATCTCGTAACTTCGATTTAAAAACGCGTTGTCTCGGTTCGGTCCGACCTTAGCTTCGTTTAGTGCCTATATTTTAGTGAATACATGAAAACTATATGAAACTGTTGTTTATTATTCATGCGATGATATATTTGAAACTAGATGATTGATATGGATATAAACTATACATGCTCGATGATACGTATATGAAACTACATGAAACTGTTGGTGAAACTATATGTGTACGAATATATATATATAATTGAAAGCTCTTGTTGATTTTATGAAAAGTGTGAGTTATGAAAGCTGCTGATTTGTAATTACATATAAGCTCTTGTTGATTAGTGAATATATGAAAATCATAGGTGTGGCTGTATGTAAGAAAAGTTTGAGTTATGATTTTCGAAATATATATGGTATTGATACTTGATCTTGATCGTGAATGCATATGTGTTTATAGATAAGTATTAACATGCAACTGTGAAGTATGATTTTATGTAATATGTTGGTATTGAGTATTGATTTCATGATAACGATACTTAGAACCGTCATAGGAATACATGAAAAACAATCTAAAACAAGTAATGTTTCGCTTAGCGATTTTCTGTAGAAAATACGCTGACTTGCGTAGCCTGTTCTGGGACTTTAAATTATCGAAACTTTATGTTTTCAGAGTCTAAAACCAAGTATCCGGAAATAGCTTTCAAACAGAAGTGGTTTCGTATTTTTTGGACAGCTTTAGCTATTTTTAGCGGAATTGTTTATAAAACTGCTATGAGCTGCCATTTTCTGCAGAAAATGCAGCGAACGTTTTGCATTATAACTTTGTGTGTGTTTACTATTTGAATATGAAAATGTTACTGTAGATTCTAGGGATTATACATGCGATTTTTTTTGGTTTCGCGCCAATTTGATACACAGATATTTTTAAATAATTTTTTTGGCAAACCTGATCAGATTACGTCAAATCTGATCATGGTTTGGCGCAAGATTTTTCACGAAAAATCTTTAAGGAATTTGGTCACCAAATTTTAATACAATGGTATCTGGTTCGATTGAAACGTTTTTTAATTTTTCAGGAACTATCTGGTGCCTGAACGGTCCCAATTAACGCACCGCAAATTGTCCAAAAATGCACCTAAAAGCTGAAATTTTGTGACAAGATTTATTATGTGATTTGTGACAAAAATGTGGCCACTATTTCGAATAGCGACACTTTGCATGCATGTGTACATATATATATATATATATATATATATATTATAATATTTTACGTGCTACGTGTTAGATACGTGTAGGATCCGCGTTTCCGTGTGAGTTCACACACTAACTTTTAACCGGTAATCTTGTTAGGACGTGAGTGACCCGTTCCACTCCGCACCTACTTTCCGTCTTTTAACCGAGCAAACTAAGGTGAGTTCACTACTCTCTTTACAAGCATGCATCCAGTTGGAACAAACAAACAAACTTGCATCCCTGTAGGGATACTTTACAAACCCATGTCCTTGCAGGGGATATGAGGCAGATTTAAGTAAATGCCGTTGTTGGATAATACACTCACTTCTATCACTTAAGTCCCATCTTACTACCGAACTAGTTGCTTGTAGGGTAACGGGGTTATTAGTTGATAGCGCTATTAGGTTTGGCACCCTCACGACGTACCTGGATAGGACGGGCGTGAACTAATGACCTTAACCACATGACCAATGTTTGATAGAGCATTGGGAAGGGCAAACAAACAACCGTCTTGCGGTATCGAGTTATTATCAACATGTCTTAAAACTAAACAATTGGTAACTAAACGTGTAACAAAACTGTGAACTCGCCAGCTTTATGCTGATACACTTTCTCTGCATGCTTGCAGGCCATTAGATACACTGATATGGGACTTGCTGTCTGGGAAGCTGGAGTAGTCATGGGTCGTGGCGATTGGATAGACACTCGAAGATTGGATTGTTTTCTAAACTTTATATGTTAAACTTATTGAACAAAATTTAATGCTTCCGTTGAATATGTTTGATTTTCAAAACTGATGTTTTGGTTACAATTCTCATTAAATGGAAATTTCTCTTTTTTTTACTTATGGTTCAATGTGATTAGTGGCTAGATCCTGGTACGTCACACGCCTCGCGGGGGTTCCCGCTGGTGGTATTTTTGGGGGTGTGACAATGTTGATCATTTATTTACGGGTTGTCGTATCGCGATTAAGGTGTGGAATGGTATCGCTCGGTGGGTGCACATGCCGAATATTTATTTATTTTCTATCATGGACGTTTTGCAAGCGGTGGACCACTCGGGATTATCCAAGGGTAAAAGGGAGATAGTATATGGTATATTTGTCTTAACTTGTTGGCGCATATGGAAGGCCCGGAACGAAAAGGTGTTTAACAACATTAGTAGAAACGTGGCTGAGATTGTTTCTGATGTAAAATCGTTGGGCTTTCTTTGGTTTAGTTGTAGAAGTAAGAATAGTGTGGTGGATTCGAAGGGTTGGAAGTTTTTTTAATTTTGAAGTGATGTGTTTGGTCTGAGTGCGGGTCTCTCCGTCTTGGAGATTCCAGTCTTTCGGTTTTATTGAAGTTAACTTTTCAAAAAAAACTTAATAACAAATATAATCACATCCGTATAGATACAAACATGCATATACGTACACATACATACATACGTATGTACGTACGTACGTACGTACGTACGTAATACGTACATACATACGTACGTACGTACATACATACATACATACATACATACATACATACATACATACATACATACATACATACATACATACATACATGCATGCATACTTATATACATACTCACATTATACTATGCATACACCCACATTGTTATGTACATTTAGTATTTAAAATAAGAATAATTATATAGGTTGTTTCTTACACATTTGTGACAAATCCTTAAATGTCGTCAGAAATGTGTCACAACTTGCAATGGATTTAAGCATTTTGTCATAAATGCGTAGGAAATTGTATTCATACTTGGATTGTTTCCTTCGCCTTAGTGACAATTATATTTAAAATACGCTTTTTGTCAAGTATATTTTTTATTCAGCAGTATAGGAAATGATAAGGATACTCAGTCACTATTGATCGTCAATTGGTTTCATAGGTAATTAAGTTCAAGTACTTAGAATTATTTGTATTTACAATATCCTTATATGATTTCAGGTCCGAAACTAGAGTTTCGCGTGTAGGGGATATTGACTTCTTCCTAGTGGAGGTAGGACTTCAAAAAGGTCTTGATTTTGTTTTCACTTGTCCTAGACGCACTGCCAAAATCGATCTATGTGATAGTCCCGTGGTAGATGCTTTTTGCTGATGATATTGTGTTAGTTGCTGAAGAAACAGTAATCTAAATTGACCGGAATCAATCAGATCTGGGGTTTGTCTCTGCATAAAAAGGTTAATCACCTCGTCGATTCGATGGTTGGGGACTACTTCACCAGAGAATACTGCGAAACAGAAAGCCGTTAGACTCGCCACGGGGAGAATGGGGGTTCTCTCCGTGACCACCCTCCGGTGTGAGAATAGGTACCGTGATCTCAAAGGAAGAAGATGTGAGATTATACCTGAAGCATCTTATATATAACCGGATTTTGGAGGGAAAATGGGTAACGGAGATAGTAGCGGGAGGTACTTTTCCGTTGGTGGTTATCTCACTTTCTGTTAATGGTTAACTCCACATCCATGCACAAGGATCGTGGGTTTGATCAACGGCTGGGAAGGTGCCACGTGGAAAGTGATTTTGTGTAGATCTTTCTTCAAGTTGTAGCCATCATCATGATTTAGATGAGAGCTCAGGATCGTGACACCTCACATTCAGTTATAATCGAATGGAGCCATGCATGGTGAGCATTTTAGGCCTTCTAGAAGATCTACAGTTGTAAACCATTGCATTACTGTCACGTGTCCATTCCCGTTGTAACAAAAAAAATCCCTTTGTTCAAGTCTTGATTTTAGGCGCGCAGAGATGTTTAGGACTTTATCTTCAAGCCTAACTGTATCCTTGCGCGAGTCCGTGCAAGGGTGTTAGTTGAATATTTGTCTATTTTTCTCCGGTGCATGGTTATCGAAGACTGTTTTTTCCACATATTGTTTAGAACTGCTATGCGGCCGCTCAGGGTCTCTTTCAAGATGCTCTTGGAATAAGGTTATGGTATGGTTCTATGCGCCTGCGCAAGGTTTTTGGGACCATACCCCTTCTAATCCCCCTAGTCCAGTGTTGCTCTTATGCGCCAATGGCAAGTAGGTGGAGCACTGGACTAAAGAAATAAAGTGTGCACTTTTGCTGTTGTAAAGTAGCAAGATCGTTCGGCGCAAGGTATGAAGAAACTTCCTGTAGAAGATATTTCTTGTTTCTTTAAGCTAAGGTTTTCATGATTTCAACTTTTGAAAAACTTGAACCATGGCAGGCAAGTTGGTAAAAGGTACTGTGCTGAGGTTGACATGTGATGGTTAGGTGACAGGCTGTCAATTTTCAGATGTCAAACATTAATTGGGTGTCGTCAAACGTGGTTTCTGTGACAACTCGTATTTTCAAACCTCTCTTTGTACGTTGATGTGACCTGTGTGAACTTTATGAGTTTGACTAATGGGTTGTTTGCACCCAACGTTAAGCTTTAATATGTGGTATGTAATACAAGATGTTGATACGTTATGTATACGTGTATAACTTATGTGAATCGTATAAGCTTAGTCCGATCGCACAACACCTTATGGGCCGTACCTCTAGTTGCACTACTCCTCTTGGCCCAACTCCACTTTGCTTGACCCTTGGCTAAGGACAACTCAATGATTGAGTTCGGCCCACTTCCTAGTATGCGCTCATATATTCCATTTAACACACAAGGATAACCAAACCCTAATTCTTTCCCTCTCTAACCCAAAGATGGCAGCCCCTTCTTTCGGAACTCTTGCAATCGACCAAGCCAACACCTTCTATCCTTCGGTTAGTGCCACATAATTTATTAACTTGTTAATACTTGATACTTGATATTGTAATTGTTATAATATTGAATGATGATTCTGTTTATGTGCAATCGGATCTAACAAATCATATATGTATGATGACACATTCTATAGATGTGAGGTTAATAGTTGATAAAATTGGATAACTATGGTAATCAAAAATGGCGGCCATGTGATCATTGATATTACCGATGACAATTTCTTGTAATATGTGAATTGAATTGAATTAATGTGAATTGAGTTTATGATAGATTGTCAGATCCACTATCTCGGTTCAATAAGAATTGTAATAGGATTGATATTTGGTCAAATAGCAACATGAAATCTATCTACATTTGTCGGTTATGGTGGATTATTTTAATGATGATTTTATGAATAGATGATAGGGACTCACATGTGTAATTGATAATGTTCATATAACTTGGAATTTGCATGTTAATGATCAAGAACCGATTGTATATTAACCGGCTGTGATGTATTGTTATTTGGATGATGATGTATTGTCATGATAATATGAATGGAAAAACCGAATGCTTGTGATATCGGTTGTGATATGTTTACATGAGGATGATGATTATATGATAACGTATTGATATGTTATGTTAGTATGAATAATATGTGAATGGATTTGTCAACCACTATACATAAATCGGTCCAATAACATGTAAGTATGTACTGTTGTCGGCACATGTTAGCCTTGATTATGTGTTGTTATGATATAGGTATGAGAATAATGGTATAACATGAAGTAATCATGGTGTCAGAACCTGTCGGGTAGAGGTGGTCGGCACATGTTGCTGATCAAAGAGGGGTTTCAAATATGTGATTTGTTTATAGTATAAAGCCTCGATTAAAACCAACAAAGTTTCAACCTACTGTTTATTTTAATTGTAAACAATGTTTTGATCGAATAAATGCATGGATGGAAACTGTTAGTCAATATATGGAAATAAGATAAATAATTGCCATTATTGTGAATGTAACTGAATTGCATGAATTGTGGAGAATTTAACCGATCGCACAAGTCGTCCGGATCGCACAAGAGATCCGGACCGCACAAGATCAAAGTATTGTATTGTTGGGCCTTGAAGCCCAAATTCGGTCGCACAAGAATTTGTCCAGTCGCACAAGACAAACTGAACCGCACAAGATTATTTAAATTGTTTGTTTGGGCCGTATACATGTTAGACTATTTATGTTATTTGGGCCGGGTTAGTTTTCCAATCGCACAACCCATTGTGGATCGCACAAGTCATGCTGATCGCACAAGGGGTTGGGCCGACTGTTATTGAGCCCAACCTCTTAGGCCGCACAAGTTGGGCGTTTTATGGACTTGACTGTGTAATCGATTTACGTGTTTGCCATGATAAATACGTGTTCGTAACTGTTAGCTTATGTGTAAACATACGTGCACTCTGTGAAACCAAAACCTGACTTGTATGATAACCCTGTTAGGTCGTGGTTGACCACTAGCTGCTAGACTTGACCTTTCTGTGTAATCTGCCGAGCAAACCAAGGTGAGTTCACACTTCGTTACAAAGCATGGGATTCCCAGGGGTTGGGAATGGGGTAAGGAATAGGGATTCCTCGTCCTGTTGAGACGTAATCAGGAACATAGATTCCTCGTCCTGTTGAGACGTAATCAGGAACATAGATTCCTCGTCCAGTATGAGACGGATTTAACTATACTAGACTAGAACTCTATCAACGAAGTCCCTCCTTTTATATCGACTTAATCGCCGAGGCCAATGGCGAACGGGTCATTAGTTAAATAGCGCTATTAGGTTTAACAAACCTCACACCGTGCCGCAGAGGACGGGCGTGGACTAATGGACTATGGCACGTCAGTGATGATAGACACAGACGTTAGGGCACTTAAACATGACGAACGTTAGTAGTCGATATGGTAACGAGTCTGGTGAATTAAACATGGGGTAGCCCCCACGGCCATAGAGCCGGGCTGGAATAGCCAACGTAAGAACGGGTAACTAATAAACGTTTTTCGAACTATGGGGTAACCCCCACGGCTGGATAGCTGGTAAAGAGCAAACTGGGTTTTCGGAACAACTATAAACTGGACAACCAAACGTGAACTCACTCAACTTGTTGTTGACTCATTACTACATGCTTTGCAGGTCTATAGGTACTTAGCTGGAGCTTGCACAAGGAAGAGTCGTTGTGGGACGTGGACAGCTGTGTGCCATGTCAAACATTTGGATATTTGAACTTTTGATTTGGTTTTAAACATTATGCTTTCGCTCATAACTTAACTATGTTTGTTTTGGACACTGATCGTGTTGGTTGGACTTTTACAATTAATTATTTACTTGTTCAATATGATTAGTGGTTTGATCCTGGTCAGTCACGCCTCCAAGCGGTGATACTCCGCGTGTGGATTTTGGGGGTGTGACAGATTGGTATCAGAGCCATTGGTTATAGAGAACTTGGTTTTAATAAAGGAAAACGTTTTTGTTAAAACCAGACTATAACCTGTACAGTGCTCTACGATCCACAACGACGCTTCACTCCACGTGCAGGGCTCGACATTCTAGGTGATATGGTTTGTGTTTTATTGCCTACTTGCTGGATTACATAGAACTATGTTCATGGTATGCTTAGATAAACGTAGCAACTATAGTTTGAAAACACATTTGTGCTTGCTCCCTACTGTCACTACACACTTACACACATTCGCAACACCTTTCCTATTTGTGTTTCCTTCGATGAGAGATCATGAGGGAACGTGTGAACCTAACTCAAGCCAGCTGACGGCTCTTATCAACGAACAAGTTACGGCAGCACTCGCAGCCGCCCAGGCAGGAGGTATAACCTGCTATTACGAACCTACCCAAGGATGTTAGAGACGTGTGAATGCCCTGAGGCTCATAGGGTGAAGTACGCCACTGGTACTCTCGAAGGCACTGCGCTAACTTGGTGGAACGCGCAAGTTCAGATGCTGGGGCTGGCGGCTGCTAATGCCACCCCATGGAATGATTCTTAAGGAACTGATCCAAACGTGAATACCGTAGTCGAGATGACACCCACCAGCTGGAGGTGGAGTTCTTAAACCTGAAGATGACAAGGTCAGAGATAGAAGCATACACGAAACGATCCAACGAACTGACGGTGTTATGTCCAACAATGGTGGATCCTCCCATCAAGCGCATTGAGCTGTACCTCAAAGGCTTAGTACCAGAGATTCAAAGTCATGTGACATCGGCCAACCTTGCAACCATCCAGGATATTACTCGTCTTGCTCAACGTCTCTCAGATCAGGTGGTAGGACAGAATAAACCACCGAAACGTATTAATGCTGCTACAACTACTTCGGATGCCCCCAGTGACAACAAACGCAAGTGGGATGGAAATTCGAGCAAAGGGTTCCACTTCGGTTCAGTCTCAGTCGCAGCAGCGAAAAACGGATGAGTACAGGAGCCCCAGGCAGCAGTCTTTTGGTAATCGAAGTCAGGGTGGATACCGGGGAAACCACCCTAAGTGCAATTGATGTAAATTGCACCACAGCGGATCGTGCAACAAAGATCGTTGACAAAAATACAACAAGCTTGGTCATGAAGCCAAAGATTGTAGAAGCTCACATCCTGCAAATAAGAACCGACAACAGCAGCCACAAGCTCCACAGAATCAGCAGCAACAGCAGGGTAACAAGGGATGCTATCAGTGTAGTGCTGAAGGTCACTTCAAGAGACACCGTCCACAGTTGAACCAGAACCAGAATCAGAGCCACAACCATGGAAACGGGAACAACAAATGGAGACAGCAACGGGGGTAATAACGACGACAATGGTGCCAGGGGTCGAGTGTTCGTGATTGGTCAGGATGATGCTAGGAATGACCCCACGTTGTAAGGGTTTTGACATCGTTATTGGCATGGATTGGCCACCTCAACATCGAGCAGGGACTCTTTGCAAAGGAAAGATCGTCCGCATTCCCTGTGCTAGTTAAGAACCTTTGGTAATTCATGGTGACAAGCTCCTGGAGCGACACCCATAGCTCGAGCACCATATCGTTTAGCCCCATCTGAACTGGAAGAGCTGTCTGCGCAACTACAAGAACTCTTGGATAAGGGTTTTATTCGTCCTAGCTCTTCGCCCTGGGGAGGTCCAGTACTATTTGTAAAGAAGAAAGACGGTACCTTCAGGATGTGCATCGACTACCGTGAACTCAACAAGGTGACTGTGAAGAATCGCTATCCTCTTCCATGCATTGACGATTTGTTCGACCAGCTACAAGGGTCGAGCTACTATTCAAGGATCGATTTGAGATCAGGATATCACCAGCTGAGAGTCCGAGAAGAGGACGTCTCTAAAACAGCCTTTAGAACCCGTTATGGACACTATGAGTTTTTGGTCATGCCTTTTGGGATGACAAACGCACCTGCAGTCTTTATGGACTTAATGAATCGAGTGTGCAAGCCGTACCTAGACAAGTTCGTTATTGTATTCATCGACGACATCCTGATCTATTCGAAGAGTCAGGAGGAACACGAGCAACACTTACGACTTATTTTGGAACTCCTTCGAAAAGAACAGTTGTATGCCAAGTTTTCAAAATGTGACTTCTAGCTTCGTGAAGTCCATTTCTTAGGCCATGTAGTGAACAAGGATGGAATTCACGTTGATCCATCCAAGGTAGAGTCAATCAAGAGCTGGCCTGCACCTCGTACGCCAATAGAAATTCGCCAATTCTTGGGATTGGCAGGTTACTACAGGAGGTTTATTAAGGATTGTCCCAAGATTGCGCAGCCTCTCACCTCACTAACGCAGAAGGGCGTTGTTTATCGCTGGGGAGACGCACATGAGTTAGCGTTTCAGCACTTAAAGGATAGACTTTGCAGTGCACCTATCCTTTCATTGCCAGAGGGCACAGATGACTTCGTTGTTTATTGCGACGCATCCATTCAGGGTCTTGGTTGTGTATTGATTCAACGGGACAAGGTTATAGCCTACGCCTCGCGCCAACTCAAGGTTCATGAAAGAAACTACACTATGCACGACTTAGAGCTGGGAGCTGTTATTTTTGCGCTTAAGATATGGAGACACTACCTGTATGGTACCAAATGCGCTATTTACACTGATCACAGAAGTATCGAGCATATCCTCAAACAGAAGGAACTGAATATGCGACAACGACGATGGGTCGAGCTACTGAATGACTATGAATGCTTGATCAGGTACCAACCAGGCAAAGCCAACGCTGTGGCTGACGCCCTCAGTCGAAAGGGCACTACGCCTAAGCGCGTACGAGCTTTACAACTCACTATCCAATCTAGTCTTCCTGCACAGATACGAGATGCTCAGGTAGAAGCATTGAAACCAGAAAACATCAGGGCTGAAGCCCTACGCGGCTCAAGGCAACGGTTAGAACAAAAGGAAGACGGTGCTTACTACGTAACAGGACGCATTTGGGTCCCACTTTATGGCAACCCACGAGAGCTTGTGACGGATGAGGCATACAAGTCTCGCTACTCAGTACATCCTGGTTCGGATAAGATGTACCATGACCTCAGAACTACCCTACTGGTGGCCTAGCGTGAAGGCCCACATAGCAACATACGTTAGCAAGTGCTTGACTTGTGCGAGAGTCAAGACGGAATACCAGAAACCTTCAGGCCGACTCCGACAACCAGAGATACCACAATGGAAATGGGAGCAAATTTCCATGGATTTTGTTACTGGCCTGCCTAGATCTCAACGTGGTAACGATACTATTTGGGTGATCGTGGATCGACTCACAAAGCCTGCTCACTTTTTGGCTATCAAGGAAACGGATAAGTTCTCCACACTAGCAGACGTATATCTTAAGGAAGTTGTCTCGAGGCACAGAGTGCCCACCTCTATCATCTCGGATCGAGATGCACGTTTTACATCAGAACTGTGGCAAGCAATGCACAAGTCATTTGGCTCACGATTAGATATGAGCACAGCTTATCACCCACAAACGGATGGGCAGTCGGAACGTACCATCCAGACCCTCGAAGACATGCTTAGGGCATGTGTGATTGACTTTGGCAACGGCTGGGAAAAGCATCTGCCACTTGTGGAATTTTCGTACAACAATAGCTACCACACCAGCATTAAAGCTGCTCCGTTTGAGGCATTGTACGGGTGTAAATGCCGGTCACCTCTTTGTTGGGCAGAGGCGGGGGATAGTCAGATTACTGGTCCAGAACATGTGGTGGACACAACAGAGAAAATTGCTCAGATACGACAACGAATGGCGGCAGCTCGTGACCGTCAGAAAGTCTACGCCGATAAGGGCAGAAAACCACTAGAGCTCCAGGTTGGGGAGCGTCTACTACTCAAAGTTTCACCCTGGAAGGGTGTTGTTCGTTTTGGCAAACGGGGCAAACTTAACCCACGATACGTTGGACCTTTTGAAGTCATTGAGAAAATAGGCAAGGTGGCCTACAGACTGAACTTACCAGCAGAACTCAGTACAGTTCACGACGTTTTCCATGTGTCAAATCTAAAGAAGTGTCTGTCAGATGAGAACCACGTAGTTCCTTTGAAGGAGCTCACGATCGACGAGCAGTTACGATTCGTCGAGGAACCTGTTGAAATCACGGACCGGGATGTTAAGGTCCTCAAGCGTACTAGAATACCTCTCGTTCGAGTTCGATGGAACTCACGTCGCGGCCCAGAGTTCACCTGGGAACGCGAAGATCAGATGAAACAAAAGTATCCCCAGCTATTCGCACACGGTACAACCACTACTGAGGCTGAAGCTACGGAATTTCGGGACGAAATTCCAGATCAACGGGGGGGGGGGGGGGGGGGATGTGACACCCCAGGAAAAACATGCAACTTAACTAGCTTCCTCAGTGAGTACGTGCTAAATTTCGGGACGAAATTTCTTTCAACTTGGGGATAATGTGACAACTCGTATTTTCAAACCTCTCTTTGTACGTTGATGTGACCTGTGTGAACTTTATGAGTTTGACTAATGGGTTGTTTGCACCCAACGTTAAGCTTTAATATGTGGTATGTAATACAAGATGTTGATACGTTATGTATACGTGTATAACTTATGTGAATCGTATAAGCTTAGTCCGATCGCACAACACCTTATGGGCCGTACCTCTAGTTGCACTACTCCTCTTGGCCCAACTCCACTTTGCTTGACCCTTGGCTAAGGACAACTCAATGATTGAGTTCGGCCCACTTCCTAGTATGCGCTCATATATTCCATTTAACACACAAGGATAACCAAACCCTAATTCTTTCCCTCTCTAACCCAAAGATGGCAGCCCCTTCTTTCGGAACTCTTGCAATCGATCAAGCCAACACCTTCTATCCTTCGGTTAGTGCCACATAATTTATTAACTTGTTAATACTTGATACTTGATATTGTAATTGTTATAATATTGAATGATGATTCTGTTTATGTGCAATCGGATCTAACAAATCATATATGTATGATGACACATTCTATAGATGTGAGGTTAATAGTTGATAAAATTGGATAACTATGGTAATCAAAAATGGCGGCCATGTGATCATTGATATTACCGATGACAATTTCTTGTAATATGTGAATTGAATTGAATTAATGTGAATTGAGTTTATGATAGATTGTCAGATCCACTATCTCGGTTCAATAAGAATTGTAATAGGATTGATGTTTGGTCAAATAGCAACATGAAATCTATCTACATTTGTCGGTTATGGTGGATTATTTTAATGATGATTTTATGAATAGATGATAGGGACTCACATGTGTAATTGATAATGTTCATATAACTTGGAATTTGCATGTTAATGATCAAGAACCGATTGTATATTAACCGGCTGTGATGTATTGTTATTTGGATGATGATGTATTGTCATGATAATATGAATGGAAAAACCGAATGCTTGTGATATCGGCTGTGATATGTTTACATGAGGATGATGATTATATGATAACGTATTGATATGTTATGTTAGTATGAATAATATGTGAATGGATTTGTCAACCACTATACATAAATCGGTCCAATAACATGTAAGTATGTACTGTTGTCGGCACATGTTAGCCTTGATTATGTGTTGTTATGATATAGGTATGAGAATAATGGTATAACATGAAGTAATCATGGTGTCAGAACCTGTCGGGTAGAGGTGGTCGGCACATGTTGCTGATCAAAGAGGGGTTTCAAATATGTGATTTGTTTATAGTATAAAGCCTCGATTAAAACCAACAAAGTTTCAACCTACTGTTTATTTTAATTGTAAACAATGTTTTGATCGAATAAATGCATGGATGGAAACTGTTAGTCAATATATGGAAATAAGATAAATAATTGCCATTATTGTGAATGTAACTGAATTGCATGAATTGTGGAGAATTTAACCGATCGCACAAGTCGTCCGGATCGCACAAGAGATTCGGACCGCACAAGATCAAAGTATTGTATTGTTGGGCCTTGAAGCCCAAATTCGGTCGCACAAGAATTTGTCCAGTCGCACAAGACAAACTGAACCGCACAAGATTATTTAAATTGTTTGTTTGGGCCGTATACATGTTAGACTATTTATGTTATTTGGGCCGGGTTAGTTTTCCAATCGCACAACCCATTGTGGATCGCACAAGTCATGCTGATCGCACAAGGGGTTGGGCCGACTGTTATTGAGCCCAACCTCTTGGGCCGCACAAGTTGGGCGTTTTATGGACTTGACTGTGTAATCGATTTACGTGTTTGCCATGATAAATACGTGTTCGTAACTGTTAGCTTATGTGTAAACATACGTGCACTCTGTGAAACCAAAACCTGACTTGTATGATAACCCTGTTAGGTCGTGGTTGACCACTAGCTGCTAGACTTGACCTTTCTGTGTAATCTGCCGAGCAAACCAAGGTGAGTTCACACTTCGTTACAAAGCATGGGATTCCCAAGGGTTGGGAATGGGGTAAGGAATAGGGATTCCTCGTCCTGTTGAGACGTAATCAGGAACATAGATTCCTCGTCCTGTTGAGACGTAATCAGGAACATAGATTCCTCGTCCAGTATGAGACGGATTTAACTATACTAGACTAGAACTCTATCAACGAAGTCCCTCCTTTTATATCGACTTAATCGCCGAGGCCAATGGCGAACGGGTCATTAGTTAAATAGCGCTATTAGGTTTAACAAACCTCACACCGTGCCGCAGAGGACGGGCGTGGACTAATGGACTATGGCACGTCAGTGATGATAGACACAGACGTTAGGGCACTTAAACATGACGAACGTTAGTAGTCGATATGGTAACGAGTCTGGTGAATTAAACATGGGGTAGCCCCCACGGCCATAGAGCTGGGCTAGAATAGCCAACGTAAGAACGGGTAACTAATAAACGTTTTTCGAACTATGGGGTAACCCCCACGGCTGGATAGCTGGTAAAGAGCAAACTGGGTTTTCGGAACAACTATAAACTGGACAACCAAACGTGAACTCACTCAACTTGTTGTTGACTCGTTACTACATGCTTTGCAGGTCTATAGGTACTTAGCTGGAGCTTGCACAAGGAAGAGTCGTTGTGGGACATGGACAGCTGTGTGCCATGTCAAACATTTGGATATTTGAACTTTTGATTTGGTTTTAAACATTATGCTTCCGCTCATAACTTAACTATGTTTGTTTTGGACACTGATCGTGTTGGTTGGACTTTTACAATTAATTATTTACTTGTTCAATATGATTAGTGGTTTGATCCTGGTCAGTCACGCCTCCAAGCGGTGATACTCCGCGTGTTGATTTTGGGGGTGTGACAGTTTCTACATGCGTGTGATGTTGTTTTGTATTCCCCACTCGCCCTTATTATCTTTGTAACTGTTTTTCCTGAAAAGGGGGATTAAGGTTTTCAAGGACATTAATGGCGATCCCTATATAAACCTTTGAGTGGCCTCCTTTTCTCATTACTTATCCTTGTATCCTTTCGTCTTCTCCGATTTCATTTAAAGGGAAACCTGCAATTGTGCTTTCTATCCTATATGTCTACCAGAGATCATCCAAACGATTCTGCCGAGGAGATGTCTGCTTCTTTACCACAGTTGAAATGGTCGAGAGAGATTTTCAATGGTCTCATTAAAAATTTTAAGTTCCCCAAGAGTTGGGGTGTGATTTACCTAAAAGAGGGGCAAACGGCGGCACAAGCTCCAGCCGGTTATATTACCTTGTTTTGGGATTATTTCACCGATGGTAACTTCCGGTTACCAGTAACAAGATTCGTCCTCGACATTCATGGTTACTATAAATTTCATATTTCTCGGTTAAATCCCATGGGGATGGTTCGGATTCGACATTTCGAATTTCTTTGTAGATCGATGCATATCGAGCCCACTGTTGATCGTTTTCGAGTATTCTATCAACTTCATTGTTCACAGGGTTTCTATTCGTTTGCTCAACGTCCAACAACAAAAAAGATTCTGCTTTCCCCTCCAAAGTCTTTCCATGAATGGAAACCTAAGTTTTTTTACATCAAGGCCAGAGTCATTCTGATGAAGATGACTTTCCGGGGTGCGGAAGATATTGAGGTGGAGATCCTTAAGACTCTAGAGGCGGAGATATGGTACTAGGATACGAAGGACGTGCCTTCTATTGAACTGCCTGAGAGCGCTTTAGTTGCTGTTGGGATGTCTCTTCACTGGAAGGCAGAGCGTCATGATAAGCCAGTGTATGTGGAAGATGACAAGTGTAAGTTGTCAGATTTTTTTATTTCACACCTTGCGCTTCCGCCTATAAGCGGGTGTGACACATAATGGATTCTCATACTCCATCTCTACAAATTACACTAAAAACACTACCTTTTCTCTCTCCTTTTCAATTTAATAATATTTTTTATACTTTTATGATTTCTTTTTTCTCTATCCTCCACTTACAATCACTTTCAAAAGAATATTAAAAAAATTATAGAGGGAAACAGTAACGGATAACACAATAACTTTTTCTCCTTTTTTCTTTCTCCTCCACTTATAACCACTTTCAAAATATATTAAAAAATTATAGAGGGGAACAGTATCTCCTCCAAATATACTGCTAAACAATATTTTTTTCTCCTTTTCCTATCTCCTCCATTTACAACCGTTTACAACCACTCTAAAAAAATATAAACGTTACACTCACATAAATATTGAAGATCCATTGTGAATGCTCTTACATAAATAGTCTCTAGAAATGTTAAAAGGCTACAATGCCCTCTTGTTAGAGGCATATGGTTACATTTAACTTAAAAAACTAACTTGGGTATGGCAAAAGGATAGTTCATGTAAGAAAGTAAACATAATGGACATTCGATGTAAAAAAAATCGGAATGGCAACGCTTACTTTACTCTACTACTCCAATAAATTCTAAATTAATCGTCCATGCCCAGGTTTAAACCGGACCACCTCAACTCCAAGAGGCATATGCCTCTACAAAGTGGGCTAGTCTGACATTGACACATTCAGTGTAATTACCTAAGTTAAAGAACACCTTCAGCAATTTGATATGAACTTAAATGATACAAAGTGAAATTTACTCAAAGAAATTACTAAAACATGTGAAGGAAAGTTCAAAGATTTTGAATTAACTAAAAAAAATAAAACAACTTTGGAACATACGGTTAAACTTTCAAAACCGATTAAAACAATAACCGAATCGAATTACATATTCAGCTTTCAATTTAGATTTTAACTAAACTGGATTAAATATTCGGTTTTTGGTTCTAAGAAAAGAACATTTCATTGAACTCGAGTAACCCAAATTATATATAGTAGTGGGTATCTTAGAAAGAGTTTCATTATTTAATTTTGAAAGGTTATTTTTGTCATTGTCTTAGATTTTTCTTTTGCAATTTTTTTTTGTTTTTCTTTATTTTTTTTAATGTTTCACTAATGCGGCTATTTTATATACCTTTCGTCTATGTTTAAGCATAGAATTTAGAGTAAAATGTATTTTACGTCCTTTAAGTTTAGCTAAATTTCAAGTGTTGTCCTTTAACTAACAAAATTACAGTAGATGTCCTTTATGTTATTGTTTCTCATCAGGCGGTCTCCTTACATCTTAACCCAAATAAGTTGTTTTGCATGTGAAGGTAATATATTTTTTTTATTAAAAGAGTGAATTGCATTTTATTTCCTCTAAGTTTCAGCCAAATTTTAGGCGTTATTTAACTAACGAAATTACAGCGAAGATAGATCGTTGGATCCTCTACCCGGCGACATTTTACTAGTGATAGACCTCTGGTTGCCCACCTCATCCGCAACCGCACCACCCTTTTTCCGTTTTTCTATTCGTCCTCGGAGTCACCTCATCCACAACCGCAACACCCCTTCTACTCAAATAAAGAACATGAAAGATGAAATCCTTTCACCGAAGTGTTCTCCAGGATATCAAAGGTTGCTGGAACCCACTTTCAAACACCACAATAGTCAGCCTTACAGGCTCAAACCAGGGCTGTCGCCCTTCGCCGCTTATAACATTTGTTGAAACTGTGGTACGATGCCTTATGATCTCACAATCGCCTTCAATGCTGCCAAGGAAGGAAAAAACGAGGGAAAGGTGGTAGCGCGGTTGTTGATGAGGTAGGCTGCCGAAGGTCAATCGCCAGTAGAGTGTCGCCGGTAAGAGGATCCAGGGTTATCTATCTCTGCTGTAATTTCATTAGTTAAAGGACAATGCTTAAAATTTGGCTGAAACTTAAAGGACATAAAATGTTATTCAATCTTTTTATTTAAAAGCAACAGACTATATTACCCACACGTGCAAGGCACGTGTCTGGAGTTAACAAAAAAACTTAACCGGGTTAAGGAAAAAGGATACCGCCTGATGAGAAAAAATTACATAAAACACATCCGCTATAATTTCGTTAATTAAAGGACAACGCCTGAAATTTGGTTGAAACTTAAAAGATATAAAATGGAATGTACTCTGAATTTAACTTGTGAAACAAATATATGAAGTTAACCATGCGTCAGATTGTCAACCACCATTTACCTCTCCAAATGAACTAATTCTGGATAAATTTATCACTAGTCTAGAAAATGAGAGCAAGTCTCGGTGTGGGTATGAGTTCCAAGCCTATTGTTTGGCTTGATTCTTGGGTTTATCCCAGACAATGGTTTTAACTCCCAATCAGGTCCGAAAAACCCTTTGATAACTGATCACACCTCCTTTTCATGTAGATTACAAGAGCAAAAACCCCATGGCAACGTCAACAATAGTTGGTCACAACAGAAAATCATGACCTAAATCGCAGATGACAACTCTTTTTTGTTTAATGCCATTTTTTTGGTTTTATTCCAGTTAAAACCAGTTTTATCCCATTGAAGAAACACGGAGCTACTCAGCCAGTTCATCTCGTGGATAACAGTCAATCTCTGTTCTTCACTCGACAATGGCTTAATTCTTCCTAAAGATCCTTCAAAACGAACACCACTGGTGAACTCGTTCAAGGAGGAGAAGTTGGGAGTTCTCCTTGTAACCACCCTACGGCGTGAGAATAAATAATCATTTTGAGGATATAAGTGTGTGTATATAGTGAAAGAGAGTGAGAAATCGGATCCTTAAACCTGGAGGTTGAGCCTTCTATTTATAGCCGGAGATTTGTGAAGGAGAAGGGACGCTAGCTGGGTATTTTACATGCTGTCTGACCAGGGGGAATATCCATTATGTCCCTCTGTCGTAACCAGATCAAGTCTTGTACCAGAGGTGACGTGGCATATGGACATTCATTCCAGCTCAGCGTCCTTTTGTGAGGATCTTGTTACACTTGTTGTCGGACTGTCCTTACTGTTCTGTGAGGATCTTGTTACACGTGTTAGCGTCTTTCAATTGGTGCCACCAATCGTCATTTCCTGTCTGCTAGGAGCATCCTTCTGTCGCCAGGTGTACTCTTCTAGAACCTTCTAGATTGTCTTGTGTGGTAAGATCGTAACTTCGGAGTGGTGTGGTCCCGAAAATACGTGATCGCGTGCGGTTTGGGACCATACCTCTTCAAGTCCCTGAGTCCAGTGTGGTTTCTAGATTAGTTTATCAGCTAGGAGTAACTCTGGACTCATAAAGCAATCTTGTATTCAAGAGACACATGCTCAAGTAATTCGGGTCAGCGTACGTGAACGTCGAACAGATGTGAGCCCAGTCAGCACTTAGAAATGACGTTCAGAAATGTGCTCCGAATTATCACCGTAATACTGGACCTCCGAAATGTGCTTTTAAAGTTGATATTCAAAAGGCGTATGATACGGTAGATTGGTCGTTTCTAAAGTCTTTGCTTCTGGGATTCGGTTTTCATCACAAGATGGTTCATTGGATAATGGTATGTGTTACTACTGTTTCTTTCTCGATTGGAGTGAATGGGAATATTCATGGTTTTTTCCAAGGCAAAAGGGGGTTAAGACAAGGTGATCCAATGTCACCGTATTTATTTACAATGGTGATGGAAGCTTTGACACTCATTTTAAAGGATTTGGTGAATAATTCTTCCAATTTCAACTTTCATAACCTATGTAAAAAACAAAGGATTGTGAATGTTTGTTTTGCGGATGATTTGTTTATGTTTTCTAGAGGTGATGTTCCTTCGGCTAGGGTTATTATGAACGGCTTACAGAGTTTCAAGAATGTTTCGGGCCTTGTCCCTAGTATGGCGAAGAGTACCGTCTTTTTTGGTAATGTTGGTAGGGAGGTTAAGCAAAGTATTTTACAATTGATGCCGTTTGAGGAAGGCACTCTACCAGTCCGATACTTGGGCATGCCATTAGTCTCGTCAAGGTTAGTTTATAAAGATTGCAAAATCTTAGTCGAGAAGATGGAAGCTAGAATTGAGAGTTGGAAAAATAAAACATTATCTTTTGCGGGTCGTCTTCAACTGATAAAATCTGTTCTATCTTCCATGCATATTTATTGGGCGTCCGTTTTTATTCTTCCGGCAAGTATTATTAATGATCTAGAGAAAAAGATGCGGGCATTCCTATGGTGTCAAGGTCCTATGAAGAAAGGTCGTGCTAAAGTTAAATGGTCTGATGTTTGTCTTCCAAAGTTTGAAGGTGGTTTGGGTATAAGGAGAATCCGTGATATGAATATGGCGCTAATGACTACTCATATATGGAGTCTTCTTACTAGAAGACATTCTATATGGGTGAATTGGATCCATGAGCATAAAATAAGAGGTAAGTCGTTTTGGCAGCTGAGATTAAAGGGTAGCAATGCAACGGCCTGGCGTAATATTTTGAATATACGAGATCGTGTTCGTCCTTTTATCATCTCGAAGATTGGGGATGGTCTTAATACGTCAGCATGGTTTGATACATGGTCGCAGATTGGTCCGTTATGTGATATTATTTCAGCTCAACGGGTGCATAATGCGGGGTTTAATCTTAATACGAGGGTGTGTAATATTCTGAATAATGGTAATTGGGGGTGGCCGAGAGCATGGATGGATTTATTTCCGGTTTTATTGACTATTCAACCACCTCAACTGTCTTCTCATAGATCAGATTGTATAGTATGGCGTGATGATTCTGGAGCCGAACAGGATTATTCAGCAACTGTAGTGTGGGAGTCGATTCGAAGCCAGAGTGATAGAGTTCCTTGGGTTGACATAGTTTGGTTTGCAAATTGTATTCCGAGACATGCTTTTTTGGCGTGGCTGATTTGCAGGAAGAAGCTCAAAACGCAAGATAGATTAAGACAATGGGATGTTGGAGGTCCTTCGAATTTGCTTCATTTATCTTGCCCGTTGTGTGGCTTGGAACCGGACTCACATAATCATTTGTTTTTTGAATGCTCATTCTCAATGCAGGTTTGGTCTTCTATTAAATCTTTTGCTGGAATTCCTCTAATGTCCAGTAAGTGGGAGGATATGGTAGAATGGCTAATTGCAATACCTTCGAAGAAGTCAATGCGAAGTATTATTGGTCGTCTTCTCCTAGCGGCGTCTGCTTATTTCTTATGGCAAGAGCGTAATCAAAGGCTTTTTAAATCCAAGAGGCGTACGGTGCATGTCATTTCTGAAGCTATTGTGTCTACGGTTAGATTGAAGCTAGCCTCGATAAAGGTCACGACTTCGACTACTGGAATGACCTTGTTAGAAAAATGGAATGTGCCAAGAATGTAGTGGTTTGGATTCATTGTTTCTAGTTAGATTCTAGAGTTGGTTTTGTTTGTCTTAGTGGTTTGCTTTTTAGCGTGTTAACACTTCCTGGCATGTCGGGAAAGTGAACTAGTAAGGATTCTCCTTACTACTTGTTTTTATTGGTTGTGATATATGAAATGAATCGGGGTAACCCTTTACCCAAAAAAGAAATGACGTTCAGAAATCTGTCATCGACGCATGGAAATGGTGTACGGAAGTGAGGCAAGTCAGCATATGGAAATGGTGTACGGAAGTGAGCTAAGTTAACGCATGGAAATGACGTACGGAAGTGAGCCAAGTCAGCGCATGGAAATGGCGTACAGAAGTGAGCTAAATCGGCACATGAATGTGGCATACGAAAGTGAGCCAAATCGGCATATGAAAGTGGCGTACAGAAGTGAGCCAAACTAGCGCATGGAAATTGCATACGGAAGTGAGCCAAATTGGCGCATGGAAATGACACACAATGTTTCTTCTAAGTGAAGTTTCTTGTTAAGGCCATGTGTTCGTGGTTGGTAAGACTGATGGTGACACTTGTCACTGTGCACTGCAAGTTGGTGATGCATGTCACTGTAGCACTGCATGTTGAAGTGGTTGTCACATCGTGGAACATAGCAGTCGCCTTTGTAGGGGGTACATCAGTGTGACAGTTAGCTTTTTACGGTGATGTCAGGCGTATGGCGGCCACACGCCCTAAAGTGGCGACTTTTCAGTTTTTCGTGTGTGACGTGTCGTACTTTCGCTAGATGTTACTCCCTACTTGCTGGTGTTGTTCCCAATCGCATTAAATGTGATGGGTATGAATATCGGAGGTTATACCCTTTCGAGAGTACATTATTCCATCTTCTTCTCCGACAAATTTCTTCATCTTCTTCTTCTCTCGCCACTCAATCCTAATACTCTTTATTCCAACTCTTTGATTTTCACCATGTCTACTTCTTCTAAACCAAAGGGATCTCGCAAGGGGAAGAAATCAAAATCGAATGAGCCTTTGAGGATTGACAAGGCGATAATCAACTGGAAGGAAGACGAATTTCAACAGATTGGCCGGAATTTTCAATTTCCGGCTAATTGGGGGGCCAAGTTTCCTGAGTCTGGGAATACGGTAGTTGATGCTCTCTCAGGCTATATGACATTATATGGTGCCTTCTTCAAAGAGGGTAACTTCCGCTTGCCGATTACCAAGTTTCTTGGTGAAGTGCTTACCAGATACGGTTTCCATATTTCTCGGGTCAGCCATGTGGGTATACCTCGAATTACTCACTTCGAGTTCATATGCCAGGCATAGAATTTGATCCCGACGGGTGAAATGTTCAATGTTTTTTACTACGTCTCTTCTACCACTGTCTTCCACTCCTTTAATTTGCATACTGCCAACGTGTTGCCCTGCAGCAAGGACCTTCCGAAGAGCCTGCACCATTGGAAGCATAAGTTTTTTTACATCCGACGTGGTGTGATTCCTATTGATATGCACTTTTGATGACCGGATTAGGGCATTCCTAAGATGCCAGTGATGTCATTTGCGGACCAACAGTGGTATAAGACTCTGATTGCTCATCCTACTACTATGCTTCAACTTGATGAGGCAGCATTGGCAGCGGCCGGTGTGAGCATGTTGTGGGCACTCAAGAACCCAAGACATGCCCCTGTGTATGAGTATAAAAATCGACGTAAGAACCTTGGTTTTTTAATTCTTCTTTTTTTGTATAGCTGTGTGTTTGGTTATTGAATGGGATTTATCTTGCCGCATATGGGTTGATGAATGCACTAGATCCCAAGGTTGGTGGTGGGATAGCTGCTCGGATACTCCTAGAGGGAGAGCTTCCTTGGTTGGAACAGATAAAGGATTCCTTTCATACAGAAGAGAGTTTAGCTACTTATGATTTTACCCTCACAGGTGCGCATTCCCCTGTCTATGCAAGATCTACGGCCATGAAGTCTCCCGCTCAAGGGGAGACTATTCTCCTCTCAAGCGATGAGTCCATTGTTTCCTCTAATGGCCTTGTGCATCGGTCTCGCTCAACTCATATAGGTCTGAATGTGGATCCAACAGGTGGGTTTGGAGCTCCCGCTCATGTGGAGCCTATAACTCTTGAACCTGAGGTTGTTGCTGATGAGCCGGTGTAGGAAAATCCAGGGGTGCAGACTCAACCGGGCACACAGACCGGTAAGCGCTCTTTTCGTCTCCAATATGTGGATTATGTTGTTGTATCTGACACCTTGTGTGGGATGGACATAGGTGTTAGACATGCTGAAGAAGAAGTTAACGAGGATCAAGCCACTATCATCCAGATATTGGAGAAGAAAAGAAAGAGTTTGGCTAATGCCAAACATAAGTTGGACACGGAGGCTGCGTTAAACATCTCTGAGAAAAAGAGAAAGTTGATGGGGCAACCTGAGGGGACTGCACCGTAGAGAGTGAGGTGGACCTTAGTGTTTTCACCAAAAAGAAATCTACTAACATTCTCGAGGAGATGTTTGATGAGTCTGCTGGGCGGAAAGGTATTGTCCCTATCTCTTTGTGGTATTGTAAGTCCCGAAATGAGATCATAATGATATCACACAAGTTTGTTTGGTGGCGAAATCACACAAACAAACAATGATTCAAAAGAAAAGAGATGGAGAAGAAGGATTGTTGATTAGAATGCTTCAACTTGCATACAAAAATGTCTAATACAAGTTTCCAAAACAATTAAAACCAACACCATGCTCCTAATACATCATTTACTATATATGATAAGGTTAAGGGAGCATTTCCCCCTAAACCCTAGGCCCATAAGCTCCTAAGCCCACTCTAATGATCCACCTTCTAGAAGCTTGGTCTAGTAGAGATTAATTACTAATCCATAAACCTTCAGGGCTTAACAATCTCCACTTAGGTTTATTGGATTAGTTGTCGATTCAGTTTGGAGGACCCCCATATAACAGAGCAGCATCAGCAAACAAACGATTCTTGATCACATTTCCAACCGCACCTGTCCACGACTTAGCACATACCTCATACTGATCATTCGTGCGTATTTGGCTTTGACCCAAGATCATGATATCCTCCTCGTGAAAACTCATCAGATCCAGTGTGTCTACTAGTTGAATGGACTGTTCTTGTGTAACAATCACAGCTTCAGCCTTTTTGGGGTTGTAAGCCCAGAACTATCATTTGATCTTTGCTTGAAATTTGAGCGTACTCACATCACCTTGCATTTGTTCTATCATTTGATCTTTGCTTGAAATTTGAGCTTACAAGGATGAGATCTGTGCTTCTTTCATAGCAGCATCTTATTCTGACGCAATCACACTTCACTGCAACTTCGCCACATCAACATCCATATTGTCACACCCTGGCTTTTGCGGAAGCGTGGGTTTGTATGGTGTGACTTCTTAATACCATAGCACAACCGCAATAATGCTATATGAAAATAAAACGCATGATAGTCATCCATTCATCAAGTTTTAAAAGTTACCAGAACAACATTGTTTTTAAAAAAAAGTCGACACATGAAACAACATACAACCATGACATAAATTAAAGCGTGTTCATACGACCAACGAAAAGACTTGAATAAAAACATGGTTTAAGACTTGTAACCCGTCCAGGCAAGGGTCACACTTCCTAAACCTGGATGACATCATTACTCCCTACGTAGCTTAACATCATTGCAAACTTGACCAGATCCATTAATTTCCTGAAATACATGTAATTTGAAAAATCAACAAAAGTTGAGCGAGTTCATGTAAAAGTGAGTATGTATAAACCTTCGTAGTATGTATAAAAATCCCTGGTATGTAGCAATTAAGGAAAAAGAGATCACCATTGGGTTGCAAAGCCAATGATATGTGTGAAGTGATGCAGGAAGACTCAAACCTAGCAAATTTGTGCGTCGGGCTCATAGTCACCACCTGGTCCACTCAGTGGACTCAGGAGTGGGGCTCGCTACACCCAAATAGATCTATCACTCATGACCCTCGGTCCTACAACGAGGATTAATGGCCCCAAGTACCACCTACCCACTCACATGATCTAAGTAGTATACCCTCCTTAAGCTAACCATACCATGTATAAAAGTGTCTGTAATTACTGTAACATGTATTCCACCCCCGAAGTATAAAAACTGAAAACAGTTAAGAGAAAAGGGGGACATGAACTCACTGAAGTGCGTATCCTATAACGTCAATCTCAAACTCGAACTGCTGTGTGACGACCTACACGTACTAATGTTTATTAGACGAATGGGCCGTGCCTTGGCTTAGGATTTAGTGTTTTGAGTTGCGTTACTTTGGTATAATACTTGTTAAAATAATATTAGTTATTTTAACTTAACTTTTGTATTTAGAAAAAAATAGTTAGGCAACTATTTCGTATCCATACTTCTCAAGTATTTTATATGTGTATTTCCTTCCCAATGATGGGGTATTTATACATGTACACTTGTAATTCCAAAAAAATGTATTTTAAGTCCCACTTAGATAATATATTTAATTTACTTGTCTAAAACATTTTAATTCCAAAATATATATATTTTTCCCAAAAATATTATATTTTACTTTATAAACTTTCCAAAATAATATTTTACCAAAAATGTACGTATAAGAGTATTTTTCTGAAATACTATATAAGTGACGTCTTAGCGTTTCGTAATACAACAATACTTGCGTAACTTAAATATTTATTTTGTGAGAGTTTTAGTATTATTTTGGAGTCGTAATTTTTATGGTGTCATAAGTTATATTATTTTTACCTTAAAAATAATATAACTAGTTCTCAAAATAAACAACTAATCATACAAGAGTTTTAGTAATAAATATATATTTATCAAATTTTATTTACGAAAATCAACCTCCGGCACTTTAATATTTTTGTAATAAAAATCATGGCGAAGTTTATTTCGAAAATAAAGTTAAAAATATATTTGTAAATACTTGTTGGAAAAATATTTCTAAGTGTTTAAATTCTAGAAAAAATTTCGCCAGAGTTTCCTTTGTAAATGGAGGCGTCCACGCTTACTAGCGTATCATTTTCTTTTGTAAAATCATTCAATCAATCATCATCCAACAACATACAATTTCTAATCATCAATCTTGACAAAAATAAGCATAAATCATAAGCTTATGAACTTGAAATATTTATAAAAGCAAGTAGTAACTTACTAGCATAATTAATGAGTCTTGTTACCTTTAAAAATGTGATTAGTTTCTTAAAAACTTTATCTTTAAAGGATTTGAAGATTTACAACTTCTAGTCATGATTTCCAAAAATATTTCGTTGTAAAATTTTCTTGTTACACAAGTGTTTATACACTTGTTTACTTACTAAAAATGTGTTTAGTTCATACAAGATCCAAGTTTTAACAAAACTCATATTTTTCACTTGCTTCTTTCGAAAAACCACTCATAGATCTTTAGATCTACAAGTTTACAACCCATTTTGATCTTTGTTTTTCAAGAAACATGTATGTAATCAAGTTCATAACTTATGTGTGGATGATTTCATCATCCACAATATTTTTAACCTTCACATCTTGCTAGTTCATGTCTTTAAACATGATCTAGCAAGCCTATGTGATGAACCATATCATTCTATCTAACAAACAACATACAATAATCATCACAACATAAGAACAACATGATTTTACCATTACATTAACCATTTTTCATCTTTAGTTAGTTTATACTTCAAGACTTTGATCATGATCTTTAGAGTTCTTACATTTTTATCATTCTTTTTACTATTAACCACCAAAATTATGAACAAGATGAAGATCTAAGGCACTTACTACTAGCACAAGGCTAGGGGAGTTTCAAAGCGTAAAAGTGTTGGATAAAAGAAAACGAGAGCGGTCCTTGAGCTTCCAAGTACACCAATCTTACTTGTTCGGTCTCTAGCACCCTTGGATATGTATGGATCGCTTGAACAAGACTTGAAGGTGGTGGTATGGTGGTGTGGTGGTGGCGGCCGAACCCAAAGAGAAGAGAGGAGAGCTTGCAAGTGTTGAGTTTGTGAAATGAATGTTCAAGACCCTTGTGTTTATTTATAATCCAAGCTCACATTAACCACCATACAATATGTTTCATTAACCAACAACATTTGATTAAAATATTGAAAAGAATGGTGGGGGTGTCCCACCCTCATACAATCGTCAAAAGGGGGAGGTATGGGGTTGGGTTGTAAAGTTCTAGTTACAATCTAGTTAGGATTAGATGATATAGTTAGTATATTATTGTGTGTTATGTAATATAAGGTGTGTTAGGGTGTTCGGGGACCTTAACTAGCTCAGAAAAGTAAAAACAATGTGTTTGGCAATATTTTTATGTTCCGGGTAAAGTCCGGTTGTTCGGTTGGGTGTTGTTCCGTTAAAGTGCTAAATTAATCCACAAAGTGTCTTTTATAATACTTTTAGTGACACATTTGATTCCCAACACTTTGGAAAATATTTAGGACTATTTTGCCAAGTTTTTGCACTTTACTAGCATTATTAAATGCTGAATTTTGGTTATTTAGTGCAGAATTCTGCACTTAAAGTATGTTTTAGGCACTTTCCGGCACTGTAACTATCACCTAGTGACGCAGTTTTATGGTCCTCACTTCCCTACACTCCCTACTAGTGTAGTATTCTATCTCTGGCTCATACTGGCCTCAAATATATTGTCTGTCTAGGTGCTGGCATTGTCAGCATGTTTTCTGGGTTATCCGCTCAGTGTGCTAACTGTGCTTTGTGCATCAAGTTTGTCACTAAAGTTTGTGTGTAATAAATGGAGTGACAGTATAGAATGTGATGCATGTATATGTATGTAACAAAATTCAGTAAGCAGTTTAATCACAGTTGTAATCAAGCACAAATTAAGAATTAATTGTACGGATACCTGGAATTGTGAGGGTTGTCACACATATCATCATCACTATCACCTTCCTCAATGAATATCATCTTGTTGGCGGCAAAGCGCATGGCTGGTTCACCATGCTCAGAGAAACCGGCACCACTGGAACTACCCACATCGAACCTGACGCCGATTGAGCTTTCTGGTTGTGATTGGGAAGTTGTTTCAGGTAGATCGAACACAAAATCAAAATCGAAGTCTTGTGTGCTTGTTTCTTAAGTAGCAGCAGTGATTTATGGATCAGTGTGCATCGTAGTCTCTAGATCTGTACTTGGGCCTATAGGATGAGTATCAGGAGCTGTTTCGGTTCTTTGTCTCTTGTTGGATGCTTATTCAGCATCCTCTATCGTATCATCTTCACCACGACCTTCGGATTTAGGAATAGGTATGTAAGGAGGGTTTCTGACACTATCCTTTAACGATTCAATGAGAGCTTGAAGGTTTTCAGCAGTCATTAACGTTGGTTCTCTGACAGGTTCCTCATTTTCCTTAAACACAATAACCTCCACATCACTGTCGTCATCAGATTCTTCTTCATCTGTATCCAAAACTTTTGTTTCTATCTCAGCTTTAGCACCAGCACTTTTCGGATGCACATTATGTTCTTCTGCAACTGTGGAATTCAATGGTCAAGGCGCTGGTGTGACACCTGTGTCACTTCAACCATCAAACAAATGCCAAACCAATGAAATATTGTATTTCATACTTGGGATTTGTAAAAATATGTGTATCGTTTGCACATATCAACTCTTGTTCGATTTCAAGCTCTAAATCGCTTTCTGGAAGGTTATACGCGCACTGATGCGTAAATATAACCAGTTTAATGCAACGAACACTCCGGAATAGTGAAATAGGCTTAACATACCTTAAATAACCTTTACATAACTTAGATATAAGTTTTGGAAGGTTTGGTGTGGTGAAATCAAAGTTTATTCGCTTACAGGGACTGAATTTGACAAACTGCGAAAGTATGCCAATTTGAACTGTAACAGACATTCCGGAACATGACCATAAGTTAAACATACCATAAATATCCTTTACATAGCTTAGAAATAGGCTTTGAGGTGTTCGGTATGCTAAAATAAACTTTTGTGTCATTCAGGGACTAAAAGCGTCAAAAAGTGCACAAGTTTGCATTTTCGCGCATAACTTACGTTCTGAATACATCCGGACATCCAAAAATTTATGTAAGCACTAAAATATTTTATTTTAGTGTTTGGCATAAGAAAAATCCATTCGTTTCGTCATTTGGATCGTTTTTCGCGCTTATGCGCATTCCGTCGTAATTAAGCGAACATCGCGATCGTACGACCAAACGAACCATCATCCGGCATATTTTTGAGCATGTTTTGAGTTCCCTATACTTTAACTTCATTTTAGAGCCTTGAAATGAGGTTAACGGGGTTCAAACGCATCGAAAAAGGCCTTAAACACGTGCAGGGACCATTTCTGCCACTTTTGAAACATTTCTGAAACAGGGGGGTGCTAGCGTAGCGCGACTGCCTAACCAGACCAGATTAAGTGTATTTAACATCAGATTGCAGCTGTTTAATCCTCAACCACACACTCACACTTGTCTAGTCAGCTGATAAGAACCCATTTTTAGTCACCACAACTTTGCAACACATGTACGAGTAGGATTCGAGCACGGTTTCCATGAAATGATCTTAACGGTTACCCGAAAACTATAAATACCCCACCCCCCATTGCTTCAAAACCACTAGAATTTTGATTTGAGAAACTCTAAGTTGAAACCATTGTTTCATACCTGAGATTCTTGAATCGAGATTAGCATTCGGGGACCCTTCGTAAGTATTCTTTCGTTCTTTTCTTTCTTTTATTGCTTTTAGAGTCAGAAAGTCAAACTTTGTTTGACTTTCAGCGTTGACTAGCTTATGGTCAATGCGAAGTTCGTTTGAACTTCGCAACGTGAGTGTAATCACGTTGGTTATAGTCCCTTGGGACTATGCCTACTGATTACCACGTTGTCTAGGGTCGTAGGGTAAGCGATCTAATAAATCGCTTATACCTCGAACCCGACCCATTTGGTCGATCATTAGGATCCGACCAAATACATTAGGTGACCATAGTATATAGGGAATAACCTTCCGAGGTTATACCTTATGGTCGCTTCGTTAAGTAGTTGTATGATAGGTAGTTTATATGCCTTAGGTAAATTACCAGAATACCCTTTTCATGTATAATTGGTAATTAAGCATATGTAACCTAAACTTTTGTCACATAACTGATTATGTAACATGTTTAGGCATATAACACTTGTCATAGGACTAGTTAAGCGGTCCGAACGCGTTTCACGCGAACGACGCGTTAAAGTAGCATAAGCTACCTAAACGGGTCGTAATGGGTCGAAAGCACTTAGATTAAGGTTTCATTTAGTATGTAGGCTTTGTTAAACCATATGACACGAGTCTCTATACTCGTTTGGTTTACAAACCCTCATTCTATCTAAATCCTCCGATTTAGGTCCGGTTTATTAACATAGTTACCTATATTAGGTGCCGTTTGATATCCGTGATCTCTAGCATTGTTTGGTTGTCACTCAAGGACTACTGAGCATTCTCAAGTGAGTACATAGACCCCTCTTTTACTGTTTTCCAAACTGTTTTGGGGTGGAACACATGTGCCTACTTGTTACTTTCATGCTTTCCTGTTTTCACATCATATACCTGCTATGTTCGTTAGTACATTATAGTACATGATTTTATTACATCTTATGCTAGGTATGCCCATTGTGTGCATTACTTAGTACATCGTTTTACATTACATTACATGCTACGTATGACTATTGTTGTATACGTAGTACAGGTCATATGCTACGTATGTCTATTATTGCATACTTAGTACAGGTCACATGCTACGTATGTCTATTGTTGTATACGTAGTACAGGTCACATGCTACGTATGTCTATTGTTGTATATGTAGTACAGGTCATATGCTACGTATGTCTATTGTTGCATACTTAGTACAGGTCACATGCTACGTATGTCTATTGTTGTATACGTAGTACAGCTCACATGCTACGTATGTCTATTGTTGTATACGTAGTACAGGTCACATGCTACGTATGTCTATTGTTGCATACTTAGTACAGGTCACATGCTACGTATGTCTATTGTCGCGTACTTAGTACATTTGTTATTCATCACAGGCTTACATTTTGGATACATATTACATGATTTACATTAGACATGAACATTTTACATCTTGATGGTTTGGTTTGATTAAGTGATTTAAGTAACGAGGCGTGTGTAATATGATACAAGCATGGTGGATACGCCGCTGGTACTTCCTATATATAAGTGTTTATATGGTATTACATATCGTAGCGTTATTTGAATCATTTCAGTTTGAGATATATATAACATTTATTACAAATATCATACTTTTCACAAGACATTGATTTACAAACAACTTATCTTATACAAACACATTTTTACATGGTTATTCATTTAACCTGACATTTATTTATACATATCATCTGATCTTATCATTTTTCAAATGATTTACAAAACAAAGCAAATTACAAGGTTCATGACTAAACATTTTCTCAAACATAAGTCATGAAACCTATTTTCACAAAACCTATGTATCTCACAAGCATTTTTATGCTGACGTACCTATTTTCACATGTGTTTTTCAGGAGTTGTTGCATAAGATGATCAAGATACACATAGGCAGACTTGGGCTTTAGTGACAATAAAAGATGCAAGACTAGTTAATTATGTTGTATTTCTTTGTTTGTTAAGACATTGTAACACTTCTAATCAATAAAACGAAACTTCAATTGCCATGGATTTGAAACAATTAATTCTGTTACAACACTCCCCGACATTTCCGCCACGTTTTGTATGTTCCACGTGGTCGGGGTGTGACAGAAAAAATGGTATCAGAGCCAATGGTTATAGGGAATTAGGTTATTAGTAATGCTTTGACCTAGTCTATAACCTTCTTAGGACCCTAACGCGAGTTTACTTGCGTTTAGTCATAAAACAATACCGTCACCTATCCTTAGGCGACGACCGCAACAAGAACATAAATTTCAAAACCGCTTTGAAAACTAATCATCTGTTCTAGGATGATTGATTTCTAGGTTTTGAACCCTCTATTGTAAGGTTTTGAACCCTCTGTTATATGGTTTTGAACCCCTTTGAATTTTCAAAAAAAAAAATCTCGTCAAGGTTTTGGGTTTTAAATAATGTGAACACGTGCAAACTGGAAGGGTGAATGCCTGTATTCTGGGTTTTCTGTCTAGGCAAGCACTTCGTATATATCTCATCAGACGCGAGACCAGTTGTGCTTACCTGGGAATTCTTGGGATGAGTGTTCACTTATAGGCGAGCATGTCTTCGCGATACATTATTTTTGACCTATTTACTTTGATTAATCACCGAGGTCGTTTGTTGCTTTGTAGTAACAAACAAATGACCACTATCCTTGCTTTCATCAGATTTGTTTCATCTCATTCTTTTCGTCGAATTCTCTCACTCGTTTCCTTTCATGTTTCCTCTTTTAGAATGCCTCCACGACGCGAAAATCCGGTATCTATTGACGATCTGGCAGCTGACATTACACAGCAAATGACTGCTGCAATCCCGACCATCGTTGCCCAATGTCACCAAGCTATCAACAACAATAATGCCCTCTGCAACTTCAGACGTTCAACTCGGCCAAGCCATCAAAGTTTTCTGGGTCTCAAGGAGCGACAGCACTTCTGCAATGGTTCGAGAGTCTAGAGAGCACCTTCAGGCATGTACAATGTCCAAATGAGCGAAAGGTAGATTTCGCATCTAGTGTCTTTGAGAAACGAGCTTTGACGTGCTGGAACGGTGTGGTGAGAGATAGGGGTGCCGATGTGGCACTGGCTCAAACATGGGAAGAACTTAGAGCACTGATGATGAAGGAATTCTGTCCTCGTCACGAGATCAGGGCATTGGAAAGGGAATTCGATGACCTTAAGCAAGACAGCGGCGAACATCGAGCATACACTGATCGATATGAGGAGCTGAGCCTGTTGTGTCCTACCATGGTCACGCCTTTGGATAAGGCAATCGAAAAATACATTGATGGTCTCCCTGACTCAGTTCAAGACATTGTTACTGGTAGTAACCCCACTACGGTTAGGCAGGCCATTGAGCTATCTGCAACCCTGACTGAATCTCAGATCAGGAAACGTAAGCTTTTCAGAAAGGGTGACAAGAAACCAATCGAGGAATCAAGGACCATGGATGAACAGACTGGATCCCTTGAGCGGTCAAAGAAGCAAAAGGCTTCTCAGAACTTCGCCATGGTCGCTCACAATGATCAAGCCGCCCCCAACCAACCAGCTAAACCCCGTACTAGGAAGCCATACAATGGAACTTCACCCTTGTGCAACAAATGTAACCTTTATCATCATGCTATGGTGAAGTGCCGCGAATGCCAAATTTGTGGACGTAAAGGTCATACAGCAAAAGTTTGCGTAGCAGCAGTTGCACCAAATCAAGCTAACAACAAACCTGCTCGAGCTCGCTTTCCACCAGGTTCTTGCTACAAGTGTGGCGAGATGGGACATTTCCGAAGAAATTGCCCAAAGCTTGCTAATGCTAATCCAGCACAGAGATGAGCATCTGACCGACTAGAAGACAACACCGTTTAGAAATAATCATGTCTTATGTATTATTTTCTTTTGTTGTCAAGGTCCATGAAACAGTTGTTATCATTGTTAATAAATAAATCTTTTTATTTACATTGCAATGTATTTATGTGATTGTATGTATAAACAACATATCCCCTACAATACCGACAATCAAGGAATCGTATTCCTTGAAAAGCAAACTACCCCCAAAATTCTTCCATTTTACAATCTCTTGCGTTTTACACAAAGATCCTAAGTACCCGTCTCTTGCAAAGAGACGAAGTGCAAGGTGCAAGTTATAATTCTGTACGAATACCCCAAGTACCACTATAAATTCTTAATAGGGTACCCAAGGGTATTTCCGTATGTCCTAAATTATTGTGTACCTTAATTCGCATATTGCGTTTTCCTGAAAACGAAAATCGAATTTTTGGTAGATCATCCTATCTTCATGGATGGATTCTTGAAATGATTAAAGTGCCAAATGAAATCCACGAATTGGATTCCTGGTGTGCTTTAAGTATCCGCGTCCAAAGATAACAAATCAATAACCAAGTTAAACAACTATGTGATTATATGCTTATGTGTTTCCTTTTATGTTTTTGAGTAATCCAAGTTTTTGTTATCCAAATCCTCGTAGAATCTTCCATATCTTCGTATAAGGGATTCATAGTAGGATATCCAAAGGTGCTATATTAAATCCTCAATGGGCTTGTACGTAATAGTAAAGACCCTTGGATTATATTGTACCATTCCATAATTAGACCCCTGAGTGGTCTAGGTAAACAGATTGATCCAAAAATCTGGTTAGGAATATCATGTGATGATATAGCTGAAAGGACTCCTTGGTGGCCTAATTAAAAGGATCATTTGTCGATCTAATTAAAAGGACCCTATGGTAGTCTAGTCACACTCATCACAGGTTTGATTTTCCTCCCCTTCACATTACAAACAAATTGTGCGGACTATGCAAGGAATTGCGTAATTATGGATGCATACATAATTATGGAATTCAGTGCACGGAAACCACAGCTAGTTTGGTCGTGTGTCTGGAAAATGACTCATTTCGTTCATTTTCGGTTCTGAAGAAGTTGTGGAAAATGACTCATTTCGTTCATTTTCGGTTCTGAAGAAGTTGTGGAAAATGACTCATTTTGTTCATTTTCGGTTCTGAAGAAGTTGTGGAAGATGACTCATTTCGTTCATTTTCGGTTCTGAAGAAGTTGTGGAAGATGACTCATTTCGTTCATTTTCGGTTCTGAAGAAGTTGTGGAAAATGACTCATTTCGTTCATTTTCGGTTCTGAAGAAGTTGTGGAAGATGACTCATTTCGTTCATTTTCGGTTCTGAAGAAGTTGTGGAAAATGACTCATTTCGTTCATTTTCATTTCTGAAAAATGTCCGTTAAGGAAATGTCAGGATTATGCCTTACATATCTCGGGTGGTTATTTGACACAAAGTCACAAATAGACTCCTACGTATTAATTTCGGGACGAAATTTCCTAAAGTAGTGGAGACTGTGACACCTGTGTCACTTCAACCATCAAACAAATTCCAAACCAATGAAATATTGTATTTCATACTTGGGATTTGTAAAAATATGTGTATCGTTTGCACATATCAACTCTTGTTCGATTTCAAGCTCTAAATCGCTTTCTGGAAGGTTATACGCGCACTGATGCGTAAATATAACCAGTTTAATGCAACGAACACTCCGGAATAGTGAAATAGGCTTAACATACCTTAAATAACCTTTACATAACTTAGATATAAGTTTTGGAAGGTTTGGTGTGGTGAAATCAAAGTTTATTCGCTTACAGGGACTGAATTTGACAAACTGCGAAAGTATGCCAATTTGAACTGTAACAGACATTCCGGAACATGACCATAAGTTAAACATACCATAAATATCTTTTACATAGCTTAGAAATAGGCTTTGAGGTGTTCGGTATGCTAAAATAAACTTTTGTGTCATTCAGGGACTAAAAGCGTCAAAAAGTGCACAAGTTTGCATTTTCGCGCATAACTTACGTTCTGAATACATCCGGACATCCAAAAATTTATGTAAGCACTAAAATATTTTATTTTAGTGTTTGGCATAAGAAAAATCCATTCGTTTCGTCATTTGGATCGTTTTTCGCGCTTATGCGCATTCCGTCGTAATTAAGCGAACATCGCGATCGTACGACCAAACGAACCATCATCCGGCATATTTTTGAGCATGTTTTGAGTTCCCTATACTTTAACTTCATTTTAGAGCCTTGAAATGAGGTTAACGGGGTTCAAACGCATCGAAAAAGGCCTTAAACACGTGCAGGGACCATTTCTGCCACTTTTGAAACATTTCTGAAACAGGGGGGTGCTAGCGTAGCGCGACTGCCTAATGCCTTTGCAGTAGCGCTACGCGACTGCCTAACCAGACCAGATTAAGTGTATTTAACATCAGATTGCAGCTGTTTAATCCTCAACCACACACTCACACTTGTCCAGTCAGCTGATAAGAACCCGTTTTTAGTCACCACAACTTTGCAACACATGTACGGGTAGGATTCGAGCACGGTTTCCATGAAACGATCTTAACGGTTACCCAAAAACTATAAATACCCCACCCCCCATTGCTTCAAAACCACTAGAATTTTGATTTGAGAAACTCTAAGTTGAAACCATTGTTTCATACCTGAGATTCTTGAATCGAGATTAGCATTCGGGGACCCTTCGTAAGTATTCTTTCGTTCTTTTCTTTCTTTTATTGCTTTTCGAGTCAGAAAGTCAAACTTTGTTTGACTTTCAGCATTGACCAGCTTATGGTCAATGCGAAGTTCGTTTGAACTTCGCAACGTGAGTGTAATCACGTTGGTTATAGTCCCTTGGGACTATGCCTACTGATTACCACGTTGTCTAGGGTCGTAGGGTAAGCGATCTAATAAATCGCTTATACCTCGAACCCGACCCATTTGGTCGATCATTAGGATCCGACCAAATACATTAGGTGACCATAGTATATAGGGAATAACCTTCCGAGGTTATACCTTATGGTCGCTTCGTTAAGTAGTTGTATGATAGGTAGTTTATATGCCTTAGGTAAATTACCAGAATACCCTTTTCATGTATAATTGGTAATTAAGCATATGTAACCTAAACTTTTGTCACATAACTGATTATGTAACATGTTTAGGCATATAACACTTGTCATAGGACTAGTTAAGCGGTCCGAACGCGTTTCACGCGAACGACGCGTTAAAGTAGCATAAGCTACCTAAACGGGTCGTAATGGGTCGAAAGCACTTAGATTAAGGTTTCATTTAGTATGTAGGCTTTGTTAAACCATATGACACGAGTCTCTATACTCGTTTGGTTTATAAACCCTCATTCTATCTAAATCCTCCGATTTAGGTCCGGTTTATTAACATAGTTACCTATATTAGGCGCCGTTTGATATCCGTGATCTCTAGCATTGTTTGGTTGTCACTCAAGGACTACTGAGCATTCTCAAGTGAGTACATAGACCCCTCTTTTACTGTTTTCCAAACTGTTTTGGGGTGGAACATATGTGCCTACTTGTTACTTTCATGCTTTCCTGTTTTCACATCATATACCTGCTATGTTCGTTAGTACATTATAGTACATGATTTTATTACATCTTATGCTAGGTATGCCCATTGTGTGCATTACTTAGTACATCGTTTTACATTACATTACATGCTACGTATGTCTATTGTTGTATACGTAGTACAGGTCATATGCTACGTATGTCTATTGTTGCATACTTAGTACAGGTCACATGCTACGTATGTCTATTGTTGTATACGTAGTACAGGTCACATGCTACGTATGTCTATTGTTGTATACGTAGTACAGGTCATATAGAACGTATGTCTATTGTTGCATACTTAGTACAGGTCACATGCGACGTATGTCTATTGTTGTATACGTAGTACAGGTCACATGCTACGTATGTCTATTGTTGTATACGTAGTACAGGTCACATGCTACGTATGTCTATTGTTGCATACTTAGTACAGGTCACATGCTACGTATGTCTATTGTCGCGTACTTAGTACATTTGTTATTCATCACAGGCTTACATTTTGGATACATATTACATGATTTACATTAGACATGAACATTTTACATCTTGATGGTTTGGTTTGATTAAGTGATTTAAGTAACGAGGCATGTGTAATATGATACAAGCATGGTGGATACGCCGCTGGTACTTCCTATATATAAGTGTTTGTATGGTATTACATATCGTAGCGTTATTTGAATCATTTCAGTTTGAGATATATATAACATTTATTACAAATATCATACTTTTCACAAGACATTGATTTACAAACAACTTATCTTATACAAACACATTTTTACATGGTTATTCATTTAACCTGACATTTATTTATACATATCATCTGATCTTATCATTTTTCAAATGATTTACAAAACAAAGCAAATTACAAGGTTCATGACTAAACATTTTCTCAAACATAAGTCATGAAACCTATTTTCACAAAACCTATGTATCTCACAGGCATTTTTATGCTGACGTACCTATTTTCACATGTGTTTTTCAGGAGTTCTTGCATAAGATGATCAAGATACACATAGGCAGACTTGGGCTTTAGTGACAATAAAAGATGCAAGACTAGTTAATTATGTTGTATTTCTTTGTTTGTTAAGACATTGTAACACTTCTAATCAATAAAACGAAACTTCAATTGCCATGGATTTGAAACAATTAATTCTGTTACAACACTCCCCGACATTTCCGCCACGTTTTGTATGTTCCACGTGGTCGGGGTGTGACAGCTGGCACTACTGGTCCAAACCTCCTGTGCTTTTCTAATGGAATCCTTCCAATGAAGTTATTTCTCTTCGCTTCCCATTCTTTGCACGCATTCTCAAAACATCCTAGGCCCATGGGTTTCAAGTTCAAGTGATTTGTGCTCTTGACCAGCTCTGAGTGTTTAGCATCTAGAATCATCTAGATAAACCTGGGATATAACATGAAGAACTTCTTCTTTGGATTTTCTAGCATCTTCTTCATATCATCAAATATAAAGACCGAAAAGTTTTAATCCCAATTGTTGACAAGCGCGACTAAAGCAGATGCTTGAATTTTATTTAATTGATCGAGTCAGCCCTTATTTTCTGCAATGCACTGTAGAAAGATGTTAACAAGTACTCTCCAGTACGGTGGAATCAGCTTCTTGAGAACGGTTGGATAGCCTCCCTTGTAGCTCATTCTGCGTAACGCTTGCATAACCCTATCTTGTTCGTATGAAGTAGGATGATTTAGTTGATCTTCGAACTTTAAAACTTCCCAAACTATCGCTTCTATAACGATTATCTCCTTTTTCTGCACTTTGGCTTCAATGGATCCTGCACCTTGCACGCCTCTCCTGTTAACTTTGGCTGATAACCAAAATTCCTTGATGAAGTCATAACAAATAATTAGATTTGTCTTCAGGGCGTGTGTTATCTTGCAATCATTGAGGCCCACGATCAAAGAATTGAAAAGTTCAAAGTATTCGGCAGGCGGATCCGAAAGATATCCAGCTTGGTTGTGAAAAAGCTCAACTTCCAACGGTCGTTGATCAGCCATAGCTTACTTCATTTTCTGCACAAGATTTAATACGTTAAGTATAATGACGAAAGTTAACTTTAGTTGAAAAGTTGACGAGTCAACAAAAGTCAACGAGTCAACAATTCAACACAAGTTAACACGTCAAACAGGTCAAGGGGTCAAAATTAACTGAAATGGTTGAGGGTCAAAGTCAGAGGTTCAACTGATCTCGGATGAACCTTTGGCACTATTTCGGATTGACCTTGTCAGTCATCTGAGACAGTCTGACATCTCGGAGGGAAATGTCAGATCTCGGATGATTATTCGAAATGCATACTATTATCGGAGATGCATCCAAGATGCATAGGATTCATCCGGGATGCAAGATAATGTTCTGAAATTCATCCGAGATCCATCCGAGAAGCATAGTAGACTTGCAGACCTTTATCTGAGATGGTAATTCGAGAGAGATTCTGAGATAATCCAAGATGCAAGGGAATGAAAGTAGTCCGAGATGTGTGTCTCGAATCAAAGAATGACACTATTTAAAGGCATCTCTGATTAGGCCAATGGTTCATGGGCCAGGCCCATCTTGGAACAGTGGTTCGAGACATATCCAAGATGGGTGGGCCTAATCTGGGTTGAAACAATGGGCCCAATCTAAACCAGTGGTCCAGATCATTATTTTAATATTTTACTTTTTCATGACTTAAAACATCTTTCTCAAAATCAACGATCCAACCAAACAACCCTTTTGATCAAAATAATAATAAAATAATAATAATAGCAAAAAGATAATTCTAGGAGGAAATGCCACAGGATCAAATCGTTCTCGAACTGATTAAGGAACATTTTTCAGTCTGTTCTTACTTGGACTGGCCCACGCGATTGTTGATATATTTGTCCTCTTAAATCTAACGCTCAACCTTCAACTTTCAACCTCGTGATACGCTTAGGGTAGAATTATACTATGACATCTGTGTGTCCCATACCAAGACATACCCCCGCGATCAAGGTAAGCACAACGATTCATCGTAGCAGGTGAGTATACTGAGTCCATCCTTCCGTTTTAATAACATCAGACTTTCTAGTGAACAGGTCAATACTTTCGTACAGTAGAGTGACCAGAAAATTCTGACGAGGGCTAGGAAAATACCTTTTTCAGTATGAATTTCGCTTTAGAAGCAAACACAATTCTTTTTTTTTGTGGGATTTTCCTCCGTTTAAGGTTTTGGCCCTTTTATGGCTCTTTTAAGATATCCTGACTGTGCCTAGGTTTGCATATAATCTGGATGCAACAAAAGGACAGTCCTGATATCCCGGATGACTCATTAGTATAAAGACCCGAAACCTCAGATGTTGTCTATCTATCAACGCAGGATTTAAGACCATGAAATCATACGTCACTGGTTTGTCACCCACACGATGTATAGTCTGTTATATTTATATCTCTTGGTATCTCTTTACTTTTTTTAGTGTTAGACCTATCAACACATCACAGTAGATCCTCGTCTTTTCAACTTCGATACCTTACATGTAATCAAATTCTTTATCACAAAAATTTATTTCACTTCCTGGCAAATATCTCCCCTTAAATTTTTGCAAAAGTAGAATACTTTATGCTCAAATTTACTTATTTATTTACCTTATTATAAAAACCCTGGGTTTTTTTTTTTTTTTTTAGTTCAGTCGGTGAAACGCATCATTTTCAAAAGATCCATAAGCACATTGAATCTCGAGATGCTAACAGGTTTTGTAAAAAGATCCGTTGTATTAGCATCAATGTGGATATGTTCTATTTTAATCAAGCCTCTGTCATAGCAATCTCGAAGAAAGTGCACCTTGGTATCAATGTGCTTGGTTTTAGAGCGAAAGACAGGGTTTTTGATAATCTTGATAGCGGCATCATTATCACAATAATTAGTAGTGTTTAGATAAGTCAAACCGTAATCCTTGATCTGGTGTTGCATCCAAATAACCTAGCTGATGTAGATTTCCTATCCCTATTCGTCCCTCTAAAGTTGTTGTTTGAAAAAGCAAACAATCAAAGTTTGAATCTTTGGGATACCAGAGTCCAAGTTTAGGAGCTACATTCAGATATCTAAAAATTCTTTTAACAGCAGTGAGATAAGAGAGTTTAGGATTAGCCTGATAATGAGCACATTGACAGACAACAAACATAAAATCTTGTCGACTTAAAGTCAAGTATATCAATGAACCGATCATGGATCGATACAGAGTCTGATTAACTGGGCTTCCTTCAGCATCCTCATTCAGTCACGGCCGTTCTGCAATGGGGGAGTCCATAGCCTTTAAGTTTATCATATAGCATATGTGAACTCGTGTTGGTCTGGGCATACTAACCGAAGACCTGCTCCTGCTCCGTCATCGTTGGACCCTCCGTCAGTATACAACAACCAGGCTTCTTCAGTGACTGCTTGCTCGGATTTTTCAACTGTTTCATATTCTTTGGTTTTCTCATCGGAATCTCCGTGATAAAATCTACAAGTACTATCCCTTTTATTCAAATTATGCCATCCTAGCTCAATGGCCCACTTAGCCAATCTGCCTGATATTTCTGGTTTTGCTAGGATGTGGCTGATGTGTTAGTTAGTGAGGACATTGATAACGTGGCCAAGAAAATATCTGCGTAATCTCCTAGATACGTGGACAAGAGCTAGAACCAACTTCTCCATCATTGAGTATCGGGTTTCTGGATCATTAAGTGTTCGACTAACATTATAAACAGGGATTTGTATGCCATCCCGATCGACCTGAAGAACTACTCCTACTGCCTTGTCGGAAGCCGATAAGTACATCGTTAATGGCTCTTTTTTCCTTGGGGTGGTAAGGGTTGGCAGTTGTATTAAGCATTCTTTCATCTCTTTGAAGACGGTTTCTGTTTCTTGTGTCCACTGAAATTTGTTCTTCTTGACACAATTGCGCAATGTCTTTATAAATGGAATGACTTCGCAGCACGATTGGCAAGGAAATGGTTCAGTGCGGCTAGTCGTCCTACCAGGGTTTGCATCTCTTTTAGTGATGGTGATGACATGCGCTCAATTGCTTGCACCTTTTCGGGGTTAACGTATGTTGGGATTGAACCCTACCAAAGGAATAATTGATTAAAGCCAAAACTGGATCAGAGCAATGGATCCAGAATAAGCAGATGTTGTATTCAATACTCTCCCCTTGCAAGTGGTTCTAACAACTGATGGCCTTCATCCACTGATTGTATACAACTGCTGTTCTACAAACAACTGATCAAGTATAAAGACTGATGAAGACTAAAGCCCTGATGATCAATCTACTGTTATGGGTCAAGCACTGCTGAAGATATAAAGTACTGCTAGAGTCACAACAGTGGAATGAGAAAGCAGTAGTTTAGTCTATTCATTTGTATTGTAATGTAATCAGTAGTTAGCAAACAATTATTGTATTAGATCAGTAGTTACAGGTTGTTAGGAGGTTAGATGTCACTTTCATGGTGACGTCAACCAAAATGCTTCAGTGGTTTGCTCGTGCCTATAAATAGAACAGTACCATGTACTGTTCTATTAGCTCTTTCATCACTTGTCTTCCTGCACGAACAATTCACTGTGAGCTCAGGCTGAGGGGGAGTTTGTGATACATGCATGCAATTGTAATTGAAGTTTGAAATAAATTCAATCATTCGGTTCAATGATAAACTTGTGTGTTGAAAGCAATTCTCCTGTTTGATTGTGTATGAAAGTTTGTTTCCATTTACATTCCGCTGCAATTGTTCTTGTTTATTTTCATTATTATCAAACAAAAAACACAATCATAAGAAACTCAGATCCTAACAATTGGTATCAGAGCTTGGACAGTCAAATTTGATCTAACTGTCATTTTGGCATAAATAGTTCAGCTCTTAATCGTTGATACTGTTAAATTGTTCATTTCGTTGAAAAACAGAGTAAGGGTTAATTACGATCAAAGTTGATTAACCAGTGCCTCTAAAACAACCAGGATGACGTCACAATCACAAGATATGAACAATAACATCTGTTCTCTCTTCAAACCACCCATGTTGAAACGAAATGAGTACAACATCTGGCAGAGAAGGATGGGTCACATCCTTGCTCAACAGAATACCGGATGTTGGAAGTCGGTTATCTTTGGACCACATGTTCCAATGGTGCCGAGTGCTGAGGATCCAGGCAAGTAGGAACCTAAGAAGGTTGAGAACTATACTGAACTGGATTATCAGAAATTTGAATTGGATGCCAAGGCATTTAGCATTGTTGCTTCTGCATTACCCAATGAAATCTATGTTGGACTGTTACACTGTAACAGTGCCAAGGAATTGTGGGATGCACTGAAGGAACAGTTTGGGGGGAACTGAAGAATATATTTAAAATAACAGGGAAACTTTGAACCAACAGTATGAAACCTTTTGTCACATCAAGGGTGAAACATTAACTCAGCAGTTTGAGCGATTTAGCTGTCTCATAAGTGAACTTAAACTTGTTAAAACTGAATTTCCAAAATCAACTATTAATAGTAGGTTTTTAAGATCACTTCCAGAAAAATGGGACACTATTGCTTTTGTGACCAGAAACTCTGTTGAGTTCAAAGATCTGACACTGACCCAACTTCATGGTAGACTCCTGACCTATAAAAGGGAGTTAAACCAGAAAAAGAAGTTGCAAGAGTCTGGCAAAGTTGTAGTTGACTACTCATTTGGCAACACAGGTCTTCTGGATCAGGAAGAGTCTGGCAGTAGTAAGGATCAGAGTTATGATCATTTTATTCACATAACTGCTGGTGCAAACTTCAACTCTGATCCTCATTCATCAAACTTTGCTTTCACAGCAAATAGAGAAAGCCAGATCTCTGATAATCTGTGTTTTGAACTCAATGACTTACAGCATTTTGATCCAACTGACCTTGAAGAAATGGACATTTTGCATCAATTGGCATTGCTAAGTGTAAGAACTAGCAAATTTTATAAAAGGACAGGGAGAAAATTCCCAAGGTTACATGGGAATCTAAAAGTGGGGTTGGATAAGTCCAAGATCAAGTGCTATAAGTGCAATAGGCTAGGTCATTTTGCTAGGGAATGCAGGAGTCAAACCACTGGTCCAATTATTACTCATCCCAGCTCAAACCCTAGACCACAAAACAACCAAAGCATTGTGCACTATGCCCAATATACCCCTGCAACCCATGTTAACACTGCTTACTATGCACATGTTGCAACCCCTGCTCCTGTGCATTATGTTCAAACCACTGTTCCCCAAATTCAGTATGTCTAAGCCCCTGCTCCCCAGTTTCAGGTGCAACAAGTTGCATCTCAATAAACTGCACCAACAGTGGTTCAACCAGACCAACAAAGCTTTTTCACACAAGGGCTGGTTGACTGGAGCAGTTTACCTGAGGTGTTAGGAGATGAAAATTTTGCATTGTATGCTCAAAACACTGCTTCTGGTAATCATATCTGTTTTGTAGCTTTAGAGACCATACAGGAGGGGCTGGGAGCTGAAGAAGAACAGTCAAGTGCTGAAACAGTGGACAAAATTGCTGAAGCAGTGGTTACTGCTGTTCCTGATGAAGTACTGTTGGGAGAAAGTTCAAAACCCCTGTTGGAACCACTGTCAGACCCCTGGTCCAAAGAAGAAGAAGAAAAAGAAAAGAAAGAAGGTGAAAAAGAAGAGAGAGCTGAAGAAGAAAATGATCATACATGTGATTGTGCAATGATGGCTGCATCCAAGGTATCACCTCAAGTTCTTCAAAATATGTGTTCAGACAAATGCATTATAGCATTTGCTAACATAAAAAAGGTGAATGAAAACCTTAGGGATAAGGTGTTAACTTCTGAAGTTCAATTTGAAAAGTCATTAAAAGAACTGAAAAACAAGTTGAATGAAAAAGAAAGTGAACTTTGCAGCATTAAACAAGAGCATAGCATAACCAAGGACCAACTCCAGATAATGATAGAAAAATATCATGCCTGCAAAAAGGAGTTAGAATCCACCCAGATTACTTGTGAAAATGGGTGGAATCCTGTAAAGGTTATGAGATTATGCTTGAAAAACAGCTTGAAAGTAATGTAAAATTTGGCATTGGGTTTAGAAAAAATGACCAAGTTGAAAACAATGCTGCAAATCAAGCTGGTTCTGTTGAAATCATACCAACCAACAAGAATGGCCAAGAAGTTAAAATAACTGACAAACTTGGTAACAAAATCACTCTGGAAAGATTTGTGGGGTCCTCAACTTTTGAGGAACTTGAGAAATATCAATTTAAACCCACTTGGTCTGATGAGTGTGACATTCTAGAAAACTTCAAGCCCATGGACTTCACAACCACTGATGGTGTAAAGGCTCCTAAAGCAAAAGTCATTCCTCTTAAGGACATCCCAACAGTAGTTCAAAACTCTTTTGCAAAGGAGTCTGAGAAGAAGAAAAGAAAAGAAAAAGTTAAAAACCTGTTTTGTGATTTCTGTGAAAAGAAGAATCATCTAACAAAAGACTGTTTTCATCTAAAAGCATATGATATCAACAAAACAAGTGTTATTGTACCTACTGAGAGTTGCACCATCTGTAGTAAATCAAACCACAAAACTCAGGAATGTGTGTATCTCAAATCGTTTGATGTAAAAAAGAATGAGTACACTGCAAAAACATCCTTGAGTTCATCAAACCCATCTGTCAAATTCACCAAGAATCAACCACTGTTTGTGCCAGTTCAAACAGCTATTACAAAATAGCTGAATCAAACCTCTGTTAAAAGAGATGTTCAGGTGACTGATGCACCCCATGCCAACCAATACCGAAGAGGTAAAGGGCAACCACCATACCAAAGGATCCCACATGTTTATGAGGTTTACAAAAAGCCTTCTAAACCAAGAGTGAACAGGCATCCTTTTGGGTACCAGCAGATAATTGGGCAAGACTCCCAACAGTGGTTAGAGAAAAACAGTTCCAAAACTATCCAAACCCCTGAGCTAACCACTGTCCATCCACCTGAACTTAACCTAGACACTGTTGAGACCCCATCCAAAGCCTTATTGGCTTTGGAGACCCTAATGAACTAACCTTTTACTTGATGTGCAGGGAGCTTCTGCATGCTTAGATAGTCTTTGGTATGTAGATAGTGGAGGCTCCAGGCACATGACAGGATGTAGAGCCCTACTCAAAGATTTCAAAACTCATGGAGGGGGTGATATCCTTTGGTAATAATAGTAAAGGGAAGGTTATGGGGTCTGGTACAGTTCAGTCTGGTATTGTTAAGTTTGAAAATGTCAATCTGATAGACAATCTAAAATTCAACCTCTTAAGTGTCTCACAAATGAGTGATAAGGGCTATGGCTCATTCTTTACAAAGGAGTGTTGTAGGATTGTTGGACCAGAAATGGTTGAAAAGATTGAAGAAATAATCAAAAATGGAAAAACCCAACTTGTTGCTCAAAGGAGTGGCAATGTTTATGTAGTTGATATGTCAAAAGAGAGCCCCAGGATTGATGCATGTCTGTTCTCAGCTGCCTCTAACAAAGAGACAGAATTATGGCACAGGAGATTGGGCCACATAAATTTCAAGACAATCACTGCTATATCAAAACAGGGGTTAGTAAGAGGTTTACCTCAAAAACTGTTCACCTGTCCTGAGCATTGTGTTTCCTGCCTAAAAGGAAAACAACATAAAAGCTCTTATAAATCCATTGAAAAGATCTGTTTGGCCCAGTTAAAGTCATGAGTCTTAGGAAGAAAAGATATTGTTTGGTTATTGTTGATGACTTTTCTAGGTTTACATGGACTTACTTTTTACACTCCAAAGATGAGACTGTAGGCATTCTGCAAGACTTTGTTACACAGGTTGAAAAGCAGTTTGACTTGCCAGTAAAAATATTCAGGAGTGATAATGGCACAGAGTTCAGAAACAAGGAGTTAGATGATTTCTGTGTGTCAAAAGGAATTGTAAGGCAGTACAGCATTCCACGAACACCAGAGCAAAATAGGGTTGTTGAAAGGAAGAACAGGACTTTGATTGAGGCTGCCAGATCCATGCTTGTTGATTCAGGTTTGCCATTAACTTTCTGGGCAGAGGCAGTAAACACTGCTTGCTATGTCCAGAACAGAGTTTTAAGCAACCCCAGGCATCAAAAGATTGCCTATGAACTTATGTATAAAATAAAACCACTGATCTCATATTTCAAAGTTTTTGGCTGCCCATGTTTCATTTTAAACTTAAAAGATTCTATCTCAAAGTTTGCAGCCAAAATTGATTGTGGTTATCATCTGGGATACTCAACCACTGCTAAGGCCTACAAAGTGTTTAACACAAGGACTAAGACTGTGGAAGAGACTTTGAATGTGAAGTTCAATGAACTTTCATCAATGAAAATCCCAGCAAACCCTGCAGAATTATTTGATCTTGATAAATTCACATTTGAAAATGTTGCTGTCAAGACTAACAATGCAGGTCCATCAGAAAATCCTCCATCAAACTATGGATATGAAGTCATCATTCCTCAACAAAAGTCTGCTTCAATTGGAAGAGCAGCAGATGTTCAAAATAGCTGTCAAAGCTCATCCACTGCTACCTCAACAGTTGTTGACCAAAGTAGCCCATCATCATCAACCACTGTTGACAAAAGCCATCAAACAGTGGATAAAAGTCAACATGTTTTCACACATGTTCCTCCTATTCCCCCACCTCCATTTGAAGCCACTACTGGATCATCAAAGTCACCAGAAGTGGTTAGCTCAGATGATTCACATCTGCTGCCTTCACCATTAAATGCCATTGTTCTATACAAAGGAGATCTAATCTTCTTGAAGTCTCATCCACCTGATCAAATCATTGGCAACATCAGTGAAGGGGTGCTCACAAAAAGCCAATCCCAAAACATCTGTCTTTTTGCTGGTTTCATATCTCTCCATCAGCCAGTCAAGTACCAAGAGGCACTAAAAGACAACAGCCGGGTAGAAGCCATGCAAGAGGAGCTCCAACAGTTCAGAAGACAACAAGTCTGGGAGCTTGTACCACACTGCCAGAGGGTGTGAGTCCTATTGGCACAAAGTGGGTCTTCAAAAATAAAACTGATGAAAGGGGTATTGTTGTCAAGAATAAAGCTAGGCTTGTGGTTCAAGGGTTCAGACAGGAAGAGGGCATTAACTATGATGAAACTTTTGCCCCTGTAGCAAGACTAGAAGCTATCAGACTATTCCTAGCCTTTGTTGTCAACCACAACATAAAGGTATATCAAATGGATATCAAATGTGCATTCCTCTATGGTAAGATTCAAGAAGAGGTATATGTGTGTCAACCTCCAGGCTTTGAGGACCCATTTTATCCAAATCATGTCTACAAGCTAAATAAAGCTTTGTATGGCCTGAAACAAGCACCAAGAGCCTGGTATGAAACTCTTTCTACCTTTCTACTTTCCATTGGTTTCACAAGAGGTAAGATAGACAAAACACTGTTTTTAAAATGGAGAGGGAAAGACTTGATGATTTTCCAGATTTATGTGGATGACATCATTTTTTGAAGCACATTTTCTAAAATGTGTGAAGAGTTTAGACAACTCATGACAGCTGAGTTTGAGATGAGTGCAATGGGTGAACTCCAGTGCTTTCTTGGTCTCCAAGTAAGGCAACTGCAAAATGGCACTTTCATCCATCAAGGCAAATATGCCAAAGAAATTTTAAAGAAATTTTAGATGGATGATTGTAAACCATGTAGTACACCCATTACAACCACAAAAATAGTCATGTCTGATGAAAAGGATGATTTGGTTGATCAAACTCTATATAGAAGCATGATTGGGTCTTTATTGTACCTAACTACATCTAGGCCAGACATCATGTTTGCAACATGTGTTTGTGCAAGATCCCAATCAGCCCCTAGAAAGTCAAACCTTATTGCTGTAAAAAGGATATTCAGATACCTGAAAGGTGCTCCCATACTTGGTATCTGGTATCCAGCTGATGGAAATATCAAGCTTTCTGGTTTCTCAGATAGTGACTTTGCTGGATGTGACAAGACAAGGAAGTCCACTTCAGGAGGGTGCCAATTCCTAGGCAGTTTTAGTGTCTTGGCAAAGCAAAAAGCAAGCAGCTGTTTCCACATCCACTGCTGAGGCAGAGTATATACCTGCTGCAAGCTGTACAGCCAAACTGCTATGGCTTCAGAATCTATTGCTGGATTTTGGTATCACTGCCTTAAAGACACCTATCATGTTGGACAGTCAGGCAACAGAAAATATCATAAAAAAATCAAGTATCCCATTCAACCACCAAGCACATAGGTATCAGACATCACTTTGTGATGGATTGCTATGAAAAAGGTTTGATTTCTCTGCACCATGTTCCAACTAAAGATCAGCTGGCAGATGTGCTAACAAAAGCATTAGACACATCCACCTTTGAAAGCTTGATCTCTAGGATTGGCATGCTAAACATGGAATAACAAGCAAAATCTTGTTTTTCTATGAATAAAAGCACTAAAATGTTTTCAGAAAATCAAAAATTCATCCTTAAAAATAGCTAAAAATGAAATTTTCATTAAATCTTTAAAAGTCTGCCATAACCACTATTTTTGGTTCAAACATCTGTTTTGATTATATTGACCACTGCTGAAAGTCAACCACTATTTTCTCAATTCCTTGTTAATCACTGTTGTTCAAAATCGGTGTTTTAACCCACTGATAGGCTATCCATTGATAGTTGAAAATCAGCCACCGTTCTCATTATAACCGTTGCAACCACTGATACTTGTTCCATCAGTGGTTTCCTTAACAACTTTCTTCCATTATTCATCAGTGGTTAGTACTTGTCGGTCAGATCTTTTGTAACCACTGCCACGTCAGCATTCACTTTTTTCCTTTATAAAACCCTGGTCAAAACCCCAAACAGGGTTTTCACTATCGAATCGAATTCAAAATTCCTTTCTCAAAGCAGTTACCATCCATTTCTCTCAAATCACTCATCTTCTTCTTCCTCTCGCACACATACTCAAATCAGCGTCTTCATCCTCTCACAAATTCACTCAAATGGCCACAGAAATTCCATACAAAGCTCCCCACAATTACTTGGGACTATTAACAAAACCAAGTCGTACCGAAACCTTTGATTCCATCATAGATGCTCTTTCTTCTTCAAAGTACAAAACTTTGTTGACTTCTGATGCTCCGGTTTACCTGGCAACCCAGAGAGAATTTTGGAAGAATGCGACACTTGAATCTCAAGATAAAACGCCCAAAGCCATCAATTCCTCGATAAAGGGTGTACCAGTTAAAATTACACCACAAACTCTATCAGAAGTTTTTGAACTGGATGATCTTCAAGGTAAAACTTCATTTCCTAAAATAGAGTATCAAACAGATTTTTTAGAAAGAGGGTATGCCGAGGAAATGAAAAAACGCACTTTGCAAAAAGGCAGTTTTCCTCCTGCCACAAGGTTTTTGTTTCATACCCTCCTTATGTGTGATTCTAATAAGACCACTGCTTTCAATGAAATTCTAGTAAAGATCCAATACCTGGGTTATGCTATCTTGCATGGAGAAAACTTTAACTACTCCCAGGAGATCTTTGATGATTTGGTCAAAAATGTTACTAAAAAATCATTTTTACTATTTCCAAGGTTCTTAAGCTTTTATTTTTAAAAGAAATTTGCAAAGGATAATGCTCATGTGCTTATCCAAGGTGAACCTTTTCAAATAAATGGCATTACACCTGAAACATTTACAAGGCTATCAAAAGTGTCCAAAACACAAGGAGAGGCTCTTAAGTAGACTTTAGCAGCTACCACTGCACCTCAGGCACCTGCTGCTGAGCCCACTGCTCAAGGTGATCACAGCAGCAAAACAACTATTGTGAAACCCACACCTAAATCCACCAAAAGACCAAAACAAAAGAAAACAAAAAAGCCCCCTAAACCTACAAAAAAGACAACTCTGGAAGATGAGATCCCAGAGCAACTGCCAGTGACAACACAAAAGTTACCAGAAACCACAGCTGCTACTTCCTCACAGCAGTTGGAAGAAAGATCTCAACTAGAACCTCAAACTCCTCCTGCTTCTTCTAAAAAAGAACAGGTTGTAAGAACATGGACACCAAATTATGATGCTCTATAATCACTTGATTCTATCATCCACAGCCCACTGCCCGGGGCAAATTCTCTTTCCACCCCAATACTCACTGCCACAATTCCACCACAAACAAAACTTCTGTTGGATGCACTTGATATAGCTCAGACAGAAATCAGTTCTTCTCAATCACCTATCACTGAGAGCATGCCACCACAAGTGACTGAGTCTGAGCACCATATCTTTGCTAACCCACCAACAACTGAGGAGGTTACACCCCTTGAGTTACATGTAACTCTTGGTGGTAGTTCAAGTGAAGCAGCTACTACAAGTGTTGAACCCACTGGTTTACACTTGGACAATAGTTTCATCAATAAGACTTCCTTGAAGGCAATATCTTCTTTGGGAACCATAATGCCAACTGGTGGATATCCAATATACACTGGTGAGCTAAGAATGGCAACCTCTTTTGAAGATAGAAGACCCCAGTACAAAGAAAAAGGGGCATCAGTGGATGATTTCTGGGATACTTTCTCTAAGTCAACCACTGATACAACCACTGTTGTCACACCCCGACCACGTAAAACAACAAGTCGTGGCAGAAACGTCGGGGAGTGTCGTAACAGAATCATTGTTTCACAACCATGGATTAAATAATTTCGTTTTATTGAATTATTGAACTCATTGTTTTAGATAAATACAAATATTATCTTTCTAGTTTTAAAGTCGCTAAGGCAAGAGTCCATCCTATGTATAGCATGCATCAACATTCATCACATAACAGCACCTGAAACATGTGTAAAAATAGGTACGTCAGCATAAAAATGCCTGTGAGATACATATGTTTTATTATAATTAGGATTCATGACTTGTAAGTTTTAAAAAAATATATTTAATAAAAAATAGTCATGAACCTTAAAATATTTTCTTTTATAAATCATACTAAAATTTATAAGAAATCAGATGATATAACAGAATAATACACAGGTAAATAAATAACCAAGTAAAATGAGTTTATATAAAATATGTTGTTTGTAAAACAACATTTTGATAAAAAGGTTTGAAATATATATATATAAAAATATACTTTGGTTTTAAGAAAGTCGAATAAGTAATATATTAAAATATATTTTAGTTCCAAAATCGTTAAACAAATAGTATATTAAATATACTTTAGTCGTCAAAATAATAATTTTCAGTAGTATATCAAAAGTATACTTTGGTTTTATTAATAACATATTAAACTATGCTTTGGTTTTATAAATAACATATTAAACTATGTTTTGGTTTTATAAATAATATATTAAACTATGTTTTGGTTTTACCCAATTGATTTACCCAAAAACATATCCCTCTCAGGGATACCCAATGACTGTCCCACCCACCGGGACGCATGCTCAAGAGGAATGAACTCACCTTTGATTTGCTCAGTATGTTAAATTACCCGTCCAAGATGGTCAACCCAAACCCTACCGTGGTTACCAATCATCATTAGTTACATAATCAAACGAGTCACGTATTTGTACACAATAAGTCACATAGTCGTACACAGTAAGTCACATATTCGTATAGAGTTTGCATCTATCAAAGGTCACCAAATATCATATAATAAATACCCTGTTCTATACATGTTCACATCCCATGTATAACATGCAATAGCACACAACAGTTAATTGGGCTATCTATCAAAGCCCAACCCGATCTGTTCCCTTCGGCGAAGAACCCTTCCGACGAAAATCCCACCGACGAAAGTCCCCTATCTTTCGTTATAAACAATTCTGATGAATAACCAATCTTTCGTCATAAACAACTGCGATGAAATACCTATCTATCGTCGATACAGGATTTGACGAAGTGTTCCTATGTTTCGTCAACATCAGTTACACAGCCTTGATTTCATAACATCAGTTACACATTTTTCAGCATAAACAACGGATCAAACATCAGTTTCTTTACAAGTTCTGTATACCCTAACTACTGATCAATCATTGACTATACAAAACATCACGGTTTCTTTAAATCATGCAATTTCTAATCAAACACTAATCATTTAAATGCACAAGGATTTTTATCACGATCATCGTACCAACACTGATGATAAACAATTATCGACCACCCAACATAACAGTTTCATCATTTAACATATTGATCATTGACCATACAATCAGGTGTTTGTCTATCATGAAATCAACTCATTACACGGAATCTACCAAACCCTCATACGAACAATACCGCATACAAATCATTGAATATCATAACAGTTCCAGATTTACAATATTCAAATGAACCCTAATCATATACAAAAATCACATCATCAACACTTCATCGAACAACAAGATTAAACACTCACCGTGATACCGAAGGGTTGTGATAGATCGAGATGGAAAGAACGTTTCGAGATCCTAAGATTGCCGTCGCACAGAGAGTAGAGAGGGGGAGGACCTAGGGTTTGTTTTACGGCAACTAATTACAATATAAGAAGTTATACGACACACAGTTGGGCAGCGAATTAGATTGGGCCGAGACCCGTTTCCGGCGAAAAACCAACTTCGACGAAAATCCCTTTTTCGTCGAGGTTGTGGATGGCGAAGGTCTCCCTTTTTCGTCGGGGGAGATTAGTGGCGAAAAACCTTAATTAAACTATAATCAACACCACACATATCCCATAACTATAAATCAATCACAAAAACTACACACTAACATTTAACATTTAACATTTAACATCCAAGCACAAACATTAATCATTCAGATAAACCACACGACACCACGTAAATCAAATTGTAAAAACATAATTGTGAAGTCAGTGATGTGTATGGGAAAGACCTTGAAATCTCGGTTTGTCACATCATCCCCAACTTGAAAGAAATTTCGTCCCGAAATTTGACAAGTAGTCCAAAGTGGCAAGATGTTAACTCAGGATGATTGTGGATTTTCCGCGGGTACCAGATCATCCCCAACTTGAAAGGGAATTTCGCCCCGAAATTCGCCAGTTGCCACAGATTTAGATTTGTCAGTTGGGAATAAGTGAGGGTACTTGAGCTTCATTTGATCCATGTCTATGCTTCTTGTCTATTTGATCGCCCCAAAATTCGCCAGTTGCCTCAGATTTAGTAGCAGCAGTAGCCTCAGCAAGCTCGAGGCTGAGCATTTGTCATCACCGCCGCTCAGGAGCAAAATGCCAACGATGTTATAACTGGTACGTTTCTCGTTAACCATGTCTATGCTTCTTGCCTATTTGATACGGGCGCAGATAAGAGTTTTGTATCTATTGAATTTGAACCTATGCTTAAGTGTAAACACTCTAAGTTACCAAGATCATTCGCTGTCAAAGTCACAAATGGTAAATCCGTCACTGTCGATTCCGTCCTTTCTAAGTGTTCTTTGAATCTCAACAATCATACGTTTTTGATTGATCTCATACCTATGCAAATGGGTAGTTTTGACATCATAGTAGGCATGGACTGGCTTAGGCAATCCTCTTATATGATGCAATCCTCTCTCTTCAAATTCAAATTTCTTTCGAGATTATTTTTCTTATACACACATCATACTAAATCTTTTCATACATTTATACGTTATTCACATGCATGATTTCAAAAACGTCACAAACTAGAATTACATCTCTTGTAACCCCAAAATGGAGACACATCATCGAGATAGGAGTGATTTCCTTACCTTGACGATTAACTCCATTTCCTTTTTTAAAGCGACTTCACCAACGAGTTAGGGGTGATTCCTTTACCTAGGTGATCGTTACCAAAATCTTCCTTCAAAAGAGACTTTATTATACAAACGCGATCAAATTTATACCTAAATCGTCATTTATTCGTCAAAATCCCTACCCATGCAAATTTCAAAGTTTATTGTTTTATCAAACGTATTTCTTACCTTACAATCTATTACACATAAATCACATACACGAAATTCTTAAACATACCATAAACATTTTGTTTCCCGATTTTCAAAATTTTTCGAAATGCTACCCATCAACTTAATTGGTCTAATGAATCTCTTGCCCACAAATTTCATGCTTAACGTAATCACTAAAACACCGCACATTATATCATTGTACTAAGGACTTTTATTCACAATCGAAAAGCAAACCAACCTTTCTCACATGCCTATAAGATCTTATAAATATTATAAGATCATTTTACTAAAACTCTTTCCAAAATCAATAAAACATTTTATTAAACCAAAGTGATCGAAAATTCTTTTGAATTAGAGAAACATGCTTTGGCCTAATAGGTGGAATTACTCTCGCCGATATTTCGGTTAACGGTATTCACCCTTCCAGTCACTACATGTTCCAAAACAATCAAAAATTCGAGAGTTGGCGGGATTTTTTTAAAAAATCAAGGAGCGGGACTGGTCGACAAGATGCGAGTTTCACCCCTAACTTGACGATTTCGTACCCTAAGTGTGGTTGGTACTCGTCGGGTCAAAATTTAATTTTGACACTTTGACGAGGGTCCACTAGAATTGGAAATGGAAATTCTCCATCAAGGTGAGGATTTCACTCCTAACTTGATGGCGTATTTCGTGTAAAAAGAATAGGTGGATTGAGAGTCGTTCACCAAATTGTGGGTTTCAAGCCTATTTTGGTGAAGTCGTCTCCTTTGTATAATACAAGTGTTTTCAAGTTTAGTATGATCGAGTAAAATGTCTTAGGAAAGACATATGGTCGAAATAATAATAACAAGCATGAGCACATAAAGCATTTCAAGAAATTAACACATAGGAAATTTTTTCAAGAAATTAACACATAAGAAGTGTCTCAAGAAATTAACACGTGAATCAAGTATGGTCGAATGGGGTACTTAACTATAGACTAGGTCAAAAGCATAGCAATATTCCAAATTCCCTATAGTTATGGCTCCGATACCAATCTGTCACACCCCAACTAATGGCGGAATCATCGGAGTGGGACGAAGAAAAAATTGCTCATCACACATAACGCTAATTGTGACAATAGATTTAAAAATAAATTGATTTCATTCATAACAAAGTGTTACAATACATGGAACTTTGAAATACAACATGTTCAATACAAGAAAGCAATACAACAAACAAGTACGAAATTGGTACAACATATTAAGACCTAAGACGTCTAAATGTGTATCTAAGCATCATCATTACTTCAGTTTCAAAGCATCGTCATCCTCAACCTGTAACATGTTTAAAAATAACGTTCAATGCAAAAGCAAAGGCGAGTATACAAGTTTTCATACGTATTATAAGAAAATGAGTTTAAACAATTCCACATGGCAAGCTATTGATACAACATAAACAATAAAATCGGCATGTGTTCGACTAATCAACCCAATGATGAAACGCAATAAGCTCATGATATAACCTCAAGAATACGGGTGGTGCGTTAATCCTACAGCGCTATATATGTCAAGGATAGGCTCGTACGAAGTTAATGATAAGTCTAACCAAAACGTATAACCCCAAGTTTAATGTATCAAGTAATCAAGTATGCAAGCATGTATAAGGAATGTTTGTGCGTTTACGAATAAAGTTTTAAGTGTAAGTTTCATAGATCAACATGTTACACCCCAAAAGGTGGTAAATAAAAAGGGGTTCAAATATACTCACAAATATTGCATATGCTTTCCGATTATCCAAGTGTTGACGAGTAATGGAATTAGGGGATTGAATGTATACGGATTGGAGTTCAAGGTATGCTTAAGGTCGGAATACGGAATTTAAAAGTACATGGAAAATAAATATATGAGAAAATAACCATCTAGCTCATAATTCTCATTCTTGACACTATGAAACCCATAGGGTTTGAATGTTTTCATGGGTTAAAGTACCCATTAGAATCGTGATGAGTATTATGTTCTTAGGTGGTGTAGCCTACTATTTTGACAAATAACCATTAGGTTATCATCAAAAGTTCGGTTATTATAAGTATTATATATCTTTATAGTATATATTTATAAATTTTAGTCTACAACAATGTCATAAAAGTCAAGCATGAGGTAGGAAGATAAATCTTCCATTTAGGAACCTCTTTGTGTTTCATACAAGTCATGCATGAGGTAGGAAGATGAATCTTCCATTTAGGAACCTCTTTAGTTGTCACAAATACACAAGTTGTCATAAGACAACAAGGATGGTCATGAACATACATTTAAGAATTGTCATAAACTAACTAATTAATTAACTAAGAAGAAAACATCAAGTGATGTGTGGATTTGTAAGTAGGATAGCCCAAGCTATCCATATAATCACACATATTCAAGTTCAAGACTTGTTCATCACTTGTGGGTTAAAACCCTTTTAAAACAGAAAGTTTTGAGGCTTAAAACCTCTGGATTTATATGTTACAACCTTGTTTTTAAGCACACATAATCATAGTCTTGATTAGTGGCATAAGGACATAGGAATGTATAAAGAAAATATAAGTTCATGTATGTTTAATAAATTTTCCTTCCAAAACAGAAAGTTGGACCTCATTTTGGTCATGTTTCACCTTGGTTTTCCATGGAAAACCTTGTGAGAACAATTCTAGAGGTGTTCCACACTTTGTAGATGAAGAAGAAGTGAAAAAGATGGAAGAAAAGTGAAGAAAAGTGCTCATTTAGCACTTAGAATAATTTGTCCAAAACTTGCATTTTCAGCTGAGATTAGAGTGTTTTGAGAGTGCAAATGAGTTGAAAAAATGAAAATGAGTAGGGGTGTGCACAGTTCGGTTCGGTTCGATTTTTGGGTAAAACCAAAACCGTAATCAAAAGTTCGGTTTTTGGTTTTTAAAAACCGTTCGGTTTCGGTTTTTTCGGTTTCGGTTATTTCGGTTTTAGCAACGGTTCGGTTCGGTTTTTCGGTTTTTGAAACAAATTATGTAAGATTCAAAATTTAAAAGTATAATTCAAAGTTTAAGAATCTTTTTTAAATGTTTACATTTAAGTTAATATATTTAGTATTTTAAATTAATATTATTCACATAAACCTAACCTTCTAATCTATTTTAATGTTTCTCCAAAGTTTTTGTTAAGACATTTTCTTTTATAATACTTTGAAAACCATTTAATTTTTGGGTTATTGGATTTTATCACCCCTAACTATTGGCTATTGGCAGCTGCCACCCCCAACTATCACTTTGACGTCCGTCACCCCCAACTTAACACTTAGTCTGTTCTATCACCAAATCGTTAACTGATCACTAACTTTTGATCATGTTACTATACTTTTGGGGGTGTCATAGTGATCTTATTAAGGTTTTAGGGATCTTAGGACACCCCAAATGTATAGTAACATGATAAAAAGTAAGTAACTAGTTAACGACACGGTGACAGAACACACTAAGTGTTAAGTTGGGGGTGGCGGGCGTCAAAGTAATAGTTGGGGGTGACAGCAGCCAATAGGCAATAGTTAGGGGTGATAAAATCCAATAACCCTTGATTTTTATATTAAACTTTGTTAGTTCTTCTAAACAACGGATAATTTTAAAAATAAATAAACATGGTAATGTTCTTATTATAAATATTTAACAAACAAGAATAAAATTAATAATTCTTAGTAGCATGGGTAAACACTTAAATAACTTAAACATAAAAATATATAGATTTGGTATACTATTAAAACTTATCGGTTCGGTCCGGTTATTGAAAATGATTATTCGAAAACCGAACCGAAATTTTCGGTTATTAAAAATCCGAAAATCGAACCGTCGATTTTTGTTTCGGTTTGGTTTTTTCGGTCTGGATTTTTTGGTTATTTCGGTTACGGTTCGGTTATTTCGGTTTTCTGCTCACCCCTAAAAATGAGTGTTGGGAGGCTTGGTTTTATAGTTGAGCGAGGTTAGGTGAGTGTTTAATGAGGTTTAGAAGCCCATTGGTGGAGAATGGAGGTGGAGGTTGGAGCCATAAATACAAGATTCAAAATTTATATTTTAGGGTGGAGGTTGGAGCCAAAAATGCAGATTCAAAAATTTATATTTTAGGGTGGAGGTTGGAGCCAAAAATGCAGATTCAAAACGTGGGTTTTAGGGGAGGTTTGAATTTTTGTCACAAATGGTCCCTCAAGTTTGATAAGTATGCAATTAAGGCCCCAAAGTTAGGATTTAGGGTGTTTTCGAGTGCTTTTCGCGTAGTTTCAAGCGTGTAACAAGCATACAAGTATCATAAACTTAATAGTGATGTCAAGTATGTCCATGTATGTGAAATTATGTGAAACAAGTATCGGTGATGCCGGTTGTAACACATATTTGTCGGTTATCGCACAAAATGCAAGTATAGGCGATTTACGGTCTATAACACGTAATTGCAAGTATAATTAATATGTCGAAGGTGGTTACAAGTATAATATGATGAATTATGACGTATAATAAGTATTGGAATCATTAATTGTTGGTTAATCACAAGTATTGCACATAAAAGCGTTGAAAGTCGGTTATTTGCAAGTATCGTCACATTGTTTCGAATTAGGGTTCGTTGCATGCGATTACAAGTATAAATTGAACATAACAAGTATAAATGGAATATAATTGATATAAATATGACTTTCATTATGATCGGTGTCTCGGATTACAAGGTTTCAAAACGAAATACGATTACAAGGAATACAAGTTTCCAAAAAAAGCACTACAAGACAAACTTTCTAATTACGAAAAGTTACGAAAAAGCGGGGCGTTACAGTAGCTTAAGCTAAAATCATGCTCAGCTGCTGGATTATACCCTATGCACACGCGAGGTTTGTACGCCTAATGACCCGGTGGTAGTCTGTTGAATACACTTGTAGTATCTCCTTTGTACGATGGATCATAATCGTCTGACATGCCTTCAAATTCATCTGTCATTCGTTGCGGACCTAGACGGTCGCCCACAAGTGTGTTCCCTCTGGGTCGATTGTGATAAGTATCATTGGGAATCCTAGTGTTGGTGTACGTATTACGTGTGCTGCTTATATTCTGATAACTATCTCTGGGATAGTGTTGTTGTCCCCCATGTGTATTGTCGTTGCGCGTGAGGGTGTTTGTTGATGTCACTCTATACTATATCCTAACTCTTGTTGAATTGATTGGACACGTGATGTTGAGTGTGGGGATGCGTGTTGCACATGTGCTTGTCGAGCTGGTGTTTGCACCGGAAACTGAGCTTGTGCGCACATCTGTACATAAGCCATATTCAGGATTGCTTGAGATTTTGCATATCACGATGCTGGTGTTTCCCCTTCAGGCAGGGAAGGGAAAATAATGTTGGTTGGACCTGCTTTCTGGAATCCAGGAGTCGTCTGTTGGTTTGTGCGAGTAGCACTAACAAAGACATTGGTGACTCCTACCTCCGTGAACTCTCTATCAGTTTGTTCGTCCCTTTGGTGGTTTTGGACGTGAGTATTGTCCGCCGTCGTGGCAAACGGAGAGTGTTCATCAACGATTGGAAATGAAGAGTTTGGATCAGCCATTGAACAGTTTTTGCAAAAGAGCAGATATGAAAAAGGTTGTAAAAAGTGCGGTGGGCACCAATAGGGCTGTAAACGAACCGAACGTTTAGCGAACAGTTCGTGAACCGTTCGGCAGGAAGTTCGTTTATGTTCGTTCGTCTAATAAACGAACGAACATGAACAAGAAATTTCATTCGATTAGTTAAATGAACGAACATGGACAGAGGTCTCGTTCGTTCGATTGTGTTCGTGAACGTTCGGTAAGGTGTTCGTGAACATTCATTGATTTGTGTTCGTTTATGTTCGTGTGTTTGTGTTTTAATTGAAGATCTTTGTACTTTCTTATATTTTATTTATACTTTTTATATTATTAAACTTTTATTTATTTTATTACCCTAACAATGAAACTGGGAAATCCACTTTCACCTTGTTTATGCATCATTTCCCTTTCATTTCTCATTATTTTCATCGGCGAATACGATCGACCTCCGTTCCACAATAAGGGATTCAAGTACGAGTGCTACTCTCTGGGCCATCTACCTTTATCATTTGCCGCCTTCGCCAAATTTATTTGTGTTCGTGAACCGTTCGCGAACACGCTCATTTCCTTAATGAACGAACACGAACACAAAATCTTGTTCGGTAAGTGTTCATGAACCGTTCGTGAACACATGTATTTCCTTAACGAACGAACATGAACAAGGGCTTGTTCGTGTTCGTTCGGTTCGTTTACAGCCCTAGGCACCAATGAAGAAACACTAAGTAACACGGAGCTACTCAGCCGGTTCGTCTCGTGGACAACAGTCAATCTCTGTTCTTCACTCGACAATGGCTTGATTCTTCCTATAGATCCTTCAAAACGAACAAAACCGGTGAACTCGTTACAAAGAGGAGAAGTTGGGGAGTTCTCCTTGTAACCACACTACGGCGTGAGAATAAGTAATCGTTTTAAGGATATAAGTGTGTTTATATAGTGAGCGAGTAAGAATTCGGATCCTTAAACCTAGAGGTTGAGCCTTCTATTTATAGCAGGAGATTTGTTAAAGAGAAGGGACGCCAGCTGGGTGTTTTGTCAGCTGTCTGACCAGGGGAATATACACATTATGTCCCCTCTGTCGTAACCAGACCAGGTCTTGTAGCAGGGTGACGTGGCATATAGACATTCATTCCAGCTCAGCGTCCTTTTGTACCTTTTGTCGGCCTACCCTTCACTGTCCTGTGAGGATCTTGTTACAAGTACAGGCGTTTTTCAATCGGTGCCACCTGTCTTCTTGGAGCTTCCTTCTGCCGCTAGGTGTACTCTTCTAGAACCTTCTAGATCGTCTTGTGTGGTAAGATCGTATCTTTGGAGTGGTGTGGTCCCGCTAATACGTGCTCGCAAGCGGTTTGGGACCATACCTCGTCACCCCTAATTTTGTCTGCATAGCGAGAGTGGATCTCTTGCAGTCTTTCGGTTTTATTCCGATCTTTTGAGGCATGAGAAAGTAGTTTTGAATTAGTTATTATAAATTGCTTTGCTAATTCATTGCCAAATAATTCGAACTAAACCCGAAACATTTAATAATGTGATATAGATGCTAATTATGAGTTTATCTTTGATGATGTCCATGGCTATGTAAATTGAGTTGTAAAACCAAAATCAGAACTGAATTCATATTTGTGCTGCTGCTGCTGCCCACGCCCATTAAACGTTCTACTGCTGACCTGCTGTTGTCCTTGTTAAATCTGTTTTTCTAAGGTTGAAACAGAAGCCAAAATGAATTTTTAAGCTTCATGAATATGTATTTAATTTGAAGTGTTGAGTAGTCCAACTTAAAGACATGTAACTAATTCTTAGGTTTGATGTGTCTAGAATATCAATCATCATTAATGACTTGAATTTCAAACTTTGACTTGCCTAGACGTAATCTTGGGTCGAACATACAATATGTCAATCGTCCCCTCTCCCCATCACTTCAACCTTTTCGATTCTTTGACTTGAACAGTAGATACCTAAAAATAAAAATACGAGTGTATCAGTATTTTTATAACTTCCGTATTTTTATTATCATAGGAATATTAACAACGGATTTTATAATATAATGTATAAAATTTTAAAGTAAGCTGAATTGTTCATGAATATAACATCTCACATAACTCTATATTCCTAAAATGAAAATAAATAATAATAAATGTTAAAAGGTTGGTTCGGTTTACATAGCCAGTTCCAAGTTCTAAACCGTTGAAACCGAACTCGAGTTCAGTCTTTTTCGACGGTTTATGAACACCCAAATTTGCATACATCATCTTCCAAGGAGTTGGCAATCTTGCACCAAAAAGCTGTTGATGTCCAATATTTGATTTAAAACATAAATCCGGTTTCATAATTAGCTAATTTTTAAGGTTTTCCCCTTTAGCAACAAAATACCAAACAACCTATCCCTGCGGAACGTGTGAAAGGAATAATATTAAGAGTGACGAACTATGCATCTCAAAAAATGATGCACAAATAAGAAACAAGTGTATTTTAAATACCTAGAGCATATGCATGTTGCTAGATAGCATCGACGGCTTTAATGCCAGCATTCTTATCCCATGCCTCAGGTGGTGCAGCATCCGCCATGATCTTTTCCTGACCTCGCCAAAGTATCTAAACACCAAACAAAAATCACATTATAAGTTTATAACCAAACAAAGAATAATACTGTTTATGAATGTGTTTGTGTACCTTGTCAATTACACCAAACTCTTTAGCTTTAGTTGAATCCATATAAAATGGTCTTCTCATCACTTGTGTTACAGTTTCAATGGGCTGGTTCAATAAACATAATACATCCGATGCATTAAATGCACATCCTAGTTCAATCGATAAACAAGACTAATTTAACTGATAACTCACATTTTCGGTGTGCTTTGCCAAGAGGCTAACAAGTGTGTCTTTGTTAACGATTACCTGTAAAAAAGATCCAAAATAAGAATTCAGCAAAACATTTTAGTAGCAACATAACTGCTATGTGAAACATCTAAAGAACTTGACGATATGTGAAAAATGAGTGGTCAAACGGGTCGGGCCAAGTTGAGTTGGGTTGACCCACAACAAACACTTTTTTGTCTACTTTATAAACAATAAATGTGTTAATCATTATTACAAATATATTATCACAATAAAAACTGAATCTTGCAATAAAACAAATTAGGAAATAAACTTGGAGTAACATTCAGCACGTTCGACTTCCCATTTAGCAAAAAAAAAAATCCGACTCATTTAGATAAAAGACAACCCAAGTAGAGCTGTTCATAAGTAAATGGGTCTAAATTGTCAAATATGGCATTAGTAAAACAAAGAAACAGGAATATCACGATAGATATAAGCTCAAAATGGATGACACTGGTTTAAGATCCCACACACCCCATGTGTAGAGGCCACTTGTGATGGATATAACAATGATAGACAATTTGGAACGGACCAGATGAAGTTGTTCGAGTGATATCAATCAGCACTGAGCAGAGCGCTATTTACAGAAAATAAACTTAACCGTAAAACCAATTAATGGAGTGCATTCACATTTATTTTGAAGTAATAAAGTGCCAAAGTGAAAGAATGTTATATGGTAAAATCGTAAGAATAACATGTGCATTCACACAAATAATAATAATAGAACACTCCACAAAGTGAAAGAATGTTATATGGGGAAAATAACGACATGAATTAGGCAAATAATATTTTCACACAAATATACTAGAACACTCCACAAAGTTATTTAAAAACAAAAATAATAACACCAACCTCCTTTGCACGGATGAGAACATCACTGCCTGTCATTAACCCAGATGATGGAACACGAGGTTGTTGTATCATAGCTACAAAAACAAACACTTGTTATTAGTTAATAGCAGCATACAACAAAGATGGTCGAGAATCCATTAGTAATTATAGTGTACCTTTTGCGTGTGGCATCATAAACCTTTTGCCCTTGGTCCCTGCAGCAAGCAACAGGCATGCATGACCTATAGCAGCTCCAACGCCAACTGTATGGATCTGCACATTAAATCATAAAAATCAGAATTGAAAAGACAACATTAAAACAGCACTCAATTGAAGGTTCAAATACAAAACTTTATGTTTTACAGAAGGACAAATGCAATGAAAAAGTGCACAAACACCAAAGTAAAACCCAGCTTCTAGAAAGTTTTGCCTTCATGTCTTAATGTTTTAGACATAAATAAATTATGTTGGAAAGAGAACATACACATCTCTTAAATATACTGTAACAAACATTAGGCAAGCATAGTCACCTCATTTTTTAATTGCATCATAGCATCATAAATCGCAAAACCCTCTGTTTCCATTCCAACCTGATCATAATAAGCGAAGTCAACGAATGGAATAACTGTTAATTTTCTCATAAAGAAAAAAAAGGCTCACCGATTCACCATCATCACGAGTAGTTCCAGTGGAATTTATATAAAGATATATTGGCTCTTTGGGATCCATCCATTGCAGATACATTAGTTCTGCAATGATGAGTTCTGTTACCGCTGGTACCAACTGATACAAAGCCACCAAAAGTAAAAGTAGTTAAATTATGTAAAAATTCTTGAACAGAGAAAAAAAGGCACACTATCCTTTGTATTGTGTGTTGAATTTAGAACAAAGAACAGAAGAACCCACCGGCATGCCAAGGTACACTATTCTTCCATGGAGAAGCAATGATGGTAAATCTGGAGGTGGCCTCCTTGGCCTGTGTTCATTGTATGAAACAGATCGTTCCACCTAATAATACAATTAAAAGTATCATCAGTTTTGGTTAACCCCAGTAAATTATTTATGTAACGCTGACAATCAAGTTAAAATTGACTACCACAAGGTCAAAAACCAAATCTACTTCAATTATAAAAACAAATTAGTTATCGAGTTCCTTCTTTCACACTTCATGAAGCTTTGTATGTGCTTTTCTCATGGTTTAATTTATGTAGCAGCATTCACATAGTACAAGTCAAATCGAACAATATAAAATCATCAAAATAAATTTTGGAATCAATCAAAATGACTATTACAATTTCATAAGATCGAGGCTAGCAGTATCAATGAACTTAATGTATAAGATGAATTGTTTATCTTAAGCATTCTTTACCGACAGGTTCTATTTGTTTATTTTCTTATCTACCCTCAACCGCAGAATAATAAGCATCATTGCGTCGATGATTATGTACCTACACACCATAGCAGCAGTATTACAGCCTGTTTTCATCATAATGATGTATTTGATCAATTGTAAAAAATGATGCTTATTTTTCTCTAAATCCCAACACTCTAAAAGGCTAAAATGTAAATCCACAAATAACACTTCCATAATCTATTTCCTTTTTTTAAAGAGACCCTGTAACCAAAGGTAACCACATGTTATGGCTTTTCAAACACCAATAAAGCATTATACTTAATTTTCATATCCACTTACAACATCAATGCATACGATTGGGTTTGTACATAAGAAAAATAAGCCACTGCACTTTGTTTCCTCACTAGAACACAATCAAAAGTAGCTTCATGGGCGCTTTTGGCTAGCCTAATCCAACAGAATTTGAATCTGAATTCATTTCTTCATGTAATCATGTGTTTGGTTGGAAATTAGAGTTAACTCCACACGCAAATTCATTATTAATTCAAATTCCTTTAAAATACATACATATCCTTTAAGCAAATTCAATTCTATCGGAAAAAAAACTCTGGTTCCTCGTCGAGAAATTACTAGTACTAACTAAGTAACAAGAGTCAATCAAAAGGATACAACCGTAAATAATAATATAGAAAGAAGCAGACAAAACTGAAATAAGAAACTAGGTTATGTTATGTACCGAGGCCGGAGTAGCCATAAGCGTAGGAGAGTCAAAGAGGTCGAGGTAGGGCGGAGTATCGGAGTTAAGCGGGCGATTGAGGAGCTTCTCCGGTGAAGTAGCGGCGATAGAAGCGAGCTTAGAAAGAAATGGATCCTTAGGGTTTAGCGGAGGCATCGGAGGTTTGATACTATTGCGAGCACGTAGCGAACAGTGAGTGGCTCGCCGGAACGACGCAGGTGAAGGGATGGTTGAAGACGCCATTAAGGTCGTGGACATTTGGGGAACCTTTTACGAGAGGAGAGGAGAGGAGAGGAGAAGAAGAAGAATTGGAGTGTTAGGCTGGAAATCTATATCTATATTTATCCATACTTGCTATAAAACTAAAAGACGCGATGACATAAGAAAAGCTGATGCGATAGTGATAGAGGCTTGTCCAACAATTTCTTTTTTATTTCATTATTGCATCATAAGTCTTAATATATAAAATCACTTTAAATTTCATTTAAACCTCGGCCTATATTCAAAACTCTGCCCATATTATTATTGAATCACTTTAAATTCAAAACCAATCATTTTAAAATCAAAACTCTGCTCATATTCATCTATACAAAACCCCTGCCAGATTCAAAATCATGGTTTCAGATTCAAAATTCAAGATTCAAACCATATATTCAAACCATATATATATATATATATATATATATAACATATATGAATTTGGCTCCATATTCAAATTTCAATTCATCTCTCTCACTCATATTTGCGAGCATATGTCTCTCTCTCTCTCTCAAATGCATAACTCTCATGATTCAGCCGGTTAATCTCCGAATACAGATCTTTGTTCGAACATTTGTTGATTCTGTTTACACATCATCGTTCCAATATCATTGTTCCAACATCATCGTTCCAATGAAGCTTCCCATCACACATCAACGTTTCAACATCGTTGTTGCAATATCATTGTTGCAACATCGTTGAAAGTTGTATATGCTACCTTCTTTGATGGGAGAGTTGCATTTTAGGTTTGTGGCTTATTTTTTTTTTTTAACTGTAGTTATACTAATTTAAATTGATTATGAAGAAACAAGTGTTGACAATGTTGATAATTTTTATTAACAGTCACATTTTAGAAAGATAAAAATTTACTGAAATATGCATAAAATGTTACATACTACAATTAACACTTGCTAGGATTTCGTAGACTCTCATCTTTCTCCATGCGATTCATTCTCTCTTTTGTTTTGCGGATCGGCTAGCATGTCGCAGATTTTCTGATCATGTTTTAGTAGTTGTGTCATAAACTCTTTTTCATTGTTCTTGAAATATAATGAAGGAGAGTAGAGGACTTCATCAAGCAATCCGATGCTGTTCCAGGTTTTCTTGTAATTATTATCACTGATGATGCCGACTTTTCTGTTTAGTTATTCATTTTATCTTTTTTCTTTGAGTGACCAGATAGAGAATTGCATTTTAACATCGCCGGTGTCTGACCAGTGGTAGAAGCATTTGTTTGCCATCTAGATTTTTGTTGCTTTTGCTGATTTTGATTTGTTTTTTGACAGACAGTGATTTAAAAGACAATTTGTTGATGTTTTGAATCAAACTAATCATCAGTCTTTTATAGTGTTTAAAATGCGTCTATATGGTAAATGAAGAGGTTAATTGTAATTATGATAACCTGTGTTTTTTCTTTGAAGGTTTAAAATTTGTCCCTTGGGTTTCTTGATATTTAATTTTATAGTTTTCCCATAAAAGCTAAGGTTTTAAAAAGTTTTTGTATTAAAAGGCTGCTGTTTTGAAATATAAATTTATATGTTTATATTAAATGTACACATTTTTCCCGATTAGATTATTAAATGTACATTGAGTTTAAATCTGACCTCTTGGGCTGTTAGATATTTCACTATATAATATCATTGCCACTTCACCTGTTTTTCATCACATTTTCTACTAAGATATCCTTCTTTCACATCACTTGAGTAATATATAACTTAAAATGGTGGCATACACTTCTGCAGTGTCTGATGATTTAAAGCAGCTCTTTATCAAGCAAATTGAGCAACAGGTATATGAGGATAGGGCTACTCTTCAAGAGCTGAAGAGATGTTTTGATGGACTGCACCTTGGTCTGTTCACGAGAGACCAGGTTTCCAGAAACTTAATGCGGATGCCTTCAACTTCCGTTCGTGACCTTTGTGTTGTCAGTAATATAGAGTATGGTGATAGAGACGTGGAGTTCATGGCGATGCTCAAGGATATACATCGACAGGTTCAGCACTCGATGGAGTTGATGTGACAACTGGCACCAAACTGGTAATTTTCGTACTATTTTAATTATTATTTATTAACTGCAATTATATGTTAAACGTCAACATTAGGTGATTACTTGCTTTACATATGAATTCATGCATGTTTATACTTCAAATGTTGCCTTGTGCATTACTTTAAGCGTTGCGTCAGAAAAACTAGTAAACTCACCGGTAAGACACACTGTGTCAGCACTTCTGCAGAAAGCAGTCAGACAATAGAATTAGGGCCTAGGAGTAGGTCCAACATCAAAAAGCACATTAAAACCCAAGTATGGATACAAGGGTTAACATATAAACTTTTCAGAAGCTAAACTATGCACTAAAAGACACCCGAAACTCACTTTAAATGCTGAATTATGCAGAATTTAGCAGAAAATCAGCTAAAAACAGCATTTTAACACCAAAATATTATGCAGAATTGATGTTTTAGTGTCCAGGATAACTTACAAACTGTCGGGGATTAAAACTATCACAAAAGGTGCTTCATACTTAGTAAAACTACGCAATTTAGCACTTTAACGAACCGTAACGAAACGAATAACCAGACACTACCCAAAACATCAAAAAATTAGAAGCATTGTTTTTATGATATTAAGCTAGTATGGGTGATAGAACACCTTAAAAATCATAAAAACACCTAAACACACTTAATATAACATAAACCTTCTAGTTTTCATTTATAACCTCCAACTTCCAAAACTTTGCACTTTAGCCCCCCCTTGTTCGAAAACCAACCCCAAAGGACCCCACATTCTTTTGATTAAATAATTCTCAATGTCCCCTTGATATTGAGCACTAAACCTTGAGGATATTAGCTTTTTGGAAAGATTTTATAAGGATCCATAAGTAAGTTTAACCTTATCAATTTTCCACATTCAAAACACCATATCCTCCCTCTCTTTCTCCTTGCTCTCGGCTCACACACAACACCCATATATCCACCATATTCAATCCATTTCAAGGCATTCCAAGGTCACTACAAGGTGTATGGAGGCTAACTAAGAAGGCTTGAAGTGCTAGAACTTTAAGGACCACTTGGAGGAGCCATTAACCACTCATTTTCTTCCATCTTCATCATCTTCCTTCTTGTGCCACTTCCCTAGCCAATAGAGCTAGTTGTAAGCATTCCAATCACTATTTTAGTTCATGTTTATGTTATGTACAAGTCTCACCATCTAAGTAACTAAACTTTAAAAGATAAATATGAGAAGATCTAATATAATCATGAAGAAAACAAGTGATTTTAGTGATTTTTGGTGTATATGATGAAGTTGATGTTGTTGAATCTTGTGTATATGTTTAGATCTAGTATGTTAAGCTTGTTAGAAGCTTAGATCTAACAAGTTCAAGCATGGATCTTGAAAGATCCATGGTTAAACTTGAAGATGAACATGTGAAACACTTATGTGAACTTGAAAATGAATTTTAAAGCATGAACTTGTAGTCTTGAAGTAACAAAGTGTATGTAAAACTAACTTTTGAAACTAAAATCCATGAAAAGTTTGTTAAAAGTGCAACATGAAGCTTGTTTATGCAAGATCTAAAGATGTAAAGTATGGATCTTGAAAGATCCATGATGAAACAAGATTTTAAACATAAAGATCTTTCTAATGAACATAAAAATGGTTTTAGAACATGATTTGCAAAACTTTGAAACCATAAAACTCATGGATGATTTGGTTAGTAAACTAAAGTTTCATGAAAGTTTGTTTAAAATTCTCAAGAATACTTGTTTTTGGAAAAAAAAACCATTGTAAGTTTAGTGTAGATCTCAAAGACTACACATTTTTAACAAGAATCAAGTTCACCATAATGTTTTACAAGAAGAAATTAGTGTATGTTATTTGTGAGAATTGTTGGAAATTGGTTTTGGTGATAAAAATAAAATAAACACATGTTTTGAAAACATGGGAAACCTCCATTTTTAGGGGAAAATATGTCAAAAAGTTTATAAAATTTTGACAATATAAGTTTTGGTGAAATTTATTCCCCAAAAATTCACCTCAAAATATTTACCAAGGTTTCCCTAAATTTTGAATGAAATTTCAAGTTAAAGGATAGTGATTTCTTCAAGTAAAAAATTATATTAAGGATGTATATTTTTAGAGAAATATATATATTTAGTGATCACCAAATTTTGTGCTAAGTGTATATTATGTGTATTATATGTAGTAGTGTATTAGGAACTTGAAAATACACTAAATACTCCCAAGGAGTATAAATACCAAAATACACATACAAATACATGAGAATACCTAAGTATTCAAGTATACAAAATGCCTCTCAAGAAAAGTATTTGGACAATACAAGAAAATATATTTGTAAAAATATATTCCACAAATATTTGGACTTTGGACAATTTTTGGACATAAATATATTTTTGACAAATATATAACCATTACCAAGTAATGGAAATTACACAAAAATCGGGTGAATAACAAGAATAATTATATATATTTCATGGTATGACAAAATATATATATTCCCTACAAGACTTAAAAATATTATTCCGGAAAGTAATAAAAATCAAAGTATTGATTTTTTTTGGCAAATAATGTAAAATACACAAGTATTTACATAAAAATACAAGTATACTTTCCTAAGTATATGTCACACCCCGACCACGTAGAACATACAAAACGTGGCGGAAATGTCGGGGAGTGTTGTAACAGAATTAATTGTTTCAAATCCATGGCAATTGAAGTTTCGTTTTATTGATTAAAAGTGTTACAATGTCTTAACAAACAAGAAATACAACATAATTAACTAGTCTTGCATCTTTTATTGTCACTAAAGCCCAAGTCTGCCTATGTGTATCTTGATCATCTTATGCAACAGCTCCTGAAAAACACATGTGAACATAGGTACGTCAGCATAAAAATGCCTGTGAGATACATAGGTTTTGTGAAAATAAGTTTCATGACTTATGTTTGAGAAAATGTTTAGTCATGAACCTTGTAATTTGCTTTGTCTTGTAAATCATTTGAAAAACAATGAGTTCAGATGATATGTATAAATAAGTGAATAATGTATGGTTAAATGAATAACCATGTAAACTGAGTTTGTATAAGATAAGTTGCTTGTAAAACAATGTATTGTGAAAAGTATGTTATTTGTATAAAATGTTATATGTATCAAACTGAAATGATTCAAATAACGCTACGATATATGTAATACCATACAAACACTTATATATAGGAAGTACCAGCGGCGTATCCACCATGCTTGTATCATATTACACACGCATCGTTACTTAATCACTTAATCAAACCAAACCATCAAGATGTAAAATGTTCATGTCAAATGTAAATCATGTAATATGTATCCAAAATGTAAGCCTGTGATGAATAACAAATGTACTAAGTACGCGACAATAGACATACGTAGCATGTGACCTGTACTAAGTATGCAACAATAGACATACGTAGCATGTGACCTGTACTACGTATACAACAATAGACATACGTATCATGTGACCTGTACTACGTATACAACAATAGACATACGTAGCATGCGACCTGTACTACGTATACAACAATAGACATACGTAGCATGTGACCTGTACTACGTATACAACAATAGACATACGTAGCATGTGACCTGTACTACGTATACAACAATAGACATACGTAGCATATAATGTAATGTAAAACGGTGTACTAAGTAATGCACACAATGGGCATACCTAGCATAAGATGCAATAAAATCATGTACTATAATGTACTAACGAACATAGCAGGTATATGATGTGAAAACAGGAAAGCTTGAAAGTAACAAGTAGGCACATGTGTTTCACCCCAAAACAGTTTGGAAAACAGTAAAAGAGGGGTCTATGTACTCACTTGAGATTGCTTAGTAGTCCTTGAGTAACAACCAAACAATGCTAGAGATCGCGGATATCAAACGGCACCTACTATAGGTAACTATGTTAATAAACCGGACCTAAATCGGAAGATCTGATAGAATGAGGGTTCGTAAACCAAACGAGTATAGAGACTCGTGTCATATGGTTTAACGAAGCCTACATACTAAATGAAACCTTAATCTAAGTGCTTACGACCCATTACGACCCGTTTAGGTAGCTTATGCTACTTTAACGCGTCGTTCGCGTGAAACGCGTTCGGACCGCCTAACTAGTCCTATGACAAGTGTTATATGCCTAAACATGTTACATAATCAGTTATGTGACAAAAGTTTAGGTTACATATGCTTAATTACCAATTATACATAGTATTCTGGTAATTTACCTAAGGCATACAAACTACCTATCATACAACTACTTAAACGATGTGACCATAAGGTATAACCTCGGAAGGTTATTCCCTACCTACTATGGTCACCTAATGTGTTTGGTCGGATACTAATGATCGACCAAATGGGTCGGGTTCGAGGTATAAGCGATTTATTAGATCGCTTACCCTACGACCCTAGACAACGTGGTAATCAGTAGGCATAGTCCCAAGGGACTATAACCAACGTGATTACACCCACGTTGCGAAGTTCAAACGAACTTCGCATTGACCATAACTGGTCAATGTAGAAAGTCAAACAAAGTTTGACTTTCAGACTCGAAAGACTCGAAAAGCAATAAAAGAACGAAAGAATACTTACGAAGGGTCCCCGAATGCTAATTTCGATTCAAAAATCTCAGGTATGAAACAATAGTTTCAACTTAGAGTTTCTCAAATCAAAATTCTAGTGATTTAAGCAATGGGGGGTATGGGGTATTTATAGTTTTCGGTCCACCATTAAGATCGTTTCATGGAAACCGTGCCTTAATCGTAACCGTACAAGTGTTGGAACCTTATGGTGCCTAAAAATGGTCCTTATCCTCTGACTAAGCAATTGAGAATGTGTGGGTGTGGATCAATCAGCTGCAACTTGCTGAAAACAACATTGAATCTGGTCTGATATGCGGACGCGGCCCGCTTCAGGATCAGACAAACACAATGCGGGCCGCCTGGCCCTTCTGATCAGCAAACATGTTTGAAAAATGACAGTTTTAGTCCCTGCACGTGTTTAAGCCCATTTCCGGCACTTCCAAGGCCCGTAAAGCCAACTTTAAGGCCCTAAAATGATGCCTAAACATTGTGGACATGAAACATGCTCAAAATATGCCGGGTGTTGGTTCGTTTGGTCGTACGAACGCGATGTTCGCTTAATTACGACGGAATGCGCATAAGCGCGTAAAACGATCCAAATGACGCAACGAATGGATTTTTGACAAGCCAAACACTAAAGCATAATATAGTCATGCTTACATAAATTTTTGGATGTCCGGATGTATTCAGAACGTAAGTTATGCGCGAAAATGCAAACTTGTGCACTTTTTGACACTTTTAGTCCCTGAATAACACAAAAGTTTATTTTAGCATACCGAACACCTCAAAGCCTATTTCTAAGCTATGTGAAGGGTATTTATGGTATGTTTAACTTATGGTCATGCTCCGGAATGTCTGTTACAGTTCAAATTGGCCTACTTTCGCAGTTTGTCAACTTTAGTCCCTGTAAGCGATTTAACTTGATTTTGCAATACCAAAGCCTTCAAAACTTATTTCTAAGTTATGTAAAGGTTATTTAAGGTATGTTAAGCCTATTTCACTATTTCGGAGTGTTTGTTGCATTAAACTGGTTATATTTACGCATTAGTGCGTGTATAACCTTCCAGAAAGCGATTTAGAGCTTAAAATCGGATAAGAGTTGATATGTGCAAAAGATACACATATTTATCCAAGTCCAAAGTATGAAATACAATATTTCATTGGTTTGGTATTTGTTTGATGGTTGAAATGACACAGGTGTTACAGTATACTTGCACAAAAATAATATTGGAAATATTATTTCACAAAATACTTATATTTACTTTTGGAAAAATAATATAAGTAACGTATATGGACAAGTTAAAAATAAAGTTTATTTTTAACACTTATTACTTTGACAATTCTACATAAATAAATATATATTTTTGAAAAGTAAAATATATATTTACAATAGACAATACATACTCAAAGTGCAAGAGACAACAAACGGGCAAGACCCGACAAACAAGGGCACGACCCTCATAAAAGATGAACATACAAAAAAAAAAAAACAAATACATAAGCTAAAGATGGTGACTTATACTTGTGTGATACAAGTCTAGTGACTAACGTGTATAGAACACATATAGGTCACGACTCTCACAGAGCAAACCCGGTGAAGTTTACGATGCAAGTTACGCAAATTGTGAGTTCATGTCCCCACTTTTAAACATTTTCTTGTTTTCTAAACTTGGGGAAAATACATGCACTGTGGTATGACAAAACAAAACTAAGGAATGACTTTATAGATCATGTCACAAATAGGGTGTCATAAGCACCATTTGTAACATTTGTGCTTGTAATCATTATGAACAGTTCAATTATCAATAAAACAATGTTATTTGATCACAATGTTTGTTTGGTTGTGTTTTACATTTTTCATGTTTTGACTTTTGCTCAATTTCAAACTCTATATTGCTTTCTGGAGAGTTATACGCAAACTGATGCGTAAACGTAATCAGTTTAATGCGAAAAATACTCCGAAACATCAACATATACTTAACATACCTTAAATAACCTTTACATAACTTAGAAATAAGTTTTGAAGGCTTTGGTATGTCAAAAACAAGTTAATTCGCTTACAGGGACTAAATTTGACAAACTGCGAAAGTATGCCAATTTGAACTGTAACAGACATTCCGAAACATGACCATAAGTTAAATATACCATAAATATCATTCACATAGCTTAGAAATAGGCTTTGAGGGGTTCGGTGTGCTAAAATAAACTTTTGGGACATTCAGGGACTAAAAGTGTCAAAAAGTGCATAAGTTTGCACTTTCGCGCATAACTTACGTTCTGAATACATACGGACATCCAAAAATTTATGTAAGCACTAAAATATTTTATTTTAGTGTTTGACATAAGAAAAATCCATTCGTCACGCCATTTGGATCGTTTTTCGCGCTTATGCGCATTCCGTCGTAATTAACCGAACAACGCAATCGTACGGCCAAACGAACCGACATCCGAGATATTTTTGAGCACATTTTAAGTTCCCTATACTTTAACTTCATTTTAGAGCTTTGAAATGGGGTTAACGGGGCTTAAACGTGTAAACAATGCATCAAATAGCAAGTTTGGAGCTTCAGGGGCCTGTTTTGCCATTTTTCAAACTTCTGGTCTGCAGGTCCTTGCGCACCTCAACACTTTTTGTGTTACGGTGCGCAAGCAGGGGTCAGATGCAGAAAATTGTCTTGGCTGCTGATTAATGGCCTTTAAACCCTCCAAAGGCCAATGCCACTTGTCAATAACTGGTGGTGGGAGCAAAATGAGTTACCACAACATTCCGACAAGTGTACGGGTGAGATCAAGGCACGTTATCCAAGAAACGATCCTAACGGTGAACCGAAATCTATACATACCCACCCCAACTTCACTCATTCCTCACAAGAATCTGATTTGAGTAGCTCTAAGTTGAAACCATTGTTTCATACCTGAGCTACTTGAATCAAGATTAGCATTCGGGGACCCTTTGTAAGTATTCCTTCGTTCTTTTATTGCTTTTCGAGTTTTTGTTTGACTTTCTGCATTGACCAGTTTATGGTCAATGCGAAGTTCATTTGAACTTCACAACGTGAGCGTAATCACGATGGTTATAGTCCCTTGTGACTATGCCTACTGATTACCACGTTGTCTAGGGTCGTAAGGGTAAGCGATCTAATAAATCGCTTATACCTTCGAACCCGACCCATTTGGTCGATCGTTAGGATCCGACCAAACACATTAGGTGACCATAGTATATAGGGAATAACCTTCCGAGGTTATACCTTATGGTCGCTTCGTTTAAGTAGTTGTATGATAGGTAGTTTATATGCCTTAGGTAAATTACCAAAATGCCCTTTTGACGCCAAAATTCATTTTAAGCATATGTAACATAACTTTTGGTATCTAAACTGATTTGGTAACAATATTAGACATGTTAAGGCATATTTTACTTATCATAGGACTAGTTAGGCATTCCGAACGCGTTTTACGCGAACGACACGTTAAAGTAGCATAAGCTACCTAAGCGGGTCGTAATGGGTCGTAAGCACTTAGATTATGTTTCACTTTAGTATGTAGGCTGTGTTAAACCATATTACATGAGTTCTCATACTCATTTGGTTTACAAGCCCTCATTCTATCCGATCTTCCGAATTAGGTCCGGTTTATTAACATAGTTACCTATATTAGGTGTCGTTTGATTCCGTGATCTCTAGCATTGCTTGGTGGTTATCTTAGGACTTCTGAGCAATCTCAAGTGAGTACATAGACCCCTCTTTTACTGTTTTCAAACTGTTTTGGGGTGAAACACATGTGCCTACTTATTACTTTCATGCTTTCCTGTTTTCACATCATATACCTGTTATGTTTGTTAGTACATTATAGTACATGATTTCATTACATTTCATGCTATGTATGTCCATTGTGTGCATACTTAGTACATTGTTTTACTTTACATTTCTGCTATGTATGTTGACTGATAGCATGCTAGCACATTGATTTACATGACTTTTCTGCTTTGTATGTTAACTTAGCATACTTAGTACATTGTTTTCATATGACATGTATACAATCGCTATAACATTTGGTTTGCAAAAACGAGACTTATATACGTTCATTAACATTAGCTACGCCGCTTGGTAGTAAGTACTGGTACCATAGGACTTGACAAATCCCATTCTTGACATCTCGGGTTTGTTTGGATGTAAGGAATGACTGAATCCGAAAACATTTCTTTTGATAACCTTGACTGAAAGGGTTATCCGACTGTCTCAAGGCTTGAATGTATGCGTTAACTTACCACATAAATGTTTGTATCAATGTAACATGCATTACTTTGCAAAACATAACTTTTTGATATATTCAAAATACTTTGTTTTGTATATTTCTACAATTGGATTATGTGACAATACTTTACCTACAATACATAACATTTCATACACATTACTTGACTACTTTTGGACTTATAAACATTTGACATATACAAGGACTCTTGACTATTGGTTTAAACATAGACTTTATACAATGGTGGTTTGTTTAAGTGACTTAAGTAACGAGATGTGAGTAATATGATACAAGCATGGTGGATACGTCGCTGGTACTTCCTATATATAAGTGTTTGTATTATATTACATATCATAGCGTTATTTAAATCATTCAATTTGGACTTATACATTTTACACAAGTAACACGATTTTCACAAGACTTTGGTTTACAAACAATTTACTTTATACAACTCATTTTACTTGGTTATACATTTAACTATACATTATTCTTTTATTTATACATATCATTCGATCTTATCGCTTTTTAAATAACTTACAAAACAAAACAATTTACAAGGTTCATGACTGACTTTTGCTAAACAACTTTTTCTTAAACTTAAGTCATGAATCCTATTTTCACAAAACCTATGTATCTCACAGGCATTTTTATGCTGACGTACCTATTTTCACATGTGTTTTCAAGAGCTTTTGCGTAGGACGATGATCGTGACACTAGGGCGGACCTGTGCCTTAGAGACTTAAAATGAAGATAGACTTAGTTTAATTATATTATAAACTCTTTGATTCCTGTTTAAAACAATGTAACTCTTATGTTGATAAATAAAATACAACTTTGTATGCCATGGTTATGAAACAATTAATTCTGTTACAACACTCCTCGACGTTTTCTGCCGCGTTTTGTATGTTATACGTGGTCGGGGTGTGACAGAAGAGTTGGTATCAGAGCCAATGGTTATAGGGAATTAGGTTATTAGTAATGCTTTGACCTAGACTATAACCTTTCTAGGACCCTAACACAAGTTATCTTGTGTTTAGATCTTAAAACATGCACATCACCTATCCTTAGGTGATTATAAAAAAAAAAACAAATTTTCCGAAACGATTTTTGAAAAACAATCTTCTGTTTTTGAATAATTTATTACAAGGTTTTGAACCCTCTATTGTAAGGTTTTGAACCCTTCCAGTTTGATTTTTGGCTTTGTGCCTTTCAAATTTTCAAAATCTCGTCAAAGTTTTGGGTTCTAAATAGTGTGAACACGTGTAAACTGGAAGAGTGAATGCCTGTACCCTGGGTTTTCTGTCTAAGGCTAGAGTGTTCGTACAAATCCACATAATCGGACCAGTCACTCTTACCCGGGAACTCTTGGGGTGAGTGTTCACTTATAGGCGAGCATGTCTTCGCGATACATTATTTTTGACCCATTTACTTTGATTAGTCACTGTGTGTCGTTTGTTTGCTTTGTGATGCGAACAAATGACCACCATCTTTGTTGTTGTCAATTTTTGTTTCATCTCATTCTTTTCATCCAATCATCTCACTCGTTTCCTTTCATGTTTCCTCTTTTAGAATGCCTCCTCGACGCGAAAACCAGATAGCGACTGCCGAACTGGCAGAAATTATTGCGCAGCAAATGGCTGCTCAATTCCCAAACCTCTTTGCTCAATGGAACCAAGCCAACAACAACAACAATGCTCCATGCAAATTCAAGGATTTTAACTCGGCTAAACCACTCAAGTTTAGTGGTTCTGAGGGAGCGACTGGGCTTCTTCAATGGTTCGAGAGCATTGAGAATACTTTCCGTCACGTGCAGTGTCCTGATAATTGCAAGGTCGAGTTTTCTTCGAGTGTGTTTCAGAAGAGGGCTCTCACATGGTGGAACGGGGTTATGAGAGACCGTGGTGCAGAAGTTGCTCTAGCACAAACTTGGGCTGAACTTAGGGCCCTTATGATGAGGGAGTTCTGTCCTCGTCATGAACAGCGAGCTTTGGAGAAAGAGTTTGATGACTTGAAACAAGATAGTGGTGTGCATCGGGCGTATACTGATAGGTTTGAGGAGCTGAGTCTGCTTTACCCAACAATGGTTACCCCACTCGACAAGGCTATCGAAAGATACATCGACGGCCTACCTGACTCAGTGCAAGACATCATTACTGGTAGTAACCCTGCCACACTCCGTCAGGCTATCGAGTTAGCAGCGACATTGACTGAGTCGCATGTTCGAAAGGGGAAGCTGCATAAAAAGGGTGACAAGGGTAAGAAGCAGGTATCTGACAAGGAAGATAGCAAGAAAGGTCAAAACAAGAAGGGAAAGAATTCTGGAGGGTCTAGGAAGCGGAAGGCTTCCCAAAACTATGCCGTTACTGCACAGGCCCAAGCTGCACCAAATCAGCCTGCGCAACCACTAGCCAAGAAGCCTTATCTTGGCAATGCACCTTTGTGCAACAGGTGTAACGGCCATCATCAACCACACCTCCAGTGTCGTCAGTGCACCAACTGCAGAAGATCTGGTCATCTTGCTGACACCTGCCGCATCCCTGCCAATTAGAATCGGGCAGTTCAGAACCCGGCTCAACAAGTTGCTCAGCCTCTTGCTCAGCAACAAGGTCAAGCTGCACGACCTCATTTTCCTCCTGGTTCGTGCTACAATTGTGGGGATCTGACCCACTACAGAAACCGGTGCCCAAGGCTAGCCAACCAGAATCAGAATGCAAATCAGAATCAGGCTCAGGCTCAAGGTCGAGTCTTCAACATGAATGCACAAGAGGCACAAGCCGACAATGAAGTGGTGAACGGTACGTTCTTTATTAATAATCAGCCTGCATCTGTTCTTTTTGATTCGGGTGCCGATAAGAGTTTTGTATCATTATCTTTTGAGCCATTGCTTCGCGTGTCTAGAACGAAACTAGGTAAACCTTTGACAGTAGAGGTTGCTAGTGGTGAACCCATTATTCTTGATTCTGTTCTTGGCAACTGCCAGTTGAACCTTAACGATCATCTTTTTCCTATTAACCTCACGCCTATGCAACTTGGAAGCTTTGACGTTATTGTGGGTATGGATTGGTTAGCCAAGCATCGTGCAGAGGTAGTTTGTTTTGAGAAGATTGTTCGTATGCCGCTTTCGACAGGCGAGATCCTACAGGTTCGTGGTGAGAAACCTGCTGGTGGTCTCAAACTCATGTCTTGTTTTAAAGCTCGGAAGTATCTACGAAAGAACTATGTGGCCTTTTTGGCACATGTTGTAGCAGATAAGGGCAAAGGTAAATCTATTCAAGATATTCCTGTTGTTAGGGATTATTCTGAAGTATTCCCTGAAGATTTACCTGGTCTACCCCCAGCACGCCAAGTCGAGTTCCGTATTGATCTCGTACCTGGTGCAAATCCCATTGCCAGATCTCCATATCGTCTTGCACCGTCTGAGATGCAAGAGTTGTCTAAGCAGCTTCAGGAGCTCTCTGACAAAGGTTTTATCCATCCTAGCTTTTCACCTTGGGGTGCTCCCATTCTTTTTGTCAAGAAGAAGGATGGATCTTTTAGGATGTGTATCGATTATCGTGAGCTTAACAAGCTTACCATCAAGAATCGATATCCCCTACCTCGCATTGATGATCTCTTTGATCAGTTACAGGGCGCTTCTTATTTTTCGAAGATTGATCTGCGATCTGGATATCATCAACTTCGGGTGCATGAAGAAGATATTCCCAAGACAGCATTCCGCACTCGTTATGGGCATTATGAGTTCACAGTCATGCCATTCGGTTTGACTAATGCTCCTGCTGTTTTCATGGACTTAATGAATAGGGTCTACAAGCCTTATTGTCACACCCCGACCACGTATAACATACAAAACGTGGCGGAAAACATCGGGGAGTGTTGTAACAGAATTAATTGTTTCATAACCATGGCATTCAAAGTTGTATTTTATTTATCAACATAAGAGTTACATTGTCTTAAACAGGAAACAAAGAGTTTATAACATAATTAAACATAGTCTATCTTCATTTTAAGTCTCTAAGGCACAGGTCCGCCCTAGTGTCACGATCATCGTCCTACGCAAAAGCTCCTGAAACACATGTGAAAATAGGTACGTCAGCATAAAAATGCCTGTGAGATACATAGGTTTTGTGAAAATAGGATTCATGACTTAAGTTTAAGAAAAAGTTGTTTAGCAAAAGTCAGTCATGAACCTTGTAAATTGTTTTGTTTTGTAAGTTATTTAAAAAGCGATAAGATCGAATGATATGTATAAATAAAAGAATAATGTATGGTTAAATGTATAACCAAGTAAAATGAGTTGTATAAAGTAAATTGTTTGTAAACCAAAGTCTTGTGAAAATCGTGTTACTTGTGTAAAATGTATAAGTCCAAATTGAATGATTTAAATAACGCTATGATATGTAATATAATACAAACACTTATATATAGGAAGTACCAGCGACGTATCCACCATGCTTGTATCATATTACTCACATCTCGTTACTTAAGTCACTTAAACAAACCACCATTGTATAAAGTCTATGTTTAAACCAATAGTCAAGAGTCCTTGTATATGTCAAATGTTTATAAGTCCAAAAGTAGTCAAGTAATGTGTATGAAATGTTATGTATTGTAGGTAAAGTATTGTCACATAATCCAATTGTAGAAATGTACAAAACAAAGTATTTTGAATATATCAAAAAGTTATGTTTTGCAAAGTAATGCATGTTACATTGATACAAACATTTATGTGGTAAGTTAACGAATACATTCAAGCCTTGAGACAGTCGGATAACCCTTTCAGTCAAGGTTATCAAAAGAAATGTTTTCGGATTCAGTCATTCCTTACATCCAAACAAACCCGAGATGTTAGGAATGGGATTTGTCAAGTCCTATGGTACCACTACTTACTACCGAGCGGCGTAGCAAATGTTAATGAACGTAATAAAGACCCGTTTGTGCAAACCAAATGTCATAGCAGTTGTATACATGTCATATGAAAACAATGTACTAAGTATGCTAAGTTAAAATACAAAGCAGAAAAGTCTTGTAAATAAATGTGCTAGCATGCTATCAGTCAACATACATAGCAGAAATGTAATGTAAAACAATGTACTAAGTATGCACACAATGGACATACATAGCATGAAATGTAATGTAATGAAATCATGTACTATAATGTACTAACAAACATAGCCGGTATATGATGTGTAAACAGGAAAGCATGAAAGTAACAAGTAGGCACATGTGTTTCACCCCAAAACAGTTTGGAAAACAGTAAAAGAGGGGTCTATGTACTCACTTGAGATTGCTCAGAAGTCCTAAGATAACCACCATGCAATGCTAGAGATCACGGAATCAAACGGCACCTAATATAGGTAACTATGTTAATAAACCGGACCTATATCGGAGGATCGGATAGAATGAGGGTTCGTAAACCAAACGAGTATGGAAACTCGTGTAATATGGTTTATCAAAGCCTACATACTACAATGAAACTTAACCTAAGTGTTTACGACCCATTACGACCCGTTTAGGTAGCTTATGCTACTTTAACGCTTCGTTCGCGTGAAACGCGTTCGGACCGCCTAACTAGCCCTATGACAAGTGTTATATGCCTAAACATGTTACATAATCAGTTATGTGACAAAATTTTAGGTTACATATGCTTAATTACCAATTATACATGAAAAGGGTATTCTGGTAATTTACCTAAGGCATATAAACTACCTATCATACAACTACTCAAACGATGTGACCATAGGGTATAACCTCGGAAGGTTATTCCCTATATGCTATGGTCACCTAATGTATTTGGTCGCATCCTAATGATCGACCAAATGGGTCGGGTTCGAAGGCATAAGCGATTTATTAGATCGCTTACCCTTACGACCCTAGACAACGTGGTAATCAGTAGGCATAGTCCCAAGGGACTATAACCATCGTGATTACAATCACGTTGCGAAGTTCAAACGAACTTCGCATTGACCATAAACTGGTCAACGCAGAAAGTCAAACAAAGTTTGACTTTCAGACTCAAAAAGCAATAAAAGAACGAAAGAATACTTACGAAGGGTCCCCGAATGCTAATTTCGATCCAAGTAAATCAGGTATGAAACAATGGTTTCAACTTAGAGTTTCTCAAATCAAAATTCTAGTGGGTTTTGCAATGGCATGGGGGGGTATTTATAGTTTTCGGTTAGCCGTTAAGATCGTTTCTTGGAAACCGTGCTTTGATCTTGGCCATACACATCAAGATAGTGGTTTTTGAAAACCATTTGAGCCCATAGATTGTCCCAAAACCATGTGCAAAAGTGAAAATGGACCAAATACAATGTTTCTGTCCAGGTTAGGCAGTCGCGTAGCGCCACTGCCTAGGCATGAGGTGCTCGCGCTACGCCACTGCCTACCAGTATCAGCAAAGTTTCAAAAATGGCAGAAATGGTCCCTGCAGCCCGTTTAAGCTATTTTCGATGCGTTTGAACCCCTTTAACCTCATTTCAAGGCTCTAAAATGAAGTTAAAGTATAGGGAACTTAAAACATGCTCAAAATATCTCGGATGTCGGTTCGTTTGGCCGTACGATCGCGATGTTCGCTTAATTACGACGGAATGCGCATAAGCACGAAAAACGATCCAAATGACGCGACGAATGGATTTTTCTTATGCCAAACACTAAAATAAAATATTTTAGTGCTTACATAAATTTTTGGATGTCCGGATGTATTCAGAACGTGAGTTATGCGCGAAAATGCAAACTTGTGCACTTTTTGACGCTTTTAGTCCCTGAATGAGCCAAAAGTTTATTTTAGCACACCGAACCCCTCAAAGCCTATTTCTAAGCTATATAAAGGATATTTAAGGTGTGTTTAACTTATGGTCATGTTCCGGAATGTTCGTTACAGTTCAAATTGGCATACTTTCGCAGTTTGTCAAATTTAGTCCCTGTAGGCGAATTAACTTGTTTTTGCCATACCAAAGCTTTCAAAACTTATTTCTAAGTTATGTAAAGGTTATTTAAGGTATGTTAAGTATATGTTGATGTTCCAGAGTATTTTTCGCGTTAAAATGGTTACGTTTACGCACCAGTTTGCGTATGACTCTCCAGAAAGCGATATAGAGTTTGAAATTGAATAAAAGTCAAAACATGAAAAATGTAAAACACAACCAAACAAACATTGGGATCAAATAACATTGTTTTATTGATAATTGAACTGTTCACAATGATTACAAGCACATATGTTACAGTCTCCCCTACTTGTGGAAATTTCGTCCCGAAATTTATTTAGAGGAAACTCGTGGGAAAAGATGCGGATATTTCGCCTTCATTTGATCTTCGCGTTCCTAAGTAAACTCAGGTCCACGTTTAGCTTCCCATCGAACTTTGACCAAAGGAATGCGCTTGGGTTTAAGCCACTTGACTTCACGTTCCATGATTTCCACAGGTTTCTCAACAAATTTCAGTGTTTTACCAACACGAATTTCGTCAAGTGGTGTGTGGAGGTTCTCATCAGCTAAACACCTCGTGAGATTGGACACGTGAAAGGTTGGATGAACATTTCCAAGTTCAGGAGGTAACTCAAGTCTGTAGGCTACCTTTCCGATTCTTTCGACGATCTTGAATGGTCCAACGTATCTAGGTGCAAGTTTTCCTTTCTTTCCAAATCTGATCACACCTTTCCAAGGTGAGACCTTAAGTAATACTCGATCTCCGACTTGAAATTCCAAGGGTTTGCGTTTTGGGTCCGCGTAACTCTTTTGACGGCTTCTAGCTGTCTGAAGGTTATCGCAAACTTTCTTGACCTTATCTGTTGTCTCTAAAATGAGGGCAGGTCCAGTAAGTTGAGCCTCGCCGATCTCATTCCAGCAGACCGGTGAACGACATTTTCGACCATAGAGAGCCTCGAAAGGAGCCATTTTGATGCTGGTGTGATAACTGTTGTTGTAGGAGAATTCAATCAACTGAAGATGTGAATCCCAACTACCACCAAAATCAATCACACAAGCTCTAAGCATGTCCTCCAGAGTCTGGATTGTTCTTTCAGATTGACCATCCGTTTACGGATGATAAGCTGTGCTCAGATTAAGTTGAGTCCCCATAGCAGATTGCATGGTTCTCCAAAAATGAGAAGTGAAACGAGTATCTCTGTCAGAAATGATGTTCAAAGGAACGCCATGTCGAGCTACAATTTCATCCACATAGATTTTTGCAAGTCTGTCAGCAGGAAAGTCCTCACGGATAGGCAAGAAATGTGCTGACTTAGTAAGACGATCAACGACTACCCAGATGGCATCATGACCTTTCTTTGTGCGTGGAAGTTTGGTAACGAGATCCATAGTAATGTTTTCCCATTTCCAAACTGGGATCTCTGGTTGCACCAATAAACCAGAAGGACGCTGATGTTCAGCCTTAACCTTAAGACATGTAAGGCATTTTGATACATATAAGGCAATGTCTTTCTTCATACCAGGCCACCAATAGTGAATACGAAGATCCTTATACATCTTATCTGAGCCCGGATGAATAGAATAACGAGACTTATGGGCTTCATCCATAAGCAAGGTACGAAGATCATCCTAGCTTGGGACCCACAAACGGTCCATGAAGTAATATGATCCATTGTCCTTCAGTTCCAGATCAGGTGTTATGTGATAGGGAAATTCCTTATCCATCAAACCTTGTGAAACACAAGATTGTTGAGCCTGAGAAATGCGTGCTTGGATATCGGATCGAGCTTGAATAACAGATTGAACATGAACACAATGAAGCTTAGTACGTTCCTTACGACTCAATGCATCGGCTACGACATTCGCCTTACCAGGATGGTAGCGAATTTCGCAGTCATAGTCGTTTAGTAGCTCAACCCAACGTCGTTGCCTCATGTTGAGTTCTTTCTGATTGAAGATATGTTGAAGACTTCTGTGGTCAGTGAAAACCACACATTTTGTACCGTACAAATAGTGTCTCCAGATCTTGAGAGCGAAAACAACTGCACCCAACTCAAGATCATGAGTGGTGTAGTTCTTCTCATGTATCTTCAACTGTCTCGATGCATATGCTATGACTTTGTTCCTTTGCATCAGGACACAGCCAAGACCTAATTTAGATGCATCGCAATAAACGACGAAATCATCATTGCCCTCAGGCAAAGTTAGAACAGGCGCGTTGCAAAGCTTCCGCTTCAAGTGTTGAAAAGCTTCCTCTTGTTTGAATCCCCAGTCAAAGGGTTTGTTCTTCTGAGTTAGAGCAGTTAGAGGAACTGCAATCTTTGAGAAGTTCTTAATGAAGCGGCGGTAATAACCCGCTAGACCAAGAAAAGAACGAACCTCAGTGGGAGTAGTAGGCGTATCCCAATCCTTAATCGCACTGATCTTGGAGGGATCTACATGAATACCTTGTTCGTTGATGATATGTCCTAAGAATTGAACTTCTTTAAGCCAGAATTCACACTTGGAGAATTTGGCGAAAAGTTGCTCTTTCTTTAGGAGTTCCAGAGTAAGACGAAGATGTTGCTCGTGATCAGCTCGCGTCTTAGAATAAATCAAGATGTCGTCAATAAAAACAATGACGAACTGATCCAAATAAGGTTTGCAGACCCTATTCATTAAGTCCATGAAAACAGCAGGAGCATTAGTCAAACCGAATGGCATGACTGTGAACTCGTAATGCCCATACCGAGTGCGGAACGCCGTCTTGGGAATATCTTCTTCATGCACACGAAGTTGATGATATCCGGAACGTAGATCAATCTTCGAAAAATAAGAAGCGCCCTGTAACTGATCAAAGAGATCGTCTATGCGCGGTAGAGGATATCGATTCTTGATGGTAAGCTTGTTAAGCTCACGATAATCGATACATATCCTAAAGGATCCATCCTTCTTCTTGACAAAAAGAACGGGAGCACCCCAAGGTGAAAAGCTAGGACGTATAAAACCTTTGTCAGAGAGTTCCTGAAGCTGCTTAGACAACTCTTGCATCTCAGACGGTGCAAGACGATATGGAGCTCTGGCAATGGGATTTGCACCAGGTACGAGATCAATACGGAACTCGACTTGGCGTGCTGGAGGTAGACCAGGTAAATCTTCAGGGAATACTTCAGAATAATCCCGAACGACAGGAATATCTGAAATAGACTTACCCTTGTCTTTATCTGCTGTAACATGTGCTAAGAAGGCCACATAATTCTTTCGCAGATACTTCCGAGCTTTAAAACAAGACATGAGTTTGAGACCACCGGCAGGTTTCTCACCTTGAACCTGTAGGATCTCGCCTGTCGAAAGCGGCATACGAACGATCTTCTCGAAACAAACTACCTCTGCGTGATGCTTGGATAACCAATCCATACCCACTATAACGTCGAAGCTTCCAAGTTGCATTGGCGTGAGGTCGATAGGAAAAAGATGATCGTTAAGGTTCAACTGGCAGTTGCGTAGAACAGAATCAAGAACAATGGGTTCACCACTAGCAACTTCTACTGTCAAAGGCTTACCTAGTTTTGTTCTAGACACGCGAAGCATTGGCTCAAAAGACAATGACACAAAACTCTTATCGGCACCCGTATCAAAAAGAACAGATGCAGGCTGATTATTAATAAAGAACGTACCGTTCACCACTTCATTGTCTGCTTGTGCCTCTTGAGCATTCATGTTGAAGACTCGACCTCGAGCCGGAGCCTGATTCTGATTCTGATTCTGGTTGGCTAGCCTTGGGCACCGGTTCCTGTAGTGGGTCAGATCCCCACAATTGTAGCACGAACCAGGAGGAAAATGAGGTCGTGCAGCTTGACCTTATTGCTGAGCAAGTGGCTGAGCAACTTGTTGAGCTTGGTTCTGAACTGCCTGGTTCTGGTTAACAGGAATGCGGCAGGTGGCAGCAAGATGACCATTTCTCCCGCAGTTGGTGCACTGACGACACTAGAGGTGTGGTTGATGATGGCCGTTACACCTGTTGCACAAAGGTGCAATGCCAAAATAAGGCTTCTTGGCTAGTGGCTGCGCAGGCTGATTTGGTGCAGCTTGAGCCTGTGCAGTAACGGCATAGTTTTGGGAAGCCTTCCGCTTCCTAGACCCTCCAGAATTCTTTCCCTTCTTGTTTTGACCTTTCTTGCTATCTTCATTGTCAGCCGACTGCTTCTTGCCCTTGTCACCCTTCCTGTGTAACTTATTCTTCCGAATCTGCGACTCAGTCAATGTCGCTGATAACTCGATCGCCTGACGGAGTGTGGCAGGGTTACTACCAGTAAGGATGTCTTGCACTGAGTCAGGTAGGCCGTCGATGTACCTTTCGATAGCCTTGTCGAGTGGGGTAACCATAGTCGGGCAAAGCAGACTCAACTCCTCAAACCTATCAGTATACGCCCGATGCTCACCACTATCTTGCTTCAAAACATCAAACTCTTTCTCCAACGCTCGCTGTTCATGACGAGGAAAAAACTCCCTCATCATAAGGGCTCTAAGTTCAGCCCATGTCTGTGCTAGAGCAACTTCTGCACCACGGTCTCTCATTACCCCCATTCCACCATGTAAGAGCCCTCTTCTGAAACACGCTCGAAGAAAACTCGACCTTGCGATTATCCGGACACTGAACATGACGGAAAGTATTCTCAATGCTCTCGAACCATTGAAGAAGCCCAGTCGCTCCTTCAGAACCACTAAACTTGAGTGGTTTAGCCGAGTTAAAAGTCTTGAAATTGCATGGACCATTGTTGTTGTTGTTGGCTTGTTTCCATTGAGCAAAGAGATTTGGGAATTGAGTAGCCATCTGCTGCGCAATAATTTCTGCCAGTTCGGCAGTCGCTATCTGGTTCTCGCGTCAAGGATGCATTCTAAAAGAGGAAAACATGAAAGGAAACGAGTGAGATGATTGGAGGAAGAGAATGAGATGAAACAAAATCAACAAAAGTAAAGATGGTGGTCATTCGTCCGCATTACCAAGCAAACAAATGACACACAGTGACTAATCAAAGTAAATGGGTCAAAAATAATGTATCGCGAAGACATGCTCGACTATAAGTGAATACTCATCCCAAGAATTCTCAGGTAAGCACAACTGGTCTCGCGTCTGATGAGATATATACGAAGTGCTTGCCTAGACAGAAAACCCAGAATACAGGCATTCACCCTTCCAGTTTGCACGTGTTCACATTATTTAAAACCCAAAACTTTGACGAGATTTTGAAAATTCAAAGGGGTTCAAAACCTTGTAATAAATCATCCAAAGACAGATGATTGTTTTTCAAATATCGTTTCGGAAAAATTTGGTTCTTGTTTTGATAATCACCTAAGGATAGGTGATGTACACGTTTTAAGATCTAAACACAAGATAACTTGTGTTAGGGTCCTAGAAAGGTTATAGTCTAGGTCAAAGAATTACTAATAACCTAATTCCCTATAACCATTGGCTCTGATACCAACTCTTCTGTAACACCCCGACCACGTATAACATACAAAACGTGGCGGAAAACGTCGGGGAGTGTTGTAACAAAATTAATTGTTTCATAAGCATGGCATTCAAAGTTGTATTTTATTTATCAACATAAGAGTTACATTGTCTTAAACAGGAAACAAAGAGTTTATAACATAATTAAACATAGTCTATCTTCATTTTAAGTCTCTAAGGCACAGGTCCGCCCTAGTGTCACGATCATCGTCCTACGCAAAAGCTCCTGAAAACACATGTGAAAATAGGTACGTCAGCATAAAAATGCCTGTGAGATACATAGGTTTTGTGAAAATAGGATTCATGACTTAAGTTTAAGAAAAAGTTGTTTAGTAAAAGTCAGTCACGAACCTTGTAAATTGTTTTGTTTTGTTTTGTAAGTCATTTAAAAGCGATAAGATCAAATGATATGTATAAATAAAAGAATAACGTATGGTTAAATGAATAACCAAGTAAAATGAGTTGTATAAAATAAACTGTATTGTAAACCAAAGTCTTGTGAAAATCGTGTTACTTGTGTAAAATGTATAAGTCCAATATGAATGATTTAAATAACGCTATGATATGTAATATAATACAAACACTTATATATAGGAAGTACCAGCGACGTATCCACCATGCTTGTATCATATTACTCACTTCTCGTTACTTAAGTCACTTAAACAAACCACCATTGTATAAAGTCTATGTTTAAACCCATAGTCAAAAGTCCTTGTATAAGCCATGTCAAATGTTTATAAGTCCTAAAGTAGTCAAGTAATGTGTATCAAATGTTATGTATTGTAAGTAAAGTATTGTCCCATAATCCAAATGTAGAAATGTACAAAACAAAGTATTTTGAATATATCAAAAAGTTATGTTTTGCAAAGTAATGCATGTTACATTGATACAAACATTTATGTGGTAAGTTAACGCATACATTCAAGCCTTGAGACAGTCGGATAACCCTTTCAGTCAAGGTTATCAAAAGAAATGTTTTCGGATTCAGTCATTCCTTACATCCAAACAAACCCGAGATGTTAGGAATGGGATTTGTCAAGTCCTATGGTACCACTACTTACTACCGAGCGGCGTAGCAAATGTTAATGAACGTAATAAAGACCCGTTTGTGCAAACCAAATGTCATAGCAGTTGTATACATGTCATATGAAAACAATGTACTAAGTATGCTAAGTTAACATACAAAGCAGAAAAGTCTTGTAAATCAATGTGCTAGCATGCTATCAGTCAACATACATAGCAGAAATGTAATGTAAAACAATGTACTAAGTATGCACACAATGGACATACATAGCATGAAATGTAATGTAATGAAATCATGTACTATAATGTACTAACAAACATAGCCGGTATATGATGTGTAAACAGGAAAGCATGAAAGTAACAAGTAGGCACATGTGTTTCACCCCAAAACAGTTTGGAAAACAGTAAAAGAGGGGTCTATGTACTCACTTGAGATTGCTCAGAAGTCCTAAGATAACCACCAAGCAATGCTAGAGATCACGGAATCAAACGGCACCTAATATAGGTAACTATGTTAATAAACCGGACCTATATCGGAGGATCGGATAGAATGAGGGTTCGTAAACCAAACGAGTATGGAAACTCGTGTAATATGGTTTATCAAAGCCTACATACTACAATGAAACTTAACCTAAGTGTTTACGACCCATTACGACCCGTTTAGGTAGCTTATGCTACTTTAACGCTTCGTTCGCGTGAAACGCGTTCGGACCGCCTAACTAGCCCTATGACAAGTGTTATATGCCTAAACATGTTACATAATCAGTTATGTGACAAAAGTTTAGGTTACATATGCTTAATTACCAATTATACATGAAAAGGGTATTCTGGTAATTTACCTAAGGCATATAAACTACCTATCATACAACTACTCAAACGATGTGACCATAGGGTATAACCTCGGAAGGTTATTCCCTATATGCTATGGTCACCTAATGTATTTGGTCGCATCCTAATGATCGACCAAATGGGTCGGGTTCGAAGGCATAAGCGATTTATTAGATCGCTTACCCTTACGACCCTAGACAACGTGGTAATCAGTAGGCATAGTCCCAAGGGACTATAACCATCGTGATTACAATCACGTTGCGAAGTTCAAACGAACTTCGCATTGACCATAAACTGGTCAACGCAGAAAGTCAAACAAAGTTTGACTTTGTGACACCCCAGGAAAACCAGTAATCTTCGCAAACCTGCTCGGGGAGCCGCGATACAATACAGGTAAACAACGTCACACCATTAGCTTTCCTCAGTAACCGCATGCTAAATTTCGGGACGAAATTTCTTTCAAGTTGGGGATAATGTGACAACTCGATCGATCCGCATGATAATCATAGTTAGGGTTCTGATTGTTATGTGTTAAATGTGTATTCCGTTCTATCGATCGATCCGCATGATAATCATAGTTAGGGTTTGCAGAATTGGAGGTCACGTATCGATGTTGTTTGTGAAACTGATTAATATGTTCATTATCAGGGTTTGCTATTCTGTAGATATCATATGTTTTGCTCGTCGTTAAACTGATAATACACATATATACATAGGAAAGGATTTCGCATGAACGTATTACGTAAACTTGATATGATACGATGTGTTGGAGGTAATACATGAGACTAAGATACATGAATATGAATGATTACTGTATTGTATCAATGATTGGATAATGATGATACGTTAAATAATTTCTGCATGATTGCTGTTTAGATGATGACGGCAACTAGGGTTTTCTGTATGATTTCGTAACTGATATGACGTAACTGATCTGTTTGACGAAACAGAACTCTCGGCGAAACAGAAAGTGTTTCGCCAAAGGCAGTCGGCGAATTAGACTTCTGTTTCGCCAAACATGACCACGACGAAACAGGAGACGTGTTTCGCCAATAAATGTGTTTCGCCAACTGTTGTGTTTCGCCGATATGTGTAATCAGCACAGTAACTTGAGTTAATTCTGTTAAGTGTTAACTGGAATATTTAACTGCTGTTAAGTGTAACCATCTTGTATATGATTGTGAATACGTGCTACATGTTTATACGTGAACAACTTGAATACAAACTGATTATGTATACGTGCGTACTCTAGGACGTGATTGATTTACTTTGAGCACATACTTAGCATACCGAGCAAACCAAGGTGAGTTCACACAGCCAAGGCATGGGATTCCCGGGGTGGGAATGGGTTTGGATTATTTACTTGTACTTACCTAGTTTATGGAACTTAGCTATATGGTCCTCGGGAGAGGAAGAGTTATTGATATGATACGGCTAGACTAGTGATACTAATAGAACTGATCTTCGCACACACGCCGGGGTTGGCCGCGATAATATGACTGATCTTCGCACACATGCCAGGGTTGGCCGCGATAATATGACTAATCTTCGCACACATGCCTAGGAAGGCCGCGAACTATACATAAAACTTTGCACACATGCCGGGTGGCCGCGATACAAATATACCTAGTCTAGAATACTCGGGAAGTTTCCCCTAACCATCGCACACATGCCTAGAGGGCCGCGATATGAACTAATATGACACATGACTAAATGAACGAATACAAGGCTTACTATACCATTACTATTACTGAACTATTAACTGTGAACTCGCTCAACTAGTTGTTGACTCTCTGCTGCATGCCTTGCAGGACCTTAGGTACATATGGAGCTTGCACAGGGGGAAGCAGGTCGTTGTGGGCACGGATTGTGAATCTTATGATGAAACATTTAAACATTTGAACTTACTACTTACGTTGGGTTTACATTTTATGCTTCTGCTATACACTTAACATGTTTTGTTTGAACACCTTTCATATCGTTTGGTTTAAATGACATTTGATACTCATTATGTTTGATATGATTGGTGGCTTGATCCTGGTCAGTCACGCCTCCAAGCGGTGATACTCCGCGTGTGGATTTTGGGGGTGTGACAGATTGGTATCAGAGCCATTGGTTATAGAGAACTCGGTTTTAATAAGGGGAAAACGATTTTGTTAAAACCAGACTATAACCAGAACAGTGCTCAACGATCCACAACGACGCTTCGCTCCACGTGCAAGGCTCAACATCATAGGTACTACTATTCATGTTACTTTACCTACTTGCTAGAATTACATAGAACTTTGCTCGGGGTATGCTTAGATTACAGAACCTACTATATGCTATTGCTTGAGAATACTTGTGTGCTCACTCTCTTCTGTCATCGCACTGTTTGCGAACCTCTCTTACTTATGTTATCTTTGCTATGAAGATCATGTCTGGACGTATTAACATGACCCAAGCCCAGTTGACGGCTCTCATTAACGAACAAGTTGCTGCGGCAGTTGCAGCCGCACAAGCAGGAGGTATACCCTGCAGTTACAACTCACACTAGGATCCTTAGATCCTACATTTCCAAACCAACTCTTGTGTTTAACCTTACTCTGATTCTTACACAACAGGTCAACCACCTGTTTGCACTTTCAAAACTTTCGTGGACTGTCGTCCAACTACTTTCAGCGGCACTGAAGGAGCCGTAGGCCTTCTCCACTGGTTCGAGAAGCTAGAGTCTGTGTTCGAAATGTGTGAATGCCCTGAGGCACGCAGGGTGAAGTATGCTACTGGTACTCTCGAGGGTTTAGCCCTCACATGGTGGAAAGCTCAGGTACAGATACTGGGGTTGGTTGCTGCTAACGCCACCCCATGGAACAACTTTAAGGAAATGATCAAGGAGGAGTACTGCAGTCGTGACAACATTCATAAACTGGAGGTCGAGTTTTTCAACCTCAAGATGACGGGGTCAGAGATTGAGGCGTTTACTAAGAGATCAAATGAGCTAGCATTACTGTGTCCTACTATGGTGGACCCTCCAGCTAAGCGTATCGAACTTTATCTCGGTGGTCTAGTGCCAGAGATCCAAAGTCATGTGACTTCAGCAAACCTTGCCACCTACTAGCAGGTTGTCCAGCTGGCTCACCGTCTCACGGGTCAGGCGGTGGAGCAAAACAAGTTGCCTAAACGCATCAGTACTACTACCGCTACTACTTCAGTTACTCCTGCTACTCCCAGTGATAACAAGCGGAAATGGAAGGGGGATTCCAGCAAAGGTTCAGCTACCGTTCAATCTCAAGCTCAGCAACGCAAGACCAATGATTATCAGGGTCCGAGTCAGCAGTCGTCTGGTGGGCAGGGTGGATATCGGGGAATTCACCCACTATGTAATAGGTGCAATAGACATCACAGTGGACGGTGTCGCAAGGAACGTTGTCAGAGATGTTTCAAGCTAGGGCACGAAGCTAAAGACTGCAGGAGTGCGCGACCTGCAAATCAGAATCAGCAACTCCCACTACCAGCTCCACAGAACCAGCAACAACAGCCACAGCGAGGGAACCGGGGGTGTTTCCAGTGTGGGGCTGAAGGTCATTTCAAACGTGATTGCCCACAGTTAAACCAGAATCAGAACAACAACAACCCGGGCAATGGGAACAACAACAATGGGGGAAACAACAACAATGGTGCTAGGGGTCGTGCATTTGTGATTGGTCAGGCTGATGCAAGGAACGATCCTAATGTGATTATGGGTAAGTTTCTTCTCGACGACTTTTATGTTACTGTATTATTTGATTCGGGTGCGGATACCAGTTATATGTCTCTGAAAGCTAGTCAAATGCTTAAACGCGCACCAACACTTTTGAACACCAAACATGTCATAGAGTTAGCTAACGGTAAAAGTTTAGAGGCCACACACATAGTTCAAGGTTGTAATCTTATCCTCGCCGGTCAGACTTTCTCTATAGATCTCATTCCTATAACTCTGAGTAGTTTCGACATTGTCATTGGTATGGATTGGTTATCCCAACAACAAGCAGAGATCCTATGCAAGGAGAAGATCATTCGTATTCCTCGTTCTGGCAAAGAACCTCTCGAAGTCCAAGGTGACAAGAGTGGTGTCGTGAGTGGCATCATCTCCTTCTTGAAGGCTCAGAAGTGTTTACGAAAGGGCCACACAGCTGTTTTAGCACTCGTTACTGATACATCGAAGAAAGAGAAAAAGATTGAGGATATTCCCGTGGTACGCGATTTTCCTCAAGTGTTTCCCGAAGAGTTACCTGGGCTACCGCCTCATCGCCAGGTCGAATTCCAGATCGAGCTAGCTCCTGGAGCAGCACCTGTAGCTCGAGCACCTTATCGTTTAGCTCCAACGGAACTGGAAGAACTGTCTAAGCAACTACAAGAACTCTTGGAAAAGGGTTTCATACGTCCTAGCTCTTCGCCTTGGGGAGCTCCAGTACTATTTGTAAAGAAGAAGGACGGTACCTTCCGCATGTGTATAGACTACCGCGAATTGAACAAGGTGACTGTGAAGAATCGCTATCCTCTTCCACGCATCGACGATTTATTCGACCAGTTGCAAGGGTCGAGCTATTACTCGAAGATTGACCTAAGGTCAGGGTATCATCAACTGAGAGTCCAGGATGAGGACGTCTCCAAAACAGCGTTCAGAACACGCTACGGCCACTACGAGTTTCTGGTCATGCCTTTCGGGCTAACGAACGCGCCTGCGGTTTTCATGGATCTTATGAACAGGGTGTGTAAACCTTATCTCGACAAGTTTGTCATTGTTTTCATCGACGACATCCTGATCTATTCGAAGAGTCAGGAGGAACACGAGCAGCACTTACGACTTATTTTGGAACTTCTTCGAACGGAACAGCTATACGCTAAGTTTTCAAAATGCGACTTCTGGCTTCGTGAAGTCCACTTTCTAGGCCACGTGGTAAACAAGGATGGGATCCATGTTGATCCATCCAAGGTGGATTCGATCAAGAACTGGCCTGCACCTCGCACACCAACAGAAATACGCCAATTCTTGGGTTTGGCGGGTTATTACAGACGGTTCATCAAAGACTTCTCAAAGATTGCTCAGCCGCTTACACTACTGACGCAGAAGGGTGTTGTTTATCGTTGGGGTAATGCACAGGAAACAGCGTTCCAGCACTTAAAGGATAGACTCTGTAGCGCACCTATCCTCTCTTTGCCTGAAGGCACGGACGATTTTGTAGTCTATTGCGATGCATCTATCCAGGGTCTTGGATGTGTATTGATGCAAAGGGATAAAGTCATTGCTTATGCTTCGCGCCAACTTAAGATTCACGAACGGAATTACACTACACACGACCTAGAGCTGGGAGCGGTCGTCTTTGCACTTAAGATATGGCGACACTACTTGTACGGTACCAAATGTGCTATCTACACAGACCACAGAAGCCTCGAACATATATTCAAACAGAAGGAACTGAATATGCGACAACGATGATGGGTCGAACTGCTAAACGACTACGAATGCTCAATCAGGTACCATCCAGGCAAAGCCATTGTTGTGGCTGACGCCCTCAGTCGAAAGGACACCACGCCTAAGCGCGTGCGAGTTTTACAACTCACAATACAGTCCAGTCTTCCTTCCCAGATACGAAATGCTCAGGTAGAAGCATTGAAACCAGAAAACGTCAGGGCTGAAGCCCTACGTGGCTCAAGGCAACGCTTAGAACAGAAGGAAGATGGTGCTTACTACGTCACAGGACGCATTTGGGTCCCACTCTATGGTAACCTACGCGAGCTTGTAATGGATGAAGCTCATAAGTCTCGCTACTCGGTACATCCAGGTTCGGATAAAATGTACCACGATATCAAAACTACATACTGGTGGCCTAGCATGAAGGCCCACATAGCAACATACGTTAGCAAGTGCCTGACTTGTGCAAGAGTCAAAGCCGAATACCAGAAACCATCAGGTCCACTTCAACAACCTGAGATACCACAATGGAAATGGGAACAAATTTCCATGGATTTTGTTACAGGCTTACCTAGATCTCAGCGCGGAAATGATACTATTTGGGTGATCGTCGATCGACTCACAAAGTCTGCTCACTTCCTGGCCATTAAAGAAACAGACAAGTTCTCTACCTTAGCAGACATCTACTTAAAAGAAGTGGTTTCGAGGCACGGGGTGCCAACCTCTATTATCTCTGATCGTGACGCACGTTTCACTTCAGAACTGTGGCAAGCAATGCACAAATCTTTTGGCTCTCGATTAGACATGAGCACAGCTTATCACCCTCAGACGGATGGACAGTCTGAGCGCACTATTCAAACACTAGAAGACATGCTTCGTGCGTGCGTAATCGACTTTGGCAATGGTTGGGAAAAACATCCGCCACTTGTGGAATTTTCGTATAACAACAGCTACCACACCAGCATTAAAGCTGCACCATTCGAGGCATTGTACGGGCGTAAATGCCGGTCACCTCTTTGTTGGGCAGAGGTGGGTGACAGTCAGATCACAGGTCCAGAAATGGTAGTTGATACTACTGAAAAGATTGCTCAAATACGACAACGCATGGCGGCAGCTCGTGACCGTCAGAAAGCATACGCCGATAAAGATAGAAAACTACTCGAATTCCAAGTTGGGGATCGAGCGCTACTCAAAGTTTCGCCCTGGAAGGGTGTGGTTCGTTTTGGCAAACGCGGCAAACTAAATCCACGATACGTCGGACCTTTCGAAGTTACTGAGAAGATAGGCAGGGTAGCCTACAGATTGAACTTACCAGCTGAACTCAGGGCAGTTCACAACGTCTTTCACGTGTCGAATCTGAAGAAGTGTATGTCAGATGAGACCCACATAGTTCCCTTGAAGGAACTCACTATCGACGAGCGGTTGCACTTCGTCGAGGAACCTGTTGAAATCACGGACCGGGATGTTAAGGTCCTCAAGAACACGAGAATCCCTCTTGTACGAGTTCGTTGGAACTCCCGCCGCGGCCCAGAGTTCACCTGGGAGCGTGAAGATCAAATGGAACTCAAATATCCCCAGTTATTCGGAAACCAAGCAACCACTACTGAGGCCGAAGCTACTACAGAATTTCGGGACAAAATTCCAAATCAACGGGGGGATGATGTGACACCCCAGGAAAACCAGTAATCTTCGCAAACCTGCTCGGGGAGCCGCGATACAATACAGGTAAACAACGTCACACCATTAGCTTTCCTCAGTAACCGCATGCTAAATTTCGGGACGAAATTTCTTTCAAGTTGGGGATAATGTGACAACTCGAGTTTCCGACTTTCATATTCGCATTTAATGCACGTTGACTTTGACTGTTTGGTTGATTGACTTGACTGACTTGTAACTGTGCACTTGTGTTATAATAAACGATTGTGTTTACATGATTATGTGTTTGATTGTATAGCATGTATACTGTTTGAGAAACTTAAACTGTTAAACTATAAAAGAACCCGATGAAACACAAGAGTGTTTCGCCATAACCAGTTCCGACGAAACAGAACCTGTTTCGCCATCTACATCTCGACGAAACAGTGTGTTTCGCCAAGCCCAGTTCCGCCGAAGCCCAGTTCGGGCCCAACATGTTATTTCGAGTTTTAATACGTAAAACAACATCAGTTTCACACTTTCATCATAACAACCGAAACCCTAGAGCTCCCTCACTGTGACGGCAACCTTGTGTTACTTCGAAACCCGCTAGATTGATCATACTTTGTCATTGCGGTTAGTGTTAATTCTTGTTTGATTTGTTTGAGTTATATCGGATGTTGATCGATTGTTTATGTTCTGATTGTTATGTGTTAAATGTGTATTCCGTTCTATCGATCGATCCGCATGATAATCATAGTTAGGGTTTGCAGAATTGGAGGTCACGTATCGATGTTGTTTGTGAAACTGATTAATATGTTCATTATCAGGGTTTGCTATTCTGTAGATATCATATGTTTTGCTCGTCGTTAAACTGATAATACACATATATACATAGGAAAGGATTTCGCATGAACGTATTACGTAAACTTGATATGATACGATGTGTTGGAGGTAATACATGAGACTAAGATACATGAATATGAATGATTACTGTATTGTATCAATGATTGGATAATGATGATACGTTAAATAATTTCTGCATGATTGCTGTTTAGATGATGACGGCAACTAGGGTTTTCTGTATGATTTCGTAACTGATATGACGTAACTGATCTGTTTGACGAAACAGAACTCTCGGCGAAACAGAAAGTGTTTCGCCAAAGGCAGTCGGCGAATTAGACTTCTGTTTCGCCAAACATGACCACGACGAAACAGGAGACGTGTTTCGCCAATAAATGTGTTTCGCCAACTGTTGTGTTTCGCCGATATGTGTAATCAGCACAGTAACTTGAGTTAATTCTGTTAAGTGTTAACTGGAATATTTAACTGCTGTTAAGTGTAACCATCTTGTATATGATTGTGAATACGTGCTACATGTTTATACGTGAACAACTTGAATACAAACTGATTATGTATACGTGCGTACTCTAGGACGTGATTGATTTACTTTGAGCACATACTTAGCATACCGAGCAAACCAAGGTGAGTTCACACAGCCAAGGCATGGGATTCCCGGGGTGGGAATGGGTTTGGATTATTTACTTGTACTTACCTAGTTTATGGAACTTAGCTATATGGTCCTCGGGAGAGGAAGAGTTATTGATATGATACGGCTAGACTAGTGATACTAATAGAACTGATCTTCGCACACACGCCGGGGTTGGCCGCGATAATATGACTGATCTTCGCACACATGCCAGGGTTGGCCGCGATAATATGACTAATCTTCGCACACATGCCTAGGAAGGCCGCGAACTATACATAAAACTTCGCACACATGCCGGGTGGCCGCGATACAAATATACCTAGTCTAGAATACTCGGGAAGTTTCCCCTAACCATCGCACACATGCCTAGAGGGCCGCGATATGAACTAATATGACACATGACTAAATGAACGAATACAAGGCTTACTATACCATTACTATTACTGAACTATTAACTGTGAACTCGCTCAACTAGTTGTTGACTCTCTGCTGCATGCCTTGCAGGACCTTAGGTACATATGGAGCTTGCACAGGGGGAAGCAGGTCGTTGTGGGCACGGATTGTGAATCTTATGATGAAACATTTAAACATTTGAACTTACTACTTACGTTGGGTTTACATTTTATGCTTCTGCTATACACTTAACATGTTTTGTTTGAACACCTTTCATATCGTTTGGTTTAAATGACATTTGATACTCATTATGTTTGATATGATTGGTGGCTTGATCCTGGTCAGTCACGCCTCCAAGCGGTGATACTCCGCGTGTGGATTTTGGGGGTGTGACAGACTTTCAGACTCAAAAAGCAATAAAAGAACGAAAGAATACTTACGAAGGGTCCCCGAATGCTAATTTCGATCCAAGTAACTCAGGTATGAAACAATGGTTTCAACTTAGAGTTTCTCAAATCAAAATTCTAGTGGGTTTTGCAATGGCATGGGGGGGGGGGGTATTTATAGTTTTCGGTTAGCCGTTAAGATCGTTTCTTGGAAACCGTGCTTTGATCTTGGCCATACACATCAAGATAGTGGTTTTTGAAAACCATTTGAGCCCATAGATTGTCCCAAAACCATGTGCAAAAGTGAAAATGGACCAAATACAATGTTTCTGTCTAGGTTAGGCAGTCGCGTAGCGCCACTGCCTAGGCATGAGGTGCTCGCGCTACGCCACTGCCTACCAGTATCAGCAAAGTTTCAAAAAAGCAGAAATGGTCCCTGCAGCCCGTTTAATCTATTTTCGATGCGTTTGAACCCCTTTAACCTCATTTCAAGGCTCTAAAATGAAGTTAAAGTATAGGGAACTTAAAACATGCTCAAAAATATCTCGGATGTCGGTTCGTTTGGCCGTACGATCGCGATGTTCGCTTAATTACGACGGAATGCGCATAAGCGCGAAAAACGATCCAAATGACGCGACGAATGGATTTTTCTTATGCCAAACACTAAAATAAAATATTTTAGTGCTTACATAAATTTTTGGATGTCCGGATGTATTCAGAACGTGAGTTATGCGCGAAAATGCAAACTTGTGCACTTTTTGACGCTTTTAGTCCCTGAATGAGCCAAAAGTTTATTTTAGCACACCGAACCCCTCAAAGCCTATTTCTAAGCTATATAAAGGATATTTAAGGTGTGTTAAACTGGTTACGTTTACGCACCAGTTTGCGTATAACTCTCCAGAAAGCGATATAGAGTTTGAAATTGAATAAAAGTCAAAACATGAAAAATGTAAAACACAACCAAACAAACATTGGGATCAAATAACATTGTTTTATTGATAATTGAACTGTTCACAATGATTACAAGCACAGATGTTACACTTATTTGGATCAGTTCGTCATTGTTTTTATTGACGACATCTTGATTTACTCCAAGACGCGAGCTGATCACGAGCAACTTATTCGTCTTACTCTGGAACTCCTAAAGAAAGAACAACTTTTCGCCAAATTCTCCAAGTGTGAATTCTGGCTTAAGGAGGTTCAATTCTTAGGATATATTGTCAACGAACAAGGTATTCATGTAGATCCCTCCAAGATCAGTGCGATTAAGGATTGGGATACGCCTACTACTCCTACTGAAGTTTGTTCTTTTCTTGGACTTGCGGGTTATTACCGTCACTTCATTGAGAACTTCTCAAAGATTTCAGTTCCTCTAACTGCTCTAACTCAGAAGAACAAGCCCTTTGATTGGGGATTCAAACAAGAGGAAGCTTTTCAAAACTTGAAGCAGAAACTTTGCGACGCGCCTGTTCTGACTTTGCCTGAGGGCAATGATGATTTCGTCGTTTATTGCGATGCATCTAAATTGGGTCTTGGCCGTGTTCTGATGCAAAGGAACAAAGTCATAGCATATGCATCAAGGCAGTTGAAGATACATGAGAAGAACTACACCACTCATGATCTTGAGTTAGGTGCAGTTGTCTTCGCTCTTAAGATCTGGAGACACTATTTGTACGGTAAAAAATGTGTGGTTTTCACGGACCACAAAAGTCTTCAGCATATCTTCAATCAAAAAAGAACTCAACATGAGGCAACGTCGTTGGGTCGAGCTTCTAAACGACTATGACTGCGAAATTCGCTACCATCCTGGTAAGGCGAATGTCGTAGCCGATGCATTGAGTCGTAAGGAACGTACTAAGCTTCATTGTGTTCGTGTTCAATCTATTATCCAAGCTCGATCTGATATCCAAGCCCGCATTTCTCAGGCTCAACAAACTTGTGTTTCACAAGGTTTGATAGATAAGGAATTTCCTTATCACATAACACCTGATCTTGAACTGAAGGACAATGGATCGTACTACTTCATGGACCGTTTGTGGGTCCCAAGCCAAGATAACCTTCGCACTTGCTTATGGATGAAGCCCATAAGTCTCGTTATTCTGTTCATCCTGGCTCAGATAAGATGTATAAGGATCTTCGTATTCAGTATTGGTGGCCTGGTATGAAGAAAGACATTGCCTTATATGTATCAAAATGCCTTACTTGTCTTAAGGTTAAGGCTGAACATCAGCGTCCTTCTGGTTTATTGGTGCAACCAGAGATCCCAGTTTGGAAATGGGAAAACATTACTATGGATCTCATTACTAAACTCCTGCGCACAAAGAAAGGTCATGATGCCATCTGGGTAGTTGTTGATCGTCTTACGAAGTCAGCGCATTTCTTGCCAATCCGTGAGGATTTTTCTGCTGACAAACTTGCTAAAATCTATGTGGATGAAATTGTAGCTCGACATGGTGTTCCTTTAAACATCATTTCTGACAGAGATGCTCGTTTCACTTCTCATTTTTGGAGAACCATGCAATCTGCTATGGGGACCCAACTTAACCTGAGCACGGCTTATCATCCGCAAACGGATGGTCAATCTGAAAGAACAATCCAGACTCTGGAGGATATGCTTAGAGCTTGTGTGATCGATTTTGGTGGTAGTTGGGATTCACATCTTCCGTTAATTGAATTCTCCTACAACAACAGTTATCACACCAGCATCAAAATGGCTCCTTTCGAGGCTCTCTATGGTCGAAAATGTCATTCACCAGTCTGCTGGAATGAGATCAGCGAGGCTCAACTTACTGGACCTGCCCTCATTTTAGAGACAACTGACAAGATTAAGAAAGTTCGTGATAACCTTCAGACAGCTAGAAGCCGTCAAAAGAGTTACGCGGACCCAAAACGCAAGCCCTTGGAATTTCAAGTCGGTGATCGAGTATTACTTAAGGTCTCACCTTGGAAAGGTGTGATCAGATTTGGAAAGAAAGGAAAACTTGCACCTAGATACGTTGGACCATTCAAGATCGTCGAAAGAATCGGTAAGGTAGCCTACAGACTTGAGTTACCTCCTGAACTTGGAAATGTTCATCCAACTTTTCACGTGTCCAATCTCAAGAGGTTTTTAGCTGATGAGAACCTCCACATACCGCTTGACGAAATTCGTGTTGACAAAACACTGAAATTTGTTGAGAAGCCAGTGGAAATCATGGAACGTGAAATCAAGTGGCTTAAACGCAAGCGCATTCCTTTGGTCAAAGTTCGCTGGGAAGCTAAACGTGGACCCGAGTTTACTTGGGAACGCGAAGATCAAATGAAGGCGAAATGTCCGCATCTTTTCCCACGAGTTTCCTCTAAATAAATTTCGGGACGAAAATTCCACAAGTAGGGGAGACTGTAACATCTGTGCTTGTAATCATTATGAACAGTTCAATTATCAATAAAACAATGTTATTTGATCACAATGTTTGTTTGGTTGTGTTTTACATTTTTCATGTTTTGACTTTTGCTCAATTTCAAACTCTATATCGCTTTCTGGAGAGTTATACGCAAACTGATGCGTAAACGTAATCAGTTTAATGCGAAAAATACTCCAAAACATCAACATATACTTAACATACCTTAAATAACCTTTACATAACTTAGAAATAAGTTTTGAAGGCTTTGGTATGTCAAAAACAAGTTAATTCGCTTACAGGGACTAAATTTGACAAACTGCGAAAGTATGCCAATTTGAACTGTAACAAACATTCCGGAACATGACCATAAGTTAAACGTACCATAAATATCCTTCACATAGCTTAGAAATAGGCTTTGAGGGGTTCGGTGTGCTAAAATATACTTTTGGGACATTCAGGGACTAAAAGTGTCAAAAAGTGCATAAGTTTGCACTTTCGCGCATAACTTACGTTCTGAATACATACGGACATCCAAAAATTTATGTAAGCACTAAAATATTTTATTTTAGTGTTTGTCATAAGAAAAATCCATTCGCCACGCCATTTGGATCGTTTTTCGCGCTTATGCGCATTCCCTCGTAATTAACCGAACAACGCAATCGTACGGCCAAACGAACCGACATCCGAGATATTTTGAGCACATTTTAAGTTCCCTATACTTTAACTTCATTTTAGAGTTTTGAAATGGGGTTAACGGGGCTTAAACGTGTCAAAAATGCATCAAATAGCAAGTTTGGAGCTTCAGGGGCCTGTTTTGCCATTTTTCAAACTTCTGGTCTGCAGGTCCTTGCGCACCTCAGCACTTTTTGTGTTACGGTGCGCAAGCAGGGGTCAGATGCAGAAAATTGTCTTGGCTGCTGATTAATGGCCTTTAAACCCTCCAAAGGCCAATGCCACTTGTCAATAACTGGTGGTGGGAGCAAAATGAGTTACCACAACATTCCGACAAGTGTACGGGCGAGATCAAGGCATATTATCCAAGAAACGATCCTAACAGTGAACCAAAATCTATAAATACCCACCCCAACTTCACTCATTCCTCACAAGAATCTGATTTGAGAAGCTCTAAGTTGAAACCATCATTTCATACCTGAGCTACTTGAATCAAGATTAGCATTCGGGGACCCTTTGTAAGTATTCCTTCGTTCTTTTATTGCTTTTCGAGTCCGAAAGTCAAACTTTGTTTGACTTTCTGCATTAACCAGTTTATGGTCAATGCGAAGTTCGTTTGAATTTCGCAACGTGAGCGTAATCACGATGGTTATAGTCCCTTGTGACTATGCCTACTGATTACCACGTTGTCTAGGGTCGTAAGGGTAAGCGATCTAATAAATCGCTTATACCTTCGAACCCGACCCATTTGGTCGATCGTTATGATCCGACCAAACGCATTAGGTGACCATAGTATATAGGGAATAACCTTCCGAGGTTATACCTTATGGTCGCTTCGTTTAAGTAGTTGTATGATAGGTAGTTTATATGCCTTAGGTAAATTACCAAAATGCCCTTTTGACGCCAAAATTCATTTTAAGCATATGTAACATAACTTTTGGTATCTAAACTGATTTGGTAACAATATTAGACATGTTAAGGCATATTTTACTTATCATAGGACTAGTTAGGCATTCCGAACGCGTTTTACGCGAACGACACGTTAAAGTAGCATAAGCTACCTAAGCGGGTCGTAATGGGTCGTAAGCACTTAGGTTAGGTTTCACTTTAGTATGTAGGCTTTGTTAAACCATATTACATGAGTTCTCATACTCATTTGGTTTACAAGCCCTCATTCTATCCGATCTTCCGAATTAGGTCCGATTTATTAACATAGTTACCTATATTAGGTGCCGTTTGATTCCGTGATCTCTAGCATTGCTTGGTGGTTATCTTAGGACTTCTGAGCAATCTCAAGTGAGTACATAGACCCCTCTTTTACTGTTTTCAAACTGTTTTGGGGTGAAACACATGTGCCTACTTGTTACTTTCATGCTTTCCTGTTTTCACATCATATACCTGTTATGTTTGTTAGTACATTATAGTACATGATTTCATTACATTTCATGCTATGTATGTCCATTGTGTGCATACTTAGTACATTTTTTTACTTTACATTTCTGCTATGTATGTTGACTGATAGCATGCTAGCACATTGATTTACATGACTTTTCTGCTTTGTATGTTAACTTAGCATACTTAGTACATTGTTTTCATATGACATGTATACAATCGCTATAACATTTGGTTTGCACAAACGAGACTTATATACGTTCATTAACATTAGCTACGCCGCTCGGTAGTAAGTACTGGTACCATAGGACTTGACAAATCCCATTCCTGACATCTCGGGTTTGTTTGGATGTAAGGAAAGACTGAATCCGAAAACATTTCTTTTGATAACCTTGACTGAAAGGGTTATCCGACTGTCTCAAGGCTTGAATGTATGCGTTAACTTACCACATAAATGTTTGTATCAATGTAACATGCATTACTTTGCAAAACATAACTTTTTGATATATTCAAAATACTTTGTTTTATACATTTCTACAATTGGATTATGTGACAATACTTTACCTACAATACATAACATTTGATACACATTACTTGACTACTTTTGGACTTATAAACATTTGACATATACAAGGACTCTTGACTATTGGTTTAAACATAGACTTTATACAATGGTGGTTTGTTTAAGTGACTTAAGTAACGAGATGTGAGTAATATGATACAAGCATGGTGGATACGTCGCTGGTACTTCCTATATATAAGTGTTTGTATTATATTACATATCATAGCGTTATTTAAATCATTCAATTTGGACTTATACATTTTACACAAGTAACACGATTTTCACAAGACTTTGGTTTACAAACAATTTACTTTATACAACTCATTTTACTTGGTTATACATTTAACCATACATTATTCTTTTATTTATACATATCATTCAATCTTATCGCTTTTTAAATAACTTACAAAACAAAACAATTTACAAGGTTCATGACTGACTTTTGCTAAACAACTTTTTCTTAAACTTAAGTCATGAATCCTATTTTCACAAAACCTATGTATCTCACAGGCATTTTTATGCTGACGTACCTATTTTCACATGTGTTTTCAGGAGCTTTTGCGTAGGACGATGATCGTGACACTAGGGCGGACCTGTGCCTTAGAGACTTAAAATGAAGATAGACTTAGTTTAATTATGTTATAAACTCTTTGATTCCTGTTTAAAACAATGTAACTCTTATGTTGATAAATAAAATACAACTTTGTATGCCATGGTTATGAAACAATTAATTCTGTTACAACACTCCCCGACGTTTTCCGCCACGTTTTGTATGTTATACGTGGTCGGGGTGTGACACCATTAATCAACATAAGTCCTAGATCGCGGAACAAAATGTTAGATCTAATGGGTTTCAGGTAGCCACACTCTTGGCCACTTTCTTACCGAGAGTGCTTTTGTGTCTCTAGTCATGAATCGACAAGTAAAATGCCTATGGTTTAGATGCTTCCTATGTCGTTACATATGCTAGTGGCCTCGCGAACCATTAGCGATCTCGTATTCCTTACGTTTACATTTACAGAATACTTTTTCAAGTATAATCTCATACCATGATTTCCTACAACGAATACTTAAATGGTTTACACAAAAACGGCATGAATTCACACCAACTTATGTTGACGATTTTCCAAAACTTACATGTATTTCAGGTAACTAGATGGATGTACGCACGGTTCCTCTTACATGTATTTCAGGTAACTTATGTTGACGATTTTCCAAAACTTACATGTATTTGGTTGTTATATTCCACCTCATGTGGTGATATAATGATCAAAACCTTGATATTTGTTTTTGGAACAAGTTGTAAACTTTTCAAACAATTATCTTCATGTGATGTAAACACTTAACTTTTGTTTTGGGATATTTAACATCAATGGCATTATGGAGTTTGTTTTATGATCATGTAGCATGTTTATCATTCGTATGCAATGAGAACCTTTCAGGATCACACCTCGTGCTTCCGCCTTAGAAAAGGGTGTGACAGATTGGTATCAGAGCTGCGATTGTAGTGAACCAGGATTCCTTCTCGAGTCTAGACTACAATCTTTAGGATCCTCTCACGAAAACAATTTTTCAAAAGTTTTTCATTGCATAAAACTTTCCGCGACATCCACTACCTGAACTTGTTTTTCTAGAGTCAAGCAAGGACAGTTACGCGACATTAGACCACACACAAGGGTAGACGTAGGAACTGAAGTTAGTCCGCACGACACAAGTAGGATAACTTAAATAAATATACGTGCTACCTGCTTCATCGTGTGTAACTATATATATTAAGTAATAATAATTAATATATGTACATATATCATGGATTTTATGTTGTATGTACTTATGTCATCTTCTGATAGCAGCGGTCTGTCTGATGAGCATGATCCTATGGCGATCGTCTCCGATGATGAGATAGCACATGCCCCCGAGATCTTCACGTCCGACTCTGAGAGCGTCCCGGAGATGGCTTCTGATGATGATGATCTCGACGATTTTCAGCCTTTCGCCCTACCAGACTTTGGTGACGACGTCCCTTTCATTGATGATGTCCTAGCTTTACCTTTACCCCTCCATGACCAGCTTATCATCGGACATCCCGATGGTGAGCACCTCGTTGAGCCTATTCTCATTCATGCTATTCCTCTTGCCGCCATCCCTGCTGAGGACTGGCCATTCATTGATGATCTGGATGATGATGATGTTGATGTTCCTGTGATCGAGGTAGAGCACCTTGATGACGATCTTGGCGATGGAGAGGTGTACGACATCGCTATCCTAGATGTAGCGTCTCCTGTTGTGTCTGTTATCGATATCTCTTCTGACTATGACCTTGAGTCTGACGCCGATTCCTTTGAGTCAGTAACTTCTTCGGCCCTTTTTGCTGCTGGACTGAGGGCTTACCCCACCGATGATGACGATGAAGCTATGTCTGTTGCACCATCTTCTCCTGTTCACGTTCCTACACCCACTCATACACCTCCCCATACTTCCACTCACATAGCCAGTGACAGCTCTTCACGTCCACCTGTTCCGACAGACTATACTAGTGGTGTACGTAGTATCCCTTATGCTTCAGCTTTTCTGCATACACCTCCCACTCATAGGGGAGAACCTTCTGTTCATCCACATATACCCCCACTTAAGTTGGTCTTTCTAGCTGGATACGGCGCATCCGTTTTGCGTCGGTCTTCCTACACACCCACTTGAGGTTCTGATCAACCACCTCCGCCACCGATACCGAAGACTGCTGAGGAGTTGAACTCTCTGCTGGAATAAAGGATTTCTGAAACTATTGCTCAGTACGAGGCAAACCGTGCTGAGAACATTAGAAGATCAGGCGGTACTGGACGAAATGCACATGGAGATTCATCTGGAGGGAAATCCGACTCAAGGTAACCTTAAGTTGATTTGCTATAACTTGATGAAACTTGTGAACGGTCTTTGTTTCATTGTTTCATTGCTCACGTGCGAATTGGTTGGATAAATTCCAGGCTGCACCTACAAGCGGTTTCTCGACTGCAAGCCACTGAATTACGACGGCACTGGAGGTGCAGTGGCTTTTGTGCATTGGATGGAGAAAACTGACCCCATAATCCGCATGAGCAAGTGCACCATGGACCAGCAAGTCACTTTTGTTACTGGATTGTTTGTCGACGAAGCCTTGACTTGGTGGAATTTGCAAGTCCAAACTCTGGGTGATGATTGTCACACCCCCAAAATCCACACGCGGAGTATCACCGCTTGGAGGCGTGACATGACCAGGATCAAGCCACCAATCATATTGAACAATAAAGTAACGTAATCAAAAGTTCAACCACACAATATAATTGGTGTCCAAAAACAATTTAATAAGTCTAAGTTATCAGCGGAAGCAAATAGTTCAAAACCCAAATCATAAATTCAGAGTATTTAAGTTTATCATGAACATTCAATGTCCATGCTCCACAACGACTCTTCCCCATGCAAACTCCTGCTAAACCTAGTGACCTGCAAAGCATGTAGTAACGAGTCAACAACAAAGTTGAGCGAGTTCACAGTTGGGTGTTTGTTTAAGTTATTCCAAAAACATAGTTTCCTTTAGCTGGCATCCTTGCCGTGGGGGTTACCCCATAGTTGAAAACGTGTTTTGTTTAATCCTGTTTACTCTGGCAATCCAGCCGTGGGGGCTACCCCATGTTTACACTACTAGACTCGTTACCATATCGACTACTGACGTTAGTCATGTTTATGTGCCCTAGCGTCAGTGTCTATCATCACTGACGTGCCATAGTCCATTAGTCCACACCCGTCCTCTGTGGCACGGTGTGAGGTTTGTCAAACCTAATAGCGCTATTTAACTAATGACCCGTTCGCCATTGGCCTCGGCGATTAAGTCGATATAAAGGAGGGACTTGGTGATAGAGTTTTGGTCTAGTGAATTTTAAACTGTCCAAGAGGACGAGGAATTACATTCCTTAACCCGTACTGTCCTACCCAAGAAGGACGAGGAATCCATATTCCTTAACCCATTCCCAACCCACCTGGAATTACCATGATTTGTAGAAAGTGTGAACTCACCTTAGGTTAGCTCGGCAAATACACAAAAAGGTTACTTGAGCTATATGTGGTCAACTCCGTCCTAACATGGTTACCATACAAGTCAGGTCTAGGTTCCAGTAATGCACATAGGTTTACACAAATCAAGAACATGTAACGATCATGGCATACATGGCATACACATAGAACATTTTAAACGATAACTGTTTAGCATACACATGAAGCCCAAACATAACCCGGCCCAACATGTTGTGCGATCAGCACAACCTTGTGCGATCCACAACATGTTGTGCGATCCAATATAAGCCCGACCCAAACATATATACAAGGCCCAACAAACACACGTTGATCTTGTGCGGTCCGGATGTCTTGTGCGATCCGGACGACTTGTGCGATTCGGAACTTCTTGTGCGACTAGACTTGGGCTTTGAGGCCCGACTGTATAAGAGTCCAAGTGGTTCGTGTGTGGCCCAAGCCTTGTGCGATCCACAAGGTCTTGTGCGATCATGCAATGCTATGTTGTACACTGTGTTCTAACTTATTGTACCTCAACCTACCTTGTGCGACTGCCTTGTGCGATCAGATCAGATCTTGTATGATCTGATCTGGTGCGATTGGGAGCTCGTGCGATTAGTTATTTAATATCCGTAAATTATGGCAATCAGTTATATGGTTTCCAATTATGAAATTTATCAATTAACAACACCAGCAGTTTCAATCATGTATATCTCGATCAAACCAAGTAATTATCAACTAATTCATAAGAACCCTAATTGTGTTCAAGCATGAACAACAATCTTAACCTTTAATCATAATAACAGTTTCACGACTTAAATTACTAACATGCACTCTATCAATTTCAACACACCCAATCACCTAAACATATCTCGCACCACAGTCGATTAACGTGCAATCGGTTTCAAGTCAGAATCATGCAAATCCAAATTGTTTGAACATCATCACACAATCTCTAATTCCTAACCAATACTAATCTCAATATTAAACGGATTTAGATTATTCATGCGGAGACATCGAACAATCATTCATCATCTAATCATGCATAATATCAACAACAATAAAGCACTAACCGGATTAGAGGATAAACAAAGGTTGATCCGAACAGAAAAGATCTTCGAGAGATGGGGATGTTGTTGTCGTCGGCTTCTAGAGAGAAGGAAGAGGGAGTAGGGTTTGGTGTGTATAGAGTGTTTGCAAATAATGGGGGAGCAAAACCTCACAAGGGTTTTGTATCGATTTATATAGGGGAGCGGCCGAACCCTTGCATGGACTGCTCATGGGTTTCGAGTGGGGAGTGGGCCGAGAGTGGTAAAGGACCAAAGCCCAAAGGCTTGTGCGATTCGAATAGTGTTGTGCGATCACATTATACATACATACATTACATACATTCACATAACATATAACATTTCATTAAATCAATGCATCACATAATCACGTAGCATTCAAAACATGTTACACTTAGCACAAAGATGGGTTCTGAAATACGAGTTGTCACATTATCCCCAAGTTGAAAGAAATTTTGTCCCGAAATTTAGCACGTACGCACTGGGGAAGCTAGTTAAGTTGCATGGTTTTCCTGGGGTGTCACATCCTTCCCCCGTTGGTTTGGAATTTCGTCCCGAAATTCCGCAGTAGCTTCAGCCTCAGTAGTGGTTTTGCTTTTTTCGAATAACTGGGGATACCTGTGCTTCATTTGGTCTTCGCGTTCCCAGGTGAACTCTGGGCCACGACGGGAGTTCCAACGAACTCGAACGAGAGGAATTCTAGTACGCTTGAGAATCTTCACATCTCGGTCAGTAATCTCTACTCGTTCCTCGACGAATCGCAGCTGATCGTCGATAGTGAGCTCCTTCGAAGGAACTATGAGGGTCTCATCTGACAGACACTTCTTCAGATTCGACACGTGGAAAACGTCGTGAACTCCACTGAGTTCTACTGGTAAGTTCATTTTGTAGGCCACCTTGCCTATTTTCTCTATGATTTCGAAAGGTCCAACGTATCGCGGGTTTAGTTTGCCACGTTTGCCAAAACGAACCACACCTTTCCAAGGTGAGACTTTGAGTAGCACTCGATCCCCAACCTGGAACTCGAGTGGTTTCCTACGCTTATCAGCGTAGCCTTTCTGACGGTCACGAGCTGCCGCCATGCGTTGCCGTATCTGAGCAATCCTTTCTGTTGTGTCTACCACAAGTTCTGGGCCAGTGATCTGACTATCCCCAACCTCTGCCCAGCAAAGAGGTGAGCGGCATTTACGTCCATACAATGCCTCAAACGGAGTGGCCTGGATACTGGTGTGGTAACTGTTATTATATGAGAACTCCACTAATGGGAGATGCTTTTCCCAGCCATTGCCAAAATCGATTACACATGCCCTAAGCATGTCTTCAAGGGTTTAGATGGTGCGTTCAGACTGCCCATCCGTTTGCGGGTGATATGCTGTGCTCATATCTAATTGAGAGCCAAAAGACTTGTGCATTGCTTGCAACAATTCAGAGGTAAAACGCGCATCACGATCAGAGATAATGGAGGTTGGCACCCCGTGCCTCGAAACTACTTCCTTCAAGTAAACGTCTACTAAAGTAGAGAACTTGTCTGTTTCTTTGATAGCCAAAAAGTGTGCAGACTTGGTCAGTCGATCCACTATTACCCAAATAGTGTCATTTCCGCGCTGAGATCTAGGCAGACCAGTAACAAAATCCATGGAAATTTGTTCCCATTTCCATTTTGGTATCTTTGGTTGTTGGAGTAGGTCTGAGGGTTTCTGGTACTCGACTTTGACTCTCACACAAGTCAAACATTTACTGACGTAAGTTGCTATGTGAGCTTTCATTCTAGGCCACCAATATGTAGTTTTGAGATCGTGGTACATCTTGTCCGAACCAGGATGTACTGAGTAACGAGACTTTTGTGCTTCATCCATCACAAGTTCGCGTAAGTTTCCATAAAGTGGGACCCAAATGCGCCCTGTTACGTAGTATGCGTCGTCTTCCTTTTGTTCTAACTATTTCCTTGATCCTCGTAGGGACTCATCCCTGACGTTCATGACCAGGATCAAGCCACCAATCATATTGAACAATAAAGTAACGTAATCAAAAGTCCAACCACACAATATAATTGGTGTCCAAAAACAATTTAATAAGTCTAAGTTATCAGCGGAAGCAAATAGTTCAAAACCCAAATCATAAATTCAGAGTATTTAAGTTTATCATGAACATTCAATGTCCATGCTCCATAACGACTCTTCCCCATGCAAACTCCTGCTAAACCTAGTGACCTGCAAAGCATGTAGTAACGAGTCAACAACAAAGTTGAGCGAGTTCACAGTTGGGTGTTTGTTTAAGTTATTCCAAAAACATAGTTTCCTTTAGCTGGCATCCTTGCCGTGGGGGTTACCCCATAGTTGAAAACGTGTTTTGTTTAATCCCATTTACTCTGGCAATCCAGCCATGGGGGTTACCCCATGTTTACACTACTAGACTCATTACCATATCGACTACTGACGTTAGTCATGTTTATGTGCCCTAGCGTCGGTGTCTATCATCACTGACATGCCATAGTCCATTAGTCCACGCCCGTCCTCTGCGGCACGGTGTGAGGTTTGTCAAACCTAATAGCGCTATTTAACTAATGACCCGTTCGCCATTGGCCTCGGCGATTAAGTCGATATAAAGGAGGGACTTGGTGATAGAGTTTTGGTCTAGTGAATTTTAAACTGTCCAAGAGGATGAGGAATTACATTCCTTAACCCGTACTGTCCTACCCAAGAAGGACGAGGAATCCATATTCCTTAACCCATTCCCAACCCACCGGGAATTACCATGCTTTGTAGAAAGTGTGAACTCACCTTAGGTTAGCTTGGCAGATACACGAAAAGGTTACTTGAGCTATATGTGGTCAACCACGTCCTAACATGGTTACCATACAAGTCAGGTCTAGGTTCCAGTAATGCACATAGGTTTACACAAATCAAGAACATGTAACGATCATGGCATACATGGCATACACATTGAACATTTTAAACGATAACTGTTTAGCATACACATGAAGCCCAAACATAACCCGGCCCAACATATTGTGCGATCAGCACAACCTTGTGCGATCCACATCATGTTGTGCGATCCAACATAAGCCAGGCCAAAACATATATACACGGCCCTACAAACACACGTTGATCTTGTGTGGTCCGGATGTCTTGTGCGATCCGGACGACTTGTGCGATTCGAAACATCTTGTGCGACTGGACTTGGGCTTTGAGGCCCGACTGTATAAGAGTCCAAGTGGTTCGTGTGTGGCCCAAGCCTTGTGCGATCCACAAGGTCTTGTGCGATCAGGCAATGCTGTATTGTACACTGTGTTCTAACTTATTGTACCTCAACCTACCTTGGGCGACTGCCTTGTGCGATCAGATCAGATCTTGTATGATCTGATCTTGTGCGATTGGGAGCTTGTGCGATTAGTTATTTAATATCCGTAAATTATGGCAATCAGTTATATGGTTTCCAATTATGAAATTTATCAATTAACAACACCCATAGTTTCAATCATGTATATCTCGATCAAACCAAGTAATTATCAACTAATTCATAAGAACCCTAATTGTGTTCAAGCATGAACAACAATCTTAACCTTTAATCATAATAACAGATTCACGACTTAAATTACTAACATGCACTCTATCAATTTCAACACACCCAATCACCTAAACTTATCTCGCACCACAGTCGATTAACGTGCAATCGGTTTCAAGTCAGAATCATGCAAATCCAAATTGTTTGAACATCATCACACAATCTCTAATTCCCAACCAATACTAATCTTACAATATTAAACGGATTTAGATTATTCATGCGGAGACATCGAACAATCATTCATCATCTAATCATGCATAATATCAACAACAATAAAGCACTAACCGGATTAGAGGATAAACAAAGGTTGATCCGAACAGAAAAGATCTTCGAGAGATGGGGATGTTGCCATCGGCTTCTAGAGAGAAGGAAGAGGGAGTAGGGTTTGGTGTGTATAGAGTGTTTGCAAATAATGGGGGAGCAAAACCTCATAAGGGTTTTGTATCGGTTTATATAGGGGAGCGACCGAACCCTTGCATGGGCTGCTCATGGGTTTCGAGTGGGGAGTGGGCCGAGAGTGGTAAAGGACCAACGCCCAAAGGCTTGTGCGATTCGAATAGTGTTGTGCGATCAGATTATACATACATACGTTACATACATTCACATAACATATAACATTTCATTAAATCAATGCATCACATAATCACGTAGCGTTCAAAACATGTTACACTTAGCACAAAGATAGGTTCTGAAATACGAGTTGTCACATTATCCCCAAGTTGAAAGAAATTTCGTCCCGAAATTTAGCACGTACTCACTGAGGAAGCTAGTTAAGTTGCATGGTTTTCCTGGTTTTCCTGGGGTGTCACAATAATGTCGCGTATGGTATGACTTGGGATGAGTTGAAGGAAAGAATGAGGGAAAAGTATTGCTCGCGTGCTGAACTTCAAAGATTTGAGACGGAATTTTGGAATCTGTCCATGGTTAGTGCGGACATTGTTGGTTACACTCAGAGATTTCATGATCTGTCAAGAGTGATCCCCTATCTGGTGACCCCTGAATTTAAGCGCGTTAAGCGCTACATCTGGGGATTGGCTCTGGAGTTTCGCAGTTTGGTGACTGCAACAGGACTAACAACAATCACTCAGGCTGTAACTCTGGCTGTCAGCCTCACTGAAGATGTTGTCCGTATGAAAAAGCTATCGCTGAAAGCTACTGAGAAAACCAAGATGCACGCTGAGTCGTCTGGTGACAAGAAAAGTAAGCATTCGAATCTGAATCGATGTCATTATGGAGTTTGTTTCATGATCATGTAACATGTTTATCATTCGTATACAATGAGAACCTTTTAGGATCACACCTCGTGCTTCCGCCTTAGAAAGGGCTGTGACAGTTGAAGCTAAAATTTCTTAATTCTTGCTGTTAGATTCTTAAATTTCTTGCTGTTATTGTTAGATTTGAAAGTTTTTTTGTTCAGTATTTGATGTAGTTGTTGATCTTTTAATGTCATGAATAAATTTTAACCCTATTAATCTTTGTTGTTGCATTTTACTTTTACTTATTTTAGCAAGTGATGCGTGTGAGTGTCGTATATATTTTATATATATTTTTAGCCCTTTTTACACTTTAGTCATGTTTTAAATTTATAAAACACGATATTTTACTAACACTAAACACACATATGGGCAAGTGCACCCATCGTGAACGTAGTATAGCGTTGGTAACATACCGAGGTCGTCCAAGGACACAAGGGCTTTTAGTACCGGTTTATTCTCAACGTCTAATCAAATCAAAATTTTAGAAAAAGGTTTAAAATGAAAATAAAAACTAAAAATGCTGAAAAATAAAAATAAAAATAAAAACAGATAGACAAGATGAATCGCTTGGATCTGACTCGCCTTTAGTGTAACCTTTGATTATTTCCGCACTTTGGCACTTTTTAAGAGATTATCTTAATTATAGTAGTAGGCCCCTCTTTTGAAGGTGACGTTACCCTCAACCCAGTAGTTTAAGTCAACAAGGATACAATCCTAAAGGGTTGGATTATTGAAAGATAATTAATTAAGTTATTAATGCGTAATGTGGTAGGCCCCTCTTTTGAAGGTGACGTTACCCTCGGCTAAGTAGTTTGAGTCAGCAGGGATACAATCCTAAGTAGCCGGGTTAGTGTTTTAATAGTAGTTTACATATGAGGGGATCAAGAAATTCGAACCCCCGCCATCCAATACCAGTGGGTATTGAAGGAGGTCCTACTAAGCTTGACCCAGGTCCTTGCAGGATCTATACACTGAATAAGACAAGACTCTTACCAAACCATTCCCTTAACCCCCGACCAGGTAGCCAACATATCTCCATATAGACCGTGGAGATATGAATGGTGTAAATCTTTTATTTTATATAGACTGTAAAATAACGCCAAGACACCACGGACAAATGATAAGGAAGATTCACCTTCAACATAAGAAACTAGTTATTAAAGTCATTAATACATAACCAAATAAAAAGTGCGAAAAGATTAAAAATAAAAAGTATTACACGAAATGCTTCTCTTCACCAAGTGATGTAAGAAACTTAGGCAAACATGGCCTTTGATTGTCAAGAACTCTTACGATCAATCTTGGATCCCGAGACTACTACACACACTCTATGATGGATGATGGATGATGGTGGTGGATGTGGGTTGTGATGGTGGTGGTGGGTGGGTGAAGTGTGAGAGAGGTGGTTTGCCAAGGGATGATTTACAAGTGAGCCAAGCACCCCTATTTATAGCCTGCACAGAAGCCCGAACACGGCCCCGTGTCCATTGGGCACGACCCCGTGTCCATCCATCTTCTCTTTATTCATTAAATGCAGTTTGTCTGCATTAGTTGACCACGCCCCCGTGTCTGCTGGGCACGGCCCCGTGTGCAAAAGCGTATCTGTACTATCAAGATTTGCCTGGATTATGCGAATCTTAGCGTTGACCACGGCCCCGTGTCCGCTGGGCATGCCCCCGTGTTGGGAGATAGAAGCTTCTACAACTTTGTCTTTTCTGCAGACTCTTGGGCACGCCCCCGTGCTCAATGAGCACGGGGCGTGTTCAGCCTTCTGACTTCTTGTTTTTGCTTGGGAAGATGCTGTCGAGGGGTCGGGCATGCCATGTTTATTCCTTTTCTTGTATTATTGTTAAATTTAGCTGTATTTTTGCTTCTTTTGTTTATTTAAGCTCTTTTAACCCTAAAAATACAAAAGGATGACAAAATCACACTTTTTCCAACATTAGTACTAAAAAAAGGTTAGTTTTATGCCTCATTTGATGTAATTTATATGTTGCATTTTACACACATCAAATACCCCCACACTTGAATATTTACTTGTCCTCAAGCAAAACTCTTTATTTTGTGTCTTACACACCCAAATGGAATGGGTAGAAGAGAAGGTTTTGGGCTTGTCTTGAGTGTCGGGATTCCAATATTTTTATTAGGTTTTATTTTTTTTATTTACAATCCTATTCGTTATGATTTATTTAGAACATTACATAAGGGAAATTACTTATTTGGGCATAACATGCCTCTTTAAAATTCTATTTATATACAAGTTCACATACCTCACGGGAGATCACTCAACACTCGGCCGAAGATGTATTTTTGTGAAACACTCGAGAGCGGCTGGAACTTACTTCTACCATATGCTTGCCAAGCAATCAATCCTCCTCCTTTTTAACTATACACCTTTGTAAATATTAAGAGGACTTTGGGGAAGGGTTAGGCTTGGGTTAAAGGTAGGTGGTTGGGTTAGTGGTTAGTAAAAGAGGGCGAAAGGCGTAAAAAGCGTCAGTTTTCGTAAGACTTTTTATTTTTATGACTTCTTTATTCTAACGAAGTAATTCTTCAAACAAAGTTCTTTTTGATGAACTTGTTTGTTTATTTCTTGACTTCATCTTTTTTCTCATTTTTTTTATAAGGAATGTCATATGAAAAACCGAGCTTTATACTAAAATAAAGGGTTTAAAATGAAAAAGGATTTTGGTGGGTAGAGGGTGTTTGTTTTGTGGGTTTAGAAATGAAAAGGTTTAGGCTCAAATGGGTTAACTAGGGGGATTTTGGGTAGGTGGTAAAAAAAATAATGGTGTTGAAAGAAAAAAGGGTTAGTCCTAATGCCTCCATCATTTACATACTTGGGTTTAAGTTGGTAAGGACCGGGAATGTATCGTCATGGCAAGTTCTAGAGTCGTAAGAAACCAAGCGGCTATTCACACAAGAAACGAAAAATGAGCATTTAATTTAAAGATGTGTATTTGTATGCTCAATAAAGGCTCAAAACTCACTTTTTGTGCGAATGGGTTTTTATGTGATCAAGTATATATAATCAAATTTTAACTAGAATTGTCATGCCGTTTCATAATTTTCTTATGTTGGTTCTTTTTATCACGACGCTATCGGTTATAAATTCGTAAAAATATAACCTTTTTAGAACTTGTAATTCCCAAATTAAACCAAGACAAATAAATAAATAAAAAATGAAAAGTTTTTGAAAAAATTTGCGGTGTTTAGCGGTTCCAATAGAGTTTTGTGTAAGGCTTGTAATTAGGACTTGCAAAATTCAAGGTTTTAGCATCTCCCCCACACTTAAATTACACATTGTCCTCAATGTGTCCCAAAAATAAGTTTTTAGGTTGATTGAATGTGTAAAAGGTGTGTTAAAAACAAAATTTTATGTTACTGGGCATTTGGATACGGGCCCGTGGTGTCCGGGCACGGCCCCGTGTTCAGGTTGCTAGTAACAAAAATCATCAGAAAGTAACAGAAGGCTGGGCATGAGGGCGTGTTCAGCGAACACACCCAGTGTCCAGTTACCTGAACTGGGCGATTTTCTGCAGACCTTTCAGCACGGGGCCGTGTTGGCTGGACACGACCCGTGCCGAACTTGCTGTAATGAAGAAAAATTATCGGGAGGCTCTGTTTTTGTGCATGGGGTGTTGGTTCAAGTTTCCCTTAGCATCCTTCACCATCCCGAGTGTGTTTTACCCATTACAACATCATCCAAACACCAAACAATTTTTAAAACCATCATTCATAAAATAGAGAGAGTTACATAATATTCCTAATAAACTAAAACTTTAAATAAATAGGTCAGAAAACACAAGAAGTCTAAACCCGGGAAGAAGTTCTAGCCTAAAGTTTATTCTAAGCAAAATTTCCGAAAAGATAATTCTCTCGGTTGGATGTGGCTTGAAGAACTCCTTCCTCCGGATATGGGTCCCTCATACGTCGGCGAGCCATTCTTCTATCTCCCTAGGGAGAAGAAAGGCGGGCTCATTGGCATCATCATTTTGAGGGGGTGTAACTTCCACCGGGACTTCCTGCAAGTTGTCAAGAGGCGGTTCCGTGGGGATGTCATCCCACCCGGTGGGATTATTGACTCCAGGTGCTAGGTTCCAATCCTCTTTGGGGAGGATTGGTTCCATGGGAGGTGTCACAAAAATGTTCAACCTATGGTGCAAGAGGTTGATTTCTTGAAAACTGTTTTCCAACCCCACCGTAAGATAATTTATACGGTCTATCAGGACCTCCTCCACTGATGTCATCTCATCGAGAGCTTCACGTAATGCCATTACATAGCGTACGAGAGTTGCTTCGATTGAATATCTTCGTTCTCTTTGACTGTTTTGCGAATGTGCTGACGAAGTTCCACTGTTTTGGCTTGACATTCTACGAAAATAAACTGAAAAGAGTTCATTTTAACTGAAACAGTAACCTTGGACACGGCCCCGTGCTCGATGAGCACGGCCACGGCCCTGTGTTCACCTTTCTGCAGATTTCTGGAACAAGGAATCTTGGAGTTTCAAATTATTTTTCTAACTTTTGAGGTATCTTTAAGCAGAAATAACTTAAAACAATGTTGTAAAACTTATTTTTAACAAGATTCCTTGAATAAAAATCTATCAAACATCTCAATAAGGCTTGAAACCATGGTGATTTCAAGCTTTAATGGAGGTGTTTTGAGGTAAAAATGAAGAAGAAGGCAAGAGACAAAAGTGGAAAAGACAAGATGGTTGTTGGGAACCTTCTTTAGAATATACCTAGGATGGTATGTGTGAAGATCCACCAAATCTCTGTCTTTTGGAGCGGTCCAAATGTGTAGGAATCTTGGCTGCATTTATAGAAAACGACAGCAAGCTGTACACGGCCCCATGTTGGCTGGACACGGCCCCGTGTGCAGACAAGATCCTGACACATTTTGTCCATATTCTGACCAAAAGTCAGACGGGAATCTTTTGGTGGACACGGGGGAGTGCTGACCTGGACATTGCCCCGTACCTAGAGGCTGCTTATGAAGTTTCGTCTATTTTTAAGGAATTTGTCCGGATCGGGTGGTTCCTTACTGGACGGAACAACACCAAAGTGCCTGAGATACCCTAATTGCTCTAGATATAGACGATAACGCAAGAGGTTATCGGTGAGGGTGATTCCTATGCTAAATGTAGGTGGACAAGTCCAACCCTTTCCCGGGCTCTCGTTAAAGAAGGTGTGTGTCGAATCGCTCAGGTCTATGTATTGTCACACCCCGACCGCGTAAAACAACAAATCGCGGCGGAAACATCGAGGCGTGTTGCAACAGAATCATTGTTTCATAACCATGGATACAAAAAGTGTTTTGTTTTATTAAACATTGAATATTTACATCGTCTGGAAATCTAAATACACAATTTAAACATAGTCTATCATTGTTATTGAGTCACTAAGGCCTCGTCCAGTCCTATGTGAGCATGCATCCTATCAATCGCTATCATTCAACAATACCTGAAACATATGTGAAAACGAGGTCAGCAAAGAAATGCTGGCGAATACATAGGTTTTGTAGGAGTGTCGAAATCATGGCTAGTTTAGATGTTGCAATACTTTATTAAAAACCTTGTTTTGAAAAGAGTATAATATTGCAACTTAATTAACCAACTCAAATCAAGCGGGTTATAGTTTATAAAACCTCGTAGCCATGACTCTTAACCCAAAAACATTTGTTTTAGTAAAGCAAATTGTGAAACATCTCGAAATAAATCGTTAATGAAACTCATTAATAAATCTCGTTAAAAACTCGTATAGTTTATATCATATCGAAAACCTCATTTGTGTGACATCGTTTAAAAATCGTTTACCCAAATGAACTAAATAACGCCACGGTATGTAATATGTTGCAAACACCTATATATAAGAAGTACCAGTGGCGTATCTACCGGGTTTTCACCACATTACACCCGTCTCGTTATCTAAACACTAACTAAAATCAATCGTTTACAAATCGTTTACATCGTCCAAATCGTTTAATTCGTTTTAGGTCGTGAAACTACTTATATGGTCGTCTCGCTAATAACATTCAAACCTTCGTGACTCGTCCCTCGTCGCTTCTCGTTTTCGCATTAACAAACCCTTACCAAAGGGTAAATTAACAATTACAGATTCAGTCGCTACCCACCACCCCCACACATAACCACGGGTGCAGTATGATAACGGGATTTGTCAGATCCTATGGTACCATAACCTAATACTGGTCGGCTTGATCATTGCTAATGAATGTCATTTGTTATGTAACCCAACCAACAAGTTCGTTCACATTATCGAAATCGTTATTAGTTTTGTATAAATCGTCTTAATCGTTTTTGAAACCATCGTTATAACATCGAAAATCGTTTTGATACCATTGTTAAAACCTTGAAAACATTTAGCACATATGAGTCACCCCAAAACAATTGAAAGCAGTAAAATAGGGGAATAATGTACTCGCCTGAGAATGCTTAGAGGTCTTGAAAAACAACCAAGCAAAGCTAGAGGGAGCACGGAATCAATCGGCAGTCTAAAACCATATAAATAAACCGGGCCTGAGGCGGAAGATCGGATAGAATGAGGGCTTGTAGACCAAATGAGTATGGGAACTCATGTAATATGGTTTAACAAAGCCTACATACTACTATGAAACCAAACCTAAGTGCTTTCGACCCATCGCGACCCATTAAGGTAGCTTATGCTACTTTAACGCGTCGTGCGTGCAAAGCGCGTTCGAGACGTCTAACTAGTCCTATGACAAGTATTATATGCCTATACATGTTTTATCATGTTGTATAATCAGTTATGTATAAAAGTTTAGGTTACATAAGCTAAATTACCAATTATACATGAAAAGGGTATTCTAGTAATTTACCTAAGGCATATAAACTACCTATCATACAACTACTTAAACGAAGCGACCATAAGGTATAACCTCGGATGGTTATTCCCTATACTATGGCCACCTAGTGTATTTGGTCGGATCCTAATGATCGACCAAATGGGTCGGGTTCGAAGGTATAAGCGATTTATTAGATCGCTTACCCTACGACCCTAGACAACGTGGTAATCAGTAGGCATAGTCCCAAGGGACTATAACCAACGTGATTACACTCACGTTGCGAAGTTCAAACGAACTTCGCATCGACCATAAACTGGTCAACGCAGAAAGTCAAACAAAGTTTGACTTTCAGACTCGAAAAGCAATAAAAGAACGAAAGAATACTTACGAAGGGTCCCCGAATGCTAATCCCGATCCAAGTAGCTCAGGTATGAAACAAAGGTTTCAACTTAGAGCTCCTCAAATCAGAATTCTTGTGGGTTTTGCAATGGGTGGCATGGGGTATTTATAGTTTTCGGTTCACCGTTAGGATCGTTTCTTGGAAAAGGGGGCACGATCAAAGCCGTACACTTGTTGGAATGTTATGGTGACTAAATTGGCCACTCACCATAGGGTATCAACATGTGGCAAAGGATTTGGGAGTGGTTAACAGTTGAAAACAGGCTGTTTAATACACTGCATCTGGTCTGCAGACCCCTTGCACACCGTAACAAATATTTGTTGCGGTGCGCAAGCACCTATTTTGGCAGAATGTCAGATTTGGTCCCTGCAGCCCGTTTAAGCTATTTTCGATGCGTTTGAACCCCGTTAACCTCATTTCAAGGCTCTAAAATGAAGTTAAAGTATAGGGAACTCAAAACATGCTCAAAAATATCTCGAATGTCGGTTCGTTTTGGTCGTACGATCGCGATGTTCGGTTAATTACGACGGAATGCGCATAAGCGCGAAAAAGGATCCAAATGACGCGACGAATGGATTTTTCTTATGCCAAACACTAAAACAAAATGTTTTAGTGCTTACATAAATTTTTGGATGTCCGGATGTATTCAGAACGTAAGTTATGCGCAAAAGTGCAAACTTGTGCACTTTTTGACACTTTTAGTCCCTAAATGACCCAAAAGTTTATTTTAGCACACCGAACCCCTCAAAGCCTATTTCTAAGCTATGTGAAGGATATTTATGGTATGTTTAACTTATGGTCATGTTCCAGAATGTCTGTTACAGTTCAAATTGGCATACTTTCGCAGTTTGTCAAGTTTAGTCCCTGTAAGTTAATAAACTAGATTTTGCCATACCAAAGCCTTCAAAACTTATTTCTAAGTTATGTAAAGGTTACTTAAGGTATGTTAAGCCTATTTTTCTATTCCGGAGTGTTCGTTGCATTAAACTGGTTATATTTACGCATCTGTGCACGTATAACCTTCCAGAAAGCGATTTAAAGCTTGAAATTGAACAAAAATTGATATGTGCAAATGATACACATATTTTTACAAATCCCAAGTATGAAATACAATATTTCATTGGTTTGGTATTTGTTTGATAGTCGCAGTGACCCAGGTGTCACAGTCTCCCCTACTTTAGGAAATTTCGTCCCGAAATTTAATCAGAGGAAACTTGTGAGAGCTTGAAAACATGAAGTTGAAAAGATCGAACAACATTGGTTAGGGTTCTGAACTTCTAGTAACCTTAATAACATTATGCTTCCAATGTAAGAGGGACACTTATATACAAGTATATGAAGCGTCATTGGTGCGTCCACCGTACCTCCATTACATCGTTCTCATCTTGTTATTGTTGTCACTATCGGCTCTTACACATAATAAATCCTACTGGGTTTCTATGCACTAAATTTCATAATTATGTACGCGTCCATAATTAGACAATTCCTTGCACAGTTCACACAGTCTATTTTATAATGTGTAGGGTAAAACCAAATGAACAAACCTGTGATGAGTGTGACTGGACCACCATATGGTCCTTTCAGTTGTATCATCACATGCCATTCTTAACCAGATCTTGAATCAATCTTTAACTAGACCACTCAAGGGTCTCTCATCGAATCATGGAATGGTGCCATATAACCCAAGGGTCTTAACTACCACGTAGAAGCCCATAAGGATTAAGGTAGTACCTTTTAAATATCCTACTATGAATCCCTCATATGAAGATATGAAAGATTCTATGAGGATTTGTAAATCGGATCACACAAAAACATAGAGGAGAACACATAAACACATATCACATAATCGCATAATCGCACACTCGCATTATTGTTTAAATTGACTTTTAAATTTGTTATCTTTGGACACGGGTATTTAAAGCATACAAGGAATCAAATCCTTAATTGCAGCAATTTGGATGGATCCATATGAATACCCTGCTTGTTGACTACATGACCCAAAAACTGAACTTCTTTAAGCCAAAATTTCCTCTTGGAGGATTTAGCGAAAAGTTTGTTCCTTCTTTAAGGGTTCCAGTGTCAATGAAGGTGTTGATCGTTATCGGCTTGGGGCATGAATAGATCAAGATGTCATCAATAACAACAATGACGAACTGATCCAAATAAGGCTTGCAGACTCTATTTATTAAGTCCATGTAGATGGCTGGAGCATTTGTCAACCCTAAAGGCATGACTGTAAACTCGTAATGGCCATACTTCGTGCAGAAAGCCGTTTTGGGAACATCTTCTTCGAGAATACGAAGTTGATGATACCCAGAACGCAAATCGATCTTGGAGAAAGCATGAAGCACCCTGCAGTTGATCGGAGAGATCATTGATTTAAGGTGCTTTCGCAATTGGGTCGGCATTGGGTACTAGGTCAAAATGAAATTTGACTTGACGAACTGGAGGCAAACCAGGCAGTTCATCAGGAAACACCTCTGGATAATCCCGAACAATCGGAATATCCCGAATACTCTTGCTCTTGCCCTTTCTCCTCGGTGATATGTGCTAGAAAAGCAACATATCCTTTTCGTAAATAACTTTGTGCTTTTGATTTAAAAGAAACAATCGTTTAAGGTTCTTGGGGAGGTCACAAGTGATCATAAAAATGACAGAACCACACGAGTAGGTTATCTTTGTGTTGACATCATAAGGTTGGATCAAACATTCATACAATTGCATTAGTTAAAGAAAATAAAAACCACAAATTTTTATTTATATAACAACCGCTTTGTCTTTAAATGTTTCAAGATAACAACCAGAGGAAATACAAAATACTAATCGTTCATCGCTGCATCGTTGATTGCCTCATTGATGTTAAACACTCGACCACGTGCTGGATTCACATTGACGTTGACGTTCGCATTCGGGTTTGCGTTAGCATTTGCATTCACCAGTCTTGGGCAGTTGTGGCGGAAGTGACCAATCTCTCCGCAGTTGAAACATGAACCCAGTGGGAATCTCACAGCATTCCCTTGAACCGGAGCTTGAACCTGAGCAGCCTGATTTTGTCCCAGACGACAAACATTGGCCAAATGCCCAAGTCTACCACACGTTGTGCATTTCTTGCAATCTTGTTGTGCAACGTGATGACCGTTGCAACGGACACAATGTGGTGCGGTACCAGCATATGCCTTCTTTGCAGATGGCTGTGCCGGTGGGTTTTGCAAGTTCTGAGCAGTCTGTGCTGTAACAGCAAAATTTTGGGCACCCTTCCGCTTCTTTGATTTCTTCGAAGTCTCACCTTCCCCACCCTTTTTCTTGTCCCTTCCAGAATCAGTCGCCTTCTTTTTATCACCCTTGCGGGTGAGTTTACCCTTCCTGACTTGAGACTCAGTCAGGGTAGCTGACAACTCGATTGCTTGACGAAGCGTAGTAGGATTAACACCGATCAAAATATCCAGAATAGAATCGGGTAAACCATCGATATACCTCTCGATTGCTTTCTCCAAAGGGGTAACCATGGTGGGACACAATAGACTGAGTTCTTCAAAATGATCCGTGTACGCACGGTGTTCAGCCCCATCTTGCTTTAAGTCATCAAACTCTCGTTCCAAGACTCGAATCTCGTGACGGGGACAAAACTCCTTCATCATGAGAGCCCGAAGCTCTGCCCATGTTTGTGCCAACGCCACTTCGGCACCCCTATCTCGCATAACACCATTCCACCAAGTAAGCGCTCGCTTTTCAAACACACTCGAAGCAAATCCAACCTTACGCGCATCCTGACACTGCACATGCCTGAATGTGCTCTCGATAGTCTCAAACCACTGTAGGAGCGCAGTTGCCCCTTGCGACCCAGAAAACTTAAGCTGCTTCGCAGAATTGAAATCCTTGAATTTACATTGTGCGTTATTGTTGTTGTTATTATTGCCGTTGTTGTATATCTCGTGGACTTGGGTTACAACCCCGGGAAGCACAGCAGCCACCTGCTGAGAGATCAGGGCTGCGAGTTCTTCAATAGTAAAAGTCCGAGCATCGGTTCGAGCATCGCGTCGAGGAGGCATTGTCTAAAAGAGGAAACATGAAATGAAACGAGTGAGAGAATTAGACGAAAAGAATGAGATGAACAAATCTGATGAAAGCAAGGATAGTGGTCATTTGTTTGTTACTACAAAGCAACAAACGACCCCCATGATTAATCAAAGTAAATAGGTCAAAAATAATGTATCGCGAAGACATGCTCGCCTATAAGTGAACACTCATCCCAAGAATTCCCAGGTAAGCACAACTGGTCTCGCGTCTGATGAGATATATACGAAGTGCTTGCCTAGACAGAAAACCCAGAATACAGGCATTCACCCTTCCAGTTTGCACGTGTTCACATTATTTAAAACCCAAAACCTTGACGAGATTTTTGAAAACTCAAAGGGTTCAAAACCTTACAACAGAGGGTTCAAAACCTAGTAATAAATCATCCTAGAACAGATGATTAGTTTTCAAAGCGGTTTTGAAATTTATGTTCTTGTTGTGGTCGTCGCCTAAGGATAGGTGACGGTATCGTTTTATGACTAAACGCAAGTAAACTCGCGTTAGGGTCCTAAGAAGGTTATAGACTAGGTCAGAGCATTACTAATAACCTAATTCCCTATAACCATTGGCTCTGATACCAACTTTTCTGTCACACCCCGACCGCGTAAAACAACAAATCGCGGCGGAAACATCGAGGCGTGTTGCAACAGAATCATTGTTTCATAACCATGGATACAAAAAGTGTTTTGTTTTATTAAACATTGAATATTTACATCGTCTGGAAATCTAAATACACAATTTAAACATAGTCTATCATTGTTATTGAGTCACTAAGGCCTCGTCCAGTCCAATGTGAGCATGCATCCTATCAATCGATATCATTCAACAATACCTGAAACATATGTGAAAACGAGGTCAGCAAAGAAATGCTGGCGAATACATAGGTTTTGTAGGAGTGTCGAAATCATGGCTAGTTTAGATGTTGTAATACTTTATTAAAAACCTTGTTTTGAAAAGAGTATAATATTGCAACTTAATTAACCAACTCAAATCAAGCGGGTTATAGTTTATAAAACCTCGTAGCCATGACTCTTAACCCAAAAACATTTGTTTTAGTAAAGCAAATTGTGAAACATCTCGAAATAAATCGTTAATGAAACTCGTTAATAAATCTCGTTAAAAACTCGTATAGTTTATATCATATCGAAAACCTCGTTTGTGTGACATCGTTTAAAAATCGTTTACCCAAATGAACTAAATAATGCCACGGTATGTAATATGTTGAAAACACCTATATATAAGAAGTACCAGCGGCGTATCTACCGGGTTTTCACCACATTACACCCGTCTCGTTATCTAAACACTAACTAAAATCAATCGTTTACAAATCGTTTACATCGTCCAAATCGTTTAATTCGTTTTAGGCCGTGAAACTACTTATATGGTCGTCTCGCTAATAACATTCAAACCTTCGTGACTCGTCCCTCGTCGCTTCTCGTTTTCGCATTAACAAACCCTTACCAAAGGGTAAATTAACAATTACAGATTCGGTCGCTACCCACCACCCCCACACATAACCACGGGTGCAGTATGATAACGGGATTTGTCAGATCCTATGGTACCATAACCTAATACTGGTCGGCTTGATCATTGCTAATGAATGTCATTTGTTATGTAACCCAACCAACAAGTTCGTTCACATTATCGAAATCGTTATTAGTTTTGTATAAATCGTCTTAATCGTTTTTGAAACCATCGTTATAACATCGAAAATCGTTTTGATACCATTGTTAAAACCTTGAAAACATTTAGCACATATGAGTCACCCCAAAACAATTGAAAGCAGTAAAATAGGGGAATAATGTACTCACCTGAGAATGCTTAGAGGTCTTGAACAACAACCAAGCAAAGCTAGAGGGAGCACGGAATCAATCGGCAGTCTAAAACCATATAAATAAACCGGGCCTGAGGCAGAAGATTGGATAGAATGAGGGCTTGTAGACCAAATGAGTATGGGAACTCATGTAATATGGTTTAACAAAGCCTACATACTACTATGAAACCAAACCTAAGTGCTTTCGACCCATCGCGACCCATTAAGGTAGCTTATGCTACTTTAACGCGTCGTGCGCGCAAAGCGCGTTCGAGACGTCTAACTAGTCCTATGACAAGTATTATATGCCTATACATGTTTTATCATGTTGTATAATCAGTTATGTATAAAATTTTAGGTTACATAAGCTAAATTACCAATTATACATGAAAAGGGTATTCTAGTAATTTACCTAAGGCATATAAACTACCTATCATACAACTACTTAAACGAAGCGACCATAAGGTATAACCTCGGAAGGTTATTCCCTATACTATGGCCACCTAGTGTATTTGGTCGGATCCTAATGATCGACCAAATGGGTCGGGTTCGAAGGTATAAGCGATTTATTAGATCGCTTACCCTACGACCCTAGACAACGTGGTAATCAGTAGGCATAGTCCCAAGGGACTATAACCAACGTGATTATACTCACGTTGCGAAGTTCAAACGAACTTCGCATCGACCATAAACTGGTCAACGCAGAAAGTCAAACAAAGTTTGACTTTCAGACTCGAAAGGCAATAAAAGAACGAAAGAATACTTACGAAGGGTCCCCGAATGCTAATCCCGATCCAAGTAGCTCAGGTATGAAACAAAGGTTTCAACTTAGAGCTCCTCAAATCAGAATTCTTGTGGGTTTTGCAATGGGTGGCATGGGGTATTTATAGTTTTTGGTTCACCGTTAGGATCGTTTCTTGGAAAAGGGGGCACGATCAAAGCCGTACACTTGTTGGAATGTTATGGTGACTAAATTGGCCACTCACCATAGGGTATCAACATGTGGCAAAGGATTTGGGAGTGGTTAACAGCTGAAAATAGGCTGTTTAATACACTACATCTGGTCTGCAGACCCCTTGCGCACCGTAACAAATATTTGTTGCGGTGCGCAAGCACCTATTTTGGCAGAATGTCAGATTTGGTCCCTGCAGCCCGTTTAAGCTATTTTCGATGCGTTTGAACCCCGTTAACCTCATTTCAAGGCTCTAAAATGAATTTAAAGAATAGGGAACTCAAAACATGCTCAAAAATATCTCGAATGTTGGTTCATTTGGTCGTACGATCGCGATGTTCGGTTAATTACGACGGAATGCGCATAAGCGCGAAAAACGATCCAAATGACGCGACGAATGGATTTTTCTTAGGCCAAACACTAAAACAAAATGTTTTAGTGCTTACATAAATTTTTGGATGTCCGAATGTATTCAGAACGTAAGTTATGCGCAAAAGTGCAAACTTGTGCACTTTTTGACACTTTTAGTCCCTGAATGACCCAAAAGTTTATTTTAGCACACCGAACCCCTCAAAGCCTATTTCTAAGCTATGTGAAGGATATTTATGGTATGTTTAACTTATGGTCATGTTCCAGAATGTCTGTTACACTTCAAATTGGCATACTTTCGCAGTTTGTCAAGTTTAGTCCCTGTAAGTTAATAAACTAGATTTTGCCATACCAAAGCCTTCAAAACTTATTTCTAAGTTATGTAAAGGTTACTTAAGGTATGTTAAGCCTATTTTGCTATTCCGGAGTGTTCGTTGCATTAAACTGGTTATATTTACGCATCTGTGCGCGTATAACCTTCCAGAAAGCGATTTAAAGCTTGAAATTGAACAAAAATTGATATGTGCAAATGATACACATATTTTTACAAATCCCAAGTATGAAATACAATATTTCATTGGTTTGGTATTTGTTTGATAGTCGCAGTGACCCAGGTGTCACAGTCTCCCCTACTTTAGGAAATTTCGTCCCGAAATTTAATCAGAGGAAACTTATGAGAGCTTGAAAACATGAAGTTGAAAAGATCGAACAACATTGGTTAGGGTTCTGAACTTCTAGTAACCTTAATAACATTATGCTTCCAATGTAAGAGGGACACTTATATACAAGTATATGAAGCGTCATTGGTGCGTCCACCGTACCTCCATTACATCGTTCTCATCTTGTTATTGTTGTCACTATCGGCTCTTACACATAATAAATCCTACTGGGTTTCTATGCACTAAATTTCATAATTATGTACGCGTCCATAATTAGACAATTCCTTGCACAGTTCACACAGTCTATTTTATAATGTGTAGGGTAAAACCAAATGAACAAACCTGTGATGAGTGTGACTGGACCACCATAGGGTCCTTTCAGCTATATCATCACATGCCATTCTTAACTGGATCTTGAATCAATCTTTAACTAGACCACTCAAGGGTCTCTCATCGAATCATGGAATGGTACCATATAACCCAAGGGTCTTAACTACCACGTAGAAGCCCATAAGGATTAAGGTAGTACCTTTTAAATATCCTACTATGAATCCCTCATATGAAGATATGAAAGATTCTATGAGGATTTGTAAATCGGATCACACAAAAACATAGAGGAGAACACATAAACACATATCACATAATCGCACACTCGCATTATTGTTTAAATTGACTTTTAAATTTGTTATCTTTGGACACGGGTATTTAAAGCATACAAGGAATCAAATCCTTAATTGCAGCAATTTGGATGGATCCATATGAATACCCTCCTTGTTGACTACATGACCCAAAAACTGAACTTCTTTAAGCCAAAATTTCCTCTTGGAGGATTTAGCGAAAAGTTTGTTCCTTCTTTAAGGGTTCCAGTGTCAATGAAGGTGTTGATCGTTATCGGCTTGGGGCATGAATAGATCAAGATGTCATCAATAACAACAATGACGAACTGATCTAAATAAGGCTTGCAGACTCTATTTATTAAGTCCATGTAGATGGCTGGAGCATTTGTCAACCCTAAAGGCATGACTGTAAACTCGTAATGGCCATACTTCGTGCAGAAAGCCGTTTTGGGAACATCTTCTTCGAGAATACGAAGTTGATGATACCCAGAACGCAAATCGATCTTGGAAAAAGCATGAAGCACCCTGCAGTTGATCGGAGAGATCATTGATTTAAGGTGCTTTCGCAATTGGGTCGGCATTGGGTACTAGGTCAAAATGAAATTTGACTTGACGAACTGGAGGCAAACCAGGCAGTTCATCAGGAAACACCTCTGGATAATCCCGAACAATCGGAATATCCCGAATACTCTTGCTCTTGCCCTTTCTCCTCGGTGATATGTGCTAGAAAAGCAACATATCCTTTTCGTAAATAACTTTGGGCTTTTGATTTAAAAGAAACAATCGTTTAAGGTTCTTGGGGAGGTCACAGGTGATCATAAAAATGACAGAACCACACGAGTAGTTTGTCTTTGTGTTGACATCATAAGGTTGGATCAAGCATTCATACAATTGCATTAGTTAAAGAAAATAAAAACCACAAATTTTTATTTATATAACAACCGCTTTGTCTTTAAATGTTTCAAGATAACAACCAGAGGAAATACAAAATACTAATAGTTCATCGCTGCATCGTTGATTGCCTCATTGATGTTAAACACTCGACCACGTGCTGGATTCACATTGACGTTGACGTTCGCATTCGGGTTTGCGTTAGCATTTGCATTCACCAGTCTTGGGCAGTTGTGGCGGAAGTGACCAATCTCTCCGCAGTTGAAACATGAACCCAGTGGGAATCTCACAGCATTCCCTTGAACCGGAGCTTGAACCTGAGCAGCCTGATTTTGTCCCAAATGACAAACATTGGCCAAATGCCCAAGTCTACCACACGTTGTGCATTTCTTGCAATCTTGTTGTGCAACGTGATGACCATTGCAACGGGCACAATGTGGTGCGGTACCAGCATATGCCTTCTTTGCAGATGGTTGTGCCGGTGGGTTTTGCAAGTTCTGAGCAGTCTGTGCTGTAACAGCAAAATTTTGGGCACCCTTCCGCTTCTTTGATTTCTTCGAAGTCTCACCTTCCTCACCCTTTTTCTTGTCCTTTCCAGAATCAGTCGCCTTCTTTTTATCACCCTTGCGGGTGATTTTACCCTTCCTGACTTGAGACTTAGTCAGGGTAGCTGACAACTCGATTGCTTGACGAAGGGTAGTAGGATTAACACCGATCAAAATATCCAGAATAGAATCGGGTAAACCATCGATATACCTCTCGATTGCTTTCTCCAAAGGTGTAACCATGGTGGGACACAATAGACTGAGTTCTTCAAAACGATCCGTGTACGCACGGTGTTCAGCCCCATCTTGCTTTAAGTCATCAAACTCTCGTTCCAAGACTCGAATCTCGTGACGGGGATAAAACTCCTTCATCATGAGAGCCTGAAGCTCTGCCCATGTTTGTGCCAACGCCACTTCGGCACCCCTATCTCGCATAACACCATTCCACCAAGTAAGCGCTCGCTTTTCAAACACACTCGAAGCAAATCCAACCTTACGCGCATCCTGACACTGCACATGCCTGAATGTGCTCTCGATACTCTCAAACCACTGTAGGAGCGCAGTTGCCCCTTGCGACCCAGAAAACTTAAGCGGCTTCGCAGAATTGAAATCCTTGAATTTACACTGTGCGTTATTGTTGTTGTTATTATTGCCGTTGTTGTATATCTCGTGGACTTGGGTTACAACCCCGGGAAGCACAGCAGCCACCTGCTGAGAGATCAGGGCTGCGAGTTCTTCAGTAGTAAAAGTCCGAGCATCGGTTCGAGCATCGCGTCGAGGAGGCATTGTCTAAAAGAGGAAACATGAAATGAAACGAGTGAGAGAATTAGACGAAAAGAATGAGATGAACAAATCTGATGAAAGCAAGGATAGTGGTCATTTGTTTGTTACTACAAAGCAACAAACGACCCCGGTGATTAATCAAAGTAAATAGGTAAAAAATAATGTATCGCGAAGACATGCTCGCCTATAAGTGAACACTCATCCCAAGAATTCCCAGGTAAGCACAACTGGTCTCGCGTCTGATGAGATATATACGAAGTGCTTGCCTAGACAGAAAACCCAGAATACAGGCATTCACCCTTCCAGTTTGCACGTGTTCACATTATTTAAAACCCAAAACCTTGACGAGATTTTTGAAAACTCAAAGGGTTCAAAACCTTACAACAGAGGGTTCAAAACCTAGCAATAAATCATCCTAGAACAGATGATTAGTTTTCAAAGCGGTTTTGAAATTTATGTTCTTGTTGTGGTCGTCGCCTAAGGATAGGTGACGGTATCGTTTTATGACTAAACGCAAGTAAACTCGCGTTAGGGTCCTAAGAAGGTTATAGACTAGGTCAGAGCATTACTAATAACCTAATTTCCTATAACCATTGGCTCTGATACCAACTTTTCTGTCACACCCCGACCACGTAAAACAACAAATCGCGGCGGAAACATCGAGGCGTGTTGCAACAGAATCATTGTTTCATAACCATGGATACAAAAAGTGTTTTGTTTTATTAAACATTGAATATTTACATCGTCTGGAAATCTAAATACACAATTTAAACATAGTCTATCATTGTTATTGAGTCACTAAGGCCTCGTCCAGTCCTATGTGAGCATGCATCCTATCAATCGCTATCATTCAACAATACCTGAAACATATGTGAAAACGAGGTCAGCAAAGAAATGCTGGCGAATACATAGGTTTTGTAGGAGTGTCGAAATCATGGCTAGTTTAGATGTTGCAATACTTTATTAAAAACCTTGTTTTGAAAAGAGTATAATATTGCAACTTAATTAACCAACTCAAATCAAGCGGGTTATAGTTTATAAAACCTCGTAGCCATGACTCTTAACCCAAAAACATTTGTTTTAGTAAAGCAAATTGTGAAACATCTCGAAATAAATCGTTAATGAAACTCATTAATAAATCTCGTTAAAAACTCGTATAGTTTATATCATATCGAAAACCTCATTTGTGTGACATCGTTTAAAAATCGTTTACCCAAATGAACTAAATAACGCCACGGTATGTAATATGTTGAAAACACCTATATATAAGAAGTACCAGTGGCGTATCTACCGGGTTTTCACCACATTACACCCGTCTCGTTATCTAAACACTAACTAAAATCAATCGTTTACAAATCGTTTACATCGTCCAAATCGTTTAATTCGTTTTAGGTCGTGAAACTACTTATATGGTCGTCTCGCTAATAACATTCAAACCTTCGTGACTCGTCCCTCGTCGCTTCTCATTTTCGCATTAACAAACCCTTACCAAAGGGTAAATTAACAATTACAGATTCAGTCGCTACCCACCACCCCCACACATAACCACGGGTGCAGTATGATAACGGGATTTGTCAGATCCTATGGTACCATAACCTAATACTGGTCGGCTTGATCATTGCTAATGAATGTCATTTGTTATATAACCCAACCAACAGTTCGTTCACATTATCGAAATCGTTATTAGTTTTGTATAAATCGTCTTAATCGTTTTTGAAACCATCGTTATAACATCGAAAATCGTTTTGATACCATTGTTAAAACCTTGAAAACATTTAGCACATATGAGTCACCCCAAAACAATTGAAAGCAGTAAAATAGGGGAATAATGTACTCGCCTGAGAATGCTTAGAGGTCTTGAACAACAACCAAGCAAAGCTAGAGGGAGCACGGAATCAATCGGCAGTCTAAAACCATATAAATAAACCGGGCCTGAGGCGGAAGATCGGATAGAATGAGGGCTTGTAGACCAAATGAGTATGGGAACTCATGTAATATGGTTTAACAAAGCCTACATACTACTATGAAACCAAACCTAAGTGCTTTCGACCCATCGCGACCCATTAAGGTAGCTTATGCTACTTTAACGCGTCGTGCGCGCAAAGCGCGTTCGAGACGTCTAACTAGTCCTATGACAAGTATTATATGCCTATACATGTTTTATCATGTTGTATAATCAGTTATGTATAAAAGTTTAGGTTACATAAGCTAAATTACCAATTATACATGAAAAGGGTATTCTGGTAATTTACCTAAGGCATATAAACTACCTATCATACAACTACTTAAACGAAGCGACCATAAGGTATAACCTCGGAAGGTTATTCCCTATACTATGGCCACCTAGTGTATTTGGTCGGATCCTAATGATCGACCAAATGGCTCGGGTTCGAAGGTATAAGCGATTTATTAGATCGCTTACCCTACGACCCTAGACAACGTGGTAATCAGTAGGCATAGTCCCAAGGGACTATAACCAACGTGATTACACTCACGTTGCGAAGTTCAAACGAACTTCGCATCGACCATAAACTGGTCAACGCAAAAAGTCAAAAAAAGTTTGACTTTCAGACTCGAAAAGCAATAAAAGAACGAAAGAATACTTACGAAGGGTCCCCGAATGCTAATCCCGATCCAAGTAGCTCAGGTATGAAACAAAGGTTTCAACTTAGAGCTCCTCAAATCAGAATTCTTGTGGGTTTTGCAATGGGTGGCATGGGGTATTTATAGTTTTCAGTTCACCGTTAGGATCGTTTCTTGGAAAAGGGGGCACGATCAAAGCCATACACTTGTTGGAATGTTATGGTGACTAAATTGGCCACTCACCATAGGGTATCAACATGTGGCAAAGGATTTGGGAGTGGTTAACAGCTGAAAATAGGCTGTTTAATACACTGCATCTGGTCTGCAGACCCCTTGTGCACCGTAACAAATATTTGTTGCGGTGCGCAAGCACCTATTTTGGCAGAATGTCAAATTTGGTCCCTGCAGCCCGTTTAAGCTATTTTCGATGCGTTTGAACCCCGTTAACCTCATTTCAAGGCTCTAAAATGAAGTTAAAGAATAGGGAACTCAAAACATGCTCAAAAATATCTCGGATGTCGGTTCGTTTGGTCGTACGATCGCGATGTTCGGTTAATTACGACGGAATGCGCATAAGCGCGAAAAACGATCCAAATGACGCGATGAATGGATTTTTCTTATGCCAAACACTAAAACAAAATGTTTTAGTGCTTACATAAATTTTTGGATGTCTGGATGTATTCAGAACGTAAGTTATGCGCAAAAGTGCAAACTTGTGCACTTTTTGACACTTTTAGTCCCTGAATGACCCAAAAGTTTATTTTAGCACACCGAACCCCTCAAAGCCTATTTCTAAGCTATGTGAAGGATATTTATGGTATGTTTAACTTATGGTCATGTTTCGGAATGTCTGTTACAGTTCAAATTGGCATACTTTCGCAGTTTGTCAAGTTTAGTCCCTGTAAGTTAATAAACTAGATTTTGCCATACCAAAGCCTTCAAAACTTATTTCTAAGTTATGTAAAGGTTACTTAAGGTATGTTAAGCCTATTTTGCTATTCCGGAGTGTTCGTTGCATTAAACTGGTTATATTTATGCATCTGTGCGCGTATAACCTTCCAGAAAGCGATTTAAAGCTTGAAATTGAACAAAAATTGATATGTGCAAATGATACACATATTTTTACAAATCCCAAGTATGAAATACAATATTTAATTGGTTTGGTATTTGTTTGATAGTCGCAGTGACCCAGGTGTCACATGTATGAATCGAAGGATGTCGATGGGGAGTCCTTCACGGCACAATCAACACAGGGACGACTATCGCTCAAGTCTTCGCCAGAGTTAGAGGTGATATCGGGAACAACGAAGTTGTTTTTATCCGAATGCGATCTCAATAATTCTTCTTGCGTATCGTCTTGAGATGAATTAATGAGATCCATCTCAAGTTCTTTTACCCAATTAAGAATTAGATCTTCCATTTGAAATAATTCATCAAGAAGCATTTCTCCTAGAAGGGTCGATTGAGAGCATTCGAGGGAGAGATAAGGATTATTTTTACTTTCGCCCCTCTTAAGGCTATAGGAAAACAATGGGTCTATATAGTGGGGCTTGTGGTTTAAAAAATAACATTTTTAAATCTTCATGATTTCCGCCACATATTTGACACCACGCACCATAAGAGGTCCGGAAGTAAAAATTATAAGTATGACTCATGGTTGTGTCAGAAATTACCAACCGTCAGGATCTTACGGTTCTGTTTTCAGTATCTGATGCTTGGGCATGGGGCGTGTTGATTGGGCACGACCTCGTGTTCAGCTACTGTCTGACTTAAAACAGGATTGCCAGTACCAAAGATTGGGCACGGGGCGTGTTCAGCGGGCACGGCCCGTGCTGAGTTCTGCAGAAGCTGAAAATTTAAGAAAAATCATAAAAAAACAGAAAATAAAAAAAAACGATTAGGCCGTTGATTCCTAACTTTCTTAAAATCCTTGTGTCCCCGGCAACGGTGCCAAAAACTTGATGCGTGTGAGTGTCGTATATATTTTATATATATTTTTAGCCCTTTTTACACTTTAGTCAAGTTTTAAATTTATAAAACACGATATTTTACTAACACTAAAAATACATATGGGCAAGTGCACCCATCGTGAGCGTAGTATAGCGTTGGTAAGATACCGAGGTCATCTAAGGACACAAGAGCTTTTAGTACCGGTTTATCCTCAACGTCTAATCAAATTAAAATTTTAGAAAAAGGTTTAACATGAAAATAAAAACTAAAAATGCGGAAAAATAAAAATAAAAACAGATAGATAAGATGAATCACTTGGATCCGACTCGCCTTTAGTGCAACCTTTGATTATTTCCGCACTTTTGCACTTTTTAAGAGATTATCTTAGTTATAGTAGTAGGCCCCACTTTTGAAGGTGCCGTTACCCTCAACCCAGTAGTTTGAGTCAGCAAGGATACAATCCTAAAGGGTTGGATTATTGAAAGATAATTAATTAAGTTATTAATGCGTAATGTGGTAGGCCCCTCTTTTGAAGGTGACGTTACCCTCGGCTAAGTAGTTTGAGTCAGCAGGGATACAATCCTAAGTAGCTGGGTTAGTGTTTTAATAGTAGTTTACATATGAGGGATCAAGAAATTCGAACCCCCGCCATCCAATACCAGTGGGTATTGAAGAAGGTCCTACTAAGCTTGACCCAGGTCCTTGCAGGATCTATACACTGAACAAGGCAAGACTCTTACCAAACCATTCCCTTAACCCCCGACCTGGTAGCCAACATATCTCCATATAGACCGTGGAGATATGAATGGTGTAAATCTTTTATTTTATATAGACAGTAAAATAATGCCAATACACCACGGACAAATGATAAGGAAGATTCACCTTCAACATAAGAAACTAGTTATTAAAGTCATTAATACATAACCAAATAAAAAGTCGAAAAGATTAAAAATAAAAAGTATTACACTAAATGCTTGTCTTCACCAAGGGATGTAAGAGACTTAGGCAAACATGGCCTTTGATTGTCAAGAACTCTTGCGATCAATCTTGGATCCCGAGACTACTACACACACTCTATGATGGTTGATGGTGGTGGATGTGGGTTGTGATGGTGGTGGGTGGGTGAAGTGTGAGAGAGGTGGTTTGCCAAGGGATGATTTGCAAGTGAGCCAAGCACCCCTATTTATAGCCTGCACAGAAGCCCGGACACGGCCCCGTGTCCATTGGGCACGACCCCATGTCCATCCATCTTCTCTTTCTTCATTAAATGCAGTTTGTCTACATTAGTTGACCACGCCCCCATGTCTGCTGGGCACCGCCCCTTGTGCAGAAGCGTATCTGTACTATTAAGATTTGCCTGGATTCTACGAATCTTAGTGTTGACCATGGCCCCGTGTCCGCTGGGCACGCCCCCGTGTTGGGACATAGAAGCTTCTACAACTTTGTCTTTTCTGCAGACTCTTGGGCACGCCCCCCGTGCTCAATGAGCACGGGGCGTGTTCAGCCTTCTGACTTCTTGTTTTTGCTTGGGAAGATGCTGTCGAGGGGTCGGGCATGCCACGTTTATTCCTTTTCTTGTATTATTGTTAGATTTAGCTGCATTTTTGCTTCTTTTGTTCATTTAAGCTCTTTTAACTCTGAAAATAGAAAAGGAAGACAAAGTCACACTTTTTCCAACATTAGTACTAAGAAAGGGTGAGTTTTACGCTTCATTTGATGTAATTTATATGTTGCATTTTACACACATCAGCAAGCATAAGTGTTATTATATAGTTTTGAATATCATCTGAGGATTGTAGATTGATATTGATGTAGATGTGAAATTGTCTCTGAGTTTGATTTAGATTATTTTGATGTTGAATTGTGCCTGAACAGATGTTTGGTAAGTCAACAGAGGTTTTAATAGAATTAAAGGTTGGTTTAAGGGTGAACAGATAATTGCCAAGACAAAATATTCAAGAATATCTGATTATGAATAACAGTTTTTTGAAGAATTTGATCCTCCAAATTACAAAGAGTCAATATCTGCTACTGTGAAAGGTTTGTCGAAGCTAAAGTCTGGCAAAAGAGAACATCTGCTAATGAATAAAGTCTAAAGAAGCAAAGGTCTGCTATGGGTCAACAGATGTTAAAGAACAACAGATGATATTCAATATATGCTGCTCAATAGTGGTTTTCATAGTAACAGTGGTTAGGCTAATAGCAGATGTTGGGAGTTGATATTGATGTAGATGTGAAATTGTGTTTGAGCTTGACTTAGATTATGTTGATGTTGAATTGTGCCTGAACAGATGTTTGGTAAGTCAATAGAGGTTTAATAGGATTAAAGGTTGGTTTAAAGGTGAACAGATGATTGCAAAGACAAAATATTCTAGAATATCTGATTATGAATAACTGTTTTTTGAAGAATTTGCTCCTCCAAATTACAAAGAGTCAATATCTACTACTATAAAAGGTCTGTCAAAGTTAAAGTCTGGCAAAAGAGAACATCTCCTGATGAAGAAAGTCTAAAGAAGCAAAGGTCTGCTATGGGTCAACAGATGTTAAAGAACAACAGATGATATTCAACATATGCTGCTCAACAGAGGTTTTCATAGTAACAGTGGTTAGGCTAATAGCAGATGTTGGGAGTTTGTTAGGCTATTAGATGTTACTCACTAGGTGAACAGACCATGGTGCAATCTTTGTATAAGCATGCTCCTGACATCATTCTTCTCATTCTTATGAAACAACTGTTTATCCTAACGACTGTTGATTTACCACAGCTGAAAACAACTGTTTTTGAAACCTCTGCTTGGCTAAAAATCCATCCACTGCTGAAAGGTATCGTTTGTTGTCATCACTTCTGTTTATCCTAGTGACTGTTGATTTACCACTATTTCCAACCTCTGTTGTTGCCCAACAGAGGTTTCCAAACAATTGTCATCCATTATAACAGTGCTTAGGTTAAAAGCATGACGATGAAAGCATTCTTCTCATTCTTATGAGAAAAAAATTTATTATTCTGCTGTATATTTCCATTTGTGTTTTATCTTCTTCCATTGTGAACATCTTAACTGTCACAACAATCAAAATCAGATGCTAACAATTGGTATCTGAGTTTAGTCAATCAAATTTGATCCCAGCAAATCCTACTGAATTGGTTAATCAAAAGCATTAAAATGTCTTCAGAAAATCAAATGTCCATTCTTAGAAAAAAGCTATTTTTGAAAATTTTATGAAAAATCTTTAAAAGTCTGTTGAAAGCATCTGTTTTTGAAACTTCTGGTTGGCTGAAATTCATCCACTGCTGAAAGGTATCGTCTATTCTCATAACTTCTGTTTATTGTAATGACTGTTGATTTACACTGTTCCCAACCTCTGTTGTTGGCCAACAGAGGTTTCTAAACAACTGTCATCCATTATCACAATAGAGGTTCTGACGTGGACAGATGTTAGCCATCAGATATTTGTAACTACTGTCACGTCAGCATTCACTTTTTCACTCTATATAAACCCTGTTTCATCCCCAAATCGAGCATCTACCACTACCGTCTCGGATTCAAATTTCTCAAAAGCAGTTTCCTATATCACCTTCTTCTCCGATCATGGCTCTGAACATCAAAAACCCTCACAACTACCCCCCATCTTCGAGAAAACTAGCAAAAATACCAGCTTGCATTCAATAATTTACTTTTTAACGTCATCAAAATACAAATCAATCCTTACTGCTGATGCTCCGGTTCATACGGAAACACTCCGACAATTTTAGTTTAATGCTGAAATAGAGTCTGAAGATAATAAGCCGGTTGCCATCACATCTAAAGTCGTAAAAAGTCTGGTTTGAATTTCCCCATCTACAATTTCCACTACATTTTCATTGGATGACTTGGGAGGTAAGACCAACTTTGAAAAACGTGAACTTCATACAAAGTTCATTGAAAGAGGGTATGATGCACAATTAAAGGAAGTTACTATGTACAAACCAAACTTCCCTCCGCCAATGAAATTTTTGTTCCATACTCTGTTAACTTGTCTCTCAGCCAAGACCACCGCATTTAATGAGATACCTTTAAAAATTCAGTATTTGGGATATGCTATTTTAAAAAAATCTGATTACAATATATCACAAGCATTGTTTTCTGATTTGTTGACATCTGTTGCTCAAACCTCTGTTGTTGAGCCAACTGCTCCAGATGATCCTGACACCACAACCAATGTTGTGAAACGCACACTAACAAAATGCAAAAAGAAACCTGCCACATCCAAAAAGCTCACCAAAACCAAACAAAATAAAAAGGGTCCTCTGGAAGAAGAGATCCCAGAGGTTAACCCAGTGACAACACAAATGTCACTTGAAACCACTGTCGTAACTTCCTCACAGCTGTTGGAAAGATCTCAACCCATCCAAACTCCTCATGTATCCTCACAAAAGGACCATGTTGTAAGCACAGAGACACCACAACATGATGTAAACCTTTCATATGAAAGTATGCTTAAAAGCCCCTCTCCCAGGGCAATGTCGCTTTCTACACCACAACCCTCTTCTCAAGTTCCATCAACAATATTACCTCTTTTTGAAGCAATTGAAATTCAGAATCAAAATAGTCCCTCTGACCCACACATTACTGAGAGTATAACCCAACAAATGACCGTGTCTGAACCAATTCAATCTGCTATCCTACAAACAGTTGAGGAGGTTATGCCCCTTGAGTTTTATGAAACTCTTGGTGGTAGTTCAAGTGGAGCAGCCACTATAACTGTTGAACCCATTGGTTATCAGTTGGACAGTGATTACATCATTAAGACTCCCTTGAAGGCAACCACTGTTGAGGTTACAACTGTAATCTCTGCTTCAGTGGGAAGTCCCCAGAACCAAGAAAATAGGGCATTTGTTTCTGATGATATAGAGTCTTCTCCTATCATCAAAACAAATACAACCACCACAGGTGGGAATTCAGATGATCCTATTAAACTAGGTGATGAATTAAGATATAAGGATTTGACGGTTAGAATGTCTACCATTGAAACATCTGTTGCTGAAATGAAAGAAATTGTAACATATCCATTTTTTTCATATAAGAGTTATAGGTTGTTTAAATTTATTAACCACTAGTAACTAGTTTTATTTTTAAAATAATTATTCAACCCATATAGTTTTAAAAACTATTTTATATATATTTGGTTGGAATAGTATACTAATTAATTGGCTTGTATACGTGTGACATTTTTATTTTCTATATTAAATTAATGTATATAAAACTTATATTATTAGACGGGTAGATTACGAGTAAGTTGAATGTTAGAAATATGAATTACCTAGACGGGCCTAGTGACCGTCTAATAATTAAATTATAAAAATACATTGTATTTGGACTTACTCCGTTTTTAATGAAACTTAGTTCAAAATGTAGATAAGATTATTCTCGTTCTAATGACATATTTATTGTTTTATATAATATCATATTTTAGAAGTTATAAGCGCCAAATAAATGAAGCAGCTGAATTAATTATAGTATATATAAAAAAAACTTACACCTCATAGGAGGGTGTACGTATGCATGGATAAAAGCAAAGCACATCAAAACTAAAATTTAAATTGTATACGTGTCCTAAGCAGAATCCACTGCGTGACATTCAAGCTAACACAACTTTAGTATAAATATAGGATAACTTCACAATTCACAATTGCTAAAACGGTTTTCTTTTGGTCTCTTGGTCGCCCCCCTCTTTCTTTTCATATATATATATATATATATATATATATTAATTTAATTCATCCTCTAATAATAATAATAATAATAATAATAATAATAATAATAAAGTCTTGCCCCATTTTAAGTGTTTTAACTCCCGATCACTGATACCCTTTCCGATTGATCTGGAGCCCCATAACGCATGTCAAGGCTCTGCCCGACTAAGTTTGTTGGGGTTCTGTCTCGTGACGTAGGGATAAAGTTGAATTAGGGTTACTATACTTAACACGGGTGCATATATATATATATTTTCTTAATAGTTCGGGAGTTATACCCAAGATTTATACCAGGAGGCTTTCTAGTTGAATCCTAAAGTTACAAGGTGAGTCCATTCTCTTTTCTCACAGTTTTATCACCTTTTTTGTGATACAGTTATATTTAAAAATGTTTTCCAAAATCCTAAATGTTTATCAATTATATTTACAGTAATTAAATTATTGTATTATGTAATAACTGCCGGTATGGGAGGTTTTATACATTACTTGACCCTCGTTACTATTGGCCAAAAAGTTAGTCAATAGTAGCATGACCACAAGCACGGGGGAACTGTGCCCCAATAGCCATATCCTATAACTAATATTACTTATATATTACTATTATAAATTATAAAAAAAATATTAATGACTGAAATAAATCTAAATGGTGTGTATATAAAATGAGCTTTATTAACCCTTATTAAAATATATTAGTTATATTAAAGAAAATATAATTAATAAACATATTACAATAGACGGAACATTAGTTATATTAGAGAATCGCTATTAAAAAATTTGTCTAACATTAGTTGTCGTGGTTCTCACAATAAAGGGTGGTTTCTAACGGATCCTTATCCTATGTATATATATGATGAGTTCCGTCTCAAGTAATATGAAAATATACTATAAATTGTCAGATACGAAGTTGAGTAAATTTTTAGTATCCGTTGTTTTAGTTTGAATATTAAGTTATAGAAGCTTGTCATCAAGGGTATATTTATTGTGCCTTGGAAACTTTTTACTCTGTTGAGTATAATTGTTCCCAACACTACTACAATTATGTGAAATCTTTACTCACTTTGTAAAAGCATGAAAACAAAGATTCTTTAATCTATTACTTGTGTATTTATGTGAAAGCTCAATCTAGTCTAGTTACCAGTTTAATGCTTATATTTTGTATTATTTATTATTATTATAATTCCTAATGCTTTTGTCAAAATTACATAAATAGTGGCGTGGCCTATTATTTTAACTCAACAGGTTGTATTATTTTCGGTAACTAAAATTATTCTACAAAGTCTCCTAAATATAATAAGTGTACAAAGGAACAATGGATTTCAAAATATAACACAATGCATAATGTATATAAGATTATGTTAAGATATAACTATATTTTGTATAATATCAACACATATAATATATTATGTGTGTTATAACATTATAATATAATCTAGTTATATTATATGTAATTAAATATATATTGCAACATTAAATATTATAATATTACAATAACATTTTAATAGACAAATGAAATATGTATTTATATATAATACATTATATTCTATTTATTATATAGTTGGGTTATGTATTCAGCAATTATTACCGGTATGTGAAATTTGGTATACATTATTTGATAAGTATCACTAGTTGAGAGAATGATCAACAGTGATAGGACCATAGTCACTAGTTGGAAGAATGATCAACAATGACATGACCACAATTACTAGTTGAGAGAATGATCAACAGTAATATGACCCGAGTCACTTGTTAAAAGAACGATCAACAGTGATATGACCACAATTACTAGTGAGAGAATGATCAACAGTAATATGACCCGAGTCACTAGTCGAGAGAATGATCAACAGTGATACAACACCACTCACTAGTTGAAAGAATGATCAATAGTGATTTGACCACCGTCACAGGAATCGCCTAGTGACAGTTATAATAGTAAAATATACTATGTATCTATTACTTGATAAACTTCACTACTGGACGAAAGTGAGCCAATGAGTGATATGACTACTGTCACATCAGAACTGCCAACATGTGACAAATACTGATTGAGTTGGGTAAATATAAACAAATATAAAAACCTTTAATGTTGTAAAGTATAACAATATATTTTTATAAAAATGGAATGAACTCGCCAGTATTTATTACTGATAAAATATTTTCAAAACGTGTTTCAGGTAATTTGTTGTAAAGATAATAGAAGCCAACTATGGAGCAATGAAGGCTTAAATAAAGTGGCTATAAATACCTGAATAAAAGAAGAAATTATGTTTTATTTATTTGGGTTTATCCCTATAAAAACAATTGAATTGAATATGGGTTTGAGCCCATTTATTTAATATTAAAAGTTGGTGTTTTATAAACTCTGAAATTATTTCCTAACTACGATCCTGATGAAAAAATTTCCGCTGCGTAATTAATAAACACCGATACCATCTGGTTGGTTCACGGCTCTCGCTCCTAGGGTGGGGTCGGGGGCTGTGATAGAAGGTGGAATCAGAGCCACTTGTTTAAGCTATCTAGGTGTTCTTTTAATACCTAAACTTGAACAATAAAGTTAGGAAATTAATACAAAGTAACCTATGAGTTATTTTTGTAGATTTAAATATATGTATATGTATATATGCACATATGATTCTTGAAAGTATCCTTTTGTTCTAACTGTTCTGTGATATTAATAATTGAAAATGTTTATCATTCAGATGTCGAATGAAGTATCACATAATCCAGAAGTTTATGCTTGTCACACCCCGACCACGTAGAACATACAAAACGTGGCGGAAATGTCGGGGAGTGTTGTAACAGAATTAATTGTTTCAAATCCATGGCAATTGAAGTTTCATTTTATTGATTAAAAGTGTTACAATGTCTTAACAAACAAGGAAACACAACATAATTAACTAGTCTTGCATCTTTTATTGTCACTAAAGCCCAAGTCTGCCTATGTGTATCTTGATCACCTTATGCAACAGCTCCTGAAAAACACATGTGAAAATAGGTACGTCAGCATAAAAATGCCTGTGAGATACATAGGTTTTGTGAAAATAGGTTTCATGACTTATGTTTGAGAAAATGTTTAGTCATGAACCTTGTAATTTGCTTTGTTTTGTAAATCATTTGAAAAATGATAAGATCAGATGATATGTATAAATAAGAGAATAATGTATGGTTAAATGAATAACCATTGTAAAATGAGTTTGTATAAGATAAGTTGTTTGTAAAACAATGTATTGTAAAAAGTATGTTATTTGTATAAAATGTTATATGTATCAAACTGAAATGATTCAAATAACGCTACAATATGTAATACCATACAAACACTTATATATAGGAAGTACCAGCCGCGTATCCACCATGCTTGTATCATATTACACACGTATCGTTACTTAATCATTTAATCAAACCAAACCACCAAAGTAATGTTTAACAATAGAAGAAATGTTTATGTATGGTCAAATACGGTTCACAGATACAAACGGTTCACAGATACAAACGGTTCACAGATACAAACGGTTCACAGATATAAACGGTTCACAGATACAAACGGTTCACAGATACAAACGGTTCACAGATACAAACGGTTCACAGATATAAACGGTTCACAGATACAAACGGTTCACAGATACAAACGGTTCTCAGATACAAACGGTTCACAGATACAAACGGTTCATAGTTATAAACGGTTCACAGATACAAACGGTTCACAGGTACAAACGGTTCACAGATACAAATGATTACAACGGTTCACATAGTCAAATAGTTATAAACGGTTCAATATGTAATATAATGTGTTCATATACTGGATGAGCATATGCAACAAAATGTAATGTAAAACAAAGTACTAAGTATGCACACAATGGACATACATAGCATAAAATGTAATGAAATCATGTACTATAATGTACTAACGAACATAGCAGGTATATGATGTGAAAACGGGAAAGCATGAATGTAATAAGTAGGCACATGTGTTTCACCCCAAAACAGTTTGGAAAACAGTAAAAGAGGGGTCTATGTACTCACTTGAGATTGCTCAGAAGTCCTTGAGTAACAACCAAACAATGCTAGAGATCGCGGATATCAAACGGCACCTAATATAGATAACTACGTTAATTAACCGGACCTAGATCGGAAGATCGGGTAGCATTAGGGTTTGTAAACCAAACGAGTGTAGAGACTCGTGTCATTTGGTTTAACAAAGCCTACATACTAAATGAAACTTAACCTAAGTGTTTACGACCCATTACGACCCGTTTAGGTAGCTTATGCTACTTTAACGCGTCGTTCGCGTGAAACGCGTTCGGACCGCCTAACTAGTCCTATGACAAGTGTTATATGCCTAAACATGTTACATAATCAGTTATGTGACAAAAGTTTAGGTTACATATGCTTAATTACCAATTATACATGAAAAGGGTATTCTGGTAATTTACCTAAGGCATATAAACTACCTATCATACAACTACTTAAACGATGTGACCATAGGGTATAACCTCGGAAGGTTATGCCCTATACTAGGGTCACCTAATGTATTTGGTCGGATCCTAATGATCGACCAAACTGGGTCGGGTTCGAAGGTATAGGCGATTTATTAGATCGCCTACCCTACGACCCTAGACAACGTGGTAATCAGTGGGCATAGTCCTAAGGGACTATAACCAACGTGATTACACTCACGTTGCGAAGTTCAAACGAACTTCGCATTGACCATAACTGGTCAATGTAGAAAGTCAAACAAAGTTTGACTTTCAGACTCGAAAGACTCGAAAAGCAATAAAAGAACGAAAGAATACTTACGAAGGGTCCCCGAATGCTAATCTCGATCCAAGAATCTCAGGTATGAAACAATGGTTTCAACTTAGAGTTCCTAAGATCAAGATTCTTGTGATTTTAGCAATGGGGGTGGATGGGTATTTATAGGAATACCCGAACCGTTAAGATCGCTTGTCGAATATCGTGCCTTAATCGTATCCGTACAAGTGTCGGAAAGTTATGGTGCCTAAATTCCATCCTTATCAGCTGACTAAGCATGTTAGAGTGTGTGGTTGTGAATTAAACAGCTGTTTATACATCGAATCTGGTCCCGAAAGTGCAAAACTGATATTTCTGCCGAGATAAGGCGCTCGCGTAGCGCGACGGTAAAGGCCCTATGCATTCGCGCTACGCCACCATGCACCAGCTTCAGAAAAGTTTCAAAATTGACAGTTTTGGTCCCTGTGGTGTTTTAAGGCCTTTTTCGATGCGTTTGAACCCCGTTAACCTCATTTTAAGGCTCTAAAATGAAGTTAAAGTATAGGGAACTCAAAACATGCTCAAAAATATGCCGGAGGTTGGTTCGTTTGGCCGTACGGACGCGATGTTCGCTTAATTACGACGGAATGCGCATAAGCGCGAAAAACGATCCAAATGACGTGACGAATGGATTTTTCTTATGCCAAACACTAAAATAAAATATTATAGTGCTTACATAAATTTTTGGATGTCCGGATGTATTCAGAACGTAAGTTATGCGCAAAAGTGCAAACTTGTGCACTTTTTGACACCTTTAGTCCCTGAATGACCCAAAAGTTTATTTTAGCACACCAAACACCTCAAAGCCTATTTCTAAGCCATATAAAGGATATTTATGGTATGTTTAACTTATGGTCATGTTCCGGAATGTCTGTTACAGTTCAAATTGGCATACTTTCGCAGTTTGTCAACTTTAGTCCCTGTAAGCGATTTAACTTGATTTTGCCATACCAAAGCCTTCAAAACTTATTTCTAAGTTATGTAAAGGTTATTTAAGGTATGTTAAGCCTATTTCACTATTCCGGAGTGTTCGTTGCATTAAACTGGTTATATTTACGCATCAGTGCGCGTATAACCTTCCAGAAGGCGATTTAGAGCTTGAAATCGAACAAGAGTTGATATGTGCAAACGATACACATATTTTTACAAATCCCAAGTATGAAATACAATATTTCATTGGCTTGGTAGTTGTTTGATGGTCGCAGTGACACGGGTGTCACAGTCTCCCCTACTTTAGGAAATGAACAAACGGAGTCATTTTCCTCAACGAGTAGGAGTCTATTTGTGACTTTGTGTCAGATAACCACCAGAGATATGTAAGGCATAATCCTGTCATTTCCTTAACAGACATTCTTCAGAACGAAAATGAACAAACGGAGTCATTTTCCTCAACGAGTATTCTTCAGAAGCAGGAATGAAGGAATAAACAAACGGGGATTCATTTCCTTATCGGACAATCTTCGGAAACGAAAATGAACAAACGGAGTTACTTTCAACAGATGCTTCCTCAGAAACGGAAATGAAAATGATAGACAAACGGATATTCATTTCCTCAACGGACAAATCTTCAGAAACGAAAATGAACAAACGGAGTCATTTTCAACGGTTGCTTCTTCAGAAACGGAAATGAAAATGATAGATAAACGGATATTCATTTCCTCAACGGATAATCTTCAGAAACGAAAATGAACTAACGGAGTCATTTTCAACAGTTGTTTCCTCAGGTTCGGAAATGAAAATGATAGACAACCGGATATTCATTTCCTCAACGGATAATCTTCAGAAACGAAAATGAACTAACGGAGTCATTTTCAACGGTTGTTTCCTCAGGTTCGGAAATGAAGGATTAAACAACGAATATTCATTTCCTCAACGGATAATCTTCAGAAACGAAAGTGAACTAACGGAGTCATTTTCAACGGTTGTTTCCTCAGGTTCGGAAATGAAGGATTAAATAAACGGATATTCATTTCCCTCGACGGATACTCTTCAGAACGAAAATGCACAAACGGAGTCATTTTCCTCAACGGATATTCTTCAGAATTGGAAATGAAGGATAAACGGATATTCATTTCCTCAACGGATATTCTTCAGAAGTGAAAAATGAATAGCTAGTTCATTTTTCCTCAACGGATACTTCATCAGAATTGGAAATGAATAGGGTTAACTTCTAGGTACATGACAAAGCTTGCTGTGGTTTCTGTGCACTAAATTCCATAATTATGTATGCATCCATAATTACGTAATTCCTTGCACAGTCCGCACCGTTTGTCTTGTAATGTTCATAAGCACAAAATCACATAGTTGTTTAATTGTTATTATCTTGTTATTGATTGCTATTAACTTGGCACCTCGTACTTCGTTTCTCTTGGAAGAAACGGGTACTTAGGATTTTCGTGAAAAACGCAAGAGATCATACAATGGAAGAAATTTGGGAGTAGTCTGTTCTTCAAGGAATGCGGTTCCTTGATTGTCGGTTTTGTAGGGGATATGTTGTTTATACATACAATCACATAAATACATTGCAATGTAAATAAAAGATTTATTTATAAACAACGATAACAACTGTTTCTTGGATCTTGACAACAAAAGAAAATAATATATAAGACGTGATTATTTCTAAACGATGCTGTCTTCTGGTTGATCATATGCTCATCCCTGCGCTGGATTTGCATTAGCAAGCCTTGGGCAATTCCTACAAAAATGGCCCATCTCGCCACAGTTGTAGCAAGATCCCTGTGGAAAACGAGCTTGAACAGGATTGTTGCCAGCTTGATTTGGTGCAGCTGCGGTTGGGCAAACCCTAGCTGTATGACCTATAAGTCCGCAAACTTGGCATGTGCGGCACTTCACCCCAGCATGATGATGTAGGCCACATTGGTTGCACAAGGGTGCAGTTCCGTTGTAGGGTTTCCTGGCAGGGGGTTGAGCTGGTTGGTTGAGGACGGCTTGATCATTGTGAGCGACCACAGCGTAGTTCTGAGAAGCCTTTCGCTTCTTTGACCTCTTAGGGGATCCAGTCTGTTCATCCATGATCTTTGATTCCTCGATTGGTTTCGATTCTTCGACCGGCTTCTTGTCACCTTTTCGGAAAAGTTTACCTTTCCTGATCTTTGATTCAGTCAAGGTTGCAGATAGCTCAATGGCCTGTCTAACTGTAGTAGGGTTGCTACCAGTCAAAATGTCTTGTATTGAGTCAGGGAGGCCATCAATGTACTTTTCGATTGCCTTATCCAAAGGCGTGACCATGTTTGGGCATAACAGACTTAACTCTTCATAACGGTCCGTGTAGGCTCGATGCTCACCGCTGTCTTGCTCAAGATTGTCGAATTCCCTTTCCAAAGCCCTGATCTCGTGTCGAGGACAGAATTCCTTCATCATAAGGGCCCTAAGTTCAGCCCATGTCTGTGCTAGTGCAACTTCTGCACCACGATCTCTCATAACACCGTTCCACCACGTAAGGGCTCTCTTCTGGAACACACTCGAAGCAAACTCGACCTTGCGATTGTCAAGACACTGCACGTGGCGGAAAGTATTCTCAATGCTCTCGAACCATTGAAGAAGCCCAGTCGCTCCCTCAGAACCACTAAACTTGAGTGGTTTCGCCGAGTTAAAACTCTTGAAATTGCATGGACCATTGTTGTTGTTGTTGGCTTGATTCCATTGAGCAAAGAGGTTTGGGAATTGAGCAGCCATTTGCTGCGCAATGATTTCTGCCAGTTCGGCAGTCGCTATCTGGTTCTCGCGTCGAGGAGGCATTCTAAAAGAGAAAACATGAAAGGAAACGGGTGAGAGAATTAGACGAAAAGAATGAGATGAAACAAATCTGATGAAAGCAAGGGTAGTGGTCATTTATTTGTTACTACAAAGCAACAAACGACCTCGGTGATTAATCAAAGTAAGTAGGTCAAAAATAATGTATCGCGAAGACATGCTCGCCTATAAGTGAACACTCATCCCAAGAATTCCCAGGTAAGCACAACTGGTCTCGCGTCTGATGAGATGTATACGAAGTGCTTGCCTAGACAGAAAACCCAGAATACAGGCATTCACCCTTCCAGTTTGCACGTGTTCACATTATTTAAAACCCAAAACCTTGACGAGATTTTGAAAATTCAAAGGGGTTCAAAACCATATAACAGAGGGTTCAAAACCTTACAATAGAGGGTTCAAAACCTATTAATCAATCATCCTAGAACAGATGATTAGTTTTCAAAGCGGTTTTGAAATTTATGTTCTTGTTGTGGTCGTCGCCTAAGGATAGGTGACGGTATTGTTTTATGACTAAACGCAAGTAAACTCGCGTTAGGGTCCTAAGAAGGTTATAGACTAGGTCAAAGCATTACTAATAACCTAATTCCCTATAACCATTGGCTCTGATACCATCTTTTCTGTCACACCCCGACCACGTAGAACATACAAAACGTGGCGGAAATGTCGGGGAGTGTTGTAACAGAATTAATTGTTTCAAATCCATGGCAATTGAAGTTTCGTTTTATTGATTAAAAGTGTTACAATGTCTTAACAAACAAGGAAATACAACATAATTAACTAGTCTTGCATCTTTTATTGTCACTAAAGCCCAAGTCTGCCTATGTGTATCTTGATCACCTTATGCAACAGCTCCTGAAAAACACATGTGAAAATAGGTACGTCAGCATAAAAATGCCTGTGAGATACATAGGTTTTGTGAAAATAGGTTTCATGACTTATGTTTGAGAAAATGTTTAGTCATGAACCTTGTAATTTGCTTTGTTTTGTAAATCATTTGAAAAATGATAAGATCAGATGATATGTATAAATAAGAGAATAATGTATGGTTAAATGAATAACCATTGTAAAATGAGTTTGTATAAGATAAGTTGTTTGTAAAACAATGTATTGTAAAAAGTATGTTATTTGTATAAAATGTTATATGTATCAAACTGAAATGATTCAAATAACGCTACAATATGTAATACCATACAAACACTTATATATAGGAAGTACCAGCGGCGTATCCACCATGCTTGTATCATATTACACACGTATCGTTACTTAATCATTTAATCAAACCAAACCACCAAAGTAATGTTTAACAATAGAAGAAATGTTTATGTATGGTCAAATACGGTTCACAGATACAAACGGTTCACAGATACAAACGGTTCACAGATATAAACGGTTCACAGATACAAACGGTTCACAGATACAAACGGTTCACAGATACAAACGGTTCACAGATATAAACGGTTCACAGATACAAACGGTTCACAGATACAAACGGTTCTCAGATACAAACGGTTCACAGATACAAACGGTTCATAGTTATAAACGGTTCACAGATACAAACGGTTCACAGGTACAAACGGTTCACAGATACAAATGATTACAACGGTTCACATAGTCAAATAGTTATAAACGGTTCAATATGTAATATAATGTGTTCATATACTGGATGAGCATATGCAACAAAATGTAATGTAAAACAAAGTACTAAGTATGCACACAATGGACATACATAGCATAAAATGTAATGAAATCATGTACTATAATGTACTAACGAACATAGCAGGTATATGATGTGAAAACGGGAAAGCATGAATGTAATAAGTAGGCACATGTGTTTCACCCCAAAACAGTTTGGAAAACAGTAAAAGAGGGGTCTATGTACTCACTTGAGATTGCTCAGAAGTCCTTGAGTAACAACCAAACAATGCTAGAGATCGCGGATATCAAACGGCACCTAATATAGATAACTACGTTAATTAACCGGACCTAGATCGGAAGATCGGGTAGCATTAGGGTTTGTAAACCAAACGAGTGTAGAGACTCGTGTCATTTGGTTTAACAAAGCCTACATACTAAATGAAACTTAACCTAAGTGTTTACGACCCATTACGACCCGTTTAGGTAGCTTATGCTACTTTAACGCGTCGTTCGCGTGAAACGCGTTCGGACCGCCTAACTAGTCCTATGACAAGTGTTATATGCCTAAACATGTTACATAATCAGTTATGTGACAAAAGTTTAGGTTACATATGCTTAATTACCAATTATACATGAAAAGGGTATTCTGGTAATTTACCTAAGGCATATAAACTACCTATCATACAACTACTTAAACGATGTGACCATAGGGTATAACCTCGGAAGGTTATGCCCTATACTAGGGTCACCTAATGTATTTGGTCGGATCCTAATGATCGACCAAACTGGGTCGGGTTCGAAGGTATAGGCGATTTATTAGATCGCCTACCCTACGACCCTAGACAATGTGGTAATCAGTGGGCATAGTCCTAAGGGACTATAACCAACGTGATTACACTCACGTTGCGAAGTTCAAACGAACTTCGCATTGACCATAACTGGTCAATGTAGAAAGTCAAACAAAGTTTGACTTTCAGACTCGAAAGACTCGAAAAGCAATAAAAGAACGAAAGAATACTTACGAAGGGTCCCCGAATGCTAATCTCGATCCAAGAATCTCAGGTATGAAACAATGGTTTCAACTTAGAGTTCCTAAGATCAAGATTCTTGTGATTTTAGCAATGGGGGTGGATGGGTATTTATAGGAATACCCGAACCGTTAAGATCGCTTGTCGAATATCGTGCCTTAATCGTATCCGTACAAGTGTCGGAAAGTTATGGTGCCTAAATTCCATCCTTATCAGCTGACTAAGCATGTTAGAGTGTGTGGTTGTGAATTAAACAGCTGTTTATACATCGAATCTGGTCCCGAAAGTGCAAAACTGATATTTCTGCCGAGATAAGGCGCTCGCGTAGCGCGACGGTAAAGGCCCTATGCATTCGCGCTACGCCACCATGCACCAGCTTCAGAAAAGTTTCAAAATTGACAGTTTTGGTCCCTGTGGTGTTTTAAGGCCTTTTTCGATGCGTTTGAACCCCGTTAACCTCATTTTAAGGCTCTAAAATGAAGTTAAAGTATAGGGAACTCAAAACATGCTCAAAAATATGCCGGAGGTTGGTTCGTTTGGCCGTACGGACGCGATGTTCGCTTAATTACGACGGAATGCGCATAAGCGCGAAAAACGATCCAAATGACGTGACGAATGGATTTTTCTTATGCCAAACACTAAAATAAAATATTATAGTGCTTACATAAATTTTTGGATGTCCGGATGTATTCAGAACGTAAGTTATGCGCAAAAGTGCAAACTTGTGCACTTTTTGACACCTTTAGTCCCTGAATGACCCAAAAGTTTATTTTAGCACACCAAACACCTCAAAGCCTATTTCTAAGCCATATAAAGGATATTTATGGTATGTTTAACTTATGGTCATGTTCCGGAATGTCTGTTACAGTTCAAATTGGCATACTTTCGCAGTTTGTCAACTTTAGTCCCTGTAAGCGATTTAACTTGATTTTGCCATACCAAAGCCTTCAAAACTTATTTCTAAGTTATGTAAAGGTTATTTAAGGTATGTTAAGCCTATTTCACTATTCCGGAGTGTTCGTTGCATTAAACTGGTTATATTTACGCATCAGTGCGCGTATAACCTTCCAGAAGGCGATTTAGAGCTTGAAATCGAACAAGAGTTGATATGTGCAAACGATACACATATTTTTACAAATCCCAAGTATGAAATACAATATTTCATTGGCTTGGTAGTTGTTTGATGGTCGCAGTGACACGGGTGTCACAATGCTAATAATGAAAATCCTTTGGATAAAAATGCTATAGAAAATCTAATAGCCCAAGGAATAGCTAATGCTAAACCTTTAATAATGAAAGCTGTTAAAAAACCCCGTAGAACCCACCAAAGCTGTGAGTAGCAAGCATACTCGTGACGTTAGTTTTAGCCATAGTGTCAATGGAGACAATGATGATATTATCAAAACCCCATTTCCTAAGAAAATGAAGGCGATGACTCTCGGGTGTACCTACAAAGAATTTCTAGCTTGTAAACCAACTGAGTTCGCCGGCAGTGAAGGAGCCACGACTGCTCTACGATGGTTGGAAAAGACGGAAGCTGTTCTTAAAATCAGCAAATGTTCCGAAGAAGATAAGGTGATGTATGCATCCAACCTCTTTAAAGAAGAAGCCTTAGAATGGTGGAATACAATTCTTCAGGCAAAAGGAAGTGACATGGCTTATGCCATGAACTAGGAAAAATTCAAGGAAATGGCAGAAAGGAAATTTTGTCCTCTTTATGAAAAGGAACGAATGACTAACGAGTTCCTAAATCATAAAATGATAGATGTGAATTGTCGTGAATATACGACAACGTTCTTCGAATACGCAAGAATGGTACCAACTCTGGCTTCGCCAGAACCCGTACTAATTTCTCATTATATTTGGGGATTAGTTAGCGAAATCCGAGACATGGTCAAGGCCGTCAGGCCACAGACTATTGAAGAAACAGTTGAACTAGCTAACATCCTGACAGATGGACTAATCCGCTCAAGAGAAGAAAACAAGAAGAAAGAGTTAGCCCAGAAAATTTCTCAAGAATTCAAGAAGAAAGGAACTGAATCGTCATTGGAGCAACCTACCTGCAGAAGCTGTAACAAAAAGCATTCAGGAAGATGTCGTTTTAGGAGAACACCCTACTGTAACTTCTGCAAGATGACCAGGCATATAGAGGAAGAGTGTAGAAGGAAAACTAATAATTGCTACAATTGCGGAGATACGGGACACATCAAACCATATTGCCCGAAACTGACTAAAGCACCCGACAACCAGGCAAAAACAACAGACGGAGCTAAGAAGAAGGCACGAGCATTCGTACTTACTACGCAAGAAGCAGAAATGATTCTAGACGTAATCGCTAATATGTAATATCTAAGTTAAGTTATTATTTGACCCTAGTACAAATCAAATTTATTAAATACATGCATCCTTTCAAATACTTCATCTATTCAGAACCATAATAGACTTGTTGGATCTTCATCTTCATTGAGTCCTGTTTTTGGTTACGATACCTTGTGGTGGCGTTTTCTTAAATTTGAAACTTGAGCTAATCTCATTTTCACACCTGATGTACGGATAATTTTTGTTGGTTCGTTATCTTAAAACAGTCTTAATACAATTATGTGTTAAGATAAGAGTACACAAATTCGTATTATATTCTGCTGTACCTCTAAAGATTCTTTCATCGTTGATCGAAAATTCTATAATATTCATTTGGTCTTTTCATCATCAATTGAAAATCCTATTCGAAATGAATATCCAAATTCACTTCATTAAAACTCTCAGTTGATTACAAACACAGTGAATTTGTTCGGCCACCATAATTATTGAACTATTTCAAACATTACGACACCTTGCGGCGTCGATATAAACTTGTAGCTTGGGCTAGTCATAATCATACAATTCATGCAAAAGCACGTATGTCTTTCCTTTGATTCATCATTCAGTAGTCTTGATACAATTATGTATTAAGACAATGATACACTAAACTTTATTGTATTTCGGTGTATCCTTGCAATTCAATAAATATTAACACACCGATTTTTCTCTTGTGATAGTTCGATAGTTGACAAATCATTTTCGTGCTTCTATTTCATTTGATCTTGTTGATTCTGAGTCTTCCTCGGCTGACAATCAAAGTAAGTTTTCTTTTGACAAGTGAATTCTACTGTTTCTAAAAGTCGTTTACAGTCAATTTCGACATCTATTGATCATAAATCTCTTTTGGCTTGAACCTAGTCACCTTGGAAATTATATAATTTCACATCGTTCATTTGACATAGATTCCTAGAAATAATTCAGTTGAACCATTAAGCCCTGTTTATTGTAAAACACGAATTCATTTGAGCATGTCTTGATTCGGTGTCATTTACCTTAATACTGTTCTTATTGACTAAGACGTGACATAACTTTAAGAAGACATCATAGCCCAAATCTCGAGGACGAGATTTAAAACAAGGTGGGGAGGATGTAACATATCCATTTTTTTCATATAGAGTTATAGGTTGTTTAAATTTATTAACCACTAGTAACTAGTTTTATTTTTAAAATAATTATTCAACCCATATAGTTTTAAAAACTATTTTATATATATTTGGTTGGAATAGTATACTAATTAATTGGCTTGTATAAGTGTGACATTTTTATTTTCTATATTAAATTAAAGTATATAAAACTTATATTATTAGACGGGTAGATTACGGGTAAGTTGAATGTTAGAAATATGAATTACCTAGACGGGCCTAGTGACCGTCTAATAATTAAATTATAAAAATACATTGTATTTGGACTTACTCCGTTTTTAATGAAACTTGGTTCAAAATGTAGATAAGATTATTCTCGTTCTAATGACATATTTATTGTTTTATATAATATCATATTTTAGAAGTTATAAGCGTCAAATAAATGAAGCAGCTGAATTAATTATAGTATATAAATAATAAAAAAAAACTAACACCTCATAGGAGGGGGTACGTATGCATGGATAAAAGCAAAGCACATCAAAACTAAAATTTAAATTGTATACGTGTCCTAAGCAGAATCCACTGCGTGAGATTCAAGCTAACACAACTTTAGTATAAATATAGGATAACTTCACAATTCACAATTGCTAAAACTGTTTTCTTTTGGTCTCTTGGTCGCCCCCTCTTTCTTTTCATATATATATATATATATATATATATATTAATTTAATTCATCCTCTAATAATAATAATAATAATAATAATAATAAAGTCTTGCCCCGTTTTAAGTGTTTTAACTCCCGATCACTGATACCCTTTCCGATTGATCTGGAGCCCCATAACGCATGTCAAGGCTCTGCCCGACTAAGTTCGTTGGGGTTCTGTCTCGTGACGTAGGGATAAAGTTGAATTAGGGTTACTATACTTAACACGAGTGCATGTATATATATATATATTCTGAATAGTTCGGGAGTTATACCCAAGATTTATACGAGGAGGCTTTCTAGTTGAATCCTAAAGTTACAAGGTGAGTCCATTCTCTTTTCTCACAGTTTTATCACCTTTTTGTGATACAGTTATATTCAAAAATGTTTTCCAAAATCTTAAATGTTTATCAATTATACTTACAGTAATTAATTTTTTGTATTCTGTAATAACTGCCGGTATGGGAGGTTTTATACATTACTTGACACTCGTTACTATTGGCCAAAAAGTTAGCCAATAGTAGCATGACCACAAGCACGGGGGAATTGTGCCCCAATAGCCATATCCTATAACTAATATTATTTATATATTACTATTATAAATTATAAAAAAAATATTAATGACTGAAATAAATCTAAATGTTGTGTATATAAAATGAGGTTTATTAACCCTTATCAAAATATATTAGTTATATTAAAGAAAATATAATTAATAAACATATTACAATAGACGGAACATTAGTTATATTATAGAATCACTATTAAAAAAACTGGCTAACATTAGTTCTCGTGGTTCTCACAATAAAGGGTGGTTTCTAACGAATCCTTATGCTATGTATATATATATGATGAGTTCCGTCTCAAGTAATATGAAAATAGACTATAAATTGTCAGATACGAAGTTGAGTAAATTTTTAGTATCCGTTGTTTTAGTTTGAATATTAAGTTATAGAAGCTTGTCATCAAGAGTATATTTCTTGTGCCTTGGAAACTTTTTACTCTGTTGAGTATAATTGTTCCCAACACTACTACAATTATGTGAAATCTTTACTCACTTTGTAAAAGCATGAAAACAAAGATTCTTTAATCTATTACTTGTGTATTTATGTGAAAGCTCAATCTAGTCTAGTTACCAGTTTAATGCTTATATTTCGTATTATTTATTATTATAATTCCTAATGCTTTTGTCAAAATTACATAAATAGTGGCGTGGCCTATTATTTTAACTCAACAGGTTGTATTATTTTCGGTAACTAAAATTATTCTACAAAGTCTCCTAAATATAATAAGTGTACAAAGGAACAATGGATTTCAAAATATAACACAATGCATAATGTATATAAGATTATGTTAAGATATAATTATATTTTGTATAATATCAACACATATAATATATTATGTGTGATATAACATTTTAATAGACAAATGAAATATGTATTTATATATTGTTATAGGTCATTTTCTGAGCGTACATATCTTGACTAATATCCTGCTTTTAATTGTTTATTTCTGACCAGGATACTGGACTGGGATATTGCTAACATCCTGGGCAATATCCTGAGATTAATTGAATTAACCATGTGCAGGTTAGAGGATGTGGGTTACTAACGGTCAGATGGACTTCTTCTCCTCAAGACTCGGGCGTATCTGTTACGTGAGAGACGTTGAACCCGAAAGACCAGATCTACAATGTTCGAGTAGAGAATATTCGCCGGATCCCGGTTTATTAGGATAGTTTGTTACACTTCTTTTACTATAAATAGATGGGGGCGGATCAGATTTAGGCACGCAACTCATACACACACATTCGAACACTTTTGCTCTCTAGCTCACTGCAAACACTACACACAAACACTTGTATTCAAATTACTTTGTAACACCTAGTTGATCCGCACCACATCCTGCACTATATCCTGATATTTGAAGTAATAGAAGAACAAGGCAGCTGCGATTGTTAGCTCCCGAGGTTTTGTGCCGGCGATCTAAATTGATCAAGGGCTTTCCTCGTACATCCTGTGTCACCCTTTACATTTTTGCTCATCATTTGATCAAAGATACAACTCTATATCCTGAGCTGTATCTTAAAATTGTTTTCGCAAATAACTTGCATAACATATTTTCGACACACTTTTCTAGCACACTACCTCACTTAACTAATTTGATCACTTAATTGCTTCGGTAATTTTTGACCAAAACAATTTGGCGCCCACCGTGGGGCAAGTGGTGCTATTTTTGCTAAAAACTTTAGTAAAATCATTATTCGGTTTTCTTTTGTCAAAACTTTTTTCTAACTTGTTTTCAATGGCCTCAAGATCAAACATGAGCTCCTCCACTATGTCCGCTACGACTTCTGCTACTACCGGTTCGGTGCTTCCACCACCTCCTCCAAGGATGCCACTTTCTTCACAACCTCAGGATATTATCCCTACTCGGAGTGTTCAGGGATCTGCTCCCGTTTTAGTCTCTAATGATGAAATTCTAACTTTATTTGGAAGTGTGCAGGAACAAATGAGGCAGCAACATGAAACTAACCAAATGCTCTTAAGAGAAATACAACTCTTAAAAGCTAGCTCGAGTAGACCTGGTGAAGAAACTGTCACTCCTATACAACCCAGGGCTTTGAACTTCAGTTCTGCAGTTTACACTGAGGATAACCGGGGGAACATCGTCCCAAGCCATTCTCAGAATCATACCCCTGAGATACCCTCCTCGGTCAGGATGTCAACTGTGAGGAGCTCAGGATATGTTTCAGGATATGGACAAAATCCTCAGACCGGTAACGTGTCAAATTATAATATTCTTGCTACTAACAACAATGGATCTTTGCAGGATGCAGGTATGACGTCAACATTTACTAGGGAGCTTCAGAAATTGAAGGACATGATATCCAGTGTACCTGGAGTGGTCTATCCAATTCCGGAAGTATCTCAAGACAGCCACAGGATATCCCACTTTGCATATCCTATCTGTGATGCTGAAATCCCAAAAAGATTTCAGACCCCCAACATGAAACTGTATGACGGGACTACAGATCCTGAAGAGCATATTGCCAAGTATAGGGAAAGGATGGAAATCAATCCTATCCCTCCAGATCTCAAGGAAGCATGCTTATGCAGGGGATTCGGTTCTACCTTGACAGGATCAGCCTTAAAATGGCTGTTAAATGTTCCTCCTCACTCAATTACTTCGTTTGCTCATTTGGTTAATTTATTTAACAGTCAATTTTCTTGCAGTTGGAGTTTTGAGAAACTAACCAGTGATCTTTGCAGGATAACTCAAGGACCTCAGGAATCCTTGAGGGATTATGTGAACAAGTTTAGTCGAGAATCCTTGGATATCCCACATCTTGATATTGCAATAGCTGTGCAGGCTTTTAAGATGGGGTTACAAAAGGATTCTCAGTTTTATCAGGATCTTGTAATGAATCCCTGCAGGAATCTCGACGAAGCTCGTAACAGGGCTTTGAGATATATCCGCTTGGAAGATGACAAAAAGATGCAAGAGAGGATGAATTCTACCTCAACCTACAGGAAATCAGAATCCTCGTATAAACCATATCGCTCCAAGCCATATGGTAGAAATGATAACAAGAAAGTGAATGTTGTGGAAGACGAGGATCCTGAAGAATATCCTGAATTATCTGAATATTGCTTTTCTGTCAATATACCTGAATTAATGTATGCTATGCAGGGTTTAGGAGACAAAGCTAGGTGGCCTCGAAAGAATCAACAGAAAGCTGATTGGAAGGATAAGTCCAAATGGTGTGCCTTCCATGAAGATTTCGGACATGTGACCGAGGATTGCATTGCTCTAAGGAAAGAAATTAGTTACCTGTTAAGCAAAGGGTATCTGAAGGATTTGCTGGGAAGAAAGAAGAATAAAGGGCAGAATCCTGAGAAGGATCCTGAACGAGCAGCATCACCCCCAGCAGATGCCAAAATAATTAACTTTATTTCAGGAGGATCCGACATTTGTGGGACTTCGTATTCTGCGGCCAAGAGACATGCAAAGGAAGCAAAGACTGAAAGGGGAGATAAACCAGCTAGGATGACTACCCTTACAACCGATAAAGTGATCACTTTCGATAGTGATGACATGGATACTGTCCAGGATCCTCACCATGATGCTCTCGTAATAGCATTATATGTTGCTAACTATTTTGTACGCAGGATATTGGTGGACAATGGTAGCTCCGTCAACATAATTCAGCTGGAAACATTGAAGAGGATGAATGTATCTCCGATGGACATTACTTCGAAGTCCATTGTGCTCGTTGGTTTCAGTGGAGAAGCTAGAAATACCGTAGGGGAGATAAAGTTACCAGTATATGTTGAAGGGGTTAACTCGATACAACGCTTCTGTGTGATGGACTCACTATCCTGCTATAACATCATACTAGGCAGGCCATGGATCCATGACATGAAGGCTGTACCTTCGACTTATCACCAGTGCATCAAGATTCCTACCCCTTGGGGGGTCGTCAAAGTTGATAGTGATCAGCAGGAGGCGAAGGAATGCTACTCATCTTCAATGAAATCCTCAACCAAGCCTAATCCAGCATAGCAATTAAAGATGCAGGCCCGTGATACCTTGGAGGCTTCAGAGCAGGATGTGAAGAAAGTTATCATGGATCAGAATAATCCTGATATCTCGGTGCTCGTAGGAACCAATATCCCTCAGGATATTGAAGAACAATTAACTAACTTTTTAAAGTGCAGGATGTCGACATTTGCATGGAAGCATGAGGATATGACAGGTATATCCAAAGACATTATTACTCACAAGCTTGGAATTGACAGGTCGTTCAAGCCTATACAGCAAAAGAGAAGGAAGTTTGCTCCTGAACGAAATGCAATTATCCAGGAGGAAGTTGAAAGATTGTTGAAGTCCAAAATGATCAGGGAAGTCAAGTTTCCAAGATGGCTAGCAAATGTAGTCGTAGTACAGAAGAAAAATGGGAAATGGAGAGTCTGTGTAGATTACACAGACTTGAATAAGGCTTGTCCTAAAGACCCATTTCCTCTTCCTCATATTGATGCAATGGTGGATGCTACTGCCGGGCATGAGATGTTAACATTCATGGACGCATCCTCAGGATTTCAGCAGATTCAAATGGAGCCTTCGGATCAGGAGGATACGGCCTTCATGACACCGACAGGTATTTCTTGCTATACTGCTATGCCTTTCGGTTTGAAAAATGCAGGTGCAACATACCAGAGATTGGTGAACATGATGTTCAAAGATAAGCTGGGGGACACCATGGAGGTATATATTGACGATATGGTGGTGAAATCTAAAAAGGCTGAGGATCACCTCCAGGATATCAAGGGAGCATTTGATATCCTGGATTAGTATAACATGAAACTGAATCCTGCTAAGTGCCATTTCGGAGTGGGGGCAGGAAAGTTTCTAGGATATATGGTGACGAAAAGGGGCATAGAGGCAAGCCCGGAGCAGATTATAGCTATCCTGGATATAAAATCACCTTCGAATATGAAGGATGTTCAACGGTTAACAGGCCGAGTAGCAGCATTGAACAGATTTATTTCAAGATCCTCGGAAAAATGCAATGAATTCTATGATATCCTCAAGAAGAATAAGAAGTTTAAATGGGAAGCAAAGCATGAAGCAGCCTTGCAGGATTTGAAGCGATATCTCTCAACTGCACCTCTATTGATGTGGCCTGAAAATGGTGAACCACTATCCCTATACCTCGCTGTATCAGGGAATGCTGTAAGTGCCGTTCTTATAAAGGACCATGAAGGTCAGCAATATCCTGTCTATTATGTTAGTAAAAGTTTGTTAGATGCAGAAACTAGATATTCTCATTTAGAAAAATTGATATTAGCCCTAGTTATGGCATCAACAAAACTTAGACATTATTTTGAGACGCATAGGATTCATGTTAGAACCAATTATCCTGTTAAAAATGTGCTTAGGAAACCCGAGATGTCGGGTAGGATGGCTAAATGGTCAGTAAAACTGAGTGCTTATGACTTAGTATATGAGCCTAGAAATGCCATAAAGTCTCAGGCTTTAGCTGACTTTGTGGCTGATTTCAGTAGTGACATTGAAAATGAAATGGATAGAAGTACAGCAGCTAGGAGAGAACTTAGAATGTTGGACACTGTATACTGATGGTGCATCTAACGTAAGAGGTGTAGGTTTAGGTATACTACTAAAATCGCCACAGGGGACATATTACCCCAGGCTATTAGGTGTGAATTTCCTGCTACTAATAATGAGGCAGAGTATGAGGATTTAATTGCAGGATTAGAGTTGGCTAAAAAGATGATTATCAAGAATTTGCAAGTATATGTTGACTCCTTGTTAATCACTAATCATTTTAATGGAACCTATGCAGTTAAAGGAGAGAAGTTAGTCGAATACCTCGGTATTCTAAAAAAATTAGCAGGATATTTCGATGTTTTTACACTTGAACAGGTACCAAGGGAAGATAATGCTGAAGCAGATGCCCTAGCAAACCTGGGATCATCGGTCAAGATACCAGAAGGAACCCAAATACCAATATTGCATATCTTATATCCTGCGACGAATCCGTAGGATACAGAAGTAGCGAATATTCAGGATCCTGTTGCTGAATATCCTGAGGAGGATCCTAAATCCTGGACGGCTCCAATCGTAAGATATCTCAAAGAAGGACACATCCCTAGAGACGAAAATCCTAAGGCATTTAGGATGAAGGTATCACAATTCACCATTATAAATAATATCTTGTATAAGAAAGTTCTTGCAGGACCATATCTGAGGTGCTTAGAGGATCCCGAAACCAAGGAAGTGCTTCAGGATATACACGAAGGGGATTGTGGTAACCATACTGGGGGCAGGTCGTTATTCTCAAAGGTATTAAGAACAGGATATTATTGGCCGACGATGAGGAAAGATGCCGCAGAATATGCCCGAAGATGTGATGCATGTCAAAGACATAGTAACATATTACATCAGCCTGTTGAACCGCTATATCCTATTGTTTCCCCTTGGCCGTTTATGAAGTGGGGTATGGATATAGTGGGAAAGCTTCCAAAGGCTCCAGGAGGAAAGGTTTTCATGTTGGCAATGACAGATTATTTCTCCAAGTGGGTTGAGGCAGAAGCATTTGTTCAAGTTAGAGATCAGGAAGTGGTATCCTTCATAAAAAGGAATATCCTGACTAGGTTTGGAGTACCAGCTGAAATAATTTGTGACAACGGATCTCAATTTATAAGTAAAAGGACTACTGACTTCTGCAAGAGTTGGGGAATCAAAATGATTACATCTACCCCGGTACATCCTCAAGCAAATGGACAAGCTGAATCCTCAAACAAGATAATTGTTAACAACTGAAGAAGAGATTAGGGGCCAAGAAAGGAATATGGGCAGAAGAACTACCCTTTGTTTTGTGGGCTGATAGAATGACGGTAGAAAATGCAACTGGTCAAACCCATTTTCCTTAGTATTCGGAGCAGAAGCAGTGATCCCAACAGAAATGGTGATACCCACAGCAAGATCCAACATCGGGAATCCTGAGCAGAATCCTGAAGTCCTATGCCAGGAGCTGGATACTATTGATGAGACAAGAGATGCAGCACGGCTAAGAATGGCGGCATATCAACAAAGGATATCCAGAGCATACAACAAGAATATAAGAACTAGAAGGTTCAAAGTTGGAGATTGGGTGTTAAGAAAAGCTTTTCAAAATACTACTAATCCTGCTGATGGAAAGCTGGCTCCAAAATGGGAAGGACCATATGAGGTTGAATCAGAATCAGGAAAAGGTGCCTACCGACTCAAAAATATGGAGGGGATATGCTGCCGAGGTCTTGGAATGCTATACACCTTAAGCTTTATTTCAAGTGAGTTTGGAATTTAATTCCTAACTCAGGATGGTATGAATTCTATCCCTTTTAAATATGTTTGATTTGATTTATTCTTTCTTTGAAACCCAATACTGACTTAAGCATCGGAGGGGTGTTAGCCAAGCTAGCACCCACCTTAGTTTGAGGATGTTTTGCAGTATATACTTCGGGATATAGCACCAGGATACACACTCAAGATAGTTCGGAAGATTAGAGGATTGGCCCCCTCTCTCACGTATAAGGGATCCTGATTCCTTCACAGGTTTAAAGGTATTCACCTTTCTTCCGAATTGGGTTTGAACACCCCGCCTGGAGCGCAAGTTATTCGGGAATAGTTCAAGGTGGCGGGACCAGTCCACGTAAAAGTGGCTGACAATTTCATTGCTATTGGCTATATCCTGAATCCTAAAGGTATATGAGGATTGATCACCCTCTCTCACGAAAGGGTATTTTCATACTCTCTAAGGTTTGAAGGTTTTCACCTTTCTAAGTCTTGGAGTTTATACACTCCCGCCTGTAGCGCACGAAAATTTGGGCTTTCCCCCGGGATACGAGGGATTTATCTCCAGTACATTTTTGGGTTTTACCCCTGTAACACAAAAAACTGTCTATACGATTGAAACTGATTTCCAGGAAATTTCTAAGTATTTGAGGACATTATGCACAGGGGACATTCCATCTGAAAGCAATTGTATGATACATAAAGGATCAAAGTTAAGCTAAGAGTCTCGAACTGGGGACATCTTAGTAGGAGAAGTCGCAAAAGGGATTGGAGATTGATACTAGGGTTAGACTCAGTTCCTGGTATGATCTTTCCTTTATAAACTCTATAACCCAGGTTAATGTTTAAGTATCCTGAAAAGGATATATCTTCAGGATATATATGTAAAATGTGTTTTTGGGATGCGTTTCAGGATATTTGATTAAAGTATTTGGAAGTAATACTAGTTTGAAATTGAAACCTTGATCAAACAAGTCTTGTCAAAATGAGTTTGAGAAAGTGGACTATCTTTTATTCTTTAAAAGTATTCTCTAAAGATGATTGAATTTTTGGGAGTTATATTTAACAAAATTTTTTTCATAGTATATCACTAAGTATATTGATCAGGATATTTTCAAAAGATAGTTGTACAAAATTTTGCAAAATCTACATTAAGGAATGCATGACAGAAATTAAAAGGTAACAACAAATACGTCAAAAGAAGTTATATTATTAACATGTCAAAAGTTGTGCTTTTGGATTCACCTCAAACCGAGGCCCATCCACCAAAAGCACAATTAGTCTTTACCATACTTATGTAACGGTTAAAGGTTCTATCTCAAAACGGGACCTGTCCACCTTCAACCGTTACGATAATCAAAACAGGTTATACTAACCGATGACCAAGGGCTTCATCCTGAAACCCAGGACCCATCCACCTTTGGTCATCGTATTGTTCTAGTGCAGGAAATATAAATTGTTCAACGACGGGAAAAGTAAATTGTTTGTGCAAACGACAACCATGAAATTTAAAAAAGTGGGCTCCGGCCTTGGCACGTATATCCATCATCGCCCACTTCGCCGCCTAAGGAGCGTCACCTTCTTGATCAGCAGCCTCTTTCCCAGCATCCGCACCAGCATCAGCCTCAGGATTCTTCTCGGCATCATCATCACCAGCATTGACCACTTCCTCTGCCACCTTAGAAGGCTCTTCACCAGCATGCTTTACAGGATGAGCAACGGGATGACCTCCAAGATCCTGTAGTTTCGCTTCCCAAGCCTTTACATTCCAGGAGGGGCATTCGAAGCCCAAGCTCTTGGCCTCATAAGCCATCCTTAACCTAGCTTGGAGAAGCGAGATAACAACGGATGCTTTGAGGCTGTCCCGATATGAACTCATATCCTGCTGGTATTGAAGAAGAGCGGCGTCTAGTTTGGCCTGAGCATCCTCATTGGCTTTGTGGAGGGCAGCTTGGTGCTCTTGGGTCATTTCTTTGTATTTGTCTTCATAATGCTGGGACTTGGCGGCTGCGATTGTTCCTTGATCGGCTATAGTGGCTTCAGCTTTTTCGAGCTTAATCTCCAGCATCTTGTTAAGTCCACAGGCGTCTTCATATAAGTGCATGAGACGTTCCAAGCCTTGCAGTTAAAGATACAAGTATCGATGTAAAATAAGCAGGATGAGGATTAAAATACATGTGCAGGATATCGAAAGGGAATTTTTACTTGCTTGAGGAATGAAGTGGCTTCACTAAATCCAAGATTCTTGAGATAGAATGTCTCGGAGGCGGCTGGAGAATCCATTTCCTTTCTCTTCCGGGAGCTAGAGGCCCGGGTCCTGGATGCCGGAGGAGCTTTAGGAGCGGTAGTAGTCTTTGAAGAGGTAGGCTTTGGTGTGGCAGACGACTTCGGCTTGGATTCTTGTTTAGCAGGTACAAGGCTGGAGTAACAGTCCAACTCATCGAGTTGAAAGCCTTCAAGGTAGACTACTGGTACTGCATAAGGGAAGATATATTTTTAAACTTATAATACCTCTGAAAGATAATCGGTTTATTGGATAAAGATAATTACTGAGAATATACTTACTAGACATCTCTGAACTTGACTTTTGGCTTGAATCTGCAATAGACATCTCTGAGCGTACATATCTTGAATAATATCCTGCTTTTAATTGTTTATTTGTGACCAGGATACTGGACTGGGATATTGCTAACATCCTGGGTGATATCCTGAGGTTAATTGAATTAACCACGTGCAAGTTAGAGGCTGTGGGTTACTAACGGTCAGATGGACTTCTTCTCCTCAAGACTCGGGCGTATCTGTTACGTGAGAGACGTTGAACCCGAAAGACCAGATCTACAACGTTCGAGTAGAGAATATTCTCCGGATCCCGGTTTATTAGGATAGTTTATTACACTTCTTTTACTATAAATAGATGGGGGCGGATCAGATTAAGGCACGCAACTCATACACATACATTCGAACACTTTTGCTCTCTAGCTCACTGCAAACACTACACACAAACACTTGTATTCAAATTACTTTGTAACACCTAGTTTATCCGCACCACATCCTGCACTGTATCCTGATATTTGAAGTAATAGAAGAACAAGGCAGCTGCGATTGTCAGCTCCCGAGGTTTTGTGCCGGCGATCTAAATTGATCAAGGGCTTTCCTCGTACATCCTGTGTCACCCTTTACATTTTTGCTCATCGTTTGATCAAAGATACAGCTCTATATCCTGAGCTGTATCCTAAAACTGTTTTCGCAAATAACTTGCATAACATATTTTCGACACACTTTTCTAGCACACTACCTCACTTAACTAATTTGATCACTTAATTGCTTCGGTAATTTTTGACCAAAACATATATAATACATTATATTCTATTTATTATATAGTTGGGTTATGTATTCAGCAATTATTACCGGTATGTGAAATTTGATGTACATTATTTGATAAGTATCACTAGTTGAGAGAATGATCAACAATGATAGGACCAGAGTCACTAGTTGAAAGAATGATCAACAGTGATATGACCACAATTACTAGTTGAGAGAATGATCAACAGTAATATGACCCGAGTCACTAGTTGAAAGAACGATCAACAGTGATATGACCACAATTACTAGTGAGAGAATGATCAACAGTAATATGACCCGAGTCACTAGTTGAGAGAATGATCAACAGTGATACGACACCAGTCACTAGTTGAAAGAATGATCAACAGTGATTTGACCACCGTCACAGGAATTGCCTAGTGACCGTTATAATAGTAAAATATACTATGTATCTATTACTTGATAAACTTCACTACTGGACGAAAGTGAGCCAATGAGTGATATGACTACTGTCACATCAGAACTGCCAACATGTGACAAATACTGATTGAGTTGGGTAAATATAAACAAATATAAAAACCTTTAATGGTGTAAATTATAACAATATATTTTTATAAAAATGGAATGAACTCGCCAGTATTTATTACTGATAAAATATTTTCAAAACGTGTTTCAGGTAATTTGCTGTAAAGATAATAGAAACCAACTATGGAGCACTGAAGGCTTAAATAAAGTGGCTATAAATACCTGAATAAAAGAAGAAATTATGTTTTATTTATTTGGGTTTATCCCTATAAAAACAATTGAATTGAATATGGGTTTGAGCCCATTTATTTAATATTAAAAGTTGGTGTTTTATAAACTCTGAAATTATTTCCTAACTACGATCCTGATGAAAAATTTGCCGCTGCGTAATTAATAAACACCGATACCATCTGGCTGGTTCACGGCTCTCGCTCCTAGGGTGGGGTCGGGGGCTGTGACAGAAATGAAGAGGCAGATGATGGAGCTTTCTAAAGGTCAACCTAGCACTCAGTAAATTGCCAATGAGCTTTGGAATTCTGTGCAACCCATCCTTTAAGCTCAAAGAAATTTGGCTGAAAGTAACCACAATTCCCATTTGGAACTTATCAAAAATATGGTTGATGCTAGGTATGAAGATAAACAAGCAGACTTTAGGAACATTAAGGAACATCTGTTCAAACTTACTGGCTCTACCCCTACATCAATATTTGAGAAAGATGATGATGATGATGATGATGATGATGATGATGATGATGATTCCAAAAAGGGGGAGAAAGATTCACTAAGAAAGTTGCCACCTGATTCAAAAACCCAAAGGTGCAACAACAGCGAGAGTCAGCTGAACAAAAATCTTCTGCAAAAGCTTCAGAAGCTAGAAAGGAAAAAGGGATTGATGAGATCCTAAACAAGAAATCTGAAGAGATAGTTTTGGAAAAGCAGAAGAAGCAATATACAAAGGAAAACACTTCTACTCCTACAGAAATTATATCCTCTGCTAAACCTAAACCCAAACCTTCTCCAAAAAAACGACCACAAAAGAAGGAGAAAATAGCTTCAACACCATCATCACCAATTCACCCAATAGATGCTGATATAACAAAAGTATCAGTAGATGTTAGCCAAACAGCTGCTGAGACACCAGTTGTTTCAGCAGAAGTTTGTCAAACATCTGCCATGATCATTTTCACTACACCAACAACAATCAAACCACCTCCAACATCACAAAGATTTCCCACACATTCACCTTCACCACCAAAATGTTCTCCTACACAAGAAAAACCTAAACCCAAACCTTCTCTAGAAAAACCATCACAAAAGAAGGAGAAAATAGCTTCAACACCATCATCACCAATTCACCCAATAGATGCTGATACAACAAAAGTATCAGCAGATGTTAGCCAAACAGAAGCTAAGACACCAGTTGTTTCAACAGAAGTTTGTCAAACATCTACCATGATCATTTTCACTACACCAATAACAATCCAACCACCTCCAACATCACAAAGATTTCCCACACATTCACCTTCACCACTAAAACATTCTCCTTCACCAGAAATCATGTCCACATGCAAGAGAAAAACTCATGTTGTATTAGAAGATGATGAGGAGATTAAATCACCAATCCCCGTATCATCAGCCCCCATTTAAAACATTCCATCCTCATCACTTCCACCCAGAAAACCCACTTCATCCCTTCCAATTGCCACACTACCATCAGTCATTCCCCTGGAAGCTCAATATCCTCTAAGTTAGTCATTGTTAAAGGTGAAATTGAATCATTCTTCATAATAGAGGATCCATCCAAAAGATCCTTCTCATCTCTTTATGGTTATAAGCAGCCTCAAAACTTAGATGAGTATCTGAAATTAAAAGCAACACAGGTTGAGGTTATAGCAAGAAAGAATAGCATAGGGATGGATGACAGGGAATACCAGAGGTTCTTATCATTTCAGCTTAGCAAAGTCAGAAAACTTGAATACTTTGCTAAGGACCTAAGTAAATCCATGTCTGAGAGGCCAATAAATCCTGAGCTTCAGATGGAATTGAGGGATGATTATGTTGAACACATTATGAAGTACAAACCATATAATGCAACCAGAGATCAATTCAAAGACTGGTCATGAGATGCTATTAGAGAAGAAATCAAAAGAATCACAAAAATGCACAATGACCCTCTGGTAAAGCCAACTCCACTAACTGGAAGAAAGTCAAACCTGTGGATTCAGATGAGGCATTGAAGTTTAAAAGAATGAGAGCAGAGCTTGTGGCTACTGGTTATGGTTTAGCTAGATCCATTGCCAGATGGTCTAAACTCAGCATATTTGAGACCTACAAAAGGCTAGAAGAACTTAGAGCTAAAGATCCAAATGTTCATCAAAAGCTAGTCTATCCTACAACTGCTGCTCTGCCTCAACAGACCCATACTCCCAAAAAGCTTCTCTCATCATCTGCTTATCTGTAAATGCCTTAAGTCAATTAAAAAGGCAAAAGCAGACTGATGAGGAAGATGAGCAGAGGTACCAAGAACACAGAAAAGAGGCAATACAATATATGTTTGATTACCAAATTGACCCTGCTGCTGACTCACTTGCTGCTCAACTCAGAGAAGCAGTTGCAAATTTAGTCAGCAGACCACAATCACCAAACTCATCTTCAATAAGTCTTTTCCCAAGAAAACCAGCTGATCCAAAAATAGTAAAGTGGAAGTCATGCTCAAAACCCAAGTATTGACTTTGATCAGATCAGATGGTAGTGTTGAAGAGGTTAAAATGGATAATGCATATAATCTGAATGCATACGATCTCCAAGATTTGTTGGACCTTCAACTTGAAAGGGATGATGAAGATGTAATGTTCTCCCTGGACTTTAAACTGTAATTCAAAGGACAAATCAGGGAGACATTGATGAGAAATAAAGATCAATAATAAAGAAGGGTTTTGGTATCATCTGTTGTATAGGGAGATTGTTGGATCAGCAGCTGTGACATTGTCTCCAGTAGCATATGTAACCAGCACACTACATGTAGCAAAGGAGATGTTGCTGCATAATAGACTCTTGATTAAGCTTTGGTGAAAGTTGTTAAGGCAGGTGATCGTGTGTTCATAGTTAATGTTTGTTGAAACTTAAGTTGTATTCAAATTCTATTAAGTTTGTTAGACATCTTTTATATGTACTTATGTCTATAAATAGGGTACTCCTTTTTTTGGATAGGAGAATGGAAATAGTCGTATGTAACTGATATATTAACTGATGATCTATGTTTATAGTTGTCTATTAGCTATAATAGATAACACGTTTTTGTACAATATCTATATACCTATCTATACTTTCTATTAAAATGTATTATGCATGGTTTTCTAAAAACCACCCGTGTTTGCACACGGGTTTTACTACTAGTATAAATAATAAATGATATGGATTTGGGCCATGTGGCATGTTATTGCTTGCTGCAGAATAAGCTAATTTAAAAATGGGATAACATGCTCGATAAGGCATGAGTTCTAATATCATAAGTGTTTCTTCGTAGGAACGCCCAGGAATTTGATCAATTAATCTTCGCGCTTTGTGAGAAGACATAGATATATGTTGATCTAAAGCGTATACTTCTGTTGTTCTCTTAACTAACATAAAGTTCGCCTCCTACTATGGTGGAGCTAGAGGGTGATTTTGAGAGGGAAACAATTCTAAATAGCCTACACATATTTGGACGCGATCCGGCTGAGTTCGGGTTGGACTTTGGGTTCTTAGTTATTACTTTCGGTCTTTCCTTTCTCTCTCAAAACCCTAGATATATTGCTTTCGGTTTTTTCTCTATCTCAAAACACTAAATCAAACGAGCGCAAGTTCATGTTCTTCGTTCTCATATTCATCAATCAATAACATAGGTGTGTTTATCCCTTCTAATCTTTGATGTTTTTGTTATATGTTTCCAACTATAATAATAGTGATTTTTTTTTTGTTTTTTGTTTTTTTTTAATTGTGTAAACCCTAACACTCTATTCCCGAGTCTCATTTAACAGGGGGAAGGGGAGGGAAAAGGGAAGAAAATATGCCATATATTCATCCTCCCAAATTGGAGAGATTAGGAGAGAAAATTTCCTTCCCCTCCCCCTGTTAAATGAGACTCGGGAACATAGTGTAAATGCTCAATGTTTACAAATGGTGGTTATTTCTGATTGTTATTGTTGTTTATTGAGTTGAACGTTAAAAAAGAAAGAAAGTGTGTTGGGGTGACGGCTGGATCTGATATGTTTTTTAGGGTTATGCATGAAGGAGAGGAAGAAAAAAGGTGAATTATTTGTTTTATGATTCTGATTGCATTAATCGTTTTTTTTTTTGTTTTTTTTTCTTCTCATAGACCTTACATATTGATTCTCTACAAAGTAGGACCGTTCAAATCGCTCGCCGCTCGCTCGGAAATTGCTCGGAATTTGCTCGTTTGATTTGATGCTCGGTTTAGTTTGTAAACGAGCCAAGCATGAGCAAAGGTCCGCTCAACTCGGTTCGGCTCGAATTATTATTTTTAATTAGTGTATATATACATATACACGCACCTATATATATACACACATTACACATACATACACACTTAAATATAAATTAAATTTATAGTTTTAGATATACCACTCTATTAGATTTTGGTCCACTATATACAAATTTACAACCCTATCTATATGTACTAGTCCAATCACACCACCCCAAACCAATAAACAACAGTCTGCTCATCGCCTCAATGTTTCATGTCGTTACCCTAAGTCGATCGTCTCCTTCTCTCAACATCATTGTTCGTGCAATATGACCATCTCCTCGTCGGCAACAACATTGTTATTCATAAGAGAAATATTATGCCTGAAATGTGCTTGTTTTTAAAGACATAAAAACTTGAAACCTAACATTGTTACTATCTCTTTCAGCAAATTTAAATCGGGTGACACGGTTGTCCAAATCGCTCGAACTTCGCTCGACGCTCGCTCGGAATATTTACTGCTCGGAAAATGCTCGCTTGAGGTTCGATTTTAAATGAGTCGCTCCACTCGATTCGGTTTGTAAACGAGCCAAGCACGAGTAAAGGTCTGCTCAGTTCAGCTCGGCTCGTGAACAGCCCTACTACAAAGTGTTCTTTGTCCTTCGGCGATTCATCAATTGTAAGCACATGTATGTTGTTCCTTTCATTGGTTTTTTTCGTTTATTTATGTGATAAATCTTTTATTTTTTTAATTTTAAAAACCCTATATTCTAACTATGTTCATCCGCTAATGACGGTGATTCCTCAATCATCGGCTTCACAGGTATGCTTTATTGTGTTTCCCTCTTTTTATCGAGTTTCTAAAACTAATAAATCATTTAATTTGTTGGTGTGGTTTCTTGAATCTGTCCTTTGATTGTAAGTAATATTGTTTTTACTCTATTCATTGTATATTGTATATATTTACACTTTTTTAATTATGCTTCACTAAATTTAAATGTTTTGTTTGGTACAATCTTGAAGTGATAAAAAAATGGTTGTTTATAGAACTGAGACCGTCATTGCTGGAAACAGTTTTGGGTTTTGGGTTTAAAACGTGTAGGCTTTATTGAAAGGATATGAACAAAACCATGGGGATCCTATAATACTCCTTCATAATTTATGCATTGATCACAACGCTCCGCATTGTTTTTGTGTGTATAGGTAGATTATTAATATGAAAAATCTTTTCCCCAATAACTATCCTGAGTCGGTTCTAGGGAAATGATAAGAAGCAGGTTGCTATGGTGGAGTCTAATGGGAGATCCGGGGGGCTGGTGTCATTGTGGAATCCTGACCTCCTTTTTGTTGATCAGATCTCGAAGAATCAGCGTTTTCTAATTGTTTCTGGTCGGATGTCGGGTCTGAATTCTAGGATAAATATCGTGAATATTCACACTCCAAATGACCCAGCTCTTAGGCGTGACCTGTGGAGGCAATTATCGGAGCTTATCGGCCCAGACGAGGTGTGGATTTTTGTCACACCCCCAAAATCCACACGCGGAGTATCACCGCTTGGAGGCGTGACTGACCAGGATCAAGCCATCAATCATATCAAACATAGTATTAAAGTGTAATAGTAAGAAAATATAATTCATCTTGACATGACTGATGTTCAAAACCAAACATTGTTTAAGTAGCGGAAGCATAATAATGAAAACCCAAATTAAGTTATAAGTTCAGATATTGTCTACGATCCGTATCCCACAACGACCTGCTCCTTCCTGTGCAAGCTCCATATGTACCTAAGGTCCTGCAAGGCATGCAAGAGAGAGTCAACAACTAGTTGAGCGAGTTCACAGTTAACAGTTCAGTAATAGTATAGCGTGAGTAGTAGTATGTTCGTTCGTTACAATGTATCGTATTAGTTTCCATCGCGGCCAATGTCCTTGGCAGGTGTGCGAAGATGTTGGGGAAGGTCTTTCCCCAAGTTTTCTAGACTAGGTTTGTTCGTATCGCGGCCAATGTCCTTGGCAGGTGTGCGATGTTGTTGTACGTTCAGTTCGCGGCCAATGTCCTTGGCAGGTGTGCGAAGGCAGTCATAATATCGCGGCCAATGTCCTTGGCAGGTGTGCGAAGATCGTTCAATAAGTGTTACTAGTCTAGCAGTAAGTTCTGTTATCTATGTACGTTCAGAAATCATCAATCCCCATTCCCCCCTGGGAACCCCATGCCTTGGCTTGTGTGAACTCACCTTGGTTTGCTCGGCAGATTACACAGAAAAGTCAAGTCTATCAGCTAGTGGTCAACCACGTCCTAACATGGTTACCATACAAAGTCAGGTTTGGTTCCAAGTAGCGCACACAGGTATCACATAGATTGCATATATAAGAAACACATACTGATCATGGCATCATGCAACTTCACGTTCAGCAGATAAGACATATTGACATTAAGTGATTGGGCTCACACAAGTCTAATGACCTTGTGCGAGTCATTAGTCGAAGCCCATTTCTACCCGGCCCAATAACATGTAACCCAATTAAATCCGTAAGTATAACACGGCCCAAACAAATAAATCTTAAACCTTGTGCGATCCGAACCACTTGTGTGATCCGGTCGGCTTGTGCGACTGATACTAATCCGGCCCAACACAAGTCCGGCCCAACAACTAAATAATCACACAAGTTGTGCGACCCAGCAGCCTTGTGCGAGCAGGAGTCCCTTGTGCGAACAGGTCATCTTGTGCGACCAGGTGACTTGTTCGACTAAACTTCTTGTGCGTGTGGATCTCTTGTGCGACCAAGAGATCTTGTGCGAATGTGTAACTAATTCCCATGATTCAAGCAATCAGTTCTATCTATACAAGATTTCCAAATTTACAATTTATCAATTAACATAATATCATTTTCCAATCATAACCTACTCGATCAAACTAGTGTTTTGACAACAATTCTTATGAACCCTAACAAGATTCAAACATGAACAATAATCACTATACAATACCCATAATCGACCCTTTAACAAATCTGATAGCAACATACATGTAATCCATTAACAATATTCAATTGGTTATAACAAAAGCACACAATCCGATTAACATGAATATCATCATACATACATGCTATATCGAGTAACAACAACATCACATGATTAACAATTCAAAACACATATATAACAGCCGATTTAGCTAGTATTCGGTTCCAACCATGATCATACGAATCATCCTAACACAACATCAAAACTTTCAGATCTACACTCTTACATAGCCGATCACATTCATGCTTAATCATCAATCATATAACATACAACATATCAACCGAGTTACTAGCATAGCCCTAACCGATCATGTAATCCAGTTTATTAACAATATCACATATGATACAAGCCATTAATAAATCACTAACCGGATTCGAGGATGAACGAGAAAGGTCTCGGGTGAACAAGGAAGTTGTCGCCGGTTCCAAGAGGAGGCGAGAGAGAATGAGAGCTCCTAGGGTTTGTGAACTTGTGTGTGTGTTATGTTTTGTAACAAATGAGAATACAAGTCCCTAAGGGTGTTTGTTTGCGTATAAGGGGAGTGGGCCGAGCCCAACTCGGTTGCCCTAAGGTGTCCGTTTGCAAAGTGTGGCCCAAATGGGCTTGTGCGATCGAGTGGTGTTGTGCGTTTGGTTTTATTCGTGAAAGAAAGCATATAAACATATACTAGCACAACGCATATTCACATAACATAACATTCCATTTAATCATTCAATTCACATAGTCACATAGTGTTTACATCACATCAAGGTACAAAGATAGGTTCGAAATACGAGTTGTCACAATTTTGCTGGGCGATTTCAATGAGGTTAGGTCAGAAGAGGAACGGTTCAATTCCTTTTTTGATCGAGGTCAGTCAGACGCGTTTAATAATTTCATCTCTTCTTCGGGCCTCTCGGAATACTCTATGATCGGAGGTAAGTTTACTTTTATTTTTGGTCATTTGGATGTGAAGATGAGTAAACTTGACAGGTTTTTGGTAAATGTTTCATTTTTTAGCACTTGGCCTACTGCCACTGTGGAAGTTCATAAAAGGGGATTTTCGGACCACTGTCCCATTTCTTTGTCGTGTTCGTCCTCTGATTTCGGTCCGGCTCCTTTCAAGTTTTATAACTCTTGGTTAGGGGAGGAGAGGTTGGGGGTTTTGGTTGATAAGGCTTTCGGGTCGGATTTTAATGGAGGTAATTTTAACAGAAAGCTTGCTTTTAGTCTAAAAGGTTTGAAGGCTGATATAAAAAAGTGGAGGTTGTAAATAAAATCTGCCGAGAACAAAGAGGTCTAGGAAATGGTGGAGAAAATTGAAAGTATTGAGAGAAGAGCTGCTCTCGGTTCGTTAACTGTTGATGAAAAAAAGGCCAGAATTGACCTCATGGTCAAAGTTAATAAGATAGAGCTCCAAAAGGCGAAGGATTTCCAGCAAAAAGCCCGTGTCAAATGGTTGAAGTTGGGTGATGAAAACATCAATTTTTTTCACAGAATGGTGTCGCTAAATGTGGCCAGGAACATGACTAATTGTCTTTTTTTCAACGGTGTTGCAGTTTCGGACCCGGTGTGTTTAAAAGAAGAAATTTTGAAGTGGTTCAAAAAACAGTTTTTGGAGCCTATTAGGAGAAGACCCGATTTTGATAATTATGGCCTGCCTAGCGTGTCTGGCCATTGGGGTAAGATGCTATGTGAGCCGTTCACAGAAAAGGAAGTTTTTTCGGCCATTAAATGCTATGATGGACGTAAAGCTCCCGGCCCGGACGGTTTCTCCCTAAAATTCTTCAAGGTCTATTGGGAGAAAGTGAAACACTTGGTTATGGGTATGATGTCTGAATTCCATGGCTCGGGGCTGTTAAGTTTGGGCTGTAACTCGTCTTTTGTTGCCTTAATTCCAAAAGCTACTGACACTCAAGAGCTAGCCAATTTTCGGCCCATCTCGCTTGTTGGATCGATATATAAAATTCTTGAAAAAGTTTTGGCTAATCAGCTAAAGCTTGTTATAGATGAGATCACGTCTCCAACTCAATCGGCCTTCGTGGGAGGTCGAAACATCCTCGATAGTCCCCTTATTGTTAGTGAAACGGTGGCTTGGGCAAAAAAAATCGGGTACAAAACTTTTTATCTTTAAAGTGGATTTTGAGAAAGCCTACAACACTATCAATTGGAAATGCCTTTTTCGGATGTTGGTGAAAATGAATTTCCCGCAAAAGTGGATCGATTGGATCAAAGGCTGCCTAATGTCGGGAATGGGTTCGATTCTTGTCAACGGGTCGCCTACTAAAGAATTCAAATATAAGAGAGGGTTAAGACAAGGTGACCCGCTTTCCCCTTTTCTCTTCATAATTGCGATGGAGATAATTAGCATGTTTATGAGAAAAGCGTGTAACTTAGGCCTTTTTCATGGGTGCCAACTCCCAAATGACGGTCCAAATATCTCCCACCTTTGCTACGCGGATGATGTCCTCTTTATCGGGGTGTGGTCGGAAAAAAACATTTTGTCGTTAAACCGACTTTTGAGATGGCTTAGTCTCGTCTCTGGCTTAAAAGTTAACCGTAATAAGAGCAAGCTTTATGGTATTGGTGTCGATAATTCGGAGGTTGACCGGTTAGCACGAATAGCAAATTGTGAAGCGGGTTCCATTCCTTTTACTCATTTGGGCATCCCGATTGGTGTGAACATGAAAAGAGGTAAGTATTGGAAACCTGTTTTGGATAGATTCTCAGCTAAGCTCTCTAAATGGAAGGCAAGGTATCTATCTTTTGCGGTTCGGTTGACGCTCGTAAAGTCGGTTCTTGGCAGTCACCCTTCATATTTTCTGTCCATTTTCGCCGCTCCCAAATGCGTCATTAACAATCTTGAAAAGATAAGACGGTAATTTATTTGGGGGAAGTCTAGTTCTGGGCACAAGCTTAGATGGATTCGTTGGGATCTTTTAATGAAATCCAAAAAAACGGGTGGTCTGGGGCTCGGGGGTATCCATGCTTTCAACCATGCGATGCTGGCTAAATGGTGGTGGAGATTGAAAGAACATAAAAATCAATTGTGGGCTGGTGTGGTGGGAGCGATTCACAAACGCATTGGCTCAAATAATTCTACTCCTTTCATCCCTTTAAAAAAGACTATCCCAGGCGTTTGGAAGGATGTCGTTTCCGTTCAAGCGACTTTTTTGAAGATGGGTATTAACTTAATAGAAAATATTGTGGAAGAGGGGGAGTCTTGGAAGTGGTGGTCGGACCCTAGTGGTTCCTTTTCGGTGCGGCAGGTTCGTTTAGACCTGGAAGAGGCTGATATAGGGGCGGCACCTGGTGTCACACCCCAGCCGATGGCGGAATCATCGGGGCGCGGCACTAGGCGAATCAGATTGCTCAAGAGAATCCATAACAACTAAATTGCGACAGTATTTAATGCGTTCATTATCCCATATTAATAAACAAGTACAATCACATAAGATGCCATGAATTTTCATGTTCTCTCAAACAATACAAATCCGACAACCTAGATTTTAGGTGTGTTTCTAGACTTCCTAGCTTGATTTGATGTAGACTGCGACTAAACCTACAACATACGTTAAAACAACGTCAATACAAAAGTATTGGCGAGTATACAAGTTTTGATAGAGTAGCGTAAATAGATAAAAAGTGCTGCGAATTACCAAATACATAAATGAGATACCTCAACATACATGCATTTAAGACCGATACTACCAGCTAAGTCACTCGAGCTGCGATTGCGATTGCTATTCATCCTAACTAGACCCCGTCGGGTGCTATAGTACTATACTAGTTAAGGCGGGACCTCGCGAGTATAAGTCCTAACACATATGTAACTAGCTTCACGTGTAAATATGCATAACAGTTATTCGCAAGTGATAAATAGTTTGATTGAATAATTCGTTTTGATAACTTTGATTTTATAGAAACGTATGTTACACCCAAAATGCGATAAAAGGGGTTCGAGTATACTCACAGTTAGTGTTCAACTAGTAAACATAACTTGGTTGGATTGATGGGAGTATGTTTGAGATCAGCCTGGTTACAGATTGATAGCGTAAGCGTAGAACAGTGCGTTAAATGGTGGCGAGTGAACCAAGCGTCAAATGGTAATCCGATCGAATGGCAATCAAATCGGATGGCCAGTCGATCGGGTGGCAATCCGTTCGGATGGTCATCCGATCGGATTGTCACCTCGTTTGGTGAAGATGTGTTTGTGTATGATGGTTTGACTTTTGAAGTTTTCGTTGTAGCATTTTGAAAAGAGAGAAGTGTCTCTACCTTTCAGGTCGGTCGATTGAACGGCGGCTCGATCGGACGGCGATACGATTAGTATGACACTTCAGTGAGAACAAGTTCATAGCATTTTGTCACTCGATCGGATTGCAATCCGATCGGGTGGCAATCCATTCGAACTGGTAATGCATTAATCATGTTGAAAATTGTTTAAGTCTCAAACGTCACACGATCGGACGGTCGTTCGATCGGGTGGCAATCTGATCGGACGGCAATCCATTCGACGTTCAAGACTTTGAAAAGTTGGAACGATAGTTTAAGTGAGGAACCAAGTGCAAGTCGATCGACGGCTGTCCGATCGGGTGGCTGTTCGATCGGGTGGTAATCCGATCGGCCGACATTCCGTTCCAACTGCCTTGATCGTCTTCACACTTGATTGTTTTAAAAGTTTGTGGTTTTGATTGAGACGATGTGATAACGTGCCAAACAACAGAACTCCATTACGAACCAAATCTTTCGATTGAACCAGAATCACCCTGATCCGATCAGTTAACTGTCCGTAACGGTTGTTCTTGCTTAACCCGAAATCGGTTGTCTCTTTAGACAGAATCAGATTTAGAACCAACACTTCACTTAGAATGAGTAGAAGATCGGAACAGGCTCTGATTCCATCGGTCTTGAGTGCATTGAGTGCAAAAGAGTTGAAAAAAAAGTTGAAAAGTTTCTTTCAATCCTTTTATCATCGAAGTGTCTAGATCTATGCGGAATCGTAGTGAAATCATGTGGAAATCCTTCAGATCTGAGTTATTCTTGGTGGAATGAGGTAAACATTTGAAGTTCATAAGAATTCCATGATGACCTCACCCTAGAACACCTCAAATCCATTGATTTCATGGTTAAAAGTTAAGATTCAAAGGTGAAAAAGATGAAGAAGTGTGTGTGGATCAAAGAAGTACAAGATTTGAGTTGTGAACTTACAAGAATCGCGAGGAATCGAGTGGAAAAGCCCCAAAAGCGTGCTGGTCATGTGAGAGCTGTCACATCACTTGAACAATGATGTGACAAGGGATATTTATAGGTGAAGAGGAGGAAAGGTGGGAGAGTGCCATGGATCGGATGGCCACTCGATCGATCAGTCACTCGATCGGTGGTCTCCGGCGTGTTGCGTTTGATGTTTCATTTAGTTCGTTAAGTGTTGTGATTGTTTGGTTACACATTTTCATTCCCATATTCATATATTTATTGTAATTAGTCACATAGGGTCGTATATACATATCCATATCTCAAATCCTGTGATAACCGAGTTACGCGTGCCTGCGAGTGCGTTTTCTTGAGTATTGAGTTGCACTGCGACACATCACGGCTATCAAAGAGGGTAGAATTGGTCCTCACTTGACATCTTCGTGGTTGTCAGCAAGTTCCATGTGTTGTGATAGCGATAAAGTATGCGTAATATGCGAAAATACTGCGAAATAGCGATGTATGCGATATAGCTACATTATGATCCGAATCTCTGGTGCTAGGCGTAATGAGTGTAACGAGATGTAACAACGCACAAACGTGCGGGTTGTTACAGTCTCCCCTTCTTTAGGAAATTTCGTCCCGAAATTAATCCACAAGAAGGGTTGCGAGGGTTGATGCGAGTGAGAGTATCGATTAAAAGTGTCAAAATAAACGAGCGATCAAGTGAAATTCGACGAGCGGGAGTGTTACGATGACTGGCGATGGCAGCGAGCAAGGCGATTCGTATACAAAAGATGGCAACACACAAAAGCGATCAAAAGTGTTTGAATTCTCGAGAAGATGATTAATTCGAAAAGGTTTAAAGAAACTTGTTTATGCAAAATCTTCCCACAGCGCGGCGTTAAACTGTTTCGATGTTCACACCAGCGCTATAAGTGGGGTTTTATTAGGTTACTAAAAGATTTTAGGGTGTTTAAAACTCGTTTTACGAAATATTCTCGTCACGCGGCAGTAACTTGAGTCGATTGTTACGTCGTCGTTACAAGATAATCTCGTTTTGTACAAGGTTTTGATCAAATTTTAGAGAAAGGTTTGTAAGAAAAGATCAGTTTAAAATTTGTGTAAGTAAAGCCAAAATTTAAATTAAGGTCGGCCCCACATGGCACCTTTCCATGGAAGTTCGACAATATGGTTAAAACACTTATATATAGGAAGTACTAGCGGCATATCCACCATGTTTTAGCCAGATGGCTTCCGTCTCGTGAGGTAGTGTCATACGTGTCGACATAGTACAGACATATTTGCGATGACTCGATCCAAACGAGAAGGGTTGGATCAAGTCTTGAAAGGCGAACTGAGTGACGAGGTCGTGTTCGAACTCAGTTTAGTGACATGAGCGAGTGCGATAAGCGATAAGTGTATGAGAAAATTTGATAACACCACACCAAACACCAAGCATAGTAAGCGAAGACGGCGGCAATAAGCGAAAAGCGATGAGTGACAAGCGAAAAAGCGATGAGCGATAGCGACAGGCGATAGTGACAACCGTCGAGCGATAGGCGACAATTGAAGCGTTGCAAGCGATGGAGACATGCGATTCGATTAGATTAAACAACACCAAAATTTTAACTAACATTAGCCCACATGGCCTTTTTCCATGAAAGTCTGCTGATATGGCTAAAACACTTATATATAGGAAGTACCAGCGGCGTATCCACCATGTTTTAACCCTATCAGCTTCGTCTCGTGAAGCGGGGTCATGAGTGCTTAACATGACGTAGATAACACAGATAACACAAATAGCGATAAGCGATAGCGATAAGCGATAAGAGTATCGAAACGATTAGATAGGTGCGAGAAGCGTTAAGGCGAAGAGCGACGAGCGATGAGCGGTACTCGTCAAGCGATCCACGATACGCGATTCACAGCAAACGATACACGGTAACCGGTAAGCGATAGAGTGATACACACAAAGTATGCGATTAGGCGAAAACACCATAAGCGATTGCGATTCATATATTAAGTGATTGAGATTGCGAACACACAATAAGCGATAGCGCCGACACGTAATAAACGATTGCGATTTGCGATATAGATTCTGGTGATAATGCGATTGCGAGCGTGTTGACTTACGAAAAGTCTTGTGATCACACGCTTGAGTTGCGATTGAGATTGTTACGCCTTGCAATGTAGTGTAGTGTATTGAAAATAACCACAATAGTATAATGGGTCTACGTTCCAACTTCACATGGCACGTTCTTCACGAAACTTCGGTTAGCACGGCGAGACAACGTCATGTTTCAACCTTACGCCTCTGTTCCGCAAATAGGTGTCACACTTCGTCAGACATGGTCAAGACGCTTATATATAGGAAGTACCAGCGGCGTATCCACCACGCGTAACCATGCCCTGAACGTTGAGGCATCATTGAAACTCACTACGATCTCCGTGCACTAACCAAAATAATCCCGTGTGCACCCGTGATTAGTTTGATTCTTGCACGTTTATCGTACCTTATCTCAAGAACGCATAGTAGGGGTAAAGTACATTATATAGTACATAGTTCTAGCATTAGATTGTGCGCGAGTATAAGAGAGAAATAGAATCCATATGCGTCGAGAGATAAAATACGTTTCCACACATAAAAGAAATTGACGGTGATAAGTCGTATTATTACAACAACATTAGAAGCAAAGTAACGTTGCTGTGGAGTACTTCTACGGAGACTAAGGTTATGCTGAATTTCCTCAAGGCTGCGGTCCTGTGCGACAATGCTGCATAAGATGACCATACCAGTTACAATTTGCGCAATAGTGACAGTTAGCTTCAGGCGGGTGATGATACGTACACGTGAAACACAGGGGATGAGCTCCGTTGCAGGCGCGTTTCAAGTGAACTGGAGCTGCTTGGAGAGGTTCGCGTTGCGACAGTCTACTTGTTGAAGAGTCTGAGCTCATGGTCTTTCGTTTACGGCTGGGCTGAGCTTCCAGAGATAGTGCAGTGTCGTCGGCGGATTCGTCTGATGATTCGCTGGAGGCATCGTCGGAGGAATATTCAGAAAAATCGTCGGTAGAATCATTGGAGGAATCGCCAGATGAATCGATGACGATTACTTGATGAGCTTGTTTGATAGGATTCTTGGAGAAAAATCCGTCTAAGGCTCGTTTGTTGTTGATTTCTGCGGCCAAGCGGTAGGTTTCTTCGATGGTAGCAGGTCTTGCAGCTTCGACAAAATCACCCACACACTCAGGCAAACCGCCAATGTACTTCGTGATGGCTTTATTTGAAGTGTTGACTTGACTTGGGCAGATTATGCTAAGCTGTTTGAACCTTGCGGTGTAGCCAGCATTGTCACCTTCAACTTGTTTGATTTCCCAAAATTCATTTTCTAGCTTCTGGACTTCGTGGGGTGGGCAGTACTCTTTTTTCATGAGCTCTTTCAGCTCATCCCAAGAGAGAGCATAAGCTGCGGAGATCCCACGTTTGTTGCGTTTGGTTGTCCACCAGTCGAGTGCTTGCGATTGGAATACTCCGGTAGCGCAAGTAGTACGAAAGCTATCGGGACACCCACTCTGATGAAGGGTGACTTTGATAGAATCAAACCACTGGAGTAGCTGGGACACACCTCCTTCACCTGTGAACTCCATCGGGCCACAGGCTTTGAATTGTTTATAGAGGAAAGCGGATTGCGGCGCTCCCGTCTTAATGTCTTCCGGGGTTCGAGAGTTGCTGAGAGAGTGCACTTGAGCGACAATTTGAGGAATGACCTTGGCCACTTCCTTGGCCACTTCCTTGGCCACAAGCGAGGCAATCCTCTTTTCGGCGGTTCGTTTGGCTCTTCTCCTCGCTGTTTGTCTCGAGGTAGAGTCGTTGGAAGGCATCTAGACATAGAGAGATTTGGAGTGAGATTCGATCATGATGATTTTGAGTTTTTGCGATGCGATTGAGCGCGATCAAAACTTGTTGTAGATAATATAATAGATTTCACATAGGAGCCACATAGGAGACACGAGATTCCTAAGTTCCCACACAATTGATTCGTTTTGTACATATAGTTAGTTGTAGTTTATACTTACACACACACATGTCGGTGTTGAATGCGCGAGGATGCGATGAAGAGGGAGAGAGTGAGAGTAAAAGCTAGTAATTAGACATTAGTTTTGTTGCGAACATTCGGTTGTCGTTCTAGATTGCGATGGCTGTGCGAGTTGTGTGTTTTACAAAAGCAGGGAGCGAAAATCGATAAATCGAGAAATCGATAAAGCGTAAAGTTTAAATTGTAAACACATAAGCGTAAATAGATTCCGTATAGCGTAAAATCGACGAGTCGTAGGCTAGAAAAGTAGATAGAGTGCTTCGGGTGTTTAGGCGTCGACTGCCTAAGGTAACCCAACTATACCCAACAGCTCGCGCACGCGCGTTGCCGTAGAAGGCTTATACTTCCACTGGGATGCAGCTCATGGCATTTGTCTTCCTGGTCATCGCGTGGCTCGAGTCATCGTTATAGTCGAGTCCTTGGTGAGAGCTTTTTGAAAACCATTTCATAGAGAGCGAAACGGTTTATTAAGATACGGGTTTCACCCCTGACTTAATAACTTCGCTCCTAACTGTGGTTGTGCTCTTGGAATAAATTCGGGAGTTCCACTGGATTTTGAAATGCAGACTTTCGTTGAGATATATATGTCACTCCTAGCTTAACAAAAGTTCTCGTGCTAGAAAAATGCGTTGAGTGAGCAATCTTATCGAGAGTTCTTGGTTTTCACGCCTGATCTCGACTGGATCACTCGGTTGTGTTACGCGAGTTTTTTTCGAAAACGTGTGTATTGTGTTGGCCTTAGGAAAGGCTAAGTAATATTCTAGCCTTAGGAAAGGCTCTTCGTGTGAAGTTGTAGTATGCGACGTTCACACGAAGTAGTAGCTTTTAGCGAATTCGAACGAGACTATCAAGTAGGCCTGTGCAAATCCTACTGGGTTCGCACGAGTCAGCCCGTTGGTATCTAGACTATAGACTAGGTCGTTTCTAAGACATTGACCCGGACTAGGTCTAGTCTGGCCTAATTTCCTATAGTTATGGCTCTGATACCAATCTGTCACACCCCAACCGATGGTGGAATCATCGGGGCGCGGCACTAGGCGAATCAGATTGCTCAAGAGAATCCATAACAACTAAATTGCGACAGTGTTTAATGCGTTCATTATCCCATATTAATAAAAAAGTACAATCACATAAGCTGCCATGAATTTTCATGTTCTCTCAAACAATACAAATCCGACAACCTATATTTTAGGTGTGTTTCTAGACTTCCTAGCTTGATTTGATGTAGACTGCGACTAAACCTGCAACATACGTTAAAACAAGGTCAATACAAAAGTATTGGCGAGTATACAAGTTTTGATAGAGTAGCGAAAATAGATAAAAAGTGCTGCGAATTACCAAATACATAAACGAGATACCTCAACATACATGCATTTAAGACCGATACTACCAGCTAAGTCACTCGAGCTGCGATTGCGATTGCTATTCATCCTAACTAGACCCCGCCGGGTGCTATAGTACTATACTAGTTAAGGCGGGACCTCGCGAGTATAAGTCCTAACACATATGTAACTAGCATCACGTGTAAATATGCATAACAGTTATTCGCAAGTGATAAATAGTTTGATTGAATAATTCGTTTTGATAACTTTGATTTTATAGAAACGTATGTTACACCCAAAATGCGATAAAAAGGGGTTCGAGTATACTCACAGTTAGTGTTTAGCTAGTAAACACAACTTGGTTGGATTGATGGGAGTGCGTCTGAGATCAGCCTGGTTACAGATTGATAGCGTAAGCGTCGAACAGTGCGTTAAACTGTGGCGAGTGAACCAAGCGTCAAATGGTAATCCGATCGGATGGCAATCCGATCGGATGGCCAGTCGATCAGGTGGCAATCCGTTCGGATGGTCATCCGATCGGATTGTCACCTCGTTTGGTGAAGATGTGTTTATGTGTAACACCCCGTGTTTCCACAGGTCAAAGTCAAAGTCAAGGTCAAAGTCAACGACCGATTGTACGAATTTGACTTATAGAAATTTCTTTATTTTAATTGTATTATGTGGAGTAAGTGTTGTTAATTGCAAGAATCAATATGTGTTAATCGATATCTAATCAACTCGCGACTGTGAATTATAGGAAGTAACAAGGCGATAAAGTTAACTAATCAATAATCAAGTTGTGCTACTCGACATCGAATCGTGATACGAACCGCAACTCGACTTAATCTGGTTATTATACGAGTGTGTGTGCCTTATGTGTTACTTGTGCATGTTATATATATGTGTGTTGTGGAAATCAAGCGAACCCAATCGAAACTCGAAACGTAATCGAACTCGAACCCGAATCGAAAATCGAACTATGATAATTTGTGGTTAGGACTGAAAGTAATTTGACTATGAAACCCTATCGTGATGAGCCGCTCGCAATCGAAATCGAAACATCAAAAATCATCGCGTCAAACATCGAACCAAGTGCCATCCGACCGAATAGCCACTGCGCTACACAACAGACGCCATCCGACCAGGATGTCATCCGACCGGATAAGCCATCCGAGCGTTACGCCATCCGATCGGATAACCCTTTCCTCTTTTGGAATCCTAAAAATACCCCTGTCATTGTCATTCTTTCCATTTCTGGAAACACAGTGTCCGAACCATTCGTGCTCCCCACCTTTTCTTCGATTTCTCTTAATCCAGGTAAGATTTCGTCCTAAATCTTGTACTTTCTTGATCTACACGCACTCCTACACCTTTCTATCTTTTAAATCTTAACTTTTAACCGTGAAATCACTAGATTTCGGGTGTTCTAGGGTGACGTCATCATGTGTTCCTCAAGAACTTCATGTTTTGACTTCAATCCGCCAAGAACAACCGAGATCTAACCGATTTCCACGCAAACATACAAAGATCTTGTAAAGATCTCAACACAAGAATGGTGAAAAAGGATTGAAGGACGGTCTCTAACCTTCTTTCAACTCTTTTACACTCATTACACTCAAAACCGATAGAATCGGACCCGGTTCTAGTCTTCTACTCTATCATAGTGTCGTACTAGCTCAAGATCCGGATTCTACCCACGAGACTACCGATTTCGGGTTAGTCAAGAACAACCGTCTCAAGCCGGTAACCGGCCGGACTAGGGTGATTCCTGGTCAGGTTGGTCACTTGGGTCGAAACGGAGTCTTATTGGTTAACACGTTGTCAAAGTGTCTCGACATAATGGCAAACCATCAAAACTACCAAGTGTAGGACGAACGGAATAACCATAATGGATTGCTATCCGACCGGATTACAATCCGATCGGATCGGTCATCCGAACGGATTGCCATCTGAACGGATCACACTTGGGTCCCACACTTAAACAATTTTAACTGAAGTTTGAGTATCGAACGAATTGCAATCCGATCGGACGACCATCTGACTGGATTACTCTTCGGATCATGAGATACTAAGACATCAAAGACTTGAACAATTTTCAACATGTTCAATAACAAGGTTGCCATCCGATCGGATTGCCATCCGATCGAATGACACTTCTGTCATGAACTTGTCTTCAGTAAGTAACCTCATCACTAAGTCGCCGTCCGACCGGACCACTGTCCGACCGGATGACCATCCGAACGGATTGTCATCCGCATGACCAGTCATCCGATCGACCGACTTGAAGGATAGAGATACTTCCGTGTTTTCAAAATACTACAACGAAAACTTCAAAAGACAAGCCATCATACACAAACACATTCTCCTCATAGGAAGAAACAATCCACTCGAATCGTCATCCGACCGGACAAGCTGTCCGACCGGATGACCACCCGAACGGATTGTTACCCGCACGGATTGCTGTCCGATCGGATTACCATCCGATCGAACCACTATCCGACCCTTTCACACTTTGTGACGTTTTACGCATCACTTATCGTTATACAATCTAATCTACTCAGGCTAATCTTACTCGCTAAGCGCTCCCTTCAATCCATCAATCGCTGTGAGTATACTCGATCCCTTTTTGCTTTAAGCACTTTTTGGTGTTACATACGTTACGAATATTCAAACTACAACAATCACACTACTCAATACTATTTGAACGCTAACCGTTAATGCATGTTATACGTGGCTTATGAATGCTTGTTTGTTATATTTACACATGGAATGCTGTCTACCTGCCTTAGCAACAATAGTACTATAGTTTGGACTCAGCACCCGTTTACACGGGGGTTGTTAAGGATCATTACTTGCATGGATTACGGTGGTAATCATGTATTGCGAACTGCCTCGGGCAGTCAAACCGCAGTCATTGGTATCGATGGATCTATGTCGATAACTAACGTGCTTCATTTCACTATGTGTACGTGCTGGTTATGCGTAAACGAATTCGAACTTTATATGCTATTATCAAACTTGTATGCTCACCTTTACATTATATGTATTGACTTTTATTTTAACGTATGTGACAGGTACTTAGGACGCACACTTGGTAGGAATTTGAAGCTAGAATAAAGCTTTAGAGCCCAACAAATAGTTGTTTGTAGTGGTCAAACTAAGGGTCTCTAGAAGCTGATAAACAATTGCTGTCTATTTAAATCTGAGTTGTCGGAACAGAATTTAATTGCCTAGATTTTGTCAGTAATAATTGTTTGACTGTTTGAGATACGGTATGGGACGTATTATTTAACTTGAATAGTATTGATAATTGTTATGGAAACTTCTGGACAATCTGTTTCACTCAGTGCCATGCCCCGATGATTCCGCCATCGGTTGGGGTGTGACAGATTGGTATCAGAGCCATAACTATAGGGCATTAGGCAAGACACGACCTAGTCCGGGTCGATGTCTTAGCAACCTAGTCTATAGTTAGGAACCAATAGACCGATTTGTGCATAACCAGTAGGGATTATGTACGAGCTATTTCCTCGCTATTCCTCTCTTATGCTACACTATCACTACACCCGAAATTTACAGCTATAAATAGGCGATAAAGTCGAGATTAGGGGTGAAAACCACAAACTCTCGACTAAATTTCTTGAAATTAATGTTGTTTTATCAACTTATCAATGATTTTCTTCTTTCTTTTTCAATAACGAACGCTTGTTCGACGGGGGAATTATACCAAATCAGGAGTGAAATCCATATTTTGATGAATAATTTCCTCTATTTTATCAAAAACAAGGACGAAGTTGTTGAGCCAGGGGTGAAACCCTAACCTTGATGACTTGTTCCGCACATCTTACAAAACTCTCACCAAAGTCTCGACGGACTCCAACGACCTGAAGTCACGACACGACTAACGGGATGTGTGCCAAACGCCCAAGAATCGAGGCAAGGACACGGTCCTGAAAGTCAAACGTAGACGACAAGTCCTTGCGAATAGTTGAATCGCTTTGGTTAGTCGAAGTCTACTAGCCGCAGACAGTCTATCTCTCGATTTTTACGTGTTTCAATTCTAAGCCCGCAACTGCTGACTATGATAATTCGTCAATTTTATAAGTTTATATGTGTGTTTACCTGTTTATGTGTTTTGGGAATTTATTCGATTTCGCTTTCACTCGACCGACACGTACGACTCACACTGCATTTCTATCTCAAAACGCCAACAAATCGCGAAATTTTGGACGACATTATGCTACGATATATGCTTATACCACGCTACTCTCGAATAATCGCAGACTTTAAATGGTAGGTTTTGATGTTCTGAGGCAGTCAGAATGCTATATATGTCTCTATATGCTCCTATGTGCCTCTTGTGACTACATGATTAGGTATTATGTGATTATGTGCTCTACGTGCTTATGTGCTATGTGATTTTGTGTTCTACATGGTTATATGTCTATGCGTTTACGTGATATGTGTTCCTGAGCTTTAGTAGTAGTAGACGTGTGAGGTGAGATTCGAATATTTTGTGTTGAGTCTTGTGATGATGTATGTTGCATACATTGTCGTCTGGATCCCGTCATCCCCTACTTTCTCGTCAGGAAAAGAGAGACAAACGTCTTGCTGCCATCATCGCTAAAAGTGTAGCAAAGGCCGTGAGTGATGTTTATGAGAATGCCAGCAAATCGTTTGAGGAATCTAGAACCGAAGCTCCTAAAGCTACCGTGAAGACCTTCAGTTTCAAGCAATTCAAGTCGTGTGGGCCAAAAGAATTCACTGGCGAATGAGGTCCTACTGCACTATTCCACTGGTTTGATTCCATTAAGGTTACTCTGTGACAGAGCGGTTGCCCTGATGACCTCCGTACTCTGAATGCTACCGGCGTTTTCCAGTCCCGTGCACTAGACTGGTGGACGGCCGAGAGGAACAAGCGAGGGAACGATGCAGCCTACGGTCTGTCGTGGGACGAGCTCAAGGAAGTTATGCTAGAGGAATTATGCCCTCCTCACGAACGTCAAAAGCTAGAAGATGAATTTTGGCACATACAGCAAAAGGATGGTGACAATGCTGGTCTCAATGCTCGTTTCAAACAGCTCAACATTATCTGTCCCGACCAAGTCAAGACTCCAGATATGGCAATCAAGAAATACATCCGAGCTCTGCCCGACTGGGTTACTGATTTCGTGCAAGCGGCTAAGACTACGACGATCGAGGAAACTTATCTACAGGCCGCTGAAATCAACGACAAGCGGGTTAAGGCTGGTGTCTGGGATAAGACTTCGAAGCATCTGCATCAAGCTGCCGCTACCGCACCAACTGCTGAACCCACCTCATCGAGTAACAAGAGGAAAAACAAGAGAAATAGCAGCTCCAGCAACAAGAACTGTGCGATCACTGCTGCACCAATTCAAGCCGTACCAGCTCAACAGCGCCAAGTGGCAGCGCCTGTGGCCAATGCACCTCTTGCCAAGCGTGCATACACTGGGCCACATCCGCTCTGCCCTACTTGTACCTACCATCACCCGACTACCATTGCTTGCCGTTTTTGTGCTCACTGCAACGTATACGGTCATTTTACTGCCAACTGCCGCATTCGACAAGCTCCTGCTCATCAAGCTCTACTCACCGCCCCACAGGGTCAACAAGCTCCTCCGGCATCCGCAGTCAAAGCCAGAGCCTGCTTCGCATGTGGCGATCCTAACCATTTCGCCAACATGTGCCCAAACAGGGTCGTGAAATAAGAGCCCCAGCAGCAACAGCCTCAACAGCAGCAGCAACACCAGCAACAACAGCAGCAACAGCAACAACAGGCCGCACGCGCCAGAACTTTCAACATCAACGTGCGCCAAGCCCATGCCGACAACAACATGGTTAATGGTATGTTCCTTGTGAATGGTATTTATGCATCATGTTTGTTTGATACTGGAGCCGATAATTGCTTTGTGTCGTTCGAATTCGAGAAGCTCCTTAGTCGTAAACGCTCCAAACTCTCTTCGACGTTCGATGTAGAAGTCGCTACTGGAAGAACTGTCGTCGTCAATTCCGTTATCCGTGATTGTACTCTTGAACTCAACAATCACATCTTCCCAATCGACCTCATTCCGATGCAACTCGGAAGTTTTGACGTCATAGTAGGCATGGACTTTCTACGCGAAAACCATGCTGAAGTTGTGTGCTATGATAAAATGATTCGATTCTCGCTCGCGAATGGTGATTTATTGTGTGTATATGGTGAAACTGCCTCGAAAGGGCTCAAGCTCATGTCTTGTGTCCAAGCTAGCAAGTATCTCCGCAAGGAATACAGGGCTTTCTTGGCTAACATTGTAGTAGCAGAGAAGGAAAAGAAAGAGAAGAAGGAAGTGAAAGACGTTCCTGTGGTTCGTAAATTTCCTCATGCGTTTCCTGATGATCTTCCAGGTTTGCCTCCAAGTCGTGATATCGACTTTCGTATCGATCTCATTCCTGGAGCAAATCCTGTTGCCAAAGCTCCTTATCGACTCGCGCCATCCGAAATGCGTGAACTCTCAAACCAACTCCAGGAATTACTTGAGAAAGGCTTCATTCGCCCGAGCACCTCTCCATGGGGCGCTCCAGTCCTGTTCGTCAAAAAGAAGGATGGGTCGTTCCGGATGTGCATCGCCTATCGGGAATTGAATAAGCTAACTATCAAGAAACGCTATCCCTTACCTCGCATCGACGACTTTTTGATCGGCTACAAGGCGCTACGTGCTTCTCAAAGATCGACTTACGTTCAGGATATCACCAGCTACGTAAACAAGAGGAGGATATACCCAAAACCGCGTTTCGCACCCGGTACGACCATTACAAATTCGTTGTTATGCCTTTTGGCTTAACCAACGCGCCAGCAGTTTTCATGGATCTGATGAATCGCGTGTGTAAACCATATCTCGACCATTTCGTCATCGGATTCATCGACGACGTCTTGATCTATTCCAAATCGAAGGCCGAACACGCACAACATCTTCGTTTGGTTCTCGAGTTACTCCAGGGGAACCAACTCTATGCCAAGTTCTCCAAGTGCGAATTCTGGTTGGAGGAAGTTCAGTTTCTGGGTCACATTGTTAATAGTCAAGGCATTCACGTTGATCCTGCGAAGATTGAAGCTGTTAAGAGTTGGATTACCCCTAAGAACCCCGTCTGAGGTCCGTTCTTTCCTCGGACTAGCGGGCTATTATCGACGATTTATCGAAGGATTCTCGAAGATTGCTGTGCCGCTTACCTCTCTCACGCATAAAGATCAGCCTTTTGTCTGGGGAACCAAATAAGAGACTGCCTTTCAAACCCTCAAGTATAAGCGTTGCAATGCTCATGTTCTCACATTGCCCGACGGAAACGACGATTTCATTGTCTACTGTGATGCTTCCAACCTTGGTCTCGGTTGTGTCCTCATGCAACGGAACAAGGTTATAGCTTACGTGTCTCGTCAGCTCAAAATCCACGAGAAGAACTATACAACCCATGATCTCGAGCTAGGCGCGGTTGTTTTTGCATTAAAGATTTGGCGCCACTACCTGTATGGTACCAAGTGTACGATCTTCACCGATCATAGAAGCCTACAACATATCTTTAATCAGAAGGAACTTAATATGCGTCAACGCCGATGGGTAGAACTTCTCAGCGATTACGACTGTGAGATTCGTTATCACCCAGGCAAAGCGAATGTTGTTGCCGACGCACTCAGCAGACGGAGTTATCTGCTTAGCACTCGTAATGTTCAAGCCCAACACGATCTCGAAACCCTTATTCGTGAAGCCCAACATGCGTGTTTTAACGAACGCAAGCTGAAGAGGGAACAAATCTACCACGATGGAGCCCAGCTTGTGAGCAAATCCAATGGGATATTCCACTTCCTGGACCGAATCTGGATCCCTAAGCGGACCAATTTGTGACAAATCCTGATGGACGAAGCCCACAATCCCATTATTCTATTCACCCCGGTGCTGACAAGATGTACCAAGATCTTCGCTACAGGTACTGGTGGCCCGGCATGAAAAGGGATATTGCCCTCTACGTTGGAAAATGCCTAACTTGTGCAAGAGTTAAGGCTGAACATCAAAGACCCTCTGGCTTACTCGAACAACCACCAATTGCTATGTGGAAGTGGGAAAGTATAGCTATGGATTTCGTAATGAAGCTTCCGCACACGTCATCAGGTCACGACAGCATTTGGGATGTGGTTGACCGTTTGACTAAATCAGCTCACTTTCTGCCGATACGAGAAGACTACAAGGTAGAACGATTAGCCCGAATCTACACCGATGAGATCATTTGTAATCACGGGACGCCTCGTGACATCATCTCTGATCGTGATGCTCGGTTTACCTCACGACTGTGGGAAACGTTTCAAACGGCACTCGGTACATCGCTTAATCTAAGTACCGCTTTCCACCCTCAAACCGACGGTCAGACTGAAAGAACGATTCGTACTCTTGAAGACATGCTCCGTTCGTGTGTCTTGGACTTTGGTGGTAATTGGGATAAATACCTGCCGTTAGTCGAATTCTCGTATAACAACAGCTACCATTCTAGCACCCAAATGGCACCATTCGAAGCATTATACGGAAGAAGATGTCGATCGCCTATTGTGTGGCACGAGATCGGTCACTCGCAATTAACCGGTCCTGAGCTATTACAAGAAACGACAGACAAAATTTTCCAAATCCGAGACAACCTGGTAAAAGCCCGGGATCGACAGAAAAGTTACGCCGATAAGAAGCGCAAGCCCCGTGAATTTGACGTTGGGGACCACGTACTCCTAAAGGTATCACCTTGGAAGGGTGTGGTCCGATTCGGAAAAAAGGGAAAACTCGCGCCTCGATACGTTGGACCTTTTAAGATTCTGGAAAGGATCGGAAAAGTTGCCTACAGACTCGAACTACCAGAGGAACTAAGTAATGTCCACCCGACTTTCCATGTGTCAAACCTCCGAAAGTGCCTAGCCGACCACGACTTACATGCCTTTCTAGATGACCTGCAAGTAAACGAAACATTACACTTCATGGAGAAGCCGATCGAAATCATGGATCGCCAAACCAAGCAGCTCTGACGCTCTCACATTCCTATTGTGAAAGTTCGATGGGAAGGCAAACGATGTGACACCCCAGGAAAATCAGGAAAACAACGCAACTTAACTAGCTTCCTCAGTAACCACGCGAAAATTTCGGGACGAAATTCTCTTAACAGGGGGATAATGTGACAACCCTCAAAAATTACATGTATTCCGTACAACTTATTAAATGATAATTAAAGTACTTGATGACTGTGCTGAATCATTTAACTGCACTCTGATTACTGTGATATACTTACATGTGTTTGTTAACGTACTTGGCTTGTGCAAAAAACTTGACTAAATGGTCCTGAATATTTTCCTATGTGTTAGGAATTAATTGTGTTACAAAAATATATGTATAAGACGCCTTACGGAACAATTTAACAACTTAACGGAACAGTATCCGATCGAACAACCGGACATTACCCGGGACACCAAATATTTACCAAATACATTGTGTTATTATTTTTGGCTAGTCATGATCCCCGTTGGTCATAACACCCATTGAAAACCTAATAACTAGTAGATACCATCACATTACTTGGATTCTAACTAGTAATTGCACCTTGGTTGAAATTTTGCAAACAAGACCCCCCCCCCCCAACCGAATTTTTGGTCCATGTGGACCCACCAAATATACTTGCCATACTTCCTATCTTCCCATAGATTATATTTCAATTCTTTATTAGATTGTTGCTTCCAAATCTAACCAAAATATGTGAAGATGATTATAAGGCATGGCCATGAGATCTTACAATCAATTCAAGTCTTACACACTCTCACATTACTACTCCCTCTCTCTCATTCGGTTTCCCCCAAAACCGAAATCCATCACCACCACTATCATCATCCATCTCTTCCATTTTTACAAGTTCCATTCAAGTTTGAAGGTGATCTATGGAGGTGGCAACTTGAAGGACTTTCTATGGAGCTTGTTCTAGTCTTTTTCACCATCATATTCTCAATAGATTCTACCCTAGCTATAAGCTAGTAGTAAGTCCTTTGTTACACTCTTGTTAATTTTGTTTCATCTCGTTTCTATGATCAAAGGGTGTAGTATGTTTAAAATCACTAAAGTGTCAAGAACAAATAGATAAATATTAAAAGTTTACTTATGATTGATACATAAAGATGAAAACTTGTTGGTTTAAGGTTAGTTAATGCATATATGATGTTTGATCGTCAAACTTTTGATAAACCCGTTGTTCGGACACTTGTTAATACGTTTAGTAACATTTAAACCACAAAACAGCAAGCTGAGTAATGATTTCCAGCCGACTTCATCAGGCTGTAAACAGGCCATAAATTCAACTAAAAACCGATATTTTGAATCTAAAATATGTTATTATGAAATACGGTTCTAATGGCACCAGAATCATAATTTTTGGACTCCGTTTACTATTTTTAAAGTGTTAATTTGTAACAGCAACTTAAGCTGAATTTTGAGAGCAATAAATGGGTGTTATACTTTCGGTCATAACCTGAGTTTTGTGATGAATCGGACCATGAAATTTGTACAGTAGATGACAACCGATGCATTTGTAATTACCCCACTGGAATTTCGTAAATCGGACACTCGATGAATTTTTAATAAATTGTTCCGTGGCCTGTGGTCAGAAAATACATAAATCTGAGTTCAGTTCGGAATATGAATTTTTATAAAATATTGGTAATGAACCGGACCCCGATATTTTTACACAATAAAATATGGAACGTTTAAGACATCCTGTAAAAATTTGGGAATTTTTGTAATAATTTAACTATTTTATTTAAAGGTCCGAAAAACAGCCGGTTTTGAATATTAATGCTGAATTGACATAAGTTGTGACTTGCGTGTCTAAATGTCGAGTATGCTATCAGTGAATGATTTAACATGTATTATGTGTTACGTGCAATATCGTATGTTTGTTTATGAGTGGGGAATGGATGGGAAGTTTATATGGGCATAAATCATTAAAGTGTGTACCTGTTATGTGGACGAAGTAATGTGCAAATAAACCATACGTAGGATACGTGTTATGCATGAGAAACTGATTGTTATCCGTACCTTATTAGGACGTGATTGACCGACCTTGACTGTTAACTATATTTGAGAACCTAACCGAGCAAACCGAGGTGAGTTCACACTCTTTCTAAGGCATGGGATTCCCAGGGGTTGGGAATGGGATTGAATAACTACTTGTACTATCATTACTATTAAACTACTTTTTAATGTCCTCGGATTGAAGGGCACGTACGTAAAACCTACGTACACTCATACTTACTACTGTCCTCGGATTGAAGGGCACGTACGTAAAACCTACGTACACGATCATAAGACCATCAACTCTATCACTTTAAGTCCCTCATTTATCGACTTAATCGCCGAGGCCTATGGCGAGCGGGTCATTAGTTAATAGCGCTATTAGGTTTAACAAACCTCACACCGTGCCAGTCGGACGGGCGTGTACTAATGGACTTAGGGCACCTCTTATATTTTCGTAGCAGTCGATACGCGTGGTCTAGTAACACATGGGAAACCCCCACTAATCTTCGCAAACATGTCAGAAAGATCGCGATGCAAACTTATACGATACATGGTTTTTCAAAACGAACAGATGATTTACGAAACGAATGCTATAACTAAACAACCAACTGTGAATTCACTCAACTTTGTTGTTGACTCGTTGTTACATGCCTTACAGGTCGCTAAACATTTGGAGCTTGCACGAGGAAGGAGTCGTTGTGGTGTGCGAACGGTTATGTCCAGTGTTTAATGTTTAAAACATTATGAACTTATTAAACCTATGTGTTGGAGTTTAAACTTATGAACTGCGAACTTACGCTTTGAACTTTACGTTTATGCTTCCGCTGTCTAAATTAAAAACTTGGTTAACTAGCTTTTGGTCACCAATCGTATTGGGGTTGTCTTTATTTACTTAAGTACGTTGTTCAGTATGATTGGTGGCTCGATCACGTCACGCCTCCAAGCGGAGGAACTCCGCATGGTGGATTTTGGGGGTGTGACAGATTGGTATCAGAGGCATTGGTTATAGTGAACTTGGTTTTAAAAAGGGAAAAGCTTTTTGATAAAACCAGACTATAACCTGTACAGTGATCAACGATCCACAACGACGCTTCGCTCCACGTGCAAGACTCGACACCATAAGCGGTATGATTTATGTTATATTGTCGGTTAGGTAGTTCTCACTGTGCATTAGATAATGTGATAATTGCTATTTGAACCATGTGTGCTTACTCTCTACTATCGTCCCACACTTACGCACTTTCGCGACACTTTTTCACCTATGTTATTTCGTTGTGAAGATCATGGGTGGACGTTTGAACCTAACTCAAGCCCAGCTGACGGCTTTGATCAACGAACGAGTTACTGAGGCACTCGCAGCTGTCCCTGCAGGAGGTATAACCTGCCATATCAACCCACCTTAGGATGTTTAGATCCTACCTTCGCAAACCAACCCTCGTGCTTAACTTTGTCTCTTATTCTCGCGCAACAGGTCAACATGCTCAGCCTCCTGTGTGCACGTTCAAGACGTTCATGGACTGCCGACCTACCACTTTCAGTGGCACCGAAGGAGCAGTGGGCCTTCTTCACTGGTTTGAAAAGCTCGAGTCAGTTTTCGAGATGTGCGAATGCCCCGAAGACCGTAGGGTGAAATATGCTACCGGAACACTTGAAGGAGCTGCGTCAACCTGGTGGAAGGCACAGGTTCAACTACTAGGACTGGCAGTTGCTAATGCCACACCCTGGAATGGTTTCAAAGAGCTGATCAAGGAGGAGTACTGTAGTCGGGATGACATCCACAAGCTAGAAGTGGAATTTTACAATCTGAAGATGACGGGGTCTGAGATTGAGGCATATACTAAGAGGTCAAACGAGCTGGCCATCCTGTGTCCAACTATGGTGGACCCTCCCATCAAACGTATTGAGCTGTACCTCAAGGGCCTAGTACCAGAGATTCAAAGTCACGTAACTTCAGCCAATCTGGGTACCATTCAGCAAATTATCAAGTTGGCTCATCGTCTCACCGACCAGGCGGTGGAGCAAAACAGGCTACCCAAACGTATCAGTGCCACAGCTACTTCTGATGCACCTACCGACAACAAGCGAAAATGGGATGGAAACTCCAGTAAGGGTTCTGCTTCGGTTCAGTCTCAGCAGAGAAAGACTGATGGCTACCAGAGTCCTGGTCAGTAATCCTCCGGTAATCAAGGACAGGGTGGGTATCGAGGAAACCACCCGAAGTGCAACAAATGTAACAGACACCATAGTGGTCAATGCAACAAAGGGCGTTGTCAGAGGTGTCTCAAGATGGGTCACGAAGCCAAGGATTGCAGGAGCTCACGGCCTGCAAATCAGAATCGCCAGCAGCAACAACAAGCACCGCAGAATCAGCAACAGCAACAGGGCAACAGGGGATGCTTTCAGTGTGGCGCTGAAGGCCACTTTAAGAAGAACTGTCCCCAGCTTAACCAAAATTAGAACAACAACAACAACCAGGGAAACGGGAACAACAATGGAGGTAACAACGGGGGTAACAACAATGGTAATGGAGCAAGAGGTCGTGCTTTCGTGATTGGTCAGGGTGATGCAAGGAACGATCCCAACGTTGTGATGGGTAAGTTTCTTCTGGATGACTTCTTTGTTACTGTTTTATTCGATTCGGGTGCCGATACTAGTTATGTGTCCTTAAAAGTTAGCCAAATGCTTAAGCACACTCCAACACTTTTGAACACCAAACACGCGGTAGAGCTAGCAAATGGTAAAAGTCTTGAAGCCACACACGTAGTTAAAGGTTGTAACCTGGTCTTAGCTGGTCATATTTTCCCTATCGATCTTATTCCTATCACACTTGGTAGTTTCGACGTTGTTATTGGGATGGATTGGCTATCTCATCACCAAGCGAAGATTGTTTGCAAGGAGAAAATCGTCCGCATTCCTCGTTCTGATAAAGAACCGATCGTGATTCGTGGCGACAAGAGTGGTGCTGTCGAAGGCATCATCTCTTTCCTTAAGGCCCAGAAATGTTTGCGAAAGGGCCACACTGCCATTCTGGCACTCGTTACTGACACATCCACGGAAGAGAAGAGAATTGAAGGCATTCCTATAGTACGCGATTTTCCCGAGGTATTTCCTGAGGAATTACCTGGTCTTCCGCCTCACCGCCAAGTTGAATTCCAAATCGAGCTAGCTCCTGGAGCAGCACCAGTAGCTCCAGCACCATATCGTCTAGCTCCATCAGAACTCGAAGAACTGTCCACACAACTACAAGAACTCTTGGAAAAGGGTTTTATACGTCCTAGCTCTTCGCCCTGGGGAGCTCCAGTCTTGTTCGTAAAGAAGAAAGATGGTACTTTCAGAATGTGTATTGACTATCGCGAACTTAACAAAGTGACTGTAAAGAATCGTTATCCTCTTCCACGTATTGACGACTTGTTCGACCAGTTGCAAGGGTCAAACTATTACTCCAAGATTGATTTGAGATCGGGATACCATCAGCTGAGGGTCCGAGATGAGGACGTCTCCAAAACAGCATTCGGAACTCGTTACGGCCATTACGAGTTCCTGGTTATGCCATTCGGGCTGACGAATGCACCAGCGGTCTTCATGGATCTCATGAACCGAGTGTGCAAGCCTTACCTGGATAAGTTCGTTATTGTGTTCATCGACGATATCCTGATCTATTCTAAGAGTCAGGAGGAACACGAGCAGCATCTACGAGTTATGTTGGAACTTCTTCGAAAAGAGCAATTGTATGCCAAGTTTTCAAAATGTGACTTCTGGCTTTGCGAAGTCCACTTTCTAGGCCATGTGGTAAACAAGGATGGGATTCATGTTGATCCATCCAAGGTTGACTCAATCAAGAACTGGCCTGCACCCCGCACACCAACAGAAATCCGCCAATTCTTGGGTTTGGCAGGATATTACAGGAGATTTATCAAAGATTTCTCCAAGATTGCGCAACCTCTCACTTCACTGACTCAGAAGGGTGTCATCTATCGTTGGGGTGATGCACAAGAGTCCGCATTTCATCATCTAAAGGATAGACTTTGTAGCGCGCCTATCCTCTCATTGCCCGAAGGCACCGATGATTTCGTGGTTTATTGCGACGCTTCCATCCAAGGACTTGGTTGCGTATTGATGCAACGTGACAAGGTCATTGCCTACGCATCGCGCCAACTTAAAGTTCACGAAAGAAACTACACTACCCACGATCTGGAGCTGGGAGCAGTTGTTTTCGCGCTTAAGATATGGAGACATTACCTGTACGGTACCAAGTGCACCATTTACACCGATCACAGGAGTCTCGAGCATATCTTCAAGCAAAAGGAGTTGAACATGCGTCAACGCCGATGGGTTGAGCTCTTGAACGATTATGAATGCGCAATCAAGTATCATCCGGGCAAAGCCAATGTTGTGGCCGACGCCCTCAGTCGAAAGGATACCATACCTAGGCGTGTACGTTCTCTACAGCTTACCATCCAATCTAACCTTCCCGCTCAGATTCGCGATGCTCAGGTTGAAGCATTGAAAACAGAGAACATCAGGGCTGAGTCCCTAGGAGGATCGAGGCAGCGGCTAGAACAAAAGGAAGACGGCGCCTACTATGTAACAGGACGTATTTGGGTTCCACTCTATGGCAACTTACGCGAGCTTGTGATGGATGAAGCACATAAGTCTCGTTATTCAGTACATCCTGGTTCGGATAAAATGTACCACGACTTAAAGACCACATACTGGTGACCTGGCATGAAAGCCCACATAGCAACCTACGTCAGCAAGTGCTTGACTTGTGCGAGAGTCAAGTCGGAATATCAGAAACCAGTAGGCCTACTTCAACAACCGGAGATCCCGAAATGGAAATGGGAGCAAATTTCCATGGATTTCGTTACCGGCCTGCCCAGATCTCAACGCGGAAACGATACCATTTGGGTGATCGTAGATCGACTGACCAAGTCTGCACATTTTCTGGCTATCAAAGAAACGGATAAGTTTTCTACTCTTGCAGACATTTACCTAAAGGAAGTGGTATCAAGGCACGGAGTGCCAACCTCTATTATATCTGATCGTGACGCACGTTTTACTTCTGAACTGTGGCAAGCAATGCACAAGTCCTTTGGCTCACGTTTAGATATGAGCACCGCTTATCACCCGCAGACGGATGGGCAATCTGAACGCACCATCCAAACCCTTGAAGACATGCTTAGGGCATGTGTAATCGATTTTGGTAATGGCTGGGAAAGGCACCTCCCGCTGGTGGAGTTTTCGTACAACAACAGCTACCACACCAGCATCCAAGCCGCTCCGTTTGAGGCATTGTACGGACACAAATGCCGATCACCTCTCTGTTGGGCAGAAGTTGGTGATAGCCAAATCACTGGCCCAGAACTAGTGGTAGATACCACCGAGAAAATTGCTCTGATACGACAGCGAATGGCGGCAGCTCGTGACTGTCAGAAAAGCCATGCTGATAAGGGAAGAAAACCACTCGAGCTCCAGGTTGGGGATCGAGTGCTACTCAAAGTCTCACTTGGAAAGGTGTAGTCCGCTTTAGCAAACGAGGCAAACTCAATCCGCGTTATGTCGGACCGTTCGAAGTCATTGAGAAAATTGGCAAAGTCGCCTACAGGTTGGATCTACCTGAAGAACTCAGCGGAGTTCACAATGTTTTCCATGTGTCGAATCTGAAGAAGTGTCTGTCAGATGAGACCCTCATAGTTCCTCTGAAGGAACTCACTATCGACGACCAGCTGCGATTCGTCGAGGAACCTGTAGAGATTACGGATCGAGATGTTAAGATCCTCAAGCATACCAGGATACATCTGGTTCGAGTTCGTTGGAATGCTCGTCGTGGCCCTGAGTATACCTGGGAACGAGAAGACCAAATGAAACTCAAGTATCCCCAACTATTTAAGAAAAACACAACCACTACTGAGGCTGAAGCTACTGCAGAATTTCGGGACAAAATTCCAAATCAACGGGGGGATGATGTGACACCCCAGGAAAATCAGGAAAACAACGCAACTTAACTAGCTTCCTCAGTAACCACGCGCTAAATTTCGTGACGAAATTCTCTTAACAGGGGGAGAATGTGACAACCCTAAAAAATTACATGTATTCCGTACAACTTATTAAATGATAATTAAAGTACTTGATGACTGTGCTGAATCATTTAACTGATCTCTGATTACTGTGATATACTTACATGTGTTTGTTAACGTACTTGGCTTGTGCAAAAAACTTGACTAAATGGTCCTGAATATTTTCCTATGTGTGAGGAATTAATTGTGTTACAAAAATATATGTATAAGACGCCTTACGGAACAATTTAACAACTTAACGGAACAGTATCCGATCGAACAACCGGACATTACCCGGGACACCAAATATTTACCAAATACATTGTGTTATTATTTTTGGCTAGTCATGATCCCCGTTGGTCATAACACCCATTGAAAACCTAATAACTAGTAGATACCATCACATTACTTGGATTCTAACTAGTAATTGCACCTTGGTTGAAATTTTGCAAACAAGACCCCCCCCCCCCCCAACCGAATTTTTGGTCCATGTGGACCCACCAAATATACTTGCCATACTTCCTATCTTCCCATAGATTATATTTCAATTCTTTATTAGATTGTTGCTTCCAAATCTAACCAAAATATGTGAAGATGATTATAAGGCATGGCCATGAGATCTTACAATCAATTCAAGTCTTACACACTCTCACATTACTACTCCCTCTCTCTCATTCGGTTTCCCCCAAAACCGAAATCCATCACCACCACTATCATCATCCATCTCTTCCATTTTTACAAGTTCCATTCAAGTTTGAAGGTGATCTATGGAGGTGGCAACTTGAAGGACTTTCTAAGGAGCTTGTTCTAGTCTTTTTCACCATCATATTCTCAATAGATTCTACCCTAGCTATAAGCTAGTAGTAAGTCCTTTGTTACACTCTTGTTAATTTTGTTTCATCTCGTTTCTATGATCAAAGGGTGTAGTATGTTTAAAATCACTAAAGTGTCAAGAACAAATAGATAAATATTAAAAGTTTACTTATGATTGATACATAAAGATGAAAACTTGTTGGTTTAAGGTTAGTTAATGCATATATGATGTTTGATCGTCAAACGTTTGATAAACCCGTTGTTCGGACACTTGTTAATACGTTTAGTAACATTTAAACCACAAAACAGCAAGCTGAGTAATGATTTCCAGCCGACTTCATCAGGCTGTAAACAGGCCATAAATTCAACGAAAAACCGATATTTTGAATCTAAAATATGTTATTATGAAATACGGTTCTAATGGCACCGGAATCATAATTTTTGGACTCCGTTTACTATTTTTAAAGTGTTAATTTGTAACAGCAACTTAAGCTGAATTTTGACAGCAATAAATGGGTGTTATACTTTCGGTCATAACCTGAGTTTTGTGATGAATCGGACCATGAAATTTGTACAGTAGATGACAACCGATGCATTTGTAATTGCCCCACTGGAATTTCGTAAATCGGACACTCGATGAATTTTTAATAAATTGTTCCGTGGACTGTGGTCAGAACATACATAAATCTGAGTTCAGTTCGGAATATGAATTTTTATAAAATATTGGTAATGAAACGGACGATATTTTTACACAATAAAATATGGAACGTTTAAGACGTCCTGTAAAAATTTGGGAATTTTTGGAATAATTTAACTATTTTATTTAAAGGTCCGAAAAACAGCCGGTTTTGAATATTAATGCTGAATTGACATAAGTTGTGACTTGCGTGTCTAAATGTCAAGTATGCTATCAGTGAATGATTTAACATGTATTATGTGTTACGTGCAATATCGTATGTTTGTTTATGAGTGGGGAATGGATGGGAAGTTTATATGGGCATAAATCGTTAAAGTGTGTACCTGTTATGTGGACGAAGTAATGTGCAAATAAACCATACGTAGGATACGTGTTATGCATGAGAAACTGATTGTTATCCGTACCTTATTAGGACGTGATTGACCGACCTTGACTGTTAACTATATTTGAGAACCTAACCGAGCAAACCGAGGTGAGTTCACACTCTTTCTAAGGCATGGGATTCCCAGGGGTTGGGAATGGGATTGAATAACTACTTGTGCTATCATTACTATTAAACTACTTTTTACTGTCCTCGGATTGAAGGGCACGTACGTAAAACCTACGTACACTCATACTTACTACTGTCCTCGGATTGAAGGGCATGTACGTAAAACCTACGTACACGATCATAAGACCATCAACTCTATCACTTTAAGTCACTCATTTATCGACTTAATCGCCGAGGCCTATGGCGAGCGGGTCATTAGTTAATAGCGCTATTAGGTTTAACAAACCTCACACTGTGCCAGTCGAACGGGCGTGTACTAATGGACTATGGGCAAAGGGTCAATGCTGATAGACATTAACTTAGGGCACCTCTTATATTTTCGTAGCAGTCGATACGCGTGGTCTAGTAACACATGGGAAACCCCCACTAATCTTCGCAAACATGTCAGAAAGACCGCGATGCAAACTTATACGATACATGGTTTTTCAAAACGAACAGATGATTTACGAAACGAATGCTATAACTAAACAACCAACTGTGAATTCACTCAACTTTGTTGTTGACTCGTTGTTACATGCCTTACAGGTCGCTAAACATTTGGAGCTTGCACGAGGAAGGAGTCGTTGTGGTGTGCGGACGGTTATGTCCAGTGTTTAATGTTTAAAACATTATGAACTTATTAAACCTATGTGTTGGACTTTAAACTTATGAACTGCGAACTTACGTTTTGAACTTTACGTTTATGCTTCCGCTGTCTAAATTAAAAACTTGGTTAACTAGCTTTTGGTCACCAATCGTATTGGGGTTGTCTTTATTTACTTAAGTACGTTGTTCAGTATGATTGGTGGCTCGATCCTGGTCACGTCACGCCTCCAAGCAGTGGAACTCCGCATGGTGGATTTTGGGGGTGTGACAAACGAGGCGCAGAGTTCACTTGGGAACTCGAAAGCGACATGAAGGCGAAGTGCCCATAATTGTTTAAAGAGAGAAACTAGAAAGAGAAAGTGACATCGTGATTCAGGTGCTTTGTACGATTTCATATCAATCAATAGAATCACCGATTATATTACGTTCTCGTGTGTTTGGTCACGTTCTCGTACGATTTCTTATGCACTTCACACGTTCGGTTCGCAATCGTTTCGGAGTCAAAACCGGCCTGATCAGAAAGTTTTCAAACGTGATTCACGATGTGGTACGACTTACAGCTTAATTTCGGGACGAAATTCCCTAAACAAGGGGAGGCTGTAACACCCCGTGTTTCCACAGGTCAAAGTCAAAGTCAAGGTCAAAGTCAACGACCGATTGTACGAATTTGACTTATAGAAATTTCTTTATTTTAATTGTATTATGTGGAGTAAGTGTTGTTAATTGCAAGAATCGATATGTGTTAATCGATATCTAATCAACTCGCGACTGTGAATTATAGGAAGTAACAATGCGATAAAGTTAACTAGTCGATAATCAAGCTGAGCTACTCAACATCGAATCGTGATACGAACCGCAACTCGACTTAATATGGTTATTATACGTGTGTGTGTGCCTTATGTGTTACTTGTGCATGTTATATATATGTGTGTTGTGGAAATCAAGCGAGCCCAATCGAAACTCAAAACGTAATCGAACTCGAACCCGAATAAAAAATCGAACTATGATAATTTGTGGTTAGGACTGAAAGTAATTTGACTATGAAACCCTATCGTGATGAGCCGCTCACAATCGAAATCGAAACATCAAAAATCGTCACGTCAAACATCGAACCAAGTGCCATCCGACCGGATAGCCATCCGACCGGATAGCCACTGCGCTACACAACAGACGCCATCCGACCAGGATGTCATCCGACCGGATAAGCCATCCTAGCGGTACGCCATCCGATCGGATAACCCTTTCCTCTTTTGGAATCCTATAAATACCCCTGTCATTGTCATTCTTTCCATGTCTGGAAACACTCTGTCCAAACCATTTGTGCTCCCCACCTTTTCTTCGATTTCTCTTAATCCAGGTAAGATTTCGTCCTAAATCTTGTACTTTCTTGATCTACACGCACTCCTACACCTTTCTATCTTTTAAATCTTAACTTTTAACCGTGAAATCACTAGATTTCGGGTGTTCTAGGGTGACGTCATCATGTGTTCCTCAAGAACTTAATGTTTTGACTTCAATCCGCCAAGAACAACCGAGATCTAACTGATTTCCACGCAAACATACAAAGATCTTGTAAATATCTCAACACAAGAATGGTGAAAAAGGATTGAAGGACGGTCTCTAACCTTCTTTCAACTCTTTTACACTCATTACACTCAAAACCGATAGAATCGGACCCGGTTCTAGTCTTCTACTCTATCATAGTGTCGTACTAGCTCAAGATCCGGATTCTACCCATGAGACTACCGATTTCGGGTTAGTCAAGAACAACCACCTCAAGCCGGTAACCGACCGGACTAGGGTGATTCTTGGTCAGGTTGGTCACTTGGGTCGAAACGGAGTCTTATTGGTTAACACGTTATCAAAGTGTCTCGACATAATGGCAAACCATCAAAACTACCAAGTGTAGGACGAACGGAACAACCATAACGGATTGCTATCCGACCGGATTACAATCCGATCTTGCCATCCGAACGGATCACACTTGGGTCCCACACTTAAACAATTTTAACTGAAGTTTGAGTATCGAACGAATTGCAATCCGATCGGACGACCATCTGACTGGATTACTCTTCGGATCATGAGATACTAAGACTTCAAAGACTTGAACAATTTTCAACATGTTCAATATCAAGGTTGCCATCCGATCGGATTGCCATCCGATCGAATGACACTTCTGTCATGAACTTGCCTTCAGTAAGTAACCTCATCACTAAGTCGCCATCCGACCGGACCACTGTCCGACCGGATGACCATCCGAACAGATTGTCATCCGCACGACCAGTCATCCGATCGACCGACTTGAAGGATAGAGATACTTCCGTGTTTTCAAAATACTACAATGAAAACTTCAAAAGACAAGCCATCATACACCAACACATTCTCCTCATAGGAAGAAACAATCCACTCGAATCGTCATTCGACCGGACAAGCTGTCCGACCAGATGACCACCCGAACGGATTGTTACCCGCATGGATTGTTGTCCGATCGGATTACCATCCGATCGAACCACTATCCGACCCTTTCACACTTTGTGACGTTTTACGCATCACTTATCGTTATACAATCTAATCTACTCAGGCTAATCTTACTCGCTAAGCGATCCCTTCAATCCATCAATCGCTGTGAGTATACTCGATCCCTTTTTGCTTTAAGCACTTTTGGGTGTTACATACGTTACGAATATTCAAACTACAACAATCACACTACTCAATACTATTTGAACGCTAACCGTTAATGCATGTTATACGTGGCTTGTGAATGCTTGTTTGTTATGTTTACACATGGAATGTTGTCTACCTGCCTTAGCAACGATAGTACTATAGGTTGGACTCAGCACCCGTTTACACGGGGGTTGTTAAGGATCATTACTTGCATGGATTACGGTGGTAATCATGTATTGCAAACTGCCTCGGGCAGTCAAACCGCAGTCATTGGTATCGATGGATCTATGTCGATAACTAACGTGCTTCATTTCACTATGTGTACGTGCTGGTTATGCGTAAATGAATTCAAACTTTATATGCTATTATCAAACTTGTATGCTCACCTTTACATTATATGTATTGACTTTTATTTTAACGTATGTGACAGGTGCTTAGGACGCACACTTGGTAGGAATTTGAAGCTAGAATAAAGCTTTAGAGCCCAACAAATAGTTGTCTGTAGTGGTCAAACTAAGGGTCTCTAGAAGCAGATAAACAATTGCTGTCTATTTAAATTTGAGTTGTCGGAACAGAATTTAATTGCCTAGATTTTGTCTGTAATAATTGTTTGACTGTTTGAGATACGGTATGGGACGTATTATTTAACTTGAATAGTATTGATAATTGTTATGGAAACTTCTGGACAATCTGTTTCGCTCAGTGCCATGCCCCGATGATTCCGCCATCAGTTGGGGTGTGACATTATGTATGATGGTTTGACTTTTGAAGTTTTCATTGTAGCATTTTGAAAACAGAGAAGTTTCTTTCAATCCTTTTATCATCGAAGTGTCTAGATCTATGCGGAATCGTAGTGAAATCATGTGGAAATCCTTCAGATCTGAGTTATTCTTGGTGGAATGAGGTAAACATTTGAAGTTCATAAGAATTCCATGATTACCTCACCCTAGAACACCTCAAATCCATTGATTTCATGGTTAAAAGTTAAGATTCAAAGGTGAAAAAGATGAAGAAGTGTGTGTGGATCAAAGAAGTACAAGATTTGAGTTGTGAACTTATAAGAATCGCGAGGAATCGAGAGGAAAAGCCCCAAAAGCGTGCTGGTCGTGTGAGAGCTGTCACATCACTTGAACAGTGATGTGACAAGGGCTATTTATAGGTGAAGAGGAGGAAAGGTGGGAGAGTGCCATGGATCGGATGGCTGTCTGATCGGGTGGCAGTCCGATCGGGTGGCCACTCGATCGATCAGTCACTCGATCGGTGGTCTCCGGCGTGTTGCGTTTGATGTTTCGTTTAGTTCGTTAAGCGTCGTGATTGTTTGGTTACACATTTTCATACCCATATTCATATATTTATTATAAATAGTCACATAGGGTCGTATATACATATCTATATCTCAAATCCTGCGATAATCGAGTTACGCGTGCCTGCGAATGCGTTTTCTTGAGTATTGAGTTGCACTGCGACACATCACGGCTATCAAGGAGGGTAGAATTGGTCCTCACTTGACATCTTCGTGGTTGTCAGCAAGTGCCATGTGTTGTGATAGCGATAAAGTATGCGTAATATGCGAAAATACTGCGAAATAGCGATGTATGCGATATAGCTACATTATGATCTGAATCTCTGGTGCTAGGCGTAACGAGTGTAACGAGTAGTAACAACGCACGAACGTGCGGGTTGTTACACCTGGCTCTCTCGGGTTCTGGTGGAACAGTTGGGCCACCCCTAAAGCAAATCTACTTCTTTGGCGGGCGATAAATGGTAAGATTGCGTCTAAGGTTGGGCTGATTCGTAGGGGTGTGCTCATTGCGGACAGTAAATGCTCCCGATGAGGAATCTGTGACGAGGACCCGGATCACATCTTCGTTAACTGCCTTTGGTCTCAATGCATTTAGTGGAATATTTTGACTTGGGTGAAAATATCTTTTCCTAATGATATTAATAATCTGCCTAGTCTGATCTCCTACTTGATGTCGTGCCCGGGTAGCAAAAATTGGAAAAGGAAGATTTATACGATTTCTATGGCAACTATGTGGAAGATTTGGATAGCCAGGAACTTAAAAGTTTTCGAGGACCAATTCATTCCGATCTCAGCCTCGGTCGATCAAATAAAGGATGAAGTTTTTCTTTGGATGTGCAACCGCTCAAACGTTAAGCCACCTTCGTGGGAAAACTGGAGAGAGTTTATTATCATAGACATGTTGTAATCGTCTCTGTCTTTGTCTTTGGTTTTTGTTTTGTTCCTTGTTTTCGTTCTGTTTGTTTTCTCCAGTTTCTTGCTGGCTCTTTATATATATATATATATAAAGAGTGTTTGCCGATAAAAAAAAATATGAAAATTCTATTATGGGATTTCTACAAGAGTTATTGTAGCTAGGAGCAACAACCATATTCCTTGATCAGATTCTTGAGGTCCTCAAACTTTAAGTAAGTCATTTACCATTAGTATTCGTGCCGGTATTCTTAAAAATTATTTAAAATTCAGCCTTAGGTATCATTTGGTGGTCATTTGCAGATATGGTATTTATATGTGTTTTATGCATCTCCGATAGATAGGGCCGTTCCAACGTTTTTGGAGACCCTAACCGAACTACGAAGTAGGGGCGTAATTTCACCCATAAACTCTCCTCCAATCTCGATGGACCCGTCGCCATGGGTGATTACGGTTACTTTTTTCGTCTAGTTATAGTCGATAACCTAGAAATTGAAAGCAGGTTGCGAGGGAAGTGGGAACAATGACTGCGACTGTATTTTAGGGGCTTCAGGCCGCTTAATAATGATGCTTAAGTCGATGGTTGTTGTTATGTTGTAATAGCTAGAAATCAATGCGAAATGAGCTTTGAAACTGAGGTTTTTTTGCTAAACAATATTTACTCTAGTCTCTTTTAATGAAAAACTAGTTTAGTTTTGAAATAAACGTATATATTTGGGCCTAATACATATGCTATATATAAAAATTTTCTAAAAACTTAGAGGCCCTTATTTTTTGGTACCCTAGGCCTGTGTCTAATTTGACAAGCCTATAGAGCCGGCCATGCCGATTCTCCGACGAAACGGGTTACACATGTAGAATAAAAAAAGTCGCTTAATAGGAAGAGATTTAAAAGGTTCAAACTTAATTAAAGGTGTGGAAAAGTGTTTTTTCGTTAAGCTTTCTGAATTGATTTATAAAAGAAGTATCTTTCGAGTAAACTAATATGAATTTTTAACCATTGTAGGATTTGAGTGGTTTACATTTAGGTTAGAGGGTGTGGTATAAAGTCCGTAGGGGATTTATCACGCCATATAAGCGGCATCTCAAGGCTATGTCACATAGGGGGCTTTAAAGCCCCTTCCTTTAACTTGCATGTAATGGTTTAAAGCCCAATCATCATTACCTAATTATTTTTTAATTTATATATTTTATTTTTTTTAATTTATATGCCAATTTTATTTTAAACAAAATAAAAAACAAAATTTCATTAAAATAAATAAAACATTACAAACTCCTTAAAAATGCAAAGTTACTTAAAAAATAAACTACTTGAAAATAAAAAAGAAACTACATATATTTCGCTCGGATTGTTGCCTTACGAGCTTCTAAAATGACTCGGTCCTCTTCTGGTAGGTGCGAAAAGTCTTTCTTGAGAAACTTCATATCTTTCTGGATTTATTTCTCCATTCTAAGTTCTTGCTCCTTTTCCTTGATCGAGTGAAGCTTATTGAGTCTATTGTCGAACTCATCCAACCTTGACGGGCCATCCGATGGCGTTGAAGAAGACGTGTCTCGTGCTCGCGTTGCTGCCTTACTTCTATCCCTACCCTTCGGTCGTGGCAACTCTTGCGGTTCTTCAAAATCCTCGAACTCGTCGTTTATATTAATAGTAGTACGAGCATCAGACTCGGATGGTTCGATAGTCGATGTTGATTTGAACCGTTTTGACCTATGGGCTGTTGGGTCAAACAACGGTACAAGATGCCACTTGGGAGATTTGCGAAGAAGCTCCCACGAAGGTATCATCGTAAATGATGCCCATGATACAATCTATAGTTGTTGTAGGCGGCGATCATAATATCCACGTCGCTCGAACCGCTTCCTCTTCTATGATTGTTGACGAGATTATTGTGTATGTTGTTGAAGTTGCTAATCTTGGTCCGCATTGCAGTCCACTTGCCTGAAAATGAGTCGGCCGTACGATATTCACCACGACCCATTGCGGTGAAAAACTTCTCACGTACATGCCTCCAAAATACTTTTACATCTTGGTCGGTTGCTATAAAAATAACAAATATTTATAAATGTATATTTATAAAAATATATTTATAAAAAACTTTAAGGAGAGAAAAAATACCAACAATAGAATCCTCCGACACGTCGAGACATGCTTGTGAAAACGCAAGTTCTTCCCTAGGCGTCCACTTCTCAATCGTCTTAGGAGCACGTGCTTCGCTCTCACCCATCTTAGGTGGCATCGGATAATACCCAAGCTCACCCGTTCGCGGGTCTCTTCGGTAACGTTTTTCTTGCTCGTTGTTGAAATTGTTTGCTAAATTTTCCCAAAACGGATTGTTGGGATCCCACGGGTTTTGGTTGTTGGGAAACATTGTGTGAATATGAAAAAAAAAGTTAGTAAAAATTTTAGATGAAGAATAGACGAAGAAGAGATGAAAATTTGAGTAAATGGGTAGGTATTAATAGTATTAAAATAAAAAAATTTAAACTTAATTTAAAAAAAAAACGAACGTTGTGAAACGGTCTTGTTGACCAAACACCTCGAAACAGCCAATTTTTGCCCGTTAGTGAGCTGGCGAGGTGGGCATAGCGCCATATCGGTAAAGGGCACGAGGTGGGGTGAGGTAGGGTGCCATTGGGCGCTATTTTTGGTGATGTGGCAGGGTGGCGTGAGGCTACACCCCCTAGCCTTAGGTACAGAAGTTGCTTCATGGTATAACAGGCTCCCGGATTTAAGCTGGTTAGCACTGGACTAACACAAACTCTGCAATTAAATATTTGCTTCATCACTTTGGAATAATTTATAGTATTTGTAATAACCACCAAATGCCATTGTTTATCTCTACCAACACAAATGGTTTTGGGACAAGGAAATAAATGGAGGAAGAGTTAAAAAGAATGTTAACATCTTAACCGCTTTTTATGATTGATAATATTCTCATTCAGATTGGATAAAGTGATTTAGTTTAGATGATTTTTAAGGTATACCTACTTGATTGATGAATCTTTTTGTTGAATTTTGTTACTGGAAGGAGTGAAGGTATAGTGCCAGTATGGTGTAAATGTATAAATCTATATTATATATATTATATATATTACATCCACATCTTTTTTATGATCATATATATTTATTAAATAGCGTTTTAGGGTGTCACTAAATATTAATTAGAATGTGGTATGTTAAAATGATTCTGGGGTAACGATTATAACATTTTGGAAATAAATAGGAATGTGACATTTGTGCCTTTACAACCATTGTACAAATTCCAAACAATTTCGAATCCAATGAAATCTTGTATTTCATTTCCGGGATTGTATAAATACACGTGACATTTACACATTTCAATCCTTGTACAAATTCGAACTCTCAAAAGCTTTTTTGGAAGTTATACGTAAACTGATACGCAAATGTAATCAGTTTAACACAGAATACACTCCAGAACAAGGACATAAGCTAAACATACCTTAAATACCCTCTATACAACTTAGAAATAAGTTTTGAGGGGTTCGGTATGGCAAAAACATGCTTATTCAAGCTCAGGGACTATTTGCGTCAAACTGCGAAAGTCCGCCGATTCTCGTATTTTTTAATACGGAACATACAGTAGAAACTCGATAAATTAATACCCGATTATTTAATAAACTCTCTAAGATAATATTTTTTGCCGGTCCCGACTCGGGGATAGGGTGCTAAATTAATAATTCGCTAAAATTATAAGATAATACATTTTTGGTAATTTCTTTAGACCCCATATAAAATATAAATTAATAATTCCTTATATATAGCATATTACATGAATGATTTATGAAGGTTTCTTAAAAAATGACTCAATTGTCTTTTGTTTTTTGTTGAAATCAATTTCCCCTTGAATCTCGTCTCTAATTTTCCTTAGCATGGTAAGAACTTCTGGTGTTGTTTTCTCATAGCTCAACAAGAAATTGTTCAATGTGATTGCCGCTTTAATAGCTTCGTTTCGCGAAGGGGGCTCCATTGTAGAACTTTCGTCATCTTCTTCATCGATATCATCTTTATTAATTCCAATAACGCTTTCAATAATTTCTTCATCAGTCAACAACTGTGCAACTACGATTTCTTCCAATAACGCTTTTAATGTCCATAAAGTGATACATTGAACACAAGAAGCATATTAAGGTGGGAAATTGAAGGTTTCTTTCAAATTGGGTCGTTCATTTGATATACATGCATTGTATACAATAATTAAGTGGAAGCTTGAAAGGTGTTTGTAAACTAAGTATTCTACTATAAATTAATAAAATATTAATTAATATATAAATTAATAATTATTAATTTATCGATTAATTAATAACTCTTTTAATTAATAAATTTTGGTGGTCCCAAGTGTGTTATTTTATAGAGTTTCTACTGTATACGCACATCTAAAAATTTTTGTAATCATTAAAATCTTGTATTTTAATGATAAGAATGCAAAAACATCATTTGTTGCGTAATTTAGGTCGTTTTCGTGTTCATTGAGGCGTTCGTCGTAATTAAGCGAAAAACACGACCGTACAACCAAACGAACTGACATCCACGACATTTTCGGGCATAATTCAAGTCACATATGCTTTAACGTCCCTATAAAGCCTAAAATTTGGGTTAACGGAGGTTAAAAGTGTGATAATTGTCAAATTTGCATGTATCCGTACAATTATTAAACAGTAATTAGTGCTTAATGACTGTGCTAATTTAACATTTATGACATGAATATTTTCTGATTATTGTTATCATATATACATGTGCATCATATATTGCAAATTTCATATCGTTATTACATGCAACACTTTATGATTCAAATGGTGCACGAAACAAAGATAGCACAGTTATCAGACAAATCAGAAAAATGCTGACGGAGTTCAGTACATAAACAAACATGGTATTGAGACACAGAATGAGCCAGAAACCAAGAGTTATACTAGTATAGTATGTAGGAAAGTAAGGATCACAAAACTGCCTTCCTAGAGATAGTTTAAGTGTCGAAAAATGCCTAAACCTCACACAAACTGCAGAATTCTGCAGAATTCAGCAAAATTTCAGCATTTAAACAACTTAATATCATGCAGAAATATGGTTAAATGGTCCTGAATGCTTTCCTAAGTGTCGGGAATCAAAACTGTCACAAAAGGTAACATAAAGCACACTAAACTACATAGTTTAGCACCTTAACGAACCGGTAACCAACCGAACAACCGGACACTACCCGAAACACCAAATTTTCACTAGAAGCATTGTTTTAACATTTCCAAGCTAGTTATGGCCCCCAAACATCATAACACCCTATATGACAACATACTAACTAACACCTAACTAATTCACTTGAAATCTAACTAATATAACTAACTTACCATTACAACCTAGTCTAGACCCCCCCCCCCCACCTACTTACGACCAACAAGGTGGACCCCACCTTGATTTTATTTGCATTTTATAATAGATCTTTTCTTGAGCTTTTGATGACACATTATACACTAGTTAAACTTGTGTTGGGAGTTTATAAAAGAAACCACTAAACATAATAATCTCATTCCTTCACAAGTTCATCAACATCATTCTTCTCTTCCCCTTCCTCCTACTCACGGCCGTAACCCACCCCACACGCATCCATCATCTTCATTCAAGTTTCATCCATTCCATACATACTCAAAGGTGTAAGAAGGTGTATAAGGAAGCTAGGAACTTTTGGAAGTTGAAGGACCACTCACACAAGCTTTTATCCACCTCTTTTTCATCTTGCGATCATCCCTAGCCTTGAGCTAGTAGTAAGATCATCTACACCTTATTTTACATCTTGTTTTGGTGGTTAAAGAATGATACAAGTTGATAATCTTGAAGAACACTATGAATCTTGAATATGAAACTTAAACATAAGACTAAAATCATAAGAAATCATGTTGTTTAAGTGTTGTTATGATTGTTGATTGTTGATTGCTCATGTTTATGATGTTAAACATCATATGATTCTTGCTAGATAGTGATTAAAGACATAATCTAGCAAGATGAGAGGATGATTATGTTAAGATCAAAGTAATCATCCATATGTAACTCATAAACTTGAAGTGAAAATTGTTTTTCTTGTAAAGTGATGATCAAAGTGAATGTAAAGTCTTGTAAATCTTTGATTTCAAGAATGATTTTTCAAGAAACCAAGTTAAAAATACAAGATCTACCTAAGCTTAGCTCTTAAAGGAATTAACCACATTTTTAGTGGTTAATCAAGTGTAGAAATATATATGTAACAAGAAAAACTCAAGAAGAAACATTTTTAGAAAAATGATTTACAAGTTGTAAACATCTAACTTCTTTAAAAATGATGTTTTTAAATATACAATCACACTTTAAAGGGTAACTAAGCCTACTAAACACGCTAGTAAGTTACTACAAATTTTTGTAAACTTTCAAGTTCATGAAGTAGTAATTTATGCATGATTTTGGCAAATTGGTAAGTGTTGATTGATTTATTGTTGATTGTGTTGATTTATAAAAGAAAATGATATGCTTTGAAAGCATGGAAACCTTCATTTTTAAGGGGAAACATTGGCAAAAGTTTTCTAGAAATTTAACACTTAGAAAAATACTTTTAAACAAATATTTACAAGTATATTTTGACCATGAATTTTCATATAAAGTTTGCCATAAATTTTGTTACAAAAATTATAAATATTGGAGGTTGGTTTTTGTAAATAAAAGTGACTAAATATGTATTTAGGAAAATATATATTTAGATGTCACCATGTGTGTGATTATTTGTATATTATGTGTATTAGTTATATTATTTTAGGACTTGAAATAATATAACTCACCAAAATACCAAGAAATTACAATCCAAAATATTACCAAAATTCCAAGAATTAAATATACAAATTATACCCTAAGTATTGGACGAACCGAACAAGGAATATAACTTACATAAATATTCTGGAATTTAATTCATAAGTATAGTTTGGTAAATAGTATTTTGGACACAAGAGAACAAAAATATGATTTTTACAATTAATACAAAAATATATCATATTTTTGTCAAGGAGAAAACATATTAGTTTTGGACAAATAAAAATATATATTTTCTTGAATTTATTAGAAGATATACTATTTTTGGGAGAAAAGATATATTTTCTTAAATAAACTTTGAACATATTATTTTTGGATGAAAAATGGATTTTATATATTTTCTAAGTTAAACTTGAAAATATATTATTTTGAGACTTATATGAAAATATAAATATTTTTGCCAAGAGAAAAATTATAAATAATTTTTCTATGTAATATTTCTTAAAATATATATTTTGAGAATATATATTGGTGAATTTTTATTAAGAGTATTATTCCGGAAAAATAAATACGAAAATTAAGTATAAAAACACTTAATAAACACAATAAAAATATGTATTCTCGTACGTATAAATACACACCGGGATACGCCACCGATACTACGCAAAAATATACAAGTATAAGAATATAAGTATAAATACACCCATCTTTGGGAAATTATACATGTACAAGTGCATAAACATGTCAAGTTAAAATATATTATTTTAACTATTATTCCATAATTTAATAAATATAATTTAAGTTAGAGTAAATTACAAGTTTTGTCCTTTATCTTTACATCAAATTTCAGGCGTTGTCCTTTAGCCAAAAAGTTGACAGGCGGTGTCCTTTATGTTGCCAAATCTTGCAAGTTTTGTCCTTTTAGCCAAACCCAGTTAGATTTTTTGGTTAAATCTGGTCACTCAAGGTCATTTTAGTCTTTCTACCCTATTTATTTAATATTATCTAAAAATAAAACAAAAAAAATTATATTATTATTATTATTATTATTATTATTATATAGAGTAAATTACTGACCACCATCACCACCACCCTTCATCACCGCCACCATCACCACCACCCTTCATCACCACCACCACCACCCTTCATCACCATCACCATCACCACCACCCTTCATCAGATAAATCAATCACTAATCTTATTAAACCTCAGATCTAAACAAAACCCAAATTTAGATCAAAGAAGATGCACATCATAACATCACCTGACAATTAGATCTACACTAAATCAAAAACCCATTTCAAAATCAAACAAGAAGAATTAAAAAAACAAACATACCCCTCCATCAGATTCGTGTCTAATTCTGACCAACTCATTCCTCTTATGTGATCCAGCGACCAATCCAGCATTTGCCTGCATCTTTTCCAATGAAAACAACAGTTCACAAGATTTGATTTTTAGTGTGTTTTATGATCTGATTTGAGGTTTCAAGATCCAAAATGGGAAATCACATGGGCATAGTCTAAATGACTGACTATACCCTTTTGTTTGTTCAGTATGCCTTTGCTTTCTCACTTCATATATTGCTACTGGCAGTGAAGGAAAAGGAGGTGGTGAGATTGAACGCAAATGGGAAATCCCCCTGACCATTCTCAACAAACCCAAATACCAAATCAAAAACCCCCAAAAATCCCCAAAAACAAAAATATCAAAAACCCTAAAAAAACAATTCCAGCATCGATTCTCCGACCACCACCACCTGCAATCGCCTATAACATCACCTCCACCGCCGAACCTACCCCACCACCACAAACCACCCCTTCACCACCGAATCTCCTACCACCCACCTGCCACCCACTGACCACCCATCTGCAACCGACCTTAACACCACCTCCACCGCCGCCAATAACGCCACAGCCAGTCACTCGCCATCCACCCACCACCCACCTGCAACCGGCCTTAACACCACCTCCACTGTCGCCCCTAGCACCACAGCCACCCACCACCACCTACAACCAAACCCACCACAACCACCCGCCATAACCACCTGCCACAACCACCCGCCATAACCACCACCACAAAGCACCTCCACCACCACTGTTGTTAGAGAGAGAGAAGAGAGTGAGAGGAGAGAGAAGTTTGAGATCTGAATGAGAAAAAGGAAGTTTATATATTTTTTATTTTTAAGTTTTGTACAATTTAGTCCCTGAATAAATTTTTTTTACAAAATAGCCCCTTGATATGTGAAACGACAAAAATGCCCTCATGTGCAATGCACATGACCAGATTTAACTAAAAAAATCTAACTGAGTTTGGCCTAAAGGACAAAATGTGCAAGATTTTGAAAACACAAAGGACACCGCCTGTCAAGTTTTGGTTTAAAGGACAGCGCCTGCAATTTGGGACATACATAAAGGACAAAACTTGTAATTTACTCTTTAAGTTAAAATATTTATTATTTTAACAAATAATTATATAACTCGGAACAATATTAAAGACACAATGAAACGTAACTCAAAGACATTAATTAATACTAAGCAAGGCACGACCCGCTCGTCTAATAAACCGTAGTACGTTGTAGGTAGTCGTGCTCACGTGTAGCAGCTTTGGGTTACATTTGGAAGCGAAGAACGCAAGATTGTGAGTTCATGTCCCCCTTTTTCTTTTAACTGTTATGTTTTATAACTTCGAGGGTGAAGTACATGTTACAAAATGTTTACAAACGATTACAATTGATATGGTTAGCTAAGGAAGGTACTGTTAGATCATGTGAATGGGTAGGCGCACACTTAAGACCATTAATCCTCGTATTTGAACCGAGGGACATGAGTGATAGATCTATTTGGGTGTAGCGAGCCCACACCCATGTGGACCGGGGTTTGGCCCATGAGGTGACTATGTCTTACAGCCGGAGGCCCAGTGCAAAATCTACTAGGTTTGAGCCTTCCTACGCCGTTGCACACATGTTAATGGCCTTGCAAACCATTAATTGATATGTTCCCTTGTTTACTTTCATACTGGGTTTACAAAACATACATACATACAATGATTTCAAAGGTTCATTCGTGCATACATACAAAACACATAAACTCGCTCAACTTTTGTTGATGTTTTCAAACTACATGTATTTCAGGAAACTAAGTATAGATTTGGTGGGCGTTGGAAGTTTTCAAGGGTTGTTTGGAATAAAAGATGTCATCCGGTGTCCAAGGGTTTGGGGTTGTGTATCTTATCCTGGATAAGATACATAGTCTAAAGCCTTGTTTTTAGTGGTATCTTTTGTCGAGTCCTTATGGAACTCTTAAACAATTTGAATGGTTTGTAATTTGGATTTGAAGTCTGTGTTTGGATTTTAAGACAATATTGTTGTGATGTTTTAAACTTAATCTATGGATGAACATCTTTGGTTTTATCATATATTTGTTTGTTATGGTTGAATGCAATGATATTAAGCAAGTCACACATAATCACGCTTCCGCAAAAGTCAGGGTGTGACAGTTTGGTATCAGAGCGTCGATTGTAGCGAACTAGGATTCTTTCTCGAGTCTAGACTACAATCATTAGGGCTCTCACGAAAATACTTTTACAGCATGTTTTCATTGCATTACTTTTAGTGAGAGCACCACTATTGAGCCGAGATTGTGAAGCCTTTTGGAGATCACCTTTTGATTATGTGATTTTGTATATTTGCAGACTTATTGGACAAGGGTAGTGTGACCTCTGTCCCTTTTGATGTGATACACTTGTAAATAATGTAACTGTGGTTGATGATTAATGAAAGCTCAATCGTCATGTTCCCACTAAATATATTTTTGGATTACTTACTTATATTGTGATTGTGTTGTTACATGATTGCTTGTTATGATAACTGTTATTATATGTACGTACTATATATTTACTTAGCGAATAAGACCTGACCTATCCAATCTTCTTCTTAGAAGATGCCGCCTCGAAGGAACACTCAGTTGCCCACGACCGAGGCAGAATTACAAGCGCGCATCACACAGGCCAACACACAGCACGAGGTCCTTCGCTTCAGACACAGTGGAGGTACCTCATGGAATAACCCACCTAACGGTAATGTTTAAGTCACCTAAGACACATTACAACGCGTTTGGACATTTCCAAGTGTGCTTTGTTAATGCTTTCTGTGAATGATGCTGCTTGGGTTGCAGGCTGTACCTATAAGCAGTTTTTGGACTGCAAGACTCTGAACTTCGACGGCACTGGAGGTGCCGTAGCTTTTGTGAGATGGGTCGAGAATACAGATTATGTTTTGTGAATGACCAAATGTACTCCAGAGCAACAAGTCACGTATATTTCTGGACTATTTCTAGATGGGGCTCTGTCATGGTGGAACCTTCAGGTTCAGACGTTGGGCGAGGTTGCTGCGTATGCTTTGACATGGAATGAGCTGAAAGAATTGATGCGTAGGAAGTATTATTCTCAGGCGGAAATCCAGAAGCTGGAAATTGAATTATGGAATCAGAAGGTGGAAGGTCCAAAGGTGGTGGAATATGTGCAGAGACTTCACGATTTGTCGTGAGTTGTTCCATACCTGGTGGAACCAGAGTTTAAGAGGATAGAACGATTCATCTGGGGGTTGGCGCCTCAAATTCTGAGCTTGATGACAACATCAAAGCCTCCAACAACTATCGATGCAATTGACTTAAGTGTGGCGCTCACTAAAGAAGCGATTAGATTGGAAAAATTTTCACCCCCTGAGGAGAAGAATGAGACTCATGTGGAGTCATCTGGGGAGAACAAAAGGAAGCTCACTGATTTCCAAATGGGTGCTCGGGCGAATAACGACAAAGATGCCAAAAGGGGAAAAGGGTACATGGGTAACCTACCTAAGTGCGACAATTGTCAGCGTCATCATACCAGGCGATGTAGATATGGAAAGTGTGATAACTGTGGCAAAGTGGGGCATGCCAAGGAGACATGTGGGCACGGTACTGGGCATGGAAATGAAGGTCAAGATGATAGCGGAAATTGCAGAGGAAACAACGATAATAACACCTATCAAGGCGGAAATGGTAATGATCAAGGATGTGGTCAAGGGTGTTTTAACTGCGGTGATGTGGGGCTTTTCAGGAAATGTTGCCCTAAAAACGGTTTGGCACGAGGAAGAGCATACCACACTGGAGCTAGAGAAGCACGCCAGGATCCAAGCATGGTTACTGGTACGTCCCCTATTAATCAACACTTTGCATCTGTGCTATTTGATACCGGTGCCTACTGTAGCTTCGTATCTCTAGAGTTTAAGAATGTCTTTGGTTTAGTAGCAAGTAAGTTAGATATCTCGTACTCGATAGAACTAGCTAATGGGAAGCTAGTATAAGCCAAAGAAGTGATTAGAGGCTGTGTTACAGAGCTTGGAGAGCGTGAGTTTTTGTTAGATCTTCTACCAGTTGACTTGGGAAGCTTCGACGTAGTAGTTGGGATGGATTGGTTGTCGAATAATAGAGCTGAGATTGTTTGCCATGAGAAGATTATCCGCATCCCGATGGCGAATGAAGAGACGACCGTGATTCATGGGGAGAAGCAGGATTCGCCTCTACGGATTATTAGTTGTTTGAAGGCACAGAAGTTTTTGTGTAAAGGATGTGTTGTCTTCTTAGCTCATGTTGTGGATAAGGAGGCCGAAGAACCGAAGCTGGAAGATATCCCTGTGGTAAGGGAATATCCTGAAGTCTTCTCCGAAGACTTGCCAGGACTACCGCCTCAACGACAAGTCGAATTCCATATTGACTTGGTTCCAGGCGCCGCGCCTGTAGTCAAGGCACCTTATCGACTTGCGCCTTCAGAGATGCAAGAGTTGTCAGCGAAGCTTCAGGAGCTACTGGACAAGGGATTTATAAGACCAAGCTTCTCGCCTTAGGGAGCTCCAGTTCTGTTCGTCAAGAAGAAGGATGGTAGTTTTCGTATGGGTATCGACTACCGAGAGCTAAACAAGCTAACCATAAAAAATCGGTATCCTTGCCGAGGATTGATGATCTTTTCGATCAACTTTAGGGTTCAAGTTACTACTCCAAGATCGATCTTCGATCAGGTTATCGCCAGCTGCGGATTCAGGAAGAAAGTATATCGAAGAACAGTGAGTCAACAATTTGTTTTAAACATACGCTAATATTGTGTTTTATACACGGTACACAGAATAATTATGCACATAATACAAAACTTGGAGAACCTAGGAGACATGTACTTAGGACCTTCGAGAACTTAGGTCAAAACCCGTTAAAGGTTATCACTTAGGAACCACGTCCATTAACTCGAGCAAACACTATTAATCTGTCATATATGCTATTTTAGTTAACTGAACAGGTGAAGTACTCAAATTTCTTTTATTGAAATTCCCACTCTTGCTTCTAGCGAGTAGATTTTTACATCTCTACTTCTCTTAATGGTGGCTGCATCACGAAAATTTTCTTCATTAGAGCGAACACTCATTTGCTTCGGTACTTGATCACTTCATATGTTACACATGTATCGTTTGTTACGCATGTGGCTTCCCTTCTAATGATCGTTTTTCATCAAAGTTACCAATATCATTTCACTATATTCAGTTATTGCCTAGTGCCTCGGATAATCAGCATTATTGTAAGTATCGACTCCTTGATATTGAGTCAACAAAACCTTCTTGAAATTTCTTTTCCTTCGAGTTACATACATGGTTCATCTTTGTAACATTGCCGAAACTTTCTAGTCAATACATACATTTATTGTCGGACTGCGCTAAAACCAAGTTCAATTGCTTGAACTTATCCATTTTCCATATTCGATTCAAGACACCATATGATGTATTGAAAGCATCATATTCAATTTCACTTTAGCAAGTGTTTCTTTTGTTCCGAGTTGCAGTAGACCTGTTTGGTCTACGACCCCATTAAATCATTTGTTGATTTCGACACCTTGTGGTGATGCTTTCACTAACTTGAAGCTTGCGCTAATCCTGTTTACGCATCTTATACATGGATTTAATTGTTTATTTATTGACTTGCTCTAAATCCGCTCTGGTTTATCATGTTAAAGCAGTCTTAACACAATCGTGTACTAAGATAATGGTACACAAATTCATCTTTATATTCTGGTGTACCTATTAATGTTTCTTTCATTATCGTTCGAATGCCTTGCGATAATTATTGCTTGTTCATCTTCGGTCGAAAACAATAGTTCTTTGATGTTCAATATTCAATTCAAAAACCCTATGTCATTGTTTAAATCAAATCTTCAGATTTGTTTCAGCGCGCTTTCGTTTGATCTCAAACACGGTGAACTTGTTCGGTCACCGCTATTATTGAGTTATGTCGTTCACTATGGCACCTTGTGGTGCCAGTACAAACTTGTAGCTTATGCTAGTCACGGTCAACCGTTTCACACGAAACTACACATACTTTTGCTTAACTTGTCATTTAAACGTTCTTAATGCAACTACGAATTAAGACAATGATACACTAGATTCGGTTGTATTTCATTTCGGTGTATTCTCGCAATTCAATAATGCCAACACACTAATTTTATTCATTTATTTGTTCGAAAGTTGACAGATCATTTTCATGTCACTATTACATTTGAGCTTGCTGATTCTGAGTCCATATAGCGGATGTTATTGATTCTAGAACTCATTTGCATATTGTAAACGATCGTTTGGAATTCTATCGGTCGAAACTCCTCTTTTGTTGAACCCCTGTTAACTAAGTTACACTAGGTTATACATCTATACGTCTCGTATCCTTTGACATCAAATTCTGAAACACATACCCTTTTAACCGCTAGGTTCCTGTTGTTGTAATATGTCTCTGGATTTACCAGATTCGAATAAGTCTTGATTCCGTTTCATGGTTAATCACTTTGGTATTATTCATATCCATACACACATAACGTAACACTAAGGAGTTAATGTATTTTAAATTTCGAGGACGAAATTTTCTTAACAGGGGGAGAATGTGACAATTGTCAAATTTGCATGTATCCGTACAATTATTAAACAGTAATTAGTGCTTAATGACTGTGCTAATTTAACATTTATGACATGAATATTTTCTGATTATTGTTATCATATATACATGTGCATCATATATTGCAAATGTCATATTATTATTACATGCAACACTTTATTGATTCAAATGGTGCACGAAACAAAGACAGCACAGTTATCAGACAGATCAGAAAAATGCTGACGGAGTTCAGTACATAAATAAACATGGTATTGAGACACAGAATGAGCCAGAAACCAAGAGTTACACTAGTATAGTGTGTAGGAAAGTAAGGATCATAAAACTGCCTTCCTAGAGATAGTTTAAGTGTCGGAAAGTGCCTAAAACTCACACAAACTGCAGAATTCAGCAAAAATTCAGCATTTAAACAACTTAATATCATGCAGAAATATGGTTAAATGGTCCTGAATGCTTTCCTAAGTGTCGGGAATCAAAACTGTCACAAAAGGTAACATAAAGCACACTAAACTGCATAGTTTAGCACCTTAACGAACCGGTAACCAACCGAACAACCGGACAGTACCCGAAGCACCAATTTTTTACTAGAAGCATTGTTTTAACATTTCCAAGCTAGTTATGGCCCCCAAACATCATAACACCCTATATGACAACATACTAACTAACACCTAACTAATTCACTTGAAATCTATCTAATATAACTAACTTACCATTACAACCTAGTCTAGACCCCCCTCCACCTACTTACGGCCAACAAGGTGGACCCCACCTTGATTTTATTTGCATTTTATAATAGATCTTGTCTTGAGCTTTTGATGACACATTATACACTAGTTAAACTTGTGTTGGGAGTTTATAAAAGAAACCACTAAATATAATAGTCTCATTCCTTCACAAGTTCATCAACATCATTCTTCTCTTCCCCTTCCCCTTCCTCCCACTCATGGCCGTAACCCACCCCACACACATCCATCATCTTCATTCAAGTTTCATCCATTCCATACATACTCAAAGGTGTAAGAAGGTGTATAAGGAAGCTAGGAACTTTTGGAAGTTGAAGGACCACTCACACAAGCTTTTATCCACCTCTTTTTCATCTTGCGATCATCCCTAGCCTTGAGCTAGTAGTAAGATCATCTACACCTTATTTTACATCTTGTTTTGGTGGTTAAAGAATGATACAAGTTGATAATCTTGAAGAACACTATGAATCTTGAACATGAAACTTAAACATAAGACTAAAATCATAAGAAATCATGTTGTTTAAGTGTTGTTATGATTGTTGATTGTTGATTGCTCATGTTTATGATGTTAAACATCATATGATTCTTGCTAGATTGTGATTAAAGACATAATCTAGCAAGATGAGAGGATGATTATGTTAAGATCAAAGTAATCATCCATATGTAACTCATAAACTTGAAGTGAAAATTGTTTTTCTTGTAAATTGATGATCAAAGTGAATGTAAAGTCTTGTAAATCTATGATTTCAAGAATGATTTTTCAAGAAACCAAGTTAAAAATACAAGATCTGCCTAAGCTTGGTTCTTAAAGGAATTAACCACATTTTTAGCGGTTAAACAAGTGTAGAAATATATATGTAACAAGAAAAACTCAAGAAGAAACATTTTTAGAAAAATGATTTACAAGTTGTAAGCATCTAACTTCTTTAAAAATGATGTTTTTTTAACAAACAATCACACTTTAAAGGGTAACTAAGCCTACTAAACACACTAGTAAGTTACTATAAGTTTTTGTAAACTTTCAAGTTCATGAAGTAGTAATTTATGCATGATTTTGGCAAATTGGTAAGTGTTGATTGATTTATTGTTGATTGTGTTGATTTATAAAAGAAAATGATATGCTTTGAAAGCATGGAAACCTCCATTTTTAAGGGGAAACTATGGCAAATTTTTTCTAGAAATTTAACACTTAGAAAAATATTTTTAAACAAATATTTACAAGTATATTTTGACCATGAATTTTCATATAAAGTTTGCCATAAATTTTGTTACAAAAATTATAAATATTGGAGGTTGGTTTTTGTAAATAAAAGTGACTAAATATGTATTTAGGAAAATATATATTTAGATGTCACCATGTGTGTGATTATTTGTATATTATGTGTATTCGTTATATTATTTTAGGACTTGAAATAATATAACTCACCAAAATACCAAGAAATTACAATCCAAAATATTACCAAAATTCCAAGAATTAAATATACAAATTATACCCAAAGTATAGGACGAACCGAACAAGGAATATAACTTCCATAAATATTCCGGAATTTAATTCATATTTGGTAAATAGTATTTTGGACACAAGAGAACAAAAATATGATTTTTACAATTACTTCAAAAATATATCATATTTTTGTCAATGAGAAAATATATTATTTTTGGATAAATAAAAATATATATTTTATTGAATTTATTAGAAGATATACTATTTTTGGGAGAAAATATATGTTTTCTTAAATAAACTTGGAACATATTATTTTTGGATGAAAAATGGATTTGTATATATTTTCTAAGTTAAACTTGAAAATATATATTTTGAGAATATATATTGGTGAATTTTTATTAAGAGTATTATTCCGGAAAAATAAATACGAAAATTAAGTATAAGAACACTTAATAAACACAATAAAAATACGTATTCTCGTACGTATAAATACACACCGGGATACACCACCGATACTTGGCAAAAATATACAAGTTTAAGAATATGAGTATAAATACACCCATCCTTGGGAAATAATACATGTACAAGTGCATAAACATGTCAAGTTAAAATATATTATTTTAACTATTATTCCATAATTTAATAAATATAATTTAAGTTAAAATATTTATTATTTTAACAAATAATTATATAACTCGGAACAATATTAAAGACACAATGAAACGTAATTAATACTAAGTCAAGGCACGTCCCGCTCGTCTAATAAACCGTAGTACGTTGTAGGTAGTCGTGCACACGCGTAGCAGCTTTGGGTTACATTTGGAAGCGAAGAACGCAAGATTGTGAGTTCATGTCCCCCTTTTTCTTTTAACTGTTTTGTTTTATAACTTCGGGGGTGAAGTACATGTTACAAAATGTTTACAAACGATTACAATTGGTATGGTTAGCTAAGGAAGGTACTGTAAGATCATGTAAATTGGTAGGCGCACACTTAAGACCATTAATCCTCGTATTTGGACCGAGGGACAGGAGTGATAGATCTATTTGGGTGTAGCGAGCCCACACCCATGTGGACCGGGGTTTGGCCCATGAGGTGACTATGTCTTACAGTCGGAGGCCAGGTGCAAAATCTGCTAGGTTTAAGCCTTCCTACGCCGTTGCACACATGTTAATGGCCTTGCAAACCATTAATTGATATGTTTCCTTGTTTGCTTTCAAACCGGGTTTACAAAACATACATACATACAATGATTTCAAAGGTTCATTCGTGCACACATACAAAACACATGAACTCGCTCAACTTTTGTTGATGTTTTCAAACTACATGTATTTCAGGAAACTAAGTATGGATCTGGCGAGCGTTGGAAATTTTCAAGGGTTGTTTGGAATAAAAGATGTCATCCGGTGTCCAAGGGTTTGGGGTTGTGTATCTTATCCTGGATAAGATACATAGTCCAAAGCCTTGTTTTTAGTGTTATCTTTTGTCGAGTCCTTATGGAACTCTTAAACAATTTGAATGGTTTGTAATTTGGATTTGAAGTCTGTGTTTGGATTTTAAGACAATATTGTTGTGATGTTTTAAACTTAATCTATGGATGAACATCTTTGGTTTTATCATATAGTTGTTTGTTATGGTTGAATGCAATGATATTAAGCAAGTCACACATAATCACGCTTTCGCAAAAGTCAGGGTGTGACAAAAAGCGTCGAAAATCATCAAATCTTGTGCAAGGACTAAAACTGTCATACTCTGAAACTGTGTTGAACTAGGTGGCGACGATATTGTCCTTGACTCAGAAAAGGCAGATTTTATCTCAAATTACTCATGTTTCCAGTTTATACTTTCAAGTTAAGTATCAAAGTATTTGTTCATTTCATTTTTTTTATTGAGAATTTTATCACCATTGCACTTTTTAGTTTGTCATTATTGCTCAATAAGTGAGCCATTCTTCTAATTTGTGTTGGGCCTTTTTGGGGTTTGTTTATTGACTTTTGGGTCGGGTCTCGGACCCTACCTCTTCAGTGGTGAATAAATTTGTAACTTGCTTGTTCAAGAATGATTTACGAATGATTTTTACAAATTGGTTGTGCACTTGTGCCTTAGCAAAATACATTTCATTTGGGATTATGTTTATTAACAAATTAATCCAATACACATGAGTAATTTTATTCAAGATAGGCTAAGATGGGTAAAATAACAAATGTAAAAAGAGTAAATTGCAAAAAAAAAAAAACGTCCTTTATATTTACATTAAATTGCAAAATATATCATTTACCTTAAAAAATTACAAAAAAAAAATGTACTCCATGTTTTCAAACTCTTACATTTGTGTCCTTTACCCTAAATATGTAACGGTAAACTATACTTTTTACCCAATTATTTATATAAGACATTTTTTAATATATTAAACAAAAGGATATTAAAAATTTTAAAAACATATAAATAACAATTACCCCCCCCCCTCGCTTCATTCTCTCTCTCACACCCACCCCCACCCCCACCACCTACAACCATCAACTACCCCCACCATCACCTAACCTAACCACCCACCACCACATACACTCTCTCGCTCACGCGCTCTCTCTCTTTCTCTCCCCCTCTCTCACTACCCACCGCCACCCGAATTCAGATATACTTTCATAAAGTTCTTCGACGAAGAAATCAGACCCAGATTCCCCCTCCAATCCCGATCACCCTACAAATCCAACCCCTAAACCGAAACCCTCTATAATTTCTGCAAACGATTATAACAACTGTTGAGGTAGGATTAGTTTGTTTGGGTCTTGCCAGAGTTTTGTCGGATGGTCTTTAGTCACCGAAAGTGGACCAGAAAGGGATGAAAATTCAAGTTAGCCAAAGTTCACTTTGTTTTCTGGCTAGATCTGAATCTTTTTCAGGCTCCTTCTCAGTGTTTCCATCCTGCACAATGATTTTTGGAATGGGAATTTTAATTTTTGGCTTCCAAAATCTTTCCACGAGTTCATCAGGAATGAAGACATATGATAATGGGTTAGTATGTGCAAAAATAAGTTTAAGGGGTGTTTGGAAAAGCTTTTCCACACCTCCTTATAACTTATTGAATTAAAAAAACTAATGAGAAAAGGCGTTTGGCAAACCTAAAAGGATTTTTTAAAATGACTTTTTGTATAGGAAGAAAAAGTCAGTTTAGTTTTAAGACCATGTGTAGTGGTTAACACCCCACCCTTGGGCGTTTTGCGCCATGTGGCTGCCCAGTCAGCAATGGGGTATTATGGGGCGTTTTCTAAAATGGGTGTAGTGGGGATGTGGTCATTGTGGGGCATTATGTTTGTAATAAAATTATATTAAAAAAAACATAAAAAATCTGATTGGTTTTACAAAAAGGAAGATGAAGGCGATTGGACACAAGATATGAAGCTGGGCATGGAAAATAAAACGCCTAAACCAAATTTTGCCAAAAAAACGCCCCAGGCGGGGTGATGTCGGGCGTGGTTAGGTAATATTGGGCAAAAAAACGCCCACTTTTTTTTACCACTACGCATGGTCTAAGAAGTAGGGTATTGTGACTTTTTGAGCTGCTTATAACTTTTCAAAAACAAAAGTACCAAATTAACTAGGGCTGGAAAATCGTGTCTTAGCAGGTTTAACAGGTATCTGATAACGCGAACAACAAAAATTTTAAACATGAATACGACTCGTTTAACTACTTTATATCCAATGTCTATAAGACAGATGTATATTTTATGCACCTATAAGGAGAAATAATGGATCCTAACTTTCAAATTTTGATTATTTTTTAAAACGTAAAAAATCACATGGTGTACTTTTCTATTATCGTGTATTAGCAGTTACCTATTGCCGACCCTAAAATTAACCATGTGCCCAACACAACATATAATCGCTGCCTGTTGTTGTTTCTTTTCTCCACAGCCGCACATCACTCCAACGAGTTCTCCACAGTGACGAGTTCTCCACAGACATCACTTTCACGTTACACATCACCCCGGCGGCTCCAGTTCCGGTACATACATTTCTACTATATATGTTTATAAAAATGATTGGCACAGGTAGTCTTGATTATTTTATTCGTATTGCAACTGGGTTTGTAACAGTTAGGGAAATATTCTTGGTTTAGTTCATTATAATTGCGTGTTATGGTCAGTTTAGGTATACATATGTTGGTATTGATAAAGTTAGTGGAGATGTTAGGATCTGAGTTTGGTTTTGATTGTGTTTTACGTTTGAATTAAGATGAAGATGGATGAGTTGTGCAGTGGAATTAAGATGGAAACAAACTTTGCACACAATCAAACGAGAGAATTGCTTTAATCAAACATTTTCCACAAAGAACCGAAAGATTGAATTTATTTCAATAACGATTACAATGCAATGTATGAATACAAACTCCCCCTCAGCCTGAGCTCACAGTGTTTGTTCGTGCAGGAAGAAGATTTTGCGAAGAGCTAATAGAACAGTACAGAGCACTGTTCTATTTATAGGCACGAGCAAACCACTGAAGCATCTAAGCTGACGTCACCATGAAAGTGACATCTAACCTCCTAACAAACTCTAACCTATGATCTATACAACCTCTGCTATGCTAAACTACTGATATTACATTTCATTACATAAAGACATCTAAACAACTGCTGCATCCTTCCACTGATGTGAACCCAGCAGTACTTGTCATGATCAGCAGAGCTTGACTCAAGGCAGTAGATTGAACAGCAAAGCTTTAGTCTTCCATCAGGCTTTTACTTAATCAGCAGTTTGTAGGTCAGCAGTTTGTACGATCAGTAGATAGGAGGTCAGCAGATGTTGAAACCACTTTCAAGGGGAGAGACTTGTATGCATAACATCTGCTTATTCTGGATCCACTACTCTGATCCAGTTTTGGCTTTAATTATCTCTTCCTTTGGTAGGGTTCAATCCCAACAAGAGATCGTATTGCTGTCAAGAAAATTGATAAAAATAAGGTAAGGTCTGTCTGTTGTTTGATTGGAGTTATAAAGTTTGTGTCTTTTTGTATTTAAAATGACAACGTAAGATGCTGATCATATACAGGTGTCACACCCCTTTCTAAGGCGGTAGCATGAGGTGTGATACTGAAAGGTTCTCATTGCATACGAACGGTAAACATACTACATGATCATAAAACAAACTCCACAATGCCATTGATAATTAATATCCAAAACAAAAGTTAAGTTTTAAGTTTACATCCCACATAAGATAATTGTTTGAAAAGTTTACAACTTCGTTTCAAAAACAAGTATCAAGGTTTTGATCATTATATCATCACATGAGGTGGAATATAACAACCAAATCCTACAAAAGTGGCATTGGAGACTCAACACAAAATAACTAGAAACATAAACAACATCCTTGAGCAAAGAGAGACCGCGCGTACTGTCACACCCGACCACGTATAACATACAAAACGTGGCGGAAAACGTCGGGGAGTGTTGTAACAGAATTAATTGTTTCATAACCATGGTGTTCAGAGTTGTATTTTATTTATTAACATAAGAGTTTCATCGTCTTAAACAGAAATTAAAGAGTTTATAACATAATTAAACTAAGTCTTTCATCATTTTAAGTCTCTAAGGCACAGGTCCGCCCTAGTGTCACGATCTTCATCCTACGGAAAAGCTCCTGAAAACACATGTGAAAATAGGTACGTCAGCATAAAAATGCCTGTGAGATACATAGGTTTTGTGAAAATAGGATTCATGACTTAAGTTTAAGAAAATGTTTAGTCATGAACCTTGTAATTTGATTTGTTTTGTAAATCGCTTGAAAAACAATAAGTTCAGATGATATGTATAAATAAGATCATAAAGTATGGTTAATTGAATAACCAAGTAAAATGAATTTGTATAAGATAAGTTATTTGTAAACAGTGTCTTGTGAAAATTGTGTTACTTGTGTAAAATGTATAAGTCCAAATTGAAATGATTTAAATAAGCTACAATATGTAATACCATACAAACACTTATATATAGGAAGTACTAGCCGCGTATCCACCATGCTTGTATCATATTACACATGCCTCGTTACTTAAATCACTTAAACAAATCACCAATGTATAAAGTCTATGTTTAAACCAATAGTCAAAAGTCCTTGTATAATCCATGTCAAATGTTTATAAGTCCAAACGTAGTCAAGTAATGTGTAGCAAATGTTATGTATTATAAGTAAAGTATTGTCACATAATCCAAATGTAGTAATGTACAAAACAAAGTAATTTGAATATATCAAAAAGTTATGTTTCGCAAAGTAATACATGTTACATTGATACAAACATTTATGTGGTAAGTTAACGCATACATTCAAGCCTTGAGACAGTCGGATAACCCTTTCAGTCAAGGTTATCAAAAGAAATGTTTTCGGATTCAGTCATTCCTTACATCCAAACAAACCCGGGATGTCAGGAATGGGATTTGTCAAGTCCTATGGTACCAGTACTTACTACCGAGCGGCGTAGCTAATGTTAATGAACGTATAATAGTCTCGTTTGTGCAAACCAAATGTCATAGCAAAAGTGAACATGTTATATGAAAACAATGTACTAAGTATGCTAAGTTAACATACTAAGCAGAAAAGTCATGTAAATCAATGTGCTAGCATGCTATCAGTTAACATACATAGCAGAAATGTAATGTAAAACAATGTACTAAGTATGCACACAATGGACATACATAGCATGAAATGTAATGAAATCATGTACTATAATGTACTAGTAAACATAGCAGGTATATGATGTGAAAACAGGAAAGCACGAAAGTAACAAGTAGGCACATGTGTTCCACCCCAAAACGTTTGGAAAACAGTAAAAGAGGGGTTCTATGTACTCACATGGGATTGCTCAGAAGTCCTAAGATAACCACCAAGCAATGCTAGAGATCTCGGAATATCAAACGGCACCTAATATAGGTAACTACATTAATAAACCGGACCTAAATCGGAAGATCGGATAGAATGAGGGTTCGTAAACCAAATGAGTATGGGAACTCATGTAGTATGGTTTAACAAAGCCTACATACTAAATGAAACCTAACCTAAGTGCTTGTGACCCATTACGACCCGTTTAGGTAGCTTATGCTACTTTAACGCGTCGCTCGTGTGAAACGCGTTCGGACCGCCTAACTAGTCCTATGACAAGTAATATATGCCTTAACATGTCTAATATGGTTGTCAAATCAGTTTAGATGTCAAAAGTTATGTTACATATGTTTAAAAATGAATTTTGGCATAAAGGGGTATTTTGGTAATTTACCTAAGGCATATAAATTACCTATCATACAACTACTTAAACGTAGCGACCATAAGGTATAACCTCAGAGGGTTATTCCCTATATACTATGGTCACCTAATGTATTTGGTCGGATCCTAATGATCGACCAAATGGGTCGGGTTCGAAAGTATAAGCGATTGTTTAGATCGCTTACCTTACGACCCTATACAAGCACAACTAAAAGTGACGAGCTAAGCATGTTAAAACATGCTTAACTAAGTTTAGAAAACAGGTTTGGTATCAAAACAAACGGTTTTGATACCCATAAGTAGTTTGGTTACAAAATACGCAAGAATACGTATTCTGACCGAAACTACGACTCGTCACTGAGCCTAGATAACGTGGTAATCAGTAGGTATAGTCACTAGGGACTATAACCATCGTGATCACGCTCACGTTATGAAGTTCAAACGAACTTCGCATCGACCATAAACTGGTCAATGCAGAAAGTCAAACAAAGTTTGTCTTTCGGACTCGAAAGCGATAAAAGAACGAAAGAATACTTACGAAAGGTCCCCGAATGCTAATCTAGATCCAAATAACTCAGGTATGAAACAATGGTTTCAACTTAGAGTCTTTTAGATCAGATTCTAGTGAGGAATGAGTGAAAATGGGTTGGGTATTTATAGTAAACCCACAACCGTTAGGATCGTTTCTTGGAAAAGGGGGCACGATCTAGGCCGTACACTTGTCAAAATGTTGTGGTAACTAATTTTGGCCACCATAGGAGATTAACATGTGGCACTTGACCTTTGGGAAGTGTTAGGGGCTGCTAACTTATGTTTAAAATGGCTTTTTGCTGCATTTATTTATTTATTTATTTATTTTTATATTTTTTTTTGCAGTTTTGCAGTTTTGGTTCCTGAGCGCGTATCGTCGTGTTTTGGCACTTCTAACACCCGTCAAGCCCATTTTTAAGCTTCACAAGGATGTTAAAGTATAGGGAACATGAAACATGCTCAAAAATATGCCGGATGTCGGTTCGTTTAGCCGTACAATCGCGTTGTTCGGTTAATTACGACGGAATGCGCATAAGCGTGAAAAACGATCCAAATTGCGTGACGAATGGATTTTTCTCATGCCAAACACTAAACTAAAATATTTTAGTGCTTACATAAATTTTTGGATGTCCGGATGTATTCAGACCGTAAGTTATGCGCGAAAATGCAAACTTGTGCATTTTTTTTGACACTTTTAGTCCCTGAATGACCCAAAAGTTTATTTTAGCACACCGAACACCTCAAAGCCTATTTCTAAGCTATGTAAAGGATATTTAAGGTGTGTTTAACTTATGGTCATGTTCCGGAATGTCTGTTACAGTTCAAATTGGCATACTTTCATAGTTTGTCAAGTTTAGTCCCTGTAAGCGAATTAACTTGTTTTTGCCATACCAAAACCTTCAAAACTTATTTCTAAGTTATGTAAAGGTTATTTAAGGTATGTTAAGTATATGATGATGTTCCGGAGTATTTGTCGCGTTAAACTGGTTACGTTTACGCACCAGTTTGCGTATAACTCTCCAGAAAGCGATATAGAGTTTGAAATTGAATAAAAGTCAAAACATGAAAAATGTAAAACACAACCAAACAAACATTGGGATCAAATAACATTGTTTTATTGATAATAGAAATGTTCATAATGATTACAAGCACAGATGTTATAGTCTCCCCTACTTGTGGAAATTTCGTCCCGAAATTTATTTAGAGGAAACTCGTGGAAAAAGATGCGGATATTTCGCCTTCATTTGATCTTCGCGTTCCCAAGTAAACTCAGGTCCACGTTTAGCTTCCTAGCGAACTTTGACCAAAGGAATGCGCTTGCGTTTAAGCCACTTGACTTCACGTTCCATGATTTCCACAGGTTTCTCAACAAATTTCAGTGTTTTGCCAACACGAATTTCGTCAAGCGGTATGTGGAGGTTCTCATCAGCTAAACACCTCTTGAGATTGGATACGTGAAAAGTTGGATGAACATTTCCAAGTTCAGGAGGTAACTCAAGTCTGTAGGCTACCTTACCGATTCTTTCGACGATCTTGAATGGTCCAACGTATCTAGGTGCAAGTTTTCCTTTCTTTCCAAATCTGATCACACCTTTCCAAGGTGAGACCTTCAGTAATACTCGATCACCGACTTGAAATTCCAAGGCCTTGTGTTTTGGGTCCGCGTAACTCTTCTGACGGCTTCTAGCTATCTGAAGGTTATCACGAACTTTCTTGATCTTGTCAGTAGTTTCTAAAATGAGGGCAGGTCCAGTAAGTTGAGCCTCGCCGATCTCATTCCAGCAGACTGGTGAACGACATTTTCGACCATAGAGAGCCTCGAAAGGAGCCATTTTGATGCTGGTGTGATAACTGTTGTTGTAGGAGAATTCAATCAACTTAAGATGTGAATCCCAACTACCACCAAAATCGATCACACAAGCTCTAAGCATATCCTCCAGAGTCTGGATTGTTCTTTCAGATTGACCATCCGTTTGCGGATGATAAGCTGTGCTCAGATTAAGTTGGGTCCCCATAGCAGATTGCATGGTTCTCCAAAAATGAGAAGTGAAACGAGCATCTCTGTCAGAAATGATGTTCAAAGGAACACCATGTCGAGCTACAATTTCATCCACATAGATTTGAGCAAGTCTGTCAGCAGGAAAATCCTCACGGATTGGCAAGAAATGCACTGATTTAGTAAGACGATCAACAACTACCCAGATGGCATCATGACCTTTCTTTGTGCGCGGAAGTTTAGTAACAAGATCCATAGTAATGTTTTCCCATTTCCAAACTGGGATCTCTGGTTGCTCCAATAAACCAGAAGGACGCTGATGTTCAGCCTTAACCTTTAGACAAGTAAGGCATTTTGATACGTATAAGGCAATGTCTTTCTTCATACCAGGCCACCAATAATGAATACGGAGATCCTTATACATCTTATCTGAGCCCGGATGAATAGAATAACGAGACTTATGGGCTTCATCCATAAGCAAGGTCCGAAGATCATCCTGGCTTGGGACCCACAAACGGTCCATGAAGTAATACGATCCATTGTCCTTCAGTTCCAAGGCAGGCGTTATGTGATAGGGAAATTCCTTATCCATTAAACCTTGTGAAACACAAGATTGTTGAGCCTGAGAAATGCGTGCTTGGATATCGGATTGAGCTTGAATAACAGATTGAACACGTACACAATGAAGCTTAGTACGTTCCTTACGACTCAATGCATCAGCTACGACATTCGCCTTACCAGGATGGTAGCGAATTTCGCAGTCATAGTCGTTTAAAAGCTCAACCCAACGTCGTTGCCTCATGTTGAGTTCTTTCTGGTTGAAGATATGCTGAAGACTTTTGTGGTCCGTGAAAACTACACATTTTGTACCGTACAAATAGTGTCTCCAGATCTTAAGAGCGAAGACAACTGCACCCAACTCAAGATCATGAGTGGTGTAGTTCTTCTCATGTATCTTCAACTGTCTCGATGCATATGCTATAACTTTGTTCCTTTGCATAAGAACACAGCCAAGACCTAGTTTAGATGCATCGCAATAAACAACGAAATCATCGTTGCCCTCGGGCAAAGTTAGAACAGGCGCGTCACAAAGCTTCTGCTTCAAGTTTTGAAAAGCTTCCTCTTGTTTGAATCCCCAATAAAAGGGCATTTTCTTCTGAGTTAGAGCAGTTAGAGGAACTGCAATCTTCAAGAAGTTTTCTATGAAGCGGCGATAATAACCCGCTAGACCAAGAAAAGACCGAACCTCAGTAGGAGTAGTAGGCGTATCCCAATCCTTGATCGCACTGATCTTGGAGGGATCTACATGAATACCTTGTTCGTTGATAATATGTCCTAAGAATTGAACCTCTTTGAGCCAGAATTCACACTTTGAGAATTTGGCGAAAAGTTGTTCTTTCTTTAGGAGTTCCAGAGTAAGACGAAGATGTTGCTCGTGATCAGCTCGCGTCTTAGAGTATATCAAGATGTCATCAATAAAAACAATGACGAACTGATCCAAATAAGGTTTGCAGACCCTATTCATTAAGTCCATGAAAACAGCAGGAGCATTAGTCAAACCGAATGGCATGACTGTGAACTCGTAATGCCCATACCGAGTGCGGAACGCCGTCTTGGGAATATCTTCTTCATGAACACGAAGTTGATGATACCCGGAACGCAGATCAATCTTCGAAAAACAAGAGGCACCTTGTAACTGATCAAATAGGTCGTCTATGCGTGGTAGGGGATATCGATTCTTGATGGTAAGCTTGTTAAGCTCACGATAATCGATACACATCCTAAAAGATCCATCCTTCTTCTTGACAAAAAGAACGGGAGCACCCCAGGGTGAAAAGCTAGGACGGATAAAACCTTTATCAGAGAGTTCCTAAAGCTGCTTAGACAACTCTTGCATCTCAGATGGTGCAAGATGATATGGAGCTCTGGCAATAGGGTTTGCACCAGGTACGAGATCAATGCGGAACTCGACTTGGCGTGCTGGAGGTAGACCAGGTAACTCTTCAGGGAAAACTTCAGAATAATCCCGAACGACAGGAATATCTGAAATAGACTTACCCTTGCCTTTATCTGCTGTAACATGTGCTAAGAAAGCCACATAGTTCTTCCGCAGATACTTCCGAGCTTTAAAACAAGACATGAGTTTGAGACCACCGACAGGTTTCTCACCTTGAACCTGTAGGATCTCGCCTGTCGAAAGCGGCACACGAACAATCTTCTCAGAACAAACTATCTCTGCGCGCTGCTTAGATAACCAATCCATACCCACAATAACGTCGAAGCTTCCAAGTTGCATAGGCGTGAGGTTGATTGGAAAAAAGATGATCGTTAAGGTTCAACTGGCAGTTGTGAAGAACAGAATCAAGAACAATGGGTTCACCACTAGCAACTTCTACTGTCAAAGGTTTACCTAGTTTTGTTCTAGACACGCGAAGCATAGGCTCAAAAGACAATGACACAAAACTCTTGTCGGCACCCGAATAAAAAAGAACAGATGCAGGCTGATTATTAATAAAGAACGTACCGTTCACCACGTTATCATCCAGCTGCGCCTCTTGGGCATTTAAGTTAAAAGCTCGTCCTCGAGCCTGAGCCTGATTTTGGATCTGATTCTGGTTTTGGTTGACTAGCCTTGGGCACCGGTTCCTGTAGTGGGTCAGATCCCCACAATTGTAGCACGAACCAGGAGGAAAATGAGGTCATGCAGCTTGACCTTGTTGCTGAGCAAGAGGCTGAGCAACTTGTTGTGCTTGGTTCTGAACTGCCTGGTTCTGGTTAACAGGAATGCGGCAGGTGGCAGCAAGATGACCAGGCCTTCCGCAGTTAGTGCACTGACGACACTGGAGGTGTGGTTGATGATGGCCGTTACACCTGTTGCACAAAGGTGCATTGCCAAGATAAGGCTTCTTGGCTAGTGGTTGCGCAGGCTGATTTGGTGCAGCTTGAGCCTGTGCAGTAACGGCATAGTTTTGGGAAGCCTTCCGCTTCCTAGACCCTCCAGAATTCTTTCCCTTCTTGTTTTGACCTTTCTTGCTATCCTCATTATCAGCCGACTGCTTCTTGCCCTTGTCACCCTTCTTATGCAGCTTTCCCTTACGAACCTGCGACTCAGTCAATGTCGCTGATAACTCGATCGCCTGACGGAGTGTGGTAGGGTTGCTACCAGTAATGATGTCTTGTACCGAGTCAGGTAGGCCGTCGATGTATCTTTCGATAGCCTTGTCGAGTGGGGTAACCATAGTTGGGCAAAGCAGACTCAACTCTTCAAACCTATCAGTATAAGCCCTGTGCTCGCCACTGTCTTGTTTCAAGTTATCAAATTCCTTCTCCAAAGCTCGCTGCTCATGACGAGGACAAAATTCCCTCATCATAAGGTCCCTAAGTTCGGCCCAAGTTTGCGCTAGAGCAACTTCTGCACCCCGATCTCTCATAACCCCATTCCACCATGTGAGAGCCCTCTTCTGAAACACGCTCGAAGAAAACTCGACCTTGCGATTATCCGGACACTGCACGTGGCGGAAAGTATTCTCAATGCTCTCAAACCATTGAAGAAGCCCAGTCGCTCCCTCAGAACCACTAAACTTGAGTGGTTTAGCCGAGTTAAAATCCTTGTATTTGCATGGAGCATTGTTGTTGTTGTTAGCTTGTTGCCATTGAGCAAAGAGATTTGGAAATTGAGCAGCCATCTGCTCCGCAATAATTTCTGCCAGTTCGGCAGTCGCAATCAGATTGTCGCGTCGAGGAGGCATTCTAAAAGAGGAACATGAAAAGAAACGAGTGAGATGATGGGATGAAAAGAATGAGATGAAACAAAATCAACAAAAGCAAAGATGGTGGTCATTTGTCCGTATCACAAAGTAAACAAACGACACACAGTGACTAATCAAAGTAAATGGATCAAAAATAATGTATCATGAAGACACGCTCGCCTATAAGTGAACACTCATCCCAAGAATTCCCAGGTAAGCACAACTGGTCTCGCGTCTGATGAGATGTATACGAAGTGCTTGCCTAGACAGAAAACCCAGAATACATGCATTCACTCTTCCAGTTTGCACGTGTTCACATTATTAAAAACCCAAAACGTTGACGAGATTTTGAAAATTTGAAGGCACAAGGCCAAAAATTTAGTCAAACTGGAAGGGTTCAAAACCTTATAAAGAGGGTTCAAAACCTTGTAATAAATCATTCAAAAACAGAAGATTGTTTTTCAAAAATCGTTTCGAAAATTTTGGTTTCTTGTTTTGATAATCACCTAAGGATAGGTGGTGTACATGTTTTAAGATCTAAACACAAGATAACTCGTGTTAGGGTCCTAGAAAGGTTATAGTCTAGGTCAAAGCATTACTAATAACCTAATTCCCTATAACCATTGGCTCTGATACCAACTCTTCTGTCACACCCCGACCACGTATAACATACAAAACGTGGCGGAAAACGTCGGGGAGTGTTGTAACAGAATTAATTGTTTCATAACCATGGTGTTCAGAGTTGTATTTTATTTATTAACATAAGAGTTTCATCGTCTTAAACAGAAATTAAAGAGTTTATAACATAATTAAACTAAGTCTTTCATCATTTTAAGTCTCTAAGGCACAGGTCCACCCTAGTGTCACGATCTTCATCCTACGGAAAAGCTCCTGAAAACACATGTGAAAATAGGTACGTCAGCATAAAAATGCCTGTGAGATACATAGGTTTTGTGAAAATAGGATTCATGACTTAAGTTTAAGAAAATGTTTAGTCATGAACCTTGTAATTTGATTTGTTTTGTAAATCGCTTGAAAAACAATAAGTTCAGATGATATGTATAAATAAGATCATAAAGTATGGTTAATTGAATAACCAAGTAAAAATGAATTTGTATAAGATAAGTTGTTTGTAAACAGTGTCTTGTGAAAATTGTGTTACTTGTGTAAAATGTATAAGTCCAAATTGAAATGATTTAAATAACGCTACAATATGTAATACCATACAAACACTTATATATAGGAAGTACTAGCCGCGTATCCACCATGCTTGTATCATATTACACATACCTCGTTACTTAAATCACTTAAACAAACCACCAATGTATAAAGTCTATGTTTAAACCAATAGTCAAAAGTCCTTGTATAATCCATGTCAAATGTTTATAAGTCCAAACGTAGTCAAGTAATGTGTAGCAAATGTTATGTATTATAAGTAAAGTATTGTCACATAATCCAAATGTAGTAATGTACAAAACAAAGTAATTTGAATATATCAAAAAGTTATGTTTCGAAAAGTAATACGTGTTACATTGATACAAACATTTATGTGGTAAGTTAACGCACACATTCAAGCCTTGAGACAGTCGGATAACCTTTTCAGTCAAGGTTATCAAAAGAAATGTTTTCGGATTCAGTCATTCCTTACATCCAAACAAACCCGGGATGTCAGGAATGGGATTTGTCAAGTCCTATGGTACCAGTACTTACTACCGAGCGGCGTAGCTAATGTTAATGAACGTATAATAGTCTCGTTTGTGCAAACCAAATGTCATAGCAAAAGTGAACATGTTATATGAAAACAATGTACTAAGTATGCTAAGTTAACATACTAAGCAGAAAAGTCATGTAAATCAATGTGCTAGCATGCTATCAGTTAACATACATAGCAGAAATGTAATGTAAAACAATGTACTAAGTATGCACACAATGGACATACATAGCATGAAATGTAATGAAATCATGTACTATAATGTACTAGTAAACATAGCAGGTATATGATGTGAAAACAGGAAAGCACGAAAGTAACAAGTAGGCACATGTGTTCCACCCCAAAACGTTTGGAAAACAGTAAAAGAGGGGTTCTATGTACTCACATGGGATTGCTCAGAAGTCCTAAGATAACCACCAAGCAATGCTAGAGATCTCGGAATATCAAACGGCACCTAATATAGGTAACTACATTAATAAACCGGACCTAAATCGGAAGATCGGATAGAATGAGGGTTCGTAAACCAAATGAGTATGGGAACTCATGTAGTATGGTTTAACAAAGCCTACATACTAAATGAAACCTAACCTAAGTGCTTGTGACCCATTACGACCCGTTTAGGTAGCTTATGCTACTTTAACGCGTCGCTCGTGTGAAACGCGTTCGGACCGCCTAACTAGTCCTATGACAAGTAATATATGCCTTAACATGTCTAATATGGTTGTCAAATCAGTTTAGATGTCAAAAGTTATGTTACATATGTTTAAAAATGAATTTTGGCATAAAGGGGTATTTTGGTAATTTACCTAAGGCATATAAATTACCTATCATACAACTACTTAAACGTAGCGACCATAAGGTATAACCTCAGAGGGTTATTCCCTATATACTATGGTCACCTAATGTATTTATGACAACTCGTATTTTCCGAACTTATCAACGTACTTGATGTAACGTATTTGAACTTGGTGTAATTCTTGATATGTTGAATTAATGAGATGATACGTGACTTTGTGTAATATGCTATGTGTTATATGCTGTGTAGTATGTATGTATGTATAGGAACGACCCGAACGCACAACACCACTCGATCGCACAAGCCCATTTGGGCTACACCTTGCATTCGGATCAAATGGGCAGCCCAAGTGAGGGTTCGGCCCACTCCTTCTTTTATCGCATAACACATGGGGAGGGTGTATACTCCTCATTTGTTACTAATCACCCACACACACAAACCCTAGAACACACACACACTCTCTCTCAATCCGAACCAAAGGCAGTCTGGTTCCCTCGAAGCATTTTCTCTCAATCAAGCTTGTCGTATCACACTTCTGGTTAGTATTTCATTGTTATCTAGTTGCCATGCTAGGTGATCTTGTCATGTATGAACTAGGGTTTTATGCTAGTAATATTGATTGATAATACTAGGTATTCGGTCCATGTGATTAGATGCTATACAAGATTGTAAGATGCTGAGATTGTATGATTAAATCGGATTTGTATAAATGCTAATCGGCTTCATGTTTGTTAATCGGCTGATGTGTGTGTTCATATACAGATGATATGCGCAATTGTTAAGTTAGTATGTATACTAGTAATCGGACCGAATCATACGATTTGATAAGATATTGGTTATGTTGTTCATGTTTGATTATGATAGAGTTCATAAGAATTTGAGATAGAAACCATGTTTTGATCGAATAATTGCTAAGTTTGATGTTGTTTGTGTTGATTGATAACAAAATTGGAAACTATTGATTAGCAAGATTGATGCTTGTAACCGATTTTTGCATGATATCCGGAATTTAAAAACTAGTCGCACAAACCTCTTGATCGTACAAGAGGTTCTAGTCGCACAAGATCACACGTACAAGAGATCGCACAAGACATCTTGGTCAGTCGCACAAGATGTCTTCTATCACACAAGAAGTATAAATTTCTAACTGTTTGGGCGGGTTGGTTATGTTGGGCCGGGCTGGTAATGGAATCGCACAAGATAACATGGATCGCACAAGGCATAAGTTTAATTGTTTGGACCGTATGTATATGTGTTGGGTTGGGCCAGATCTGATCGCACAACCCGATCGGATTTACATAAGGGTTTGAGTTAAATTGTTGAACCGTGGTTATGATTTGGGCTTCTTGACTTTGGGCCGGGTAGAAGTGGAATTCAACGAATGACTCGCACAAGGTCATTAGACTTGTGCGAGCCCAATCACTTAATGTCAATATGTCTTATATGTTAAACGTGATGTTGCATCATGCCATGATCCGTATGTGTTTCTTATATATGCAATCTATGTGATACTTGTGTGCACTACTTGGAACCAGAACCTGACTTTGTATGGTAACCATGTTAGGACGTGGTTGACCACTAGCTGATAGACTTGACCTTTCTGTGTAATCTGCCGAGCAAACCAAGGTGAGTTCATACAGCCAAGGCATGGGGTTCCCGGGTGGGAATGGGATTTGATGAATTATTGTGTATACTCAGACGGTAGAACCTAACGATAAGATACGACTAGACTAGTAACACTTATTGAACTGATCTTCGCACACCTGCCAAGGGTTGGCCGCGATATTATGACTGACTTCGCACACCTGCCATAGGAAGGCCGCGAACTAAATTTACAAATCTTCGCACACCTGCCTGGGAGGCCGCGATACAAATAAACCTAGTCTAGAATACTTGGGAAAAACATCCCCTAATATCTTCGCATACCTGCCTGGAAGGCCGCGATGGAAACTAATAGGATTCATGACGTAACGAACGAACATACTACTACTCACGCTATACTATTACTGAACTGTTATCTGTGAACTCGCTCAACTAGTTGTTGACCCTCTGTTACATGCCTTGCAGGTCGTTAGATATATGGAGCTTGCACAGGGAGGAGCTGGTCGTTGTGGGCTTGGATCGTGATTGTTTCGTTAAACACTTTAGGGCATTTCATACTTTATTTTGTTGGGTTTATTCTTACGCTTCCGCTAAACAGTGATAACCTACGTCTATTTTGAACACCTTTCATATTGGTGATTGAATGGCATTTACTTTTTTTTATATTAATTACATGTTCAATATGATTGGTGGCTTGATCCTGGTCAGTCACGCCTCCAAGCGGTGATACTCCGCGTGTGGATTTTGGGGGTGTGACAGATTGGTATCAGAGCCATTGGTTATAGAGAACTTGGTTTTAATATGGGGAAAACGTTTTTATTAAAACCAGACTATAACCAGTACAGTGCTCAACGATCCACAACGACGCTTCGCTCCACGTGCAAGATTCAACATCCTAGGTAATAAGGTTTATGTTCATTGCCTACATGCTAGAATTACATAGAACTTTGCTCGTGGTATGCTTAAATTACATTGCTCACTATTTGTCATTGCATGAGAACACTTGTGTGCTTACTCTCTTCTGTCATCGCACTATTCGCGAACCTCTCTCACTTACGTTATCTTTACTATGAAGATCATGTCTGGACGTATCAACATGACTCAGGACCAGTTGACGGCTCTCATTAACGAACGAGTTACTGCGGCAGTTGCAGCCGCACAAGCAGGAGGTATACCCTGCAGTTATAACTCACACTAGGATCCTTAGATCCTACGTTCCTAAACCAACTCTCGTGTTTTATCTTATCCTAACTCTTATACACAACAGGTCAACCACCTGTTTGCACTTTCAAAACTTTCATGGACTGTCGTCCAACTACTTTCAGCGGCACTGAAGGAGCCGTAGGTCTTCTCCACTGGTTTGAGAAGCTAGAGTCGGTATTTGAGATGTGTGAATGCCCTGAGGCACGCAGGGTGAAATATGCTACTGGTACTCTCGAGGGTTTATCCCTCACATGGTGGAAAGCTCAGGTCCAAATACTAGGGTTGGTTGCTGCTAACGCCACCCCATGGAACAACTTTAAAGAGATGATCAAAGAGGAATACTGCAGTCGAGATGATATTCATAAGCTGTAGGTCGAGTTCTTTAACCTCAAGATGACGGGGTCAGAGATTGAGGCGTTTACTAAGAGATCTAATGAGCTAGCATTACTGTGTCCTACTATGGTGGACCCTCCAGCTAAGCGTATAGAACTTTATCTCGGTGGTCTAGTGCCAAAAATCCAAAGTCATGTGACTTCAGCAAACCTTGCCACCTACCAGCAGGTTGTTCAGTTGGCTCACCGTCTCACTGATCAGGCGGTGGAGCAAAATAAGTTGCCTAAACGCATCAGTGCTACCACTACTGCTGTCACTACATCTGCTACTCCCAGTGACAACAAGAGAAAATGGGAGGGGGATTCCAGCAAGGGATCAGTTTCTGTTCAGTCTCAAGCACAGCATCGCAAGACAAATGACTACCAGAGTCCGAATCAGCAATCATCAGGTAGTCAAGGGCAGAGTGGATATCGGGGAATTCACCCATGGTGTAGTAGGTGCAACAAACACCACAGCGGAAGATGTCGCAGGGAACGTTGTCAAAGATGCCTCAAGATGGGTCATGAGGCTAAGGATTGTAGAAGCTCACGGCCAGTAAATCAGAACCAGCAACTCCCACCGCCAGCTCCACAGAACCCACAGCAACAGCCACATCGTGGAAACCGGGGATGTTTCCAGTGTGGAGCAGAAGGTCATTACAAACGTGATTGCCCTCAGTTGAACCAGAACCAGAATCACAACAACAACAACCAGGGCAACGGAAACAACGGTGGGAACAACAACAACAACAATATCGCTAGAGGTCGTGCATTTGTGATCGGGCAGGGTGATGCAAGGAATGATCCCAACGTAGTTATGGGTAAGTTTCTTCTCGACGATTTTTATGTTACTGTATTGTTTGATTCGGGTGCGGATACAAGTTATATGTCTCTAAAAGTTAGTGAAATGCTTAAACGTGCACCAACTCCCTTAAACACCAAACATGTCGTAGAGTTAGCAAACGGTAAAGGTTTAGAGGCCACACATATAGTTCAGGGTTGTAATCTTATCCTCGCGGGTCAGACTTTCTCTATCGACCTCATTCCTATAACCCTGGGTAGCTTTGACGTCGTCATTGGTATGGATTGGTTATCTCAACAGCAAGCGGAGATCTTATGTAAAGAAAAGGTTATTCGTATTCCTCGTTCGGGCAAAGAACCTCTCGAAGTTCAAGGCGACAAGAGTGGTGTCGTGAGTGGCATCATTTCTTTCTTGAAGGCTCAGAAGTGTTTACGAAAGGGCCACACGGCCGTTTTAGCTCTCGTTACGGATACATCAAAGAAAGAGAAAAAGATTGAGGATATTCCTGTAGTACGCGACTTTCCTCAAGTGTTTCCAGAAGAGTTACCTGGGTTACCGCCTCATCGCCAGGTCGAATTTCAGATCGAGCTCGCTCCAGGAGCAGCACCCATAGCTCGAGCACCTTATCGCTTAGCTCCAACGGAACTAGAAGAACTGTCTAAGCAACTGCAAGAACTCTTGGAAAAGGGTTTCATCCGTCCTAGCTCTTCGCCCTGGGGAGCTCCAGTACTATTTGTGAAGAAGAAAGACGGTACGTTCAGAATGTGCATCGACTACCGTGAACTGAACAAGGTGACTGTGAAGAATCGCTATCCTCTTCCACGCATTGACGACCTGTTCGACCAGCTGCAAGGGTCGAGCTACTATTCAAAGATTGATTTGAGATCAGGGTATCACCAGTTGAGAGTCCGAGAAGAGGACGTCTCCAAAACAGCCTTCAGAACTCGATATGGCCACTATGAGTTTTTGGTCATGCCTTTTGGGATGACAAACGCACCGGCGGTCTTCATGGACTTGATGAATCGAGTGTGCAAGCCTTATTTAGACAAATTTGTTATTGTTTTCATCGATGACATCCTGATCTATTCGAAGAGTCAGGAGGAACACGAGCAACATTTACGACTTATTTTGGAACTCCTTCGAAAAGAACAGCTGTACGCCAAGTTTTCCAAATGTGACTTCTGGCTTCGAGAAGTCCATTTCTTAGGCCATGTAGTGAACAAGGATGGAATTCACGTTGATCCATCCAAGGTAGAGTCAATCAAGAGCTGGCCTGCACCTCGTACACCTACGGAAATTCGCCAATTCTTGGGATTGGCAGGTTATTACAGGTGATTTATCAAGGATTTTTCTAGTATTGCTCAGCCTCTTACTTCACTAATGCAGAAGGGCGTTGTTTATCGTTGGGGAAACGCACAGGAGTTAGCATTTCAGCACTTAAAGGATAGACTTTACAGTGCACCTATCCTTTCATTGCCAGAGGGCACAGACGACTTTGTGGTCTACTGCGACGCATCTATTCAGGGTCTTGGTTGTGTTTTGATGCAGCGGGATAAAGTTATAGCATACGCTTCACGCCAACTCAAGGTTCATGAGAAGAACTACACTACACACGATCTAGAGCTGGGAGCGGTTGTTTTTGCACTTAAAATATGGCGACACTACTTGTATGGCACCAAGTGTGCTATCTACACTGATCACAGAAGTCTTGAGCACATCTTTAAACAGAAAGAACTCAATATGAGACAACGACGATGGGTCGAACTGCTGAACGATTACGAATGCTCAATCAGGTATCACCCGGGCAAAGCCAATGTTGTGGCTGACGCCCTCAGTCGAAAGGACACTGCGCCCAAGCGCGTACGAGCTTTACAACTTACTATACAGTCTAGCCTTCCTTCTCAAATACGAAACGCTCAGGTAGAAGCATTGAAACCAGAGAATGTCAGGGCTGAAGCCCTACGTGGCTCAAGACAACGTTTAGAACAAAAGGAAGATAGTGCTTACTACGTCACAGGACGCATTTGGGTTCCACTCTATGGTAACCTACGCGAGCTTGTAATGGATGAAGCTCATAAGTCTCGCTACTCGGTACATCCAGGTTCGGATAAAATGTACCACGATATCAAAACTACATACTGGTGGCCTAGCATGAAGGCCCACATAGCCACATACGTTACCAAATGCTTGACTTGTGCGAGAGTCAAGGCAGAATATCAGAAACCGTCAGGTCCACTTCAACAACCTGAGATACCGCAATGGAAATGGGAACAAATTTCCATGGACTTTGTTACTGGCTTACCTAGATCTCAGCGCGGAAACGATACTATTTGGGTGATCGTGGATCGACTCACAAAGTCTGCTCACTTCCTGGCCATTAAAGAAACAGACAAGTTCTCTACCTTAGCAGACATCTACTTAAAAGAAGTGGTTTCGAGGCACGGGGTGCCAACCTCTATCATCTCTGATCGTGACGCACGTTTTACTTCAGAACTGTGGCAAGCAATGCACAAATCTTTTGGTTCTCGTTTAGACATGAGCACAGCTTATCATCCTCAGACAGATGGACAGTCTGAGCGCACTATTCAAACTCTAGAAGACATGCTTCGTGCGTGCGTAATCGACTTTGGCAATGGTTGGGAAAAACATCTGCCACTTGTGGAATTTTCGTACAACAACAGCTACCACACCAGCATTAAAGCTGCACCATTCGAGGCATTGTACGGGCGTAAATGCCGGTCACCTCTCTGTTGGGCAGAGGTGGGAGATAGTCAAATCACAGGTCCAGAAATGGTAGTTGATACTACTGAAAAGATTGCTCAAATACGACAACGCATGGCGGCAGCTCGTGACCGTCAGAAAGCATACGCCGATAAAGATAGAAAACTACTCGAATTCCAGGTTGGGGATCGAGCGCTACTCAAAGTTTCACCCTGGAAGGGTGTGGTTCGTTTTGGCAAACGCGGCAAACTTAATCCATGATACGTCGGACCTTTCGAAGTTATTGAGAAGATAGGCAGGGTAGCCTACAGATTGAACTTACCAGCTGAACTCAGTGCAGTTCACAACGTCTTTCACGTGTCGAATCTGAAGAAGTGTACATCAGATGAGACCCACATAGTTCCCTTGAAGGAACTCACTATCGACGAGCGGTTGCACTTCGTCGAGGAACCTGTTGAAATCACGGACCGGGATGTTAAGGTCCTCAAGAACACGAGAATCCCTCTTGTACGAGTTCGTTGGAACTCCCGCCGCGGCCCAGAGTTCACCTGGGAGCGTGAAGATCAAATGGAACTCAAATATCCCCAGTTATTCGGAACCAATGCAACTACTACTGAGGCTGAAGCTACCACTACAGAATTTCGGGACGAAATTCCAAATCAACGGGGGGATGATGTGACACCCCAGGAAAACCAGTAATCTTCGCAAACCTGCTCGGGGAGCCGCGATACGATACAGGTAAACAACGTCACACCACTAGCTTCCTCGGTAACTGCATGCAAAATTTCGGGACGAAATTTCTTTCAACTTGGGGATAATGTGACAACTCGTATTTTCCGAACTTATCAACGTACTTGATGTAACGTATTTGAACTTGGTGTAATTACTTGATATGTTGAATTAATGAGATGATACGTGACTTTGTGTAATATGCTATGTGTTATATGCTGTGTAGTATGTATGTATGTATGTATAGGAACGACCCGAACGCACAACACCACTCGATCGCACAAGCCCATTTGGGCTACACCTTGCATTCGGATCAAATGGGCAGCCCAAGTGAGGGTTCGGCCCACTCCTTCTTTTATCGCATAACACATGGGGAGGGTGTATACTCCTCATTTGTTACTAATCACCCACACACACAAACCCTAGAACACACACACACTCTCTCTCAATCCGAACCAAAGGCAGTCTGGTTCCCTCGAAGCATTTTCTCTCAATCAAGCTTGTCGTATCACACTTCTGGTTAGTATTTCATTGTTATCTAGTTGCCATGCTAGGTGATCTTGTCATGTATGAACTAGGGTTTTATGCTAGTAATATTGATTGATAATACTAGGTATTCGGTCCATGTGATTAGATGCTATACAAGATTGTAAGATGCTGAGATTGTATGATTAAATCGGATTTGTATAAATGCTAATCGGCTTCATGTTTGTTAATCGGCTGATGTGTGTGTTCATATACGGATGATATGCGCAATTGTTAAGTTAGTATGTATACTAGTAATCGGACCGAATCATACGATTTGATAAGATATTGGTTATGTTGTTCATGTTTGATTATGATAGAGTTCATAAGAATTTGAGATAGAAACCATGTTTTGATCGAATAATTGCTAAGTTTGATGTTGTTTGTGTTGATTGATAACAAAATTGGAAACTATTGATTAGCAAGATTGATGCTTGTAACCGATTTTTGCATGATATCCGGAATTTAAAAACTAGTCGCACAAACCTCTTGATCGTACAAGAGGTTCTGGTCGCACAAGATCACACGTACAAGAGATCGCACAAGACATCTTGGTCAGTCGCACAAGATGTCTTCTATCACACAAGAAGTATAAATTTCTAACTGTTTGGGCGGGTTGGTTATGTTGGGCCGGGCTGGTAATGGAATCGCACAAGATAACATGGATCGCACAAGGCATAAGTTTAATTGTTTGGGCCGTATGTATATGTGTTGGGTTGGGCCAGATCTGATCGCACAACCCGATCGGATTTACATAAGGGTTTGAGTTAAATTGTTGAACCGTGGTTATGATTTGGGCTTCTTGACTTTGGGCCGGGTAGAAGTGGAATTCAATGAATGACTCGCACAAGGTCATTAGACTTGTGCGAGCCCAATCACTTAATGTCAATATGTCTTATCTGTTAAACGTGATGTTGCATCATGCCATGATCCGTATGTGTTTCTTATATATGCAATCTATGTGATACTTGTGTGCACTACTTGGAACCAGAACCTGACTTTGTATGGTAACCATGTTAGGACGTGGTTGACCACTAGCTGATAGACTTGACCTTTCTGTGTAATCTGCCAAGCAAACCAAGGTGAGTTCATACAGCCAAGGCATGGGGTTCCCGGGTGGGAATGGGATTTGATGAATTATTGTGTATACTCAGACGGTAGAACCTAACGATAAGATACGACTAGACTAGTAACACTTATTGAACTGATCTTCGCACACCTGCCAAGGGTTGGCCGCGATATTATGACTGACTTCGCACACCTGCCATAGGAAGGCCGCGAACTAAATTTACAAATCTTCGCACACCTGCCTGGGAGGCCGCGATACAAATAAACCTAGTCTAGAATACTTGGGAAAAACATCCCCTAATATCTCCGCATACCTGCCTGGAAGGCCGCGATGGAAACTAATAGGATTCATGACGTAACGAACGAACATACTACTACTCACGCTATACTATTACTGAACTGTTATCTGTGAACTCGCTCAACTAGTTGTTGACCCTCTGTTACATGCCTTGCAGGTCGTTAGATATATGGAGCTTGCACAGGGAGGAGCTGGTCGTTGTGGGCTTGGATCGTGATTGTTTCGTTAAACACTTTAGGGCATTTCATACTTTATTTTGTTGGGTTTATTCTTACGCTTCCGCTAAACAGTGATAACCTACGTCTATTTTGAACACCTTTCATATTGGTGATTGAATGGCATTTACTTTTTTTTATATTAATTACATGTTCAATATGATTGGTGGCTTGATCCTGGTCAGTCACGCCTCCAAGCGGTGATACTCCGCGTGTGGATTTTGGGGGTGTGACAGTATTTGGTCGGATCCTAATGATCGACCAAATGGGTCGGGTTCGAAAGTATAAGCGATTGTTTAGATCGCTTACCTTACGACCCTATACAAGCACAACTAAAAGTGACGAGCTAAGCATGTTAAAACATGCTTAACTAAGTTTAGAAAACAGGTTTGGTATCAAAACAAACGGTTTTGATACCCATAAGTATTTTGGTTACAAAATACGCAAGAATACGTATTCTGACCGAAACTACGACTCGTCACTGAGCCTAGATAACGTGGTAATCAGTAGGTATAGTCACTAGGGACTATAACCATCGTGATCACGCTCACGTTATGAAGTTCAAACGAACTTCGCATCGACCATAAACTGGTCAATGCAGAAAGTCAAACAAAGTTTGACTTTCGGACTCGAAAGCGATAAAAGAACGAAAGAATACTTACGAAAGGTCCCCGAATGCTAATCTAGATCCAAATAACTCAGGTATGAAACAATGGTTTCAACTTAGAGTCTTTTAGATCAGATTCTAGTGAGGAATGAGTGAAAATGGGTTGGGTATTTATAGTAAACCCACAACCGTTAGGATCGTTTCTTGGAAAAGGGGGCACGATCTAGGCCGTACACTTGTCAAAATGTTGTGGTAACTAATTTTGGCCACCATAGGAGATTAACATGTGGCACTTGACCTTTGGGAAGTGTTAGGGGCTGCTAACTTATGTTTAAAATGGCTTTTTGCTGCATTTATTTATTTATTTATTTATTTTTTATATATTTTTTTTTGCAGTTTTGCAGTTTTGGTTCCTGAGCGCGTATCGTCGTGTTTTGGCACTTCTAACACCCGTCAAGCCCATTTTTAAGCTATGTAAAGGATATTTAAGGTGTGTTTAACTTATGGTCATGTTCCGGAATGTCTGTTACAGTTCAAATTGGCATACTTTCGTAGTTTGTCAAGTTTAGTCCCTGTAAGCGAATTAACTTGTTTTTGCCATACCAAAGCCTTCAAAACTTATTTCTAAGTTATGTAAAGGTTATTTAAGGTATGTTAAGTATTTGATGATGTTCCGGAGTATTTGTCGCGTTAAACTGGTTACGTTTACGCACCAGTTTGCGTATAACTCTCCAGAAAGCGATATAGAGTTTGAAATTGAATAAAAGTCAAAACATGAAAAATGTAAAACACAACCAAACAAACATTGGGATCAAATAACATTGTTTTATTGATAATAGTACTATTCATAATGATTACAAGCACAGATGTTACACGTACATCCACCTAGTTACCTGAAATACATGTAACTTTTGGAAAATTGTCAACATAAGTTGGTGTGAATTCATGCGGTTTTGCGTAAAACATTTAAGTATTCGTTGTAAGAATCATGGTATGTAATTGTACTTGAAAAAGTATTCTGTAAATGTAAGGAAATCGAGATCGCTAATGGTTTGCAAGGCCATTAACATATGTAACGACATAGGAAGCATCCAAACCATAGGTATGTTACTTGTCGGTTCATGACTGGAGACACAAAAGCACTCTCGGTAAAAATGTGGCCAAGAGTGTGGCTGCCTGAAACCCATTAGATTTGATCTTTTGTACCGCGGTCTAAGTATTATGTTGATTAATGGTGCTTATGACACCCTATTCGTGACATGATCTATAGTATCATTCCTTAGTTTTGTTTCTACATACCACAGTACATGTATTTTCCCCAAGTTTAGAAAACAAGAAAATGTTTAAAAGTGGGGATATGAACTCACAGTTTTACGTAACTCGCGTCGTAAACGTTCACCGGCTGTGTCGTGTAGGCGTCACAACCTATAATTGTTCTATGTTCGTTAGTCACTGGACTTGTATCACACAAGTACAAGTCACCATGTTAAGTTTATGTATATGTCTTTTGTATGTTCACTCTTGTGAGGGTCGTGCTCTTGTTTGTTGGGTCTTGCCCGTACGTCGTGTCTTTGCACTTTGAATTTGTATTGTTTATTTGTAAATATATATTTTACTTCTTAAAAATATATATTTGTTCATGTAGTCTTTGCCAACATAATAAGTGTTAAAAATAAACTATATTTTTAACTTGTCCATATATGTTACTTATATTATTTTTCAAAAATAAATATAAGTACTTTGTGAAATAATATTTTCAACATTATTTTTGTGCAAGTATACTTAGGAAAGTATACTTGTATTTTCATGTAAATACTTGTGTATTTTACATTATTTGTCAAAAATCAATACTTTGATTTTTACTACTTTCCGAAATTATATTTCTTAAAAATAATATATTTTTAAGACTTGTGTGGAATATATATATATATATATATATATATATATATATATATATATATTGTCATGCTTGGAAATATATATATTTATTTTTGTTATTCACCTGATTTTGTATAATTTTTACTTCTTTGTAGTTGGTATATATATATATATATGTCCAAAAATATATATTTAAGTCCATAATTGTCCTTAAATTGTCCAAGTCTAGGAATTTGTTAAGGAATATATTTATAAAAATATATTTTCTTGTATTTGTCCATATACCCTTCCATGGGTTATTTTTGTATGAATATTCATAGGAATTTGTTATGTATTTTCATGTGTATTTTGTGATAACTCGAGTTTCCAAGATTCCATCTTCGCATTAATTGTACGTTAATTGTTTAGTTGTTTGCTTACATGACTTGTTTGCCTTGTAATTGTACACGTTTGATATATGGGGAGACGTTATGTGACTTTTGTGTCGATATGTTTGGTGATATGATATGTAACATATATGAATAAGTTAAAACCTTAAACTAGTTCACCCTATATAAGCTCGACGAAACCCAGGGTTGCGCCATAAACCACTTCGACGAAACAGGGAGGGTTTCGCCATCTGCACTCCGACGAAACGGAGGGTTTCGTCGGCCCAATGTTATGCTGAGGCCCAGTTAAGGCCCAACAGTTACCGTTTACGTATTTAGAGGAAATAGGTTACGTGAGTAGTCATTCTTGCAAACCCTAGAGTTCATCCTTTGTGCGACGGCAATCACTCACCCTCCCGGATCCTCGCTAGTTCATTCCGTAATCGGTCTTTAGATACTCATGGAGCTTGCACAGGGAGGCGCGGTCGTTGTGGGACATGGACAGTGTGTGTCATGTTAAAAACATTATATCATTTCGAACTTAATACTTATGTTGGGTTTTTACATTTATGCTTCCGCTAAACATTTAACTATGCTTTTGTTTGAACACCTTTCATATTGTGTGGTTGAATTTTATTTATTACTTACAATGTTCAATATGATTGGTGGCTCGATCCTGGTCAGTCACGCCTCCAAGCGGTGATACTCCGCTTGTGGATTTTTTGGGGTGTGACAGATTGGTATCAGAGCCATAGGTTATAGTGAACTTGGTTTTAAAAAGGGGAAAACTTTTGGATAAAACCAGACTTTAACCTGAACAGTGCTCAACGATCCACAACGACGCTTTGCTCCACGTGCAAGACTCTACACTATAGGTGATACGATTCATGTTTATATTACCTACTTGTTAGTTACATAGAACATTGCTTATGGTATGCTTAGATAACATAGTATCTACTGCTTGAAAACTTTGTGTGTTCACTCTCTTCTGTCATTCCACCCTTGCGTATTGATACGACGCACTTCTCACACGTGTTCTCTGTATTGTGAAGATCATGAGTGGACGAATCAACCTCACACAAGCCCAGCTGACGGCTATGATCAACGAACAAGTTACTGCGGCACTTGCAGCTGCTCAAGCAGGAGGTATACCCTGCAGTCGCAACTCACTCTAGGATCTTTAGATCCTACCCTCATAAACCAACTCTTGTGTTTAACTTTGTCCTGTTCTTGTATACACAACAGGCCAGCATGCCCAGCCGCCTGTGTGCACGTTCAAGACTTTTATGGACTGTCGTCCTAGTACTTTCAGTGGCACTGAAGGGGCCGTTGGACTCCTCCACTGGTTCGAGAAGCTCGAATCGGTCTTCGAAATGTGTGAATTCCTTGAGGCTCGTAGGGTGAAGTATGCCACTGGTACCCTCGAAGGCACTGCGCTGACTTGGTGGAACGCGCAAGTTCAAATGTTAGGGCTGGCAGCTGCTAATGCCACCCCATGGAACGACTTCAAGGAACTGATCAAGCGAGAATACTGTAATCGTGATGACATCCACAAGCTGGAAGTGGAGTTCTTTAACCTGAAGATGACGGGGTCAGCGATAGAGGTGTATACGAAGCGATCCAACGAACTGGCAGTGTTATGTCCAATTATGGTGGATCCTCCCATCAAGTGTATCGAGTTGTACCTCAAAGGCTTAGTACCAGAGATTCAAAGCCATGTGACTTCTGCTAACCTTGCTACCATCCAGGATGTTACTCGTCTTGCTCATCGTCTCACAGACCAGGCAGTGGAACAGAACAAGCTGCCTAAGCGTATAGGTGCTACTGCTACTACTACTTCTGCTATTCCCAGTGACAACAAACAAAAATGGGATGCAGCGTAAGATTGATGACTACCAGAGTCCTGGTCAGCAATCTTCTGGTAGTCAAGGGCAGGGTGGATATCGAGGAAACCACCCAAAGTGCAACAGGCACCACAGTGGTCAGTGCAACAAGGGACGTTGTCAGAGGTGTCTCAAGACGGGTCATGAAGCCAAGGATTGCAGGAGCTCACGGCCTGCAAATCAGAATCGTCAGTAGCAACAGCAAGCGCCACAGAATCAGCAACAGCAACAGGGCAACAGGGGATGCTTTCAGTGTGGCGCTGAAGGTCACTTCAAGAGACACTGCCCGCAGTTAAATCATAATCAGAACCACAACCAAGGAAACGGGAACAATAATGGGGGCAACAATAGGGGAAACAATGATGGCAACGGTGCCAGGGGTCGAGTGTTTGTGCTGGGTCAGGGTGACGCAAGGAATGATCCTAACGTAGTGATGGGTAAGTTCCTTCTCGACGACTTTTATGTTACTGTTTTATTTGATTCGGGTGCCGATACCAGTTATGTGTCTCTAAAAGTTAGTCAAATACTCAAGTGCACACCAACACTTATGAACACCAAGCACATAGTAGAGTTAGCAAATGGTAAAATCCTAGAGGTCACGCATATAATTAAGAGTTGTAATCTCATTTTAGCGGGTCAGACCTTCTCCATCAATCTTATTCCTATAGTTCTGGGTAGTTTCGACATCGTCATTGGGATGGATTGGTTATCCCGACAGCAAGCAGAGATCCTGTGCAAGGAAAAGATTGTTCGTATTCCCCGTTCTGGTAAAGACCCTCTCGAAATTCAAGGCGACAATTGTAACAACCCGCACTTTCGTGCATTGTTACCACTCGCTACACTCGTTACTCCTAGTACCAGAGATTCGGATCATAATGTAACTATATCGTATACATCGCTATTTCGCAGTATATTCGCATATTTCGCATACTATATCGCTATAACACATCGCATCGCACATACTAACACTCACGATGACATTGGGTGAGGACCTATTCTACCCTCCTCGAGGGCCGTGATGTGTCGCAACGCAAACAATAAACGCTAACAAAGACTCTCGAGTGAGTACTTTAGCTCCAGTCATCATGATGACGATGACAATACGAGCGAGTAGTACCCCGTCAGTCATTGTGGCACAACGCATCGCAAACTCGAAAGCGCACCCGCAATCACGCGCAACTCGATTATCGCAGGATTCGAAATAAGGATAAGTATATACGACTTTTTGTGATTAAATTATAATACGTATACATATATATATGGGTATGAAAATGTGTAACCAAACTATCGCAATGCTTAACGATCAAAACGGTATGCCAAAACTCAGCTCGTTAGAGGTGTTTGACCGAATGACACTTCAGTCGGACAGCCATCCGGTCGGATAGCCATCCGGTCAGATGACCATCCGGTTGAACAGCCATCCGATCGGACCACATCACCTCCTTTCTCCTCCTTTGCCTATAAATAGCCCGTGTCACATCACTTGAACAGTGATGTGACAGCTCTCACTCGACCAGCACGCTCTTGGACCCTTCATCTCTTGATTTCTCACGACTCTTGTAAGTTTTCAACCTAAACTTTGTACTTCTATGATCTACACTCGATTCTACACCTTTCTATCTCTTAAAAATCCAATTTTAACCGTGAAATCTGCTGATTTGAGGTGTTCTAGGATGATGTCATCAAGAGTTCATATGAACTTCAAAGTGTGACCTCATTTTCATCATGAACAGCTCAGATCTGAGTGATCTCCACATGTGTTTACACATATCTCGTCCAAATCTATGTTATCTAATCAAAGGGTTATGTGATTTCGGGTTAAACATGGGAAACCATCAAGAACGGCCAAATCTGATGGAACGGGATGGTTCCCAGCCGTTAGAACGGGTCGGACTTGAGGGAAATTATAGTTGTTTAGTACGGTATCACACCACCTTGGTCAAATCACCATTATTCTTTTTCAAAACTATCAAGTTCATGACGATCAGGACGTCAGAACGGATTGTCATCCGACCGGATTTCCGTCCGATCGGAGTGCACTTGGAGCTTTCAACTCATCATCTCAAACGAGTGACCATCCGATCGGATTGCCATCCGATCGGATAGTCACTAAACAAGCATCATCTCACACGAGTGACCATCCGACCGGATTGCCATCCGATCGGATAGTCACTAAACAAGCATCATCCAAACAAGTGACCATCCGACCAGATTGCCATCCGACCGGATAGCCACTAGTCAATCAACGTACCATCCGACCAGACAGCATGCTATCCGACCGGACAACATACCATCCGACCGGACAACATGCCATCCGACCGGACCGCGTGCCATCCGACCGGATTACCACTAAGAACTATAATTCAACTTTTCACCGTCTAACGCACCGCGCATCGCTTACGCTACCATTCCATGTTTAGACAACTCAGACGCGCTCTCAATCAATCCAATCAAGTTGTGTTTACTTGCAGAAAACGCACTGTGAGTATACTTGAACCCTTTTTGCGTTTGCACTTTTGGGTGTAACATACGTTGCTATCAAATCAAATCACATCAAATGCTTAAACTATTTATCACTTGCGAATGAGTTACGTGCATATTTATACGTGATGCTAGTTACATATGTGCTAGGACTTATACTCGTGACGTCCCACCATGACTAGTATAGTACTATTATGCCCGACGGGGTCTAGTTTGCCATCGCGTATTCGAGCATCGAGGACTTAACTGGTAGTATCGGTTTTATGAGTATATATGTCGTGTATCCCGTTTATGTATGTAGGAAATTCGCAGCAGCTTTTAATCTATTATGCTATTACATATCAAACCTGTATACTCGCCAATACTTTTGTATTGACTTTATTTTAACGTATGTTGCAGGTTAGATCGCAAATTATCTCAATCAAGCTAGGAAGTCTAGAAACTCAACTAAAATCTAGGTTGTCGGATTTGTATTGTTCGAGAGAACACTACATATGTGATAACTTATGGGATTATATGTGTTTATTAGTATGGGATAATGAACGCATTAAATATTGTCGCTAATAGTTGTTATGGATTCTCCTGAACAATCTGATTCGCCTAGTGTCGCGCCCCGATGATTCCGCCATCGGTTGGGGTGTGACAGATTGGTATCAAAGCCATAACTATAGGGAATTAGGTAAGACGTTCGACCTAGTCCGGGTTGAAGTCTTAGCAATGACCTAGTCTATAGTCTAAGTACCAACGGGCCGACTTCGTGCGTACCCAGTAGGGTTTGTACGGGCCTACTTGCTGCTCTTATTCGAACTCGCTAAAACTACACCTCTGTGTGAACACCGCATACAACAGCTTCGCACAAGGAAAGTCTTTCCTAAGACTTAAATACTATTTACCTTTCCTAAGGCTAACATAATACACACGATTTACGATACTCGCATAATATCAACGAGTGATCATGTTGAGATGAGGTGTGAAAACCGGTAACTCTCGATAGGTCACTTACTCAGCATATTATTCTGGCACGAGAACTGTCTGTTGAGCCAGGAGTGATATCCACAACTTGACGGAAGTCTCCATTTCTACCCAGTGGAACTCCCGGATTTATTCGGCGAGCGCAACCACAGCTAGGGGCGAAGTCGTTAAGTCAGGGGTGAAACCTATACCTTAATTACTCGTTCCAATCCTTAAATGGTTTTCGAAAAACTCTCACCAAGGACTCAGCTATATCAAGGACTCGAGCCGCCTGATGGATATGAGGACGAATGTTATGAGCTTCAGCCCAGTGGAAGCATAGTCTACTAGGCCAACGTGCGTGCACAAACTCGCTTCATATAGCTGGAGTACTTTGGTCAGTCGACGCCTAAACACCCAGGGCATTCTATCGAATTTTCTAGCCTACGATTAACTGGTTTCCACTTGTTAAACTTATTTACACTCACGTGTTATGATTTAAAATTTTATACTTTAACGATTTCTCGATTTATCAAATTTACGCTCCCCGCTTTACGAACGCACAACTCGCACAGCCATCTCAATCTAAAACGAAAACCGAATGTTCGCAACAAAACTAATGACAAATTACTCACTCTCACTCTCTGCATCGCGTCCTCGCGCACTCTATACTGACGTGTATGTGTACGAGTGTAAGCTACAACTAATTATATATATACAAGCAAATCAATTGTGTGGGAACTTAGGAATTTTGTGTCTTCTATGTGGCTCCTATGTGAAGTCTATTATATTACTCGCAACAAGTTTTAAACGCGCTCAAATCGCAACGCAAAACTTAAAATCATTATGATCGAATCTCACTCCAAGACTCTTTCTGTCTAGATGCCTTCCAACAATTCTACTTCGAGAATGTCAGCAAAGAGATGAGCCAAATGAAGGGACGAAAAGAGGATTGCTTCACTTGTGACCAGGGAAGTGGTCAAAGTCATTCCTCAGATTGTCACACGAGTGCACTCTCTTGTCAACTCTCGTACTCCGGAAGGCGTTAAGACAAAAGAGCCGCAATCTACTTTTCTCTACAAACACTTCAAAGCCTGTGACCCGATGGTCTTCACGGGTGAAGGAGGTGTTTCTCAACTACTCCAGTGGTTCGATGCTATCGAGACTACCCTTCGTCACAGTGGGTGCCCCGAGCATTTTCAAACCACTTGCGCTACCGGAGTATTTCAATCGCGAGCACTCGACTGGTGGACCGCCGAACGCAACAAACGTGGGATTCACGTAGCCTATGCTCTCTCCTGGAATGAGTTGAAAGAGCTCATGAGGGAAGAGTACTATCCTCCCCAAGAAGTACAGAAGTTGGAAAGCGAATTTTGGGAAATCAAGCAAGTCAAAGGTGACAATGTTGGCTACACCGCAAGGTTCAAACAGCTTAGCACAATCTGCCCAAGTCAAGTCGACACTCCAGAAAAAGCCATCGCGAAATACATTCGTGGCTTGCCTGAATGTGTGGGCGATTTTGTCAAAGCTGCCAAACCTACTACCATCGAAGAAGCCTACCGCTTAGCCGCAGAAATCAACAACAAACGACTCATGGAAGGGTTTTTCTCCAAGAATCCTGTCAAGCAAACTTATCAAGCAATCGTCATCAATTCTTCAGACGATCCTGTCAATGATTCTTCTGATGAATCTGCCGATGATTCTTCTGACGAATCCGCCAACGATTCTTCTGACAAAGCTGCTGACGGTTCTTCCGATGACTCAGCCAAAGATTCTGCAAGCGAGCCCTCAGACGAATCATCCAACGACGACATCTCATCGGAAGACACTGACAAACCCAGCCGCAAACGAAAGATTTCAAGCCCGAACTCATCAACAACTGAACTGCTGCAACCGAAGCCTCTGCAAGCAGTACCGGTGTTTCCAAAATGAGCTTATACTGGAGCTCATCCACAGTGTTACTCATGTACTTATCATCATCCAATTGGGGCTGACTGTCGCTATTGCAACAATTGCAACTGTTACGGTCACTTCACTCGCAACTGCCGCATCGCACCACGAACTTGAGTACAACAACAATAGCTCCAGCAAAAGCCTTCAACACCAAGCATCTAGCAAGCATAGGATAATATTATAATGATACGATTTTCGATGTTAATTTCTAAGTATTGAACCTACTCTATTACTCGATGTTGCCACAATGCGTAACGTTAACTCTCGCTTTCACTCTCTAGTCGTCGCACTTAGACTAGCTTCACACACACGAACTATATACTATATCACGATATAATGTGTTTTAACCTCACTACACTCTTAGAATAAGGTACGATAAACGTGCAAGGAACGACTAATCACGGGTGCACACGGGATTATTTGGGTCAGTGCACGGAGATCGTAGTAAATTCTAAGGTGCCTTAAGCGTCGCGACAACGTGTGACACCAAATCACGGGATGTAAGTAGTAGGGGTCAAGCAAGGTGTGCTTTATCATACTACCGAAGTTTCGTGAAGAAAGTGCCATGTGGAGTTGAACGTTATTTGACCTATTATACTATTACGATTATTTTCGACACCCTACACTCAATCGCAGGGCGTAACAATTGAATCGCATCACTGCAAGACTTTTTGTAAGTCTGCGAATGTAATACAATCGCCTCATCGATAGACCTTAGTGAGTCTACCCCGCAGGGCAATTGCAGCGACGCAAGACTGGACGTAAGTCCACATCACAACTCAATCGCAGTTTTGTTGGAATCTATCGCATTACCGCTTAAATCTATCTCGCAATCGCTATTGTCTATTATGTGTATCTCGCACTCTCTATCGCTTATTATGTGAATCTCTATCGCTTATTGTGTGTATCGCTATATCGCTTGCTGTGTATCAATCTATCGCTCGCTCCATCGCTATCACCATCGCTATCGCCTACCGTTATCTGTGATATTTGTGTTAAGTTGGCACACATGACCTCGCTTCACGAGATGAAGCTCATATGGTTAAAGCCAGGTGTTTTAGTCATATCAGCAGGCTTTCGTGGAAAAAGGCCATGTAGGGTCTAATGTTAGTTAAACTATGTGGTGTAAATCAATTGAATCGAATCACATAAATCGCGTGTATCTCCATCACTAACAACGCAACAACCGCCGCTTATCGTTCGTCGGTTTTCACTACCGCTCACCGCTTATTGCAAAATTTGTTTATCGCTACCTGTGTTACGTGAGCACACCTGACATCGATTCATGAAACAGATCTGGTATGGTTGGAACACGGTAAATACATCGCTGGTACTTCCTATATGTATAAGTGATTCAACCATACTAGCAAACTTTCGTGGGCATATGCCATGTGGGGCTTAACGTTGATTAAATTGTAAAGTTATGAAGGCTAAATCGAATCGCATTACTCGCTTATCGTATATCGCTTATCGTGTATCGTCTATCGCTTATTCGCTTATCGCGTACCGCTTATCGCTCATCGCTTGGTATTCATCACAGTCTGTATGGTATTAGTATGCACGACATCGCTTCACGGGACAAAACTAACCTGGTCGAACGTGGTGTTTTGCCATGTTAGCAAACTCTCGTGGAAACGTGCCATGTAGGTTTAATGTGGAATCTAATCGATATCGCGCTATTCGCTTATCGCTTATCGCTCGACGCCTATCCAGACACGACACATCAATGTTTCGTGTCACCAGGCTACTCGCATACGCTGTTATAGCTACGTTCGCAATTCAACTTGCCTGTTTAACCTATTCGATCCTATTTTCGACTCGGACCGACTTCCTATCAATTGGACCAAGGTAGCGCAATTCTATCTGTGTCATATCGGCACACATGACACGGCCTCACGAAACGGCAGTAATATGGGAGAAACATGGTGGATACGCCGCCGGTACTTCCTATAAATAAGTGTTTCAACCATATTAACAAACTTTTATGAGAAAGTGCCAAGTGGGACTCGATGTTAAGCAACTTTTCAAACTGTTAAAAACTGATTTTTTTATATATATAAAATTTTTATTAAAACCATTGGACGAGTGAAATTTCCTCACAGTGTGGAGGTAACATCGAATCAGCTTAACTCTATGCCCAAGGGAAGTCTCAATAGTCCAGTTTTCTTTAAAAACTTTTGCAACAACAAAACGAAATCCTTCTTAAGACATTGGTTCGACATCGAGTTCAGCTTGAACCCATGTCATAGGAGAGTTTCCGTAACCCCAGTTTTCATTTTCGAATTCCTTAAAATGTTAAAACCTAAACTTTCTTGCAACGTTGGTCAACATCGACTCAGTTGACCCTACGTTATAAGAAAAATTTTCAAGATTTCTTTTCAAATTTCCTTTAAATATCTAAAAATGAACGTTTCTTGCAACGTTGGTCAACAATCGACTCAGTTAACCCTACGTTATGAGAAACCTTTAAAGTTCTTTAAAATTTCAATCGCATCGAACTTACAAATTCTTCACGACTCGAGGTACTTTTGAAACGCCAACTCGTGGGATGCTACTTTTGTCATTACGTCGCCTCTCGCTATCGTAATCGATCTCTCTTACTCGAAACGCTCTCGCTTGTCAACTCTTGGTCAATTAACTCACTGTATCGCTACTCATACGGGACCAACTCTCAAAAGTCTACCTGTTGGATTAATTTCGGGACGAAATTTCCTAAAGTAGGGGAGACTCTAACAACCCGCACTTTCGTGCATTGTTATCTGTCACACCCCCAAAATCCACACGCGGAGTATCACCGCTTGGAGGCGTGACTGACCAGGATCAAGCCACCAATCATATTGAACATGCATGTAAGTAAACATAATTCAACCCAACAATATGAAAGGTGTTCAAAACCAAAGCATAATTAAGTGTTAAGCGGAAGCATAATTGTAAAACCCATTGTAAGTATTAAATACGAAATAAAGTAATGTTTATAGCATGGCACACACTGCCATATCCCACAACGACTGTTCCTCCCTGTGCAAACTCCATGAGTACCTAATGACCTGCAAGGCATGTAGCAACGAATCAACAACAAAGTTGAGCGAGTTCACAGTTGGTTGTTTAGTTATAGTATTCGTTTTGTAAATCGTATGTCGTTTTGTAAACCATGTATCGTATTAGTTCGTATCGCGGCCATTCCAGGCATGTTTGCGATGATTAGTGGGGGCTTCCCATGTGTAATTAGACCACGCGTATCGACTGCTACGAAAAAGTAAGAGGTGCCCTAAGTCAATGTCTATCAGCATTGACCCTTTGCCCATAGTCCATTAGTACACGCCCGTCCGACTGGCACGGTGTGAGGTTTGTTAAACCTAATAGCGCTATTAACAAATGACCCGCTAGCCATAGGCCTCGGCAATTAAGTCGATAAATGAGGGACTTCATTTGATAGAGTTAATGGTCTTATAGTCGTGTACGTAGGTTTTACGTACGTGCCCTTCAATCCGAGGACAGTAGTAAGTATAAGTGTACGTAGGTTTTACGTACGTGCCCTTCAATCCGAGGACAGTAGTAAGTAGTTTAATAGTAATAGTTGTACGAGTAGTTATTCAATCCCATTCCCAACCCACCGGGAATCCCATGCCTTGGCTAGTGTGAACTCACCTTGGTTTGCTCGGCAGATACACAGAAAGGTCAATCGAGCTAGTTGAGGCTAACCACGTCCTAACATGGTTACCATACAAGTCAGGTTTTGGTTTCAAGTAGTGCACGTATGATTACACATAGTTTAACAGGTTATGAACACGTATTGATCATGGAAAACACATAATGCATATTAACACCTTAACAGTAGCATTCAAGTACCAACGCAACCAACTTGTGCGACCCGGAAGAAAAAGCCCAATAACAGGCGGCCCAACATGTTGTGCGTTCAGCACAGCCTTGTGCGATCCACAACATGTTGTGCGATTCAGTTAAACACCCGGCCCAAATAACAAGCAGATCCAACATACATACGGCCCAAACAAGTAAACGAATAAACAGCTTGTGCGATCCAATACATCTTGTGCGACTGGAGACATCTTGTGCAACTGAAGATATCTTGTGCGATCCATATTACCATCCGAATTTTATGCCACTTAGTTACAAATAATTCAACAGTTTCCAAATTCCATTCAATCAATTCAATCATTACTAACAGTTTCCAAACCCACAATAATCGATCAAACAATGTTTTATCATCAAATCTCTATGAATCCTAATGAATACATATGAACAACAATCATAACCCTTAACCTTATTAACACCCTAAATCATACTATCAGGTCGATGATTCATATTTCTAGCATAACAACTCATTCGAACAATATGTATAACAGCCGATTTACATCTACAATACATGATTACCAGTTCTAAATAAATCAAAACATATTACACCTATGAGCCGATTGTATATAATCGATTTTAAGTCTAAATCATGCCATCCGAATCATATGAATATCATCATTCACACCTAATATGAATTTCGACATCATCATTCCATTATCAAACATCATGTCAACCGACACATCTGCCATCGAACTAACCTATATTTTATAATACTATCCCATGTTTCAACAAGTTATGAATTTAGTATGCGTGGAACCCTAGTCATCATTGACTAATGATAGCCCTTATCATATTACATCCAATCTAAAGACACAAATCACAACCACATAATCACTGACAATCACATGCAACATGAATACAATGGCCGACAATTCCTGATGTGTTCCTTATCCAAATGGCTACACTTTCAAGGCAATTCACATGCTTCATAATATTAATCAGCCATCTCTTAAAATTTACAGCAACAATATTAACCATATCAAACACTTTTCGTTATGACCCTAGCATTATCTAATCTAGATTAATAATCACCATACATCCTGTTAACATACTGATTAATGATCCCAAAAATAACACATCAAAACATCATTTAATTGCACGTTACAATCATAACAAGATTATGTAATTTCGAGTCCTAGCATCAATATCATCCACATAGACAGGATCGACTGAATAGAGTTAATACGAACATCACCCTATCAGCCATCTATTCAATCGCATTCTCACAACAACAATACGCTGGTACATGCATACATATAAGATAGTTGAATAAGTACCAACCCGACAATGAATTAAAGCGATCTAGAGGATTAATCATGCAAGAAAGGGGATCAACGACATGCTCTCCTTGTTGCCGTTCACTAAATAAGTTTCTAGGGTTTGCAATGTTTATGAACATGTTATATCACCCACACATGTTTACGTATACATAAGGGGGGTTTGGGCCGAACAGTTTGAGGAGTGGGCCGAGATGTAGCATGCAACAAGAACAAGGGAATTGGGCCGGTTACAATAACTAACATTCAACCAATTAACACTACTTAATAATTTAAAGATGGATAACCGGTGCACACAAAAGAACACCACGAATTTAGAAAACGTAGTTGTGAGGAGAGACCTTGAAAACTCGGGTTGTCACATTATCCCCAACTTGAAAGAAATTTCGTCCCGAAATTTAGCATGCGGTTACTGAGGAAGCTAGTTGTGTTGCGTAGTTTACTGGTTTTCCTGGGGTGTCACATCATCCCCCCGTTGATTTGGAATTTCGTCCCGAAATTCTGTAGTAGCTTCAGCCTCAGTAGTGGTTACACTGTTTCAGAATAATTGGGGATACTTGAGTTTCATTTGATCTTCGCGTTCCCAGGTGAACTCTGGGCCGCGACGTGAGTTCCAACGAACTCGAACGAGACGTATTCTAGTGCGCTTGAGGACCTTAACATCCCGGTCCGTGATTTCAACTGGTTCCTCGACGAATCGTAACTGCTCGTCGATAGTGAGCTCCTTCAAAGGAACTATGAGGGTCTCATCTGACAGACACTTCTCCAGATTCGACACGTGGAAGACGTTGTGAACTGCACTGAGTTCTACTGGTAAGTTCAATTTGTAGGCCACCTTGCCTATTTTCTCTATTACTTCGAAAGGTCCGACGTATCGTGGGTTAAGCTTGCCTCGTTTACCAAAACGAACCACACCCTTCCATGGTGAAACTTTGAGTAGCACTCGCTCCCCAACCTGGAGCTCGAGTGGTTTCCTGCCCTTATCGGCGTAGCTTTTCTGACGGTCACGAGCTGCCGCCATTCGTTTTCGTATTTGAGCAATTCGTTCTGTCGTGTCTACCACAAGTTCTGGGCCAGTGATCTGACTATCCCCCACTTCTGCCCAACAAAGAGGTGACCGGCATTTATGCCCGTACAATGCCTCAAACGGAGCAGCTTTAATGCTGGTGTGGTAGCTGTTATTGTATGAAAATTCCACAAGTGGCAGATGCTTTTCCCAGTCATTGGCAAAGTCAATTACACATGCCCTAAGCATGTCTTCAAGGGTCTGGATGGTGCGTTCAGACTGCCCATCCGTTTGCGGGTGATAGGCTGTGCTCATATCTAAACGTGAGCCAAAGGACTTGTGCATTGCTTGCCACAGTTCTGAAGTAAAACGTGCATCACGATCAGAGATAATAGAGGTGGGCACTCCGTGCCTCGAGACAACTTCCTTAAGATATACGTCTGCTAGTGTGGAGAACTTATCCGTTTCCTTGATAGCCAAGAAGTGAGCAGACTTTGTGAGTCGATCCACGATCACTCAATTAGCATCGTTACCACGTTGAGATCTAGGCAGGCCAGTAACAAAATCCATGGAAATTTGCTCCCATTTCCATTGTGGTATCTCTGGCTGTTGTAGTAGGCCTGAGGGTTTCTGATATTCCGTCTTGACTCTCGCACAAGTCAAGCACTTGCTAACGTAAGTTGCTATGTAAGCTTTCATGCTAGGCCACCAATACGTAGTTTTGATATCGTGGTACATCTTATCCGAACCAGGATGTACTAAGTAGCGAGACTTGTGTGCCTCATCCATCACAAGCTCTCGTAGGTTGCCATAGAGTGGGACCCAAATGCATCCTGTTACGTAATAAGCACCGTCTTCCTTTTTTTCTAGTCGTTGCCTTGAGCTGCGTAGGGCTTCAGCCCTGATGTTTTCTGGTTTCAATGCTTCTAACTGAGCATCTCGAATCTGAGAAGGAAGACTAGACTGTATGGTGAGTTGTAAAGCTCGTACGCGCTTAGGCGCAGTGTCCTTTCGACTGAGGGCGTCAGCCACAACATTGGCTTTACCTGGGTGATACCTGATCGAACATTCGTAGTCATTCAGTAGCTCGACCCATCTTCGTTGTCGCATATTCAGCTCCTTCTGTTTGAAGATGTGTTCGAGGCTCCTGTGGTCGGTGTAAATGGCACACTTGGTACCGTACAGGTAGTGTCTCCATATCTTAAGTGCAAACACAACAGCTCCCAGCTCTAGATCATGCGTAGTGTAGTTCCTTTCATGAAATTTAAGTTGGCGTGAGGCGTAGGCTATAACTTTATCTCATTGCATCAATACACAACCAAGACCCTGAATTAATGCGTCGCAGTAAACCACGAAGTCGTCTGTGCCCTCTGGCAATGAAAGAATAGGTGCGCTGCAGAGTCTATCCTTTAAGTGTTGAAACGCTAATTCCTGTGCCTTTCTGCGTTAGTGAGGTGAGAGGCTGTGCAATCTTGGAGAAGTCCTTGATGAACCTTCTGTAGTAACCTGCCAAGCCCAAGAATTGGCGAATTTCCGTTGGTGTACGAGGTGCAGGCCAATTCTTAATCGAATCTACCTTGGATGGATCCACATGAATCCCATCCTTGTTCACCACATGGCCTAAGAAATGGACTTCACGAAGCCAGAAGTCGCATTTTGAAAACTTGGCGTACAACTGTTCTGTTCGAAGGAGTTCCAAAATAAGTCGTAGATGCTGCTCGTGTTCCTCCTAACTCTTCGAATAGATCAGGATGTCGTCGATGAAAACTATGACGAACTTGTCCAGGTAAGGCTTGCACACTCTGTTCATCAAATCCATGAAGACCGCAGGTGCGTTTGTCAGCCCAAAAGGCATGACCAAGAACTCATAGTGTCACACCCCCAAAATCCACACGCGGAGTACCACCGCTGGGAGGCGTGACATGACCAGGATCAAGCCATCAATCATGTCAAACATAGTAATTAAGTGTAAAAGTAGGAAAATGCAATTCATCTTGACATGACCGATGTTCATAACCAAACGTTGTTTAAGTAGCGGAAGCATAATAATGAAAACCCAAAGTAAGTTATAAGTTCAAATATCGTCTACGATCCGTATCCCACAACGACCTGCTCCTTCCTGTGCAAGCTCCATATGTACCTAAGGTCCTGCAAGGCATGTAACAGAGAGTCAACAACTAGTTGAGCGAGTTCACAGTGGGTTGTTTAGTAATAATGTTCGTTTCATAAATCGTTTGTTTGTTTAGTAACCCATGTATCGTTATCAATTACATCGCGGCCCTCCAGGCATGTTTGCGAAGATTAGTGGGGGTTTCCCATGTATTGTAGACTAGTTATATTTGTATCGCGGCCCTCCAGGCATGTTTGCGAAGATTAAAGTATAGTTCGCGGCCATTCCAGGCATGTTTGCGAAGATCGTTTTAGCATAGTTCGCGGCCATTCCAGGCATGTTTGCGAAGATCGTTTTAGTATAGTTCGCGGCCATTCCAGGCGTGTTTGCGAAGATCGTTTTAGTATAGTTCGCGGCCATTCCAGGCATGTTTGCGAAGATCGTTCAAGTATAGTTAAGGTTGTTGTCCTACCCAAGGAGGACGAACGTACGTATTCTACCCAAGGAGAATACTCAGGATTAATATTGGCATCCTACCCATGGAGGATGGCGGTACATATCCTACCCAAGGAGGATATGTAGGTTCCGTTTAATTTCTTTAACCCATTCCCAACCACCGGGAATCCCATGCCTTAGAAAGTGTGTGAACTCACCTGAGTTTGCTCGGTATGCTAAGTATGTGCTCAAAGTAAGTCAATCACGTCCTAAAGTACGCACGTATAGAATAATCAGTTGGTGTTCAAGTTGCTCACGTATTAAGCAGGTAGCACGTAATCACAATCATACAAGTCATGTCTAACGTCTAACAGCAGTTAAATATTCCAGTTAACACTTAACAGAATCCATTCAAGTTACAGCACAGCTCGACGAAACACATAAGTTGGCGAAACAAGAAATTGACGAAACACATTCTGTTTCGTCGAGGTGTCCCCTGGCGAAACAGAACTTCTGATTCGTCGACTACTCTTGGCGAAACACATTCTGTTTCGCCGAGAGTTCTGTTTCGTCGGACGTCAGTATCGCAGACAACAGATGCAGCAGTTACAAATATACACAGAACCCTAATCATGCTAGCAGCCGTTATCAGTATCAGAAATCATATGAAGGTCAATGTGCAGAACGAATCATCACAACTCAATCATCCAAGAATCATTGTCTAGCATAAACCCTAGTTTTTGTGTATAACATATAAATTTAACATCCAACAATCATATCATTGAACCCTATCAAGATGCTAACTTGAATTCAGAATCAAATCATATTAACAACATTCAGAACCGAGCATTCGATCATATTCAGTTTCGCATAGAATTACGCATCCGATTAACCATGTATATCGCAATCAAGAACATCATACCCATATACTCCTATATAATCCAGAATTCAAGTATATACACAACATGAATCGAGCTATTTCAGAAATATTAAACCGATTAACGAACACACACTAACCGGAATAAGAGAAATACGAATCGATCGCTAAGATATCTTCGGGAACCTCCAACTGCCGTCGCACAGGAGGGAAAGGGGCTCTAGGGTTTTGGTTGTTTGATAGCAGATGTAAAAACTGATGTTGTTTCACGTTTTAAACTCAAAATAGCGTGTTGGGCCCGAACTGGGCTTCGGTGAAACTGGGCTCGGCGAAACAGACTTCTGTTTCGTCGAGATGCTTTTGGCGAAACAGTCTGTTTCGTCGAGATTTGTTATGGCGAAACACACTTGTTTCGTCGAGTTGTTTTATGGTTTATAAGTCTAAGTTTTTCAAACAGTATGCAAGCTATCATATTACACATAACCATGCAAGTACACTACATTTTATCATATCACAAAGTGTACAGTTACGAAGTCAAACAGGTCAACTACTAAACAGTCAAAGTCAACGTGCATTAATGCGAATAGAGAATGCCGGAAATTCGAGTTGTCACATTATCCCCAACTTGAAAGAAATTTCGTCCCGAAATTTAGCATGCAGTTACTGAGGAAGCTAATAGTGTGACGTTGTTTACCTGTTTCGTATCGCGGCTCCCCGAGCATGTATGCGAAGATTACTGGTTTTCCTGGGGTGTCACATTATCCCCCCCCCCCCCCGTTGATTTGGAATTTCATCCCGAAATTCTGCAATAGTAGCTTCAGCCTCAGTAGTAGTTGCATTGGTTCCGAATAACTGGGGATATTTGAGTTCCATTTGATCTTCTCGTTCCCAGGTATACTCTGGGCCACGACGGGAGTTCCAACGAACTCGTACAAGAGGGATTCTCATGTTCTTGAGGACCTTAACATCCCGGTCCGTGATTTCAACAGGTTCCTCGACGAAGTGCAACCGCTCGTCGATAGTGAGTTCCTTTAAGGGAACTATGTGGGTCTCATCTGACATACACTTCTTCAGATTCGACACGTGAAAGATATTGTGAACTGCACTGAGTTCAGCTGGTAAGTTCAGTCTGTAGGCCACTTTGCCTATTTTCTCAATGACTTCAAATGGTCCAACGTATCGTGGGTTAAGTTTGCCGCGTTTGCCAAAACGAACCACACCCTTCCAGGGTGAAACTTTGAGTAGTGCTCGATCCCCAACTTGGAATTCGAGTAGTTTCCTGTCTTTATCGGCGTGTGCTTTCTGACGGTCGCGTGCTGCCGCCATGCGTTGTCGTATTTGTGCAATCTTTTCTGTAGTATCGACTACCATTTCTGGACCTGTGATTTGACTTTCTCCCACCTCTGCCCAACAGAGAGGTGACTGGCACTTACGCCCGTACAGTGCCTCGAATGGTGCAGCTTAAATGCTGGTGTGGTAGCTGTCGTTGTAAGAAAATTCCACAAGTGGCAGATGTTTTTCCCAACCATTGCCAAATTCAATTACGCACGCCCGAAGCATGTCTTCTAGAGTTTGAATAGTACGCTCAGACTGCCCATCCGTCTGAGGATGATAAGCTGTGCTCATGTCTAATCGAGAGCCAAAAGATTTGTGCATTGCTTGCCACAGTTCTGAAGTAAAGCGTGCATCACGATCAGAGATGATAGAGGTTGGCACCCCGTGCCTTGAAACCATTTCTTTTAAGTAGATGTCTGCTAGGGTAGAGAACTTGTCTGTTTCCTTAATAGCCAGGAAGTGAGAGACTTTGTGAGTCGATCCACGATCACCCAAATAGTATCATTTCCGTGTTGAGATCTAGGTAAGCCTGTAACAAAATCCATGGAAATTTGTTCCCATTTCCATTGTGGTATCTCAGGTTGTTGAAGTGGTCCTGACGGTTTCAGATATTCTGCCTTGATTCTCGCACAAGTCAAGCATTTGCTAACGTATGTGGCTATGTGGGCCTTCATACTAGGCCACCAGTATGTAGTTTTGATATCGTGGTACATTTTATCCGAACCTGGATGTACCGAGTAGCAAGACTTATAAGCTTCATCCATTACAAGCTCGCGTAAGTTGCCATAGAGTGGGACCCAGATGCGTCCTGTTACATAGGAGGCTCCGTCTGCCTTTTGTTCTAATCTTTGCCTTGAGTCGCGTAGGGCTTCAGCCCTAACGTTTTCTGGTTTCAATGCTTCTACCTGAGCATCTCGTATTTGTGAAGGAAGACTAGACTGAATGGTGAGTTGCAACGCTCGTACACGCCTAGGTGTAGTATCCTTTCGATTGAGGGCGTCGGCCACCACATTGGCTTTGCCCGGATGGTACTTTATGGCACACTCATAATCGTTCAGCAGCTCGACCCATCTACGTTGTCGCATGTTCAACTCTTTCTGCTTGAAAATATGTTCGAGACTTCTGTGATCGGTGTAGATGGTGCACTTAGTGCCATACAGGTAATGTCGCCATATCTTGAGCGCAAAAACAACGGCTCCCAGCTCTAAATCATGAGTAGTGTAATTCCGTTCGTGAATCTTAAGTTGGCGCGAAGCATAAGCAATGACTTTATCCCGTTGCATCAACACACATCCAAGACCTTGGATGGATGCGTCGCAGTAAACTATAAAATCGTCCGTGCCTTCAGGCAATGAGAGGATAGGTGCGCTACAAAGTCTATCCTTTAAGTGCTGAAACGCTGTTTCCTGTGTATTACCCCAACGGTAAGCAACACCTTTCTGTGTCAGTAGTGTAAGCGGCTGAGCAATCTTCGAGAAGTCTTTGGTGAATCGTCTGTAATAACCTGCCAAACCCAAGAATTGGCATATTTCTGTCGGTGTGCGAGGTGCAGGCCAGTTCTTGATCGTATCTACCTTGGATGGATCGACATGAATCCCATCCTTGTTTACCACATGGCCTAGGAAGTGGACTTCACGAAGCCAGAAGTCGCATTTCGAAAATTTGGCGTACAGTTGTTCCGTTCGAAGGAGTTCCAAAATAAGTCGTAAGTGCTGCTCGTGTTCCTCCTGACTCTTCGAATAGATCAGGATGTCGTCAATAAAAACAATAACGAACTTGTCAAGATAAGGTTTGCACACCCTGTTCATAAGATTCCATGAAAACCGCAGGCGCGTCCGTTAGCCCGAATGGCAGGACCAAAAACTCGTAATGGCCGTAGCGAGTTCTGAATTCTGTTTTGGAGACGTCCTCATCCCGGACTCTCAGCTGATGGTATCCTGACCTTAAGTCTATCTTGGAGTAGTAGCTCGACCCTTGCAGCTGGTCGAATAAATCATCTATGCGCGGAAGAGGATAACGATTCTTGATCGTCACCTTGTTGAGTTCACGGTAGTCTATATACATCCTGAACGTACCGTCTTTCTTCTTTACGAATAACACTGGAGCTCCCCAAGGCGAAGAGTTAGGACGTATGAAACCCTTTTCCAAGAGTTCTTGTAGTTGCTTAGACGGTTCTTCCAGTTCCGTTGGAGCTAAGCGATAAGGTGCTCGAGCTATGGGTGCTGCTCCCGGAGCGAGCTCGATCTGAAATTCGACCACTGGAATATCCCCAATCTTTTTCTCTTTCTTCGATGTATCAGTAACGAGTGCTAAAACAGCTGTGTGGCCGCCCTTTCGTAAACACTTCTGGGCCTTCAAGAAGGGTATGATGCCACTCACGACACCACTCTTGTCGCCTTGAACTTCGAGAGGTTCTTTACCATAGCGGGGAATACGAATGATCTTTTCCTTGCATAGGATCTCTGCTTGTTGTTGGGATAACCAATCCATACCAATGACGATGTCGTAACTATCGCAACGTTGAGGTCATTACTAGTATCACCCTGACCAATCACGAACACTCGACCCCTGGCACCATTGCCGTCGTTATTACCCCCGTTGTCTTCCCTAGTCCCCGTTTCCTTGGTTGTGGTTCTGATTCTGGTTCTGATTCAACCGTGGGCAGTGTCTCTTGAAGTGACCTTCAGCCCCACACTGATAACATCCCTTGTTACCCTGCCGTTGCCGCTGATTCTATAGATCTTGTGTCTGTTGTTGTTGGTTCTGGCTTGCAGAACGTGAGTTTCTACCATCCTTGGCTCCATGACCAAGCTTGTCGCATCATTGACAATGATTTCGGTTGCACTGCCCGCTGTGGTGCAAGTTACATCGTTTGCACTTAGGGTGGTTTCCCCTGTATCCACCCTGCTATTGACTGCTGAAAAGTTGCTGACTAGGACTTTGGTTGTCATCGATCTTTCACTGTTGTGCCTGGGACAGAATCGTAGTCGAACCCTTGCCAGAGGTTCCATTCCACTTTCATTCGTTGTCACTGAGGATAGCAAAAGTAGTTGAAGTAGTAGCACCAATACGTCTAGGCAGCTTGTTCTGTTCCACTGCCTGGTCTGTGGGACGATGAGCAAGATGAGTAACATCTTGAATAGTAGCAAGATTAGCAGTCATCACATGACTTTGAATTTCTGGTACTAAGCCTTTGAGGTACCGCTCTCGGTGCGCTTGATGGGAGGTTCCACCATAGTAGGGCACAAAGTTGCCAGCTCGTTAGATCGCTTCGTATACGCCTCTATTTCTGACCCCGTCATCTTCAGGTTAAAGAACTCCACTTCCAGTTTGTGGATGTTATCATAGTTACAGTATTCTAGTTTGATTAGTTTCTTGAATTCGTCCCAAGGGGTGGCATTAGCAGCCGCCAGCCCCCAGCATCGAAACTTGCGCGTTCCACCAAGTTTGCGCAGTGTCTTCGAGACCATCAGTGGCATATTTCACCTTACTAGCCTCGGGTCATTCGCATAATCGAAGTCCGATTCGAGTTCCTCGAACTTAACGGAGGAGTCCAACAGCTCCTTCAGTGTCGTTGAAAGTAGTAGGACGACAGTCCATAAAAAGTCGTGTATATGCATACAGGTGGCTGAGCGTGTTGACTTGTCGTGTGCGTAAGAGTAATCAAAATTGAGCACAAGTGTTGAGTTACGAGAGTAGGATCTAAAAATCCTAGAGTAAGTGGCGATGGCAGGTTACACCTCCTGCCTGGGCAGCTGCAAGTGCTGCAGTGACTTGTTCAGTGATCGAAGCCGCCAACTGGGCTTGAGTTAGGTTAACGCGTCCACACATGATCTTGACATCAAGGAGAACATGTGGGTGAGAGGTTCGCGAATAGTGCGAAGAGAGTGAGCACACAAGTATTCTCAAGCAACAACATATAGTAGGTTCTGTACTCTAAGCATACCGCGAGCAAAGTTCTATGTAGTTCTAGCATGTAGGTAAAGTAACATGAATAGTAGTACCTATGATGTTGAGCCTTGCACGTGGAGCGAAGCGTCGTTGTGGATCGTTTAGAGCACTGTTCTGGTTATAGTCTGGTTTTAACAAAAATCGTTTTCCCTTTATTAAAACCGAGTTCTCTATAACCAATGGCTCTGATACCAATCTGTCACACCCCCAAAATCCACACGCGGAGTACCACCGCTGGGAGGCGTGACATGACCAGGATCAAGCCATCAATCATGTCAAACATAGTAATTAAGTGTAAAAGTAGGAAAATGCAATTCATCTTGACATGACCGATGTTCATAACCAAACGTTGTTTAAGTAGCGGAAGCATAATAATGAAAACCCAAAGTAAGTTATAAGTTCAAATATCGTCTACGATCCGTATCCCACAACGACCTGCTCCTTCCTGTGCAAGCTCCATATGTACCTAAGGTCCTGCAAGGCATGTAACAGAGAGTCAACAACTAGTTGAGCGAGTTCACAGTGGGTTGTTTAGTAATAATGTTCGTTTCATAAATCGTTTGTTTGTTTAGTAACCCATGTATCGTTATCAATTACATCGCGGCCCTCCAGGCATGTTTGCGAAGATTAGTGGGGGTTTCCCATGTATTGTAGACTAGTTATATTTGTATCGCGGCCCTCCAGGCATGTTTGCGAAGATTAAAGTATAGTTCGCGGCCATTCCAGGCATGTTTGCGAAGATCGTTTTAGCATAGTTCGCGGCCATTCCAGGCATGTTTGCGAAGATCGTTTTAGTATAGTTCGCGGCCATTCCAGGCATGTTTGCGAAGATCGTTTTAGTATAGTTCGCGGCCATTCCAGGCATGTTTGCGAAGATCGTTCAAGTATAGTTAAGGTTGTTGTCCTACCCAAGGAGGACGAACGTACGTATTCTACCCAAGGAGAATACTCAGGATTAATATTGGCATCCTACCCATGGAGGATGGCGGTACATATCCTACCCAAGGAGGATATGTAGGTTCCGTTTAATTTCTTTAACCCATTCCCAACCACCGGGAATCCCATGCCTTAGAAAGTGTGTGAACTCACCTGAGTTTGCTCGGTATGCTAAGTATGTGCTCAAAGTAAGTCAATCACGTCCTAAAGTACGCACGTATAGAATAATCAGTTGGTGTTCAAGTTGCTCACGTATTAAGCAGGTAGCACGTAATCACAATCATACAAGTCATGTCTAACGTCTAACAGCAGTTAAATATTCCAGTTAACACTTAACAGAATCCATTCAAGTTACAGCACAGCTCGACGAAACACATAAGTTGGCGAAACAAGAAATTGACGAAACACATTCTGTTTCGTCGAGGTGTCCCCTGGCGAAACAGAACTTCTGATTCGTCGACTACTCTTGGCGAAACACAATCTGTTTCGCCGAGAGTTCTGTTTCGTCGGACGTCAGTATCGCAGACAACAGATGCAGCAGTTACAAATATACACAGAACCCTAATCATGCTAGCAGCCGTTATCAGTATCAGAAATCATATGAAGGTCAATGTGCAGAACGAATCATCACAACTCAATCATCCAAGAATCATTGTCTAGCATAAACCCTAGTTTTTGTGTATAACATATAAATTTAACATCCAACAATCATATCATTGAACCCTATCAAGATGCTAACTTGAATTCAGAATCAAATCATATTAACAACATTCAGAACCGAGCATTCGATCATATTCAGTTTCGCATAGAATTACGCATCCGATTAACCATGTATATCGCAATCAAGAACATCATACCCATATACTCCTATATAATCCAGAATTCAAGTATATACACAACATGAATCGAGCTATTTCAGAAATATTAAACCGATTAACGAACACACACTAACCGGAATAAGAGAAATACGAATCGATCGCTAAGATATCTTCGGGAACCTCCAACTGCCGTCGCACAGGAGGGAAAGGGGCTCTAGGGTTTTGGTTGTTTGATAGCAGATGTAAAAACTGATGTTGTTTCACGTTTTAAACTCAAAATAGCGTGTTGGGCCCGAACTGGGCTTCGGTGAAACTGGGCTCGGCGAAACAGACTTCTGTTTCGTCGAGATGCTTTTGGCGAAACAGTCTGTTTCGTCGAGATTTGTTATGGCGAAACACACTTGTTTCGTCGAGTTGTTTTATGGTTTATAAGTCTAAGTTTTTCAAACAGTATGCAAGCTATCATATTACACATAACCATGCAAGTACACTACATTTTATCATATCACAAAGTGTACAGTTACGAAGTCAAACAGGTCAACTACTAAACAGTCAAAGTCAACGTGCATTAATGCGAATAGAGAATGCCGGAAATTCGAGTTGTCACACATAGTGGCCATATCGAGTTCTAAAGGCTGTTTTGGAGACGTCCTCCTCTCGGACTCTTAGTTGATGATATCCTGATCTCAAATCAATCTTTGAATAGTAGCTCGACCCTTGCAGCTGGTCGAATAGGTCGTCGATGCTTGGAAGAGGATAGCGATTCTTCACAGTCACCTTGTTGAGTTCACGGTAGTCGATGCACATCCTGAAAGTACTGTCTTTCTTCTTCACAAACAGGACTGGAGCTCCCCAGGGCGAAGAGCTAGGACGAATAAAACCCTTATCCAAGAGTTCTTGTAGTTGCGTAGAAAGTTCTTCCAACTCTAATGGAGCTAAACGATACGGTGCACGAGCTATAGGTGTTGCTCCAGGAGCTAGCTCGATTTGAAACTCGACCTGACGATGAGGCGGAAGACCAGGTAATTCCTCAGGGAATACCTAAGGATAGTCGCGTACAATCGGAAAATCTTCTATCTTCTTCTCTTTCTTCGAGTTGTCAGTAACGAGAGCCAAAATAGCAGTGTGGCCCTTACGCAAACATTTCTGGGCCTTAAGAAAGGAGATGATGCCCACAACAGCACCATTTTTGTCGCCTTGAATTTCGAGAGGTTCTTTGCTAGAACGGGGAATACGAACAATCTTCTCTTTGCATAGGATTTCTGCTAACTGTTGGGATAACCAATCCATCCCAATGACGATGTCGAAACTACCCAGAACTATAGGAATGAGATTGATGGAGAATGTCTGACCAGCTATGACGAGGTTACAACCCTTGACTATGTGACCACTGTGGTGTCTGTTGTATCTATTGCACTTTGGGTGATTCCCTCGATATCCACCCTGCCCTTGACCACTAGAAGATTGCTGACCAGGACTCTGGTAGTCATCGATCTTTCGCTGCTGTGCCTGGGACTGAACCGCAGTCGAACCCTTGGTAGAGGTTCCATCCCATTTTTGTTTGTTGTCACAGGAAGTAGCAGAAGTAGCAGAAGTAGCAGCAGCAGCAGCAGCAGGAGCAGCAGCAGGAGCAGCAGCAGGAGCAGCAGCAGGAGCAGCAGCAGTAGCAGTAGCAGTAGCAGTAGCAGTAGCAGTAGCAGTAGCAGTAGCAGTAGCAGTAGTAGTAGTAGTAGTAGTAGTAGTAGTAGCACCGACACGTTTAGGCAGCTTGTTCTGTTCCACTGCTTGGTCTGTGAGATGATGAGCAAGACGAGTAACATCCTGGATAGTAGCAAGGTTAGCAGAAGTCGCATGACTTTGAATCTCTGGTACTAAGCCTTTGAGGTACAGCTCAATGCGTTTGATGTGAGGATCCACCATAGTTGGACATAACACTGCCAGTTCGTTGGATCGTTTCGTGTTCGCTTCTATCTCTGACCCCGTCATCTTCAGGTTTAAAGAACTCCACTTCCAGCTTGTGGATGTCATCACGACTACAGTATTCATGTTTGATCAGTTCCTTAAAATCATTTCATGGGGTGGCATTAGCAGCTGCCAGCCCCAACATCTGAACTTGTGCGTTCCACCAAGTTAGCGCAGTGCCTTCGAGAGTACCAGTGGCGTACTTCACCCTACGAGCCTCGGGGCATTCACACATTTCGAAAACCAATTCGAGCTTCTCGAACCAGTGGAGGAGTCCAACGGCCCCTTCAGTGCCACTGAAAGTAGAAGGACGACAGTCCATAAAAGTTTTGAATGTGCATACAGGTGGCTGAGCGTTCTGACCTTGTTGCGCGAGGAAGAAAAGACTGGGTTAAGCGCGAGAGTTGGGTCAAGAGAGTAGGATCTAACATCCTAGGATAGGTTTGGAATAACAGGTTATACCTCCTGCCTGAGCGGCTGCGAGTGCTGCTGTAACTTGTTCGTTGATAAGAGCCGTCAGCTGGGCTTGAGTTAGGTTCACACGTACACTCATGATCTTCACATCGAAGGAAATATGAGTGAGAAAGGTTCGCTAAAGTGCGATGACAGAAGAGAGTAAGCACATAAGTGTTTCAATCAACAGTTGTTACGTTTATCTAAGCATACCATGAGCAAAGTTCTATGTAATCTAGCATGTAGGCAATGTAAACATAAATCGTATCACCTAGAATGTTGAGTCTTGCACGTGGAGTGAAGCGTCGTTGTGGATCGTAGAGCACTGTACAGGTTATAGTCTGGTTTTAAGAAGAAGGTTTTCCCTTATTAAAACCAAGTTCACTATAACCAATGGCTCTGATACCAATCTGTCACACCCCCAAAATCCACACGCGGAGTATCACCGCTTGGAGGCGTGACTGACCAGGATCAAGCCACCAATCATATTGAACATGCATGTAAGTAAACATAATTCAACCCAACAATATGAAAGGTGTTCAAAACCAAAGCATAATTAAGTGTTAAGCGGAAGCATAATTGTAAAACCCATTGTAAGTATTAAATACGAAATAAAGTAATGTTTATAGCACGGCACACACTGCCATATCCCACAACGACTGTTCCTCCCTGTGCAAACTCCATGAGTACCTAATGACCTGCAAGGCATGTAGCAACTAATCAACAACAAAGTTTAGCGAGTTCACAGTTGGTTGTTTAGTTATAGTATTCGTTTTGTAAATCGTATGTCGTTTTGTAAACCATGTATCGGATTAGTTCGTATCGCGGCCATTCTAGGCATGTTTGCGATGATTAGTGGGGGCTTCCCATGTGTAATTAGACCACACGTATCGACTGCTATGAAAAAGTAAGAGGTGCCCTAAGTCAATGTCTATCAGCATTGACCCTTTGCCCATAGTCCATTAGTACACGCCCGTCCGACTGGCATGGTGTGAGGTTTGTTAAACCTAATAGCGCTATTAACTAATGACCCGCTCGCCATAGGCCTCGGCAATTAAGTCGATAAATGAGGGACTTCATTTGATAGAGTTGATGGTCTTATAGTCGTGTACGTAGGTTTTACGTACGTGCCCTTCAATCCGAGGACAGTAGTAAGTAGTTTAATAGTAATAGTTGTACGAGTAGTTATTCAATCCCATTCCCAACCCACCGGGAATCCCATGCCTTGGCTAGTGTGAACTCACCTTGGTTTGCTCGGCAGATACACAGAAAGGTCAATCGAGCTAGTTGAGGCTAACCACGTCCTAACATGGTTACCATACAAGTCAGGTTTTGGTTTCAAGTAGTGCACGTACGATTACACATAGTTTAACAGGTTATGAACACGTATTGATCATGGCAAACACATAATGCATATTAACACCTTAACAGTAGCATTCAAGTACCAACGCAACCAACTTGTGCGACCCGGAAGATAAAGCCCAATAACAGGCGGCCCAACATGTTGTGCGTTCAGCACAGCCTTGTGCGATCCACAACATGTTGTGCGATTTAGTTAAACACCCGGCCCAAATAACAAGCAGATCCAACATACATACGGCCCAAACAAGTAAACGAATAAACAGCTTGTGCGATCCAATACATCTTGTGCGACTGGAGACATCTTGTGCGACTGAAGATATCTTGTGCGATCCATATTACCATCCGAATTTTATGCCACTTAGTTACAAATAATTCAACAGTTTCCAAATTCCATTCAATCAATTCAATCATTACTAACAGTTTCCAAACCCACAATAATCGATCAAACAATGTTTTATCATCAAATCTCTATGAATCCTAATGAATACATATGAACAACAATCATAACCCTTAACCTTATTAACACCCTAAATCATACTATCAGGTCGATGATTCGTATTTCAAGCATAACAACTCATTCGAACAATATGTATAATAGCCGATTTACATCTACAATACATGATTACCAGTTCTAAATAAATCAAAACATATTACACCTATGAGCCGATTGTATATAATCGATTTTAAGTCTAAATCATGCCATCCGAATCATATGAATATCATCATTCACACCTAATATGAATTTCGACATCATCATTCCATTATCAAACATCATGTCAACCGACATATCTGCCATCGAACTAACCTATATTTTATAATACTATCCCATGTTTCAACAAGTTATGAATTTAGTATGCGTGGAACCCTAGTCATCATTGACTAATGATAGCCCTTATCATATTACATCCAATCTAAAGACACAAATCACAACCACATAATCACTGACAATCACATGCAACATGAATACAATGGCCGACAATTCCTGATATGTTCCTTATCCAAATGGCTACACTTTCAAGGCAATTCACATGCTTCATAATATTAATCAGCCATCTCTTAAAATTTACAGCAACAATACTAACCATATCAAACACTTTTCGTTATGACCCTAGCATTATCTAATCTAGATTAATAATCACCATACATCCTGTTAACATACTGATTAATGATCCCAAAAATAACACATCAAAACATCATTTAATTGCACGTTACAATCATAACAAGATTATGTAATTTCGAGTCCTAGCATCAATATGAAATCAATATCATCCACATAGACAGAATCGACTGAATAGAGTTAATACAAACATCACCCTATCGGCCATCTATTCAATCGCATTCTCACAACAACAATACGCTGGTACATGCATACATATAAGATAGTTGAATAAGTACTAACCCGACAATGAATTAAAGTGATCTAGAGGATTAATCATGCAAGAAAGGGGATCAGCGACATGCTCTCCTTGTTGTCGTTCACTAAATAAGTTTCTAGGGTTTGCAATGTTTATGAACAAGTTATATCACCCACACATGTTTACGTATACATAAGGGGGGTTTGGGCCGAACAGTTTGAGGAGTGGGCCGAGATGTAGCATGCAACAAGAACAAGGGAATTGGGCCGGTTACAATAACTAACATTCAACCAATTAACACTACTTAATAATTTAAAGATGGATAACCGGTGCACACAAAAGAACACCACGAATTTAGAAAACGTAGTTGTGAGGAGAGACCTTGAAAACTCGGGTTGTCACATTATCCCCAACTTGAAAGAAATTTCGTCCCGAAATTTAGCATGCGGTTACTGAGGAAGCTAGTTGTGTTGCGAAGTTTACTGGTTTTCCTGGGGTGTCACATTACCACTCGCTACACTCGTTACGCCTAGCACCAGAGATTCGGATCATAATGTAACTATATCGCATACATCGTTATTTCGCAGTATATTCGCATATTTTGCATACTATATCGCTATAACACATCGCATCGCACATACTAACACTCACTATAACATTGGGTGAGCACCTATTCTACCCTCATCGATGGCCGTGATGTGTCGCAACGCAAACAATAAACGCTAACAAAGACTCTCGAGTGAGTACTTTAGCTCCAGTCGTCGTGACGACAACGACAATACGAGCGAGTAGTACCCCGTCAGTCATTGTGGCACAACGCATCGCAAACTTGAAAGCGCACCCGTAATCACGCGCAACTCGATTATCGCAGGATTCGAAATAAGGATACGTATATACGACCTTTTGTGATTAAATTATAATAAGTATACATATATGTATGGGTATGAAAATGTGTAACCAAACAATCGCAACGCTTAACGTGTGACAACCGGTAGTTAACGGCTCCTAATTACGCGATTAACAAACGTTTAAGGCGATAATAAATAGTGTATAAGGCACAAATTAACTTAATTAGGCTATTGGAATGCCTAGGAACGCTTATATGACGTTACAGTGCGCGTATGGTGATTTCTAGAGAAATCTGCAGAACGATAAACGATAACGAACTAATGTTGTACAAAATACTGACCACGTCGACAAATACGAGTTTATACGTATAACTTAAACATATGAATGCGGTTATGCGAAAATATTATGCTTTCGGACTACACAAAACGTAAACGTGAACGAAAAACGCAGAAATAGTAACGCACCGACAATCAACGACGAAACGAAAGCACCGGACTCGAATTCCTTCTCGATCTTAATATATTTTGATATACTTAGCTTCGTTTTTAAATTTTATTACCCGTAGTTGAAAACGGACCGAAAAACGGGTTAGAAACGACGGACGAAACATTTTACGCGTTTTAACGTGACGACGATCATACACGTCCAAATACGATATACTACACAATTTTTAGCGCTTCGGGTCCAAAAACTATATCTTACGACATTTTATGGCAATCGAGTTCGAAAATGGGATTCGTAAATGTATCGGGCCACGTGAGGAGCGGGCTTGTGGGCCTGGGGCCCAAGCCCGCTTAAAATCCCTAAATATAAATACCCTTGTTATAAGAAATGAAACCCTAAACTCATTTCCTTCTCAACTCAACGCACACAACTACAGGCCCTCTTTCCTTTTTCTCTGCATTGTCTTCTTGGAGGAACCCTAGCTAACATACAAGCTGCAACATCGATCAGACCACCCTCTTCTCCCTTGTCTACACACTGGTCATCGGAGGTAAACCTCCGGCCGGTTCTTTCAGCGCTCCGGCGCCCTGTTCTCCACAAAACGCACACTCACACCTCTCGGTTTCGCTCTCTCCCTCGAGCTCAGGCATCCGGTGACGGAACCTGCCGTCTCCGGTGATGGTGTTCACGACGATTGTTCCGGGTATCGATATGTTGGTGTTTTGTTGATTACCGATGATGATGATGATGTTGGGGGCGGGTCTCCGACGAACCTACGGTGCCGGCAACAGTGTTACAGGCTACTGAAGTGGAGGTTTGGTTTAGCTCAATTCAGGTTCCTCACTAAGTCAAACTCAGTTATGTTCGGTTTCGGGTGCAGTTAAAACAACTCCCCAGCAGACTAATGTTTCGAGTTAGTTAACACGGGTTCAGTTCGAGTCAATAAATCAAGCTACGGGTCGCAATTGGTTCGGTCAAGGACAGTCAAAAAGATATCTCGGCTCAGCAGGTTGGGTTTAATTCAGTTATGGTTCAACTCGACTTGTTTTGGTTCGTGTTTGGTTCTACGCGGCTCATGCTCATATCCGTTTTGGTTCGGGTACTGTACGGTCAACAAAGTCACACCAGTCAACGTGGCGGGTTGACTGGTCAATGCTGGTCAATTCAGTCAACGCCGGTCAATGGAGTCAGCCGGTCAATAACATTCAACCCCCGGCCCGGTAAAGTTTTAACGACGCAGAATCTCAAATTATTTAGATATAGATTCGTTAGACTTTTAGTTAGTTTACGCGACCGAGCTCGACCCGATTCGACTAAATATTAGTTTACTTTTGATACTTTGACGAAAATTATATATTGTGATTACTTTGCGTTGAATTATCGTTGAATTTTGAAAAGATACGACAACTTTTATTGTCGGGTTATTCCAAAAACAGAGGAAACTCTGTCCAATTTTCGTTAAAAATCCGAAATACCAAACATATCTATATTGTATAAGCGACGCCTATCGAAGTATTTTCGCTAAATGAATATAAAGTATATCTATACTTTTGGCGACGTTTTATGAGTTACCAAAACAAAGTTATAACATCTCGACAAAACACGAGCTACTAGTTTACGAAATTCGCATACTTTTATAAAATAAATATAATTATTTATATTTATTTTAAACGTCTTTACTCGAAGTATGACACCTTGCCGTAAGATTCATAACAAACGATATCATTAACCGACTCGATACGATAACAACGAGCTATATATATAATTATCTACGCTTTTTATTCGCGATGACTAACACGATTTCATAAGCATATTTGAATATATACATATAAAATATATATTCTAAGTCACTCAAAAACTAAGTCGATCTCGAAACTTAGTTTTATCCCGATTATAAACGGGATCAATTAACCATAGAATGGTTATTCTAAAATCAAGATAGCACCTTAATAGAATCGTTTAGTTAATGATTCGGTAGAGCTCGGACACGTAGTTTAACTACGTTGTTTTATTAGAAAACTTATATGTATTCCTTCGTAGGAATGTCGTAGTTGCACGCTAGCTAAATACACGTTCTTGGAACGGCACTACGGAAACACACTAAGCTAGCTTTGCACAGGAATATCAAGGTGAGTTCATAACCCCCACTTTTTACTGTTTTACATTTTTATAAATGTTTTCAGGGGTGGAAAGACATGCAAGTTTTGCAAAAACACAATGTTTTGAGAAACAAAAACTCATATTTCTAAACCATGTTGCGAATGGATTTCAAGGAACTCGAATGGTTTACAAACGATTTATACTAAACATACCGGTTTTACAAAACAATTGCGTATTTTCGAAACGTGCATGATTTTCATGACAAGAGACGAGAATATCCTAGTTACAACAACGGGACTGGATTGGCCTGCGTACGAAAAACGAGACAACTCAGTGAGATCATGTCCCCCTTTTCTTTCAACGTTTCGGTTTACAACTTTCGGGGGGAAATACATGTCAAACTTAGGTATGATTAAGTTATGGAATGAACTCTTAGATCATGTGAGCATAGGCTGTAACTGAGGTGCCATTAATCCTTTTGAGGACCAAGGAACAAAGGTTAGATCTAATGGGTACGGGCGAGCCCCACTCACGGTCCATGGGTGACCACTTAGAGTGATGTTGTGTCCATCGTCGAGAGTTCGACACTTAAATTGCCTACGCGGGTTGAGTACCTCCTATGTCGTCGCATATATTAATGTCCTCGCGAAACATTAATGATCAACATGTTCATAGACGCTTTACATACCAACTTACAACACTATAACTTTCAAATGTTTTTAATATTCATTTGACGCAAACTCATTATACATGTATTTACAAACTTTGATAATGTTTTCAACTTATGTACAAGTAAGAGGACGTGTTGGTCCTGCTTACAAATACTCTTTTGGGCTCGGCCCATTCTCTCTCGTGCAATGCACAAAGACTCTCGTGGGCTAGACTCACAGTTTTCATATATCATGCCAAGAAAATGATTTTACTATATTTTATCAGCAACTTTAAAACCGGTTATCCAAAAAGATTTATTTTAAATCTTTTCAAAACAAACTATGAACTCGCTCAACTTTATGTTGACTTTTTTCGCATGTTCTTTCTCAGGTTACATTTTCAAAACTATGGAACGGTTGGAATAGGAGAACCCACGGGATTTCGAGTACTTAGCAGGCGTTCAATTTCTAGAAGTCTTAGCTCAAATACTTCCACTGTGCAATGAAGATACCGGTCCAGTCACGCCAGCTCTGATATTTCGGGTGTGACAGATTGGTATCAGAGCTATAGGTTTCAGTGAATTAGGTTTCTGTAGAGATACCTAGGCTTTAACCTCACTCTCCTCTGGGGACTTAGATATCAAGAATTGAACACGTACAGAACGCCTAAGACTCGAATATGGGTTCCAACCGTTGCCAAGAACAATGAGTCAACTGTTTTGATTTTAAACATATACAAATGTTGTGTCAATACAAAGTACACGAAACAATTACACACATAAAGCAAGACTTTGAGAGTTGTGGTAACACACATTTAGGACCTCTGGAAAACTTATGACGAAATTCATTAAAGTTCCTCACGTAGGAACTGTGATTATTAACTCGCGCAAATGCCATTATATTAGGTCGTCTATGCTATCTTAATTACCCGAGTAGGTAATCTACGTGGAATGAAACGCTATTGCATATCTATACGTGAAACTTAAACTACATGTCAGCGGATGTCGAAGTACATCACACACGACTTTCGAGGTAATGCCTTTGGAAAACACACTTGGGCACGACAACAATGGTGCTAATTCTGTCAGCTAGAGAATTACTGCTCGAAATGCGGCAATTTGCCACGTGAACCTGCAAATGACACGAATCACGCTGAGGTACGTTTAACTGGGATTTCACAACAATCTATACTTACTCTAATGAGACTCACAACTATTGGCGCTGCAAAAGAAGTCACATGTCTTCGCATTCCCCCTACTTAATTCATGGCGATTATGCTACGTACAACATTCTATGGTAATGTCACATAACAACCAATCATCACGTGAACTTCCAGGTAAAGTTCTTAAATTTCTTTTGTTGAAATTTTGACTTCTTGCATATAGTGAGTAGATTTTTGCATTTCTACTCCCCCTAATGGCCATTGCATCACAAAGATTTTATTTCATGATAATGAACACTTAATTGCTTCATTCTTGACAAATTCATATGTTACACATGCGTTGTCCGTTACGCATGTGGCTTCACTCGAAATTGTTGCTTTATCAACATTCAATATTGTTTCGCTATGTCGATTAATGCATTGTGATTTGGATGATTTCGTTGTTGCAAAGCGTTGACTTCTTGATATCGAGTCAACGAAACTTGTTGAAACTCGTTTCCTTTTCAAGCTACATACATGGTTTTTCATTGTGGCCATGTCGAAACTTTCTTATTGATACGTGAATTCATTGTTGGATTATATTTCAACCAAGTTCAATTGATTGAACTTGCTCTTAATATATATATTCGATTCAAGATTTCATATGATGGATTGAGGCCATCATATTCAAAATAATCCCAAAAAGCACTTCATTTGCTTTGAACCATAACAGGCTTGTTTGGTCTTCGACTTCATTGAATCGTTTCTTTGATCACGATCGCCTTGTGGTGACGTTTTTCACTAGCTTGAAGCTTGCGCTAATCTCGTTGTTCACACTATATACGGATTTAATTATTTATCTATTTGTTTATTGATATTAAATCCGCTTCGTTAATTATCATATTAAAGCAGTCTTAATACAATCGTGTGTTAAGATAATGGTACACAAATTCATGTCATATTTCGGTGTGCCTCTTAACGGATCTTTCATCATCGAGCGGACATTTTGGTGATATTCATTGCTTTTCATCTTTACTCGAAAAAATTGTTTAATTGTTTCGTTTTCAGTTGAAAATCCTACGAGATTTGTTTGAACTAAATTTTCAGATTTACTCCGATGAACCTTTCATTTGACTTCAAACACGGTGAACTTGTTTGCTCACCGCTATTATTGAATTATTTCAATCACTACGACACCTTGTGGCGTCGGTATAAACTTGTAGCTTGCGCTAATCATGATCGATCGTTTCATGTAAAACTACGTACGCTCTTTGCTTGGCTAATCATTTAAATAGTCTTAATGCAACTATGTATTAAGACGATGATACACCAGGTTCGGTTGTATTTCATTTCGGTGTATCCTTGCAACACGTTGATTTTATTCATTTATGTCACACCCCCAAAATCCACCATGCGGAGTATCACCGCTTGGAGGCGTGACATAACCAGGATCGAGCCACCAATCATATTGAACAACTCAATTAAGTAAATAAAACCAAACATAATACGATTGGTGACCAAATCTAGTTAACCTTGTTTAGTTTAAACAGCGGAAGCATAAACGTGAGTTCAAAAGCGTAAGTCCATGGTTCATAAGTTAAAGTTTCAAAACGCAAGTTTAGTAAGTTCATAAGGATTTAAATATTAAGCACGGAACATAACGGTCCGTACACCACAACGACTCCTTCCCCGTGCAAGCTCCAAGCATTTAGCGACCTGTAAGGCATGTAACAACGAGTCAACAACAAAGTTGAGTGAGTTCACGTTTGGTTGTTTTGTTTTAAGTTGTTTCTAAAAAACGTGGTTTGACTTTCGTTGGTTTATTTGCCGTGGGGGTTACCCCGTAGTTGAAAGTATGTTTATCCATATCCTTTTTCTTTACCCAATCCATAACCATGATCAGTGGGGGTTTTCCCCGTTTGAACTACTAGACGGTATGATATCGACTGCTACGCAAATAAGTTGTGCCCTATATCAGTGTCTATCATCACTGACAATCTGCCATAGTCCATTAGTACACGCCCGTCCGACTGGCACGGTGTGAGGTTTGTTAAACCTAATAGCGCTATTAACTAATGACCCGCTCGCCATTGGCCTCGGCGATTAAGTCGATATAAATTGAGGGACTTCATGATAGAGTTTTGTCTAGCTAGTTTTAAGGTTGTTGTCCTGCACCAGGAGGACGAACGTACGTATTCTGCACCAGGAGAATTCGTAGGATTAATAATGGCATCCACTCTACGGAGGATGGCCGTACATATCCTACCCAAGGAGGATATGTAGATTTAGTTTTAAATTCTTTAACCCATTCCCAAACCACCGGGAATCCCATGCCTTAGAAAGTGTGTGAACTCACCTCGGTTTGCTCGGTTAGATTCTCAAATATAGCTAACGGTCAAGGTCGGTCAATCACGTCCTAGTATGATTTACCAGTTAGTCATTTAGTGGCTTTCAAATAGAACACAAAGTTCCTACACGTATCTATCACACAACATGCATCACTGTACGGTTTATGCCCATCTAAGTTTCCCGTCCATTCCCCACTCAAAATCAAACATACGATAATTCACATAACATATATAACATGTCAAATCATTCACAGATAGCATACTCGACATTTAGACACGCAAGTCACAACTTATGTCAATTCAGCATTAATACTCAAAACCGGCTGTTTTCGGACATTTAAATAAAATAGTTACATTATTCCAAAAATTCCCAAATTTTTATAGAATGTCATAAACATTCCATATTTTATTGTGTAAAAATATCGGGGTCCGGTTCATTACCCACATTTTATAAAAATTCATATTCGGGACTGAACTCAGATTTATGTATTTTCTGACCACAGTCCACGAAACAATTTATTAAAAATTCATCGAGTGTCCGATTTACGAAATTCCAGTGGGGTAATTACAAATACATAGGTTGTTATCTACCGTACAAATTTCAGGGTCCGATTCATCACAAAACTCAGGTTACGACCGAAAGTACGACACCCATTTATTGCTGTCAAAATTCAGCTCAAGTTGCTGTTACAAATTAATACTTTAAAAATAGTAAACGAAGTCCAAAAATTACGATTCCGGTGCCATTAGAACCGTATTTCATAATAACATATTTTAGATTCAAAATATCGGTTTTTCGTTGAATTTAAGACCTGTTTACAGCCAACTGAAGTTGGCTGTAAAACCGGGACAGATTCTGTTTTTCAGTGTTTAACCTTCTAAATCATGTTCGATCTATTTCGTTAACAAGTTAATTAATCACAACAACATTAACCATCAATATAAATCAGCAAAACATCAGATAATCATCCAATAATCATAATCACACAAGATCTACATGATTTACACTAATATTCATCCATTAACCACCTTGTTCATCACTTTAGTAGACTTTTAGTTGGTGATCTTATATGTTAGTGATTTTTAACCGACGAAACTCTTATTAACCACTCTAGACAAGATCAAGAAGGCGTTTAGAGTCACTTACTACTAGCTCGAGGCTAGGGGAGAAACTAGGCGAAAAATGTGTGGATAAAAGCAATGGGGTGAGGTCCTTCGCGTTCCGAATGCACCAAGCTTCCTTGTAGGTGATCCTTAACACTTGAATGATCTTGGAATGGCTTGAACAAGACTCGAAAAATTGATGGATGTTTAAGGGTGTTTGGCCGTGAGTTATTTAGAGAGAGAGAGGGTGTTTTTGTTGAGTGTTGTGTGATGAATGATATGGAGGTTCTAATCTTAATCTTATAGGCAAATGGTATGAATATTATCCAAAGGTTTCCATGCTTTCTTGATATGGGACAAGTGAAATAAAATAATCACAAGAAGGACAAAGGGTGTCCCCCTCTTGGGGACGGTTTGGTTAGGGGGGGGGGGTCCCTAGTTCAAATCCAACCATCTAGTTAGTTAATAGTTAGGTTAATCTAGGTTAGTTAAGTGATTAACCCGGTTACTAGTGTGTTGTGCTTTACAGTGGGTGTTAGGGTATTCAGGGACCCTAACTGGCTCAGAAAAAGATAAACAATGTGAATGGCAATATTTTTAGGTTCCGGGTAAAGTCCGGTTGTTCGGTTCGACACTGTTCCGATAAACTGCTTAATTAATCCGTATAGCGTCCTACTTATATATTTTTGCAACGTTTTTACTTTCTAACACTTAGGAAAATATAACGGACTATTTAGTGACCTTTCTGTACACTATTAGTATATTAACAAATACGTGTGAGCATAACACAGATATCAGAAAGCAGTTAAGTGATTCCACACAGTCGTCAAGCACATTAATTATTATTAATAAATTGTACGGAATACATGGAATTATGAGGGTTGTCACATTCTCCCCCTGTTAAGAGAATTTCGTCCCAAAATTTAGCGCGTGGTTACTGAGGAAGCTAGTTAAGTTGCGTTGTTTTCCAGATTTTCCTGGGGCGTCACATCATCTCCCCGTTGATTTGGAATTTCGTCCCGAAATTCTGCAGTAGCTTCAGCCTCAGTAGTGGTTGCGTTTTTCTTAAACAGTTGGGGATACTTGAGTTTCATTTGGTCTTCTCGTTCCCAGGTATACTCTGGGCCACGACGAGCATTCCAACGAACTCGAACGAGAGGTATTCTTGTGTGCTTGAGAATCTTAACATCTCGATCAGTAATCTCTACTGGTTCCTCGACGAATCGCAGTTGGTCGTCGATTGTGAGTTCCTTGAGAGGAACTATGAAGGTCTCATCTGACAGACACTTCTTTAGATTTGACACGTGGAATACGTTGTAAACTCCGCTTAGTTTTTCGGGTAGATTCAACCTGTAGGCTACCGTACCAATTTTCTCAATGACTTCGAATGGTCCGATATAACGCGGATTGAGTTTGCCTCGTTTGCCAAAGCGGACTACACCTTTCCAAGGTGAGACTTTGAGTAGCACTCGATCCCCAACCTGGAGCTCGAGTGGTTTTCTTCCCTTATCAGCATAGCTTTTCTGACGGTCACGAGCTGCCGCCATTCACTGTCGTATCTGAGCAATTTTCTCGGTGGTGTCTACCACATGTTCTAGGCCAGTGATTTGGCTGTCACCAACTTCTGCCCAACAGAGAGGCGATCGGCATTTGCGTCCATATAATGCCTCAAATGGAGCGGCTTGGATGCTGGTGTGGTAGCTGTTGTTGTACGAAAACTCCACTAGCGGGAGGTGCCTTTCCCAGCCATTACCAAAATCGATTACACATGCCCTAAGCATGTCTTCAAGGGTTTGGATGGTGCGTTCAGATTGCCCATCCGTCTGCGGGTGATAAGCGGTGCTCATATCTAAACGTGAGCCAAAGGACTTGTGCATTGCTTGCCACAGTTCAGAAGTAAAACGTGCGTCACGATCAGATATAATAGAGATTGGCACTCCGTGCCTTGATACCACTTCCTTTAGGTACATGTCTGCAAGAGTAGAAAACTTATCCGTTTCTTTGATAGCCAGAAAATGTGCAGACTTGGTTAGTCGATCTACGATTACCCAAATGGTATCGTTTCCGCGTTGAGATCTGGGCAGGCCGGTAACGAAATCCATGGAAATTTGCTCCTATTTCCATTTCGGGATCTCCGGTTGTTGAAGTAGGCCTGATGGTTTCTGATATTCAGACTTGACTCTCGCACAAGTCAAGCACTTACTGACGTAGGTTGCTATGTGGGCTATCATGCCAGGCCACCAATACGTAGTCTTGAGGTCGTGGTACATCTTGTCCGAACCAAGGTGTACAGAATAACGAGACTTATGTGCTTCATCCATCACAAGCTCGCGTAAGTTGCCATAAAATGGAACCCAGATGCGTCCGTTAACATAGTAGGCACCGTTTTCCTTTAGTTCCAGCCGCTGCCTCGATCCTCGTAGGGACTCAGCCCTGATGTTCTCTGCTTTCAATGCTTCGACCTGGGCATCTCGAATTTGAGCGGGAAGGTTGGATTGGATGGTCAGCTGTAAAGCACGTACATGCTTAGGTAAAGTATCCTTTCGACTGAGGGTGTCAGCCACAACATTGGCTTTGCCCGGATGATACTTGATAGCGCATTCGTAATCATTCAAAAGTTCGACCCATCGGCGTTGTCGCATGTTTAACTCTTTTTGCTTGAAGATATGCTCGAGACTCCTGTGGTCGGTGTAAATGGTGCACTTTGTATCGTACAGGTAATGTCTCCATATCTTTAGCGCAAAAACAACTGCTCCCAGCTCCAGATCGTGAGTAGTGTAATTCCTTTCGTGAACTTTAAGTTGGCGTGATGAGTAGGCAATGACCTTGTCACGTTGCATCAATACGCAACCAAGTCCTTGGATGGAAGCGTCGCAATAAACCACGAAATCATCGGTGCCTTCGGGCAATGAGAGGATAGGCGCGCTACAAAGTCTATCCTTTAGGTGTTGAAATGCGGACTCCTGTGCATCACCCCAACGATAGATGACACCCTTCTGAGTCAGCGAAGTGAGAGGTTGCGCAATCTTGGAGAAATCTTTTATAAACCTTCTGTAGTATCCGGCCAAACCCAAGAATTGGCGGATCTCTGTTGGTGTTTGGGGTGCAGGCCAGTTCTTGATCGATTCAACCTTAGATGGATCCACATGAATTCCATCCTTGTTTACCACGTGGCCTAGAAAGTGGACTTCGCGAAGCCAGAAGTCACATTTCGAAAACTTGGCATACAACTGCTCTTTTCGAAGAAGTTCCAGCATAAGTCGTAGATGCTGCTCGTGTTCCTCCTGACTCTTAGAATAGATCAGGATATCGTCGATGAACACAATAACGAACTTATCCAGGTAAGGCTTGCACACTCGGTTCATGAGATCCATGAAGACCGCTGGTGCATTCGTCAGCCCGAATGGCATAACCAGAAACTCGTAATGGCCGTAACGAGTTCTAAATGCTGTTTTGGCGACGTCCTCATCTCGGACCCTCAGCTGATGGTATCCCGATCTCAAATCAATCTTGGAGTAATAGCTCGACCCTTGCAGCTGGTCGAATAAGTCGTCAATACGTGGAAGAGGATAACAATTCTTCACAGTCACCTTGTTGAGCTCGCGATAGTCAATACACATTCTAAAAGTACCATCCTTCTTCTTTACGAACAAGACTGGAGCTCCCCAGGGTGAAGAGCTAGGACGTATAAAACCCTTTTCCAAGAGTTCTTGTAGTTGTGTGGACAGTTCTTCGAGTTCTGATGGGGCTAGATGATATGGTGCTCGAGCTACTGGCGCTGCTCCAGGAGCTAGCTCGATTTGAAACTCAACTTGGCGATGAGGCGGAAGACCAGGTAATTCCTCAGGAAATACCTCGGGAAAATTGCGCACAATAGGGATGTCTTCAATTCTCTTCTCTTCCGTGGATGTGTCAGTAACGAGTGCTAAAATGGCAGTGTGGCCCTTTCGCAAACACTTCTGGGCCTTAAGGAAAGAGATGATGCCTTCGACAGCACCACTCTTGTCGCCGCGAATCATGAGAGGTTCTTCGCCAGAACGAGGAATGCAGATGATTTTCTCCTTGCAAACAATCTTCAATTGATGATGAGATAGCCAATCTATCCTAATAACGACGTCGAAACTACCAAGGGTGATAGGAACAAGATCGATAGGGAAAGTCTGACCAGCTAAGACGAGGTTACAACCTTTAACTACGTGTGTGGCTTCAAGACTTTTACCATTTGCTAGCTCTACTGCGTGTTTGGTGTTCAGGAGTGTTGGAGTGCGCTTAAGCATTTGGCTAACTTTTAAGGACACATAACTTGTATCGGCACCCGAATCGAATAAAACAGTAACAAAGAAGTCATCCAGAAGAAACTTACCCATCACAACGTTGGGATCGTTCCTTGCTTCTCCCTGACCAATCACGAACGCACGACCCCTTGCTCCATTACCATTGTTGTTTCCCCCATTGCCGCCTCCATTGTTGCCTCCAATGTTGTTCCCATTGTGGTTCCCGTTTCCTTGGTTGTTGTTGTTCTGATTCCGGTTCAGTTGGGGGCAGTTTCTCTTAAAGTGGCCTTCAGCGCCACACTGAAAGCATCCTTTATTGCCCTGTTGTTGTTGCTGCTGATGGGTCTGTGGAGCTTGTTGCTGTTGGCGATTCTGATTCACAGGACGCGGGCTCCTGCAATCCTTAGCTTCATGACCCAGCTTTTGACATCTCTGACAGCGACCTTTGTTGCACTGCCCGCTGTGATGCTTGTTGCACCGGTTGCACTTGGGGTGGTTTCCTCGGTATCCACCCTGTCCTTGGTTACCAGAAGATTGCTGACCAGGACTCTGGTAGTCATCAGTCTTTCGCTGCTGAGACTGAACTGAAGTAGAACCCTTTCCGGAGTTCCCATCCCATTTTCGCTTGTTATCGGTAGGTGCATCAGAAGTAGTTGTGGCACTGATACGTTCGGGTAGCCTGTTTTGCTCCACCGCCTGGTCGGTGAGACGATGAGCCAGTATGACGACTTGCTGGATGGTACCCAAGTTGGCTGAAGTCACGTGACTTTGAATCTCTGGTACAAGGCCCTTGAGATAGAGCTCAATTCGTTTGAAGGGAGGGTTCACCATGGTTGGACACAAGATGGCCAGCTCGTTTGACCTCTTAGTATACGCCTCGATCTCAGATCCTGTCATCTTCAGATTGTAAAATTCCACTTCTAGCTTGTGGATGTCATCCCGACTACAGTACTCCTCCTTGATCAGCTCTTTAAAACCATTCCAGGGTGTGGCATTAGCAACTGCCAGTCCTAGTAGTTGAACCTGCGCCTTCCACCAGGTTAACGCAGCTCCTTCAAGTGTTCCGGTAGCATATTTCACCCTACGGTCTTCGGGGCATTCGCACATCTCGAAAACAGTCTCAAGCTTTTCAAACCAGTGAAGAAGGCCCACTGCTCCTTCGGTGGCACTGAAAGTGGTAGGTCGGCAGTCCATGAACGTCTTGAACGTGCACACAGGAGGTTGAGCATGTTGGCCTGTTTGCGCGAGAATAAAAGATAAGGTTAAGCACGAGGGTTGGTTTGAGAAGGTAGGATCTAAACGTCCTAAGGTGAGTTGGTATGGCAGGTTATACCTCCTGCAGGGTTTGCTGCGAGTGCCTCAGCGACTCATTCGTTGATCAAAGCCGTCAACTGGGCTTGAGTGAGGTTGATATGTCCTCCGCGTCCGCTCATGATCTTCATAATGAAGCAACGTAAGTGAGGAAAGTGTCGCGAAAGTGTGTCAGTGTATGGGACGACATTAGTAAGCACACAAGGTTCAAATAGCAATTATCACATTATCTAATGCACAATGAGAACTATCTAACCGACAATATGACATAAATCATACCACTTATGGTGTCGAGTCTTGCACGTGGAGCGAAGTGTCGTTGTGGATCATTGAGCGCTGTACTGGTTATAGTCTGGTTTTTATCAAAAACTTTTCCCTTTTTAAAAACCAAGTTCACTATAACCAATGGCTCTGATACCAATCTGTCACACCCCCAAAATCCACCATGCGGAGTATCACCGCTTGGAGGCGTGACATGACCAGGATCGAGCCACCAATCATATTGAACAACTCAATTAAGTAAATAAAACCAAACATAATACGATTGGTGACCAAAGCTAGTTAACCTTGTTTAGTTTAAACAGCGGAAGCATAAACGTGAGTTCAAAAGCGTAAGTCCATGGTTCATAAGTTAAAGTTTCAAAACGCAAGTTTAGTAAGTTCATAAGGATTTAAATATTAAGCACGGAACATAACGGTCCGTACACCACAACGACTCCTTCCCCGTGCAAGCTCCAAGCATTTAGCGACCTGTAAGGCATGTAACAACGAGTCAACAACAAAGTTGAGTGAGTTCACGTTTGGTTGTTTTGTTTTAAGTTGTTTCTGAAAAACGTGGTTTGACTTTCGTTGGCTTATTTGCCGTGGGGGTTACCCCGTAGTTGAAAGTATGTTTATCCATATCCTTTTTCTTTACCCAATCCATAACCATGATCAGTGGGGGTTTTCCCCATTTGAACTACTAGACGGTATGATATCGACTGCTACGCAAATAAGTTGTGCCCTATATCAGTGTCTATCATCACTGACAATCTGCCATAGTCCATTAGTACACGCCCGTCCGACTGGCACGGTGTGAGGTTTGTTAAACCTAATAGCGCTATTAACTAATGATCCGCTCGCCATTGGCCTCGGCGATTAAGTCGATATAAATTGAGGGACTTCATGATAGAGTTTTGTCTAGCTAGTTTTAAGGTTGTTGTCCTGCACCAGGAGGACGAACGTACGTATTCTGCACCAGGAGAATTCCTAGGATTAATAATGGCATCCACTCTACGGAGGATGGCCGTACATATCCTACCCAAGGAGGATATGTAGATTTAGTTTTAAATTCTTTAACCCATTCCCAAACCACCGGGAATCCCATGCCTTAGAAAGTGTGTGAACTCACCTCGGTTTGCTCGGTTAGATTCTCAAATATAGCTAACGGTCAAGGTCGGTCAATCACGTCCTAGTATGATTTACCAGTTAGTCATTTAGTGGCTTTCAAATAGAACACAAAGTTCCTACACGTATCTATCACACAACATGCATCACTGTACGGTTTATGCCCATCTAAGTTTCCCGTCCATTCCCCACTCAAAATCAAACATACGATAATTCACATAACATATATAACATGTCAAATCATTCACAGATAGCATACTCGACATTTAGACACGCAAGTCACAACTTATGTCAATTCAGCATTAATACTCAAAACCGGCTGTTTTCGGACATTTAAATAAAATAGTTACATTATTCCAAAAATTCCCAAATTTTTATAGAATGTCATAAACATTCCATATTTTATTGTGTAAAAATATCGGGGTCCGGTTCATTACCCACATTTTATAAAAATTCATATTCGGGACTGAACTCAGATTTATGTATTTTCTGACCACAGTCCACGAAACAATTTATTAAAAATTCATCGAGTGTCCGATTTACGAAATTCCAGTGGGGTAATTACAAATACATAGGTTGTTATCTACCGTACAAATTTCAGGGTCCGATTCATCACAAAACTCAGGTTACGACCGAAAGTACGACACCCATTTATTGCTGTCAAAATTCAGCTCAAGTTGCTGTTACAAATTAATACTTTAAAAATAGTAAACGAAGTCCAAAAATTACGATTCCGGTGCCATTAGAACCGTATTTCATAATAACATATTTTAGATTCAAAATATCGGTTTTTCGTTGAATTTAAGACCTGTTTACAGCCAACTGAAGTTGGCTGTAAAACCGGGACAGATTCTGTTTTTCAGTGTTTAACCTTCTAAATCATGTTCGATCTATTTCGTTAACAAGTTAATTAATCACAACAACATTAACCATCAATATAAATCAGCAAAACATCAGATAATCATCCAATAATCATAATCACACAAGATCTACATGATTTACACTAATATTCATCCATTAACCACCTTGTTCATCACTTTAGTAGACTTTTAGTTGGTGATCTTATATGTTAGTGATTTTTAACCGACGAAACTCTTATTAACCACTCTAGACAAGATCAAGAAGGCGTTTAGAGTCACTTACTACTAGCTCGAGGCTAGGGGAGAAACTAGGCGAAAAATGTGTGGATAAAAGCAATGGGGTGAGGTCCTTCGCGTTCCGAATGCACCAAGCTTCCTTGTAGGTGATCCTTAACACTTGAATGATCTTGGAATGGCTTGAACAAGACTCGAAAAATTGATGGATGTTTAAGGGTGTTTGGCCGTGAGTTATTTAGAGAGAGAGAGGGTGTTTTTGTTGAGTGTTGTGTGATGAATGATATGGAGGTTCTAATCTTAATCTTATAGGCAAATGGTATGAATATTATCCAAAGGTTTCCATGCTTTCTTGATATGGGACAAGTGAAATAAAATAATCACAAGAAGGACAAAGGGTGTCCCCCTCTTGGGGACGGTTTGGTTAGGGGGGGGGGTCCCTAGTTCAAATCCAACCATCTAGTTAGTTAATAGTTAGGTTAATCTAGGTTAGTTAAGTGATTAACCCGGTTACTAGTGTGTTGTGCTTTACAGTGGGTGTTAGGGTATTCAGGGACCCTAACTGGCTCAGAAAAAGATAAACAATGTGAATGGCAATATTTTTAGGTTCCGGGTAAAGTCCGGTTGTTCGGTTCGACACTGTTCCGATAAACTGCTTAATTAATCCGTATAGCGTCCTACTTATATATTTTTGCAACGTTTTTACTTTCTAACACTTAGGAAAATATAACGGACTATTTAGTGACCTTTCTGTACACTATTAGTATATTAACAAATACGTGTGAGCATAACACAGATATCAGAAAGCAGTTAAGTGATTCCACACAGTCGTCAAGCACATTAATTATTATTAATAAATTGTACGGAATACATGGAATTATGAGGGTTGTCACATTCTCCCCCTGTTAAGAGAATTTCGTCCTGAAATTTAGCGCGTGGTTACTGAGGAAGCTAGTTAAGTTGCGTTGTTTTCCAGATTTTCCTGGGGCGTCACAATTTAATGGTTCAAGAGTTGATAAATCATTTTTATGATTCTACTTATTTGAGTTTGTTGAATTCGAGTTTCACTTATACAACAACCAACGATAGATTCCGTTGGTAGTAAATTCTGTTGTTTCAAAAATTGATTTGCAGTTTGTGAACGTTCATTTGAAATTCCATTGGTTGAATTTCCTCCTTTGTTGGACCCCTGTAAACATAGTCACATTGGTGATAGTATCACAACATCTCGTTCACTTGACATCGATTTCTAGAACAAACTCAGTTAAATCGTTGGGTCCCTATTGATGCAAAACGTTCTTGCAATCACAAAATTTGAACAAGTTTTGGTTCGATTACACGGTCATTCACTTTGGTATTATTTGGACTTACCTAGGAACGTCATAACTCTAAGAAGATAACATAGTCTAAATTTCGAGGACGAAATCTCTGTAACAGGGGGAGAATGTGACAACCGGTAATTAACGGCTCCTAATTACGCGATTAACAAACGTTTAAGGTGATAATAAATAGTGTATAAGGCACAAATTAACTTAATTAGACTATTGGAATGCCTAGGAACGCTTATCTGACGTTACAGTGCGCGTATGGTGATTTCTAGAGAAATCTGCAGAACGATAAACGATAACGAACTAATGCCGTACAAAATACTGACCACGTCGACAAATACGAGTTTATACGTATAACTTAAACATATGAATGCGGTTATGCGAAAATATTATGCTTTCGGACTACACAAAACGTAAACGTGAACGAAAAACGCGGAAACAGTAACGCACCGACAATCAACGACGAAACGAAAGCACCAGACTCGAATTCCTTCTCGATGTTAATATATTTTGATATACTTAGCTTCATTTTTAAATTTTATTACCCGTAGTTGAAAACGGACCGAAAAACGGGTTAGAAACGACGGACGAAACATTTTACGCGTTTTAACGTGACGACGATCATACACGTCCAAATACGATATACTACACATTTTTTAGCGCTTCGGGTCCAAAAACTATATCTTACGACATTTTATGGTAATCGAGTTCGAAAATGGGCTTCGTAAATGTATCGGGCCACGTGAGGAGCGGGTTTGTGGGCCTGGGGCCCAAGCCCACTTAAAATCCCTAAATATAAATACCCTTGTTATAAGAAATCAAACCCTAAACTCATTTCCTTCTCATTTCAGCGCACACAACTACAGGCCCTCTTTCCTTTTTCTCTGCATTGTCTTCTTGGAGGAACTCTAGCTAACATACAAGCTGCAACATCGATCAGACCACCCTCTTCTCCCTTGTCTACACACTGGTCATCGGAGGTAAACCTCCGGCCGGTTCTTTCAGCGCTCCGGCGCCCTGTTCTCCGCTAAACGCACACTCACATCTCTCGGTTTCGCTCTCTCCCTCGAGCTCAGGCATCCGCTGACGGAACCTTCCGTCTCCGGTGATAGTGTTCACGACGATTGTTCCGGGTATCGATATGTTGGTGTTTTGTTGATTACCGATGACGATGATGATGATGATGATGTTGGGGGGCGGGTCTCCGACGAACCTACGGTGCCGGCAACGGTGTTACAGGCTACCGAAGTGGAGGTTTGGTTTAGCTCAATTCAGGTTCCTCACCAAGTCAAACTCAGTTATGTTCGGTTTCGGGTGCAGTTAAACCAACTCCCCAGCAGACTAATGTTTCGAGTTGATTAACACGGGTTCGGTTCGAGTCAATAAATCAAGCTACGGGTCGGACATTGGTTCAGTCAAGGACAGTAAAAAAGATATCTCGGCTCAGCAGGTTGGGTTTAATTCAGTTATGGTTCAACTCGACTTGTTTTGGTTCGTGTTTGGTTCTACGCGGCTCATGCTCAGATCCGTTTTGGTTCGGGTACTGTTCGGTCAACAAAGTCACACCAGTCAACGTGGCGGGTTGACTGGTCAATGATGGTCAATTCAGTCAACGCCGGTCAATGGAGTCAGCCGGTCAATAACATTCAACACCCGGCCCGGTAAAGTTTTAACGACGCAGAATCTCAAAGTATTTAGATATAGATTCGTTAGACTTTTAGTTAGTTTACGCGACCGAGCTCGACCCGATTCGACTAAATATTAGTTTACTTTTGATACTTTGACGAAAATTATATATTGTGATTACTTTGCGTTGAATTATCGTTGAATTTTGAAAAGATACGACAACTTTTATTGTCGGGTTATTCCAAAAACAGAGGAAACTCTGTCCAATTTTCGTTAAAAATCCGAAATACCAAACATATCTATATTGTATAAGCGACGCCTATCGAAGTATTTTCGCTAAATGAATATAAAGTATATCTATACTTTTGGCGACGTTTTATGAGTTACCAAAACAAAGTTATAACATCTCGACAAAACACGAGCTACTAGTTTACGAAATTCGCATACTTTTATAAAATAAATATAATTATTTATACTTATTTTAAACGTCTTTACTCGAAGTATGACAACTTGCCGTAAGATTCATAACAAACGATATCATTAACATACTCGATACGATAACAACGAGCTATATAAATAATTATCTACGCTTTTTATTCGCGATGACTAACACGATTTCATAAGTATATTTGAATATATACATATAAAATATATATTCTAAGTCACTCGAAAACTAAGTCGATCTCGAAACTTAGTTTTATCCCGATTATAAACGGGATCAATTAACCATAGAATGGTTATTCTAAAATCAAGATAGCACCTTAATAGAATCGTTTAGTTAAGGATTCGGTAGAGCTCGGACACGTAGTTTAACTACGTTGTTTTATTAGAAAACTTATACGTATTCCTTCGTAGGAATGTCGTAGTTGCACGCTAGCTAAATACACGTTCTTGGAACGGCACTACGGAAACACACTAAGCTAGCTTTGCACAGGAATATCAAGGTGAGTTCATAACCCCCACTTTTTACTGTTTTACATTTTTATAAATGTTTTCGGGGGTGGAAAGACATGCAAGTTTTGCAAAAACACAATGTTTCGAGAAACAAAAACTCATATTTCTAAACCATGTCATCATCTCAAACGAGTGACCATCCGACTGGATTGCCATCCGATCGGATAGTCACTAAACAAGCATCATCTCACACGAGTGACCATCCGACCGGATTGCCATCCGATCGGATAGTCACTAAACAAGCATCATCCAAACAAGTGACCATCCGACCGGATTGCCATCCAACCGGATAGCCACTAGTCAATCAACGTACCATCCGACCAGACAGCATGCTTTCCGACCGGACAGCATGCCATCCGACCGGACAACATGCCATCCGACCGGACAGCGTGCCATCCGACCGGATTACCACTAAGAACTATAATTCAACTTTTCACCGTTTAACGCACCGCGCATCGCTTACGCTACCATTCCATGTTCAGACAACTCTGACGCGCTCTCAATCAATCCAATCAAGTTGTGTTTACTTGCTAAAAACGCACTGTGAGTATACTTGAACCCTTTTTGCTTTTGCACTTTTGGGTGTAACATACGTTGCTATCAAATCAAATCACATCAAATGCTTAAACTATTTATCACTTGCGAATGACTTACGTGCATATTTATACGTGATGCTAGTTACATATGTGCTAGGACTTATACTCGTGACGTCCCACCATGACTAGTATAGTACTATTATGCCCGATGGGGTCTAGTTTGCCATAGCGTATTCGAGCATCGGGGACTTAACTGGTAGTATCGGTTTTATGAGTATATATGTCGTGTATCTCGTTTATGTATGTAGGAAATTCGCAGCAGCTTTTAATCTATTATGCTATTACATATCAAACATGTATACTCGCCAATACTTTTTTATTGACTTTATTTTAACGTATGTTGCAGGTTAGATCGCAGATTATCTCAATCAAGCTAGGGAGTCTAGAAACTCAACTAAAATCTAGGTTGTCGGATTTGTATTGTTCGAGAGAACACAACATCTGTGATAGCTTATGGGATTATATTTGTTTATTAGTATGGGATAATGAACGCATTAAATATTGTCGCTAATAGTTGTTATGGATTCTCCTGAACAATCTGATTCGCCTAGTGCCGCGCCCCGATGATTCCGCCATCGGTTGGGGTGTGACAACAAGAGTGGTGCTGTGGTGGGCACCATCTCCTTTTTCAAGGCCCAGAAGTGTTTGCGAAAGGGCCACACTGCTATTTTAGCACTTGTTACTGACGCATCATCGAAAGAGAAGAAAATAGAGGATATTCCAGTAGTACGTGACTTTCCTCAAGTGTTTCCCGAGGAATTATCTGGCCTACCGCCTCATCGCCAGGTCGAATTCCAAATCAAGCTGGCTCCTGGAGCAGCGCCCATAGCTCGAGCACCTTATCGCTTAGCTCCAACCGAACTAGAAGAACTGTCCAAACAATTGCAAGAACTCTTGAATAAGGGTTTCATTCGTCCTAGCTCTTCGCCCTGGGGAGCTCCAGTGTTGTTTGTGAAGAAGAAAGACGGTACCTTCCGTATGTGTATAGATTACCGTGAACTCAACAAGGTGACCGTGAAGAATCGCTATCCTCTTCAATGCATTGATGACTTATTCGACCAGTTGCAAGGGTCGAGCTTCTATTCAAAGATTGATCTGAGATCAGGCTACCATCAACTGAGAGTCCGGGACGAGGACATCTCCAAAACAGCGTTCAGAACTCGCTACGGCCACTACGAGTTTCTGGTCATGCCATTCGGGTTAACAAACGCACATGCGGTTTTCATGGATCTTATGAACAGGGTGTGCAAGCCCTACCTGGATAAGTTCGTTATCGTATTTATTGATGACATCCTGATCTACTCTAAGAGGCAGGATGAACACGAGAAACATTTGCGGCTTATCTTGGAACTTCTTCGAACAGAGCAACTTTATGCTAAATTTTCCAAATGCCACTTCTGGCTTCAGGAAGTCCATTTCTTAGGCCAAGTGGTAAACGGGAATGGGATTCATGTTGATCCATCAAAAGTCAACTCGATCAAGAACTAGCCTGCACCGCGTACACCAACAGAAATCCGCCAATTCTTGGGTTTGGTGGGCTACTACAGAAGGTTCATCAAAGACTTCTCGAAGATTGCACAGCCGTTTACTCTACTGACTCAGAAGGGTGTCACCTATCGTTGGGGTGATGCTCAAGAATCAGCGTTCCAACATTTGAAGAGTAGACTTTGTAGCGCACCTATTCTCTCATTGCCTGAGGGCACAGACGATTTTGTGGTTTATTGCGACGCGTCCATCTAGGGACTTGGTTGTGTGTTGATGCAACGTGACAAGGTAATAGCCTACGCATCACGCCAACTTAAAGTTCATGAAAGAAATTACACCACACACGACTTGGAGCTGGGAGCTGTGATTTTCGCACTTAAGATATGGAGACATTACCTGTACGGTACCAAATGCACCATCTACACCGATCATAGGAGTCTCGAGCATATCTTCAAGCAAAAGGAGTTGAACATGCGACAACGTCGATGGGTCGAGCTATTGAATGATTACGAATGTGCCATCAAGTACCATCCGAGCAAAGCCAATGTTGTGGCCGACGCCCTCAGTCAAAAGGATACTACACCTAAGCGTGTGCGAGCATTACAACTCACCATTAAATATAGTCTTCCTTCCCAGATATGAGATGCTCAGGCAGAAGCATTGAAACCAGAAAACGTCAGGGCTGAAGCCCTATGCGGCTCAAGGCAACGGTTAGAACAAAAGGAAGACGGCGCCTACTACGTAACAGGACGCATCTGGGTCCCACTCTATAGCAATTTACAAGAACTTGTAATGGATGAAGCACATAAGTCTCGTTACTCGGTACATCCTGGTTCGGATAAGATGTACCACGACCTCAGAACTACGTATTGGTGGCCTAACATGAAAGCTCACATAGCAACTTACGTTAGCAAGTGTTTGACTTGTGCGAGAGTCAAGACTGAATATCAGAAACCATCGGGCCTACTCCAACAACTAGAAATACCACAATGGAAATGGGAGCAAATTTCCATGGATTTCGTTACTGGCCTGCCTAGATCTCAACGTGGAAATGATACTATTTGTGTGATTGTGGATCGACTCACAAAGTCTGCACACTTTTTGGCTATCAAAGAAATGGATAAATTCTCCACCTTAGCAGATGTTTACCTTAAGGAAGTTGTCTCGAGGCACGGGGTGCCAACCTCTATTATTTTCCGATCGTGATGCACGTTTTACTTCAGAACTGTGGCAAGCGATGCATAAATCTTTTGGCTCTCGATTAGACATGAGCACAGCCTATCACCCGCAAACAGATGGGCAGTCTGAACGCACCATTCAAACCCTTGAAGACATGCTTCGTGCATGTGTGATTGATTTTGGCAACGGCTGGGAAAAACATCTACCGTTAGTGGAATTTTCGTATAATAACAGCTACCACACCAGTATTCAGGTTGCTCCATTTGAGGCATTGTACGGGCGTAAATGCCGATCACCTCTTTGTTGGGCAGAGGTGGGGGATAGTCAGATCACGGGCCCAGAACTTGTAGTAGACACAACGGAAAGAATTGCTCAGATACGACAACATATGGCGGCAGCTCATGACCATCAGAAAAGCTACGCTGATAAACGCAGGAAACCACTCGAGTTCCAGATTGGGGATCGAGTGCTACTCAAAGTCTCACATTGGAAAGGTGTAGTTCGTTTTGGCAAACGAGGCAAACTCAATCCGCGTTATGTCAGACCGTTCGAAATCATTGAGAAAATAGGCAGGGTGGCCTACAAACTGAACCTACCAGCAGAACTCAGTGGAGTTCACAACGTATTTCACGTGTCAAATCTGAAGAAGTGTCTGTCAGATGAGACCCTCATAGTTCCTTTGAAGGAGCTCACTATCGACGATCAGTTGCGATTCGTCGAGGAACCAGTTGAAATCACGGACCGAGACGTTAAGGTTCTCAAGCACACCAGAATACCACTTGTTTGAGTTCGTTGGAACTCCCGTCGTGGCCCAGAGTTCACCTGGGAACGAGAAGACCAAATGAAACTCATGTATCCCCAGTTGTTCGAGAAAAATGCAACTACTACTGAGGCTGAAGCTACTGCGGAATTTTGGGACGAAATTCCAAATCAACGGGGGGATGATGTGACACCCCAGGAAAACCAGTGAGCCATGCAACCTAACTAGCTTCCTCAGTAACCGCATGCCAAATTTCGGGATGAAATTTCTTTCAAGTCGGGGATAATGTGACAACTCGAGTTTCCAAGATTCCATCTTCGCATTAATTGTACGTTAATTGTTTAGTTGTTTGCTTACACGACTTGTTTGCCTTGTAATTGTACACATTTGATATATGGGGAGACGTTATGTGACTTTTGTGTCAATATGTTTGGTGATATGATATGTAACATATATGAATAAGTTAAAACCTTAAACTAGTTCACCCTATAAAAGCTCGACGAACCCCAGGGTTGCGCCATAAACCACTTCGACGAAATAGGGAGGGTTTCGCCATCTGCACTCCGACGAAACGGAGGGTTTCGCCGGCCCAATATTATGCCGAGGCCCAGTTAAGGCCCAACAGTTACAGTTTACGTATTTAGAGGAAGTAGGTTACGTGAGTAGTCATTCTTGCAACCCCTAGAGTTCATCCTTTGTGCGACGGCAATCACTCACCCTCCCGGATCCTCGCTAGTTCATTCCGTAATCGGTCGTTAGATACTCATGGAGCTTGCACAGGGAGGCGCGGTCGTTGTGGGACATGGACAGTGTGTGTCATGTTAAAAACATTATATCATTTCGAACTTAATACTTATGTTGGGTTTTTACATTTATGCTTCCGCTAAACATTTAACTATGCTTTTGTTTGAACACCTTTCATATTGTGTGGTTGAATTTTATTTATTACTTACAATGTTCAATATGATTGGTGGCTCGATCCTGGTCAGTCACACCTCCAAGCGGTGATACTCCGCGTGTGGATTTTTGGGGGTGTGACATATTTTGTTGGTGATACTCGTTGGGAGTATTTAGTGTATTTTCATGATCTTAATACACTACTACATATAATACACATAGTATACACCTAGCACAAAATTTGGTGATAACTAAATATATATATTTTTCCTAAAATATGCATATTTAATATTAATTTTAACTTGAAGAAATCATTATTTCTTAATTTGAAATATTATACAAAAATTAGGAAACCTTGATAAATATTCTTAGATGAATTTTTGGGGAATAAGTTTCACCAAAACTTATATTTTTCTAAGTGTCAAAATTTTATAAAAATTTTGACATAGTTTCCCCTAAAAATGGAGGTTTCTCATGTTTTCAAAACATGTGTTTATTTTCTTTTCATCACCAAAAGCAATTTTCAACAATTTTCACAACATACACTAATTACTTCATGTAAAACATTATGATGAACTTGATTTTTGCTAAAAATGTGTAGTCTTTTAGATCTACACTTTACATATAATGATCTTTCAAATTCAAGTGTTCTTGTAAATTTTAAACAAACTTTTTATTAAACTTTAATTTACTAACCAAACCATCCATGAGTTTTAAGGTTTCAAAGTCTTGAAAATCATGTTCTAAACTCATTCTTATGCTCATTAAAAAGATCTTTATGTTTAAAACCATGTTTCATCATGGATCTTTCAAGATCCATACTTAACATCCTCGAATCTTACATAAACAAGCTTCTTGGTGAACCTTTAACAAACTTTTCATGGATTTTAGTTTCAAAAGTTAGTTTTACATACACTTAATGACTTCAAGAACACAAGATCATGCTTTAAAATCATCTTTCAAGTTCACATAAAGGTTTCACAAGTTCATCCTCAAGTTTAACCATGGATCTTTCAAGATCCATGCTTAAACTTGTTAGATCTAAGCTTCTATCAAGATTAACATGATAGATCTAAACATACACACAAGATTCAACGACCACAACTTCATCACATACACCAAATAACACTAAAATCATTTGTTTTCCTCATGATTATGTTAGATCTTTACTTCTTTATCTTTTAAAGTTTAGTTTCTTAGATGGTGTGACTTGTACATAACATAAACATGAACTAAAATAGTGTTTAGAAGGCTTACAACTAGCTCTATTGGCTAGGGAAGTGGCACAAGAAGGATGAAGATGAAGAATGAAGTATATGAGAGGTTAAAAGCTCCACAAAGAGGTCCTTCAAATTCTAGCACTTGTAGCCTCCTGAGATAGCCTCCATACACCTTAGGTGCACCTTGGATTGCTTGTTTGAACTTGAAAATGAAGATAGTAGTGTGGTGTGGGTGAGCCGAGAGCAAGGGGGGGGGGGAGGAGAAGAAGATGATGAATGATTTTGAGTGAAAATGAAAATGAGAAGTCTTATGGTCTTCTTATCCTTTTATCCTCCAACATCTTGTACACAAAGGTTTTTATGTGTAATATCTAGCAAACATGGGGAATTATAATTATCAAAAGAAATGTGGGCCCTTGGGGCCAGTTTTCGAATGGGGGGGGGGGGTAAAGTGCACAAATTTGGAAGTTGGGGGGGGGTTTAAATGTAAACTAGAAGGTTTAAGTGTGTTTAGGTGTTTTTATGATTTTTATGGTGTTTTATCACCAATACTAGCTTAATATCATCAAAACAATGCTTCTAGTCTAGTTTTGATGTTTTGGGTATGAAGCACCTTTTGTGACAGTTTTAATTCCCGACACTTTGTAAGTTATTCTAGACACTAAAACATCAATTCTGCATAATATTTTGGTGATAAAATGCTGTTTTTTTGTTGTTTTCTGCTGAATTTTGCAGAATTCAGCATTTAAGGTGAGTTTCGGGTGTCTTTTAGTGCGTATTTTAGTTTCCGGAAAGTGTATATGTTAACCCTTGTATCTACACTTGGGTTTTAATGTGTTTTTGATGTTGGACCTACTCCTAGGCCCTAAATCTATTGTCTGACTGCTTTCTGCGGAAGTGCTGACACAACATGCCTTACCGGTGAGTTTACTAGTCTTTCTGACGCAATGCTTAAAGTAATGCACAATGCAATATTTGAAGTATAAAACATGCATGAATTCATATGTAAGGCAAGTAATCACACAATGTTGATGATTAAGCACATAATTGCAGATAATAAATAATAAATAAATAGTACGGAAATTACCGGTTTGGTGCCAATTGTCACAACAGGAGTTGTTGAAACAATCAAAATATGTAATGTGGATCAAGAATCATGTGAATAATTTCTTGTGGATTTTAAATGATTTTGTAGACCCTTAATTCTAAATTTTAGAAAGATTGGTTTCAAAATCACCCGATTGCGTATTCGGGTCTTACTTATATTTGTTTCGTGATGTGTTTGTCACATAAAAAATGCAGCAATAGATGTAAAAAGTGATCTAACTTTAATGTTTTGAATAATGTATGAATCCATGTAGTTAATTATGAACTTAGTGGTAGACTATTATCATATACCGGATTTTCGACGTGCACAAACTAGTGTTATGCGTGCTCTTCGCGGAGCAAAAGAGACATTTAACTATTACTACTCGTCATTGCGAAATATCATTGAACGGACTTTTGGAGTTTGGAAAGCTAGGTGGGCGTTATTGAGAGATATGCATGTTAATTTCACGTACTACCACCAAGTGAGTATTGTGATAGCATCGATGATGATCCATTACTTTATTAGAAAGGTCGGTGGGTTTGATAAAGCATTTGATAGGGCACAACAAGAATCGAACAGTCCCAGAGGAGGTGGTACTAGTGATAAGTTCACGAAGAAGTTCAGGCTACACGTTGATGATGATATGCATATGGCAGCAATCCGAGATATCATCGAGGAAGATATAGTGAAATTGCGGAGATGAACATGAATTTCAATTGTATGGATGAATGTATTATGAGAACTATGGTGGTATTATTGTGTATTTTGGTTTTTATTATAAAAGACATATATTTTTTTTTATTTTGTAGGTTGTTTTCTTAAATTAAACATTTTATTAGGAAGTGAAAAGAAACAAAAAAGCTAAGCCAAACACTTTTTAAAAAACAACTTATTGACTTATAAAAGAATGTCCATTTTAGTCATTTTACATGAATAAGCTAAGTCAAACACTTTTTAAAAAGCAACTTATTGACTTATTGGTTTTTTCCATCCCATAAACTAATCCAAACTCTTTTTCAAAAAGTCTTAAGTCAATAAGTTTTTTTAATAAAAAAGTCATTTTTAAGTTAAATAAACTTATTCAAAATACTATCTTTTGTGGGGTTTTTCATCAAATTTACAAAAAAAAAATTGTTATCTATCTACTTATATATAAAAGGAGAAATAATGCTGATGTAAGTTTGCTTATGTGTCAATCAACCAGGTATGCCATGTAAATTTTGCTGATGTCATAAATAACAATTAAAATCTTAATATATATTGTATTAACTTTTTTTTTCTAATCAAATATAAAATATATATTAGCATTGGGGGGAAATTTGAATTGTATAGGGATGTGTTATTTGCATTAATTGTCTCTGAAGACCATCATCATACTTCCTCTCAAATGTTGTTCGAACCTGCCTCTCTCTCTCAAGCCCTAATTTCAAACCTGCCTCTCTCTCTCAAGCCCTAAACTTCAGCTGCTTCTTCCTCCTATCATAATTTCAAAAAACCCATTCCTCTCTCTCTACCCTCTCTCTAGAATCTGATCAATTAAGGTTTCGGTTCTGTAATTGGTGATATAGAAGATACTTCCAGAACAAATCATGAAGTAAAAAACATCAGATGCAGCGAACGACGATGTTTTATGCTTCAATTCCGGTTTATCTGATCGATTCACTAGAAAAAACCAAGCAGATTGATTCCAGAAGTTTCGTAACGCAAAATTTAGGGTTCCTGTGAGTTTCTCTTAAAATTTAGCTATTTTGTTAGGGTTTTTTCGTGATTTTGTTCGATCTTGTACATATGTTGTTCGAATATGAAGAATATGTCGTGATTTTGTTGATTTGATGAGTTATTGATTGTGAATTTAACATTTTGCATTGTTAATGTTATAAGAAAGTTTATCTCAAAATTTTGAAGACCGGTGAAGAATGGAAAGTAAGGCAAGAACTTTCAGCTGTTCCTTCCAGCTATTTCAGCGGTCAACTTGACCCGAGCAAAGTTCTCCAGAGTAGCTGATTCATATGCTTCTGATCACTATCATGTACAGGTATATTTTGAATCTTTTTATCATCTAAGCCTTGACACTCTTACTCAACTTGTATCAAATGCAGGTTTGTGCTCGTGCCAACTCTTCTGTGAATCTTTGTAAAATTTTGGCTACATTGGTTCCACAGAAAGGTTTTCAAAAAGACTGCATTTCACTGATTGTAATGGAAATATGAAACTGGTCAAACAGATTACACGTTTTGCGGTTTTAATACAACAATGTGTTTCGATAATCTTCTTCCTATATTAGAAGTTGGTTGTTAAGATAGCCTTAGTGGTCGGTGGAATTATGTTTTTAATGAAATCATGTTAAATTTGTGACTGCAGTGAAGTTCGAGTGGAAGGATTGGAGACATTTGATTATCTCGACAACTTGAAGAACAGGGAGCGATATACAAAATAAGGGGATGCTATAACCTTTGAATCAGAGGTAATTTTGTTACCTCTTTTATTACTTTGCCACTCTTAAGGTTTATGTTTTGTCAATTGTTTACCTAGGTGGACAAGATATATCTCTGCACACCAACAAAGATTGCCATCATGGATCATGAAAAGAAGCGTACATTTGAAAACCTTTCAGATGGACTGCCTGATGTTGGTGAGATTTTGCATTTATGCTTCAGATTTTCTCGAAAACTATTAATAAAGAAGCATCATAGTGTTGTTTATGTATAATATATTATTTAACCTTTTGACTAACGTTCTATTACTTAGTGGTGTGGAATCCACGGGATAAGAAGACAAAATCCATGGCTGATTTCAGAGACGATGCGTACAAACACATGCTTTGTGTTGAGGCAGCAGCAATCGAAAAGCCGATCACACTGAAGACTGGTGAAGAATTGAAAGTAAGGCAAGAAATTTCAATTGTTCCTTCCAGTTATTTCAGCGGAAAACTTGACCCGAGCAAAGTTCTCCAGAGTAGCTGATTCGTATGCTGCTGATTCTATATTTCTGGACTTATAACTCTTGAAGGATACTTTGACTTTGATTAATATATGTATTTTTTTATTTAATTTCTGGGACTTTCATATTGACTCCGTGTTTTCATCAATGGAAAATATAATGGAGTTGGTTATAGATGAAAGCGAGGAAATTTCAGTTGAGATGCTCAAACCACTGCTGGCTAGCGTTAAAAAAAGATAGTGAGGTACAACGCTTATATGCTCAAACCAATGTCATTTTAAAACAATTTATGACATTCTGATTGGGATAAAAAGCAGTCAATTGTTCATTAAGGGCTGAAACTTAGGACTTGAGGACTTGAGGCATATGGAATTAAGTACTGTGATTGCTATTTGGCTTTTAGATGTTGTTTGCTAGATTCCTGTATGAAAGTTTGATGCTAGATTCCAAAGCTAAAATAGATCTATATGGTGTTTGTAGCCATTGTGATTAAAATGCCATATGCTAATTCATGATTAGAAGAAATTTTGTTTAGTCTGATTATTTCTTTTGTTGTAAATCAGAGTTCAAATGCATCAACACACAAGATTTGTGAAAATAACTCATGACTGCTTTTTAATATTAATCAAATGAAAAACTAAACCAAAAATTACAATATGACATCAGATTAATTAATTATGTAGTAGGCCAGTACTATTACTTTTTGTTGTTTTATGTATTTTAAATAAAGTCTCCATAAAAACATAGAAATATTTTGGTTTTGTGACACAAATTGTTTACTACATTATCAAGCAAAGAGAAAGAAGAAGACTTTATGGCAATGAAAGGGTGTAAACTCCCTCAAAGACCTAAGAAAAGAGCCAAGATGATTCAAAGAACCTTAATAGTAATGGAGGTAGAAGACAGGTGTGTTATTACTCATGTTCAACATAACCTCTTTCGTGTTCATGTGAGAAAGAAGAGAGGAAGACACAAAGGAGGTGTCAAACACAGTTCAGATGATACAGGTTCAGGTGTCAAACCTGTATCATCTGAACTGTTTTTGACACATTCTTTGTGTCTTCCTCTCTTCTTGCTCACATGAACACGAAAGAGGTTATCTTGAACATGAGTAATAACCTTACGTTCAAAATTTTGGGGTGTTAATTGTCATTAATCAATTGTGAAACGGTATCCTTTAGTGTTGTTTTCGCTAAAGTTTGAAACGGTATTGTTTAGTGTTACTCTACCTTCAAGGAAAGTCCAAGGAGCAGGTATAATTATAAATTTTCCCTTCAAAATCGTTCTAACAAAACAATAGAAACGTTGTTGATTATGTGATTTTTTTTTTCATTTTTTTGTAGCTATGAGAAGGTTTAAAGCTATTGAATGGCTTGAAAGTGTAGTTAGGCCATTGGGGATACCAAAACAACCATCAAACTTTTTGATAGGTTAAAGCTTCATGTTTCAAACAACTAATGGTTGTTCTATCGTAAAGACTTCTGGTATGGATCTTAACCATAAACTGTGATTTGAAACCAAATATGGTTTTTGAAACCAAATATTGTGAACCAAACCGATAAACCTGACTTTTTGAATCCAAATATTGATGTTTTGGAGTTTTTTTTTAGGTTTTGTTAGTAGAATAATGTGTACTCTATGCTGTGATTCAAATTGTTTGTTTACTCACTGGTATGTTATAACTATTTTGGTGCGAATTTTTTGAATGTTTAAATTAAAGTTTTGGAGTTTTTAGGTTTTGTTAGAATGGATTAGGTTAAGTAGGATAATAATGTGTTGTTTATATTGTGATTCATGGTGGAAAACAATGTGATTAGAGTAGAAGTTCAACATTGCTATGTTGTAACTTAGTTTTAGTTTGAATCTGTTTGTGTGTTTCCGAGGGCTTTTTTAAGCAAGGCGCATAGTATAAACTCTAACTTTCAGGAATGTACTTAGACTATAGACTAGATCATTTCTAAGACATCGACCCGGACTAGGTCAAGTCTTGCCTAATTCCCCATAGTTATGGCTCTGATACCAATATGTCACACCCCAACCGATGGCGGAATCATCGGGGCGCGGCACTAGGTGAATCAGATTGCTCAAGAGAATCCATAACAACTAAATTGCGACAGTATTTAATGCGTTCATTATCCCATACTAATAAACAAGTACAATCACATAAGTTGTCACGAATTTTAATGTTCTCTCAAACAATACAAATCCGACAACTTAGATTTTAAGTGTGTTTCTAGACTTCCTAGCTTGATTTGATGTAGACTCCGACTAAACCTGCAACATACGTTAAAACAACGTCAATACAAAAGTATTGGCGAGTATACAAGTTTTGATAGAGTAGCGTAAATAGATAAAAAGAGCTGTGAATTACCAAATACATAAACGAGATACCTCAACATACATGCATTTAAGACCGATACTACCAGCTAAGTCACTCGAGCTGCGATTGCGATTACTATTGTAAGGACTCTCAAAATTATCCTAAAAATACCCTTAAGTATAAACCCAGACCCCTGAAACCTTACCCTACATCAAAAATCAAGAAAAAAACCAAACTTATAGGTTTCAGGCAGGCCGCGTAAGAGACAAGCTTGTCTTACGCGGGCCGCGTCAAACTTGCGTTGACCGGATAAGTGTTCCGGATCCACGTAGTGACCACCTGGCTAACCTACTTGTGACTGGTCAAGCCTATTCGTAGACTGGGCGGCTAGGCGGGCCGCGTAAGGTTAAGCTGAAGGCTTACGCGGGCCGCGTAAGGTCCTAAATTCACCTATAAATACCCCGTCACTTGCACAATACAATGGTGTCGATCAAAACTTTCAAAAAGGAATTCATAACACTCTGAAGTCGAAATTTCATATATAATTAGTGAGGCGCTGCTCCGATACAGGGTATTAACTCGATCGCTGTTACGATTCAATGTCCGATCGATTAAACTATCCAATGGATGTTTAAGTGCTGCCCACATTAGGGTTTATGCTTTGTCATTCGTTGTTAATTCAATGGATGTTTAAGTATCGCACTTTGTCATTCGTTGTGAAGGTTTTAATCTCGTGAGTTATCGTAAATGCTGTATTAAGTTACTAACCGAGTTGTGTGCATGTTATTAATTTAGGATAAAAAGGCTAATCAGTAGGCTAGGCTCTGCTCAATTAAATCTGCAAAGTGAGTCATTCTCTTTTTATCAAATTTGTTTACAAAAACATGTTTATTTTCAAAGTTATAATTACAGTGATTAAGTATATGTAATAACCAAGTTACAGCCGGTATGTGGGGTTTTGTATACATTACTTGATAATCGTCACCATTGGGGCAGCCAATGGGGGATATGACCATAGTCACAGAAACGAGTCGAGTGATAAATACCGTGGGTAGTTGGTTTATATCTAAAAACATTGTAATCTCTCTTAATACTGTAAATTATAACAAACATGTCGTTTTAATAAATAGAATGATTCACCGGTATTTCCCGCTGACAAAACCTTTTTCAAACATGTTTCAGGTGATATATTGTGATCAAGGAAAAGTGTCGTGAAGCACTACAAGCTTAAGGAAGTGGCTCAATATAAAATAAAGAAACATGTTTTTATAAAAGGAAGATTTCTCCGTGAAATCTTATTATTGTAAATTACCGGGTTTTATCCCGAATTGTGAAATAAAATAATCGGGAAATATTTCAGTTTTTAAAAGATCCTGAAGAAAACTTCCGCTGTTAAATAAATACCACGGGATTTTCTGTCCCGCGGCTCCTGAAACGGGTCAAACCGGGTCAGGGGTCGTGACATAAAAAGGTGGTATCAGAGCCACTGATTTAAGCCAATTAAGTATTTAGAAAATACTTAATTTTCTACTTGTCATTTTGTGATTATGTGTTTTCTTATTTGAATATTTGTGTACAGTATGGGTAAACAAAAGTTGTCAAACATCTATCTTAAATTAGATAGGTCATCAAACGAGAAGGGAAGTTCATCCCAAACCAAATCCTCAAATCACTCTGTAATTCCTGAAGAAGGAATATTTGTGCGAAAGGCACAATATGAGGAACCACTTTCTCCTAATAAAAGAAGTTTGATTTTTAAGAAAAGTCAGGAGAAAAAGAAATTCCGAGAAAAGAAGATTAAACAGGAATTAACCAGTAAATCGCCTTGGGAAGACAAGTTAGATGAAAAATGGGCAGATCTTTATATGCTAGCTACTGTAGCAGTAAATGCAAATCTTTAAATAATCTAACCCAAGTTTTAGTACCTTTATCATCTATAAATCCAGAAACCATATCCAGTAAATAAATAAGTAAACCCTAGTGTGTTTTAAATTTTCAGTTGTTTTGTAGTTACCCAGTATGAAATAATATTTAAAGGTTATCTATGAAAATTTATTATTAAAATTTTTAACTTAGTATTTGTGTGTATTTTGCTAAACAGCATGAGTGACTTGTCTGACGCCCTTCAGAATTTAAATCTCTATCCAGTAAAAATAGAGGTTTCCAGAGATTTCAATAGGTATATACCCGACATAGAAGAACCTATGGAATTCAATGCTCCACTTCCGGAGAAACCCAAGCCCAAGAAAAGGAGAAGATTCGTGGGATGGAGGCATGTGCGTAGGAGGAAACCCGCCACTAGAAAAAATTCCCAAAATAGAAAATCCCTTAGATAAAGGGAAGGGGATTGAAGTCGGGGAAGAGTCTAGGCAGATGGGAATACAGTTTGAAGAATATTCTAAGCAAATAGAAATGGAGATTGGAGGAGGTTATAAACAAACACAGATAGAAATTGGAGAAAGCTCTAAACAAACCCAGGAAATGACATTACAGGAAGAGCTAGATTTTATATTGGCAAGCTGTGATACTATTAAGCCTGTCAATACAAATGTTTTTACCCATCCTATTGAAACTCAACTTCCAATAAATTTGGAACCAGCAATCCCAGAACCTATAATTCACACCCAACCTTTAGGAATGGACGAGTGGTGGACGAATGATTGGCAGTTCCAAAACCTGCTCAACAGTCCTTATTCCTTTCTTCCTCAATTTGACCCAGAACCTATACCTAATCCACCTATGAGCAATGAGAATTTGGCTGAACTCCGCCACTTTGGCGAGGAGTTAATGGATGCAGGAAATAGGATCAGGGAAGTAGGAGAACAGATCTCCTGGAAGTACGATGAAAGGGAGCGCCGTTATTAAAATATCAGCTGACGAGGGATAAGGGGTTTATGAGACTGTGGTTGTATAATAGCAATAATAATATAATCTTGTGAAATAACCTAAAATAAAACTTTGTAAGATAATGGTGTGTATTGATGCATACTATTAAATATAAAAATGGAAATCGAGAAATCGATAGTTTTTTACTGTATAAGTGTCTTGTGAAATTGGTATGATTATTGTGTATAATTGTTATTTATTTGATACTAATAAATTATATATATTAATTATCAGATGGAAAACGCTAATAATGAACCAGTAAATGAGGTTAATCAATCTGAACAACATCCGGATGATCAATTTCTAAATAGGCAAGATATAGAAAATATCGTTGCTCAAGGGATAGCCAACGCTATTCCAGCAATAGTTGTTGTTGTTAGAAATCCAATCGAACCTCAATAAATCATTCCTAGCAAACGTATTTCTAAAGATAACTTCAGTAATAGTGTAAATGGAGGCGGTAATCATACTAATCACGACAATAATCCTCGGCAGGCTCCGTTCCCTAAGAAAATGAAAGCTGCAACATCTGGTTGCACTTATAAAGAATTTCTTGCTTGTAAACCATCTGAGTTTGCAGGCAATGAAGGAGCAACTGCGGTACTGCGTTGGCTAGAGAAAACCGAGGCAGTTATTACAATAAGTAAATGTGCTCAGGATGATCAGGTCATGTACGCGTCAAATCTTTTTAAAGAAGGGGCGCTAGAATGGTGGAACACGGTGTTACAAGCAAAAGGAAGGATGATGGCATATGCTATGAATTGGGAAGAATTCAAAAGTCTTGTAGAAAGAAAATTCTGTCCCGAATATGAAAAAGATCAAATGGCGAATAAGTTCTTAAACCATCGAATGATGGGTGTAGATTGTCGCGGTTATACTTCGACATTCTTTTAATAAGCTAGAGTGGTACCAACACTGGCTTCGCCAGAATCGGTACTCATTTCTCGTTATATTTGGGGACTAATTAGTGAAATCCGTAACATCGTTAAAGCTGCGAGACCTCGTACTATTGACGATGCAGTGGAATTAGCTAATACCTTAACCGACGAACTGATACGCACAAGAGATGAAAACAAGAAGAAGGAACTGGCTCAGAAAATTACCCAAGGATTTCGTATGGGTAATAGTAGTAACTTTAAGAAAAGAGGAACAGGGCAATCTCCAACTCCTCAGTTCTGCAGAAATTGCAAAAAGAAACATTATGGAAGATGCAATATAACCTGCAATTTTTGCAAAACTGTAGGACATCGTGAAGAAAATTGCAGGAAGAAATCCACAATTTGTTATAATTGTGGAGAAGCAGGACATTTCAAAACAGAATGTCCTAAAGTGGTTAAACCAGCAGACAACAAAGCCAAGACAGTCGACGGAGCTACTAAGAAGAATGTTCGAGCCTTTCAGTTAACTACTCAGGAAGCCGAGATGATTCCTGACGTGATAGCTGGTACGTTCCTAGTTCACAACGTGTATGCAAAAGTATTATTTGACTCTGGTGCAAACCAAAGTTTTATCAATACTTCATTTTGCCAAGCTCTTAAATTACCCTTAACCAACCTTAGGCAGATTTTTACAGTCTAAACGGCAGATGGAAGTTCTGTTAGCATAGATAAAGTTTTGCAAAAGGAAAATATTGAACTCTTAGGTCATAAATTCTTTGCAAACCTGTTACCTATGAAATTAGCCGAATTTGGTGTTGTGTTAGGAATGGATTGGTTAGTAGCCAACCATGCTCGAATTCTTTGTGATCAGAATTCTGTAGAAATTCAGGCACCTACTGGAGAAATAATTACGATTACAGGAGATAAACCACGGAAACCCATGAAGTTCATATCAGTAATGAAAGTTGCTAGTTATGAACGAAAGCAAGGAATAGTATATATGATTTCAGTAATCATTAGTACTAAGGGTAAAGAACTTAAGGAGATTCCTGTAGTCTCAGAATATCCAGATATATTCCCAGAAGAGTTACCGAGATTACCACCAGATAGGGAGGTAGAATTTAGAATTCAGTTAATTCCCGGAACTATACCGATAGCCAAGGCACCTTATCGGTTAGCTCCCACAGAAATATTAGAACTGAAGAAGCAATTAGATGAATTACTAAGTAAAGGTTTCATACAACCTAGTTCATCCCCGTGGGGAGCACCAGCGTTGTTTGTAAAGAAGAAGGATGGTTCGATGAGAATGTGTATTGATTATAGAGAATTAAATAAAGTTACAATTAAGAATCGATACACATTACCTAGGATTGATGATCTTTTCGATCAACTTCAAGGAGCTAGATATTTTTCTAATATCGACTTACGTTCTGGATATCATCAATTGAAGGTACAAGAAGAAGACATACCTAAAACTGCTTTCAGAACTAGGTATGGTCATTACGAGTTTACAGTCATGCCCTTCGGATTAACGAATGCACCTGCAGCATTCATGGACATGATGAATTGGATCTGTAAACCGTACTTGGATAAATTTGTAATTGTTTTCATCGACGATATACTTATTTATTCCAAAAGTCAAGATGAACATTGTCAGCACTTGCATTCACTCTTAACTCTGTTAAGAAAAGAAAAACTGTACGCCAAATTCTCGAAGTGTGAATTTTGGTTGCAAGAAGTGCAATTCTTAGGTCACATGGTGAATCATGAAGGCATTCATGTAGATCCTGCTAAGATAGCGGCAATTACCAAATGGAAGGTTCCGCAATCCGCAATTGAAATTAGAAGTTTTATAGGTTTAGCTGGATATTATAGACGGTTTATTAAGGATTTTTCCAAAATAGTTGTACCATTAACTAAGCTAACCTGTAAATCAGTTAAGTTTGAATGGGGACCTAAACAAGAAGAAGCCTTTAGGATCTTGAAGCAGAAATTAACCAATGCTCCAATCTTAGCCTTACCAGGAGGAACTGAAGATTTTGAAGTATATTGTGATGCTTCAAAACTAGGATTTGGATGTGTGCTAATGCAACGTAAGAAGGTAATTGCGTATGCTTCAAGACAATTGAAAAAGCACGAAGAAAATTATACGACTCTTGATTTAGAATTAGGAGCCGTAATTTTTGCCCTGAAAATCTGGAGACATTATCTGTACGGAAGTAAGTTTACTGTCTATACAGATCATAAAAGTTTAAGATATATATTTGGGTAAAAAGAGTTAAACATGAGGCAAAGGAGATAGATGGAAATCCTAAGTGACTACGATTGTGATATTCAATATCATGAAGGAAAGGCAAATGTAGTTGCAGATGCCTTAAGTCGTAAGTACCATGAAAAACAACGACGAGTTCGTGCTCTTAGGTTAAATCTACAGTTAGATTTAATGGAACAATTGAAGAATGTTCAAGAAACAACAATTAAGAATGATGCTGAAGGAATGAATGGACGAATAAAAGAATTGGAACAAGGAGCTGATGGAATTTGGAGATTCCACAAAAGTAGAATTTGGGTACCTAAGTATGGAGAATTAAGAAATAAGATTTTAGAAGAAGCCCATAAATCTAGGTATACCATGCACCCAGGAAACAATAAGATGTACCAAGATTTAAGAAATAATTTCTGGTGGATAGGAATGAAAAAGGACATAGCTAGATATGTTTCTAAATGTCTTACATGTTCACAAGTTAAGGCAGAACACCAGAAACCTTCAGGACTACTACAACAACTAGAAATGCCTGTATGGAAATGGGAACTCATAACAATGGATTTTGTTACTAAGTTACCCAAAACCAGAAAAGGTAATGACGCGATTTAGGTAATTGTGGATCGATTAACCAAATCAGCTCACTTTCTACCTATGAAGGAAACCTTTAGAATGGAAAGGTTGGCAAAGTTGTACGTAGATGAAATAGTATCCTTACATGGAGTTCCACTCTCCATTGTATCAGATAGAGATAGTCGTTTCACTTCTCACTTCTGGACGAGTTTCCAGCAAGCAATGGGGACTCGATTAAATCTGAGTACTGCATATCATCCACAAACAGACGGGCAAAGTGAAAGGACGATACAAACTCTAGAAGACATGCTCAGAGCATGTGTGATAGATTTTGGTGGGAATTGGGATGATCATTTACCATTAATTGAATTATCCTATAACAATAGTTATCATTCAAGTATTGAAACTGCCCCATTCGAGGCACTGTATGGAAGAAAATGTAGAACTCCAGTTTGTTGGGCAGAAATAGGAGAAAGTCAATTGTCATGTCCTGAAATAGTGCAAGAAACGACCGACAAGATTACTCAAATTAAGGAAAGACTAAAGACGGCTAGAGATCGTCAGAAGAGTTATGAAGACAATAGATGGAAACCGTTGGAATTTCAAGTAGGAGACAAAGTACTATTGAAAGTTTCTCCTTGGAAAGGAATAGTTCGATTCGGTAAGAAAGGAAAGTTAAGCCCAAGATACGTAGGACCATTTTCAGTAATCCAACGTATAGGACCAGTTGCTTATCGTCTACAACTACCAGAAGAGTTAGCTGGAGTACATGATGTATTTCATGTATCCAACCTCAAGAAATGTCTATCAGACGAATCCCTGGTAATACCTCTCTAAGATATAGAAGTAAACGAAAAGTTAAAATTTGTTGAAAAGCCTCTTCAGATAGAAGATCGAAAGGTGAAATTCCTTAAACACAAACGGTTAGTACTTGTCAAGATCAAGTGGGATTCAAAAAGAGGATCTGAATACACTTGGGAGCTGGAATCAGAGATGAAACGAAAACATCCTCACTTGTTCCAATGAATCTCGATGACGAGATTTTAAATAAGGTGGGGAGGATGTAAGGACTCTCAAAATTATCCTAAAAATACCCTTAAGTATAAACCCGGACCCCTGAAACCTTACCCTACATCAAAAATCAAGAAAAAAACCAAACTTATAGGTTTCAGGCGGGCCGTGTAAGAGACAAGCTTGTCTTACGCGGGCCGCGTCAAACTTGTGTTGACCGGATAAGTGTTCCGGATCCACGTAGTGACCACCTGGCTAACCTACTTGTGACTGGTCAAGCCTATTCGTAGACTGGGCGGCTAGGCGGGCTGCGTAAGGTTAAGCTGAAGGCTTACGCAGGCCGCGTAAGGTCCTAAATTCACCTATAAATAGCCCGTCACTTGCACAATACACTGGTGTCGATCAAAACTTTCAAAAAGGAATTCATAACACTCTGAAGTCGAAATTTCATATATAATTAGTGAGGCGCTGCTCCGATACAGGGTATTAACTCGATCGCTGTTACGATTCAATGTCCGATCGATTAAACTATCCAATGGATGTTTAAGTGCTACCCACATTAGGGTTTATGCTTTGTCATTCGTTGTTAATTCAATGGATGTTTAAGTATCGCACTTTGTCATTCGTTGTGAAGGTTTTAATCTCGTGAGTTATCGTAAATGCTGTATTAAGTTACTAACCGAGTTGTGTGCATGTTATTAATTTAGGATAAAAAGGCTAATCAGTAGGCTAGGCTCTGCTCAATTAAATCTGCAAAGTGAGTCATTCTCTTTTTATCAAATTTGTTTACAAAAACATGTTTATTTTCAAAGTTATAATTACAGTGATTAAGTATATGTAATCACCAAGTTACAGCCGGTATGTGGGGTTTTGTATACATTACTTGATAATCGTCACTATTGGGGCAGCCAATGGGGGATATGACCATAGTCGAGTGACAAATACCGTGGGTAGTTGGTTGATATCTGAAAACATTGTAATCTCTCTTAATACTGTAAATTATAACAAACAGGTCGTTTTAATAAATAGAATGATTCACCGGTATTTCCCGCTGACAAAACCTTTTTCAAACATGTTTCAGGTGATATATTGTGATCAAGGAAAAGTGTCGTGAAGCACTACAAGCTTAAGGAAGTGGCTCAATATAAAATAAAGAAACATGTTTTTATAAAAGGAAGATTTCTCTGTGAAATCTTATTATTGTAAATTACCGGGTTTTATCCCGAATTGTGAAATAAAATAATCGGGAAATATTTCAGTTTTTAAAAGATCCTGAAGAAAACTTCCGCTGTTAAATAAATACCACGGGATTTTCTGTCCCGCGGCTCCTGAAACGGGTCAAACCGGGTCAGGGGTCGTGACAGCTATTCATCCTAACTAGACCCCGTCGGGTGCTATAGTACTATACTAGTTAAGGCGGGACCTCGCGAGTATAAGTCCAAACACATATGTAACTAGCATCACGTATAAATATGCATAACAGTTATTCACATGTGATAAATAGTTTAAGCATTCGATTAGTTTGATTTAATAAAAACGTATGTTACACCCAAAAATGCGATAAAAAGGGGTTCGTGTATACTCACAGTTGGTGTTCAGCTAGTAAACACAACTTGGTTGGATTGAAGGGAGCGCGTCTGAGATCAGCCTGGTTACAGATTGATAGCGTAAGCATCGAACAGTGCGTTAAACGGTGGCGAGTGAACCAAGCGTCAAATGGTAATCCGATCGGATGGCCATTCGATTGGATTGTCACCTCGTTTGGTGAAGTTGTGTTTGTGTATGATGGTTTGACTTTTGAAGTTTTCGTTGTATCATTTTGAAAACAAAGAAGTATCTCTACCTTTCTGGTCGGTCGATCGAACGGCGGCTCGATCGGACGGCGATCCGATTAGTATGACACTTCAGTGAGAACAAGTTCATAGTAGTTTGTCACTCGATCGGATTGCAATCCGATCGGGTGGCAATCCGTTCGAACTGGTAATGCATTGAACATGTTGAAAATTGTTTAAGTCCCAAACGTCACACGATCGGACAGTCGTTCGATCGGGTGGCAATCCGATCGGACGGCAATCCGTTCGACGTTCAAGACTTTGAAATGATAGTTTAAGTGAGGAACCAAGTGCAAGCCGATCGGACGGCTGTCCGATCGGGTGGCTGTCCGATCGGGTGGTAATCCGATCGGACGGCATTCCGTTCCAACTGCCTTGACCGTCTTGACACTTGATTGTTTTGAAAGTTTGTGGTTTTGATCGAGACGATGTGATAACGCGCCAAACAACAGAACTCCATTACGAACCAAGTCCTCCGATTGAACCAGAATCACCCTGGTCCGATCAGTTAACTGTCCGTAACGGTTGTTCATGCTTAACCCAAAATCGGTTGTCTCTTTAGACAGAATCAGATTTGGAACCAACACTTCACTTAGAATAAGTAGAAGATCGGAACGAGCTCTGATTCCATCAGTTTTGAGTGCATTGAGTGTAAAAGAGTTGAAAGAAAGTTGAAAAAGTTTCTTTCAATCCTTTTATCATTGAAGTGTTTAGATCTATGCGAAAATGTTGTTTATTCTTGTGGAAATCCTTCAGATCTGAGTGGTTCTTGGTGGAATGAAGCCAACACTTGAAGTTCATAAGAACTCCGTGATGACATCATCCTAGAACACCTCCAATCCATTGATTTCACGGTTAAAAGTTAAGATTCAAAAGAGACAATGATGAAGAAGTGCGTGTAGATAATGGAAGTACAAGATTTGAGGTAGAAACTTACAAGAATCGCGAGAAATTGAGAGAAAATAGCCCCAAAGCGTGCTAGTCGAGTGAGAGCTGCCACATCACTGTTTAAGTGATGTGACAAGTGCTATTTACAGGTGAAGTGGAGTGAAGGGGAAGAAGTGCAGCGGATTGGACGGCTGTCTGATCGGGTGGCTGTCCGATCGGGTGGATGTCTGATCGGGTGGCCACTCGATCGGTGGTCTCCGGCGTGTTACGTTTTGATGTTTCATTTTGTTCGTTAAACGTCGCGATTGTTTGGTTACACATTTTCATACCCATATTCATATATTTATTATAATTAGTCACATAGGGTCGTATATACATATCCATATCTCAAATCCTGCAATAATCGAGTTACGCGTGCCTGCGAGTGTGTTTTCTTGAGTATTGAGTTGCACTGCGACACATCACGGCTATCAAGGAGGTAGAATTGGTCCTCACTTGACACCTTCATGGTTGTTAGCAAGTGCAATGTGATGTGATAGTGATAAAGTATGCGTAATATGCGAAAATACTGCGAAATAGCGATGTATGCGATATAGCTACATTATGATCCGAATCTCTGGTGCTAGGCGTAACGAGTGTAACGAGTAGTAACAACGCACAAACGTGTGGGTTGTTACAGTCTCCCCTGCTTTAAGAAATTTCGTCCCGAAATTAATCCACAAGAAGGGTTGCGAGGGTCGATGCGAGTGAGAGTATCGATTAAAAGCGTCAAAATAAACGAGCGATCAAGTGAAATTCGATGAGCGGGAGTGTTACGATGACAGGAAATGGCAGCGAGCAAGGCGATTCGTATACAAAAGATGGCAACACACAAAAGCGATCAAAAGTGTTTGAATTCTCGAGAAGATGATTAATTCGAAAAGGTTTGAAGAAACTTGTTTATGCAAAATCTTCTCACGGTGCGGCGTTAACTGTATTGATGTCCACACTAGCGCTATGAGAAAGGTTTTGGTTAGGTTACTAAAAGAATTTCAAGTGATTAAAACTCGTTTTACGAAATTTTCTCGTCACGCGGCAGTAACTTGAGTTGATTGTCACTCCAACGTTATAAGATAATCTCGTTTTGTACAAAGGTTTTGATCAGATGTTAGAAAAGTTTTGTAAGAAAAGATCAGTTTAAAATTTGTTGTAAACAAAGCCTTTTAATAATACCAAAATTTAACTTTAAGGTCGGCCCCGCATGGCACTTTTCCACGAAAGTTCAACAATATGGTTAAAACACTTATATATAGGAAGTACCAGCGGCGTATCCACCATGTTTTAGCCATATGGCTTCCGTCTCGTGAGGCCGTGTCATACGTGTCGACATAGTACAGACAGATTTGCGATGACTTGATCCAAACGGGAAACGGTTGGATAAAGTCTTGGAAGGCGAACTGAGTGATGGAGTCGTTTTCGAACTCAGTTTAGCGATACGAGCGAGTGCGATAAGCGGTAGCGGACCGCGATAATCGTTAACACTAACACAACATAGACATAGTAAGCGAAGACGGCGGCGATGAGCGAAAAGCGGTGAGCGACAAGCGACAAGCGACAAGCGAAAAAGCGATGAGCGATAGCGACAGGCGGTAGCGACAACCGTCGAGCGATAAGCGACAGTTGATGCGTTGCAAGCGATGGAGACATGCGATTCGATTAGATTAAACAACACCAAAATCTTAACTAACATTAGCCCACATGGCCCTTTTTCCACGAAAGTCTGTTGATACGGCTAAAACACTTATATATAGGAAGTACCAGCGGCGTATCCACCATGTCTTAACCCTATCAGCTTCGTCTCGTGAAGCGGGGTCATGAGTGCTAACATGACGTAGATAACACAGATAATACAAATAGAGATAAGCGATAAGAGTATCGAAGCGATTAGATAGGTGCGAGAAGCGTTAAGGCGAAGAGCGACGAGCGATGAGCGTACTCGTCAAGCGATCCCCGATACGCGATTCACAGCAAGCGATACACGGTAAGCGGTAAGCGATAGAGTGATACACACAAAATATGCGATTAGGCGAAAACACCATAAGCGATAGCATTTTATATAATAAGTGATTGAGATTGCGAACACACAATAAGCGATAGTGCGAGAGACATGATAAACGATTGCGATTTGCGAGATAGATTCTAGCGATAATGCGATTGCAAGTGTGTTGACTTACGAAAAATCTTGCGATTACACGCTTTGAGTTGCGATTGAGATTGTTACGCCTTGCGATGTAGTGTAATGTGTCGAAAATAACCACAATAGTATAATAGGTCTACGTTCCAACTCCACATGGCACTTTCTTCACAAAACTTCGGTTAGCATGGCGAAACACCGTCATGTTTCAACCATACGCCTTCGTTCCGGGAATAGGTGTCACACTTCGTCAGACATGGTCAAGACGCTTATATATAGGAAGTACCAGCGACCTATCCACCACGCTTAACCATGCCCTGAACGTTGAGGCATCATTGAAACTCACTACGATCTCCGTGCACTAACCAAAATAATCCCGTGTGCACCCGTGATTAATTTGATTCTTGCACGTTTATCGTACCTTATCTCAAGAACGCATAGTAGGGTAAAATACATTATATAGTGCATAGTGCTAGCCTATAGATTGTGCATGAGTATAAGGGAGAAATAGAATCCATATGCGTCGAGAGATAGAATACGTTTCCACACATAAAAGAAATTGACGGCGATAAGTCGTATTATTACAACAACATTAGAAGCAAAATAACGTTGATGTGGAGTACTTCTGCGGAGAATGCGGTTGTTGCTGAAATTCCTCAAGGTTGCGGTCCTGTGCGGCAGTTCTGGGTAAAATGACCATACCAGTTGCAATTGTTGCAATAGCGACAGTTAACTCCTGGTGGGTGATGATACGTACACATGAGACACAGGGGATGGCTTCCGGTGTAGGCGTGCTTCACCAGAACGGGAGCAAATCGTAGCGGTGTGGGGTTTGGAATTTCATCCACGCTTGGTTCCTTTCGCTTGTGGCTGAGCTCGTTGCGATCCTGAGATGAGGTGCCGTTGTCGTTAGAGGGTTCGTCCGAGGACTCACTTGAAAAATCGTCGGTAGAATCGTCGGAGGAATCGTCAGAAGAATCGATGACGATTGCTTGCTGAGCTTGTTTGACAGGATTCTTGGAGAAACATCCGTCTAAGGCTCGTTTGCTGTTGATTCTGCGGCCAAGCGGTAGGTTTCTTCGATGGTAGCAGGTCTTGCAGCTTCGACAAAGTCACCCACACACTCAGGAAAACCGTGAATGTACTTCGTGATGGCTTTATCTGAAGTGTTGACTTGAATCGGGCAGATTATGCTGAGCTGTTTGAACCTTGCGGTGTAGCCAGTATTGTCACCTTCAACTTGCTTGATTTCCCAAAATTCATTTTCTAGCTTCTGGACTTCGTGGGGTGGGCAGTACTCCTTCTTCATGAGCTCTTTCAGCTCATCCCAAGAGAGAGCGTAAGCTGCGGAGATCCCACGTTTGTTACGTTCGGCTGTCCACCAGTCGAGTGCTTGTGATTGAAATACTCCGGTAGCGCAAGTAGTACGGAAACTATCGGGACACCCACTCTGACGAAGGGTGACTTCGATAGAATCGAACCAATGGAGTAGCTGGGACACACCTCCTTCACCTGTGAACTCCCTCGGGCCACAGGCTTTGAAGTGTTTATAGAGGAAGGCGGATTACGACGCTTCCGTCTTAATGTCTTCCGGGGTTCGAGAGTTGCTGAGAGAGTGCACTTGAGCAAAAATTTGAGGAATGACCTTGGCCACAAGCGAGGCAATCCTCTTTTCGGCGCTTCGTTTGGCTCTTCTCCTCGCTGTTTGTCTAGAGGTAGAGTCGTTGGAAGGCATCTAGACAGAGAGAGATTTGGAGTGAGATTTGATCATAATGATTTTGAGTTTTTGCGATGCGATTGAGCGCGATCAAACTTGCTGTAGATAATATAATAGATTTCACATAGGAGCCACATAGGAGACACGTGATTCCTAAGTTCCCACACAATTGATTTGCTTGTATATATAATTAGTTGTAGCTTATACTTGTACACATACATGTCGGTATAGAATCCGCGAGGACGCGATGAAGAGGGAGACGGAGCGAGAGCAAGAAGTTAGACATTAGTTTTGTTGCGAGCATTCGGTTTTCATTTTAGATTGCGATGGTTGTGCGACTTGTGCGTTTACAAAAGCAGGGAGCGAAAATCGATAAATCGAGAAATCAATAAAGCGTAAAGTTTTAAATTGTAAACACATAAGCGTAAATAAGTTCCATAAAGCGCAAAATTGGCGATTCGTATGCTAGAAAGATAGATAGAGTGCCTCGGGTGTTTAGGCATTGACTGCCCAAGGTAACTCAACTATACCCAACAAGTTCGTGCACGTGCGTTGCCACGGAAGGCTATGCTTCCACTGGGATGCAGCTCATGGCATTCGTCCTCCTAGTCATCGCGTGGCTCGAGTCATCGTTATGGTCGAGTCCTTGGTGAGAGCTTTTGAAAACCATTTTATAGAGAGTGGAACGGTTTATTAAGATATGGGTTTCACCCCTGCCTTAATAACTTTGCTCCTAACTGTGGTTGTGCTCTTCGAATAAATTCGGGAGTTCCACTGGATTTTGAAATGGAGACTTCTGTTGAGATGTGGATGTCACTCCTAGCTCAACAAAAGTTCCCGTGCTAGAAAAATGCGCTGAGTGAGCGATCTTATCGAGAGGTTTTGGTTTTCATGCCTGATCTCGACTGGATCACTCGGTTGTGTTACGCGAGTATTTTTCGAAAACGTGTGTATTGTGTTGGCCTTAGGAAAGGCTAAGTAATATTCTAGCCTTAGGAAAGGCTCTTCGCGTGGAGTTGTAATATACGGTGGTCACGAGAAGTTGTAGTTTTAGCGAATTCGAACGAGAGTATCAAATAGGCCCGTGCAAATCCCACTGGGTTCGCACGAGTCGGCCTGTTGGTACTTAGACTATAGACTAGGTCATTTCTAAGACATCGACCTGGACTAGGTCAAGTCTTGCCTAATTCCCCGTAGTTATGGCTCTGATACCAATCTGTCACACCCCAACCGATGGCGGAATCATCGGGGCGCGGCACTAGGTGAATCAGATTGCTCAAGAGAATCCATAACAACTAAATTACGACAGTATTTAATGCGTTCATTATCCCATACTAATAAACAAGTACAATCACATAAGCTGTCATGAATTTTAATGTTCTCTCAAACAATACAAATCTGACAACCTAGATTTTAGGTGTGTTTCTAGACTTCCTAGCTTGATTTGATGTAGACTGCGACTAAACCTGCAACATACGTTAAAACAACGTCAATACAAAAGTATTGGCGAGTATACAAGTTTTGATAGAGTAGCGTAAATAGATAAAAAGTGCTGCGAATTACCAAATACATAAACGAGATACCTCAACATACATGCATTTAAGACCGATACTACCAGCTAAGTCACTCGAGCTGCGATTGCTATTCATCCTAACTAGACCCCGTCGGGTGCTATAGTACTATACTAGTTAAGGCGGGACCTCGCGAGTATAAGTCCTAACACATATGTAACTAGCATCACGTATAAATATGCATAACAGTTATTCGCATGTGATAAATAGTTTAAGCATTCGATTAGTTTGATTTGATAAAAACGTATGTTACACCCAAAAATGCGATAAAAAGGGGTTCGAGTATACTCACAGTTGGTGTTCAGCTAGTAAACACAACTTGGTTGGATTGAAGGGAGCGCGTCTGAGATCAGCCTGGTTACAGATTGATAGCGTAAGAATCGAACAGTGCGTTAAATGGTGGCGAGTGAACCAAGCGTCAAATGGTAATCCGATCGGATGGCCAGTCGATCGGGTGGCAATCCGTTCAGATGGTCATCCGATCGGATGGCCATTCGATTGGATTGTCACCTCGTTTGGTGAAGATGTGTTTGTGTATGATGGTTTGACTTTTGAAGTTTTCGTTGTAGCATTTTGAAAACAAAGAAGTATCTCTACCTTTCAGGTCGGTCGATCGAACGGCGGCTCGATCGGACGGCGATCCGATTAGTATGACACTTCAGTGAGAACAAGTTCATAGCAGTTTGTCACTCGATCGGATTGCAATCCGATCGGGTGGCAATCCGTTCGAGCTGGTAATGCATTGAACATGTTGAAAATTGTTTAAGTCCCAAACGTCACATGATCGGACAGTCGTTCGATCGGGTGGCAATCCGATCGGACGGCAATCCGTTCGATGTTCAAGACTTTGAAATGATAGTTTAAGTGAGGAACCAAGTGCAAGCCGATCGGACAGTTGTCCGATCGGGTGGCTGCCCGATCGGGTGGTAATCCGATCAGACGGCATTCCGTTCCAACTGCCTTGACCGTCTTGACACTTGATTGTTTTGAAAGTTTGTGGTTTTGATCAAGACGATGTGATAATGCGCCAAACAACAGAACTCCATTACGAACCAAGTCCTCCGATTGAACCGGAATCACCCTGGTCCGATCAGTTAACTGTCCGTAACGGTTGTTCATGCTTAACCCGAAATCGGTTGTCTCTTTAGACAGAATCATATTTGGAACCAACACTTCACTTAGAATAAGTAGAAGATCGGAACGAGCTCTGATTCCATCAGTTTTGAGTGCATTGAGTGTAAATGAGTTGAAAGAAAGTTGAAAAAGTTTCTTTCAATCCTTTTATCATTGAAGTGTCTAGATCTATGCGAAAATGTTGTTTATTCTTGCGGAAATCCTTCAGATCTGAGTGGTTCTTGGTGGAATGAAGCCAACACTTGAAGTTCATAAGAACTCCGTGATGACATCATCCTAGAACACCTCCAATCCATTGATTTCACGGTTACAAGTTAAGATTCAAAAGAGACAATGATGAAGAAGTGCGTGTAGATCATGGAAGTACAAGATTTGAGGTAGACACTTACAAGAATCGCGAGAAATCGAGAGAAAATAGCCCCAAAGCGTGCTGGTCGAGTGAGAGCTGTCACATCACTGTTCAAGTGATGTGACAAGTGCTATTTATAGGTGAAGTGGAGTGAAGGGGAAGAAGTGCAACGGATCGGACGACTGCCGATAGGGTGGCAGTCCGATCGGGTGGCCACTCGATCGATCGGTCACTCGATCGGTGGTCTCCGGCGTGTTGCGTTTCGATGTTTTGTTTTGTTCGTTAAGCGTCGCGATTGTTTGGTTACACATTTTCATACCCATATTCATATATTTATTATAATTAGTCACATAGGGTCGTATATACATATCCATATCTCAAATCCTGCGATAATCGAGTTACGCGTGCCTGCGAGTGCGTTTTCTTGAGTATTGAGTTGCACTGCGACACATCACGGCTATCGAGGAGGGTAGAATTGGTCCTCACTTGACACCTTCGTGGTTGTCAGCAAGTGCAATGTGATGTGATAGCGATAAAGTATGCGTAATATGCGAAAATACTGCGAAATAGCGATGTATGCGATATAGCTACATTATGATCCGAATCTCTGGTGCTAGGCGTAACGAGTGTAACGAGTAGTAACAACGCACGAACGTCCGGGTTGTTACAGTGAGTAATTCAGGTACTTTGTGTCTGTTTTGCAGTTCTTTCAATCTTATTTTTATGATATGGATGAGTTTTTGAACTGCATTGGAGTTTTTAGTATTATCCAATCTAATTTCATGTGTTTATTGTCATATATACAGGTTAAATATGAAAGAACCACCACTGTCATGTGTTTATTCTCTTTTTAGATTCTATCTCCGTGTCATATATACAGATTATTGTCATATTACGGAACAATGTTTTTCACTTAATGTATGGTTTCATTTTTTATATAGACTTGTGTATTGATACTTGCAGCTGTTATGGAGACTTTGCGAGTGTGGGTATCTAATCAAGGCGTCTCTCGGTTCGGGTACTCAGACATGTTTCTGAACGGATTGGTGGGTGATGGATGAACCTTTATCTAAGAAATGCCCAAATTTGTTTTTGTTGGATAGAAATAAGCAAGTGTTGTTGGCCGAGCGAAACGGGTTTTTGGATGGGGTATTCTAGACGAATTAGGTTTGGGCTCAACAACCAAGTTTTGTAGGCCGTGACAAATGGCCTGGAAATCGAACTCTGTTTGGGCTCAATTGACCGTGAGTATTTAATTTTGCCATTAATAAATATATTTAAATTTGTGGTTTTTTTACTTCATTTGTTTAAAAAAACACAATTGCAGATTCATTACAACTGGACCATGATGCACGTGAAAATCTTGATTCCATCATTGTTCCATGTTGTGGAGAATTAAGGGAACTAAAGGGTGGACACTACCATAAGATCATTGAGATCACAGAAAATGCTGGAAAAACACTCTTAAATGACTACACGGTTAGTTTTCTCATTTTACCTCAACATGGTTTCATAAAATTACTTTCTTGCTCGTTATACGTCATATTCCAATCTCAGGGCTATAAAATTACTTTCGTGTTCATCTTCGTTCGTTATGAAAATATGTTATTAAATAAATGAACATATATTAAAAGATATAAACTTGAGTCTATAAGACTACCATATTGAGTGTTGTTGCCACTAATCGAGCTTTCGACTTTAGCCCTAGAATATATACAACTACCAAACAATCTTAACATAATCCAAATTGAGAAAAAAGTTACCCGGGTTTGTTGAAACTGTTTGGCTTCCAAAATTGTTAAAGGAGAAAAATAAATGAAGATTGAACAGTTTGATTGAAATGAAGGAACTTGATCCTTAAATCTAAAAGTCTAAAACATAAACTACAATGTTAAATCAAACATAAATGAACAAATCTTCATAGATGATTTGTATACCTGAATTAGAGCAGTTAAGCCAGCAAAGATTTGGATGTAACACAGGAAAATGTTAATGGATTTGGTTAATTAGGGCATGAAAAAGTAATATCTATAGAGAAAATGGTACCAAACAACAAGCTTAAAAAAAATTCAGATGAAACATTTTCTAATTATCGACAATGGAACACTGTCTCTTTATCTTCAAACTCATAAAAAGAAGTAAAAATAAACTGTGATAAGAAAAATTAATACGATCATCCATATAAAGTATTAAAAAAGTAACAATTACATATAAAAAAGAAAACTAATCAGACACTTAAACTCTAATAGCAAGAATCAAGAAACTTTAACTTCAACTCCATGGAGCACTGAACCTCTCGATGTATGTCATTGATCTTTCTCATGAACTCCAGGTCTCTATATTACTCGCAACACACAGGTCACGAACGGAAGTAGTCGGCATCGCCCTCAGGTCTCTCAAAACCTGATCTCTTGTCAGCAGACCAAGTTGCAGTCCGTTAAAACACCTCTTCAACTCTTGAAGAGTAGACCTATCAGCCAAAACTTGCTCTTTGATTTGTTTAATAAAGCGTTGCTTGAAATTTTCAGATTGTGCAGAAGTATATGACTCCATTTTAATGTATTTATAAGAACTAAGGCAAAACAATAACAGTTGCTCTTCTATTTCAGTGAATGAATTTGGGTATGATGAAACAACATTTGAATTGGCACTGGTATTATATAGAATATGTAACAGCCCAAAGGTCAGATTTAAATGCAACCATTAAATAAAAATTTATATTTAAAAACCATGTACATTTAATGATTTAATAGGGAAAACGTGTATATAGGATATGTCTCTTCATTTACCCTATCATGGGAAAGCAAGTAAAATTAAATATCTAGAAAACCAAAGAACAAAATTTAAACCTTCAAAAAAGGTTATCATAATTAGTAGACGTCTGTTCATTTACCCTATCAAACATTTTACACACTATAAAGGATCATGATTAGTTTACTTGAAAACATCAACACTTCATTTTTAAAAAATCGTTCATCCTAAAACAAACTGTCCAAAAACACTCACACTCTTTCTAAATGGCAAGCAAAACCTTCTACCACTGGTCGGATACTAGCGATCTTAAAATTGAATTTTCAAGATGGTCACTCGAAGAACAGAGAAAAGATGAAGAACTCAACAAAAAAGTTGCTATGGTGAGTGATAAATATTATAAGCAAACCTGGAGTAGCATTGCACTGCTGGATGAAGTTGTCTGTTCTACTCCATCGGAGTTTAAAGAAAAAGCAGAAGAGTTTATCACACATCTGCTGAAACAGAATCAGAAGACCTGTGATATGCTTGCTGATCTGCAAATTAAAACAAAAAATGAAATTGCATGGAAGAAGGCGAGAGTCATAGATATCCTAGGAAGTGTTTATTGTAATGTGTAATTTTTAATATTCTTCAAAATCAGAATTTTGTAATACTATTTAATATCGAATGAAGAAAATTCAAAGCTTCAAAATCAGAATTTTGCAATTTCACTTTTACCAGTTTCAATAATAACAAAACAACTTCCAAATACAAAAGAATCCAAACAGATATCACTGAAAACCACAATGAAACGCAAATTTTTTTTCCACAAACTCAGTAAACTAACATAACCATCTTACCTTTTGAAATCGATGGATAAAGAAGAGTTAGGAAACAGATTATTGATAGGAACAAACAAACCAAAAAGGGCGATTGGGGGAAAGAGAGCGTGCAAAAAGAACCAGGTCTGATTGGGGGAAAGATTTGGCCCAATGAATATTGTTGCAGAAATATTAATTAGTCTTGGTTATTGTTTAAAAAAGTTCAATTAAAAAGATTACAATTTTAATTTTAAATATAAAATCCTTTTATTGGTTAACTTATGTATGTATGTGTGCATGTATGTGGTCATGTATGTGTTTTAGAAAAAGATGACATCATTTTTTAAAGAATTGACATCACCCTTTTTAAAATAACATCATTTTTTAAAGAATTGACATCGCCCTTTTTTAAAGAATTGACATCATTTTTTAATATCTACTATTTAAAAAATTATTATGAAAAATAATTTAATTATAATATATAAAATAATAATTATTAAATAATAATTAGATTGATGAGTTATACATTAACTGTCATTTTTTTCTAAAACAATTACTCATCTGTACATTATTTGTTTATAGGAGAGGTTCAATGTGGGTGTCGTGTCTCCATTTTGTCGACCCTCGGCTTCAATGACTGTTAGAACATGCATTTGTTCGGGTTTTCATCAAAACTGTTAGAACATGACTTTTATAAATCAATGACTACAATGCGACCCGACTTTACGACCCTCGGCTATCAAACTGTTATAACATGCATTTGTTCGGGTTTTCACCAAACAATTAAACTCGCTGTTCGGGTTGTATCCATTGCTCGGGTTTTCACTAAACAATTGAACTCGTTGTTCGGGTTGCGATTTGTTCGGGTTTTCACCAAACAATGGATGCAATGTAACGTTCTCAACTATATCTACTTAAAATTGGTCCTGTAATGAACAGCTGAACTCGCTTCTATACTGATACTATACGTTTATTTGTTACGTTTATGGTAACGGCGAGGATGCTAATGAAGTACAAAGTCAGCCAAAAAGTTGAACTTGAATGTGAACTTCATGAAAGGCATAGACCATGCTGATGACTCACTTCACAGGTACATAATTTCATATAATTTCAAATAATAAAAATACTAAAATTGTTTATTATTATTTTTTTGGCAGTTACAAAGTGTTTATAAATCCAAGTGTGAGTGATGTGTTATGTACAGCAACAGCTGAAGCACTTGCAATGGGAAAAATTGTAGTTTGTGAAGACCGCCCTTCAAATGACTTCTTTATGTCATTTCCCAACTGTTTACATATAAATGTAGGCTTACATTCAATGTTTACATATGCAGAGTGCTCAATGAAAAATCATTACTAATGTCACACAATCTGCAGCACCAGAGAGTGTTTTAAAAGAAGGTATTCAGGTTATCAGTTGTGGGTATGATGACGAAACCGACTGGGGCAATGAGGTTTGTTTTCGTTTTGGTTTCAACTTTTTAAACCTTTTAAGATGATTTAGATTTTTGAACAGTATCTAATGAGTTGAATATTGACAGATTGGGTGGATTTACGGTTCTGTGACGGAAGATATTCTTACAGGATTCAAGATGCATGCACGCGGTTGGCGATCGATATACTGTATGCCACCTAGACCAGCCTTTAAAGGTTCTGCACCTATAAACCTGTCGGATTGTTTAAACCAAGTGCTCAGATGGGCTTTAGGGTCGATTGAAATCCTGTTCAGCAGACATTGCCCAATTTGGTATGGTTATAGTGGAAGACTAAAATGGCTCGAATGTCTTGCGTACAGAAACACAACCATTTATCCAGTCACCGCAATTCCGCTTCTGGTCTACTGCTGAAATTCAAAGCAAGTAATAGCAGCCCGTCGTTTACTTCTATCGAGAAATCAGGACATATCGATCCAAGGAACGTTGAGGTTGCGGTTTTGCTTCAAATGTAGGGGCTTTTTCGTACTTCCGTTAGATTTACATATAAACGTTATTAATGTATTCTTAAGTATAATGCGAACGTGAATTCATTAAATAATTTCACATCATATTTTACATATAAAAATAGGCTTACATTCAATGTTTACGATGTACCCGCGTCCATCGGATGGGTGTCCACCTAGTCTACTATAATAAAAGAAACCAATTTTTGGACGCGTGTCATTCATTGAAGGTATCCTCAAATCTATACTAATTTTATATTAACTAAATAAATAAATAATTAATTAATAGTAAATCTTATCATACTTTAATAAAATATTATCCTCAAATATAAATTGTTAATTTAATATATTTTTAAAACAAATACCTCTCTTTCATACTTATCTTATATTAAATATATAAATAATGAATTAATATTAAATGTTATCCTAATTTATTAAAAATATAACTTTTTTATTATTTGGTATACAAAATTATATTTATTCAACTCGTGTAAAACGCGGGATTTTTAAAATTATTTTTTTTTATTATTTACTATTCAAAATTACATTTATATAACCCGTGTAATACACGAAGTTTTTAAAGATATAACATTTTTATCATTTTCTATGTAAAATTAGATTTATTCAACACGTGTAATACACGGGGTTTTTTAAGGATATAATTTTTTTTATTATTTGGTAGATTTTCAACCCGACTATACATGGGTTTTTTAAAGATACGATGTTTTTAGTATTTAATATACAAAATTACATTTATTTAATCTGTGTAATACACATGGTTTTTAAAGATATAATTATTTTATAGATCTATTCAACATGTGTAATATACGGGATTTTTAAGGATGTAATTTTTTATTATTTGGTAGATTTATTCAACCCGATTATACACAGGTTTTTTTAAAGATACGACGTTTTTAGTATTTAGTATACAAAATTACATTTATTTAATCTGTGTAATACACATATTTTTAAAGATATATTTTTTTGTTATTTGATATATAAAATTACATTTATTTAACCCGTACAATATACGGGGTTAATAAAGATATAACTTTTTATTATTTAATATATAAATTATATTTATTCAACCCGCATAATATACGGGTTCTAACCTAGTTCTTTTTATAATCAAGACTGATCTCTGCGTCCGTATTTGTTGAATGGATTGGGTATGATCAAAAGAATAATCTACAAATTTGGTAGATTTTGCACCTACTAATTTATGTGGGTTTATCAAAATATAATGAACATCATATTGTTTCATCGATGATGTCCCAAATAGGGGTTAGGTCAAGTGATGGTGGGGGATGGTTGATGGGACAGCAGTGGCGGACCTAGGAATTTTTTCTTAAGGGTGTGGAAAAAATTTAAAAATTTAGGCTTCTAGCTATATAAAAAAAATTCGATTCATAGAGGGTCGGATTGAGTCAGGTCATGTAAAACAAGTAAACATAAACAAAGTTTCACAGGTCGGGTTGGGTCAATTTCAATTTTGAAACAATCAAACCCTATTTCCTAACTTCACATCACATTAACAAACAAAATTTCAAGTAAAATAGTAAACAACATAAAAAACATCACAAGTAAGTAAAGTAACAAAAAAAAAAGCATCAAAGTTCAAACTCTACCTACTTCTATTTACCCTAATCATTAAATAAAACAAAAAAAAACTTATTTAAGACATAGTTTGGTCTTTAATTAGAAGAATCCGACAAAAAAAAGTGGTCCAACCCTTTTCATCTTGAGAAATTGCGCCATAACTTCTCTACTCGTGGTTCTTATCACATATAAATTGCTCTATAAGTTCATAAAACAACACTAAACACTTAAACAAAATAAATAATCATGTTCAGCCAATACCATAGTCCATAATTTTCAATTTTAATTATCAAACATTCAAGCCCAAGTTTTAAATGTTGATTAGTAATCATATAAACAAACAAAGCTTAAAATTAAAAAAAAAAACAAAATAATTAACGACAAGTATATAACAACTAAAAAAATATCAAAAAACATAAAAAGATCAAACCGTTATACATATATATTTTCTTTTAATCACCACATAAAACAACAAAAAAATCAATAAAAAATGATAAATCTTTAGGTTGGTAGTTGGGTTAAAAAAAATTATATTTTAGATTGGGTTAAGTAAAGTGAATAAGTGGTTAAAGATTAATTATACAAATTTTGTTATATACTTATATATTCATAATAATTAGTGTTTAATTTTTTTTATAAATTCATAATATTTTTTTCTGAGGAGGGTGATTGAAAATTTTCAAGGGTTGCGGTTGAAAAAAATCAAGGGGTGCGGTTGGGATTTTCGACGAAAATTAACACTTACATTTTTTTTCAAGGGGTGCGGCCACCCACTATTGTGGTAGGTCCGCCCAGGGCCCCAAGAATTCGTATACCATGTTCGAACTCGAAAAAACGTGCTATTAGGCCTTAAAGAAATTGGGTATTAGGCGGTCTAAACCTAATGACAACGGGCTAATAACTAATCTAAACTATAAACATAGTTTTGTAAGTGGGCCTATGTTGATGTTTATATGGGTATACGCTATTAATTTATTTTTTTACATTTAAATATCGGATTTTTTTAAAAATAATGTGCCCTTCGAAATATCGGGCCCTGACCGGTGGTCCTCCCCGCCCACCTTCAGGGCCGGCCATGGGTCCGCCCCTGGGTGGTAGGAGGTGATGGTGGGGTGTGGGGGGAGGGGTGGATTTTGTATTCAGAAGGGGATGGCGGCGCAGTTTGTTGCTCGACTACCTGCTTTCCTTATGTAATTTGCCCTGGTGATTGGAATGAAAATTAAATATGTTGGACTTTGTAGCCTAAAAAAATAGAATTAGTTTTTTTTAATTATTAAAATTAATATGTTTTAAATAAATAAATTGGTAAAAATTGTAATTTGTCCTTGGGGTCCATTTAGTGAGATTTAACCATGAAAATAAACTGAGTTTAAGGTAAAGGACATAACGTAAGAGCATTCACATCCAACTCTCCATTTTTTACCCTATATTACACTAAAAATCACTATCTTTTCCCTCTTCTTTTCAATAAAATAATATTTTTTAATACCTTTTTCATTACATTTTCTCTCTCTTCCACCCACAATCACTTTCAAATTATATTAAAAAATTATAAAAAATGAACAGTGTCTCACCAAATTTACAGATGAATAGTAACATTTTATCTCTATTTCACTCACAACCACTTACAACTACCCACCACCACAGCAAAAGCCACATCCACTTTTCAACAAAACCACCACCACATTTTCACATCAATCCTTCCACCAAACTCTTCTTCAATGACGCTCCTCCACACACATTCATCAGCTATACAAATCATCTCCACAACACAATCGATTCATCATCTCAATACGTATCTCAATCAGATTCTTCAAATTCATCTTCATTATTCGAAAATTTGTGCGTTTAATCGATTAATCGTTGATTCACGAATCGGTTGATTCAGTTATTAGTTTCCGATTCTGTGATTGTTCGGATTTGATTATTAATTGTTCCGATTTGATTGTTCGATGTGTAGATGGTTATTTGATCGGTAAAATGCGAGTGACGGAGATGCATCCGCTCTGTTGCATAACACTCGAGAGTTCAGCGATCGGAGATACCTCGCCGGAGGTCACAATGGCAGTATCTAGGGCTTGTTCTGTCGCCGATTTGAGATCTGACGTCAATGCGTTTGGATTTACGTCGGCGTTATCTAGGGCTTGTTCCGTCGCCGATTTGAGATCTGACGTCAATGCATTTGGATTTATGTCATCTGGATCTGATTCCGGTGCAGGATTAATGTGAAAGTGTGGTGTTGGTTTTGTTGAAAAGTGGATGTGGCTTTTGCTGTGGTGGTGGATGGTGCTTATGGCAGTGGTGGCAGTGATAATGATGATGGTGGTAGGTGAAGGTGGTTGATGGCCAGAACAAAGAGAAAAAGGGGAGAGAGAAAGAGAGTCTTTTGAGAGACAGAAAGATTATAGTGAGCCTAAAAAGATTTTTATATAATAATTTATATTCTCTTTTTATTTTCAAGGGTAAATAAGTAAATTCACATAAGATTACCCTCATGTGACATGCACATGGGGTGTGTTAACTAAAAAATCTAACTGATGTTAGGGCAGGGGACCAAGCGAGTTCATTTTTGACAAGTTTTGATACCACGAATGTAATTAGTAAACCACTAGAACCAAGTCTGCAATTTTTGCAAACCACTTGGAGCAACCAAGCATTTAACTCTTTTTGTAATTTTAAAAAATAAAGGACAGCCTTTGCAATCTGATATAAGCATAAATGACCATTTTTGTAATTTACTCAACAACTACCACCGTAAGAAAAGAAAGCGATTTGATGATGATATGCCTTGGTTGGAAAACATGTACACCATAACATCATAGTATGTTTACATTTGTTCAGACCATTCGAAAAACAAGTGTGGCACATGCAACAACAAATGACAGATTTCATCACACGGTTACTCGCAATATGGTGGTGTTGCCTGGACATATGGTTCTGAATCATCCCCTTCGTCATTATCATCATCATCATCAACCCAGTTACTGAGATGGTGTTGTGAGACAACGCCATGATCATTGATTTCAGCCCTCCTATCTGCACATAAAAGTAAATAATTAATTAGCATTAGCTGCTGTAAACTGATGTGCTGAAAAATTCAATCCATGACTAAGACTAACCGCGAGCTTCATCCACATGTTCATGCTCTGTTTGCGTTGGGTTGGAGCTAATATCGAGTCAAGTAAAATGTAACAAAAGATCAACACATCTTTTATTAACAAGATAATAATCACAGCATAAAAAATGTAATTTAAAACTTGATTCACTTTCACCCTCTGATACTCTTTAATCCAATAAGCTTTTGGAAATATAAATATAATTTTATCTGGGCATTCAAACATAATTGAAGAAAAAAACGTGTAACCACATCCAAAAGGCACAAGGGTTAACCGGTTACTTTATGATAACTCAAGGTAGCAAGATGGGCTTGGTCAGTTTTTGTTGACATATGTTCATTATTTAAAATATACCTTATGCATGAATTGTGATTACAAACAGAATATCACTAGAATAGTACTCTATATTTATCAATAAAATGATTTATCAAGTCCCATGCATTAAAAATAAGCCTTGCTTTTCCAAAAAGAAAAATAAAAGAAAATTAACTTGGGAGGACTTCAAGTAGGTTGACCTTTTTAAAAATTTGTGATCTACTTGAGATAAAAGCAAACAAAATCACCCCATTTATAAGTAAGTAAATCTACCAGCATTACGCAAGCAAGCAGCATTTTAGGATACGCGTTGGTGGTGAAATTTCTTCCATGTGGCCCATCTTTAGAGATGTGCATTGTGCTAATCCTCTGAATATCTCCATGATCATTTGTATTCAGTTCTCTTTCCCCGTGTACACGAGCACTAGCTCTATTTGCACTTTTAGTGGCACTTGCTGTTATATATATATATATATTTTTTGTTACGTTAAAGCTGTTATATATATTTTTTCTGTTACGTTAAAATATGTTGTCAAAATCATATATTGATTGGTGACAAATTTAGTAAAGAGAAAAGCCGCATACCTGAAAGATCTGACCAAATTCTAGTGTGATCGGAAGGATGCTCAGAAACATTATCTTTTGGCGGTGCAGCTGCAGGTACAGGTTCCGATGAAGTTGTTGTGCCATGGAGCTGAGACACCAGCATGGTTGCAAGTACCAAAGTGGCATCAAAGTTTGAAACAGAAGCATCATCCACAAACTTTGGTGCCATCAGTATAGGCCTGAAAGAAAGAATAAGAAACGGACATCACATGACAACTAGTGTGTGTCATTTATATATCATATTCTACTTAGTTTCAACTTTAGATGGTCTGTATTATAAAGTAAACCACTTAGATAAGAAGATATCAGTGGAAGCTTCCTTACTCGCCAGCTTTCTCAAAATACAAGTGTATGTCGACTTCACATCCCTCACAAAATGAAAGAAATGCCTGTCAAAGGATTCCATATAAGTGAACCTCTAATAAAAATAAATGCATGATGTATAAATAAGTAGCAAATGCGACTAACCACAATACTATAACACAAGAATTTTAAATCAATTTTTTTATAAATAGCAAAGAGAATCAAAGAAAAAAATAAATTTTAAACTAAATTTCAAAAGTTCATGACAAGTAAAATCTGTAATAAGGGTTTTTGTGCATTCAAATTACACTTTCCTAGAATAACTATATATATCCCTAATTGACCCATTAATATATATCCCTAATTGACCCATTAATAAGTAAATTAATTAAAATTAGCCACATGTGTATATAAATCAACTCATGTACAAATTATTAGCCTTAAGAAACAAATACATATGAAGAAAGTAGAAGTATATCTTATAGTACCTTCAATTCCTTCACACCAAAGGTTACATCTACGGGGTCTCCGGTGTGCTTATAGTGCACAAACTCTTCACAAGGATCTATCCACAACTGAGTGTGTAAAGATGAATCATTTTCTACAAAGAAAAAAAAAAGAGCAGTTTGGGTTACACGTAGCATAAAAAGAAGTCACCCATTACCCGACCCGCCCATTTTGACACCTGTATGAAATAGCTAATAAGAAAGGACCTTGTAGGGTAAGTTACCTTTGGCAGGGTCTATATAACTTCTAAGTTCAACAGCTTTGCCTCCAACCTCATCATCAGATGTGGGCTCTGTTGCTATGACAGTTATTTCCTGAAGAGTTGACTGAAAATTAGAAAGCAATCTGTTGAGATCACGCGGTCTCACTACAAAGCTGCTTGGGAGCCTTCTTCTATCAAGAGAGAGCTGCTGTACGTCTGCTTCAACATTGCATGTAATCCAATATGATTTTTTCATACCTGAACAATTCATAATCATTCCCTTCATAATTAAAAAAAACAATGATCGATACTTGTTAATGGAGAGAGAGAGAGAAAGAAAAAGGGTTCACCATTGAAGCAGTCCAAAGTCCACTGCACTTTCGATGCATTGGGATCAGGCAATATCACATTTAAATGATCGATACTTGTTAATGGTGTCCTAAGAACGGAACAAATGGCCTGCACACAATTTAGTGGGGTCAAACTTCCTGTTTCAATATACATTGTATCATAGATAGATGTATAAGTATACCTTTAAAAGCACGCTGCACTGCACTTGGGCTCCAGTAACGGTATACGTATCAAAGAAAGAAGGCTTTAGTATGATAGACTGATAGGCAGACCTTGAAGAGTTGAGGGTGTGCAAAGCTAACTGAGACACAAGATAACTGTTAGATAATTCAAAATAATAAGATGGTAATAACGAAAACCAATAAACAAGTACATTAATCATGGTTGAAAGCTCTTTCTCTAAGTGGCGTTACCAGATTTAGATTATGATTAAAGGTGAAAAAATGTAATCCGAATCAACATTCCAGTAGTTGAAGATGGGTTCAAGAAAAGAGATAAATAATGCATACTCAGTGTATTTTCCAAACCCCTTCCTTCCTTCCTTCCTTCCTTCCTTCCTTCCTTGGGTAATTAATTTCAATGCAGACAGACAGACACATGATGAATACTCTTATATCTAGATTGGTTAACCACATCTTTCTCTACAGTTTTGCTTTAATGCAACACCTGAAGCTCACTCAAAGTAGTAGATTGATATGAAAAATGTAAAAGCGTGGTGAAATTGACTAGTAGGCTACAGATAAGCTGACTATACATACATACATACATGTGGAAGCTTCTCAGTCTTTATCAATGCAATGTGGGATGGATAGCATCCCCACCCACAAGGGGAAAAAGAAAACCTTGCTTGTCATGTCATGAGTGAGAGACCTCTAATTTCATGAAACCTAATAAGTCCTCCTCAGTCTATAATTTCATGAAACCGATTGGTTAAATTACCTACCTCCTAACAACTAACACATCGAGCAATTAAAAGTGGATGGGTGCAGCATCCTAACCTGGGAAGGGGAAGCTTGGAGGGTGAGCTCGTTGCCGATGCGTGCCAGACACGTCACAGATCGAGCAAACGTCTTCAGAGCATTTCCACTCAGCCTCCAATCCATCAACAAATAACTTCTTCCAACCCGAGACCTTTTCTAGGTTTCGTTTGGGTGGGTTCTTCCTTCGGTTAAATGCTACGGGTTAGAAGAAAATGGGCGGGTGTTATTCTATCTATGGGTTTGTTGGGCTTTTTTCTCTTTTTCTTTAACAACACATATTTTTTACATCAATTCGTTTTTTACTGGGCTCAAATCCTTGACATTAATAGCAACTTTAACGGTTTTGTCATTTGGACCCAACCCCCGCTCTTGTATTTGCTTTTTCAATCGTCATTCAAATGCAATGCATGTGTATATTAATTAAACAAGTGAATGTATAATGAAACTAAAAACTTATCAACGATAGGATTATGAGGTCAAATGACAGGCGCACAATTGATTCTTGAATTAATTAATACAAATCAAATAGTGATTGCCAAATAATCCAAGAAAAAATCTAGCCTTTGATTGCAAGACTAAAACATCTAGAAAATATTGCTACTTGTTTTAAAGGCAATTCGGGTTAAACCGATTACCCATTATATAACCCGTTAATCGATCCATATAACTAGAGTCGTGTTTGAGTTTACGGTTATTCAGCTACAGGCTCTTCGAGTTTCGTCTACTTTGGGTTCGGATGACTTTGGTTTTGGATCGGCTTTCAGTTAAAAAGAAGCCCTAATTTAAACCCGAAAGCGATAAAACCCAATGATATGAAATAATAATGTTTCTAAACCCAACAACTATTACTAGTCGGACCCAATCGCTTATATCATAATCAATTTTAATTTTACATAAACACTGAAAAAAGTTAATAAAATTAGGTTGTTTTTTTTTAACTCCGCTTGTTGACTACCTTAAATCAAGTCCACCACTTAGGTCATCCATAATGGTTAATGTCCTATGATGATGTGAGTACTCGGAGTTCCTAGTCAGCAAAACCAAGGTTAACAACAATCGCAAGAAAACAATAAGAATGCTAAACATAAACTGAAAGTAAGAAGCTGGAAGTTGGAAGCTGGAGGCTCCCGACGAGAAGCTGATACACCAACGGCTGGTGACAGGGAGCTAAAGTTACCGTACAACCTTGGAACTTGAACTTAGCAAGTCAAACTGATTAGACTTCTCCCTAAAGCACATAAAGGTGTCCTCGAGACACACAAACCTAAATCTTATCTAAAGAGGCAAGGCTAACCCTGCAACCAACGTCAAGGGAGGATAAGCTTACCAAGACTAGAAGGTACCAGCTGGCACAAGGCTCCCTTGTTCAGCCCAAAGTAAGTCCATCTCTTTCACTCTCACTCTAAAACTCTTATCATTTCATTTCGCTTAGACTCTCAAGATCATCCCACTGATTCTCACACCGGAGTCCAAAAGCGGGAGGCCATCTCTCGTGTCAAGACTAACGGTGTTCTTTGATTGCAGATTCTGACAGAGGAGCTACCTTTTGGAGTTGATCATGCACCTTCCCCCCTGCCATACTCTTGTTGCTTTAACAAAGTGGCGCCCACCGTGGGGTTGCGCTACTTAGAATAGTATTTTCCGGTAGTCCAGCCCTGTTCCTAAGTTACCTTCTCTTATGGCCGGAAAGGATCATCATCCAAAGGAAGTTTCAAGTAGTTCCCTGCCTCCGTCTAGCCCTCCAGCTACTCTCGGAGTGGGCAGCTGCTCCACCAACATGGACAGACTTCATGCTGCACCGGTAACACATGATGCACAACAGTTCCAGACACCTCCTTCTACATGGGCTATGCCATCTTCACCGAGTGAAGTATTTTTCCCGGTTGAAACCATGGAAATAACCCCAGAGGGAGTGAGAAATAACTTTATGTAGTTAAGGGAGCTCTTGAATGGATATGTTCGAGAGGAACGAACAAAAGGAGTAAGGGTACGTCTATATTATGATGAACCGGAAGTTACACTCTCCCATATGCCTCTTTCGTTGTGCACCACCACATCTCCAAGTGTTAGCCGAACGGGACCTAGTCCTGACCCAAATCCATATCTCATGCCTGATGGATCACTCTGGACAGAGAGCTACCACACTAGTTCCCCTTTTTTTCCTTCTAAGAAGCCCAGAGTATACTGTTGAGCAGCTTCTCCAACAAGTTCAGGTTGTTCCCCTGCATCCATAGACAACCTTTGAAGAAGCACTCAAGTCGTTGCCCTTAGCCAGCAGAGCTGTAGCTGCAAACTTGTCACCATCTTCAAGCTTTTAGCAAAGCTTCCACATGTACGGTACCCAGTATCCCCAAGTAGTTGCCCTCCTGGCTCAGCTAAGACAACAGCTTGCAGGAAACCAAATCTGGCAAGCTGGTCAGGTTTGACCGAACGGAGTAGGGGTAATCCCTGACATACCCTCCATGCCATACAAGCCAAGCTCATTGTCATGCTTCTTTGAAGAAATAGCTAACTATGTCTTCCAGACAAAAATAAAGATGTCGTCGAACGTAAAGACATATGATGGTTTGGAAGATCCTGAAGACCATCTCCAGGTCTTCACGGGGGCTGCTACAGTTGAATGATGGAATAATGCTGAATGTTGTCACATGTTAATGCAAACCCTCATTAGGCTAGCCAGGTTATGGTTCTGTGGGCTCCCCACCTGAAGCATAACATCTTTCAATGACCTACAGAAAAGCTTCCTAGCTAACTTCACCCCTCAGAAGAGATGCACCAAGGATGCAACCGTCATGCATCAGATTCAACAAAAAGACCATGAGGATCTTCGATGTAACATCCCGAAAATATAAAACTTTATATTAGAGTTATAAAGTATAAATAAACAAGAATTTACTAACTAGGAATTTATAACCTAGTTAACTACAAGTCTAGAAGTAAGTTAAAGTAGGGTTAAAGCAATCAAACTTTAAGTTAAACAAAAGTGGAGGGGCCTATGTTGTTAAAATTGAAACTTATATTATTAAATTTAATAAAACAAAAACCAAACACCCCATTTTGAGGGCTGGTTCGATCAGGAGAAGGAGAAGGGCGACCCCCCACTCTCAAAACCCTAACTATCACACAAAAACCACGAATTGAAGGCTCAAATCAAGTTCAAATCAAAATCTGAATATAGATTAGTGGTCTCCTTGTTGTAGGGATCATAAGGTATGTAAATTTCGGCATTTTTGATTCATCTCAAGTTCTAGAGAAATCATGAAAAGTTGAAATTGAGCTTGATTGTGTCATGCATGAATGGAATTGGAAGTGATATAAGGTTTAGGGACAAACCCTAGATGAATTCTTGTCAAATTCTTGCATGATGTTTGTAAGGTTCATAATCACCATAGTGGGTGATTAACAAGTTAGTAGAACTTGATAAACACTAGGATTAAGACTTTTAATTTAGTGTAAACTGAAATTATGTGATAATCTCTGAAATATTGCTGTTGAAAATATGTATATATTTGCCTAATTGAAGTTGATTTAGACAAGTTAACAAGTCATGAACTTGGTAATAATCATGTGAAAATTTGACCCACTAGGTGTTTGTTGAAATGCCTAAGTGGGGAATTAATATGTTGAAAATCGGATAAAAACGCATAATTGACAATTGTGGCAATTTATGTGTTAATAATTACGAAAAGGGTTCTAAATGTAAGTTGAATTGAACTCTTTAGGCCAACCATCCGGATCGTCAAGCGGACAAGCCGGAGGAGGAGATACGCGCTTGAAGGGTGTGCTCTAAAGGTACGTGACTTTAGTCTCGTTAAATTACGCATATATGTTTGAGTTTAGTGTATAGATAGAATCGTAGTGTAAAGGATGCGTTGACGTGTTCTAAAGTGGCGTAGTTCACTCGAACATCAAACGGGTCAAAATAAAGACTTGGGATTGGGTTTGGCTTGTTAATAAAGTGATGGTTTTCACTAGAAAGTCAAACTGGTTAAATAGATGCCATAAAAGGAATCATGACATAGCGATATGATGGTTTCGTAAGTTGTTAAGTGTTGGATTGCACTACGCTTATGAATCTAGCTATGATACTTTAAGTTGTGAATCCAGTATATTGGATCAAATAAATGAAGGTATGTTGCAAAGGCCGTTTAAAATGGAATGTTGAATTCCGAGGAAACGAGCTTTTAATTCCAAGGAAACATAAAGCTATGAATAGCGCAAACACACCAAGATGTACAAGCCCGGGAACTTGGGTAATGGCATCTAAAAGGTTTAAGAATAAGAAATCGGAATTATACACTTAGAGTTAGAATGGGTCGAATAAATGATAATATAGTAACTTTTAGCCGTATGATTGGTGAGTCAAATGTTGGTATGATAGTCGAAATGATCATGTCTGTAATGAATTTATAGACATACAGGAAAGAAATAGCCTAAAACGGCATGCGGATTAGGGCGAAATCCACAAAATAGTTAAATGGCAAAGTTACAGAGTCCACCGTAAATTACGGTCTCCACCGTAATTTACGGTGGAAAACAAAAGTCTTACGGTGAACCTCTACTGATTTACGGTAGACCAAGACCATTCAGTGTCTACCGTAATTTACGATAGATACCGTAAATTACGGTAGATCCCAGGAAACTTAGTATTTTATTTACTTTTCGATGTTGGAATTCGTTTATATGTACTATATTAATGTCAAAACTAATGTTTTTAGTGGTTTTGACCCTAGGTATGGATGGGGTCCTTCCGGATGGTGATCAAGTACGTTGTCAAGAACCGAACACGCATTTTGAAGCTTCCGCACCAAACTTAACCTTGTCTTGACTTTAATCATGTTGTAAATGGTTTGTTAACCGTGTTTTGAATCCTTTAAACTAGTTGTTAGTTGACTAGCAAGGGTTAACTTAAAACTTGTTATGTACTATCTTGGATTTGTTTTGGGTACTATCACAAATATGTATGGTCTTTAAACATGAAAAGTTTTTGTAAACTCTGATTAGTATGAAGTTCATATAATTATTCAATAAATTCCGTCCAGTATTAAGGGTGTTACAAGTTGGTAATCAGAGCTCAAGGTTGTTAGCAAAGTGTGTTCGGTTCAAGCTTGATCAAGCATCCGGTAAGAATTAATTGTTCTAAGTAGAGTTACTAAGTATAAAAAGGGAATAATGAATAGATATGCATGGGAAGAGCGTGTTAATACACTCAAACCCGGAAAGTGCATTAAATAAGAGCAGTGAAAACAAGTTATGAACTTGAATAAACCGAAGTAAATAAACCATATGCTATAGATGAAATGTTTAACGCTCGATGTAAACATTTCAGTTAAAGATGACGGATAAAGGTAATGACGATGCGGTGCCAAGAGTCACCGAGCAAACGAGAGAAGTGATTGCTGAAGAGGTAGGAAAGGCAATCGAAAACAGTTTGTCGGGCTTTATAGATAAAATCCAAAACACGGTATTATCGGTGGTGGAAGAAAGAATCAAGAAATTGGAGGATAATACCAATTTAGCAAAGGAAAAGTCGGGAGGATGAAAGTCTTGTTCATATAAAGAATTCATGGCGTGCAAACCGCCAATTTACAATGGGGAGGTTGACCCGATAATATGCCAGCGGTGGCTAAGCGATATGGAGGGAGTATTTGAAAGGACTCATTGTGATCCAGACGACTACGTAGCCTATGGCACGGGTCAGTTAAGGGGTCAAGCGAAAGACTGGTGGGATAACAAGAAGAAAGAAATTGGAAGCGAAGTGGCTAAAGCTATGACATGGGATGAGTTTAAGATACCGTTTCTTAAACATCACAGTCCCAAGGCAGTCATTAACAAGATCAAGGAAGAATTCATGCAGCTTCGACACAAGGGTGAATCTATTGATAAAATCACGGGAATATTCATGGATAAGATGAAGTTTTGTGACGAATTGATAACAAATGAGGAGCAGAAAATATATTATTATTATAATATGTTGAGCGCCGAGTATAGGGAGTTTATGACTCCTTCAAAGTATGAGACTCTCACCGAGATTATAAACGTTGCTCGGGAACGGGAGATAGAGTTGAAGAAACAGATTGAAAGAGGTGACAGAAGGGCCCAGATAGTCAATCCAAGCCCAACGAAAAAGGCGCGCACAACAGAATCCTCAAAGAAACAAGAAGGGAAAAGCGGGTCATCAAACTGCAAGATATGCAGGAAGGGGCACAAAGGTGAGTGCCGGTTCAAGGACAAACCGTGTCCTATATGTGGGAAAACGGGGCACACGGCTGCATTGTGCCCAGGGAAGCTGTCGGTGTGTTACAAATGCTACCAGCCGGGTCACAAGAAATCTGAGTGCCCGGAGTTGATCGGAAATAAAGATGACAAGAATACACACACTGAGACACCAAGAGCAAAGGCAAGATCTTTCCAGTTAACAGCAATGGAAGCAAAAACAGAGCCCGATGTGGTCTCAGGTATATTTGCCATAAATTCAATTCCTGCACATGTGTTATTTGATACGGGTGCGAATAAATCCTTTGTTTCACATGGATTTATTCGACATACTTCTTTTGTACTAACAAATTGCCTATGCCATTAGAAGTAGAAATAGGTGATAACAAAAGTTTCCTTGTGTGTGATGTATTTCGAGATTGTAAGATAAGCATTGACGATGAAGAATATTCAATAGACTTGATTCCTATGTCGATGGGAGAATTCCAAGTAGTAGTCGGGATGGATTGGCTATCCCGACACCATGCGAAAGTCGTATGTTTCCGCAAGGAGATAAAACTAACATCTCCAAGTGGAAAATCTGTTACCATATACGGCAAAAAGGGGGGTAATCCCATTATTTGTTCAATGCTAAAAGCTCGCAAGCTCATGAGGCACGGTTGTAGGGCATTCATGATATACACGAACGAACCAGACAAGAGATCACTAGAGATTGAAGATGTACCGGTGGTACGCGAATATGCCGACGTATTTCCGGAAGACCTACCGGGAATACCGCCAGAACGGGAGGTAGAGTTCGGGATCGAATTGATTCTGGGCGCGAAACCTGTGTCCAAGGCGCCGTATCGACTCGCGCCATCAGAATTACAAGAATTGATGTCACAAATTCAAGATCTGCTAGACAAAGGGTTTATCCGACCTAGTGTGTCTCCGTGGGGCGCACCGGTGCTATTTGTGAAAAAGAAGGATGGGAGCATGCGCATGTGTATCGATTACAGGGAGTTAAATAAACTCACGGTGAAGAATCGATACCCACTCCCAAGAATCGACGATTTATTTGATCAATTGCAAGGCGTAAGTTGGTTCTCCAAGATCGACCTTAGATCGGGATACCATCAGTTGAAAGTCAAGGAGGAAGATATACCGAAGACGGCTTTCCGTACACGGTATGGACATTACGAGTTCCTTGTGATGTCCTTCGGGTTAACTAATGCACCCGCGGCTTTCATGGACCTCATGAACCGGGTCTGTAAGCCTATGCTAGATAAGTCGGTAATAGTGTTCATTGATGACATCTTGATATATTCGAAGAATGAAGCGGAATACACAAATCATTTGCGTGAAGTATTAGAGAAGCTCAGAAAAGAGAAATTGTACGCAAAGTTCTCGAAATGTGCTTTCTGGTTGCGAGAAGTACAATTTCTCGGGCACATCATTTGTGCAAACGGGGTGTTAGTAGACCCGTCAAAGATAGAAGCCGTGGCGAGATGGGATCCACCAAAGAATCCTTCGGAGATCAGAAGCTTTTTGGGGCTCGCGGGTTATTATCGAAGATTCATACAGGATTTCTCCAAAATTGCTATGCCATTAACCAAATTAACCCGTAAGGACGAAAAGTTTATCTGGGGTGATGATCAAGAAAGGGTGTTCCAAACGCTTAAGGAAAAACTGACCCATGCACCGGTATTGTCATTACCGGATGGAACAGACAACATGGTAGTTTACTCAGATGCATCACATTCGGGGCTTGGCTGCGTTTTGATGCAATGAGGCAAGGTTATAGCCTATGCCTCGAGGCAGCTAAAGACTCATGAGAAGAGATATCCTACCCATGACCTCGAGTTGGCGGTTGTGGTGTTCGCCTTGAAAATATGGAGGCATTATTTGTATAGGGTGAAATGCACTATCTTTTCCGACCATAAAAGCTTGAAGTATTTCTTCGATCAGAAGGAATTAAATATGAGGCAGAGGCGGTGGTTAGAAACCGTCAAAGACTTTGATTGTGAAATACATTACCACCCCGGGAAAGCTAATGTAGTGGCAGACGCGTTGAGCCGAAAGACAGATTATACGCCTATTCGAGTACGATCGATGCAACTAATTGTGACATCGGGTTTGCTTGAGCAAATCCAGAAATCTCAAATTGAAGCAATAAAGGAAGAAAATGTGAAAAGGGAAAGAATAGTTGGGCAGTTAAAAGATCTGGCGGATGATAACCAAGGATTGAAAACTCGATTTGGGAGAATTTGGGTTCCAAACTCATGTGGGGCCAAGGCACTTCTACTTGACGAGGCCCATAAATCTCGTTATTCGATACATCCGGGGGCGACCAAGATGTATAACGATTTAAAACAAAATTATTGGTGGCCCGGAATGAAAAGAGACATCGTGAAATATGTGGAGAAGTGTTTGATCTGCTTGCAAGTCAAAGCGGAGCACCAAAAGCCATATGGTAAGTTACAACCATTGGACATCCTAGTTTGGAAATGGGAACAAATCACCATGGATTTGTTGACCAAATTACCCAAAACCAACCGCGGGTTTGATGCTATATGGGTAGTCGTGGATAGATTGACGAAAAGTGCTCACTTCATTCCGATTCGTGAGACTTATACATCCGAGAAGATGTCAGAGGTGTACACTAATGAAATCATAGCACGTCATGGGGTACCGATATCCATTGTGTCAGACAGAGATACTCGGTTCACTTCGAATTTTTGGCGTAACTTTCAAGAACAAATGGGGACTAAACTGTTCATTAGCACCGCTTACCATCCACAAACGGATGGGCATAGTGAAAGAACAATAAAAACGTTGGAGGATATGTTGCGGGCTTGCATTATTGACTTCGGGGGTAGTTGGGATGTCTATCTACCCTTGGTCGAATTTTCATATAACAATAGCTATCACGCGAGCATTAAAATGGCCCCGTATGAGATGTTATATGGTAGAAAGTGTCGAACCCCGGTATGTTGGGGAGAAGTGGGTCCACGAGGACTAGCAGCTACTGATATAATCCGAACTACAAATGAGAAGATTGACATGGTCCGAACTCACCTAAAAGTCGTACGCGGATAAACGAAAGAGGGCGATTGAATTTCAAGTGGGCCATAAAGTAATGCTGAAAGTATCGCCGTGGAAAGGAATAATACGGTTCAGAAAAAGAGGGAAATTGAGCCCAAGATTTATTGGGCCATTCAGAATCACCGAACGGGTTGGTAAAGTAGCATATCGTCTCGAACTACCCGAGGAGTTGAGTGGGATTCATAGCACATTCCACGTGTCACATCTCCGAAAATGTTTAGTAGACGAAACTGCTCGTATCCACTACGATGATATCGAGGTGGATAACAGCCTCAACTATGCAGTAAAACCAATTGCGATTTTAGATCGTAAAGAGAAGAGTTTGAGGAACAAAGTGATTAACTAAGTGAAGGTTAAATGGGAACACAGGAATGGTGCGGATACCACATGGGAATCCGAAGAAGAGATGCAACGACTCTACCCATATTATTTGTTACGTAAATTCGGTTTCGGGGACGAAACCCTTTTTAAGGGGGGTGGACTTGTAACATCCCGAAAATATAAAACTTTATATTAGAGTTATAAAGTATAAATAAACAAGAATTTACTAACTAGGAATTTATAACCTAGTTAACTACAAGTCTAGAAGTAAGTTAAAGTAGGGTTAAAGCAATCAAACTTTAAGTTAAACAAAAGTGGAGGGGCCTATGTTGTTAAAATTGAAACTTATATTATTAAATTTAATAAAACAAAAACCAAACACCCCATTTTGAGGGCTGGTTCGATCAGGAGAAGGAGAAGGGCGACCCCCCACTCTCAAAACCCTAACTATCACAAAAACCACGAATTGAAGGCTCAAATCAAGTTCAAATCAAAATCTGAATATAGATTTGTGGTCTCCTTGTTGTAGGGATCATAAGGTATGTAAATTTTGGTATTTTTGATTCATCTCAAGTTCTAGACAAATCATGAAAAGTTGAAATTGAGCTTGATTGTGTCATGCATGAATGAAATTGGAAGTGATATAAGGTTTAGGGACAAACCCTAGATGAATTCTTGTCAAAATCTTGCATGATGTTTGTAAGGTTCATAATCACCATAGTGGGTGATTAACAAGTTAGTAGAACTTGATAAACACTAGGATTAAGACTTTTGATTTAGTGTAAACTGAAATTATGTGATAATCTCTGAAATATTGCTGTTGAAAATATGTATATATTTGCCTAATTGAAGTTGATTTAGACAAGTCAACAAGTCATGAACTTGGTAATAATCATGTGAAAATTTGACCCACTAGGTGTTTGTTGAAATGCCTAAGTGGGGAATTAATATGTTGAAAATCGGATAAAAACGCATAATTGACTATTGTGGCAATTTATGTGTTAATAATTACGAAAAGGGTTCTAAATGTAAGTTGAATTGAACTCTTTAGGCCAACCATCCGGATCGTCAAGCAGACAAGCCGGAGGAGGAGATACGCGCTTGAAGGGTGTGCTCTAAAGGTACGTGACTTTAGTCTCGTTAAATTACGCATATATGTTTGAGTTTAGTGTATAGATAGAATCGTAGTGTAAAGGATGCGTTGACGTGTTCTAAAGTGGCGTAGTTCACTCGAACATCAAACGGGTCAAAATAAAGACTTGGGATTGGGTTTGGCTTGTTAATAAAGTGATGGTTTTCACTAGAAAGTCAAACTGGTTAAATAGATGCCATAAAAGGAATCATGACATAGCGATATGATGGTTTCGTAAGTTGTTAAGTGTTGGATTGCACTACGCTTATGAATCTAGCTATGATACTTTAAGTTGTGAATCCAGGATATTGGATCAAATAAATGAAGGTATGTTGCTAAGGCCGTTTAAAACGGAATGTTGAATTCCGAGGAAACGAGCTTTTAATTCCAAGGAAACATAAAGCCATGAATAGCGCAAACACACCAAGATGTTCAAGCCCGGGAACTTGGGTAATGGCATCTAAAAGGTTTTAGAATAAGAAATCGGAATTATACACTTATAGTTAGAATGGGTCGAATAAATGATAATATAGTAACTTTTAGCCGTATGATCGGTGAGTCAAATGTTGGTATGATAGTCGAAATGATAATGTCCGTAATGAATTTACAGACATACAGGAAAGAAATAGCCTAAAACGGCATGCGGATTAGGGCGAAATCCACAAAATAGTTAAATGGAAAAGTTACAGAGTCCACCGTAAATTACGGTCTCCACCGTAATTTACGGTGGAAAACAAAAGTCTTACGGTGAACCTCTACTGATTTACGGTAGACCAAGACCATTCAGTGTCTACCGTAATTTACGGTAGATACCGTAAATTACGGTAGAGCCCAGGAAACTTAGTATTTTATTTACTTTTCGATGTCGGAATTCATTTATATGTAATATATTTATGTCAAAACTAATGTTTTTAGTGGTTTTGACCCTAGGTATGGATGGGGTCCTTCCGGATGGTGATCAAGTACGTTGTCAAGAACCGAACACGCATTTTGAAGCTTCCGCACCAAACTTAACCTTGTCTTGACTTTAATCATGTTGTAAATGGTTTGTTAACCGTGTTTTGAATCCTTTAAACTAGTTGTTAGTTGACTAGCAAGGGTTAACTTAAAACTTGTTATGTACTATCTTGGATTTGTTTTGGGTACTATCACAAATATGTATAGTCTTTAAACACGAAAAGTTTTTGTAAACTCTTATTAGTATGAAGTTCATATAATTATTCAATAAATTCCGTCCAGTATTAAGGGTGTTACATTCGAGCTTCATAGAAAGGTTCAAGAGAGATGGATTGTTGTATAGTAGGGAAACTGAAAGGATGAGGGTACAGCCTTCATGTACGCCATAAAGCCCAAGAAGCTTTTAAGGAGGTTCCATAAAAACAACCCCCAAACGATATAAGAAGCTTTCGAAAGGGCAGAATCCTACTTAAAATATGAAGAGGCTTTGGAAAAGCAAGCCTCCAGAAAGAGAGAACAAGGAAGTTGGGGGAGCCACCTCCCTCGTCTAAAAGGTCAAGATTCTAACCCTTCGTAGATCGATGACCATTCCGGTCCTACGAAGGAAGAAGATTCGAGGATAGAGGAAGATCTCCCCGTCCAAGCAAGAATCATGACAAACATAAACACATCTTTACTCTCCTCACCAAAACTCCCCAAGAGATCTTATCAACAAAGGAAGTCAAGTACAACTTCCAACCTCCTCGGCCCCTCTCAAAACCTTCCAGAAAAAGAGATACAAGCAAGTTTTGTGCCTTCCATAATGATACAGGGCATCACACCAATGACTGTTTCCAGCTAAAGAAGAGGATAGAGGAAGCTGTCAAATCGGGGGAGCTGTGTTGCAACCCCCGTCCCCTAAAAACCCGGGAACGGGCGGCCGCGGCCAGTTTCGGTGGTATCCAGGGTTTTTTTATCATTTTGGCAGCGGAATTACATCAGGACCGTAGTTAGGAAATATTTTACCAGAGTAAAATACCACGCTTTTAATATATTAAACACATGGGAAAATCCAAATTTTCAAGTACACACATTTTTATAGGGATACACCCTATTTTATTTAATAAAAACATCTCTTTATTTTAGGTAACTTTATAGCCACTTTTTCAAGCCTTCAGTGCTGTCCAGCTGGCTTCTATTTGGCTTTCACATTTTGTTACCTGAAACGCGTTTAAAAACATTTTGTCAGTGGGAAATATTGGTGAGTGAATCCCAGTTTAATCAAGTTAAGTAAAAACTATTGTACAGTATTGAGGGCGGTCGCGCAATTACATTTGTTTCCATCTACTTTAATTACCACCCACGGTACTGTCAACCCGACTTGTGGTCATGTTACTCCTCGCAAGGTAGTAATAAATTTTGTATACAAAACCCCCAACATACCAACGATAATTGTAGAATACAAATACTCAATCATTGTTTAATATATTATTAATTAATTGAGGTTTTGTAAAAACAATTTGCAAAAAGGAGGATTACTCACATTGCTGTCGTAGGGTTTTCCTTAAGGATTTCCTGGTGATTATCTATAATTTACACAAATGTACACGCATTAGTATAATAACCCAATATTTACATTAGTAATACCCTCCCCGAGATGGCATTCCAACGACTACGTCGGGCAGAACCACGACAGCCGTTACGGAACCCTGGATCAATCGGGCAGCGTATCTAATACGTAACCGGGGTTATGATACTTACAACGGGTCAGAACTTCGTTATTCAGGGGGTTATTATACCCGAAAAGCACTTTGACTATGTAAATTTTCGAGAGAGAATAGAAAGTGTGAGCGACTGGGACTGAAGGCTGATGCCCTTAATTTATAGGGCTGCATTTGGACTTCGTCGCGGCCCGCGTAAGATGAGGCGGGGGCTTACGCGGCCCGCGAGGGTGGATAGGGTAGGCCCTAGCCTTGCTGAGTTGACATGTAGCTTCGACATGAGTCCGACACATGGCGGCACCGGGTTAAGCTTGGTGGCCAGGTTGTCGCGGCCCGCGACTGAGGTAGCCAAGGGCTACGCGCCCCGAGAACGGCCCTTTAAATTTTGTTTTTATTTTTATTAAATTAAAGGTATTCAGGGACCGTTTTTATATTCGGGGTGTATTTTAGGACGTATAGGGATACTTTAAAATATATTAGGGGTGTCGGAATATTTTGGAGGGTTGTTATATCCTCCCCACCTTGGTTTAGAACTCGTCCTCGAGGTCTACTGGAATAGGTGTGGATATTTCTTCTTCATTTCTGAAACAAGCTCCCATGTGTATTCTGGTCCTCTTTTGGAGTCCTATTTCACTTTGACCAGAACTAATCTCTTGTGCTTGAGGTTCTTGACTTTCCTGTCTTCAATCTGTAGATATCTTTCTACAAATTTTAATTGTTCATTTACCTCTATATCCTTAAGAGGTACTACCAGTGATTCATCAGCTAAGCATTTCTTGAGATTAGATACATGGAATACATCATGTATTCCTGCTATTTCCTCTAGCCGTTGTAGCTGATCGGCTACAGGTCCTATTCTTCTAATGATCTCAAAAGGTCTAACATACCTGAGGCTTAGCTTTCCACTTTTGATGAATCTTACCACTCCTTTCCAGGGAGAAACTTTCAATAACACTTTGTCTCCTACTTGAAATTCCAATGGCTTTCGTCTGTTATCTGCATATCTCATTTGTCTATCACGTGCTGCTTTCAATCGTTCCATGACTTGAATGATCTTGTCTTTTGTTTCTTGTACTATCTCCGGTCCGGATAGTTGCTTTTCTCCAATTTCTGCCCAACAGACTAGGGTTCGGCACTTTCGTCCATAAAGTGCTTCGAATGGTGCAACATTGATACTTGTGTGATAACTGTTATTATAAGAAAATTCTATCAATGGTAAATGATCTTCCCAATTACCTCCGAAATCAATTACACAAGCTCTAAGCATATCCTCCATGGTCTGAATTGTCTTTTCGCTTTGTCCGCCCGTTTGAGGATGATAAGCGGTGCTTAGATTCAACCTGGTTCCCATTGCTTTTTGGAAACTTGTCCAAAAATGAGAGGTAAAACGGCTATCTCTATCAGAAACAATTGATAAAGGAATTCCGTGCAATAAAACTATTTCATTTACATATAGTTTAGCTAATTGTTCCATACTGAAAGTTTCCTTCATGGGTAGGAAATGAGCTGACTTAGTTAGCCTGTCTACAATCACCCAGATTGTATCATTACCTTTTCTTGTTTTGGGTAATTTGCTAACAAAATCCATTGTTATCAATTCCCATTTCCAAACTGGCATTTCTAACTGTTGCAACAAACCTGAGGATTTCTGATGTTCAGCTTTAACTTGCGAACAGGTTAAACACTTAGAAACATAAGATGCTATATCGTTTTTCATTCCTATCCACCAAAAATTCTTTCTTAAATCCTGATACATCTTATCACTTCCAGGATGCATCGTATATTTAGACTTATGGGCTTCTTCTAATATACGATGGTGTAGGTTTCCTAATTTAGGTATCCACGTTCTTTTCTTATGGAATCTCCAAATTCCATCAGTTCCTTGTTCTAATTGCTTAATCATTCGTTTTAATTTTTCAGTATCATCCTTGATTACTGACTCTTGCGCCTCTCTAACCTGTTCATTTAAATCTACTTGTAAATTTAATTTAAGAGAACGTACTCTTTTTGGCTTTTCATGATATTTTCGACTTAAAGCATCAGCTACTACATTTGTCTTTCCCGCATAGTACTGGATATTACAATCATAATCACTAAGTATCTCCATCCAGCGCCTTTGTCTCATATTCAATTCCTTTTGCCCGAAGACATACCTTAAACTCTTATGATCTGTGAAAATGGTAAACTTACTACCATATAGGTAATGTCTCTAAATCTTAAGGGTAAAAATTATAGCTCCTAGTTCTAAATCATGGGTTGAATAATTCTCTTCATGATTCTTAAGTTGTCTAGATGCATAGGCTATAACATTTTTACGTTGCATTAACACACATCCATAACCTAACTTAGAAGCGTCACAATAGACTACAAAGTCTTCAGTTCCTTCTGGTAACGCTAGTATGGGTGCGTTGGTTAGTCTTTGCTTAAGAATTCTAAAGGCTTCTTCTTGTTTTGGTCCCCATTCAAACTTAACAGATTTACAGGTTAGCTTAGTTAAGGGAATGACTATTCTAGAAAAATCTCGAATAAATCTTCTATAATAACCGGCCAATCCTAAGAAACTTCTAACCTCGGTTGGTGATTCAGGGGTTTTCCATTTGGTAATTGCCTCGATCTTGGTGGGATCCACATGAATTCCTTCATGATTAACTAAATGTCCAAGAAACTGTACCTGTTCTAACCAAAACTCACACTTTGAAAATTTTGCATAAAGCTTTTCTTTTCTCAATAAACTTAGAAGTGCGTGCAAATGCTTTGCATGTTCCTCTTTACTCTTAGAGTAAATGAGAATATCATCTATAAAGACAATTATGAATTTATCCAAATATGGCTTACATATTCGGTTCATCATGTCCATGAATGCAGCTGAGGCATTGGTTAAACCAAATGGCATGACAGTAAATTCATAATGGCCATACTTTGTTCTAAATGCGGTCTTAGGAATGTCATCTTCCTGTACCTTTAATTGATGATATCCTGATCGTAAATCGATTTTAGAGAAAAACCGAGCTCCTTGAAATTGATCGAATAGATCATCGATCCTTGGTAATGGATACTGATTCTTAATCGTGACTTTGTTCAATTCGCGATAGTCAATGCACATACGCATTGATCCGTCCTTTTTTTTGACGAATAAGATCGGTGCTCCCCATGGCGATGAACTTGGCTGTATGAATCCTTTTTCCAACAATTCGTCTAACTGTTTCTTTAGTTCCTGCATTTCGGCGGGTGCCAAACGATAGGGTGCTTTGGCAATTGGTGCTGTTCCTGGTAGCAAGTGGATTCTAAATTCGACTTCTCTGTCTGGCGGTAGTGCTGGTAATTCTTCTGGAAACGCATCTGAAAATTGAGATACTACAGGGATATCTTTTAATTCTTTTCCTTTAGTGTTAATGATTATGGAAATCAAATACACTAAAGATCCTTTTCTAGCATAACTTACTGTTTTCATCACAAAGATGAATTTTGTGGATCTAGAAAGCTTATCTCCTTTAATTGTGATCTTTTCACTCCTTGGTGCATTTACTTGAATTGACTTTTGATCACATAAAATACTAGCTTTATTGGTTACTAACCAATCCATTCCTAATACAACATCAAATCCTGCCAGATTCATTGGATAAAGGTTTGCAATAAACTTTTGGTTTAAAAATTCTATTCTTGCTCCTTGCAAGATTTCAGAAATCCTAATAGTTTCTCCATTTGTTGTCTCTACTAGACATTCTTGTGGGAGTTTAGTTAATGGTTGATTGAGAAGTTTGCAAAATGAAGTATTAATAAAACTTTGGTTTGCACCAGAGTCAAATAATACCTTAGCAAAAACATCATTAACTAAAAACGTACCGACGATCACATCCGAGATCATCTTGCTTCTTCTGCAGTCAGAACAAATGCCCTAGCATTTTTAGTATTCTTGGTGTTCGTGGCTGGAGCTAGTTTTGGACAATTCGGCTTGATATGACCTTTTTCTCCACAGTTGAAGCACATTCCATTATTTGATTTCTTCCTGCAATCTTCTTCCTTGTGTCCTGGTATCTTGCAGAAATTGCAGTAAGTGGAGCATTTTCCTGAATGCTTCTTCTTGCAAGCTTTGCAGTACGGTGTAGAGGTAGAACCTATATTTTTCCCACGGTTGTAATTTCTAGAACGAAATTCTTGGGTAAGTTTCTGAGCTAAGGTTCTCCTCTGATCTTCTTCTCGTGTACGCACTAATTCATCAGTCAAGGTATTTGCTAGTTCTACAGCTTCTTCTATGGTTTGAGGTCTAGCTGCCTTGACTACATGCCTTATCTCACCGATTAATCCCCAAATATAACGGGAGATTAATACTGGTTCGGGTGATGCAAGGGTTGGCACTATTCTAGCATATTCAAAGAATAAAGTAGTGTACCCTTACCATCTATTCCAGTCATCCTAAGGTGTAGGAACCTATTTGCTATCTGTTCTTTTTCATTGGGAGGGAAAAATTTCCTTTCCACCATGTTCTTAAATTCCACCCATTCCATATTGTAAACCCTATCACTTCCCCTAGATTGGAGGATAGTGTTCCACCATTCTAATGCTGAATTCTTAAACAGATTGGAAGCAAACTGTGACAACCTGAGTTTTCAAGGTCTCTATTCGACTTAACTTTGTACTTGTTGGCAAGTGTGTCCTTGTATTTATTTGTTGTGCAATATACGTGTTGTTTATATGTCCTTGGTGTGCATTATGTGGGTGCATGTTAATAATATGCTTGGTATTAATTATGGTTATATATTTGATAACAATGAAATGGAGTTTTGGCCGAAAATCACCCCACACGAAATCACTACCAGCCGAAAACAACTCATGGGCTTCGGCCCAGTTGTGATTGAATATAGGATCTGTTTAATATGTGCACACGAATTCGATAACTGGCAAACCCTAATCACCTCTCACACTCTCTCTCGATATCCTTTGAAACCCGACGGCTGCCTCTCCTTCGAAGTTAGATCTCTTGTTTGATCATTCGTGGTTCGGTTAGTGTCTTTTACATTTAAGATAACTGATCTGATATTCTGAGTTAGATGTTCATGATGTTCTGAGTTCGAATATACATGATTTGATCAGTATATAATTGTATGCGAATCATGATTAGATTGTTTGACATTATGTGATGAATCTATGTGAATTGTTAGAATGTATGTATCATGTAGCATGAGAACATTAATTAATTGTCGGCCATTATATGAGATAGGTCCACTTAAAATTCTTTGAACTTTTGATATGCATGTGAAGTCTTGATCTAATCAATTAAAGATGTCAATCGATAGTCTAGGAAATGTTGAGAATTAATTAATGTTATGATGGTTTGTGAATTTCATGGTAATCAGATTTGACTAAGTTAGTTGAATTCTTTTGTGATAATATAAACAAACTAATGTGCAATTTAGATAAGCATCTAGCTGCTTCATGAAATACGGTCGAATAATGATGTGGGAACCGATCGGCTGTTGATTGTTAATATTAGATTTCATTAATGTTAATGATATTGGTTAACGTTGTGTGGAACGTTACAATATAAATCTGATGAATTGTTATTCGATGCTTTGAACATGTGCAACGATGTTTAGTCGCTAAATAAAGATATGGCTCGGTTTAGTCGGAATTAGAATACCGAATGATTGGTACCTAACCTGTGCCCTAATGAAGCTATTAATTGTTGATAGTTTGACTTATGTATGTTGGTGGAATGTGTGAGTTGAATGACTTATAATAACTACATATGAAACTGGTATCATAGGTGAATTGGTAACTTTGTATTGCATACCCATATTAACTGAATAAAAATTACTAAGTATCCATTGGGCTTAACTTGGGTAGTTTAGGTCAGCAAGCTTCGTGGGCTACATTGTTGAATTTAAACATTGATTGTTGATATGTGGGCCGAAACTTAAGTAGGTGGATACACCTTAATTGTGAACCAACACAAACAATCAATTTGGGTTATGTTTTTTTAATTGGGCCGATGTGTATTAGTGGGTAGTCAAAGAGTTATGTGAAACATTAATGTGTTTACTAGATTTAGATTTTTGTATCGAGGGCTCGTGATAATATGGCCCGGAACATGAGATATGAATTGGTTCATGCAACCGATAATATGTTAAGTGATGATGTAATGACACTGAGTTGATAGATTAATTACTATGACATGAATTATATCTGTGTGTTACATGTGCCTTAATTGAATATTGTGTGAACAATGAGTTCCTGAATTAATTGTACGTGAACTATGTGAACCATGTACACTCGAAACTGATTTTTGTCGGTAACAATGATAGGGCGTGTGTAATCCATTGTCAAACAAGTAATTAATTCTACCGACCAAACCAAGGTGAGTTCACACTCTTACCAAGGCATGGGATTCCCGGGGTTGGGAATGGGATTGAATGATTACTTGTACTTACATCACTACTGAAATACGTACCACTGACCTCATTAGGTGTAGGACACCTATAGATACAGCTAGACTAGTAAAACACGGGAAGCCCCCACTAATCTTCGCACACATGTCTGTGAGACCGCGATACAAATGCTAATCTTCGCACACATGTCTGTGAGACCGCGATACGAATACTAATCTTCGCAAACATGTCTGGGAGACCGCGATACAAATACAAATACAACTAGTCTAGGATACATGGGAAACCCCCACTAACCTTCGCACACATGTCTAGGAGACCGCGATACGAATTAATACGATACATGGTACAAGCGAACAAATGATTTACGAACGAATACTATAACTAAACAACCAACTGTGAACTCGCTCAACTTTGTTGTTGACTCGTTGTTACATGCCTTGTAGGTCGTTAGGTACTCATGGAGCTTGCACGGGGAGGCACAGTCGTTGTGGGACATGGATCGTGGATGCCATGTTAAACGTTTATGACATTTCAAACTTATTACTTATGTTGGGTTTTACATTTATGCTTCCGCTAAACATTGATACTATACTTTTGTTTTGAACACCTTTCATATTGTTTGGTTGAATTACATTTACTCATTACATTGTTCAATATGATTGGTGGCTTGATCCTGGTCATGTCACGCCTCCATGCGGTGATACTCCGCGTGTGGATTTTGGGGGTGTGACAGATTGGTATCAGAGCCATTGGTTATAGTGAACTTGGTTTTAATAAGGGAAAAAGTTTTGTTAAAACCAGACTATAACCTGTACAGTGCTCAACGATCCACAACGACGCTTCGCTCCATGTGCAAGACTCGACATTCTAGGTGATATGATTTATGTTTACATTGCCTACTTGCTAGATTACATAGAACTTTGCTCATGGTATGCTTAGATAAACGTAACAACTGTTGATTGAAACACTTGTGTGCTTACTCTCTTCTGTCATCGCACTTCCGCGAACCTCTCTCACTCATGTTCTCTTTGATATCAAGATCATGAGTGGACGCGTTAACCTAACTCAAGCCCAGTTGGCGGCTTTGATCACTGAACAAGTTACTGCAGCACTCGCAGCTGCCCAGGCAGGTGGTATAACCTGCCATCACCACTTACTCTAGGATCTTTAGATCCTACTCTCGTAAACCAACACTCGTGCTTAAGTATGTTTACTCTTACGCACACGACAGGTCAACACGCTCAGCCACCTGTGTGCACGTTCAAAACTTTCATGGACTGTTGTCCTAGTACTTTTAGTGGCACCGAAGGGGCCGTTGGACTCCTCCACTGGTTCGAGAAGCTCGAATCGGTCTTTGAAATGTGTGAATGCCCTGAGGCTCGTAGGGTGAAGTACGCCACTGGTACTCTCGAAGGCACTGCGCTAACTTGGTGGAACGCCCAAGTTCAGATGCTGGGGTTGGCGGCTGCTAATGCCACCCCATGGAATGATTTAAAGGAACTGATCAAACGTGAATACTGTAGTCGTGATGACATCCATAAGCTGGAAGTGGAGTTCTTTAACCTGAAGATGACGGGGTCAGAGATAGAAGCGTACACAAAACGATCCAACGAACTGGCAGTGTTATGTCCAACTATGGTGGATCCTCCCATCAAGCGCATTGAGCTGTACCTCAAAGGCTTAGTACCAGAGATTCAAAGTCATGTGACTGCTGCTAACCTTGGTACTATCCAGGATGTTACTTGTCTTGCTCATCGTCTCACAGACCAGGAAGTGGAACAGAACAGGCTGCCTAAACGTATTGGTGCTACTACTACTACTACTTCTGCTATTCCTAGTGACAATAAACGAAAGTGGGATGTAACCTCCAGCAAAGGTTCGACTTCAGTTCAGTCCCAGGCACAGCAACGAAAGATTGATGACTATCAAAGCCCTGGTCAGCAGTCTTCTGGTAGTCAAGGGCAGGGTGGATACCGAGGAAACCTTCCAAAGTGAAACAGATGCAATAGACACCACAATGGTCAGTGCAACAAGGGTCATTGCCAGAGGTGTCTCAAGATGGGTCATGAAGCTAAGGATTGTAGGAGCTCACGGCCTGCGAATCAGAACCAACAACAACAACCACCAGCTCCACAGAACCAGCAGTAGCAATAGCGAGGCAACCGGGGATGCTTACAGTGTGGTGCTGAAGGCCACTTCAAGAGAAGATTGTTCGTATTCCCCGTTCTGGCAAAGAACCTCTCGAAATTCAAGGTGATAAGAGTGGTGCTATACTGGGCATCATCTCCTTCCTTAAGGCCCAAAAGTGTTTGCGAAAGGGCCACACCGCTATTTTAGCACTCGTTACTGACGCATCAACGAAAGAGAAGAAGATAGAGGATATTCCGGTTGTACGCGACTTTCCTCAAGTGTTTCCTGAGGAATTACCTGGGCTACCGCCTCATCGCCAGGTCGAATTCCAAATCGAGCTAGCCCCTGGAGCAGCGCCTATAGCTCGAGCACCTTATCGCTTAGCTCCAACCGAACTGGAAGAACTGTCCAAGCAATTGCAAGAACTCTTGGAAAAGGGTTTCATTCGTCCTAGTTCTTCGCCCTGGGGAGCTCCAGTATTATTTGTGAAGAAGAAAGACGGTACCTTCCGCATGTGCATAGATTACCGCGCACTGAACAAGGTGACCGTGAAGAATCGCTATCCTCTCCCACGCATCGACGACTTGTTCGACCAGCTGCAAGGGTCGAGCTACTATTACAAGATTGATCTGAGGTTAGGCTACCATCAACTGAGAGTCCGGGACGAGGACGTCTCCAAAACAGCATTCAGAACACGCTACAGCCATTACGAGTTTCTGGTCATGCCAGTCGGATTAACAAACGCATCGGCAGTCTTCATGGATCTTATGAACAGAGTGTGCAAACCTTATCTTGACAAGTTCGTTATTGTTTTCATCGACGACATCCTGATCTATTCGAAGAGTCAGGAGGAACACGAGCAGCATTTACGACTCATTTTGGAACTCCATCGAGCAGAACAGCTGTACGCCAAGTTTTCAAAATGCGACTTCTGGCTTCGTGAAGTTCACTTTCTAGGCCACGTGGTAAACAAGGATGGGATTCATGTTGATCCATCTAAGGTAGACTCGATTAAAGACTGGTCTGCACCTCGCACACCAACGGAAATTCGCCAATTCTTGGGTTTGGCAGGTTACTACAGGAGGTTCATCAAGGATTTTTCCAAGATTGCGCAACCTTTCACTTTACTAACTCAGAAAAGGAGTCACTTACCGTTGGGGTGAGCCACAAGAATCTGCATTTCAGCACTTAAAGGATAGACTTTGTAGCGCACCTATTCTCTCATTGCCAGAGGGCACAGATGATTTTGTGGTCTACTGCGACGCATCTATTCAGGGTCTTGGATGTGTGTTGATGCAACGGGATAAAGTCATTACTTATGCTTCGCGCCAACTTAAGATTCACGAACGGAATTACACTACATACGATTTAGAGCTAGGAGCTGTTGTTTTTGTGCTCAAGATATGGCGACATTACCTGTACGGTACCAAGTGCACCATCTACACCGATCACAGGAGTCTCGAGCATATCTTCAAGTAGAAAGAGTCGAACATGCGTCAGCGTCGATGGGTCGAGCTTTTAAACGATTACGAATGTGCTATAAAGTACCATCCGGGCAAAGCCAATGTGGTGGTCGACGCCCTCAGTCGAAAGGATACTACACCTAGGCGTGTATGAGCATTGCAACTCACTATTCAGTCTAGTCTTCCTTCTCGGATACGAGATGCTCAGGTAGAAGCATTGAAACCAGAAAACGTCAGGGCTGAAGCCCTACGCGGTTCAAGGCAACGGGTGGAACGAAAGGCAGACGGCGCCTACTATGTAACGGGACGTATCTGGGTCCCACTCTATGGCAACTTACGTGAGCTTGTAATGGATGAAGCTCATAAGTCTCGCTACTCAGTACATCCTGGTTCGGATAAGATGTACCATGATTTGAAAACTACATATTGGTGGCCTAGCATGAAAGCTCACATAGCAACTTACGTTAGCAAGTGCTTGACTTGTGCGAGAGTCAAGACTGAATATCAGAAACCATCAGGCCTACTCCAACAGCCAGAAATACCACAATGGAAATGGGAGCAAATTTCCATGGATTTTATTACTGGCCTGCCTAGATTTCAACGTGGGAATGATACTATTTGGGTGATCGTGGATCGACTCACAAAGTCTGCACACTTCTTGGCTATTAAGGAAACGGATAAGTTCTCCACTCTAGTAGACGTCTACCTTAAGGAAGTTGTTTCGAGGCACGGGGTGCCAACCTCTATTATTTCAGATCATGATGCACGTTTTACTTCAGAACTGTGGCAAGCAATGCACAAATCCTTTGGCTCACGATTAGACATGAGCACAGCTTACCATCCGCAAACAGATGGGCAGTCTGAACGCACCATCCAAACTCTAGAAGACATGCTTCGAGCATGTGTAATCGATTTCGGCAACGGCTGGGAAAAACACCTCCCATTAGTGGAGTTTTTGTATAACAACAGTTACCACACTAGCATTCAAGCCGCTCCATTTGAGGCATTGTACGGGCGTAAATGCCGATCACCTCTTTGTTGGGCAGAGGTGGGTGATAGTCAGATCACGGGTCCAGAACTTGTAGTAGACACAACAGAAAGGATTGCTCAGATACGACAACGCATGGCGGCAGCTCGCGACCGTCAGAAAGCCTACGCAAATAAGCGCCGAAAACCTCTAGAATTCTAGGTCGGGGACCGGGTTCTACTCAAAGTTTCACCCTGGAAGGGTGTGGTTCGTTTTGGCAAACGGGGCAAACTCAATCCGCGATATGTCGGACTATTTGAAATCATAGAGAAAATAGGCAAAGTGGCCTACAAACTAAACCTGCCAGCAGAACTCGGTGCTTCACGTGTCGAATCTGAAGAAGTGTCTGTCAGATGAGACCCTCATAGTTCCTCTGAAGGAGCTCACTATCGACGATCAGTTGCGATTCGTCGAGGAACCTGTTAAAATCATGGACCGGGACGTTAAGGTCCTCAAGCACACCAGAATACCTCTTGTTCGAGTTCGTTGGAACTCCCGTCGTGGCCCAGAGTTCACCTGGGAACGAGAAGATCAAATGAAACTAAAGCATCCCCAGTTATTCGGAAATAGTGCAACCACTACTGAGGCTGAAGCTACTACAGAATTTCAGGACGAAATTCCAAATCAACGGGGGGATGATGTGACACCCCAGGAAAACCAGTAAACTACACAACATAACTAGCTTCCTCAGTAACCATGTGCAAAGTTTGGGGACGAAATTTCTTTCAAGTTGGGGATAATGTGACAACCCGAGTTTTCAAGGTCTCTATTCGACTTAACTTTGTACTTGTTGGCAAGTGTGTCCTTGTATTTATTTGTTGTGCAATATACGTGTTGTTTATATGTCCTTGGTGTGCATTATGTGGGTGCATGTTAATAATATGCTTGGTATTAATTATGGTTATATATTTGATAACAATGAAATGGAGTTTTGGCCGAAAATCACCCCACACGAAATCACTACCAGCCGAAAACACAAGTGATGAAAACACTTTAAGTGTTTTCGTCCACTGCTACTGTCGAAAACAACTCATGGGCTTCGGCCCAGTAGTGATTGAATATAGGATCTGTTTAATATGTGCACACGAATTCGATAACTGGAAAACCCTAATCACCTCTCACACTCTCTCTCGATATCCTTTGAAACCCGACGGCTGCCTCTCCTTCGAAGTCAGATCTCTTGTTTGATCATTCGTGGTTCGGTTAGTGTCTTTCACATTTAAGATAACTGATCTGATATTCTGAGTTAGATGTTCATGATGTTCTGAGTTCGAATATACATGATTTGATCAGTATATAATTGTATGCGAATCATGATTAGATTGTTTGACATTATGTGATGAATCTATGTGAATTGTTAGAATGTATGTATCATGTAGCATGAGAACATTAATTAATTATCGGCCATTATGTGAGATAGGTCCACTTAAAATTCTTTGAACTTTTGATCTGCATGTGAAGTCTTAATCTAATCAATTAAAGATGTCAATTGATAGTCTAGGAAATGTTGAGAATTAATTAATGCTATGATGGTTTGTGAATTTCATGGTAATCAGATTTGACTAAGTTAGTTGAATTCTTTTGTGATAATATAAACAACCTGATGTGCGATTTAGATAAGCATCTAGCTGCTTCATGAAATACGGTCGAATAATGATGTGGGAACCGATCGGCTGTTGATTGTTAATATTAGATTTCATTAATGTTAATGATATTGGTTAACGATGTGTGGAACGTTACAATATAAATCTGATGAATTGTTATTCGATGCTTTGAACATGTGCAACGATGTTTAGTCGCTAAATAAAGACATGGCTCGGTTTAGTCGGAATTAGAATACCGAATGATTGGTACCTAACCTGTGCCCTAATGAAGCTATTAATTGTTGATAGTTTGACTTATGTATGTTGGTGGAATGTGTGAGTTGAATGACTTATAATAACTACATATGAAACTGGTATCATAGGTGAATTGGTAACTTTGTATTGCATACCCATATTAACTGAATAAAAATTACTAAGTATCCATTGGGCTTAACTTGGGTAGTTTAGGTCAGCAAGCTTCGTGGGCTACATTGTTGAATTTAAACATTGATTGTTGATATGTGGGACGAAACTTAAGTAGGTGGATACACCTTAATTATGAACCAACACAAACAATCAATTTGGGTTATGTTTTTTTAATTGGGTCGATGTGTATTAGTGGGTAGTCAAAGAGTTATGTGAAACATTAACGTGTTTACTAGATTTAGATTTTTGTATCGAGGGCTCGTGATAATATGACCCGGAACATGAGATATGAATTGGTTCATGCAACCGATAATGTGTTAAGTGATGATGTAATGACACTGAGTTGATAGATTAATTACTATGACATGAATTATATTTGTGTGTTACATGTGCCTTAATTGAATATTGTGTGAACAATGAGTGCCTGAATTAATTGTACGTGAACTATGTGAACCATGTACACTCGAAACTGATTTTTGTCGGTAACAATGATAGGGCGTGTGTAATCCATTGTCAAACAAGTAATTAATTCTACCGAGCAAACCAAGGTGAGTTCACACTCTTACCAAGGCATGGGATTCCCGGGGTTGGGAATGGGATTGAATGATTACTTGTACTTACATCACTACTGAAATACGTACCACTGACCTCATTAGGTGTAGGACACCTATAGATACAGCTAGACTAGTAAAACACGGGAAGCCCCCACTAATCTTCGCACACATGTCTGTGAGACCGCGATACAAATTCTAATCTTCGCACACATGTCTGTGAGACCGCGATACGAATACTAATCTTCGCAAACATGTCTGGGAGACCGCGATACAAATACAAATACAACTAGTCTAGGATACATGGGAAACCCCCACTAACCTTCGCACACATGTCTGGGAGACCGCGATACGAATTAATACGATACATGGTACAAGCGAACAAATGATTTACGAACGAATACTATAACTAAACAACCAACTGTGAACTCGCTCAACTTTGTTGTTGACTCGTTGTTACATGCCTTGCAGGTCGTTAGGTACTCATGGAGCTTGCACGGGGAGGCACAGTCGTTGTGGGACATGGATCGTGGATGCCATGTTAAACGTTTATGACATTTCAAACTTATTACTTATGTTGGGTTTTACATTTATGCTTCCGCTAAACATTGATACTATACTTTTGTTTTGAACACCTTTCATATTGTTTGGTTGAATTACATTTACTCATTACATTGTTCAATATGATTGGTGGCTTGATCCTGGTCATGTCACGCCTCCATGCGGTGATACTCAGCGTGTGGATTTTGGGGGTGTGACACAAACATTATCTTATCCTCTTCCGCACATTTGCTTATTTTTAAGACAGCCTCAGTCTTTTCTATCCAGCGTAGAGCTGCAATGGCCCCTTCATTGCCCGAGAATTCCATTGGTTTACAAGACCATAATTCTTTATAAGAACAACCATAAGACATGGTTCTTCTTCTTTTGGGAATGGGCGCTTGAAGTATAGGTCCATTGTTTACGCTATTTTCAGGTTCAGTGGGTCGTTTACTATGACATTTACTTTTATTATCTGCTTCCTTAACTGTTTTGATAATATATGGCATCGCATCTATTATCCCTTGTGCCACTATGTGTTGGATGGCATTGTTATCCACTTGGTTTCCATTATTGTTGTTGTTCGGGTTATCGTTATTGTTACTCTGGTTATCGTTATTCTGGTTTTCCTGGTTTACTTTGTTGTCCATCTGAATTTTAAACATTTTCCAATTATCAATATCACTTTGAGTATTTAAGGCAATTAATCACACAACACACATATTGGTCAAAAGCGTCGAACATTGCGACTTACTCTTTCTTATAGTATGCATCTAATACAAACTGGAACTGGAATCAAAAATTACAATACTAATATGCATCACTAACCACAAAGTGGTCTATACTACGATAGATATATTATTATTATTAATATATTATATATTTTTTTTCATACACACATATTATATATATATATATATTTATTTATTATTATTTTATTATTACTATCACCATCACTGATAAGGGTTCATCCAAAACTCCATATTATGCTCGTGGTACTTCCAGACGAGTCGTTCTCCAATTTGCCTCATTCTGTCACTATTTTCTAAAATCTCCTCACCGAAGGTTCGGAGTTCTTGCACATTCTCTGCACTCATTGGGGGTGCAGGTGCTGGTACTGAATCTGGGTACTGTAGCATGGGTTCTTCCTGAGGATATGGATTCTCTAGGATTTCCCTAATTTATTCATCATTATCATAATAGGGATCTAGAGGGTCCAGACCTGGGTAAGCCAGCTAGGTTTAGCATGGGTTCTTCTGATATGTGGTAGCGTTGCTGATAATCCCTATGATCATCGAACCACGGGTCGTAGTCTGGGTCTAAGGGATTGGGTACTGGTATCCTAGGTATCTCTTCTGGGTTAAAATCATGCATTTGGATTTGGTTTTCTGGGTTGTTTTCAATCTCCATTGGTTGCGTGGGAAACAAGGGTAATGGTTGGGGTGCTATGAGTTGCTCCGGGTTTGGGTCGGCTGTGACACCTGTGTCACTTCAACCATCAAACAAATACCAAACCAATGAAATATTATATTTCATACTTGGGATTTGTATAAATATGTGTATCATTTGCACATATCAATTCTTGTTCGATTTCGGGCTCTAAATCACTCTCTGGAAGGTTATATGCGCACTGATGCGTAAATATAACCAGTTTAATGCAACAAACACTCCGGAACGGTGACATAGGCTTAACATACCTTAAATAACCTTTACATAACTTAGAAATAAGTTTTGGAAGGTTTGGTGTGCTGAAATCAAGTTTAATCGCTTACAGGGACTAAAATTGACAAACTGCGAAAGTATGTTGATTCGTACTGTAACGGACATTCCGGAACTTGATCATAAGTTAAACACACCCTAAATATCCTTTACATAGCTTAGAAATAGGCTTTGAGGGGTTCGGTGTGCTAAAATAAACTTTATGCTCATTCAAGGACTAAAAGCGTCAAAAAGTGCACAAGTTTGCATTTTCGCGCATAACTTACGTTCTGAATACATCCGGACATCCAAAAATTTATGTAAGCATTAAAATATTTTATTTTAGTGTTTGGCATGGTAAAAATCCATTCGTCGCTTAATTTGTATCGTTTTTGCGTTCGTTACGACTTCCGTCGTAATTAACCGAACAATGCAACCGTACGACCAAACGAACCGACATCTGAGATATTTTTGAGCATGTTTTGAGTTACCTATACTTTAACTTCATTTTAGAGCCTTGAAATGAGGTTAACGGGGCTTAAACGTGCCAAAAATGAGCCGAAATGCATGATTCTGAAGTTCAGGGACCAAAACTGCAATTCTGTAATAGATGGCCAGGCGGCCCGCGTAAGATATATGTAAACCTTACGCGTAGGGCTGTAAACGAACCAAACGTTCAGCGAACAGTTCGTGAACCGTTCGGCGGGAAGTTCGTTTATGTTCGTTCGTTTAATAAACGGACGAACATGAACAAGAAATTTCGTTCGATTAGTTAAATAAACGAACATGAACAGATGTCTCGTTCGTTTGATTGTGTTCGTGAACGTTCGGTAAGGTGTTCGTGAACGTGTTCGTGAACATTCGTTGATTTGCGTTCGTTTATGTTCGTATGTTTGTGTTTTAATTGAAGATCTTTGTACTTTCTTATATTTTATTTGTACTTTTCATATTATTAAATTTTTATTTATTTTATTTCCCTAACAATTAAACTAGGAAATCCACTTTCACCTTGTTTATGCATCATTTCCCTTTCATTTCTCATTATTTACATCCACGAATACAATCGACATCCGTTCCACAATAAGGGATTCAAGTTCGAGTGCTACTCTCTGGGCCATCTATCTTTATCCTTCGTCGCGTTCGCCAAATTTATTTGTGTTCGTGAACCGTTCGTGAACATGCTCATTTCCTTAATGAACGAACACGAACATAAAATCTTGTTCGGTAAGTGTTCATGAACCGTTCGTGAACACATTTATTTCCTTAACGAACGAACACGAACAAGGCCTTGTTCGTGTTCGTTCGGTTCGTTTACAGCCCTACTTACGCGGCCCGCGTGAGAGGCCCAGATCTGCAAAAAATCTGTTCCAGCTGTTAACAACTATTCCTCACACTTGCAAACGGTTTTTGATCAATCTATGGGCCAATTTTGATGGTTTTTAAGGGCCCATGGTATCCAAATACCATGTGCCCACTTGTACGGCCTAGATCGAAGCACGTTATTCGATGAACGATCCTAACGGTTGTACGAAAACTATATATAGCCCACTCCTTTCACTCTTTTCCTCACATTTGATCTGATTCAAAACTCTCTAAGTGGAAGTATATGCTTCCTACCTGAGAGTGAATCGGGTCAAATCTTGCGGGGACCTCCTGTAAGTATTCTTTCGCGTTTTTCATTCGTTTTAGCGTTAAAGTCAAACTGCGTTTGACTTTCTGCATTGACCAGTTTATGGTCAATGCGAAGTTCGTTTGAACTTCATAATTTGATCGTAATCACGATGGTTATAGTCCCTAGTGACTATACCTACTGATTACCACGTTATATAGGCTCAGTAACGAGTCATAGTTTCGGCCAAAATGCGTATTCTTGCGTATTTTGTAACCAAACTACTCTAGGGTATCAAAACCGTTTGTTTTGATATCAAAACCTGTTTTCTAACTTAACTAAACATGTTCTAGCATGTTTAGCTCGTCACTTTAGGTTTAGTGCTTATGTAGAGTCGTAAGTCAAGCGGACTAAACACCCGCTTCGACTTACGAACTAGACCCGTTTGGTCGATCTATAGGATCCGACCAAACACATTAGGTGGCCATAGTTGTATAGGGAATAACCTTCCGAGGTTATACCTTATGGTCACTTCGTTCAAGTAGTTGTATGATAGGTGGTTTATATGCCTTAGGTAAATTACCAAAATACCCTTTTCGCACCAAAATTCATTTTAAGCCTATGTAACATAACTTTTGCCATCTAAACTGATTTAACAACAATATTAAACATGTTAAGGCATATCTTACTTGTCATAGGGCTAGTTAAGCGGTCCGAACGCGTTTTACGCGAACGACGCGTTAAAAGTAGCATAAGCTACCTAAACGGGTCGTAATGGGTCGTAAGCACTTAGGTTAGGTTTCATTTTAGTATGTGGGCCTTGCTAAACCATATCATATGAGTTCCAATACTCATTTGGTTTACGAAACCTCATACTATCCAATCTCCAGATTTGGGTCCGGTTATTTATGTAGTTATCTATATAGGGTGCCGTTTGATTCCGTGATCCCTCTAGCTTTGCTTGGTTGTTGTTCAAGACTTCTAAGCACCCTCAGGTGAGTACATAGACCCCTATTTTACTGTTTTCCAAACATTTTGGGGTGAAACACATGTGCCTACTTGTTACTTTCATGTTTTCCATGATTTCATATCACATGCTTATTATGTTCATTAGTACACTTATAGTACATGATTTCATTGTGTTTATGCTATGTATGTCCATTGTGTGCATATTTAGTACATCGTTTTACATTACATTTTATGCTATGTATGTCCATTGTGTGCATACTTAGTACATTATTTTACATGACATTTCACGCTATGTGTGTACATTTGATTACATACTTAGTGCATTGTTTTTCACATGCTTACATGTTGGTATGACATTTGGTTTGTTTCAATGGGACAAAAATACATTCATTAACATTAGCTACGCCACTCGTTAGTAGGTAGTGGTACCATAGGAATTGACAACTCCCGTTCCTGACATCCTAGGTATGTTTGGATGGAAGGAATGACCGAATTCGAATACATAACTCAGATGAACCTTTAATTTGTTTAAAGGTTTATCACCACAGTCTCAAGGCTTGAATGTATGCATTTTTACAATACCGCATAGATGTTCTTATCAGTATAGCATGCAGTTTTCTACAAAACATAACTTTGATTTACTTCAATACCTTGTTTTGTACATTTTACCTATGGTATTTGATATGTTTCACTTGCCATACATGACATTTTGTTTACACATTACATGATTGACATCTGACATAGACATTTTGATATTGATATACATATTTCATGGACTACATTTTGACATAAAACATTTTTGACATGATTTACACAAAGACATTTGACAAATGGTTTAGACATGGGCAATTTACATTGGTGGTTTGTTTGGGTAAAGTGATTTAAGTAACGAGGCGTGTGTAATATGATACAAGCATGGTGGATACGCCGCTGGTACTTCCTATATATAAGTGCTTGTATGGTATTACATATTGTAGCGTTATTTGAATCATTTCAGTTTAGACATGTAACATTTTTATACAAATAACATATTTTTCACAAGACATTGTTTTACAAACAACTTATCTTATACAAACTCATTTTGCTTGGTTATTCATTTAACCATACATTACTCTTTTACATATCATCTACATATCATCGTTTTTCAAATGATTTATAAAACAAAACATTTTACAAGGATCATGACTGACTTTTGTTAAACAATCTTTTTTCTAAACTTATAAGTCATGAATCCTATTTTCACAAAACCTATGTATCTCACAGGCATTTTTATGCTGACGTACCTATTTTCACATGTGTTTCAGGAAATGATGCATAGGATTGATCAAGATACACTTAGGCGGACTTGGGCCTTAGTGACAATAAAAGATGGAAGACTAGTTAATTTTGTTATACTTCTTTATGTGTTAAGACATTGTAACTATTTTAATCAATAAAACTATATTTCAATTTTCCATGTGTTATGAAACAATGATTCTGTTACAACACTCCCCGACGATTCCGCCACGTTTTGTTGTTTTACGTGGTCGGGGTGTGACAGAAAAGTTGGTATCAGAGCTCATGGTTATAGGGAATTAGGTTATTAGTAATGCTTTGACCTAGTCTATAACCTTCCTAGGACCCTAACGCGAGTTTACTTGCGTTTAGTCATAAAACAATACCGTCACCTATCCTTAGGCGACAACCACAACAAGAACACAAATTTCAAAACCGCTTTGAAAACTAATCATCTGTTCTAGGATGATTGATTACTAGGTTTTGAACCCTCTGTTATAAGGTTTTGAACCCCTTTGAATTTTCAAAATCTGGTCAAAGTTTGGGTCTTTTGATGTGAACACGCGCAAACTGGAAGGGTGAATGTCTGTACTCTGAGTTTTCTGTCTAAGGCTAGAGTGTTCGTACAAATCCGCAGTATCGGACCAGTCACTCTTACCTGGGAACTCTTGGGTTGAGTGTTCACTTATAGGCGAGCATGTCTTCAATGATACATTAATATGACCTGTTTACTTTGATTAGTCACCATCTCATTTGTTTGCCTTAGGTAACAAGCAAATGATCGCAATTTTTTTTATGCATTGCCATTCTGTTTTGATTATCCGATAACCTTTCACTTGTTTCTTCCTATGCCTTTCATTTTCTTCTAGAATGTCTTTTCCTCTCTGCAACGGTCAAATGTCCGAGCAAACAGCCAAATTTGCCCAGCAGATAGGTGAAGTGATTCTGAAGACTGTGGATTTGGGCATTGCCATGTCTCGTCTCAACAATGAAGCCACTCAAGAGTCACTGAAGGAAGCAGAAGTCAAGCCTACACCAAAATCAAGGAAGCGTAAGGCTTCAAGGAAACCCGCAGCAGTTACACCTAATCAAGCGGGACCTAGCCAAGTGGCAAGGCTACCAGCTAGGAAGCCGTACTTTGGAACTGCCCCATGGTGCAAACGTTGCAACCGTCATCATTCAAACCTCATACCCTGCTTCAAATGTACCTACTGTGGCCGGCGGGGACATTTGGTTAACATATGCCGCTTTGCTATCCAAAACAAAGCTGTTATAAACCTTGCTACTGCTCAACCTCCTGCTAGGAAACCTTATGCCGGTACTGCACTGATGTGCAGCAAGTGTAATGCACCTCACCGAGCTTACCTGCAGTGTCGTCTGTGTGCTTCATGTGGACGACTCGGTCACCTGGCAAATGCTTGTCAATTCAACCCAATTCAGGGTGGTCCAAACCAACCTCAAGTCAACCCTGCTCAAGCTCGTTTACCATCTGGTACTTGGTACAACTACGGCGAGACGAGTTATTTCAGGAACAAGTAAACAAGGATTTGTCAATGCAAATCTGACCCACGGATGAGCATTTGGCTGAGTATAAGATGTTGTTGTTTTAATCTTATGCTTTTGTTTCTTTGTTTTTCTTGTAATGTGAAACAATCAGTTTTGCTTATAAATAAATTATTGTTCACAATTCTGATGTGCATGTGTAGTTACATATGTGTATGGCATTACCCTATAATACCTACATCAAGGAACTATGTTCCTTACAGACTACTTTTGTGATTTTTTCCCATTTTTATGTTTACTCATGATTCCCTTGGAAAATTCTAAGTACTCGTTTCATTGTAAGAAACAAAGTACAGGAAATAAAGCGAAATTATGAGTAATTGTGCTTTTGCACATCTATGCCTTTAATCCTTGGTTGAATAACTAAGGGTAATTTCTTTTCAATCTCGTACCCATATCATTTCATTCTGATTTTCATAACAATATACATAATATATATTTTCAAAAACAACCTTCATGATTTCAAAACATTTCATATAGTCTGAAAACAATTTTTCAAATGCATTGTCTATATTTCAAAAACAACCTTCATGATTTCAAAACATTTCACATAGTCTGAAAACAATTTTTCAAATGCATTGTCTATATTTCAAAAACAACCTTCATGATTTCCAAATGTTATTAATATAGTATAATTATTTATATCAAGTGCATGATTTCAAAAGCATCATTCATGTTTTCAAAAACTTTATACATAATTTCAAAATTTATCTCGCATGGTTTTAAAACATTTTTATATATACTTACCTAATACACCTATTTTAGGATTTCAAAAGTATTATACATAAGGTTTCAAAAACATTAAACACATTTTTTTAAAGTAACATAGTTTTCAAAATATTTTCCTCATACATTGACTTAACCTTCAAATTCTGCTTAATATGTCGCCTAGACATATCTAGCATCTCAACTTCAAAAGCATTTTTACTTCATGTTTTGACTTAAGCACATCCAGTGCAAAGTTTCAAAACATCTTCAACTTCTAAAATCCAGATGGGATCTTTTTATCTTCACAATTAGACCCTTGTGGATGATTATTTTTTTTTTCAAATCAGAGTCCTTAATTGGATTCCTTGTGTACTTTAATCGAACATTTCGGTTCCTTATAATCGAAATCGAATTTTCTCTTTAAAAATCTATCTTTATAGTTAGATTCTTGGAAATATTTAAAGCACCAATCAAAATCCACTGATTTGATACCTGGTGTGCTTTGAATACATGTGCAGTTAGCAGAACAAATTAACAAAATGATAACAAATCAAGTTAAAACAATTTTGTGGTTATGTGACTATGTGTTTATGCATTTTGTGTTTTCTTTTATGCATTTTTTTGTGTTTTTGTATACTCTGGATATTCATTATCCAAATCCTCGTAGAATCTTTCATATCTTCATATGAGGGATTCGTGGTAGGATATTCAAAAAGGTACTACCTTAAATCCTTATTGGGCTTCTACATGATAGTTAAGACCCTTGGATTATATAGTACCACTCCATGATTCATAAGAGACCCTTTTAGTGGTCTAGTAAAAAAGATTGATTCAGAATCTGGTTAAAAACGACACGTGGTGATGTAGCTGATCAGACTCCTTGGTAGTCTATTTAAATCATTTATTGATTCAATTAAAAGGACCCTATGGTGGTCTAGACACAATCATCACAAGTTCGTTCATTATTTTACTTCCCCTACACATTATAAGATGCACTACGTGACTATGCAAGGAATTACGTAATTATGGATGCATACATAATTACGAAGTTCAGTGCACGGAAACCATGGTGAGACTTATTATGTGCAAGAACCGATAGTGGCAACCATAACGAAATGTGAACAATGTAATAGAGGTACGGTGGACGCACCAATAACGCTTTATATACTTGTATATAAGTGTCCCTCTCACATTGCAAGCATGATGTTATTTAAAGTCACTAGAAGTTCAGGACTCTAACCAGTGTTGTTTAATCTTTTTCAATTTCATATTTCAAACTCTCACAAGTTTCCATGAAAAGCCAAATATCACAAATACAAAACCCTAGTTCTCTCTCTCTAATGGAGAAAAACGGCGACCACCTTTCTGTGACCTAAAATTCGTGATTTCATGCTGATTATGAGGATTGTTTGTGTGACTAGAGTCTTATGATCTCTAGTTTATCCTTGCAATTCATTATAATCGTATTTGGTTCGTTTTTAGGTATTAGGGTTACGTCTTTTCTTCTGTTCTTGGGCTCTTTGCGTTTGGCTGCTATGGTTTTTTGGATTCAAGTTTAATCTGGTTGGGGTTTACTACAAGAGAGTTTCATTGCTGTTCGCTGATTCGTCATCTCCTGATTGCATTAGGGTTGACGGCGCCAAGGTTGTCAGGTTTGTTTCTGCATATTTGGGTACGGTTGCTAGGGTTTCTACAATCTGTTTTCGGCAGATTCGGAGTGTCTAGTGGGTGTTATCTGATTGCTGAAAGAAATCTTATTGGAGGCTGCAAATCTGCGCTAGGGTTTGTCGATAACTTGGCTTCTGGTTGGGTTTTTGATCGAACTTAAGCTTGACGGGGCCAAGGGTTTGATTGTTTTCAGTTGTTTTGAGTTCGGCTAGGGTTTGTCACAGTTGCTTTTGTTTCAGCCGGTATTCTGTCATTATTGGAATGGACGAACTTAACAATTCTGGTGGAAACCAACAGGCTATTCGTGGGAAGCCGCGATTATCGTTTGACGAAATTGCTGCACGGTTTCTTGATGTTGATGGGAACAATTTGCAGCCAAAGCGTGGTGTAACGATTGGACCACAAAATGACCCTAAGTCTTCAAACATCATCGATGATCTCACAAAGGTTACAGTTCCGGTTCGTTTGGAAAAACGGGATGTCGAAAAGTCAGACAATTTTTGGGATTACACTAGCAAGTATACGCCAAAATCAGACCTATTTGGTGCATCTTTCTCAGCTGCTCAAGGCAAAGCACGAACTTCGGGGCCTGCAGATACTGTTTCCTTCGCTGACATTGTAAAGAATACAAAGGAGAAGGTTAAAGTGAATTTTCGGGCGATGGAATCTGCCGAGAAAGTTGATGGTGCTGATGTTGTTATTCCGTTGTCGTCGGTTCAACAAGTTACTGATAGGTATGCTAACACTTTGTTTGGATATTTTCTGGGTAAACGGTTGGCATTTCCTGTGGTCGATTACTTTGCTAAAAACAACTGGGTTAAATATGGTCTATCCCGGATCATGATGAATGCAAACGAGTTATTTTTCTTTAAGTTTACTTCTAAGGAAGGGATGAATCAAATGCTAGAGGATGGGCCTTGGCTAATCAGAAGTGTTCCCATAATTTTGAAGGAGTGGTCGCCCTCTATCAAGATGGAAAAAGAGGACATTAAAGTGGTTCCAGTTTGGGTCAAGATGCATGATGTGCCGTTAGCGGCATTTACTGAGGATGTTGCCTCTATGATTGGGATACCTAAGATGTTGGATACGTATACTGCCTCGACGTGTGCTGAATCTTGGGGTAGGAGCAGCTATGCTAGAGCGCTTATTGAAGTGCAAGCGGGGGCTGAGTTAAAAAAGAGTGTTACTGTTGCTATCCCATCTATGGATGGTAGTGGGTATTCAAAGGTGGAGGTCAAGATTGAATATGATTGGGAGCCTCTAAGGTGCTCCTCTTGTTGTGTGTTTGGTCATGATGATAGCTCGTGCCCGAAGAACCCTCAGGTATCTTCTAGTGGGGATGCTAAAAAGATTAATGATGAATTTCAGGTTGTAGGGGTCAAGAAGAAGAAAGTGAACAACCAAGGCATCCATATGAAAAATCAGAAGCCTAAGTTAGTTTACAGGCCAGTTGTCAACCCTAAACCAAAATCGTCCTCAAAGAGTCCGATGCAGAATCAGGTTTCAACATCTAACCCGTTTGACATTCTGAAGGATGATACTGGTAATCAGGGAGGTACCACTGTGGGTCGAGTGGAGAAGAAACAGTCAAGTGACAGGCAGGAATCGGATGAGGAGGAGGTTGAAGAAGTCTACAATGAAACTAGTGCATTTATGACATCGGGTACTCATCCTTTTTCTTCAAAAGCAGGGGCAAGCACCTCTTCTACCAAATTCTCTAATAGATAGGCTGTCTGCTTTTCGTCTAAAGGGGCTGCTATTTTGTGGCTACTTTATCTTTGATGATGGTGGTTGAAGATTATGTTTTGTGGTTTTTTGCATTGTCTGTCTACTAGATGTCGTGTCATGATGTATAGTAGACTAGGTTATGGGGTGTTATAGGTCTTTGGTTTTTGTTTGATTTACATATATGGGGCATGTCCTGTATATGAACTAGTGTGGAACACATCCTCACTACTTGTACTTATTTGCGGTTGCATTTTAATAGAATCACCGGGGTAACCCTTTACCCAAAAAAAAAACTCTCACAAGTTTCCTCTAAAATAAATTTCGGGACGAAATTTCCTGAAGTATGGGAGACTGTGACACCTGTGTCACTTCAACCGTCAAAAAAATACCAAACCAATGAAATATTATATTTCATACTTGGGATTTGTATAAATATGTGTATCATTTGCACATATCAATTCTTGTTCGATTTCGGGCTCTAAATCACTCTCTGGAAGGTTATATGCGCACTGATGCGTAAATATAACCAGTTTAATGCAACAAACACTCCGGAACGGTGATATAGGCTTAACATACCTTAAATAACCTTTACATAACATAGAAATAAGTTTTGGAAGGTTTGGTGTGCTGAAATCAAGTTTAATCGCTTACAGGGACTAAAATTGACAAACTGCAAAAGTATGTCGATTCGTACTGTAACGGACATTCCGGAACTTGATCATAAGTTAAACACACCCTAAATATCCTTTACATAGCTTAGAAATAGGCTTTGAGGGGTTCAGTGTGCTAAAATAAACTTTATGCTCATTCAAGGACTAAAAGCGTCAAAAAGTGCACAAGTTTGCATTTTCGCGCATAACTTACGTTTTGAATACATCCGGACATCCAAAAATTTATGTAAGCATTAAAATATTTTATTTTAGTGTTTGGCATGGTAAAAATCCATTCATCGCTTAAGTTGGATCGTTTTTGCGTTCGTTACGACTTCCGTCGTAATTAACCGAACAATGCAACCGTACGACCAAACGAACCGACATCCGAGATATTTTTGAGCATGTTTTGAGTTACCTATACTTTAACTTCATTTTAGAGCCTTGAAATGAGTTTAACGGGGCTTAAACGTGCCAAAAATGAGCCGAAATGCATGATTCTGAAGTTCAGGGACCAAAACTGCAATTCTGTAATAGATGGCCAGGCGGCCCGCGTAAGATATATGTAAACCTTACGCGGCCCGCGTGAGAGGCCCAGATCTGCAAAAAATCTGTTCCAGCTGTTAACAGCTGTTCCTCACACTTGCAAACGGTTTTTGATCAATCTATGGGCCAATTTTGATGGTTTTTAAGTGCCCATGGTATCCAAATACCATGTGCCCACTTGTACGGCCTAGATCGAAGCACGTTATTCGATGAACGATCCTAACGGTTGTACGAAAACTATATATAGCCCACTCCTTTCACTCTTTTCCTCACATTTGATCTGATTCAAAACTCTCTAAGTGGAAGTGTATGCTTCCTACCTGAGAGTGAATCGGGTCAAATCTTGCGGGGACCTCCTGTAAGTATTCTTTCGCGTTTTTCATTCGTTTTAGCGTTAAAGTCAAACTGCGTTTGACTTTCTGCATTGACCAGTTTATGGTCAATGCGAAGTTCGTTTGAACTTCATAATGTGATCGTAATCACGATGGTTATAGTCCCTAGTGACTATACCTACTGATTACCACGTTATATAGGCTCAGTAACGAGTCGTAGTTTCGGCCAAAATGCGTATTCTTGCGTATTTTGTAACCAAACTACTCTAGGGTATCAAAACCGTTTGTTTTGATATCAAAACCTGTTTTCTAACTTAACTAAACATGTTCTAGCATGTTTAGCTCGTCACTTTAGGTGTAGTGCTTATGTAGAGTCGTAAGTCAAGCGGACTAAACACCCGCTTCGACTTACGAACTAGACCCGTTTGGTCGATCTATAGGATCCGACCAAACACATTAGGTGGCCATAGTTGTATAGGGAATAACCTTCCGAGGTTATACCTTATGGTCACTTCGTTCAAGTAGTTGTATGATAGGTGGTTTATATGCCTTAGGTAAATTACCAAAATACCCTTTTCGCACCAAAATTCATTTTAAGCCTATGTAACATAACTTTTGCCATCTAAACTGATTTAACAACAATATTAAACATGTTAAGGCATATCTTACTTGTCATAGGGCTAGTTAAGCGGTCCGAACGCGTTTTACGCGAACGACGCGTTAAAAGTAGCATAAGCTACCTAAACGGGTCGTAATGGGTCGTAAGCACTTAGGTTAGGTTTCATTTTAGTATGTGGGCCTTGCTAAACCATATCATATGAGTTCCAATACTCATTTGGTTTACGAAACCTCATACTATCCAATCTCCAGATTTGGGTCCGGTTATTTATGTAGTTATCTATATAGGGTGCCGTTTGATTCCGTGATCCCTCTAACTTTGCTTGGTTGTTGTTCAAGACTTCTAAGAACCCTCAGGTGAGTACATAGACCCCTCTTTTACTGTTTTCCAAACATTTTGGGGTGAAACACATGTGCCTACTTGTTACTTTCATGCTTTCCATGATTTCATATCACATGCTTATTATGTTCATTAGTACACTTATAGTACATGATTTCATTGTGTTTATGCTATGTATGTCCATTGTGTGCATACTTAGTACATCGTTTTACATTACATTTTATGCTATGTATGTCCATTGTGTGCATACTTAGTACATTATTTTACATGACATTTCACGCTATGTGTGTACATTTGATTACATACTTAGTGCATTGTTTTTCACATGCTTACATGTTGGTATGACATTTGGTTTGTTTCAATGGGACAAAAATACATTCATTAACATTAGCTACGCCACTCGTTAGTAGGTAGTGGTACCATAGGAATTGACAACTCCCGTTCCTGACATCCTAGGTATGTTTGGATGGAAGGAATGACCGAATTCGAATACATAACTCAGATGAACCTTTAATTTGTTTAAAGGTTTATCACCACAGTCTCAAGGCTTGAATGTATGCATTTTTACAATACCGCATAGATGTTCTTATCAGTATAGCATGCAGTTTTCTACAAAACATAACTTTGATTTACTTCAATACCTTGTTTTGTACATTTTACCTATGGTATTTGATATGTTTCACTTGCCATACATGACATTTTGTTTACACATTACATGATTGACATCTGACATAGACATTTTGATATTGATATACATATTTCATGGACTACATTTTGACATAAAACATTTTTGACATGATTTACACAAAGACATTTGACAAATGGTTTAGACATGGGCAATTTACATTGGTGGTTTGTTTGGGTAAAGTGATTTAAGTAACGAGGCGTGTGTAATATGATACAAGCATGGTGGATACGCCGCTGGTACTTCCTATATATAAGTGCTTGTATGGTATTACATATTGTAGCTTTATTTGAATCATTTCAGTTTAGACATGTAACATTTTTATACAAATAACATATTTTTCACAAGACATTGTTTTACAAACAACTTATCTTATACAAACTCATTTTGCTTGGTTATTCATTTAACCATACATTACTCTTTTACATATCATCTACATATCATCGTTTTTCAAATGATTTATAAAACAAAACATTTTACAAGGATCATGACTGACTTTTGTTAAACAATCTTTTTTCTAAATTTATAAGTCATGAATCCTATTTTCACAAAACCTATGTATCTCACAGGAATTTTTATGCTGACGTACCTATTTTCACATGTGTTTCAGGAAATGATGCATAGGATTGATCAAGATACACTTAGGCGGACTTGGGCCTTAGTGACAATAAAAGATGGAAGACTAGTTAATTTTGTTATACTTCTTTGTGTGTTAAGACATTGTAACTCTTTTAATCAATAAAACTATATTTCAATTTTCCATGTGTTATGAAACAATGATTCTGTTACAACACTCCCCGACGATTCCGCCACGTTTTGTTGTTTTACGTGGTCGGGGTGTGACAGAAAAGTTGGTATCAGAGCTCATGGTTATAGGGAATTAGGTTATTAGTAATGCTTTGACCTACGCTCATGTGCTCCCCTACTGAACCATCATCTCTTTTTAGGAGGAAATGACTCTTCAGACTGAGCCTTAAACACAAATATCCCATCTTCATTGTCAGCTGAATACCCTGAGAGGGCAGGATGTGACGAGGTGCCTTCGCTCCTAGGTGAGCTGGACAACTGACGATAGGCGTTGGAGCGTCCTTGATCGTTCATACTGTAAACTAACAAATAGTCAAATAACACACAACAATAAATACAGATATGCACGTATTTCTGTAGAAAATTTCCTAATATATTGAATAATATCTTGGTGTCAGCAGAACACTTCTGTGGCTGAATCAGTGGCTTAGCTCTGATACCACCTTCTGTCGCAACCCCCGTCCCCTAACAACCCGGGAACGGGCGGCCGCGGCCATTTTCGGTGGTATCCAGGTTTTTTTTATCATTTTGGCAGCCGAATTACATCAGGATCGTAGTTAGGAAATATTTTATCAGAGTAAAATACCATGCTTTTAATATAATAAACACATGGGAAAATCCCAAGTTTCAAGTACACACATTTTTATAGGGATACACCCTATTTTGTTTAATAAAAACATCTCTTTATTTTAGGTAACTTTTGTTAGGGGAGGATTTTCCTAAGATCAGTAATCCTCAATTACTGTTGGGCTTAAGGATCCTCAATTTTGTCTGAATTAGTGATCCTCAGAGAGTATTGTAGGATCAGGATCCAGGATCATCATAAGGATCCTTACACTAACGATTGTCTGCTTTGAATATGATGTTGTTTTGCAGGAGTACGAGCTTGGACTTGGTCTTGGCGATATTCCTGGAGCATATTCCATATTTATTCCGCACGTGCTTGACTAATATGGACGTTATGGAGTTCGTGGGAGACTTGCATGAAATGCGGATAGTTAGTTAGCTTAGATATTTTCTAAATTTATAAGGGGATAGCGAGCAAAATTAGAACACTTGGCTATTTTTAGCTTAACACACACACTCGCAACTGCTCTCATCAGCTCTCGATAGTTTGCTTAGCGATTACACACTTTTTAGCACATAACACACTAGTGATCCTTGTAACAAGCTCGCTATCATCCAAAGTTGTAATACATTTTTGTTTAATCTGAGTTGGTGATCGGTAGTTTCCATCACCCGAGGTTTTTTATGCCGGAGATCAACTCTTGATCAAGGGATTTTTCCTCGTATAAATCATTGTGTCACTTGTTCATTACATTTCTGAGTGATCCTTAGCATTGTTCATTGATTCAAGCATCACACCTCACAACAGAAAGTTTGGTTGCATTATCTTAGCTTGATTTTTGACCAAAACAGTTTGGCGCCCACCGTGGGGCAATTGGTGCTTCATTCCTAAGAAGATTCATATTTTTGTGGTCATTTCGATTCGTTACAACCAAGCGGATGGCTTCCTCAGCGAAGAACACTTCAAGTTCAATGCCGGCAATCAGTTCTTCACAAGGCGTTCCTCCTTTGCCTCTACCACCTTCTGGATCCCAGAAGAATGCTGAAAACGCTGCGAAGAGACAAACCCCCATTTTCTCAAAACCACCAACTTCTTCTGTTTCCACTAATCCTACTACTAATGATCTTTTTAATCTGATTTTGCAGATGAGGGATCGCATGCAAGAGCAGGACAAAATCAATGAACGGATCCTCCAAGAGATTGGTGATATCAAAAAACAGAAGAAATCAGTGGAGGATCACTCTCCTCTGATGCCAAGGTCATTGAATTTTGACACTCCAATTGTAACTACCCTACAATCAGCAGTTCCGGGCATCCAGTTTCAAAGTGGTCCATCAGAAAGGCGTTATGGAACAGCAACTATGAGTCAAGCATTTGGCTCTCACTCCCAGCCTCAGGGATCCTATTTTCAGCCATCGGGATCCTCTTTTCAGCATCAGGGATCATTCGTCAGCTCAGGAGGATATTTGGGAATGCACACGGTCCGAGGATCCTCCCAGGTCAAAGGATCCTCCCAGGTCCAAGGATCCTTTATGGTTCCAGGATCCTTTCAGGTTCAAGGATCCTCTCAGCCTCAAGGATCCAACATCTTTCAGGATCAAGGATTCTTAAGAAGTATGCAGCCCCCAAGCTCGGATGTTCATCAAGGAGACTTCATACCAATGCAGATCATTGCTTCCTCTGGTCCTTCAATCATACCAGAGTCCCGTCAATATGGATTCACATCTGGAATTCCAAACACGAATCCTCTGGGAGGTAACACTTTTAATAATTCATATAACACTAACCATGGCTCTATGCAGGATACAGGTATCAATCAGGCTAAGTCAAGGGAGTTACAGAAGCTTAAGGATATGATATCCAGCGTACCAGGAGTGGTTAAACCCATTCCTGAAATTGAAGATGGTAGCCATAGGATATCTCGCTTTGCACCACCTATTTGTGATGCTGAGATACCCAAGAGGTTCCAAATACAAACTATGAAGCTATATGATGGTTCAACGGATCCAGAGGAACATGTAGCTCAATACAGGGAGAGGATGGAGATCAATCCAATTCCTGAGAGGTTAAAAGAAGCATGTCTATGCAAGGGTTTTGGATCCACACTCACAGGATCTGCTCTTAAATGGCTGCTAAGTCTTCCCCCACTCTATTACTTCATTTGCCAATCTAGTTAATTTGTTTAATAGTCAATTCTCTTGTAGTAGAAAGTTTGAACGATTAACTAGTGATCTATATAGGGTAACACAAGGTCAAAATGAATCACTTAGAGATTATATCACTAAATTTAGCAAAGAATCCTTAGATATCCCTAATCTGGATATAGCTACGGCTGTAGAAGCCTTTAAAATGGGTTTGCTTAGGGATTCACTGTTCTATGATGATCTTTTTATGACCCCATGCAGGAATCTTGATGAAGTAAGAACCAGGGCCCTTAGGTTCATCCGCCTAGAGGATGACAAAAGGATCCAGGAGAGATTGATAGGATCCTCCAAACAGGAGAAGCAAGGATCCTACTTTAAGAATAACAAGTTCAAGTCCTACAACAAGTCTGACAACCAGAATGTGCATGCAGTGGAACAGGAAGAGGATGATGAGGATTATCCTCCCATTTCTGAATATTGTTTTTCTGTTGATAACAATGAATTAATCCTTGCAATGCAGAATCTAGGTGAAAAAGCTAGGTGGCCAAGAAAAAGTGATAAACCAGCTGCTACAAAAGATAAGTCCAAGTGGTGTGCATATCATGAGGATTTCGGGCATCTCACTGAAGAGTGTATTGCACTTAGAAAGGAAATTGGTTACTTGTTAAGCAAGGGGCATTTGAAAGAGCTTTTGGGACGAAAGAAGTCAAGGATCCAGGATCCTGAAAGGATCCCAGAAAAGGCTCCTCCAGCAGATGCACAAGTTATAAACTTCATATCCGGCGGATCAGACATATGTGGTACTTCCTTTTCAGCAGCCAAAAGACATGCCAAGGAAACCAAGATGGATAATGGAGACAGACCCATCCGGACGTCCACTGTCACCGAGGATAAGATCATAACTTTTGATGAGGATGATCGTCTTGATGTTCAGGATCCTCATCATGATGGTCTTGTTATTACCCTGTTTATTTCTAATCATTTTGTTCGCAGGATCCTTATAGATGGAGGAAGCTCTGTGAACATCATTCAGCTTGATGTCCTCAAGAAGATGAATATCCCGGAGTCTGATATTGTCCCAAGATCCTCAGTCCTTGTGGGATTCAGTGGGGAAACCAAGAACTCACTGGGGGACATCAAACTCCCTATCTATATTGAAGGACTCCATTCTTATCAGAAGTTTTGTGTTATAGATTGCTTATCTTGTTGTAATGTTATCCTTGGCAGGCCATGGATACATGACATGAAGGCATACCCATCTACTTATCATCAGTGCGTGAAGCTTCCTAGTCCATGGGGAGTGGTGAAAATTGAGAGTGATCAACAAGAAGCTAAGAATTGTTATACCTCATCAATGAAGCCAGCCTCAAGACCAAGGGAGCAATAGCAATTAAAGTATCCTTCAAGAGATGTCTTGGAGGCAAGAGAGCAGGATGTAAAAGAAATCCTCATGGATCCTCATGATCCTGAATCCAGGATCTTCATAGGATCAGGTATCCTTAGCGAAATTGAACAGGATCTAGTATCCTTCCTTAAAAGAAGGAAAACTACCTTTGCCTGGAAGCATGAGGATATGACAGGTATATCTAAGGATATAATTACTCATAAGCTTGGCATTGACAGGTCATTCAAGCCTATACATCAGAAGAGGAGGATGTTTGCACCTAAAAGGAATGCTATTATCCAGGAAGAGGTAGATAAACTACTTCGGGCAGGTATGATAAGAGAGGTTAAGTATCCAAGGTGGTTAGCCAATGTGGTTGTTGTTCAAAAGAAAAATGGAAAGTGGAGGGTATGTGTCGATTTTACTGATTTAAACAAGGCATGTCCCAAGGATCCTTTCCCATTACCCCACATTGAGTCCATGGTGGATGCTACCACGGGTCATGAGTTGTTGACTTTTATGGATGCTTCATCTGGATTTCAACAAATTCAGATGGAACCATCTGATCAAGAGGATACAGCCTTTATGACCCCAACTGGTATATATTGTTATATTTCTATGCCATTTGGACTAAGGAATGCAGGTGCTACTTATCAAAGGCTAGTCAATATGATGTTCAAGGAACAAATTGGACACACTATGGAAGTCTATATAGATGACATGGTGATTAAGTCCAAGAAAGCTGAGGATCACCTTAGAGACTTGGAGGAAGCCTTCGATATCCTTGATAAATTTAATATGAAACTAAATCCTTCCAAGTGTCATTTTGGTGTTAAAGCAGGTAAATTCTTAGGCTATATGGTGACAAAGAGGGGCATTGAAGCAAGTCCAGAGCAGATTAAAGCTATTGTGAATATCAAATCTCCTGCCAATGCCAAGGATGTGCAAAGATTGACAGGCAGGATTGCAGCCTTGAACAGGTTCATATCCAAATCCTCAGAAAAGTGCAAGGAATTCTATGACATCCTGAGGAAGAACAAGAAATTTGAATGGACTGAGAAACATGAGAGTGCCCTCAAAGCTCTTAAGGATTACCTATCCTCAGCCCCCGCCTTGATGAAACCAGAAAAGGGGGATATATTATCCTTATACCTAGCAGTATCCTCAAAAGCAGTAAGTGCGGTCCTTGTTAAGGATCGCCAAGGTACACAACATCCTGTTTATTATGTAAGTAAGAGTTTACTTGATGCTGAATCCAGGTATTCACACTTAGAGAAACTTATCCTTGCATTAATTATGGCATCTACTAAATTAAGACATTATTTTGAGACTCATGCCATTATTGTTAAGACTAATTTTCCAATTAAGAATGTTCTCAGGAAACCTGAAATGTCAGGAAGGATGGCTAAGTGGGCAGTGAAGCTTAGTGCATATGATATAAGATATGAGCCTAGAACTGCCATTAAATCCCAAGCCTTAGCTGACTTTGTGGCAGATTTCAGTAGTGACTTGCAAAAGGAAGCTGAGTTAGAAGTCCAACAGCTGGAAGAAACTAAGGATCCTTGGATACTCTTCACTGATGGTGCTTCTAATGTCAAAGGAACAGGGCTTGGAATACTACTAAAATCGCCACAGGGGGACATAATACCCCACTCCATAGCTTGTGAATTTCAAACTACCAACAATGAGGCTGAGTATGAAGCCTTGATAGCTGGTTTGCAAATTGCAAGCATATGAGGATCAGGTATCTTGAGGTACATGTGGATTCATTATTGATCACTAATCACTTTAATGGATCCTATGTTGTTAAAGGTGAAAAGCTAATCAAATATTTAGAGATAGTCAAAGAATTGGCACTCTCTTTTGTTTCCTTTAGTTTGACACAGGTCCAAGGAAAGAGAATGCAGAGGCTGATGCATTAGCCAATCTAGGATCATCCTTGAAGATCCCGGAGGATATCAAGATCCCTATTATCCATATCCTGACCCCTGCTATCGAGGATCATGTAGCTATGGAGATAGGAGAGGATTCTGCAATCATCCCTAGTGATGATACTCAATCTCATTCGGGATCATGGATCCTTCCAATCATGAGATACATACAACATGGAGAGATTCCTACAGGAGAAAACCCCGGGGCTTTCAAAATCAAGGTATCTCAATTTACAATATTGAATAACATGTTGTATAAACGATCGCTTGCAGGTCCATATCTAAGATGCATTGAGGATCCTAAAATCCAAGAAGTCCTAAAGGATTTCCATGAAGGGGATTGTGGAAACCACACTGGGGGCAGAGCATTGTTCTCAAGGATCCTGAGGACAGGATACTATTGGCCTACTATAAAGAAGGATGCTGTGGAATGTGCCAAGAAATGTGATCCTTGTCAGAGACACAGTAATATCCTTCATCAACCAGCAGAACTTTTGCATCCTATATCCTCTTCCTGGCCATTTATGAGATGGGGAATGGATATAGTTGGTAAGCTTCCTAAGGCACCTGGTGGAAAAGTATTCATGCTTGCTATGACTGATTACTTCTCCAAGTGGATAGAGGCTGAAGCCTTTGCTCAAGTCAGAGAAAAGGAAGTGATATCCTTTATTAAGAGAAACATTATTACTAGATTTGGTATCCCTTCTGAAATTGTTTGTGATAATGGATCCCAATTTATTGGGAGTAGAACTACTAACTTTTGTGACAGCTGGGGGATTAAGATGATAACATCAACACCAGTCCACCCATAAGCTAATGGTCAGGCAGAATCATCCAATAAGATCATCATCAACAATTTGAAGAAAAAGCTTGGATCCAAGAAGGGAAAGTGGGCAGAAGAACTACCTTATGTACTATGGGCTGATAGGACAACTCCCAAGAATGCCACTGGCCAAACTCCATTTTCCTTGGTATTTGGGGCAGAATCAGTGATCCCTACAGAGATGGTGGTTCCTACTGCAAGAACAAACATTCGTGATCCTGAAGAAAATGCTGAAAACTTGGTTCAAGATTTGGATACTATAGAAGAACTCAGGGATTTGGCAAGGATAAGGATGGCCAGTTATCAACAAAGGATGGCTGGAGCTTACAACAAAAATGTCAGAATCAGGAAATTCCAAGTTGGTGATATGGTGTTAAGGAAAGCATTTCAGAATACCACCAATCCTGCTGATGGAAAGTTGGCACCAAAATGGGAAGGCCCTTATTTGATTGAAGCTGAAGCAGGAAAGGGGGCATATCGATTGCTAACAATGGAAGGTGATTTGCTACCAAGAGCTTGGAATGTTGTCCATTTGAAAAAAATACTTCATGTGATAAGGATCCATGATCCTTACCTGACAAGTATCCTTGAAGGATCCTTACAGGACAGATGATCCTCATTCTGGTAATATTCTGATCTCAAACTATTTCATTCTTTAATTATCTTATATAAGGATAAGGATCCTGCATCCTTTATCCTCCTTTCACTTAATTCTGAGTTTTGAAGGTTCAGGTATCCTTAACAAAGGATTGAGTATCCACAGAAGTATCCAGTTATTTGGGCATGACCCTAGTTATTTGGGCTTAACCCCAGTTATTTGGGCTTGACCCCAGTTTGGGCCTGTCCCCAGTTTCGCCAGTAGTGCACGATGATCCTGGTACAGTTCATGGCAATGGGACCAGTACTCGCTTTAGGGGCTGACAATTTCATTGTACTGGTTGTATCCGGGATCCTACGTATAATGGTAGGCGTACCATACATCCATTCCTAAGGTTTCTAACGTTTTCACGTTAGCAAAGGTTTTGGCATTTTCATGTCACTAAGTTTGGATAGTCGCCAATGAGGGCCATACTCCAGTTTACACACGATCCTTTGGGCTTGTCCCCAGTTATCCTTTGGGCTTGTCCCCAGTTATCCTTTGGGCTTGTCCCCAGTATATTGGGCTTGTCCCCAGTTACTAACTTTTATCTTATATTGGCTTAGTCCCAAGTTGTATCCTATTTCAGGTTTTCGAAGCAAAATGACCAAGGATCCTTGATCCTTACCTTCTATTAAGGTTTGTCTTTTGGTTATCCTGATTATAAGTGTTATAGGTTAGGATCCTAACTTGGATTCTCAGGTATGATCCTTAATTACTTTGATTCTATTTATTATTTACATAAGTGACCCTTATCCTTTGACAACTGAACTTATGATCCTTAAATTACACTGCTTTTCAGAACTTGTCGACTATAGGATATGTGATCCTTGATCATATCCTAAACTTTTTGAGGATATTTATTAAATTTTTTTCCTCTTTACTTGATAAATCCAGGCAAAATATATATCACAACAATTGAAAAGTAAAGTATTCACAAGGATAATAACGCGGGAAATAGTCAAAAAGTTAAGATTTTATTTATTCACAAAACGTTAAACCCTTCAAGGTTGTCAAAATTGCCAACCCATGTTTCTACCAGCAAAACATGGCCCGTCCACATGGGTTGGCAAAGGGTGTCCATTGTTTACGGGTCTTGAGAGTGCAGGAAATAAAGACGGAAGGATAACGAGTGGCTTCATTCCCCAAACAGAGGATCCATCCACCACCCATTATCCTACCTATTGTCCAATGATCCATGATCCTCAACCCTACAAACTATTGTCTAAAGTTATTACAGACCAGCATTGTTTCAAAACATCATCAAAGCAAAAACCACTACCAAATTCTAAAAAAAAAATGGGCTCCGGTCACGTCTAGAAATATCCATCATCGCCCATTCCTGCAGCCTACACCTTTGCTGCATCACCATCACCTTCACCAGCTCCTCCAGCTTCGGCATCACCCGCATGATCCTTAACCCCACTGCTGCCAGCCTCGATTGCTAGGACTCCACCAGCTTCTTCTTCGTCATCCAGCTCAGCTAACCTAGCCGTCCAGCTCTCTATGTCCCAGTTGCTCTTGTCAAAGTTAGGATCCTGAGCTTCTTGGGCCATCTGCAACTTGGTCTTATACATAGCAATGGCAGCGGAGACTTTAGCATCATTGGTTATCTCAGCCTTCTCCTGATCAGCAGTGATATGAGCCAGGACAAGTTCCCTCTTCACCAGATTGACATCGTTTTCAAGGGAGGCAATCTTCTTATCCTTGGCCAGCATGATCTTTTGGAGGTCCACACACTTTTGCTCAACCTCTTCAATACTGCCTACATAGTCCTCGATTTCAGCAAATTTCTGCAAAAAGATAATGTAGAGTTTAGGATCACATGATCCTCAAGTGGGCAGGATAACTAAGCTAAGTCAATGATCCTTACATCAGCAAAGTACTCAAGGAACTGGTGGCGGATTAGAGGCAAGCCTTCTAGATTGTCAGTCTCAGAGGCCTTCCTCTTCTTTCCCTTGGAGGTGATAGGCTTGGGGATGGCAGTACTTGGGCTAGCAGCAGCCTTTTTCTTCCCAGACCTGGGACCAACAGTGGTGAGATCGGTGACACTGAAACGGGTAGCAGACTTCGATGATTTTCCAGCACCTACACATCCACAACAGATAAGTATCCTTATTTCATTTTTATTTAAACATTTAGTTATGCACAAAATGGGATACTTACTTGACATTGTAACAGAACCTGAGGATACCTCTTGAGAATCCTGGGTATTTGCTTGAAATGATCTTATTGCAGGATCAAGCCTCCGGAAAGCAGCAAGCCTTTCCTTCGTTGCAGGTGTTGTAATAAGGTGCGAAACAGTAATAGCTGCAAAATGGAGACAAAAGGATGTTAGTGATCCTCAACAAAAATAAGGTTATCCTATGATCCTTCTCAGGATCCTCTATCCTACCATGAGTGGTCCATTTTCTAGGCAGATCCTTTCCATCAGGGATAGAATCCCTTCTGACAAAGAAGAATCACCGTTTCCAGTTGGTGTCATTCTTAGTGGCTTTGAAGATGGGGTGTTCTTCACCAGGTTTATGTTTGAATAGATATCGATGAGATCCATGGCTAACAAGATCGTACTTCTCTGCTAACTCCGACATTCCCAGATCAATACCTTCATGCACAATGATCCTTTCAAGGGTATACAAGACCCTCCATATCATTGGCATGGCTTGGATGTAGGAGATGCCGGTGAGAGAGAAGAAAGATTGGGTGAAATCAGGAAAAGGATACGAGTATCCTATCGTGAATGGGGTGACCGGAAAAGCCACCCAGGTTTCAGAAACAAAGTCGCTTAGGACGGTGGGGTCAAAAGCTTTAAAAACGGTGTTCGCCGGGAAATAATGGCGGATTCTGTCTATCTGTGGATCAGTAAAGCAACATCTCTCTTTCGCAGAGTCTTCAATGATCCCTTGGGTCTTTAAGGGATTGTCCTTTTTGTGATCCTTAGCTGGTGAGGATCTCAGCATCATCTTGGTCATAATGATGGTGAAGAAGAAGAAACAGAATGAGAAGATGAAGAGAGAAAGGAAAGAGAAGTACCTGATCAAGTCTTCGAATGAGGATTTAAAGGATGAAACGCACGAATTTAAATGCTTCCTAACCCTTATCTCTAACTTCAATTTATAATCATGAATTTGCAGGATAGTCACTTCAGTGACGTTAGGATGCAACGCCTAGTCAGGGTTTAACGGCTATATATCCGTTGGTTTGTTACGGATAAGAACGAGAAAATATAACTCATTTATTTACACTTTACTCCTTATATTTTGGGGGCAATTGTTAGGGGAGGATTTTCCTAAGATCAGTGATCCTCAATTACTGTTGTGCTTAAGGATCCTCAATTTTGTCTGAATTAGTGATCCTCAGAGAGTATTGTAGGATCAGGATCCAGGATCATCATAAGGATCCTTACACTAATGATTGTCTTCTTTGAATATGATGTTGTTTTGCAGGAGTACGAGCTTGGACTTGGTCTTGGCGATATTCCTGGAGCATATTCCCTATTTATTCCGCACGTGCTTGACTAATATGGACGTTATGGAGTTCGTGGGAGACTTGCATGAAATGCGGATAGTTAGTTAGCTTAGATATTTTCTAAATTTATAAGGGGATAGCGAGCAAAATTAGAACACTTGGCTATTTTTAGCTTAACACACACACTCGCAACTGCTCTCATCAGCTCTCGACAGTTTACTTAGCGATTACACACTTTTTAGCACATAACACACTAGTGATCCTTGTAACAAGCTCGCTATCATCCAAAGTTGTAATACATTTTTGTTTAATCTGAGTTGGTGATCGGTAGTTTCCATCACCCGAGGTTTTTTATGCCGGAGATCAACTCTTGATCAAGGGCTTTTTCCTCGTATAAATCATTGTGTCACTTGTTCATTACATTTCTGAGTGATCCTTAGCATTGTTCATTGATTCAAGCATCACACCTCACAACAGAAAGTTTGGTTGCATTATCTTAGCTTGATTTTTGACCAAAACAACTTTATAGCCACTTTTCCAAGCCTTCAGTGCTGTCCAGCTGGCTTCTATTTGGCTTTCACATTTTGTTACCTGAAACTCGTTTAAAAACATTTTGTCAGTGGGAAATACTGGTGAGTGAATCCCAGTTTAATCAAGTTAAGTAAAAACCATTGTACAGTATTGAGGGCGGTCGCGCAATTATATTTGTTTCCATCTACTTTAATTACCACCCACGGTACTGTCAACCCGACTTGTGGTCATGTTACTCCTCGCAAGGTAGTAACAAATTTTGTATACAAAATCCCAACATACCGACGATAATTGTAGAATACAAATACTCAATCACTGTTTAATATATTATTAATTAATTGAGGTTTTGTAAAAACAATTTGCAAAAAGGAGGATTACTCACATTGCTGTCTTAGGGTTTTCCTTAAGGATTTTCTGGTGATTATCTATAATTTACACAAATGCACACGCGTTAGTATAATAACCCAATATTTACATTAGTAATACCCTCCGCGAGACGGCATTCCAACGACTACATCGGGCAGAACCACGACAGCCGTTACGGAACCCTGGATCAATCGGGCAGCGTATCTAATACGTAACCGGGGTTATGATACTTACAACGGGGCAGAACTTCGTTATTCAGGGGGTTATTATACCCAAAAAGCACTTTGACTATGTAAATTTTCGAGAGAGAAAAGAAAGTGTGAGAGACTGGGACTGAAGGCTGATGCCCTTAATTTATAGGGTTGCATTTGGACTACGTCGCGCCCCGCGTAAGAGAGTCGGGGGCTTACGCGGCTCGCGAGGGTGGCTAGGGTAAGCCCTAGCCTTGCTGAGTTGACACGTAGCTTCGACACGAGTCCGACACGTGGCGGCACCGGGTTAAGCCTGGTGGCCAGGTTGTCGCGGCCCGCGGCTGAGGTAGCCAAGGGCTACGCGCCCCGCGACGGCCCTTTAAATTTTTTTTTTATTTTTATTAAATTAAAGGTATTCAGGGCCCGTTTTCGTATTCGAGGTGTATTGTAGGAAGTATAGGGATACTTTAAAATATATTCGGGGTGTCGGAATATTTTGGAGGGTTGTTATAAGCTGGCTCACCTGGTGAAGGGGATAAAAGATAAGAAGGAGGGGAAGAAAGAAGTTAGTATAAACATGGTGTGGTCAAAAGAAAAACAAGAAGGAAAAAGAAGAAGGACCACACCATGGAACCAACAGTTCATTTGCTTCCCTCCTATGGATCCAGATGACAAGTTGGAGCTTCCCATCATCGTGGAAGCTGAGTAGAAGGTTCCCTCCTTGACAGGGTATACATGGATCCAGGAGCTGCTTCCAATGTCATGTACCAAAGATGTTTCGACCAACTCAGAAGCGAAACGAAAGCTCGTATACAAGCTACCGACACATCCCTCAAAAGCTTCACATGGGAAAAGGTACAACCCATAGGGAAGCTAACACTTAACTTGTGTTTCAGGGATAGTGACTTGTCAAGAACAGAGGAGCTTACTTTCATTGTGATAAGCTCCCCTTCAAACTACAACTTGCTGATAGTAAGGCCAGGTATTTCAGCATTCGACGTTGTAATGTCCCCAACACACGGAATGATGAAGTTTCCAACGGATAAGGGTGTTGCCTCATTAGCACCAACGCAAGAAGCCCTCTTGGTTGCATCCCGGAGCAGAAGATAAAAAACAACAACCACCTCCCTGAAGCAACCAAGAATAGGCTAAACGACCTCCTTTGGGGGAACACGCACTAAATATAGCTGACGGTCGTGGGGTGTGCGTGTAAATTTTAGATATATTTTAAGCACTTTTTACTCATGGATCAAGCTTTAAATTTATAGAACACGGTATAATACTATCACTCTACACACGTTAAGGCAAGTGCACCCATCGTAGACGTAGTATAGTGATGGTAAGATACCGAGGTCGTCCAAGGACACAAGAGCTTTTAGTACCGGCTTATCGTTAACATCTAATCTAACCAAATTTTGATAAAAGTTTTGAAAGATAAATTAGAAATAAAAATGTAAATTAAAGGAAAACAAATAAACAAGAAGGAATCACTTGGTTCCAAGTCCTCTTTTATGTATCATTTGATGATTTCCACATTTTAGGCTTTTTAAGAGATTATCTTAGTTATAGTGGTAGGCCCCTCTTATGAAGGCAACGTTACCCTCGGCCATATTGGTCTGAGTTAGCAGGGATACAGTCCCGCAAGGCCGGATTATTGAAAGATAATTAAATAAGTTATTAATGCGAAAAGTGGTAGGCCCCTCTTGTGATGGCGATGTTAACCTCGGCCATATTGGTCTTAGTCAGCAGGGATACAGTCCCGCAAGGCCGGATAAAGTTTTAATAGTAGTTTCTTTATAAGGGGTTCAAGCCGTTCTTACTTCCCCTGATTTGATGCTACCTGCCTCAAGGGAAGTCCTAGTAAGCTTGAGCCACGTCCTCGTAGGATCTATAAACTGAACGAGGTAAGAACTTTACCCAAACACCCTTCTAACCCCCTTCCAGGCAGTTAACGCACTTTATATAGACCGTAAAGACACGAATGAGTGAATCAATGAAAACAGAGGTCTGGCACGGCCCCGTGGTCTTCTATTTCTCTCCCTTCATTAACTGCAGATGCCAGGTCTTGTACTAACACGCCCCGTGGTGACAGGGCACAACCCAGCAGTTCTAACATGCTCGGTACGCCAAACTATGGAGGGACCACCCTCAGGAATCTCTCTTTGCTCAATCTCCACACCAGACGGATCACCCAAACGAATGTAATCCAAAGCACTAATCTCTGCAAAACAAACAAATGCAAAAACAATGAAAACTTGAGCAAATACATAAGGAAACGATAAACATAAAAATACATACCCTTCCGATCAACACAAAAGATTGGTTCAAAATCATAATCAACCCAATCTTGACTAATACCCAAAACCACAAGAAGCTCCTCCGGATAAGCCCTTAACTTTGCATGGTAAGAACGAAGCCTGGGGAGTGATATTCGCAAAAATACACATACTTTACTCCCCCATTTTACCCCCATTTTACGCGTTTTCGGCCATAAAACCGAGGATTAGACACTTAATCGTGCATGTTTTTGTTTACAGGCCTCAAACAACGTGTCAAACAAGAAGATGAAGAAAACGAGGATTTTCCAAGCGAGACGGCAGAATTACGAAGATTTTGTGAAGAAGTCTGCAGCTTTTGGCACGCCCATGCCGATCCGATGATCAGGCCAAGCTTGGAGATGCACTACCGGTGCGATCAGCAGTGCCGGCAATACTCGGAAACGCACGACCATGCATTTGATGGAACGACCGTTCCAGTCTCTTGTTCTCGGAAGCACTGCCAATGCGGATGGTAGTGCCGACTACTTCTCAGCAACGCACGACCATGCGGCCATTGGCACTGCCGTGCCGATCTAAAGACCGGTCCAAGATCTACTGACATCACAAGATTTTCTGAACAGTTTACGGCCGTGCCCTTTATTGGCACGACCTTGCCGATGGAAAAAGTTATAAAAAACAGCAGGGGGCAATCAGTTCGACATTATGGATTTTTGGGAGCTCTTCAGGCGACTTATCAGGCTCCAGAGGTTACACTTTCGCCCGGATTCAAGCCACCATCGTGCCTAGAAGCTCCGTTATCATCTGGACCTTCAAACTCGTGCTTGTTTATGGTTTGATTCTTGAATCTTTCCATTGTTTTGTTATGATCCAAGCATTTTGATTGATGATTTATGTAGTATTGTAGCCTACGGGCAAAAACATTAGTATTTCCTTGCTTTATAAACAACCATTAGTATGTTAATTATGTTTGTAATGACATTTAAGCATTTTCTATGTTAATCCTTGATGATTAGTTTGCAACCTTGTTTACTGATGTTGAATTCTTGATTATAGTTAATTGTCTTGGATGATTAGTATGTGGTTAGTTAAGATATTTGCAAAAAGATGCTTAATTAATCATGTATTAGTAAACTTTTAACTAGTTTAAAGTGTTTACACCATGGGACTAGAAATGGTTAGTGGTTTAATACGGGGTAACTAATATTAATCAAGAATGCTTTCTCTCACGGAATGATCTTAACAGGTTAGATGGTGTTGTTATGAATTCTTGACATAAGTTGTTAACTTTGTTAGTAGTTTAGGCCAAAATTGCTTTCTTGGTGAATTTATGTTCAAGATTTGTAAAATGAACTCGGTTGTGATTTAATCTAGTTTATGCTTGTCTCGGTGGTTGCATTGTGTTCATCGGTGTCACTTTCCTTGATTTAGCGAAGTTAGAAAACTCCTAATGGATGACTAACTTATTTTTAGGGGATTTTCATAGACATTTATCAATTGGGCGTTAAAGAACAATTTTAGGTGGTTAAAGTGTGTTTTATCGTTTTAACTTTCCAAAGAGTTGTCATGTTAGGATTCCCGAAAGGGATACTAATTGTCTTTGAAAAATGGAAAATTGATCAAGTGCTTTTCATGGCAAAACCGACTTAGTTAACATATTCCGGTTGTTCATAAAGCAAGGCTATTTATCTATTTTTATATTTGGAGTCTATTATGTTTTAAAAATATATGTTTAGTCATATTTTAGTTTAAACAACCTATCCACCTATCTTTCTACCGGTAATTTAATGACAAAGGTTTAGTAGTTTTGCTTCCGCCCGCATCCTTGGATCGACACTTGGTTCTTACCGATACTTTACTACATAGATGACGGGGTACACTTGCCCTTTCGTGTGTGTTTTAATGTTGAAGTATAAATCATTTTTATAAATTTAAAACCGAATCATGTGTAGAATTCATTGTAAAAACATGTATATACACGCACACGTCAAGGAGCAACCCCTGTTCAAGTTCATGGACTCCGGCTCCTTTTCATTCAAACCCTCAGAAAATTTACAAGGAACAACGGTAAAAGGAAGTAACCAGTCAGAAATGAAAAAGAACTTATTTTTCCAAGCATATGTATGACCGATGGTGGTAGAAAGAAGGGGAGCCTCACACTGAGTTTTCTCAATGGTGTACCAATCCCCATTCCGGGCAAGACGGAAAAAACGACGGAACATCAACAAAGAGGGTTCATAACTCAGTGCACGACAAAGAATCTCAAAATGCATTATGCGTGCAACACCAATAGGGGCTAATTGGCCCAAAGAAAGATGGTAATATTTCAACACTTCAAGAAAAAAGTTTGTAAAAGGGTACCGCAAATTTGGTTGATCAAGAATACGGGTATAGAATACTAAAAACCCTTCGGACATTGATTAGCAGTCTTGTCCCCTGGAACTTGAGTTTCAAGGGAAGGATCAATGCCATGATCCAAACAGAACTTATCAATCTCTGATTCAGTGAGTTTTGAAAACTGAACGAGCATGTCATTTTTATTAGACCCCATTCGCAAAGTAAAGAAAGAAGAAGTCAACTTACCAAGTTTATAAAGAAGAATCACCGGAAAATCTCACCGGAATAACCGTCGGATCATAGGGAGAATTGAAGAAAGAAAAGAAATGTGAAGTAGAAGAGATAGTGGAAACGAACGGAAGTTATAAGATTCAAAATTCAAATCCCAACCACATCGGACAGGTGGAGGGCAGGGATGTAACTGCCAAACAGCTGGCAGGCTAGGGTAATTCAGAGCTCCCCTGCGACACTGTCCCATCAATCACTTCTGGGCCACCCGGGCACGCAAGTGGCCAAGTGGGCCTTAAATGGAAAGGAGCACATGATGAAATAGCAAAAACATAAAATAAAAGGCCAATGGTGGACAAGTATCTTTCGACGAGAAGCCCATGGTCCCAAAAATAAAAGCCTCATGCTTCTAGTTCCCTTGTTCGATAATTTCAAACTCTATTCTTTTTTCAGAAAAGACTTGCAAAATATCGAACACAACAAAGAAGCATAAGCAAGGCAGCTAAAGACTTTTGAGAAAAAAACAAGGTTAGAAGACAAAAAAAACCTAGACTTAGAGTCATAAGCGCCGATATTTACAACATCGATACTCATGACTGGGGGGCTGATGACGCGGGTACTCGGAGTTCCCAGTCAGCAAAACCAAGGTTAACAACAATCGCAAGAAAACAATAAAGAGTGCTAAACATAAACTGAAAGTAAGAAGCTGGAAGTCGGAAGATGGAGGCTCCCGACGAGAAGCTGATACACCAACGGCTGGTGACAGTGAACTAAAGTTACTGTACAACCTTGGAACTTGAACTTAGCAAGTCAAACTGATTAGACTTCTCCTTAAAGCACATAAAGGTGCCATCGAGACACACAAACCTGAATCTTACCTTAAGAGGCAAGGCTAACCCTGCAAGCAACGTCAAGGGAGGATAAACTTACCAAGACTAGAAGGTACCAGCTGGCACAAGGCTCCCTTGGGCAGAGCAATCTACGTATAAAAGGAGAGTCTTGTTCAGCCCATGGTAAATCCATCTCTCTCACTCTCACTCTAAAACTCTTATCCTTTCATTTCGCTTAGACTCTCAAGATCATCCCAGTGATTCTCACGCGGGAGGCCACCTCTCGCGTTAAGACTAACGGTGTTCTTTGATTGCAGATTCTAACCAAGAAGCTACCTTTTAGAGTTGATCCTGGACCTTCCCCCTGCCATACTCTTGTTGCTTTAACATCCTCTAATGGGTATTTTCTGCCACATCGGCATCATAATGCCTTTCAAAAATGCGTAATAGTTCATTCCTCTTAATGACCTTTTAATCATTATTTTCCTTTTTTTTCTCCTCAATTGACATTATACTAGAAATGTTTATTCATCTTCATGCTCCTATAATGCCCAAATGGGCGGTATTAAGAGTGTTATCAAGCCCCTTTACATCTCTATAATGTCCATTATGCCATGATCTTATAAAGTTATATTGTTGTGACAAACCCTGGCTTTTCATTCTGTTTCTTTTTAATGCTTGTACGCCCTAATTCAAATAAATACAATCAAACATTTTATTTTCTGTAATCGGTATCCATTTCTAATCTAATTAGATTATATAACCAAGTATTATGCAAAATTGTTAAAGCATTTATAAAAAATAAATTATATTATATAACCAATAGTTTGTAAAGATAAAGTTCCTATCAATTAATTATTTATATGCAGCAGTATATTTAAAGGGTTGAATTTATCATGGTTGCTTCACCCATTTAACTCGAGATACATAACTTAAAACACAATACGTTAAAAATACCACCATGATATGGTTAAAAATACCACCACCAAAAGAAATTTGTTCCCTCTCTAAACATAAACAAGAGGTCTTGCATAAATTGCTAAATAGTTGGATTATTTATGTATTGATGTTCATTCATTATAAATAATGTTTGAAATAACGTAAATAGTGTCATCTATGAAGCTGCTGATACAATCCATGAAGTGAGAAAGGGTATAAAATAGGAAGAACTCAACCATCAACTGTAATACGACCTAAATACTAAAAAATGATTCATTTGGTTCATATCATTTCACATTTTGCTTTAAACTAGTTTAGTTTATAGACATGAAACCGCATCAGTTGCAAGCAAGCTAGCAACAACACTTCATATTAGTTCCAAAATCTTTACAAATACAAGTCACCGATAGATGATGTATAACAACGTCCCAAATCGCACAAAAAACTTGGAAATAGCAGTAGATTAAAATTAAACCGGGTGGTGGTCTACCCCTTTGTAACTTGCCTGCCATCTGGAATAGAATAGAGCACAATAGGCTTTCCAGGTCTAATGAAAGGAACATCACATCTGAAATAGCCTTTCCTCTCCAGCTGCAATATGTCTCCACGCTTCAAGTTTCGCATATTTGCATCTCCCAATGCTGCAATCTCTTTCTTAGTACTCGGGTTCAGCACATCAACAAAATCCTCATCTTCCTCCAGCTGTATGTATGTATCATCAACAAACAAATCATAAATTCCAACTCAGCTTATCATTAAACTCAAATCTTTGAACAAAATAGCCAAGAGGTTGACTTTCAAATAGTTTGATGGACTTTTTGATTTCATAAATACAACCATAAGTGGATGACAATTGCCTTTTCAAATTAAGCAAGTAATCATGAGTTGCTTTGGATTACTTTTTAAATGCTAACAAGCAATGTATTCTGTTATCAAACCACGCGCCTTACCGGTTTCAAAAACTCGTCATAAATTATTTAGAAACTAAATAAAGAAAATATATCATTTGGTGTGTATTATTTAGAAACTAAATAAAGAAAATATATCATTTGGTGTGTATTGCAAGGTGGTTCAAATATACACAACCAGGCCGGTTATGTGTCCGATTCCCAATCCAACCGGCCCATTCGGTTCTGAAAACATTGACATCATGTTAAAAATAGTAACAAATAACAAATTCAAAACAAAATTATCTAAATAAGACATGTTGTCGAACAGTCATAGCATACTCAAGTATTTATAACCTCCTAAATTACTTTAGATCACTATTTTAATAGTGATTTTCATAATCAAATGTAACAAATTAATAATTATATATAAAGTTCAGGAGAAGAAATAAAAAAAAAAAAAAAAAAACCAAGATTAAATATACCTTCTTCTTGGTGATCAGGTAGCCAAACTCAACAAGAGTTGTTGGAACAAGTTCATCAATCTCAGGTAACCAAGTAAGTTTAAGTTTTGTGGTCTTAACCGATCCTTCAAGATGCAAAACCCCAACTAACTCTGTCACAATTCCATCCGGGCCCTTGTTAATTTCTTTAACGATTGCGTTTCCCCAATCCATTAACGTAATTTCCTCACCGACAGATATGGCCGTAGCATCAGCGTGCTCCAGCCATATCTTCTTTGTAAAAGTGGTAGCCTTCTCACCAGCCCCCTCATATTTCTTATGCTTTGGTACCACGCGTACAAATGGTGTCTCGGGCCCGTTAATCAAAGTCAACAAAACACGGCCTTCTTCAAGGATTGCAGTATGCCTGGGACAAACTGGATCGATTATTTTCTTATTGATGTTCCAGAGCTTATCCCATTCCATAAGATTCAGATTCTTCGATGCCCCCTATAAAAATAAAATGAAAACAAACGTAAAGTCCAACAACCAAAAACTGTAACTTCATATAGTGATGATGTTTTATAAAACTTACTTGTTCAAGTATGAATTGTATCAATGCCTCAATTTGTAAACCTCTGCGCACGATTCCTTGAACAGTTGGAAAACGAGCATCATCCCATCCATCAACTTTTCCATTTTGAACAAACCATAGAAGCTTACGCTTGCTAAGAAGCGTATAAACCATATTTAACCGACTAAATTCATATATATGAACCTTCCTGAGCCCCATATCCTCCTGAATCCGATAATACTGAGCGTTTCTATCATGATATTCACTAGATCGAAGGGCATGTGTAATACCTTCAATAGAATCAACAAACGGGCATGCAAAATCATATGTTGGATAAATTTTGTACTTCGACCCGATTCTGTGATGTGGCATTGGATTGCAACGGTAGTAAACAGGATCCCTAAGTGACTTATTTGGATCTTGCATGTCCAACTTCCCTCTCAAACAGCACTGTAATCCCCTTTCGGATCCAGAAATCATCTCTTTCCATAACTTCATGTTTTCATCAACACTGTTGTTTCGACACTTTGAATCTATACCGTCCATTCGTTCTTTCTGCATTTGCTCACGTGGGGTGTCGTCGATATACGCTTTTCCTTCTTTAATCAACTTTTCCGCCATTACCATGAGTTGTGGGAAGTAATCAGAAGTATACGTAACTTTCTCGTAATTAATACCCAAGGTTTTAATATCTACTAACAGATTATCCACAAACTCATTGCTCTCCTTAGCAGGATTCGTATCATCAAATCGCACGATTACTTTCCCATTATACCGTTGAGCAAAATACTGATTCATCAAAGCAGCCTTAGAATGCCCAATGTGCAAATAACCACTCGGTTCGGGTGCGAACCGCAAACACACCTTTCCCATTTCTGCATCAGGTAGATCGACTTCAGGTCGGTTCGAAACAACCTGTTTGTTAGAACTCGGACCTTGTACGGTTTCTTTCGTTTTCACGGGCGCTGAGTCTTTTTTCTTAGTATACGTTGCTGTTAGTTGATCCAAGACGGCAGCATGCTCGGTAGAAATCATACTGTACCACCTCGCTAGATTTTGGTACTTCTTCGACTTCATTAGGCTTTCCCATCTCTTACCAGCCCCTAGTGATAATAAAGATTTTAGCATTTAAAGTACTAAATGAAAAGACAAAACAACTGACTAAAGGTAGCAATTTTGACCCACTTGCTAACACTGTTGTTAATAGCGTTTGGCGTGGTGATGCGGCAATAGGTCGCAATCTGATTTTGGCGCCTCCATAGATAGCGTAGTTTTTTTTTGTTTTGATATATAGCGATAAAATATATCTATAAAATAGCGGGATTTTTTTTGTAAATATACGTGTAAAAACAGCGTATTTTGATAAAATATACATATAAAAAATTCTAAATTTTCTTCTAGTGTATCGCTAAACATAAAATAGCACCCGCTATTTCATTGTTGTCGCTATGTAGGGTATAGGTAGCCTGTCGCTATTGTCCGCTATTCGCTATGACAACTATGCTTGCCATAGTTGTCAATAGCGATCGTAGCGATATAGCGGTATAGTGTCGCTATTAGAGTTGTAGCGATGGATAGCAAGAATAGTGACACCTTATTGTTTGTATTTATTTTTTTAATATAAATAGCAATAAAATAACTGGATTTTAGGTTTTTGTTATATATACATGTAAAATAGCATATATACCAGGGTATTTTGATATGTACATATAAATTTTTTTTCTAGTGTATCGCTATTTATAAAATAGCGCCCGCTATTAATCGCTATGTAGCATATAGGTACCTTATCGCTATTTGTCACTATTCGCCATTAACAACTATGATGCTTGCTAATGAAAAGATCGAACAGTGTTATATTTTATCTCTAACATGTCAAAATGAGAGAAAACCATAGTTATTAAAGGTGTTAAGCGCACTCAAGGCGCATAGGCCTCGCCCGGGGCCTAGGCGCAATGCGCAAAAAAAGCGCGGGCCCGAGAAAAAAAAAGCGTACAACAAAAAAACTTAAAATATTTTTCTACAATAGAAAATTATACTATTCTTCATTTCTTCAAATAAAATAAAGCTATTATATAACATTTAATATCGTCTATTTAGTACCAAAAGTTATAAAATGCTAGTTTATTAGTGTAGAAAAGTAGTTTCATTAGATAAAAGTAGAAATCTTGCAAGAATTTAGAGAATTTGGCCGAAAACTCTCAAGAATCTAGGAATCTTGCCAGAACCTGCGCATGAACCATCACTTGGAGAGTTAAAGCGCAATTGCCTTGACTTAAGGCGCAATTGCCTCGCCTTGCTAGGAAATTGGGCCTAGGCGCAAGAGGCGATGGCTTTAACAACTATGGAGAAAACAAATGAAACAGGCGACAACTAATAACATTTACCTGCAAGATATGACCAGACAACAATATCTGCAACTGATAAACTTTGACCAACCAAAAAAGTGTGATGCAGCAAATAGCTGTCAACGTACTTGCATGCTCCCTCATATTCAGAACCAATAGAAAAGATAGGCGCATACTCGAGCCACTCATCAATCTACACGAATAAACAATAAAAGATTAAAATTCTTTGAAACAAAAGCACAAGTCCATCAAAATAAGAAAAGTCAATGTTGTACATAAAACTGAAAAATAAACAAGATGCACCTGCGCGGTTTCCAAGCCGTCTCGCTGGTAGAAGCTGGGAATAGTTGTTGCTGTACGACCAAGATATCGAAGAAGTACATTGACTCCACGTAACTTCGTCCTATAAAAATTAGGGGTGTTAAACGGGTCGTGTTCGCGGGTTGGCGGGTTCAACCCGACCCGAACACGAAAATTTTACATAAACCCGAACCCGAAAATCATATCATATATATGAACCCGAACACGACCCGAAGTTTCGTGGGTTGACCCGAACACGACCCGTTCAACCCAAATTTTTAAATTTTTTTCTGAAATTAATATATTAAAATTAAAATTTACTTAAGAAACACAAATGTATATAATAATATCATATTTAAATTATAAAATCTATGTTAATTTCTCTTATTAAGTTATAATTATGACATAAAATACACACCCCATTTAATTTTGTGACATAAAACATATTGTAAAAAAATATAATATAGTATAAATGTGTTAGATGGGTCAACCCGCCAACCCGAACAGGTTGACCCGAACCCGACCCATTAACCTAAACAGGTTCACGGGTTCAACCTGAAACTGACCCGAACCCGTTTAGACTAAACCTAAACCCGTGAATTTCGTGTTAGGTTCATGTCAGGTTTTCGGGTCGTGTCAGAAATTCACACCCCTAATAAAAATACAAGAAGCTTTTAACTGAGTCTATTTTGCAGATTATTTACTTCTGCTGTTAAAAGGGCAACGAAATCTTACTTATTAACTGGAAGACTGATTTTTTTTATTTATGCAACATAAATAACGAAGAAAATATTTTCATGGGGGCGGGAATTTTTTTAGGGTAGTATGCTGATCGTTATATAATAACTTTTTTCGGTCTGCTTCGAGTCGGATCGGATCGGGTCATATTTAAAAAGATAACCAAACTAAATTTCATATAATCAACAAAAGTACCGACAAAACATTCAAATGTTCAATCATAAACTAGTAATTTTTGTTAATCCTGGTCCCTAATCAAATAAACTAAAACAATTAAAGAAATCATGACATGAATCAAACTTTAATTTTACATTCACATATAAATGAACAAACATTCAAACAATGCACATCTAGCGTATGTTGTTTTAAAATGGATCGGAATTTTGTCAATCTGAACTAAACAAGAAAAGTGCTGCTAAAAGCAAAACCAACTAAGCTGATTGATATGATAGATTTAACTTTCAGGCAAGGGTAAGAAACAAATTAAAAACTAAATCGTATGTCCAATGGATACAGTAAAAGATAATACCCGTTGGTTAGAACAAGGACCGGCGGCGAGGGGGCCGTGAGAGTGGGGTGGACGGTGAGGGAAACTGCGGCAACTCTTGCCACCGCAAGCAGGGACAACGGCGGCGTCTCATCGGAGGCGATTAAGAGCTGAAACTCCGTCATGTCCAACTATGTATGTGGCTGTTGGTTGGGAAAGGAAGGACTAAGTAAGTAGTAAACGCCGCCGGCTAGGGTTTTCTGTGGGTAAGTTGAATCTCTTGGCACAAATTTAAAATGTTACTTTAATCTTTAACAAGAAAAATAATTAAAATCCAAACCTAATATAATCTTTTTTTTTCTTTCTAAACCACTAGTAGTAAAACCCGTATACAAACACGAATGGTTTTTAAAAAACCATCCATAAAACATTTTAATAGAAAGTATAGATAGTGTATAGATATTGTTATTTTTAGTTTAATGCTAGTAGTAACACCCATGTACAAACACGGGTGGTTTTTAGAAAATTTACATACCACATTTTATTAAATGACGAATGACTATACATTTATGTATGACTTGGTTAGAATCTTTGATGTTGAACTAAAGAAAATCACACCCGATTATCAAATTGAAGTCAGATCGTCAAGATCAAACATAGCACTGCAAAAATTCATAATTATGTTGCTTCAAAAGTTGGTGCACCCCATTGAAGTGGATATGGAATCTTTATCCTGCTTCATAAAAAAGGAAACTTACTAACAGTTCATATGATTAGATATGGTTCATGAATCAACTAACTAACCATTGTGCAGCAAATAAAATATCAGCTTTGTTAGTTATACAGTGCCTTTGAGCCCGTTCTGGATGATGTTCATACGCGCCACCAACTGTCAATAAGTAGGCATATGCTGAGATTAATGCTAAGTTAAAAGTAGTCTAAAAGTTTCAATTATTGCAGTTGTTTCGGCTAAAACTGTTCTAGGTACTGTTTTCCACCAAGAAATCAAGATTAGAATTAAAACTCATATAACATGTGATGTAATTAAATTAACGAATGATGGTAAGTAACTGAGATAACATGTTGAAAGGAAATAGCATAGTATGCAACCACTGTTTGACCAAAGTTAAACCACTGTTTGCAAAAAAAAAAAAAAAAAAGTCTGTTTGACGAAAGTCAAACCACTGTTTGCAAAACTATGATTCTTAGTGGTTCAAAAGTCTGTTTGACCAAAGTCAAACCACTGTTTGCAAAAAATGCAACAACTGTTTTCTCCGCAAAACATTGTTTAACCAAAACAGTGATTTCAAATATATGTTTTCATTCATCTGTTGACCAAAGTCAACAGATGTATCAACCATTGTATCAACAACAGTGGTTTTAAATTGATGAGCATTAGTTATAAAAAAAATAATACAAAATCATATTGAAAAAATAATACAAAATCATACAGAAGCATATTTGCTGTCATAGTTCCTCCATGAAAAGCATATAATACTTCATTTCTAATCACCAAGATTCCATTTTTTATGCATAATCACTCGAAAACACTCGGACAAAACACGTCATTTAGACGACTCGTTTCAAGACATGAAAACATGTACACTTTCGGTTCTCAATGTCTGATAAACAGGACAATTTTTCACCAACACTTCGCAATCTTTACACAGACACAAGTGCCTACAAGGCAGTAACAACACACAAACTTCTTTAACATTGCAGGCTTTGCAGTTTAATGGCTTCATAGAAAATGTTTGGTTTGGTATTGGGTTCCCCAAAGCATCATTTACATTTGTATAGGAAGCAACATCATCTACCTCACTATCTCCATACCCTTATTTTGCTTGTGTGGGCCTTTATGCAATAACTTGTTGAAGATTGTTGTTGAGGGTGTTTGCTACTGACTCGTTGTATTTTTCTTTGTAATGCCAAGATTGAGCTTCCATTGCAACTTGCTTTATTTTCAGCCCTAATTCCATGTTTCTTCTGTTCATGTTGACTATTTCAAATATGTAAATACAAAAGGTAAGATGTACGCTACACATTTAATTATAATAATAATGATAATACAAAATGGATACCTGCTCAGTATCTTTAGGCAATGGATTTCCAGTGCCAGTAAGATACCTCGAAAGCTGTCTGAAAATGGCTCATTCAGTAGCTAGTAAGATATCTGCTCAATATTAGGGCTGGCATAACGGGTCAACCCGGTCTGTTAAGACACAAACACGATAAGACACGAACCCGAAACACTTAAACATGAACACGACACAAAATCTTATCGTGTCAGATTTTCAAAACACGAACACGAACCTGTTAATAAACAGGTTACACGAAACGACCTTTTAAGACACGAAAAAATTACCAACCTATCATACGACCTGTTTAAGACACGAACACAATCTGTTAAGACACGAACACGACCTGTTTAAGACACGAACACGACATGTTAAGACACGAACACGACCTATTTAAGACATGAACACAACCTATTAAGACACGAACACGACCTGTTTAAGACACGAACACGACCGAATTGGGGAAGTTGTGAATCAAATTGGGAATGGTGGTGTTTGTGAGAGTGATTTAAAAATTAGGGTTTGGATTGTGAAAAAGAACCGCGTGTCTTTGTGTATAATTCATCCCAGGTCCCACGACTGATGACCCCATGTCTAAACTCACATATAATATTTTTTTAATTTTTAATTATTGACATGTACTTAACGGGTCTTAACAGGTTAACAGGTTTTAACCTGTTTAGACACGAAACCTGTTAAGGTCTTATCGTGTCGACCTGTTTTTGACACAAAACCTGTTAAGGTCAAACACGAAACATGATAACTTCGTGTAGGTTCGTGTCGTGTTATCGTGTTCGTGTCAGAATTGCCAGCCCTACTCAATATCTTTAGGCAATGGATTTCCAATGCAAAGGTAGACAACTTCTTCGGTTATCTGCTGAGACGCCATATGTGTTGATTGCATTATTCAAACACAATGGAGCTATTAGTGTACTTTTTACTATAAATCTGTATTAGCAACTAAAACACAAAATGAGATTAAATCGTTATACGATAAGAATTGAAGAAATTGTAGACTAATACAAACAGTGACAAGAAATAAAATGACCTGCAAAATGTTCAACGCTTTCCTTCAATCACCGTTGCTAAGCCGTACAAGAGCTGCTAACCCATCTTTAGTCACATCTAGCCTAATTAACAATTTATTAATACACATTAAAACACCCATGACCAGAAGTTGTCGAAGCAAATGTTAGAGGTCACCGGAATCTTGAAACAGAGATTCATCATGTTGTAGAATCACATGTAGCAGGAACAGGTTCACCAGAAAACACCTATTTACTTTTTGATAAATCTGTAGCTAAAAACATAACAAATTCCAATTTTGAGAAATCTTTTGATGTTAGTTATAGAGTATCTTTTAGAAATATTGTTGTTAATGAAGAGGTCACCAGTTCCATTTGTCTTGACTCCAAATCAGATGATGACGATGAAGTTTAGACTGTAACAAATGGAGGTCAGGACACTGACCAAGGAAATCTGGTTAAGAAAATTTTGTTTTTCCAAACAACTTGTGGAGAATCATTTACTGAAATGATTCAAGGAAACAAGGAAATCCAGGATGAGAATTTATTTCGCATGCCTGGTGAGGGAACTTCTGGTAGATCCATGGATCCACCAGGACCCTTTACAATAGCAGCAGATGTGTCTGCTGCTGGTGGGTTAGAAAGAACATTTGTTATTCAAAAATTGCCAGAATCACCAATAATATCATCTGAACAGCTTCACAAAGTGCTGGATGTTGTTATTAATGTTTGCACAGATACAACAAAAGAACCAAGAACCCCAGTTGAAGAGAATCTGGATGTGCTGTTGGAAAAAATAAAAAGTCAAAGATCAGACATGAAGACTCTATCTGTGACACCTGTGCCTCCACGGCCATCAAACAAATACTGTATCAATGAAATATTGTATTTCATACTTGGAGGGATTTGTATAAATATGTGTATCCTTTGCACATATCAATTCGTGTTCGATTTCAAGCTTTAAATCGCTTTCTGGAAGGTTATACGCGCACTGATGCGTAAATATAACCCGTTTAATGCAACGAACACTCCGGAATAGTGAAATAGGCTTAACATACCTTAAATAACCTTTACATAACTTAGAAATAAGTTTTGAAGGCTTTGGTATGGCAAAATCGAGTTAAATCGCTTACAGAGACTAAAGTTGACAAACTACGAAAGTATGCCAATTTGAACTGTAACAGACATTCCGGAACATGACCATAAGTTAAACATACCATAAATATCCTTTACATAGCTTAGAAATAGGCTTTGAGGGGTTCGGTGTGCTAAAATAAACTTTTGGGTCATTCAGGGACTAAAAGCATCAAAAAGTGCACAAGTTTGCATTTTCGCGCATAACTTACGTTCTGAATACATCCGGACACCCAAAAATTTATGTAAGCACTAAAATATTTTATTTTAGTGTTTGGCTTGTCAAAAATCCATTCGTCGCGTCATTTGGATCGTTTTTCGCGCTTATGCGCATTCCGTCGTAATTGAGCGAACATCGCTATCGTACGACCAAACGAACCAACATCCGGTATATTTTTGAGCATGTTTCATGTCCACAATGTTTAGGCATCATTTTAGGGCCTTAAAGTTGGCTTTACGGGCCTTAGAAGTGTCGGAAATGAGCTTAAACACCAACAGGGACTGAAACTGTCAATATGCAAAACATGTTTCTGATCAGAGAAGCCCAGGCGGGCCGCGTAACCTCCTGGTGTTTCTTACGCGGGCCACAAGGCCCCTTCAGACCAGATTAAATGTATTTAACAGCTGTTAAGCACTCCCACCTCAATTCCACTTGTCCCTTCCTGATCATGAGGGGGCCAATTTTGGGTACCATAGTGTTCCAACAAGTGTAGGGATGTGATCAAAGCTCGGTATTCGAGGAACGATCCTAACGGTGGTCCAAACACTATAAATACCCATCCATCCCAACTCCAAAAACCCACAAATCTGATCTAAAAACTCTAAGTTGAAGCCATTGCTTCATACCTGAGCTATTTGATCAAAATTTACTAGCGGGGACCCTTTGTAAGTGTTCCTTCGTTCTTTTATCGCTTTTCGAGTCCGAAAGTCAAACTATGTTTGACTTTCTGCGTTGACCAGTTTATGGTCAACACGAAGTTCGGTTGAACTTCATAACGTGAGCGTAATCACGATGGTTATAGTCTCTTGTGACTATACCTACTGATTACCACGTTATCTAGGCTCAGTGATGAGTCGTAGTTTCGGCCAAAATGCGCATTTACGCGTATTTTGTAACCAAACTACTCTTGGGTATCAAAACCGTTTGTTTTGATACCAAACCTGTTTTCTAAACGTAGTTAAGCATGTTTTAACATGCTTAGCTCGTCACTTTTAGTTTAGTGCTTATATAGGGTCGTAAGGTAAGCGATCTAAACAATCGCTTATACTTTCGAACCCGACCCGTTTGGTCGATCATTAGGATCCGACCAAACACATTAGGTGACCATAGTATATAGGGAATAACCTTCCGAGGTTATACCTTATGGTCGCTTCGTTTAAGTAGTTGTATGATAGGTAGTTTATATGCCTTAGGTAAATTACCAAAATGCCCTTTTTACGCCAAAATTCATTTTAAGCATATGTAACATAACTTTTGGTATCTAAACTGATTTGGTAACAATATTAGACATGTTAAGGCATATTTTACTTATCATAGGACTAGATAGGCGTTCCGAACGCGTTTCACGCGAACGACGCGTTAAAGTAACATAAGCTACCTAAACGAGTCGTAATGGGTCGTAAGCACTTAGGTTAGGTTTCAGTTTAGTATGTAGGCTTTGTTAAACCATATTACACGAGTCTCCATACTCGTTTGGTTTACGAACCCTCATTCTATCCGATCCTCCGATTTAGGTCCGGTTTATTAATGTAGTTACCTATATTAAGGTACCGTTTGATTCAGTGATCTTCTAGCATTGCTTGGTGGTTATCCTAGGACTATTGAGCAATCTCAAGTGAGTACATAGACCCCTCTTTTACTGTTTTCCAAACATTTTGGGGTGAAACATATGTGCCTACTTGTTACTTTCATGCTTTTCCATGTTTTCATATCATATGCTTGTTATGTTCAATAGTACACTTATAGGACATGATTTCACTGTGTTTACGCTATGTATGCCCATTGTGTGCATATTTAGTACATCATTTTACATTACATGTTATGCTATGTATGTCCATTGTGTGCATACTTAGCACATTGTTTTACATTACATTTCATGCTATGTATGTCCATTGTGTGCATACTTAGTACATTGTTTTACATTACATTTTATGTTATGTATGCCCATTGTGTGCATACTTAGTACATTTGTTATTCATCACATGCTTACATTTTGGTATGACATTTGGTTTGTTCAAATGGGACAATATACATTCATTAACATTAGCTACGCCGCTCGTTAGTAGGTAATGGTACCATAGGACTTGACAACTCCCGTTCCTGAACCCTAGGTTTATTTGGGTGGAAGGAATGACCGAATTCGATAAACATAACACAGATAGACCTTTAAATTCGTTTAGGGGTCTATCACCACAGTCACAAGGCTTGGATGTATGCATTTTCACAATACCGCATAGATGTTTGTATCAGTATAGCATGCATTTGTTCCACAAAACATAACTTTGATTTAAACCATGTTTTACTTCAATACCTTGTTTTTGTGCATTTTACATATGGTTTAGTTGATATATTTCACTTACCATACATGATAGTTTGACATTGATATACACAAAACATTTTGACATTTGATTTTACATAAACATTTTTACTTTGGTGGTTTGGTTTGAGTAAGTGATTTAAGTAACGAGGAGTGTGTAATATGATACAAGCATGGTGGATACGCCGCTGGTACTTCCTATATATAAGTGCTTGTATGGTATTACATATCGTAGCGTTATTTGAATCATTTCAATTTAAGACATATAACATTTTATACAAATAACATACTTTTTGTTTTGGTCAAAAATTACCGAAGCAATTAAGTGATCAAATTAGTTAAGTGAGGTAGTGTGCTAAAAAAGTGTGTTAAAAATATGTTGGTTAAGTTGTTTGGAAAAACAGTATTCAGGATATGGCTCAGGATATTAAGCTGTATCTATGATCAAACAATGAGCAAAAAGTAAAGGGGATGACACGAGATATACGAGGAAAGCCCTTGATCAATCTAGATCGCCGGCATAAAACTTCGGGAGCTGACAATCGCAGCTGCCTTGTTATTCTTATTGCTTTGAACTTCAGGATACAGTGCAGGATATTGACCAGATCGCTAAGTGTTACAATGCTTTTGTGCGAAAGTGAAAATTGCTAGAGAACAAGTGTAAAAGTGTAGTGAGTGTTGCTGTGATGTCCTATTCGATCTGGTATACCCACCTATTTATAGTAACGAATTACAAACGAAAATTCCTATAAACATGGGATGCTCCGAATATTCCATTGTAAACGTTGTAGACCGAGTAATGCGGCTTCAACGTCTTTATTTGAACGACTTGGACCGAGTCTTCCGCGGAATGAGTCCTTGTGAACGTTGCTAGCTTCTAACCCACGTACCTGCACATAATCCGTTAGTGATCCTGAGGATACCATTCAGGATGTTACCAATATCCTGAATCAGCATCCCGGATGTGAACAAATATCATATAACCAAGATATAACCCAAGATATTTCTCAGGATATGGGCTCAGAATTTCACCCATAACAATTGTCCCCAAAAATGTTACCGTTTAGTATCCTGGCACTAACGGTTACATTTTTCACAGAGATCGATGTAATTAAGAGATAAGACGCATGATGTGACCGTTTGCAACTACTCAGCCTATATTTACTCATTGCACCCTATATCTTCTCATCCTCATCTCTTTTTTAATCAATACCGATAAGGAAAAAGGTAACATTCTCTCTCTAATCTTCATCTTCATCCTCTTTTTCCGGTCAAAAAATCAGGCGATCAAATGCCGAGACAGACGAGATACAGTTCCGGTGATTCAACTCCCACATTTATCCAGCAGAATCTTCTCCAAGAACCAGAGAAAGAGATATGCTCTTTTGATAGTGCCCACTTATCGGCTCTCAAATCCTCCGGTATCTTTCCGGAAGGAACGGTATTCCGGCCGTTTGACCGGGAAATGCGGTCGGATATGGTCTCCAATGAGTGGTTGTGCTTTAATGCCTTTCCTTTCACCTTAGGGTTGCAGTTCCCCTTCCCTAATTTCATCACCTAGTTTTTCAAAATTACAAAAATCTCTTTTAGCCAAACAATGCCAATGCTTTGGCGTGTTCTGTCTGTTCTTGATCAGATCAAGAAAAACCACATCCCTGATCTTTCTGTTCATGACCTCCCCTTAGCATACCGGCTTAGATGCCATGGATCTTGTAGATTTTTGTTTTATTCTACCTCCGGCGATCCGCTGATACTTCGTGCCACCAGGAACGAGGAGGGTTGGCAATCCAAGTTCTTCTTTGTAAAAAGGGACTCAATCCCTGGTGGAACGGAATATCCGGTGAAATGGTTAAAAAAGGGTAGGATTTAGGGTTTAAGGATGATCCTGCCTCTTATCCTGCTCCATATCCTGAACTGATCAACTTTCTTTTTATTGTTGTGTACGCAGCTGATTTTAGGAAGATTGCACCTCCCCTCGTTGATTCACAAAAAAGGATTGACGCCATCAGACTCCTTCCAGAGGCTGAAAGAAGTTTCAACCCGTCTCTACCATCTCCAAGTCCTCTTTCTAGTGTAAACATGCCTGGTAAGGATCCTGCAAAATATCATGTACATATATGTCTTTATTTGATACACCTAGGAGAAATTTTACTCCCTGTATGCAGACTCCAGCAAGGTTCTAGTCTACCTAGACCTTGAAGAACTTGACAGCTACCCTACTCCAGTCACGGTCAAGAAAGAGACCCCAGCTGCTACCAGCTCCAAGCCGCTCCCGGCTCCCAAGGCTAATCCGAGGACTCGTGCTTCTACCGCAAAAAAGAGGAAAGCTCCTAAAATCAGTGCTCCAGGTCCAGAAGGGTTCTCTTACGATGAACTCAGCTTTTCTGACTCCTTAGAGCCAATGACATCCTTCCTCAACAAGGTAATATCCTGATACATATCCTGCATATATATCCTAATAGGATATCCTGATAGGATATCCTGATTAACCTATATTGACTCATACCTGAAATTTAATGTGCAGGGCCTCCAGCATTTGCTCCACCTGTACAACGATGCCTGTGGTACTGCTGCACTCCATGAAGCCAAGATCAAACAGCTTGAAAGCACCGTTGCCGATCAAGGTGCCATTGCTGAAGCAAAGACCCGGCACTACGAAGGCATGCTGAAGAAGGTCACCCAAGATGCTGAGCTCAAACTTACCACCGTCCAAATGGATCACGAACAGGCCATGGTTTCTTTCCGGGAAGGGATCAAAGCCTCTGCTATCGTCTCCCTACTACAAGGTTGCATCAAGATGGCCTACGAGGCCAAGGAGACAGGCCTTGTATGCCCATCTTGGCTGGTTGAATCCTGGGTGGCCAAGCTGAAGGAACTTGGAGGCAAAGCTGTGCCACTTCCTGCTGAAGCCGGTGAATCTTCTAAGTCAGCAGAGGTGGTGAACCAGGACGGAGACAAGAAGGATGCTGGAGCGGATGCTGGGATGGATGCTGGTGAGGATGCTGCTCAGGATGCTGGTGCTGAGAAGCCGGAGAAGGTTGGAGAAGATGCCGCTGTGTGAGGGCATTCAGGTGGGCAATGATGGATATACGTGCCAAGGCCGGAGCCCACCTTTTTGAATTTGAATGTTGGTCTGTAATCCCCAAAACAATTTACTTTTTCCGCACTTTACTTTTCTGCACCTGAACAATTTACATTTCCTGCATGCTTTTTGAACAATACAACAGTTGGAGGTGGATAGGTCTCGGTTTGAGATGAAACCTTCAAATCTTAGAAAGGTGAAAACCTTTAAACCTTAGAGAGTATGAAAATACCCTTTCGTGAGAGAGGGTGATCAATCCTCATATACCTTCAGGATCCAGGATATAGCCAACAGTAACGAAATTGTCAGCCACTTTTACATGAACTGGTCCCGCTACCTTGAACTATACCTAGATAACTTGCGCTCCAGGCGAGGTGTTTAAACCCAATTCGAAAGAAAGGTGAATACCTTTAAACCTTTGAAGGGATCAGGATCCCTTAAACGTGAGAGAGGGGGCCAATCCTCTGATCTTTCGAGTTATCCTAAGTGCATATCCTGGAGCTATATCCTGAAACATATGCTGCAAAATAACTGTAAACTAAGGTGGGTGTTAGCTTGGCTAACACCCCTCCGATGCTTAAGTCAGTATTGGGTTCAAGATAATAAACAAATATATTTAAAAGAGATAGAATACATACCCTTTTGAGATAGAAACTAAATTCTATTCTTACTTGAAATAAAGCTTTAAGTGGATTGCATTCCAGGATCTCGGTAGCATATCCCCTTCCATATTCTTGAGTCGATATGCTCCTTTCCCTACTTCTGACTCAACTTCATATGGTCCTTCCCATTTTGGAGCTAGCATTCCGTCGGCAGGATTAGTGGTATTTTGAAAAGCCTTTCTTAGCACCCAATCACCAACTCGAAATCTCCTAGTCCTTATATTCTTGTTATATGCTCTGGATATTCTTTGTTGATATGCTGCCATCCTTAGCCTTGCTGCATCTCTTTTTTCATCTATAGTATCCAAATCTCGACATAAGGCTTCAGGATTCTGTTCAGGATCCTGTAGGATAGATCTTGCAGTAGGTATCACTATTTCCGTTGGAATCACTGCTTCTGCTCCAAATACCAAGGAAAATGGGGTTTGGCCTGTTGCATTCTTTACCGTTTCCTATCAGCCCACAAAACGAAGGGTAATTCTTCTGCCCATCTTCCTTTTTTGGCTCCAAGTCTCTTCTTTAAGTTATTGACAATTATCTTGTTCGAGGATTCAGCTTGTCCATTCGCTTGAGGATGTACCAGAGTAGACGTGATCATTTTGATTCCCCAACTCTTGCAAAAGTCAGTAGTCCGCTTACTTATAAACTGGGACCCATTATCACAAATGATTTCAGCTGGTACCCCAAACCTGGTCAGGATATTCCTCTTTATGAAGGATACTACTTCTTGGTCTCTAACTTGAACAAATGCTTCAGCTTCAACCCATTTAGAGAATTAATCCGTCATCGCTAGCATAAAGACTTTTCCTCCCGGAGCTTTTGGTAACTTCCCTACTATATCCATCCCCCATTTCATGAATGGCCAAGGGGAAGCTACAGGATATAGTGGTTCAGCTGGTTGATGTAGTATGTTACTATGCCTTTGACATGCATCACACCTTCGAGCATATTCTGCAGCATCTTTCCTCATCGTTGACCAATAATATCCTGTCCTTAACACTTTCGAGAACAATGATCTGCCCCCAGTGTGGTTACCACAATCCCCTTCATGTATATCCTGAAGTACTTCTTTGGCTTCAGGATCCTCCAAGCACCTCAAATAGGGTCATGCAAGAGATTTCTTGTATAAAACATTATTTATAATAGTGAATCGTGATACCTTCATCCTAAATGCCTTAGGATTTTCATCTCCGGGGATGTGTCCTTCCTTGAGATATCTCACGATTGGAGCCGTCCAGGATTTAGGATCCTTTTCAGGATAATCTGCTCTAGGATCCTGAATACCCGCTACTTCTTTATCCTGAGGATTCGTCACAGGATACAAGATATGTAATATTGGTATTTGGGTCCCTTCTGGTATTCTGATTGATGATCCCAGATTTGCTAAGGCATCTGCTTCAGCATTATCCTCCCTTGGTACCTGTTCAAGTGTAAAAACATCGAAATATCCTGCTAATTTTTTTAGAATATCGAGGTATTCGATTAATTTCTCACCCTTAACTGCATAGGATCCATTAAAATGGTTAGTAATTAACAAGGAGTCAACATATACTTGCAAATTCTTGATATTCATATTCTTAGCCAACTCTAATCCTGCAATTAAAGCCTCATACTCTGTTTCATTATTAGTAGCAGGGAATTCACACCTAATAGCCTGGGGTAATATGTCCCCCTGTGGCGATTTTTGTAGTATTCCCAATCCTACTCCTCTTACATTAGATGCACCATCAGTATATAATGTCCAGGATCCTGAGGATTCTCCTAACTGTTGGACTTCTAAGTCTACCTCATCCTGAATGTCACTACTGAAATCAGCCACAAAGTCAGCTAAAGCCTGAGACTTTATGGCATTTCTAGGTTCATATACTAAATCATAAGCACTCAACTTTACTGACCACTTAGCCATCCTGCCTGACATCTCTGGTTTCCTAAGCACATTTTTGACAGGATAATTTGTTTTAACATGAATCCTATGTGTCTCAAAGTAATGTCTAAGCTTCGTTGATGCCATAACTAATGCTAGTATCAATTTTTCTAAATGAGAATATCTAGTTTCAGCATTTAACAAACTTTTACTAACATAATAAACAGGATATTGCTGACCTTCATGATCCTTTATAAGGACGGCACTTACAGCATTCCCTGATACTGCGAGGTATAGGGATAGTGGTTCACCATTCTCAGGTTTCATCAGTAGAGGTGCAGTTGAGAGATATTTCTTCAAATCCTGCAGAGCTGCTTCATGCTTCTCTCCCCATTCGAATTTCTTATTCTTCTTCAGGATATCATAAAACTCTTTGCATTTTTCTGAGGTTCTTGAAATAAATCTGTTTACACTCGCCCAGTTAATCGTTGAACATCCTTTATATTTGAGGGTGATTTAATATCCAAGATGGATTTAATCTGCTCCGGGCTCGCCTCTATTCCTCTTTTGGTCACCATATATCCTAGAAATTTTCCTGCCCCCACTCCGAAATGACACTTAGCAGGATTTAGCTTCATGTTATATTGATCCAGGATATCAAATGCTCCTTTAATATCCTGGAGGTGATCCTGAGCTTTCCTTGATTTTACCACCATATCGTCAATGTATACCTCCATGGTGTCCCCCAGCTTGTCTTTGAACATCATGTTTACCAATCTTTGGTATGTTGCACCTGCATTTTTCAAACCAAAAGGCATAGCCGTATAACAATAAATACCTGTGGGTGTCATGAAGGCAGTATCCTCATGGTCAGAAGGCTCCATTTGAATCTGCTGAAATCCTGAGGATGCATCCATGAAGGTCAACATTTCATGCCCGGCAGTAGCATCCACCATTGCATCAATGTGAGGAAGAGGAAATGGGTCTTTAGGACAAGCCTTATTCAAGTATGTGTAGTCCACACAGACTCTCCATTTCCCATTTTTCTTCTGTACCACGACTACGTTCGCTAGCCATCTTGGAAACTTGACTTCTCTGATCATCCTGGACTTCAACAATCTTTCAACTTCCTCTTGGATAATCGTATTCCGCTCAGGAGCAAATTTTCTTCTTTTTTGCTGAACAGGCTTGAATGATCTGTCGATTCCAAGCTTGTGAGTGATAATGTCTTTGGATATGCCTGTCATATCCTCATGCTTCCATGCAAACGTTGACATCCTGCATTTCAAAAAGTTAGTTAACTGCTCTTCAATATCCTGAGGGATATTGGTTCCTACGAGCACCGATATATCAGGATTATCCTGATCCAGGATAATTTTCTTCACATCCTGCTCCGAATCCTCCACGATATCCTGGGCCCGCATCTTTAATTGCTATGCTGTACTAGGCTTGGTTGAGGATTTCATCGAGGATGAGTAGCATTCTTTCGCCTCCTGCTGATCACTTTCAACCTTGACAACTCCCCAAGGGGTAGGGATCTTGATGCATTGGTGATATGTTGATGGCACAACCTTCATATCGTGAATCCATGGTCTTCCCAGTATGATGTTATAGCAGGATAGAGAATCCATCACACAGAAACGTTGTATCGAGTTGACTCCTTCAACATATACTGGTAACTTTATCTCTCCCACTGTGTTCCTAGCCTCTCCACTGAACCCAACAAGCACGGTGGACTTTGAAGTGATATCCATCGGAGATACATTCATTCTCTTCAGAGTTTCTAGTTGGATTATGTTGACGGAGCTGCCATTATCAACCAGTATCCTGCGTACAAAATGGTTAGCCACATATAATGTTATTACCAGAGCATCATGATGAGGATCCTGGACAGTATCCCTGTCATCAGCATCAAATGTGATCACTTTGTCAGTTGTGAGGGTAGTCATCCTGACAGGTTTGTCTCCCCTTTCGGCCTTAGCTTCTCTTGCATGTCTCTTTGCCGCCGAATATGAAGTCCCACAAATGTCGATCCTCCCGAAATAAAGTTGAATATCTTGACGTCCGCGGGAGGTGACGCTGCTCGCTCAGGATCCTTCTCAGTATCCTGACCCTTATTCTTCTTCCTTCCTAAGAGATCTTTCAGATATCCCTTGCTTAGAAGATAGCTTATTTCTTTCCTTAGAGCAATGCAATCCTCAGTTACATGTCCGAAATCTTCATGGAAAGCACACCATTTTGACTTATCTTTCCAATCGGCCTTTTGTTGATTCTTTCGAGGCCACCTATTCTTTTCTCCTAAACCCTGCATGGCATACATTAATTCAGGAATGTTAACAGAAAAGCAATATTCAGATAATTCAGGATATTCTTCAGGATCCTCGTCTTCGATAGCATTCACTTTCTTGTTTTCATTTCTACCATATGGCTTAGAGCGATATGGTTTAAATGAGGATTCTGACTTCCTGTTAGTTGACTCATAAGTGTTGGATGAGTTCATCCTTTCTTGCATCTTTCTTTCATCCTCCAGTCGAATATATCTTAGGGCCCTGTTTCGAGCTTCATCCAAGTTCCTGCATGGGTTCATTACAAGGTCTTGGTAAAATTGAGAATCTTTTTGCAGCCCCATCTTGAAAGCTTGCACAGCTGTTGCAACATCAAGATGCGGAATCTCTAAGGATTCCCGGCTGAACTTGTTCACATAATCCCTTAGGGATTCTTGAGGCCCCTGCGTTATCCTGTAGAGGTTACTTGTTAGTTTTTCAAAGCTTCTACTACAAGAAAACTGACTATTTAATAAATTCACTAGGTGAGCAAATGATGTAATCGAATGAGGAGGAACATTTAGGAGCCATTTCAACGCTGATCCTGTTAAGGTAGAGCCAAAACCCTTGCACAAGCATGCTTCCTTGAGCTCTGGAGGGATAGGGTTAATCTCCATCCTTTCCCTATACTGGGCAATATGCTCTTCAGGATCCGTAGTTCCATCATAAAGCTTCATGTTGGGGGTTTGAAATCTCTTTGGAATTTCAGCATCACAGATAGGATATGCAAAGCGAGATATCCTGTGGCTGTCTTGGGACACTTTCGGGATTGGCTGGACCACTCCAGGTACACTGGATATCATATCCTTCAACTTCTGAAGCTCCCTAGTAAATGCTGATGTTACACTTGTATCCTGCAAAGATCCACTATTGTTAGCAACATGAGTATTATTATTATTTGACATATTACCCGTAGGAGGATTCTGCATATATCCTGAAGCATATCCTGAGCTCCTCATGGTTGACATCCTGATCGAGGAGGGTATTTTAGGAGTATGATTCTGAGGAAGGCTGGGCACAATATTCCCCCTATTATCCTCAGTGTACACGGCCGAACTGAAGTTCAAAGTTCTGGGTTGTAGTGGAGTGACGACATCCGCAGCAGATCTGCTCGAGCCAGACTTCAGGAGTTGTATTTCCCTTAACAGCATTTGGTTTGTTTCCTGTTGCTGCCTCATTTATTCCTGCACACTTCCAAATAAGGTTAGAATTTCATCATTAGAGGCTAAAACGGGAGCAGATCCCTGAACACTGCGAGTAGGGATAATATCCTGAGGTTGTGAAGAGGCTGGTGTAACACCTGTGCCTTCACGGCCATCAAACAAATACCGAACCAATGAAATATTACATTTCATACTTGGGATTTGTAAAAATATGTGTATCATTAGCACATATCAATTTTTGTTCAACTCCAAACTCTAAATCGCTTTCTGGAAGGTTATATGCGCACCGATGCGTAAATATAACCAGTTTAATGCAACAAACACTCCGGAATAGTGACATAGGCTTAACATACCTTAAATAACCTTTACATAACTTAGAGATAAGTTTTGAAGGCTTTGGTATGGCAAAATCAAGTTAAATCGCTTACAGGGACTAAAGTTGACAAACTGCGAAAGTATGCCAATTTGAACTGTAACAGACATTCCGGAACATGACCATAAGTTAAACATACCATAAATATCCTTTACATAGCTTAGAAATAAGCTTTGAGGTGTTCGGTGTGCTAAAATAAACTTTTGGGTCATTCAGGGACTAAAAGTGTCAAAAAGTGCACAAGTTTGCACTTTCGCGCATAACTTACGTTCTGAATACATCCGGACATCAAAAAATTTATGTAAGCATGACTATATTATGCTTTAGTGTTTGGCTTAAGAAAAATCCATTCGTCGCGTCATTTGGATCGTTTTTCGCGCTTATGCGCATTCCGTCGTAATTAAGCGAACATCGCGTTCGTACGACCAAACGAACCAACACCCGGCATATTTTTGAGTATGTTTCATGTCCACAATGTTTAGACATCATTTTAGGGCCTTAAAGTTGGCTTTACGGGCCTTAGAAGTGTCGGAAATGGCATAAACACATAACAGGGACCAAAACTGTCATTTCTGAAAGATGTTTGCTTATACATCGAATCTAGTCCTTCCCACTTGTTGCACATGGTTTTGGGAATCTATGGGCTGGTATTTTGGGCACATGGTATTACAATACCATGGGTGCTAGTGTATGGCCAAGATTGAAGCACTTTTTCCAAGAAACGATCCTAACGGTTCGGGAAATCCTATAAATACCCCACCCCCCATGCTTCAAAATTACAAGAACTTTGATTTGAGAAACTCTAAGTTGAAACTATTGTTTCATACCTGAGATTTTTGAATCGAAGTTAGCATTCGGGGACCCTTCGTAAGTATTCTTTCGCTCTTTTATTGCTTTTCGAGTCTTTCGAGTCTGAAAGTCAAACTTTGTTTGACTTTCTACATTGACCAGTTATGGTCAATGCGAAGTTCGTTTGAACTTCGCAACGTGAGTGTAATCACGTTGGTTATAGTCCCTTGGGACTATGCCTACTGATTACCACGTTGTCTAGGGTCGTAGGGTAAGCGATCTAATAAATCGCTTATACCTTCGAACCCGACCCAGTTTGGTCGATCATTAAGATCCGACCAAATACATTAGGTGACCATAGTAGGTAGGGAATAACCCCCCGAGGTTATACCCTATGGTCGCTTCGTTTGAATAGTTGTATGATAGGTAGTTTATATGCCTTAGGTAAATTACCAGAATACCCTTTTCATGTATAATTGGTAATTAAGCTTATGTAACCTAAACTTTTGTAGATAACTGATTATACAACATAATTAAACACGTTTAGGCATATAAATACTTGTCATAGGACTAGTTAGACGTCCCGAACGCGTTTCACGCGAACGACGCGTTAAAGTAGCATAAGCTACCTTAATGGGTCGCGATGGGTCGAAAGCACTTAGGTTTGGTTTCATTGTAGTATGTAGGCCTTGTTAAACCATATCATATGAGTTCCAATACTCATTTGGTTTACCAAGCCTCATCCTATCCGATCTCCCGATTTAAGTCCGGTTTATTTATATAGTTCTAGATTGCCGACTGATTCCGTGCTCTCTCTAGCTTTGTTTGGTTGTTGTTCAAGACCTCTAAGCATTCTCAGGCGAGTACATTATTCCCCTATTTTACTGCTTTCAATTGTTTTGGGGTGACTCATATGTGCTAAATGTTTTCGATGTTATAACGATGGTTTCAAAAACGATTAAGACGATTTATACAAAACTAATAACGATTTCATAAAGTGAACAAACTTGTTGGTTGTAGTTACATAACAAATGACATTCATTAGCAATGATCAAGCCGACCAGTATTAGGTTATGGTACCATAGGATCTGACAAATCCCGTTAGTTACTACACCCGTAGTTATGTGTGGGTGTTGTGGGTAGCGACTGAATCTGTAATTGTTAATTTACTCTTTGGTAAGGGTTTATTAATGCGAGATGTTAATCTATCCTTTGGTAAGGGTTTATTAATGCGAATTATTAATCTATCCTTTGGTAAGGGTTTATTAATGCGAGTCAAGAAGGTTTGAATGTTATTAGCGAGACGACCATTTAAGTAGTTTCACGACCTAAAACGAATTTAACGATTGGGTAAACAATTGGTTTTCACACGATGTTTTAACGATTGGGTAAACGATTGGCTTCAAAGCGATATACGATTGGGTTTTGGTTATACATATTACATGATTTACATTGGGCATGAACATTACTTTGGTGGTTTGGTTTGACTAAGTGATTAAGTAACAATGCGTGTGGAATATGATACAAGCATGGTGGATACGCCGCTGGTACTTCCTATATATAAGTGTTTGTATGGTATTACATATTGTAGCGTTATTTGAATCATTTCAGTTTGAGACATAGAACATTTTATACAAGTAACATACTTTTCACAAGACAATTATTTACAAACAACTTATCTTATACAAACTCATTTTACATGGTTATTCATTTAATCATACATTATTCTCTTATTTATACATATCACTTGAACTTATTATTTTTCAAATGATTTACAAAGACAAAGCAAATTACAAGGTTCATGACTAAACATTTTCTTAAAACAGAAGTCATGAATCTTATTTTCACAAAACCTATGTACTCGCCAGCATTTCTTTGCTGACCTCGTTTTCACATATGTTTCAGGTATTGTTGAAAGATATCGATTGATAGGATGCATGCTCACATAGGACTGGACAAGGCCTTAGTGACTCAATAACAATGATAGACTATGTTTAAATTGTGTATTTAGATTTCCAGACAATGTAATTATTCAATGTTTAATAAAACGAAACACTTTTTGGTATCCATGGTTATGAAACATTAATTCTGTTGCAACACGCCCCGATGTTTCCGCCGCGATTTGTTGTTTTACGCGGTCGGGGTGTGACAGAAAGATGGTATCAGAGCCAATGGTTATAGGGAATTAGGTTATTAGTAATGCTTTGACCTAGTCTATAACCTTCTTAGGACCCTAACGCGAGTTTACTTGCGTTTAGTCATAAAACAATACCGTCACCTATCCTTAGGCGACGACCACAACCAGAACAAAAATTTCAAAACCGCTTTGAAAACTAATCGTCTGTTCTAGGATGATTGATTACAAGGTTTTGAACCCTCTATTGTAAGGTTTTGAACCCTCTGTTATATGGTTTTGGAACCCCTTTGAATTTTCAAAATCTCTTCAAGGTTTTGGGTTTTAAATAATGTGAACACGTGCAAACTGGAAGGGTGAATGCCTGTATTCTGGGTTTTCTGTCTAGGCAAGCACTTCGTATATATCTCATCAGACGCGAGACCAGTTGTGCTTACCTGGGAATTCTTGGGATGAGTGTTCACTTATAGGCGAGCATGTCTTCGCGATACATTATTTTTGACCTATTTACTTTGATTAATCACCGAGGTCGTTTGTTGCTTTGTAGTAACAAACAAATGACCACTATCCTTGCTTTCATCAGATTTGTTCCATCTCATTCTTTTCGTCTAATTCTCTCTCTCGTTTCCTTTCATGTTTCCTCTTTTAGACAATGCCTCCTCGACGCGATGCTCAAACCGATGCTCGGACTTTCACTATTGAAGAACTCGCAGCCCTGATCTCTCAGCAGGTGGCTGCTGTGCTTCCCGGGGGTTGTAACCCAAGTCCACGAGATATACAACAACGGCAATAATAACAACAACAATAACGCACAGTGTAAATACAAGGATTTTAACCAGGCTAAACCACTCAAGTTTAGTGGTTCTGAAGGAGCGACTGGGCTTCTTCAATGGTTCGAGAGCATTGAGAATACTTTCCGCCACGTGCAGTGTCCTGACAATCGCAGGGTCGAGTTTTCTTCGAGTGTGTTTCAGAAGAGGGCTCTCACATGGTGGAACGGGGTTATGAGGGATCGTGGTGCAGAAGTTGCTCTAGCACAGACGTGGGCTGAACTTAGGGCCCTTATGATGAGGGAATTCTGTCCTCGTCATGAGCAGCGAGCTTTGGAGAAGGAATTTGATGAGTTGAAGCAAGATAGTGGTGAGCACAGGGCGTATACTGATAGGTTTGAGGAGTTGAGTCTGCTTTGCCCGACAATGGTTACCCCACTCGACAAGGCTATCGAAAGGTACATTGACGGCCTACCTGACACGGTACAAGACATCCTTACTGGTAGTAGCCCTACCACACTCCGTCAGGCGATCGAGTTAGCTGCGACATTGACTGAGTCGCAGATTCGGAAGAATAAGTTACACAGAAAGGGTGACAAGGGTAAGAAGCAGGAGTCTGACAAGGAGGATAGCAAGAAAGGTCAAAACAAGAAGGATAAGGAAGTTGAGACTTCGAAGAAATCAAAGAAGCAGAAGGGTGCCCAAAATTTTGCTGTTACAGCACAGACTGCTCAGAACTTGCAAAACCCACCGGCACAACCAGCTGCAAAGAAGGCATATGCTGGTACCGCACCACATTGTGCCCGTTGCAATGGTCATCACGTTGCACAACAAGATTGCAAGAAATGCACAACGTGTGGTAGACTTGGGCATTTGGCCAATATTTGTCGTCTGGGACAAAATCAGGCTGCTCAGGTTCAAGCTCCGGTTCAAGGGAATGCTGTGAGATTCCCACTGGGTTCATGTTTCAACTGCGGAGAGATTGGTCACTTCCGCCACAACTGCCCAAGACTGGTGAATGCAAATGCTAACGCCAACCCAAATGCGAATGTCAACGTCAATGTGAATCCAGCACGTGGTCGAGTGTTTAACATCAATGAGGCACTCAATGATGAAGGAGTGAACAATTAACATTTTGTTTTTCCTCTGGTTGTTATCTTGTAACATTTAAAAACAATGCGGTTGTTATATAAATAAAAATTTGTGGTTTTATTTTCTAACTAATGCAATTGTATGAATGTTTGATCCAACCTTATGATGTCAACACAAAGACAAAACTACTCGTGTGGTTCTGTCATTTTTACGATCACTTGTGATCTCCTTAAGAACCTCAAACACTTGTTTCTTTTAAATCTAAAGTATCTTATCATCTTGCACCGTTCGAGATGCAAGAATTATCAAAACAGCTTCAAGAGTTGTCTGATAAAGGATTCATCCGTCCGAACTTTTCACCTTGGAGAAACTCCTGTTCTCCTTGTGAAAAGAAAAATGGATCTTTCCGAATGAATATCGATTAACGTAAGCCTAGTAAGCTTACCATCAAGAATCGATATCCCCCTACCTTAAATCAACGATTTTCTCCGATCAACTGCATAGCGTTTCATGCTTTTCCAAGATCGATTTGCGTTTTGGATATCATCAACTTTGTATTCTCGAAGAAGATATTTCCCAAAACGGTTTTCTGCACGAAGTATGGCCATTACGAGTTTACAGTCATGCCTTTTGGGTTGACAAATACTCCAGCCATCTTCAAGGACTTAATAAATAGAGTCTGCAAGCCTTATTTGGATCAGTTCGTCATTGATGTTAATGACACCTTGATCTATTCATATCCCGAGCCGATCACGATCAACACCTTCGTCGACATTGGAACCCCTAAAGAAGGAACAAACTTTTCGCTAAATCCTCCAAGAGGAAATTCTGGCTTAAAGAAGTTCAGTTTTTGGGGTCATGTAGTCAACAAGCAGGGTATTCATGTGGATCCATCCAAATTGCTACAATTAAGGATTGATTCCTTGTATGCTTTAAAATACCTGTGTCCAAAGATAACAAATTTAAAGGTCAAATTAAACAATTATGCGAGTATACGATTATGCGATTATGTGATATGTGTTTATGTGTTCTCCTCTATGTTCTTGTGTGGTACGATTTTCAAATCCTCATAGAATCTTTCATATCTTCATATGAGGGATTCATAGTAGGATATTCAAAAGGTACTACCTTAAATCCTTATGGGCTTCTACGTGGTAGCTAAGACCCTTGGGTTATATAGTACCATTCCATGATTCGATAAGAGACCTTTGAGTGGTCTAGAAAAAGATTGATTCACAATTTGGTTAAAAGACGACATCTAGTGATGTAGCTGGACAGACTCCGTGATAGTCTATTTAGATCATTTATTGATTTAGTCAAAAGGACTCTATGGCGGTCTACTCACACTCATCATAGGATTGTTCATTTGGTTTTACCCTACATATTATAAAATAGACTGTGTGAACTGTGCAAGGAATTGTCTAATTATGGACGCGTACATAATTGTGAGATTCAGTGCACGGTAATCACAGTAAGATTTATTATGTGTAATAACCGATAGTGACAAAAATAACGAAATGAGAACGATGTAATGGAGGTACGGTGGACGCACCAATGACGCTTTATATACTTGTATATAAGTATCCCTCTTACATTGCAATCATGATGTTATTAAAGATTACTAGAAGTTCAGAACCCTAACCAATGTTGTTCGATTTTTTTTCAACTCCATGTTTTCAAGCTCTCACAAGTTTCCTCTAAATAAATTTCGGGACGAAATTTCCTAAAGTAGGGGAGACTGTAACACCTGTGCCTTCACGGCCATCAAACAAATACCGAACCAATGAAATATTACATTTCATACTTGGGATTTGTAAAAATATGTGTATCATTAGCACATATCAATTTTTGTTCAACTCCAAACTCTAAATCGCTTTCTGGAAGGTTATATGCGCACCGATGCGTAAATATAACCAGTTTAATGCAACAAACACTCCGGAATAGTGACATAGGCTTAACATACCTTAAATAACCTTTACATAACTTAGATATAAGTTTTGAAGGCTTTGGTATGGCAAAATCAAGTTAAATCGCTTACAGGGACTAAAGTTGACAAACTGCGAAAGTATGCCAATTTGAACTGTAACAGACATTCCGGAACATGACCATAAGTTAAACATACCATAAATATCCTTTACATAGCTTAGAAATAAGCTTTGAGGTGTTCGGTGTGCTAAAATAAACTTTTGGGTCATTCAGGGACTAAAAGTGTCAAAAAGTGCACAAGTTTGCACTTTCGCGCATAACTTACGTTCTGAATACATCCGGACATCAAAAAATTTATGTAAGCATGACTATATTATGCTTTAGTGTTTGGCTTAAGAAAAATCCATTCGTCGCGTCATTTGGATCGTTTTTCGCGCTTATGCGCATTCCGTCGTAATTAAGCGAACATCGCGTTCGTACGACCAAACGAACCAACACCCGGCATATTTTTGAGTATGTTTCATGTCCACAATGTTTAGACATCATTTTAGGGCCTTAAAGTTGGCTTTACGGGCCTTAGAAGTGTCGGAAATGGCATAAACACATAACAGGGACCAAAACTGTCATTTCTGAAAGATGTTTGCTTATACATCGAATCTAGTCCTTCCCACTTGTTGCACATGGTTTTGGGAATCTATGGGCTGGTATTTTGGGCACATGGTATTACAATACCATGGGTGCTAGTGTATGGCCAAGATTGAAGCACTTTTTCCAAGAAACGATCCTAACGGTTCGGGAAATCCTATAAATACCCCACCCCCCATGCTTCAAAATTACAAGAACTTTGATTTGAGAAACTCTAAGTTGAAACTATTGTTTCATACCTGAGATTTTTGAATCGAAGTTAGCATTCGGGGACCCTTCGTAAGTATTCTTTCGCTCTTTTATTGCTTTTCGAGTCTTTCGAGTCTGAAAGTCAAACTTTGTTTGACTTTCTACATTGACCAGTTATGGTCAATGCGAAGTTCGTTTGAACTTCGCAACGTGAGTGTAATCACGTTGGTTATAGTCCCTTGGGACTATGCCTACTGATTACCACGTTGTCTAGGGTCGTAGGGTAAGCGATCTAATAAATCGCTTATACCTTCGAACCCGACCCAGTTTGGTCGATCATTAAGATCCGACCAAATACATTAGGTGACCATAGTAGGTAGGGAATAACCCCCCGAGGTTATACCCTATGGTCGCTTCGTTTGAATAGTTGTATGATAGGTAGTTTATATGCCTTAGGTAAATTACCAGAATACCCTTTTCATGTATAATTGGTAATTAAGCTTATGTAACCTAAACTTTTGTAGATAACTGATTATACAACATAATTAAACACGTTTAGGCATATAAATACTTGTCATAGGACTAGTTAGACGTCCCGAACGCGTTTCACGCGAACGACGCGTTAAAGTAGCATAAGCTACCTTAATGGGTCGCGATGGGTCGAAAGCACTTAGGTTTGGTTTCATTGTAGTATGTAGGCCTTGTTAAACCATATCATATGAGTTCCAATACTCATTTGGTTTACCAAGCCTCATCCTATCCGATCTCCCGATTTAAGTCCGGTTTATTTATATAGTTCTAGATTGCCGACTGATTCCGTGCTCTCTCTAGCTTTGTTTGGTTGTTGTTCAAGACCTCTAAGCATTCTCAGGCGAGTACATTATTCCCCTATTTTACTGCTTTCAATTGTTTTGGGGTGACTCATATGTGCTAAATGTTTTCGATGTTATAACGATGGTTTCAAAAACGATTAAGACGATTTATACAAAACTAATAACGATTTCATAAAGTGAACAAACTTGTTGGTTGTAGTTACATAACAAATGACATTCATTAGCAATGATCAAGCCGACCAGTATTAGGTTATGGTACCATAGGATCTGACAAATCCCGTTAGTTACTACACCCGTAGTTATGTGTGGGTGTTGTGGGTAGCGACTGAATCTGTAATTGTTAATTTACTCTTTGGTAAGGGTTTATTAATGCGAGATGTTAATCTATCCTTTGGTAAGGGTTTATTAATGCGAATTATTAATCTATCCTTTGGTAAGGGTTTATTAATGCGAGTCAAGAAGGTTTGAATGTTATTAGCGAGACGACCATTTAAGTAGTTTCACGACCTAAAACGAATTTAACGATTGGGTAAACAATTGGTTTTCACACGATGTTTTAACGATTGGGTAAACGATTGGCTTCAAAGCGATATACGATTGGGTTTTGGTTATACATATTACATGATTTACATTGGGCATGAACATTACTTTGGTGGTTTGGTTTGACTAAGTGATTAAGTAACAATGCGTGTGGAATATGATACAAGCATGGTGGATACGCCGCTGGTACTTCCTATATATAAGTGTTTGTATGGTATTACATATTGTAGCGTTATTTGAATCATTTCAGTTTGAGACATAGAACATTTTATACAAGTAACATACTTTTCACAAGACAATTATTTACAAACAACTTATCTTATACAAACTCATTTTACATGGTTATTCATTTAATCATACATTATTCTCTTATTTATACATATCACTTGAACTTATTATTTTTCAAATGATTTACAAAGACAAAGCAAATTACAAGGTTCATGACTAAACATTTTCTTAAAACAGAAGTCATGAATCTTATTTTCACAAAACCTATGTACTCGCCAGCATTTCTTTGCTGACCTCGTTTTCACATATGTTCCAGGTATTGTTGAAAGATATCGATTGATAGGATGCATGCTCACATAGGACTGGACAAGGCCTTAGTGACTCAATAACAATGATAGACTATGTTTAAATTGTGTATTTAGATTTCCAGACAATGTAATTATTCAATGTTTAATAAAACGAAACACTTTTTGGTATCCATGGTTATGAAACATTAATTCTGTTACAACACGCCCCGATGTTTCCGCCGCGATTTGTTGTTTTACGCGGTCGGGGTGTGACAGCTGGCATCCTTGGAGGAGGTGGTGGAAGCACCGAACCGGTAGTAGCAGAAGTCGTAGCAGATACAGTGGAGGAGCTCATGTTTGATCTTGAGGCCATTGTAAACAATGTGGCAAAAAGTTTTGAAAATAGAAAACCGATTAACGATTTCACAAAGATTTTTAGTAAAAGTAGCACCACTTGCCCCACGGTGGGCGCCAAATTGTTTTGGTCAAAAATTACAGAAGCAATTAAGTGATCAAATTAGTTAAGTGAGGTAGTGTGCTAAAAAAGTGTGTTGAAAATATGCTAGTTAAGTTGTTTGGAAAAACAGTATTCAGGATACGGCTCAAGATATTAAGTTGTATCTATGATCAAACAATGAGCAAAAAGTAAAGGGGATGACACGAGATATACGAGGAAAGCCCTTGATTAATCAAGATCACCGGCATAAAACCTCGGGAGCTGACAATCGCAGCTGCCTTTTTCTTCTTATTGCTTTGAACTTCAGGATACAGTGCAGGATATTGACCAGATCGCTAAGTGTTACAATGCTTTTGTGCGAAAGTGAAAATTGCTAGAGAACAAGTGTAAAAGTGTAGTGAGTGTTGCTGTGATGTCCTATTCGATCTGGTATACCCACCTATTTATAGTAACGAATTACAAACGAAAATTCCTATAAACATGGGATGCTCCGAATATTCCATTGTAAACGTTGTAGACCGAGTAATGCGGCTTCAACGTCTTTATTTGAACGACTTGGACCGAGTCTTCCGCGGAATGAGTCCTTGTGAACGTTGCTAGCTTCTAACCCACGTACCTGCACATAATCCGTTAGTGATCCTGAGGATACCATTCAGGATGTTACCAATATCCTGAATCAGCATCCCGGATGTGAACAAATATCATATAACCAAGATATAACCCAAGATATTTCTCAGGATATGGGCTCAGAATTTCACCCATAACACTTTTCACAAGACATTGTTTTACAAAACAACTTATCTTATACAAACTCATTTTACTTGGTTATTCATTTAACCATACATTATTCTCTTATTTATACATATCATCTGATCTTATTGCTTTTCAAATGATTTACAAGACAAAGCAAATTACAAGGTTCATGACTAAACATTTTCTTAAACATAAGTCATGGATTCTATTTTCACAAAACCTATGTATCTCACAGGCATTTTTATGCTGACGTACCTATTTTCACATGTGTTTCAGGATATGATGCATAGGATTTATCAAGATACACTTAGGCGGACTTGGGCCTTAGTGACAATAAAAGATGCAAGACTAGTTATTTATGTTATATTTCTTTGATTGTCAAGACATTTTAACTCTTTTATTCAATAAAACAATATTTCAATTTCCATGTGTTATGAAACAATGATTCTGTTACAACACTCCCCGACGTTTCCGCCACGTTTTGTTGTTTTACGTGGTCGGGGTGTGACACTATCAGAATCAGTAGAATTTATCAGAAGACAGACAGAACGACACACTAAGACTCTGAAGAATTTACAACAGTAGCCAAACAAGTCATCAAAAACCAACAAACTTTTAGCAGACTTCAAAAGATGTTTGTAGAAATGGAGAAAATCAGGTCTCAGCAGAAGGATGTTGTGGAATCAAGACTGTGAATTCAGGATCATGATGAATTCGTTGACCTTGAATGTGTACCGACACCTGTAATGTGCGGAATCCAAACACGTGTGTGAAATGAACACGAAGATGTAAATACTAATGTTTTCCTTTACTAATCTGACAAAGTTTACACTGTGAAAACAAACTGACAGAGCTTCGCATCAAAACACTTAAAGTTACATTTCGTTAGAACCAATACACCTATTTATAGACAACTAGGTTCGAACAAGAGATGATATGGGTGGCTTCATACGAAGCTGCCTTAGCTTCCAACCTTGATTTCTTCAGCTTTGTTTCATTTGATCCAGCTACATTTCGTGATTGACACAAGCGATAGACATACTGCACTCACAGACTCCCCCTTGGATATTGCTGCAGTCAATCTTGTAGCTTTTGTTTCTCACTGAGTCTTCTATTAATATTGACAAATTAAGCAACACAGACTCTCCAATCTTCTAACAGAATCCCCGTGGATCTGTTTTCAGCTTCAGCTGCTCCCCCTTTCGCTTAACTCTGTCTTCAGGCTCCCCCTTAAGTTCTGCTCTCGGGATCGTAGCCTGGAAAATCATCTGTAAAATCTCAAACATTTATAACAAATTTAACAATTTTAAGATCAGGATCAACCATCCTAGCTCTAAACATATAACAATGAATAAGCTGGAGCATTTCAAATATGTGACAACATAGGACATTGTTTGTTCACAGAAATCTGGATTTTATATATAACACTGAATGCAATTTGATTTTCTAGAATCGATGACCTGGCCCTTAAACTCACATACTCATAATCATTAACCTATTTATATCTCTCAAGACCGATTACCTAGCCCTTAAGCAACAAATATAACAATTAAAGTATCCTAGGATCGAGAACCTGGCTTTATTGCATAAATGTAACAATATGAATTTATCCAGGATTACCCGACTCCACTCCCCCTATCAGATGACTTCATATTTGACAATTTTAGAATAAAAAACCTCATGATTATCTTCCAAGTTCAACTTAATGACCTTGGGGATTTCACAATCTGATTTTGATTTTTTTTCCGGTAAAACTTCAAGTTTCAAATTAATGAACTTGTTTATTTTTAGAAACATGTTCAACATACTTAGATTTTGAAACTCAGCTTTCAGACATCGGTTGTCGAAAATAAAGTAGAAACAAAATCTTTTTGTATTTTTCTAAAACATAAAGCAATAAAGAGAGATTTACAGACAATATTTTTGTTTGAGTTTGCGTTAGAGGATCATATCAATTTATGACAAATCACTAGCACCATTGAGCTATAAACACTTTAAGTTCTAAACGATTCACTTAGATTGTCAGTATACTGATCCACTTAATTTTTCACACAATGTTCAACTGATTCGAGATACGAGATTTAGTGTCTTAGGAACTTAACTTTTAATCGCGTGTCCCACCTCAGAATATACTCTCGTATCAAAAGTCCCTTGATTCAGTCTTACAGGTGAATATACTATATTGATATCTGTACTCTGGGTTAATGCGAGACCTTGAGAGCTCAGGTATGAACTATCGTTCAATCAAAGAGATGAATGCTCGACTTTAGGTGTGTCCCACTTAGGGATCTTCTTTACAACTGCATTTGATTCATATCTTTTGATATTTTTCAATTTTTATGCAGAGGGTAAGCTTTTAAGCACGTAAAGTATTATACGAAGTCTAGGCCATTGATTCCACAATATTAGAAGACCAGGTATAATACCCCATATATCAAACAGTATAAAAACCTAGTGTCTCAGAATCAGGCAATCTCTCAAACAAGATTTCAGGGGTTACCCATATATCCGAGAGATGTTCCCCACGAGATAAGAAAGTATTGATATTTAGGTTTATATCTAGAAAACAGTCTACTCAATGTGTAAAAACCTACTGGCATATCATCAGTGAGACCGTTTATCACAGTTGACTTTCCATTTTTTTAGCGTACTGTGATTGTCTACTGATGTACTATCATTTCCTCTTTTTACACAAAAACTCTTTTTGATTTTCTATTGTTTTTGGCTTTTCAAATTTCCAAATGTTTTTGTATTTTCTGAAATTTTTTACTCCCCCTAAAATTCAAAACATTTAAAAGAAAATTTGACAAACCGATGTAGATAGCTTTGTCTCGCCATCCATTTTCTGCTTCACATGCTCTGCTTTGTAGAACGTACCCCCATGATTTACAACACACCGATTTTTAACAATGTTAAAACCATTTAATCACTTGTAAAATAATCATGTTTGTTCCGCCGTGAGGGTTTCGGCATATTCAATCGACCTATTTTTGAAATTTTTTGATTTTAGACAAAAATTTAAAAAACACAAACATTTTTTTTATTTTTCATTTTTGACAAAAATAAAAACATAGTTTTGGTTTTTAAATTTTCCAATTTTTAGGGTTTTGGAAATACTGTTTATTTATGTACAGAAAATAAACAAACTCTCTAATTCAGTTGCAGAGATCAGCATCCTCCTCTCCTCGTACCAGACTGCTCCTCTGTTCCTTTTGACATTCAATCATCTTCGAGAGCACCTGCACATTCAAATAATTCGATCATTTGAACAATGCAACCCAAGCCTGTTTAGACTCAGGTAGCTTAACATAAACCTTTCCAGGTAAAACTGGATAGTTTCGTTCATTCTTCTAAAAAAACATCTTCAATTTGATTATCACTCACAGAAGTCATTTGTTTCTTAGCCATCCAATTTGACCTTTTGAAACATTCCTTTCATAAAATTTTGACTCATTTTAAATGTTTTGATTTTGAACAACAACTTTTGGTTTCTAAAATTGGTTTGGTTTTGTTGCATCAGCAGTTGTTTTCCAACTTTGTGTTGTTCTAAATCTGAGTGTCACCGGTTTCCAAGTTTGTTGTGATTCAGTTTTTGACATTTTCGGCTTCCATGTTTGCTTTGAGTCAAACTTGGTTGACTTCTGATTCACAACATCAGACTTATTTTTCTTTTCAACATCAACAGGCTTCGGATTTGGACACTTGCAACTAAGATGTCCAATTTGACCACACTTAAAGCATGTTCTCTTGGAAACATCTTTAACCTGTTGTTGTTATTTCTTCTGAGCATAGAACTCTTCATTAGTCTGTCTTCTAAATTGGAGTTCTTTCTCTTCCTCAGAACTTGTTCCGTGAACAAAGTTCGTCTTTTTCTGATAATTTGGCTTTTCAACTCGTTTCTGATTTTGTTTCTTCTTATAACCCAACCCAGCCTTCATGTTTTTCTTCTTATAGTTAGATTTGTTATAAGACCTCTTCTTTCTTTTTCTAGCAAATTTTGAAATTTCAGACTTTTGAATATTTACTAGTTTGAACACTTTGACAACTTTATCTGCAATCACATTCTGAATCGGGAATTCAACATCTGAGAATAATTTTTCCGATCCTATCATGGTATACACCAATCCTGTTGAATCATCATTTGTATCTTTCTCAAATTTTGAATTGTTAGTATACCTTTCATGAAACTTCCCTCATTTTCATCCTGTGACTCAGACTTATCTGGTTTAATAGACTCCTCTGACAAAACACTTACAACAACCTTACCAACCACCTCTGAATCACGAAGATCATCAGATTTGGTGTAAGTCACATCAATGTTGTCGGGTAATTGGTCAACCATGTTTATAACTTTTTCCACCTTTTCGCCATCATAGAATGTATAATTATCCTCCAACGGTGGTGGAACCTGATGGTATTCTGACCCAATTTCCTTTTTGTTCCTATCGGGATCTTTACCATCCGGTGTGATGTTGAAAATACGTTCAAGAATATATGACGAAGCATCGTAACTTTGAAGTTTGTTAACACATTTTTCTTTTTCAGCCAGTTCTTGTTTGAGTTTAGCAATTTCATCAATGTAGTTATTTACAACTAATTGCTTTCCTTTAAATCTGGCTTCAAGAAAACTATTTGATTTCTGACATGTAGACAATCTATTATCCAGACTTGCGACCTTACTTTCCAAAATCTCGTAAACTTCTTTTACCGTGTGATATGACAATTTCATTTCATCATATTCTTTTTGCAAATTTTGAATAGTTTTATCTTTTGGAACACATTCATTGCAAACTTCTGAACACTTTTCTTTCAAAATTTTGTTTTCTTTTTCAAAAGCATCACAATTTTGTTTCAGCTTTTTATTTTCTTATTTCAAAAACTTTTCATTTTCAAACATATCATTACATTTATCTTTGAAAATCTTTTCAATTTTAATAAATTCTATATCTCTGGATCTTAGACTATTATCCTTTTCAGTACAAGCTCTGCACGTTTCCATGCATTTCTTGCACTGTTCATCAGTTTTATACACAGATTGATCTAATATTTCAGAAAATTCAGATTGAATGTTTACCTCAACATTAGGCATCGTGGCTTTTTCTGCCTTTTGATCTTCATCAACTTTCTGTTGTTTTCTTGTAACAACTTCCTCTGCTATCTCATCAACTTTATTCTCTTGCTGTTCTCCTGTAACAGCTTCATCAACCAGTTTCTCTTTCTTGACTTCTTTCCCTAACTTCTCACTCTCAAGCACAATCTCCTCAACCGCCTTCTTCTTCTTTTTCTCCAGGCTTGCATACATAACTTTGTAGATTTCTTCTTCAACCTTTTCTCGGTAATCTCGAATTTCTCTAAGCCCTTGATACCAAACATCCACAATTTGAATTACATCTACTAACGCTTCAAAATCAACCTCATCTGGATCAACTGTCGAATTACCTTTTGGATCAACATAACATTCATAATCAGAATCCCATATTCTTGCCCGTCTTGCTTCTTTGTAAGTATCGTACATACTGTCCAAATAACCTTGAGCTTCTATTTCCTCTCGACTCTTCTTTATCTTAGCAACCATTGCCTTGACTTCTCCATCTCCTTTGAAATGTTCACTCCAATCAAACCCTTCATCATCATGAATTATACAACTGTTATCATCTTCTTTAATATAATCATTCCAATTAAACCTTTTATCATCATAAATCGTTATCATAGCTTGTTTCTTTTCCTTAGATGATGCTTCTTCAATCTACTTACGGTTTGTTCTTGAAGGTTGTTCATCGATGCGATGATAGATTGCCTTTTTGTAGTAATCCTCATGAAAAGGATTCGCGCTATCATCAGCTTTATTATTTGAACATTTTCTTTTGAAGTGCCCTTTTTGTTTACACTTGAAGCAAATGACTTTGTTTTTATCAAAACCTATCTTCATGTCTGGGCCTTCCAAGCACTTTCTGCCAGTTATCTCCATGAACCTTTGAGCTCTCCGAATCACACTAGCCATGCACCAGCGAATGTCCATGAGCTCCATTTCTTCTGGATCAAGCTGATCGTAATCCTCCTTCATCATGTTCGGATTACCGATCTACCTGTAATTAAACCTTCATAAGATACCAGAATAGAATCTAAGAAACTCATGTGCTATTGAGCAAACACATTGTTCAAATATGGAGAATTTTTCCAGTCTTAACTTGAACCAGACTTAGATGATGTAGATGAAGAATGATATCTTGGATCATAGCTTGACGACTTTTTGTTTGATGAATCACCAGTCTTATCTGCACTGAATGCTATTCTGATCTTTGCTGATTCGTTGTTTTGTGGCATTCCTCTGCGATAGTACAGATCAACATTCTATTGATAACTAGAGCTAGACATCTTGTTTTGTTTTTGCAATTGCAAATCGTGGCCCTCTAGTTTTTCAATCAGATTTTCTAATGTCATCTCATCAAATAGCATCATTTTTCAACACAATCACATAAGTTTTCCAATCTTCCTCATGTGGCAATGCCTCGACCAGTTTATCAACCATCTCTTCTCTCTCTTTATAGATTCCAAAACGCTCTAGCTCAATTTTCAAATGACAAAACATCTCAATCATTTGTCGCACACTCTCTCCTTTCATACAGTCAAACAAATCAAACTCCTTTTTGAGTAACGAAATTTTATTTTTCTTGATATCTTTCCCACCTTCAGCTTTCAACTTTAGAGCTTCCCACATTGACTTTGAAGTTTCACCATGTTGAAGTAGAGTAAAAATATCCTCTCTTACCGCCTGTTGTAATAATGTTATCATTCTTAGCTCTTCAGGATGTTTTTCTTTCTGAGTTTTTGAATATTGTGGAACTGAAAGTAAAACATTTTGTTCATTTGCAGGTTTTTCATAACCATAAATCATCGAAACCCAACTTTCATAAGCATAACCCTTTACCCAGTTTTCAAACCGTGTACTCCACCAATGATAATCTTCAATGTTCATTAGTTTAGGTAGTCTTTGGTGATTTCCATATACATTGTCATGATTTATATTATCAATAATAGTTTTGGAAATGCTTTTAGGTGTGACAGTTGTTTGTTCAGATGTTTTGGACGTGAAAGCATTATAGAACGTGTTGTAAAACTCTTCAGCCATGATTCAGATCTTTGTATAACCTGCAAACAGACAAACACTTGATCAAATCTGAAAAACAAACATAATATATCTCCGTTCGTATGAAGCCAGACAACAAATAGATCAAACTTAGGTGTGGGTTCGAACGAGGATGTGTTCGTACGAAGGCATTAAATTTGATTCTAAAAATGTACGTTCGAACGAGGCTACAACAGTGGCTTCGTACAACAAGCAAATTAAATCAGCTTCGAACAAAACTTCAAACCAAGGTGGCTTCGTTCGAAGGTGTAGCTTTGAACCAAATACAATCAGCAAACATTTTCATTTTCGATCAGATTTTCAATCAATTGGATATGTAAATCTTTGAATTTTGTTTTGAAACTTTAGAGGATTGATTAAAACTTGTTTTTGCACGTTATATAAAAAATCCAGCTGATTTTAACCGAGAGAACACCGTAAATTTGAGTTTAAAGTTTCAAGAAAATAAGAAAGATATGAGTAGAAGAAGAAGTGTGATGTAGAAAGTAAAATTGGCTCTGAATCTGATGTAGAAGTAGAAATCTTCATGTTTTCAATCCTCGCAATCAATCACCTGCTCTGATACCACTCGTGAATTCAGGATCGTGATGAATTTGTTGACCTTGAATGCATACCGACACGTGTAATGTGTGGAATCCAAAGAAGTGTGTGTAATGAACACGAAGATGTAAATACTAATGTTTTCCTTTATTGATCTGACAAAGTTCACACCGTGAAAACAAACTGACAGAGCTTCGCATCAAAACACTTAAAGTTACATTTCATTAGAACACAAGACACCTATTTATAGACAACTAGGTTCGAACAAGAGATGATATAGGTGGCTTCGTACGAAACTACCTTAGCTTCCAACCTTGATTTCTTCAGCTTTGTTTCATTTGATCCAGCTACGTTTCGTGATTGACGCAAGCGATAGACATACTGCACTCATAAAGACAATCATCAAGTTATGACAAAGTTCTGGAGAAAATTAGCATTCTAAGGGCAAGCAACAATAGTTTAACAGATGCCCGGGAAAAGTTGGTTAAAGAATGGGCTGCACAGAAAGAACACAACAGAGCCGAGTTTGCCAGAGTGCATGACGAAGAAACAAAGAATGCTCAGCTCATGAGTGATGTTAAATCATTCATGAAAAGAATGCACAACAATGTTGCTAGATTGGCAAATGTAGACATTCGTGAGCTCAGAGCTCCCATTCCCAAAGAAGCTTCACTGTTGGAGGTTCCCAAGATTATCAGACAACAACAACCAACTGCCAAACCCTCAAGCCAAACAGGACCTTCATCAATGGGTCCCCCACCACCAGTGTCAAAGGAAGAATTATTGAAATGGCATGAATCCACACCTAAGGTTATTGCTGATTTAAATATTGTTGCCTATCAGACACAACCAAGACATACCACGTCAAGGGAAACAATCTTCAGAGAGAACCTGAACTTACAAGAAAAGAGAAAATGGGAAGATTCTACAACCTCATCTTCCAAAAGACCAAGAATAGTGCAAAAGAAAACCCTGAAGGGAACACAATCTTTGTTCAAGAAATTTACAAAGATGTCATGATGTATCCAGAACATCATCTTAGGGAGTTTTACTGGTAGGGGACAATCTTGACCCAAAGGCATTAGTATGGGTCATTCTGGGTGTTTTTACACTACTATGGGTGGCTTTGGGTGAAGTAATACAAGTTAATAGGTCAGACTAGGTCAATTTGAAACAGAGGATATTTATGACGGGTGAAGTTAGGTTGGAAATTTATAAAGAACGGGTCAGAACGGGTCATCTAGGTTTTCTGAGAACGGGACGGGTCGATCTCTTGATGACGCTGCTTCTCTTCTTTGCTATTCTCACTAGATCTAGCATCTATAATGAATTGATGATGATAAGATACATACAACAGGACAATTGTCACACCCCGATATTTACAGCTTAGCCCGGTGGGGAGTATCGTGACATTAGATTGGTATCGTCATAGTCAAACATACACAGAATAGCACATCAGAAGTCTTGGAATATAAAAATATCATTATAACCCAATTGTCTGAAAATACCAAAATGATAAATACATACGAGCTTGCAATGTTAAATCCACAGGCGGATCATTATAAAATGTACAAAATGAAGTTTAGCAGACTTTAGGGCATCCTAAGGATTTGCAAGATCCTTTATTGACACCAAGCAGCTCCCAGCCTATTTGCGTATAGTACCTGTCACCTAGTCTTTTGAAAATATGTCAGTTTACACTGGTAAATACAATTAACTGACTCATTTGAAAATGTTTACTAAAATTGGTTTAGATGCATGAGGCATGAAAATATTTTATAACTTGGGACAATTATACTCATAATCTTGTATACAAAATTATATATTTGTCATACATTTAGGACCCGGGATAGAAGCCGATACATGATTAACCGACACACCACTTATCCCTTCTCGGGAAACCCACAGAGGAGTTTATTTATATCTTATTCCCTTTTTGGGGAATATAAACCATATCGCATCTACCAGGTGTATGCCTACACCCCGTGCTTAGGTCGTGGCCATTTGCAATTAAATGAGCCGAGGATATCCAGGACACGGTCGCATTAACCCCCAATGCTTATGTTATCAAACAAAACAGATTAAAACATGTTATGTAATTTATTAATCACAATCCGATTAAATGATTCCATACCCGAACAAGTGGTAATATTTTACCGTATCCCAAGCCCGTATAAGGGAAAATAAGTTAAAAGTATTTACCTGAGCTACAACCCGATTCACAGCAAAATTTATATAACTCAGTCGTATCCAATCTAACTAAATGCAGATAGCTTTTACCAAGAGGCTCTAGTCTGGAATGATGGTAATATATAACCAATTTAGAATGCTAACAGGTCTTATTTAGGTCATAGACCTAGACCAGCTAACTTAAAGTATTAGTAACGGTATAATACTATTGATTAAGCGATGACCGGAATAGAATGTAATTTAGACCCAACAAGTATGAAGACTTGTATAATATGGGTAAACTAAATACATTCTAGATTTTGAAGAAGAAGAAAAAATGATAAGGTTTAACTCGTTTCGGTAAACTTACGTAAACTAGGTACGTAAGTCTAACCGTACGCGTATAAGTGATAACGAGTAACCGGATAAGTCATGAACAAGTTCCATATGCCAATATACTTTATACAATTTATATTATCAGTAGGATATCAACTTGTATGCCCGTTAAAGTTTTAAAATCAAACTATGCCTCATAAGGGCGTTTTGGTCATTTTACGATGTATAAAAGAAACTTGTGTACAATCTGATGTTACGACCATAATCATTCTGTAAAAATACTTTATTTATGATATAATATTAGTATGATATCAAACATATGTGTGTTTTATAGTTTAAAACAAAACTATGCTCCGTAGGGACATTTTGATAATTTCACCCATAGTTTTGAAGGCTAATTTGGGAATCTGGGTTTATAACATATACCTACTGTAAAAATATTAAAAATTATTTGTAAAATCAGTAGGTAACAAGTCTTGGTTGGTAGTTATGGTTTAAAACCATACTACGCGCCAAAACGACGTTAAAGTCGTTAAATTACGATATGTGCGATGTTTAAGGGAAACTGATGTGATAACCAGGTTTATATGATCTAAATATATTAATTAATATAACATATCAGCAATAAAAAGGTTTTGTATGAAAATTATGCTTTTAAATCATTTTAGGTGCAAAAAGGGCATTATCGTCACTTAAGGACATAATTCAAGAACGTATGCGTAAACTCAGTTTGTAAACTGAATGGACATCCCAAATTATCCTAACTATGATATTACATCAGTAGGCAATGATTTTGTTATGAAAATTTATGCTTAAAACCGATCTATGCGCCTAAAGGGCATTTTGGTCAATTTAAAGCATAAATTACGATATTTCACGCAAACTCAGTTTATAATCAGGTTCGTAACATCGATATATGTTAAACATGTTAACATATCAGTACCTAAGTTGTTTGAAAGCTTATTGGTGTCTAAAACCTTATCTTTGCTAAAAAGGGCATATTAGTCAAAGTACGGCATATTAACGGAACATGCGTAAAAACTTAGATTTCTAGTATGATCGGGTAATATAACCTTATGGGGTTATGTTACATTATATTACGATCATAACGGAAACTAAAATCAGTAGCAAACTAATCTAATTCGGTTCCTAATCGAAAGTCAATGCAGAAGTCAAACTTCGCGAATTTCGGTTGCGAACCGACCCTAAAACTGGAATTGACGAGCCGAACATGTTTACACATGTTCTAATAATTATTACCAAGTGTTTTAAATGATAAAACATATTTTAGAATACTTTTAAACTCAAATCGTAATTATTTTGAAATCTAACCCATGGACTTTTTAAAATGTAAGTGCGTTGACTCGTCAATTAACCAAGCAAACGTGATTCTTATGAGGTGCCCTTTTGAGGGATTAACACCTACCTCATTACGATCACGTAGCCATGTTCGTTGCGAACTATGGGTTGACCGTTTACGGTCTAACTAAAAGTCAAAGCGTTTATCGTAAACGCTTGACTTTTCGGCTTTTAAAAGCCAAATAAAAGAACTAGTGGCTAAGGACACTTACAAAGGGTCCTATCTTGAAAATTTGACTCAAGAAAACTCCAAGGGTGCTCCCAATTGCTCAAGAACTCCCAAGAGAAAGAGAGAAAGAAGGAAATGAATGGTGCAAGAAGTGAGGCACCTCAAAGCCTCTATTTATACTTGAAGGAGGTGTTCTTGGATCATGCCATGTGTTATGGACCTCCTAAGATCATCCCAGGTGTTAAAAACCAGCAATGATCCATGGTTTTCGAGTTATAGTGATTAGTGGTTTGTTTGGAGGCCAAGGAAGAAGAAACCTGCAGCTGCAGGTCACATTCTGTGAAAATGGACCCGTCGCCGCGCGCGACAGCAACAGGGGGTAGGCGTCGCGCAGCGCGAACCCTTATGTCAGGTTTCAAAGTTGGCAACTTTGGTCCCTGGTCTCCCAAAACCCTTATATACTTTCATTTTTGACATGTTTAACCCCTCTAAAGTATTTTAAGGTATATATATTTGTCACAAATAATCTTTGAGATGGATTATAATTATTCTCGTGAGTGAAATCGAGTATCGTTAAGCTTCGGGTTTCATGTAAAGGTCACTCAGAGGTTAACTTGAACATGTTGACATTTTTAACCCATCTTCTGGATATTTTGTCTAATTATCTCATAACGATACCGAAACCTTATGAATTTATTATCACGTATTCTCAAGAGTATAATCGAATATTACGAATCCCCGGGTTCATTAAAAGGTCACTCAGAGGTAAGAATTAACATGTTGACACGTTTAACCCCTTGGTCTTGTAAACTTTCGATTTCTTTCACAAACGGCTTCTTTAGTCTGAATTTTTACTCGTTTAAGAATATGTTCATCGTGTGTGGTCAATCAGAGGCATAAGTTTAGCATGTTGACACTTTTAGTTGTCACACCCCGACCGCGTTAAAACAACGAAACCGCAGCGGAAACGTCAGGGAGTGGAGTGGCAGAATTATTGTTTCATAACCATGGATTCAAAAGTTTCGTTTTATTTAGTTATTAACATTAAACATTGTCTCGAAACATAACAAACAATTTAAACATAGTCTATCATCGTTATTTAAGTCACTAAGGCCTCGTCCAGTCCTAAGTGAGCATACATCCTACTTGTAATCAACATCATTCGACACCACCTAAAACATATGTAAAAATAAAGTCAGCAAAGAAATGTCGGCGAGCACATAGGTTTTGTGTGAGTGTCATATTCATGGCTCGTTTATTTGTTTAAATAACTCGTACAACTTCGTTAATCGTTGTTAGAAAACCTTGTTTTGTAAACCATTTGTATTGTAAAATGAATAACCAAGTCAAAACTGATTGGTTATAGTTTATAAAACCTCGATGCCATGAATCTTAACCCAAAACATTTGTATATCGTAACACAAATCGTAAATCATTCTCGAAATAAAACTCGTATGGTTTATATCATTTAGTAAACATCGTTGTGTGTCCTTGTTTCAAAATCGTTCGTCCAAGTGAACTAAATAACGCTACGGAATGTAATATGATAAAAACACTTATATATAAGAAGTACCAGCGGCATATCTACCATGCTTTTATCACATTACACCCGTCCCGTTATCTAAACACTAACCAAAAACCCATCGTTCGTTCAATTCATTTAACTTGTTCAAATCGTTTTACTTGTTTAAATCGTTCCAATCGTTCAAATCGTTTTACATGTTTAAATCGTTCCAATCATTCAAATCATTTAATTGTTTCAATCGTTCAAAATCGTTCAATCGTTCAAACCGTTCTCGTTCAAATCGTTCTCATTTTAATTGTGAAAACTACTTTTGGTCGTCTCGCTTATAACATTCAAACCTTCGTAACTCGTCCATCATTCCACTCGTATTAACAAACCACCCAAGGGTAAGTTAACAATCATCAGGTTCAGTCGTTACCCACATAACCCCCATACATAACCATGGGTGCAGTCCAATAACGAGATTTGTCAGATCCTATGGTACCATAACCTAATACTGGTCGGTTCGGCCAAAATTAATGAATGTTATTCGTTATGTAAATACGTCCAACAAGTTCGTTCACATTATCGAAATCGTTCTTGTTTAATATAAACCATAGTATTCATTTTTGAAATCATCGTTTGAAAGCATCGAAATCGTTTAACACATTTGAATCACCCCAAAACAATTGAAAACAGTAAAATAGGGGAACTATGTAATCACATCGTAGTGCAAAGTATCCTTGATTAAATGAACTTAGCAAAGCTCGGGTAAACCAAGGAATTCAAGTAGCACCTAGTAATTGGATCGCTAGTTAATAAACCAACACCCAAATTAGAAGATCGGGTAGAATGAGATCTTGTAAACCAAATGAGTATTAGAACTCATGTGATATGGTTTAACAAAGCCTACATTCTAAATCGGAACCTATCCTAAGTGCTTACGACCCGTCATGACCCATTAAGGTAGCTTATGCTACTTAACGCGTCGTTTGCGCAAATGCGCGTTCGAGACGCCTAACTAGTCCTATGACAAGTATTACATGCCCTAACATGTTTAAATATGTTGCATAATCAGTTTAAGTGACAAAATTTAGGTTACATATGCTTAAATACCAATTATGCATGAAAAGGGCATTTTGGTCATTTTCCTAAGGCATATAAACTACCTATCATACAACTAATTAAACTAAGTGACCATAAGGTATAACCTCGGAAGTTTATTCCCTATACAACTATGGTCACAATATATGTTTGGTTGGATCCTAATGATCGACCAAACGGGTCGGGTTCAAAAGTTTAAGCGGTGGTTAAGACCGCTTATCTTACGACCCTATACAAGCACTAGGCTAAAAGTGACGAGTTAAACATGTTAAAACATGTTTAACTAAGTTAGAAAACATGTTTTGATATAAAAACAAAGTGTTCTGATTTCCGAAGATAGTTTCGTTGCAAAATACACATAAACACGTATTTTGACCGAAACTTTGACTCTTCACTTCGACTAATCGATGTGGTAATCAGTAGGTATAGTCACAAGGGACTATAACCATCGTGATTACTCTCACGTTGCAAAGTTCAAACGAACTTTGTGTTGACCATTGACTGGTCAAAGTAGAAAGTCAAACACTGTTTAACTTTCATGCTTGAAAAGCATGAAAAGCATGAAAGAAGCTTACAAAGGGTCCAAGCAATGAAGATTTGATTCAAATTGCTCAGGTATGAAGTATGAATACTCCAACTTAGAGCAGAAATTGAATCAAGTGTGAAGAACCCAAATGAGAACCCATTACTATTTATAGGAATATTGGATCAACAAGATCATTCCAAGTGTTAGGAAGGTGTAATCTTGGCCCTACATTTGTGCACATGGTATTACAATACAATGGAAGTCGAAAACTAGCTCCAGGTATTGAGAATTTTACACAAAAGACCCTGGAATTGAAGCCTGTTGCTGAAACTGAGTTGTTGAAAAATGGTCCCTATCACGTGGCGTGCCAGGGTGTCCCTAGGATGGCGCGTGGCTCGGGGGAGGTCAGTTCTAAGTTTCAAAAACTGTCAAAACAGGCCCCTGCATGCTTAAAACTTGATTTTCGGCACGTTTAAGCCCCGTTAACCCCATTTTAAGGCTCTAAAATGAAGTTAAAGTATAGGGAACTTAAAATATGCTCAAAAACATCTCGGATGTCGGTTCGTTTGGTCGTACGGTTGCGTTATTCGGTTAATTACGACGAAAACTCGAACGGACGCAAAAACGATCCAAATTACACGACGAATGGTATTTTTGCATTCCAATTACTAAAATAAAATATTTTAATGATTACAAAAATTTTTGGATGTCCGGATATGTTCAGAACGTAAGATATGCGCGAAAATGCAAACTTAGGCGATTTTTGACGCTTTTAGTCCCTGTTGATCAAATAAGTTTATTTTCGCATACCGAACCCCTCAAAGCCTATTTCTAAGCTATGTAAAGGATGTTTAGGGTATTTTTAACTTATGATCAAGTTCCTGAATGTTCTTTATCATACAAATCGGCATAGTTTCGCAGTTTGACACAAATAGTCCCTGCGATCGAATAAACTTGTTTTCGACACACCAAACAATCCAAAACTTATTTCTAAGTTATGTAAGGGTTGTTTAAGGTATTTTAAGCCTATATCACTATTCCGGAGTGTTTGTCGCGATAAACTGATTACGTTTACACATCAGTTTGCGTATAACTTTCCAGAAAGCGATTTAAAGCTTGAAATAGAACTTGAATCAAATCGTAAAATCATCAAACACAAATACACATATATTAACACCAAAACACATCATTTTATTGATAATTGACATTGTTTTACATCGTACATCGTTTAACAGAGCACAGTTGTCACATTAGTCCCTCCATATTCATAGTTTTCAATTTTTGACGAAATTAGTCCCTCATAGTCAACGTTTGACTTTATTAGGGTTTAGTACACATGTCAACACATCATTGGACACATTTTTACGAGGTGTTACATCCTCACCCCCTTAAAAAAAATCTCGACCTCGCGATTTGCTCAAAAAGATAGGAGTACTTCTGTCACGTAGTGAAAATCGGGGCCTCTACGGCATCCCACTTAACCTTAATAATAGTTATATGTTTCTGTTGGAGTTTCTTAACCTTATTGATCCTTGATCGATTCCGGTTTCTCAACAAACCATAAGTTTTCATTAATCTACACATCATCATGTGATAATGCTATTGACTTAATGGCTAGACATATCCTTATATCACAAGTGTGGAACACATTGTGGATACCATCAAGTTCCTAGGTAAGTTTTAGCTTATAGGCTACTGATCTTGACGTATTCGATTTTCTTGAATGATCTTATATATCCAGGTCTCAACTCGCCCTTTATACTGAAACGTATCACACCCTTCCATGTGGGTATTTTTAATAGAGTCTTGTTCCCTACTTGGAACTTTAAGAGATTTGCGCCTCTTGTTCGTATTGCTCTTCTGCCAATTACTGGCAGCTTTCAGACGATTACGGATTCATATTATCATATCCATCGTCTTTAGGAAAATCTCAGATCCTGATAATTGGGTTTTCTCGACTCTTGCCCAACAAACGGGCATTTGTCACTCTCTCTTTTACAAGGTCTCCAAAGGAGGAGCCTTGATGCTTATATAATAATTATGAGTTATAGGATCCTTGTCACTCTCTCTTGTACCGTGCTTTCTTTTATCAACAATAATCGGAGCTTCTGTAATAGATACAGCTCTTAATAAGATGTCAATCCTAACTCCACTTGCCTCTCAGGAGGTAAACAGGGTAGTTCTACGGAGAAGTCATCAAGGTTATCCAAATATGATAGAGATAGCTTCAATTTCCGACTTCGGTTCCACTTACAGTCACTTGTGCCATGCAAATGACACATCTGTTTTATGAATACATGGATGCCTTAAGTAGAGACGCTTACTTCGGCATTTCTATAATGGATATCTTCTTTGAATACCACTAGCTGACTTTAGTACAATATGACCATTGGAATATCTTAGTGGTTCCATGCATTAAACCTCCATACTGATCAGGCATGGAAGCAATCTATGGGACACACTAGGATACGCCAATCCTCATATAGCGCTTTTATCAAACATAGTTGGCACTCGCAGTTGATAGAAATCAATGAGATAATAATTAAAATAACATATATTGTCGTACTCTATTCGGAGAAAGAGTACTCTAGATTTTATGAATGAGGATTTTTTGACGAGAATAGAAGAAATGGTCTTTATGGTTTTCAATGGTAAGTTCTATCTTATACTTAATATCTGGAGTTATTATGGGTATAATTAGAAGTTTGCTAAGCTTATGGTCTATGAAAGACTTATTATCAGCTGAATTAAAACAGGAGACTTAGTAGAAATTATCATTGATAAATGATAAGGAATGTACCTGACGACATTATTGATATGTACTGCCTCAGGCATTCGTCAAGTAATTAAGGTGTTTCCTTTCTTAGCCTCTCTAAGCTTAGTTGTACCTTCTTTGGCAACTTTAGGGCAACTAGTACTGATGTGGCCTTTCTCGCCACAGCTAAAACAGACCGCATTCTTTATGTCCCTACATTCGTGGACTGATGACCAGTTCTTTTACAAACGCCACACTGTTTTGGCCTTTGTTCTATTCGACACTGTCTCCAGTGCCTTTTATAGCAGGTCTTGCATACAGGCTTCTTATTGGACTTTTGTTGGTTCTTATTGAGCCCGAACTTGCTCTTTTTCTTAGATTTTTGGGAGTTATACTCCTCCTTTTTCGTTTTTCCGTCAGTCTCAGTTTTGGCTAACTTATTTCTCAACTTATCCAGTGTGAGTGGCTGAGATAGATCCATAGTGGATCTATAAGAAGCAGGCTTTGAAGCTTTATCATGCTCCTTTATCTCTGGTGCTAAATCACCACTACATTATGCATTACGCTTAGATCCTGGGTTAACCGAATAGGGTACTATCCCAAATAATGAATTAAAGTCGGTGACATGCTGTCGACAGTCTAGATTTTTCATTTTGAGAGTCAGAAAATTTGATTCCACCTTTTCCATTTCATCTCGTGGACAGCAAGTTTTTCTGATAAGGTCCATAAACTGGGACCATTCCATATTGTATAGGGGTATTTTCCCTATGGAATTTATTAATGTCTTCCACCACGTAAGTGCGTCACCCTTGAATGACTGTGAGTCATACTTCACAGTGTCTTCCTTACCACAACCGATGATCTCTACAACGGTTTCCATTTCATCCAACCATCTCATGCAATCAATGGCTCCTTTTTCGCCATTGAAGTCTCTTGGCTTGCAAGAAACGAAGTACTCGTAAGTACATCCTTGGGAGGAACGAAGCTCCTCATTATACATTATATTCTTTGGCTCATTCTTCACATTCGAAGCATGAACAAAGCTCTCTTCATGAGTAGATGAATGTAATTTTAAATGGGATTTGGAGCGAGTAGCATTTGGCTCTTTGAACCTTTTCATGACCTTTTTCATGGTCTTTTCGACAGCTGCGTCAATTACAGCTTGGAGATTAACTCCCTTAATATTGATGTTTACGTTTGTAACATTATTAGCATTTGTCGTATCATTAGTATCACGACGGTCGTCTGCCTCATCCGAGTTTGCCGTACTCGAGGCTTAGTACTAAACATCAGATTAAACAATAGTTAGTCATCATCCTGACGACCTTTCATAGATTAGCCACGTCATCAATAAACCGCATAGGCTATTAAGTTTCGAACATTCCTAATGAATGTTATTTGAAAGAATATCAATTTGATTTAGCCTAGGTCACAAGAGAACCATTAACGGCATTTAAGGTTTGGACCGAGTCCATTACCCTTTTGACAGGGGATCACAATGTCACAACTGTCTTTGTTCTATAGATGATTATGAATAGCTCGAAGGCTTGCCTTAAAGGACTTCTAATATATGGCACAGAGGCCCGTCACTAAGGACATAAAACGATATGGCATAAAGCCTAGTCATGAAGGACATAAATAATCATATGGCACAAAGGCCTTGTCGTAACGGACATATAGTTATGGCACGATAGTCCTTGTCACAAGGACATTATAAGATATATGGCACATTGGCCTTGTCACGAAGGACAGTTGTATACGACACCAAAGGCCTGGTCACAAAGGGCGTTAATAAACGACACATGGCCTTGTCGTAAGGATATTAAAACATAGCGCATTGGCTTGAACATAGCGTAAGGATATTAAAACAACAAATCGCGGCGGAATTGTCGGAGAGTGTAGTAACAAAATCATTGTTTCATAACACATGGAAGTTGAAATTTTTTTATTGAATAAAAGAAGTTACAATCTCTTAAAAACAAAGAAACATAACATAATTAACTAGTCTTGCATCTTTTATTGTCACTAAGGCCCAAGTTCGCCTAAGTGTATCTTGATCAATCCTATGCATTAATTCCTGAAAACACATGTGAAAATAGGTACGTCAGCATAAAAAGGCCTGTGAGATACATAGGTTTTATTAAAATAGGATTCATGACTTATAAGTTCAAAGAAAATGTTTAACAAAAGTTAGTCATGAACCTTGTTAAATGTTTTCTTTTATAAATCATACAAACAGCGATAAGAAATCAGATGATATAAAAGAAGATGCACAGATAAATAAATGACCAAGTGAAATGAGTTTGTATAAAATATGATGTTTGTAAAACAATGTTTCATGAAGATATGATATATGTGTAAAATGTACTATGTCTAACTTGAAATGATTTAAATAACGCTACGATATGTAATATCATAAAGGCACTTATATATAGGAAGTACCAGTGGCGTATCCACCATGCTTTTATCATATTACACACGCCTCGTTACTTAAATCACTTACTCAAACAAACCACCAAAATTGTCTTGTTTAAACCAATTGTCAAATGTTTATGTGTAAACTATGTCTATTGTCAAATGTAAATCATGTAATGTGTAAACAAATGTCATGTATGACAAGTAAAAAGTGACTACTTAAATCATATGTAAAATGCACAAAACAAAGTATTTGAATAAATCAAAAGTTATGCTTTGTAAAATAATGCATGCTTTACTGATACAAACATCTGTGATGACAAACCCTTGAACGAAATTAAAGGTTTATCTAAACTATGTATATTGGATTCAGTCATTCCTTCCACCCAAACAAACCTAGGATTTCAGGAACGGGAGTTGCAATTCCTATGGTACCATTACTTACTACCAAGCGGCGTGATCAATATTAATGAATGTATTTTTGTCGCATTTAAACAAACCAAATGTCATACCAAAATGTAAGCATGTTTTATGAAAATAATGTACTAAGTAGCAAAATGAACATACCTAGCATGAATATGATGTAAAACAATGTACTATGTATACAATAAATGAACATACATAACATGAAATATGATGTAAAACAATGTGTACATGTGCTGAAATGAACATATGAAACAAGTGTGTTTAATAAATCAATGTACTAGCATGTTAATAAAACATACATAGCAAAAGCATGGATAAAATCATGTACTATATGTGTACTAATGAATATAGCAAGTATATGTTATGAAAACATGAAAAACACGAAAGTAACAAGTAGGCACATGTGTTCCACCCCAAAACAGTTTGAAAACAGTAAAAGAGGGGTCTATGTACTCACTTAATGATTCTTAGAAGTCTTGAATAACAACCAAGCAAAGCTAGAGGGATCACGGAAATCAAACGACACCTAATATAGGTAACTATGTTAATAAACCGGACCTAAATCGGAAGATCGGATAGAATGAGGTTTCGTAAACCAAATGAGTATAGGAACTCATGTAATATGGTTTAACAAAGACTACATTCTAAATCGAAACCTATCCTAAGTGCTTACGACCCATTTCGACCAGTTTAGGTAGCTTACGCTACTTTAACGCGTCGTTCGCGTAAAACGCGTTCGGACCGCCTAACTAGTCCTATGACAAGTATTATATGCCTTAACATGTCTAATAATATTACCTAATCAGTTTAGAAGTAAAAATTTAGGTTACATATGCTTAAAATGAATTTATGCGTAAAGAGGGCATTTTGGTCATTTTCCTAAGGCATATAAATTACCTATCATACAACTAACTAAATGAAGTGACCATAAGGTATAACCTCGGAAGGTTATTCCCTATATAACTATGGTCACAAAACATGTTTGGTCGGATCCTAATGATCGACCAAACGGGTCGGGTTCGAAAGTCTAAGCGGTTGTTTAGACCGCTTATCTTACGACCCTATATAAGCACTAAACCTAAAGTGACGAGTTAAACATGTTAAAATATGTTTAACGAAGTTAGAAAACAAGTTTGATATCAAAACAAAGGGTTTTGATACCCAAGAATAGTTTGGTTGCAAAATACGCATAAACGCGTATTTTGACTGAAACTATGACTCGTCACTACGCCTAATCAACGTGGTAATCAGTAGGTATAGTCACAAGGGACTATAACCATCGTGATTACGCTCACGTTGCGAAGTTCAAACGAACTTCGTGTTGACCATTGACTGGTCAAAGCAGAAAGTCAAACATTGTTTGACTTTTACGCTTAAAAACACATAAAAGCATGAAAGAAACTTACAAGAGGTCCAAGCTAGGAAGATCTTGATCTAAATACTCAGGTATGAAGCATAAAGCTTCAACTTAGAGTATAAAATCAGATCATGTGTGGGTTTGGAATGAAGTGGGGTTGGGTATTTATAGAAAATCAAGAACCGTTAGGATCGTTCATCGATAAACGAGCTTTGATCTTGTCCTTACAAGTGTGCCCATTGTTTTGAAATACCATGGGAGCCTCAAAACAAGCCCATAGACTCATTAAAACCATTTGCAAATCATGGGAACAACTGGATCAAGCTGGAAACTGATTTTTTGCAGGTCTGGGGGTCTCTCGTGCCCCTCGTAAGATTCAAAGAAGTCTTACGCGCCCCTCCTGAGCCCATGTTTGGCAGATTTGCAGTTTAGGTCCCTGAAGTTGTAAATCTTGGTTTTCGATGCATTTTTAACTCGTTTAAGCCCTGTTAACCCCATTTCAAGGCTCTAAAATGAAGTTAAAGTATAGGGAACATAAAACATGCTCAAAAATATCTTGGATGTCGGTTCGTTTGGCCGTATGGTTGCGTTGTTCGGTTAATTACGACAAAACACGAACGGACGCGAAAAACGATCCAAATTACGCGACGAATGGAATTTTATCGTGCCAATCTTAAAAAAAAAATATTTTAATGATTACATAAATTTTTGGATGTCCGGTTATATTCAGAACGTAAGATATGCGCGAAAATGCAAACTTGTGCACTTTTTGACGCTTTTAGTCCCTGTTTGACCAAAAAGTTTATTTTTTGCGCACCAAACACCTCAAAGCCTATTTCTAAGCTATGTAAAGGATATTTAGGGAATGTTTAACTTATGGTCAAGTTCCGGAATGTTCGATACCATTTGATTTGGTAGACTTTTGCAGTTTGACGTAAATAGTCCCTACGATCGAATAAACTTGATTTCGACTCACCAAACCCTCCAAAACTTATTTCTAAGTTATGTAAAGGTTATTTAAGGTATGTTAAGCCCATGTCACTATTCTGGAGTGTTTTTCGCGTTATACTGATTACGCTTACGCATCAGTTCGCGTATAACCTTCCAGAAAGCGATTTAGAGCTTGAAATAGAACAAGAATTGATATGTGCAAATGATACACATATTTGTACAAATCCCAAGTATGAAACACAATATTTCATTGATTTGGTATTTGTTTGATGGCCGTGGAGGCACAGATGTCACAAGGGAGTCATAGACTACAATTGTCATTGTTTTGAAAGACGATTCATTTTGGCACATAGGCAAATCAATTCACATCACTAATGGATGTTTATATGTATATAGTCATCATAATTTATGATATTAGTCATGATCACATTGATCATATAGACTATTATGTTTGAGTATAGCTCACTACCATAGGCGAAACATCCCTAAAGGATGTTAATGATATAATCATCGTATTAGATGATATTAGTCATGATCATATTGATCATATAGATTATGAGACTTGGACATAGTCCAACATTCCTAGACAGGGGGTCGTAGACCACAACTGTCGTTGTCTTATTGGACAACAAGTATAGCCCGTAGGCACTTCATCACTAATGGATGTTTATAATATGATCATCATATTAGATGATATTAGTCATGATCGCATTGATCATATAGACTATGAGGCTTGCACATAGTCCAACATTCTTAGACAGGGGGTCGTAGACCACAACTGTCGTTGTCTTATTGGACAACAAGTATAGCCCGTAGGCACTTCATCACTAAAGGATGTTAAATGATATGATCATCATATTAGATGATACTTACCATGATCTACTTTGATCATATAGGCTTTAAGGCCTGGACGTAATCCAATACCTTAACGGCTGGTGTGGTTTCTCAAGCCACACTACCAGGAGTGTTAACATGTTCTTGGATGTTAACAAAGATAAATTGTCTTAAGAGGGTTTTACCATCATAGCCATGTTCATAGACATATAGGCTAGGTTATACCATTAAAAGGATCTTTTGAAATTATTCAGCTGATCAATAAGGTTTGAGTAAACCGAGACGATCGTTTTGAACAAGGATGTAGGGAATACATATATAATAGATTTCAACATACTTTCCATCTATACGATAGAAAATTACTATATGTCCTTAATCAGGACTTTAGTTATCTTAAACTAGCTAGTACACGCAGGGACTTAAGAGTAATACAAGTCCACACAAGGACTAAAAAGAAAATTTAAGTCCATATAAGGACTATAAGATTTTTATAAGTCCGTATAGGGACTGTATTGAAACAATATGCCCACGAAGGGGTTATCAAGAAATATCAGGTCCATAGAGGGACTTATAATAAAGTAACATGTCCACGAAGGGACTTTAATGAAATATTATGTCCACAAAGGGTATAATGAAATATCACTTCCACGAAAGGACTTAATTTGAAGTAGCATATCCACAAAGGGATTTTTAATGAAACAACACGTCCATAAAAAGGACTATACTGTATGGCATGCCCACAAAGGGACTTTAATGGAATGATATGTCTGCGGAAGGTCTATAATGGAGTTACATATCCACAAAGGGACTATGATGAAATAATATGTCCACGAAGGGACTATATTGAACATATGTCCTCACTGGGACTTAAGTCGAAAGATACGTCCACATTGGGACTATTAATGAAACAATATGTCCTTGAATGGACTATAATGAATTATTATGTCCGCCAGGGGACTTTAATGAAATTAGATGTCTACCAAAGGATTTCAATGAAATAATATGCCCATGAAAGGACTATAATGGAGTATCATGTCCATGAAAGGACTATTTTGAGGTATGATGTCCATGGAAGGACTATATTGAACTACCAAGTCCACGAAGGGACTATTTTAAAGTAGTGTATCCACAAAGGAATTTTCAATGACAAATGCCCATACAGGGACTTAAAGGAAAATGAAATATAAATGAAAGCAGGATTTTCTAATGCCTTCCTTGCTTTATTCTGATTGTTTCTCTTCTTTGTTTACCGTACACGGTAGGGACACTATAAACCTTAGTGAATAAAGTAAGTATTCCAATCAGGATCCGTTATAGAAGTAGAATTCAAGGATTCCATGGTTAAAGAATGGTATGGATCACGGATTTGGTTTTGATGGATATAATCCAAGTCTGGGATTCCAAAACTTGGAGGTAAGAAATAGGGACCATTAGGATCCTCTGGTATTATTTTTAATACGGGAGCCTCAGGGACCACCTGGTATGGACTCCACTGGCACAGACTTCAAAATTTTTAGCCTCAGGGACCTCCAGTATGGACTCGGAAGTCCGATTATAAGTTTCAATAGGTTTGATTTTGGGAATAGGTCCTTAAAGGTCTTTCCTCCAAACCGATCGTACACTTATCCTAGCCTTGATACGAAGCTTGGCATTCCTTTGGCTTCAGACAAGAAGATTCTCCATCAACGGCTCTTTGCTTGGCGACTTATTCAAAACACATAAAAAAATCGAAAACAATGTTTACTTAATAGGGATGAGAGCATTCCTATGTTAAGACTTGTCGCAACCCCCGCCCCCTATCTTTCCCGGGAACGGGCGGCCTCGAAACCAATTTTGGTGGTATCGATGTTAATTATTTTGGCAGCGGAAGTTTCATCAGGACCGTAGTTAGGAAATGTTTTATCAGAGTAAAACCATCATATTTTATATTAATAACCACATGGGTAAAACCCAAGTTTCTTATTACAACATGTTTATAGAGATAAACCCTATATTATTGAATTTAAAACATCGTCTTTTAGGTAACTTTTATAGCCACATTTTTTCAAGCCGCCAGTGCTCTCCAGCTGGATTTCTTCTAATTGGCTTTTACATTTTGTTACATGAAACACATTTTAAAAACATTTTGTCAGTGGGAAATACTGGTGAGTGAATCCCAGTTTAATCAAGAAGAGTTTTATCCTTTAACAGTATTGAGAGCTATCACATTGTTTATTTCTACACAATTACTCATTCAGTACTGTCAATCCTAACTGGTGGGTTATATTACACATTGGCTAACTCGTCGTCCAATGGTAACGTGTTCCACATTTTGTATACAAAACCCCAACACACCGGCAGTAATTGAAGAACTACAAAGACTCAGTCACTGCTTAATCACATTGTAAAACATTTAAGGTTTTGTAAAAACAGTTTACAAAAAGGAGATTACTCACATTGCTGTCTTAGGTTTTCTGTAAGGGTTTCCTGGTGATTATCTATAATTTACACAAATGCACATATGTTAGTAAAATAACCCATTATTTACATTAGTAATACCCTCCCCGAGACGGCATTCCAACGACTACGCCAGGCAGAACCTCGACAACCGTTACGGAACCCTGGATCAATCGGGCAGCGTATCTAATACGTAACCAGGGTTATAATACTTACATCGGGGCAGAACTTCGTTAATTAGGGGGTATTATGTCACACCCCGACCGCGTAAAACAATAAACCGCAGCGGAATCATCGGGGATTGTTGTAACAGAATCATTGTTTCATAACACATGGAAATTGAAACTTTGTTTTATTGAATAAAAGAAGTTATAATGTCTTAAAAACAAAGAAGCATAACATAATTAACTAGTCTTGCATCTTTTATTGTCACTAAGGCCCAAGTTCGCCTAAGTGTATCTTGATCAATCCTATGCATCAATTCCTGAAAACACATGTGAAAATAGGTACGTCAGCATAAAAATGCCTGTGAGATACATAGGTTTTATTAAAATAGGATTCATGACTTATAAGTTTAAGGAATAATGTTTAACAAAAGCTAGTCATGAACCTTGTAAAATGTTTTCTTTTATAAATCATACAAACAGCGATAAGAAATCAGATGATATAAAAGAAAGATGCACAGATAAATAAATGACCAAGTAAAATGAGTTTGTATAAAATATGATGTTTGTAAAACAATGTTTCATGAAGATATGATATATGTGTAAAATGTAATATGTCTAACTTGAAATGATTTAAATAACGCTACGATATGTAATATCATAAAAGCACTTATATATAGGAAGTACCAACGGCGTATCCACCATGCTTTTATCATATTACACACGCCTCGTTACTTAAATCACTTACCCAAACAAACCACCAAAATTGTCTTGTTTAAACCAATTGTCAAATGTTTATGTGTAAACCATGTCTATTGTCAAATGTAAATCATGTAATGTGTAAACAAATGTCATGTATGACAAGTAAAAAGTGACTACTTAAATCATATGTAAAATGCACAAAACAAAGTATTTGAATAAATTAAAAGTTATGCTTTGTAAAATAATGCATGCCTTACTGATACAAACATCTATGCGGTAATGTTAAAATGAATACATCCAAGCCTTGCGACTGTGGCGACAAACCCTTAAACGAAGTTAAAGGTTTATCTAAACTATGTATATTGGATTAAGTCATTCCTTCCATCCAAACAAACCTAGGATTTCAGGAACGGGAGTTGTCAATTCCTATGGTACCATTACTTACTACCAAGCGGCGTAGCTAATGTTAATGAATGTATTTTTGTCCTATTTAAACAAACCAAATGTCATACCAAAATGAAAGCATGTTTTATGAAAATAATGTACTTTAATATGCTAAATGAACATACAAAGTAGAAATGTAAAACAATGTGTCCATATGCTGAGTAAACATATGCAACAGAAATGCAATGTAAAACAATGTGCTAAGTATGCAATGAATGAACATACATAACATGTGATGTAAAACAATGTACTAAGTACACAATAAATGAACATACATAGCAAAAACATGTATAAAATCATGTACTATACGTGTACTAATGAACATAGCAAGTATATGATATGAAAACATGAAGAGCACGAAAGTAACAAGTAGGCACATGTGTTTCACCCCAAAATGTTTGAAAAACAGTAAAAGAGGGGTCTATGTATTCGTTTGAGGGTGCTTAGAAGTCTTGAATAACAACCAAGCAAAGCTAGAGGGATCACGGAAATCAAACGGCACCTAATATAGGTAACTACGTTAATAAACCGGACCTAAATCGGAAGATCAGATAGAATGAGGTTTCGTAAACCAAATGAGTATAGGAACCCATGTAATATGGTTTAACAAAGCCTACATTCTAAAATGAAACCTATCCTAAGTGCTTTCGACCCATTACGACCCGTTTAGGTAGCTTACGCTTCTTTAACGCGTCGTTCGCGTAAAATGCGTTCGGACCGCCTAACTAGTCCTATGACAAGTATTATATGCCTTAACATGTCTAATAATGTTACCTAATCAGTTTAGATGTAAAAATTTAGGTTACATATGCTTAAAATGAATTTATGCGTAAAAGGGCATTTTGGTCATTTTCCTAAGGCATATAAATTACCTATCATACAACTAACTAAACGAAGTGACCACAAGGTATAACCTCGGAAGGTTATTCCCTATACAACTATGGTCACAAGGCATGTTTGGTTGGATCCTAATGATCGACCAAACGGGTCGGGTTCGAAAGTCTAAGCGGTTGTTTAGACCGCTTATCTTACGACCCTACATAAGCATTAATCTAAAAGTGACGAGCTAAACATGCTAAAACATGTTTAACGAAGTTAGAAAACAAGTTTGATATCAAAACAAAGGGTTTTGATACCCAAGAATAGTTTGGTTGCAAAATACGCATAAATACGCATTTTGACCGAAACTATGACTCGTCACTACACCTAATTAACGTGGTAATCAGTAGGTATAGTCACAAGGGACTATAACCATCGTGATTACGCTCACGTTACGAAGTTCAAACGGACTTCGTGTTGACCATTGACTGGTCAAAGCAGAAAGTCAAACACTGTTTGACTTTTACTGTGACAACCCTCAAAATTACAGGTACTGTACAAGTAATTAATTTTAATTACGTACTTAATGACTGTGCTTGATTACAACTGACAATTTAAACTGCTCTATGATTTTTATATCGTACATACACATGCATCATATTTTATACAGTCACTCCATTTATTACACACAAGCTTGAGTAATAAACTTGATGCACAAAACACAGTTAACACACTGAACGGATAACTTAGAAACATGTTGACAATGCCAACACATAGCCAAACAATAGGTTGAGGGACCTATTTGACATTCTTTGAAACTTGCTAGAAAACATCGAGAACTAAAACCGTCGTTATTTGAAAGTATAAAGTTTAGGGACTAAATTGTTATTTTGAAACTATATAAATACAAGGGTTAAAGTGCAATTACTTCAAACTATAAGTTTTGGGTTCTTTTTGTAAGTTTTGGAAACTTATTTTATAAAGAAATAAATATATAGTTTTGAAATAAAAGTTCAAGGTTCGTTTGGTCATTCTTTCAAACATAAACTCTAGGGACTAAAGTTGGCTTTCTTAAACTCATTTTAACTAAAGATCCTAACCTGGTTAACTTTCATATAAGGATTTCTTCTTTAAAGCTTAACTCAGTTAACTCTTTTAACTAAAATAGGTTAACTAAGTTAGTTCCTATATAATTAATCCTTCTTTAAACATTAACCTAGTTAGTCAAACTAACTGACTATTACAGGGACCATCTGCGCACATATTACAAACTTTAGGGACCATTTTGTGAATACTGAAACCACAGGGACCAAAACGTAAATTATAAAAATCAAATTTAAAAAGGGGGTCCTTCTGATCGGACCGGCTCTCAGTGGGTTTCGAACTCGGGACGTATCGGTTGATAAGCGAACACATAACCACTCGGCCGGGCATGCCACATCCGATTATTATCAGTATCGATTAATATATATATACTAACTTTAAACAGACCTGATGTTTTAAGATCAGATCTGCAGTCGCGGACATCAACAATAATCCACCGAAAACTCATTTGAAAATCGAATTGTTCCATTGTTTATGTGTTAGTTGATCCGAAATCATTACCCACTACTTCTCAACCACTTTTACAACCCGTTTTCCCACTAATTCGACACAACTAATTGCTTTTCGGTGATAATTGACCTTTTTATAAAAAAAATTCAAAAGCAAACAATTCCACTAATTCCGGTCGATTATGTGTCGAATTGAAGTATTATATAAACTCCCTGAACCCATACGAAACTCTCACACCTTTCAAACCACACAAAATACCCGTCTGACCGGTTCTGCAATCTCGCCGGAGCCGGAGTCGCCGGAATTTAGTCGATACGTCGTTCCAGACGTAACCGGAGCAATTTTATTCGTCTAATCGGTTAGTTCATGTTATTACAATATTCCTGTCTATTGAATTTGAATATGATCCTATTTTGAATCGAAATCGGACCTGTTGACTTTCGTTGACCGAATTGGGGAAGAAGATGAACAGTGTTCATCTTTCATTTTTTTTTATTATTTATTTTATAAAACTGTTATTCTTTTAAATATTTATATTAAATCGATTCTAATCAGTTAAAGTCCGAAATTTTTAACATGTATACTCTAATTACTGATTCATTTATTAAAAATATTATGATAGTCAAAATGTTTATAAAACTATTTTTTATAAATTAAAAATAGTTTAATCTTTACAAAATTATAATAATTCGAATTTAATGAATTAATTATTGAATTTTTTATAGTAATTATTTTACATGTTGGGCTTTACAAAAATAATGTTGTTACTCACATTTTATATAAATTTGATATTTATATAAATAAATCAGTATTTATACTTATTTATATAGTTTAATTTAATGCAATTAAATTATATAACTATATAATTTTGATCCAAAATTTTTCTTATGACAAAAGATACATTATTCTGAGTTTATATAATTTTAGAATCTGAATTTTTATTATGTTTAATTATTTAGATAATTAAACTTATATAAACTTATTTATTGTTATTATAATCATTTTAATTCTTTAAAATGATTCCAAGGCCATAATAATTATTTTAAATCAGTAATATTCAAGTTCAAATAATTAAAATTATTATTTTAATTATTCTGACTTAAATTAATTATTTTTGATAATTAGTTATATAATTATCACATTATTTCTTTTAGACAAAACACTACCGAATCCTATAGATTTAGGATCTCCGCTCATTCGATTAAACATTATTGTTGATACATATTCCATATTATTGCATGTTTAATCAATTAGAGTGACGTGGAATATTATTCCCAAGAACTCTCACATTAGCATATTTATTTGGACTTACTCGAAATCAAGGTGAGTTCATGCTCCCCCTTTTCTTTTAACTGTTTTTAGTTTTATAACTTCGGGGGTGAAGTACATGTTATTAAATGTTTACAGACAAGTGAGTTCATGTTCCCCTTTTCTCTTAACTGTTTTCAGTTTTATACTTCGGGGGTGGAATACATGTTACAAATATTACAATGTTTACAAATGATATAATAACAAGAAACACTCTTGGTGAGAACGAGTACCAAGTATGTTACAACTATTACAGACATTTTCATACACGGTATGGTTAGCTTAAGGAGGGTTAGGACGTACAGATCATGTGAGTGGGTAGGTGGAACTTAAGGCCATTAATCCTCGTTGTAGGACCGAGGGTCATGAGCGGTAGATCTATTTGGGTGTAGCGAGCCCAGCTCCTGAGTCCACAGTACGGACCATGGGGTGACTTTGAGCCCGACGCACAAATTTGCTAGGTTTGAGTCTTCCTGCATCACTTCACACATATCATTGGCTTTGCAACCCAATGGTGATCTCTTTTTTCCTTATTGCTACATACCAGGGACTTTCATACACTGTTTACAAAGGATTATACATACATCGTAACAAAGGGACATTTATACACACAAGACATATTTTAAAGGCTTATACACACAGACTTACACATGAACTCGCTCAACCTTTTGTTGATTTTTCAAACTACATGTATTTCAGGGAACTAGCAGGATCTGGCAGGGTATGCATGTGTCTAGCTGCGTTGGATAAATAGATGTCATCCAAAGTTGTGAAGTTTGAGAAGTGTAACCTATTCCTGGACGGGTTACATATCTCTAAACCTCGTCTTATTTAAAGTCTTTTTGGTGTCCTATGAAAATGTTTTAAATAATTTGTGGTTTGTAATGTCGATGTTTCTAAACAATGATATTGTGGTATTTTCTCACTATTTTTAATGGATGAACATCTCGTATTTTTATCATATAGCATTGTTGTGATTGTTGCTATGGTATTAAGAAGTCACACCAAATAAACCCACGCTTCCGCAAAAGCCAGGGTGTGACATTTACGCTTAAAAACGCATAAAAGCATGAAAGAAACTTACTAAGGGTCCAAGTTAGGAAGATTTGATCTAAGAATTCTCAGGTATGAAGTTTTGAACTTCAACTTAGATAAACTTAGATCAAGTGTGGGTTTGGAATAAAATTGGGTTGGGTATTTATAGGAAAACCACAACCGTTAGGATAGTTCCTCGATAAACGAGCTTCAATCTCAACCATCCAAGTGTGCCCATTGTTTTACAAACCTATGGGTGCCCAAAACCATCAAATGGTATTGCAAATGTTACAAAAAGGACCCTAAACTTCAAGTTAAATGCTGAAAATGGACCTACTATTGCTGAACATGATAATCTGCCCAGATGGGGTGGTGGCGTGCCACCACCACATAGCCATTAGGCTGTGGCGCGATGCCACCATGTATCAGGTCCCGAAACTTTCGAATATGACAGTTTTGGTCCCTGCAACTCATTTAGGCCTTTTTCGATTCGTTTAAACCCCGACAACCCATTTTCAAGGCTCTACAATGAAGTTTAAGTATAGGGAACATGAAACATTCTCAAAAATATCTAGGATGTCGGTTCGTTTGGTCGTACGGTTGCGTTGTTCGGTTAATTACGACGAAACACGAACGGACGCGAAAAACGATCCAAATTACGCGAGAATGGAATTTTATTATGCCAATCACTAAAATAGAATATTTTAATGATTACAAAATTTTTTGGATCTTCGGATGTAATCAGAACGTAAGATATGCGCGAAAATGCAAACTTATGCACTTTTTGATGCTTTTAGTCCCTGATTGATCAAATAAGTTTATTTTTGCGCGCCAAACACCTCAACGCCTATTTCTAAGCTATGAAAAGGATATTTAGGGCATGTTTAACTTATGATCAAGTTTCGGAATGTTTGTTACAGTACAATTCGGCATACTTTCACAGTTTATCGAAATTAGTCCATGTATGCGAATAAACTTGATTTCGACACACCAAACCTTCCAAAACTTATTTCTAAGTTATGTAAAGGTTATTTAGGGTATGTTAAGCCCATTTCACTATTACTGAGTGTTTGTCGCGTTACACTGATTACATTTACGCATCAGTTCGCGTATAACTTCCCAGAAAGCGATTTAAAGCTCGAAATCGAACACGAATTGATATGTGCAAATGATACACATATTTATACAAATCCCAAGTATGAAATAAAATATTTCATTGATTTGGTATTTGTTTGATGGTCGTGGAGGCACAGATGTCACAAATTATACCCGAAAATAACTTATACTATCAGAAATTTCGAAAGAGAAAGAGATTGTGAGCGTCGGAAACTGAAAGCACGAGCTCCCACTTTATAGGGCCTGATTTCGAGATCCTTGTGGTATGCGTAGGATTTAACCGGGCTTACGCGGCCCGCCAGGGACTACGTGTCCCGTTATAGGCTTGCCGAGTCAGCCCTAAGACCCCACACGCGTCGAACACGTGGCGTGCTCCGGTGCGTCCTCGTATCCAGGTCGTCGTGCCCCGCGTAGCCTTGTGCTATATCCGTCGCAGGCCGCGAGCGACATTAAAATTTGATTTTTATTTTATTTTTAATGTTATATCGTATTTTGGGCTCGGTTTTCGCATACGGGGTGTATTTTAATACATATGGGAATATTTTAATATATATTAGGGTGTCAGAAAAATTTAGGAGGGTTGTTATATCCTTCCCACCTTGTTTTAGAGCTCGTCCTCGAGATCTACTGGAACAAGTGTGGATATTTCCTTTGCATTTCTGATTCAAGATCCCATGTGTATTCTGGTCCTCTTTTGGAGTCTCACTTCACTTTGACCAGAACTAATCTCTTGTGCTTGAGGTTCTTAACTTTCATGTCTTTAATCTGTAGAGGCTTCTCTACGAACTTTAACTATTCATTTACCTCTATATCCTTAAGAGGTACTACTAGTGATTCATCAGCTAAGCATTTCTTGAGATTAGATACATGTAATACATCATGTATTCCTGCCATTTCCTCTGGAAGTTGTAGCCGATAGGCTACAAGTCCTATTCTTCTAATAATCTGAAAAGGTCCAACATACCTGGGACTTAGCTTTCCCCTTTTGATGAATCTTACCACTCCTTTCCAAGGAGAGACTTTTAATAACACTTTACCTCCTACCTGAAATTCCAATGGCTTACGTCTGTTATCAGCATAACTCTTTTGTCGATCACATGCTGCTTTTAGCCGTTCCTTGACTTGAATGATTTTTTCTATTGTTTCTTGTACTATCTCAGGTCCAGATAGTTGCTTTTCTCCAATTTCTGCCCAACAGACTGGCGTTCGGCACTTTCGTCCATAAAGTGCTTCGAAAGGTGCAGCATTGATACTTGTGTGATAGCTGTTATTATAAGAAAATTCTATTAATGGTAAATGATCGTCCCAATTACCTCTGAAATCAATTACACAAGCTCTAAGCATATCTTCCATTGTCTGAATTGTCCTTTCGCTTTGTCCGTCCGTTTGAGGATGATAAGCTGTGCTTAGATTCAACTTGGTTCCCATGGCTTTTTGGAAACTTGTCCAAAAATGAGAGGTAAAACGACTATCTCTGTCAGAAACAATTGATAAAGGAATTCCATGTAATGAAACTACTTCATTTACATATAATTTAGCTAACTGTTCCATACTGAAAGTTTCTTTCATTGGTAGGAAATGAGCTGACTTGGTTAGCCTGTCTACAATCACCCAGATTATATCATTACCTTTTCTTGTTTTGGGTAATTTAGTAACAAAATCCATTGTTATCAATTCCCATTTCCAAACAGGCATTTCTAACTGTTGCAGTAAACCTGAAGGTTTCTGATGTTCAGCTTTAACTTGTGAACATGTTAAACACTTTGCAACATATGCTGCTGTATCCTTTTTCATTCCTATCCACCAGAAATTCTTCCTTAAGTCCTGATACATCTTATCACTTCCAGGATGCATCGTATATTTAGACTTATGGGCTTCTTCTAATATTCGGTGGTGTAGGTTTCCTAATTTAGGTATCCATATTCTTTTCTTATGGAATCACCAAATTCCATCTGTTCCTGGTTCTAATTCTTTAATCATTCCTTTTAACTTCTCAGTATCATCCTTGATTACTGATTCTTGTGCCTTTCTAATTTGATCATTTAAATCTACTTGTAGATTTAATTTAAGAGAACGTACTCTTTTTGGCTTTTCATGATACTTTCGGCTTAAAGCATCAGCAACTACATTTGCTTTTCTTGCATGATACTGGATATCACAATCATAATCACTAAGCATCTCTATCCAGCGTCTTTGTCTCATATTCAATTCCTTTTGCCCGAAGACACAACTTAAACTCTTATGGTCTGTGAAAATGGTAAACTTACTACCATATAGGTAATGTCTCCAAATCTTAAGGGCGAAAATTATGGCTCCTAATTCTAAATCATGAGTTGAATAATTCTCTTCATCATTCTTAAGCTGTCTAGAAGCGTAAGCTATAACCTTTTGACGTTGCATTAACACACATCCATAACCTAATTTAGAAGCGTCACAATAGATTACAAAATCTTCGGTTCCTTCTGGTAACGCTAGTATGGGTGCGTTGGTTAGTCTTTGCTTAAGAATTCTAAAGGCTTCTTCTTGTTTTGGTCCCCATTCAAACTTAACAGATTTACAGGTTAGCTTAGTTAAGGGAATGACTATTCTAGAAAAATCTCGAATAAATCTTCTATAATAACCGGCCAATCCTAAGAAACTTCTAACCTCGGTTGGTGATTCAGGGGTTTTCCATTTGGTAATTGCCTCGATCTTGGTGGGATCTACATGGATTCCTTCATGATTAACTAGGTGTCCGAGAAACTGTACTTGTTCTAACCAAAACTCACACTTCGAAAACTTAGCATAAAGCTTTTCTTTTCTCAATAAACTTAGAAGTACGTGCAGATGTGCTGCATGTTCCTCTTTGCTTTTAGAATAAATAAGAATATCATCTATAAAGACAATTATTAATTTATCCAAATATGGCTTACATATTCGGTTCATCATGTCCATAAATGCAGCTGGGGCATTGGTTAAACCAAATGGCATGACAGTAAATTCATAATGGCCATACCTTGTTCTAAATGCGGTCTTAGGAATGTCCTCTTCTTGTACCTTTAATTGATGATATCCTGACCTTAAATCGATTTTAGAGAAAAATCATGCTCCTTGCAATTGATCGAACAGATCATCGATTCTTGGTAATGGATACCGATTCTTAATCGTGACTTTGTTCAATTCACGGTAGTCAATGCACATACGCATTGATCCGTTCTTCTTTTTAACGAATAAAATCGGTGATCCCCATGGTGATGAGCTTGGCTGAATAAATCCGTTCTCCAACAATTCATCTAATTGTTTCTTTAGTTCCTGTATTTCTACAAGTGCCAATCGGTAAGGTGCTTTGGCAATTGGTGCGGTTCTGGGTATCAAATGGATTCTGAATTCAACTTCTCTATCTGGAGGTTGCCCTGGTAGCTCTTATGGAAATACATGTGAAAACTGGGATACTACTGGAATATCCTTTAATTCTTTTCCTTTAGTGTTAGTGATTATGGAAATCAAATACACTAATGATCCTTTTCTTATATAACTTGTTGTTTTCATCACAAAGATGAATTTTATGGATTTAGAGAACTTATTTCCTTTAATTGTGATCTTTTCACCCCTTGGTGAATTTACTTGGATTGACTTTTGATCACATAAAATACTGGCTTTATTAGCTATTAACCAATCCATTCCTAATACAACATCAAATCCTGCCAGATTCATTGGGTAAAGGTTTGCAATAAATTCTGATTTAAAATTTCTATTCTTGCTTCCTGCAAGATTTCAAAAATCTTAATGGTTTCCCCATTTGCTATCTCCACTAAACATTCTTGTGAGAGTTTAGTTAATAGTTGATTGAGTAATTTGCAAAATGAAGTATTAATAAAACTTTGGTTTGCACCAGAGACAAATAATACTTTAGCAAAAACATCATTAACTAAAAACGTACCGGCGATCACATATGGGATCATTTTTGCTTCTTCTGTAGTCAGAACAAATGCTCTAGCATTTTTGGTGTTCTTGTTGTTTGTAGCTGGAGCTAATTTCGGATAGTTTGGCTTGATGTTGCCTTGTTCTCCGCAGTTGTAGCATATCCTGTTGTTAGGCTTTTTCCTGTAGTCTTCTTCCTTGTGTCCAGATATTTTGCAAAAGTTGCAATATATGGAGCATCTTCCAGAATGCTTCTTTTTGCAATACTTGCAATAGGGTGCAGAGGTAGAACCTACATTTTTCCCATGATTAGAATTTCCAGAGCGAAATTCTTGGGTAAGCCTTTGAGCTAGGTTCTTTCTTTCATCCTCTTCCCGTTTACGCACTAATTCATCTGTCAAGGTATTGGCTAGTTCTACAGCTTCTTCTATGGTTTGTGGTCTAGCTGCCTTGACTACATGCCTTATCTCCCCGATTAATCCCCAGATGTAACATGAGATTAATACTGGTTCAGGTGATGCAAGGGTTGGCACTATTCTAGCATATTCAAAGAATAACTTAGTGTATCCCTTACTATCCACACCAGTCATCCTTAGGTTTAAGAACTTGTTTTCTATCTGTTCTTTTTCATTAGGAGGGCAGAATTTCCTTTCTACCATGTTTTTAAACTCCTCCCATTCCATATTGTAAGTTCTATCACTTCCCCTAGACTGGAGGATAGTGTTCCACCATTCTAGTGCTGAATTCTTAAACAGATTGGAAGCAAACATTATCTTATCCTCTTCCGCACATTTACTTATTCTTAAGACTGCCTCAGTTTTTTCTATCCAACGTAGAGATGCAATGGCCCCTTCATTGCCCGAGAATTCCATTGGTTTGCAAGACCAGAATTCTTTATAAGAACAACCATAAGGCATGGTTCTTCTTCTTTTGGGAATGGGTGCTTGAAGTACGGGTCCATTGTTCACGCTGTGTTCTGGTTCAGTGGGTCGTTTACTGCTATGTTTACTTTTATTATCAGCTTCCTTAACCGTTTGAATAATATATGGCATCGCATCTATTATTCCTTGTGCCGCTGTGTGTTGGATGGCACTATTGTCCACTTGGTTTCCATTATTGTTGTTGTTTGGGTTTTCGTTAGCCGGGTTATGGTTACTCTGGTTATCGTTATTCTAGTTTTCCTGGTTTACTTCGTCTTCCATCTGAATTTTAAACATTTGCCAATTATTAATATCACCAAATAGTTAATAATTTAGGCAATAACCACACAACACACATATTGGTCAAAAGCGTCGAGCATTGCGACTTTACTTTTTTTATAGTATGCGTCTAATACACACTAAAGCTGGAATTAAAATTACAACACTACTATGCATCGTAGACCACAAAGTGGTCTATACTACAACATATATTATTATTATTATCACACACACACACACACACACATATATATATATATATATATATATATTTTCATACAAACATATTATTTTATTATTATTATTATTACCAACTCCACCATCACTTTCACTGATCTGGATTCATCTAGTAATCCATATTGCGCTCGTCGTATTTCCAGATGAGTCGCTCTCCTACCTGCCTCATCCTTTCACTACTTTCTAAGATCTCTTCTCCGAAAGTTCGGAGCTCGTGCACATTTTCTGCACTCATTGGGGGTGCAGGTGCTGGTACTGGGTCTGGGTACTGGGGCATGGGATCCTCCTGTGGGTATGGATTCTCTAAGATTTCCCTAATGTATTCATCGTTATCATAATAGGGAATTAGAGGGTCCAGACCTGGATAAGCTGCTAAGTTCGGCATGGTTTCGTCGTTTAGGTGATAGCATGGCACATAATCCCTATAATCATCGAACCATGGATCATAATCTGGGTCTAAGGGATTAGGGGCTGGTATCCTATGTATCTCCTCAAGGTTGAAATCATGCATTTGGACTTGGTTTTTGGGGTTGTTTTCTATCTCCATCGGCTGAGTGGAGAACAAAGGTAAGGGTTGTGGGGCTACTAGTTGTTCCAGGTTTGGGTCGGCAGCTGTTGTTGCTAGGATATGAAAATTGGCTAAGCTCCTATTAAGCATATCCTGTGTATGGGCATCTGACTCTCGCTTAGCGGCTGCTAGGACTCTTTGCTGTTGCAACTTTCGCATTCTTTTCCTACGCTCGAATGCTCCCTTATTGAATCATCCTCTTTTTTTCTGAGGGAATGGCTCTTCAAACTGAGCCTTAAAGACAAACATCCCTTCTTCCTGATCAGCTGAATACCCAGAGAGGGCAGGCTGGGAAGAAGTACCTTCACTCCTAGGTGAATCGGACAACTGATGATAAACGTTTGAGGGTCCTTGATCACTCATACTGTAAACTAACAAATAGTCAAATAACACATAACAATACAATACAATTACGCACGTATTTTCATAATTAATTTCCTAACAATTTGGATAATATATTGGTGTCAGCAGAACACTTTTGTGGTTGGATCAGTGGCTTAGCTCTGATACCACCTTCTGTCGCAACCCCCGCCCCCTATCTGTCCCGGGAACGGGCGACCGCGAAACCAGTTTTGGTGGTATCGATGTTAATTATTTTGGCAGCGGAAGTTTTATCAGGACCGTAGTTAGGAAATGTTTTATCAGAGTAAAACCACCATATTTTATATAATAACCACATGGGTAAAACCCAAGTTTCTTATTACAACATGTTTATAGAGATATACCCTATATTATTGAATTTAAAACATCATCTTTTAGGTAACTTTTATAGCCACATTTTTCCAAGTCGTTAGTGCTCTCCAGCTGTCTTGCTTCTAATTGGCTTTTACATTTTGTTACCTGAAACGCGTTTTAAAAACATTTTGTTAGTGGGAAATACTGGTGAGTGAATCCCAGTTTAATCAAGAAGAGTTTTATCCTTTAGCACTATTGAGAGCTATCACATTGTTTATTTCTATACAATTACTCATTCAGTACTGTCAATCTTGACTGGTGGGGTCATATTATGTCACACCCCGACCACGTAGAACATACAAAACGTGGCGGAAATGTCGGGGAGTATTGTAACAGAATTAATTGTTTCAAATCCATGGCAATTGAAGTTTCGTTTTATTGATTAAAAGTGTTACAATGTCTTAACAAACAAGAAATACAACATAATTAACTAGTCTTGCATCTTTTATTGTCACTAAAGCCCAAGTCTGCCTATGTGTATCTTGATCATCTTATGCAACAGCTCCTGAAAAACACATGTGAACATAGGTACGTCAGCATAAAAATGCCTGTGAGATACATAGGTTTTGTGAAAATAAGTTTCATGACTTATGTTTGAGAAAATGTTTAGTCATGAACCTTGTAATTTGCTTTGTCTTGTAAATCATTAGAAAAACAATGAGTTCAGATGATATGTATAAATAAGTGAATAATGTATGGTTAAATGAATAACCATATAAACTGAGTTTGTATAAGATAAGTTGCTTGTAAAACAATGTATTGTGAAAAGTATGTTATTTGTATAAAATGTTATATGTATCAAACTGAAATGATTCAAATAACGCTACGATATATGTAATACCATACAAACACTTATATATAGGAAGTACCAGCGGCGTATCCACCATGCTTGTATCATATTACACACGCATCGTTACTTAATCACTTAATCAAACCAAACCATCAAGATGTAAAATGTTCATGTCAAATGTAAATCATGTAATATGTATCCAAAATGTAAGCCTGTGATGAATAACAAATGTACTAAGTACGCGACAATAGACATACGTAGCATGTGACCTGTACTAAGTATGCAACAATAGACATACGTAGCATGTGACCTGTACTACGTATACAACAATAGACATACGTATCATGTGACCTGTACTACGTATACAACAATAGACATACGTAGCATGCGACCTGTACTACGTATACAACAATAGACATACGTAGCATGTGACCTGTACTACGTATACAACAATAGACATACGTAGCATGTGACCTGTACTACGTATACAACAATAGACATACGTAGCATGTGACCTGTACTACGTATACAACAATAGACATACGTAGCATATAATGTAATGTAAAACGATGTACTAAGTAATGCACACAATGGGCATACCTAGCATAAGATGTAATAAAATCATGTACTATAATGTACTAACGAACATAGCAGGTATATGATGTGAAAACAGGAAAGCTTGAAAGTAACAAGTAGGCACATGTGTTTCACCCCAAAACAGTTTGGAAAACAGTAAAAGAGGGGTCTATGTACTCACTTGAGATTGCTTAGTAGTCCTTGAGTAACAACCAAACAATGCTAGAGATCGCGGATATCAAACGGCACCTACTATAGGTAACTATGTTAATAAACCGGACCTAAATCGGAAGATCTGATAGAATGAGGGTTCGTAAACCAAACGAGTATAGAGACTCGTGTCATATGGTTTAACGAAGCCTACATACTAAATGAAACCTTAATCTAAGTGCTTACGACCCATTACGACCCGTTTAGGTAGCTTATGCTACTTTAACGCGTCGTTCGCGTGAAACGCGTTCGGACCGCCTAACTAGTCCTATGACAAGTGTTATATGCCTAAACATGTTACATAATCAGTTATGTGACAAAAGTTTAGGTTACATATGCTTAATTACCAATTATACATGAAAAGGGTATTCTGGTAATTTACCTAAGGCATACAAACTACCTATCATACAACTACTTAAACGATGTGACCATAAGGTATAACCTCGAAAGGTTATTCCCTACCTACTATGGTCACCTAATGTGTTTGGTCGGATCCTAATGATCGACCAAATGGGTCGGGTTCGAGGTATAAGCGATTTATTAGATCGCTTACCCTACGACCCTAGACAACGTGGTAATCAGTAGGCATAGTCCCAAGGGACTATAACCAACGTGATTACACTCACGTTGCGAAGTTCAAACGAACTTCGCATTGACCATAACTGGTCAATGTAGAAAGTCAAACAAAGTTTGACTTTCAGACTCGAAAGACTCGAAAAGCAATAAAAGAACGAAAGAATACTTACGAAGGGTCCCCGAATGCTAATTTCGATTCAAAAATCTCAGGTATGAAACAATAGTTTCAACTTAGAGTTTCTCAAATCAAAATTCTAGTGATTTAAGCAATGGGGGGTATGGGGTATTTATAGTTTTCGGTCCACCGTTAAGATCGTTTCATGGAAACCGTGCCTTAATCGTAACCGTACAAGTGTTGGAACCTTATGGTGCCTAAAAATGGTCCTTATCCTCTGACTAAGCAATTGAGAATGTGTGGGTGTGTATCAATCAGCTGCAACTTGCTGAAAACAACATTGAATCTGGTCTGATATGCGGACGCGGCCCACTTCAGGATCAGACAAACACAATGCGGGCCGCCTGGCCCTTCTGATCAGCAAACATGTTTGAAAATGACAGTTTCAGTCCCTGCACGTGTTTAAGCCCATTTCCGGCACTTCCAAGGCCCGTAAAGCCAACTTTAAGGCCCTAAAATGATGCCTAAACATTGTGGACATGAAACATGCTCAAAAATATGCCGGGTGTTGGTTCGTTTGGTCGTACGAACGCGATGTTCGCTTAATTACGACGGAATGCGCATAAGCGCGTAAAACGATCCAAATGACGCAACGAATGGATTTTTGACAAGCCAAACACTAAAGCATAATATATTCATGCTTACATAAATTTTTGGATTTCCGGATGTATTCAGAACGTAAGTTATGCGCGAAAATGCAAACTTGTGCACTTTTTGACACTTTTAGTCCCTGAATGACACAAAAATTTATTTTAGCATACCGAACACCTCAAAGCCTATTTCTAAGCTATGTGAAGGGTATTTATGGTATGTTTAACTTATGGTCATGCTCCGGAATGTCTGTTACAGTTCAAATTGGCATACTTTCGCAGTTTGTCAACTTTAGTCCCTGTAAGCGATTTAACTTGATTTTGCAATACCAAAGCCTTCAAAACTTATTTCTAAGTTATGTAAAGGTTATTTAAGGTATGTTAAGCCTATTTCACTATTCCGGAGTGTTTTTTTTATTAAACTGGTTATATTTACGCATTAGTGCGTGTATAACCTTCCAGAAAGCGATTTAGAGCTTGAAATCGGATAAGAGTTGATATGTGCAAAAGATACACATATTTATCCAAGTCCAAAGTATGAAATACAATATTTCATTGGTTTGGTATTTGTTTGATGGTTTAAATGACACAGGTGTTACAGTCTCCCCTACTTTAGGAAATTTCGTCCCGAAATTTAGTTTTAGAGGAAACTTGTGGAGACAGCTGTGACGGTTTTGCCTTCAGACAAATCCATTGAGCCCTTAAGTAAAACTCTGGGCCATGTTAGGATTCTTAGCAAAGATGTCAACCCTCAAAGTGAAGTCATTGTAGTAACAAAACATAGAGTTTTGAACTACGGACAGAAGAACATTTCTTATGAAGACTCATCATAGGAAAGTGTGTGTGTGATTGAGATCAGAATTGGGTAGTGTGAGAATAAATGACATTGGTCAAAGTCCAAGACTTCTCCCGTATCATTACTCTTGCCACTGTTGGTCTTAACACATGACAAAACTTCCTGTGGTTCCTATGCACTGAATTCCATAATTATGTAGGCCTCCATAATTACGTAGTTCCTTGCACAGTCCGCACAGTTCATTTCATAATGCGTATGGGGAAAAAATCAAACGAAAAATCTCTTGATTTAGACCACCCGAGGGCCTATTTAACTACATAAACACATGATATATTTAACTAAATTGTCGAACCAATCTATTTAACTTAGATCGACGTAGGATCTCTTTAACTAAACTACCTACGGGGAAATTTTAACTACATCGACGTAGGATGCATTTAACTAGATTGTCGGACCAATCTATTTAACTTAGATCGACGTAGGATCTCTTTAACTAAACTACCTATGGGGAAAATTTAATTACATCGACGTAGGATGCATTTAACTAGATTGTCGGACCAATCTATTTAACTTAGATCGACGTAGGATCTCTTTAACTAAACTACCTATGGGGAAAATTTAACTACATCGACGTAGGATGCATTTAACTAGATTGTCGGACCAATCTATTTAACTTAGATCGACGCAGGATCTCTTTAACTAAACTACCTACGAGGAAAATTTAACTACATCGACGTAGGATGTATTTAACTTTATCAACACATGTTGTCCTTAAACTTTGGAATAGTACTTTATAATCCAAGGGATTTAACTACAACGTAGAAGTCCATTAAGGATTTAAGATAGTACCTTTTTGAATATTCTACTACGAATCCCTCATATGAAGATAAGAAAGATTCTATGAGGATTTGGATAACGAATATCCAGAGTATACAAAAACACAAAATGCATAAACACATAGTCACATAACCACAAAATTGTTTATCTAGATCTTTAATTTGTAAGTTTTGTTTCGTTAATTACGTACATGCATTTAAAGCACACTAGGAATCCAATTCATGGATTTCATTCGGCACTTTAAACATTAACAAGAATCTAACTATGAAGATAGAAAGATCTTCCAAAAATTCGATTTCGTTTTCAAGAAAACGCAATATTCGAATTAAGGAACACAAAAATTTGAAGATACGGAAATACCCTTAGGTACCCTATTAAGAATTTATAGTGGTATATTGGGTATTCGTACAGAGTTGTAACTTGCGCCTTGTACTTCGTTTCCTTGGAAGAAACGGGTACTTTGGATTTCCGTGGAAAACGCAAGAGATAAAAAAAATGAAAGAAATTACGGGGTAGTCTGTTCTTCAAGGAATACGATTCCTTGATTGTCGGTATTGTAGGGGATACGTTGTTTATACATGCCATCATATTTGTACATTGCAATGCAAAATAAAAAGATTTATTTATAAACAACCACAACAACAACTGTTTCATGGACCTTGACAACAAAAGAAAATAATACATAAGGCTTGATTATTTCCAAACAACATTGTCTTCTAGTTGGTCCGATGCTCATCCCTGCGCTGGATTAGCATTAGCAATCTTTGGGCAATTTCTTCGGAAATGGCTCATCTCGCCACAGTTGAAGCAAGGACCTCGTGGAAGACGAGCTTGAGCAGGATTTACTTGAGGTTGGTTTGGACCAGCTTGGTTCGGAGTAAAACGACAAGCATTTGCCAGGGGACCGAGTCGCCCACATGATGCACACAAACGACACTGTAGGTGAGCTAAGTGGTGTGCATTACATTTGTCACATATCGGTGCAGTACCGGCATAAGGTTTCCTTGCAGGAGGTTGAGTTGGTTGGTTGCGGGTGTTTTGGTTGGGTTGAGCAGTAATCGCAAAATTCTGCGAAGCCTTACGTTTCTTAGAAGGTTCGGTTTTGCTTTCCTTGGTTTCCTCCTGAACATTAGCTTCTGGTTTCTTGTCGCCTTTCCGAAAAAGCTTTTTCTTTCTGATGTGGGATTCAGTTAGAGTAGCTGACAATTCAATGGCTTGTCTGACAGTAGTAGGGTTGTTGCCAGTAACAATATCCTGAACTAGGTCAGGAAGACCATCAGTATATTTCTCGATCGCCTTATCCACAGGAGTAACCATAGCAGGACACAACAGGCTCAATTCTTCAAAACGGTCAGTATAGGCTCGATGTTCCCCACTGTCTTGCTTCAAATCATCAAATTCTCTCTCCAAAGCTCGCAGTTCATGACGAGGACAGAACTCCCTCATCATAAGAGCTCTAAGCTCGGCCCAAGTCTGTGCTAGTGCAACTTCAGCACCCCGGTCTCTCATAATCCCGTTCCACCACGTAAGAGCCCTCTTCTGAAACACACTCGAAGAAAACTCGACCTTGCGATTTTCAGGACACTGAACGTGACAGAACGTATTCTCAATGCTCTCGAACCATTGAAGAAGCCCAGTTGCTCCCTCAGAACCACTAAACTTGAGCGGTTTAGCCGAGTTGAAACTCTTGAAGTTGCATGGAGCATTGTTGTTGTTGATGGCTTGCATCATTTGAGCATAAAGATTTGGGAAGGCAGCAGCCATTTGCTGCGCGATGATTTCTGCCAGTTCGGCAGTCGCTATCTGGCTTTCGCGTCGAGGAGGCATTCTAAAAGAGGAAACATGTAAGGAAACGAGTGAGAGAATTAGACGAAAAGAATGAGATGAAACAAATCTGATGAAAGCAAGGATAGTGGTCCTTTGTTTGTTACTACAAAGCAACAAACGACCTCGGTGATTAATCAAAGTAAATAGGTTAAAAATAATGTATCGCGAAGACATGCTCGCCTATAAGTGAACACTCATCCCAAGAATTCCCAGGTAAGCACAACTGGTCTCGCGTCTGATGAGATGTATACGAAGTGCTTGCCTAGACAGAAATCCCAGAATACAGGCATTCACCCTTCCAGTTTGCACGTGTTCACATTATTTAAAACCCAAAACCTTGACGAGATTTTGAAAATTCAAAGGGGTTCAAAACCATATAACAGAGGGTTCAAAACCTTACAATAGAGGGTTCAAAACCTTGTAATAAATCATCCTAGAACAGATGATTAGTTTTCAAAGCGGTTTTGAAATTTATGTTCTTATTGTGGTAGTCGCCTAAGGATAGGTGACGATATTGTTTTATGACTAAACGCAAGTAAACTCGCGTTAGGGTCCTAAGAAGGTTATAGACTAGGTCAAAGTATTACTAATAACCTAATTCCCTATAACCATGAGCTCTGATACCATCTTTTCTGTCACACCCCGACCACGTAGAACATACAAAACGTGGCGGAAATGTCGGGGAGTGTTGTAACAGAATTAATTGTTTCAAATCCATGGCAATTGAAGTTTCGTTTTATTGATTAAAAGTGTTACAATGTCTTAACAAACAAGAAATACAACATAATTAACTAGTCTTGCATCTTTTATTGTCACTAAAGCCCAAGTCTGCCTATGTGTATCTTGATCATCTTATGCAACAGCTCCTGAAAAACACATGTGAACATAGGTACGTCAGCATAAAAATGCCTGTGAGATACATAGGTTTTGTGAAAATAAGTTTCATGACTTATGTTTGAGAAAATGTTTAGTCATGAACCTTGTAATTTGCTTTGTCTTGTAAATCATTTGAAAAACAATGAGTTCAGATGATATGTATAAATAAGTGAATAATGTATGGTTAAATGAATAACCATGTAAACTGAGTTTGTATAAGATAAGTTGCTTGTAAAACAATGTATTGTGAAAAGTATGTTATTTGTATAAAATGTTATATGTATCAAACTGAAATGATTCAAATAACGCTACGATATATGTAATACCATACAAACACTTATATATAGGAAGTACCAGCGGCGTATCCACCATGCTTGTATCATATTACACACGCATCGTTACTTAATCACTTAATCAAACCAAACCATCAAGATGTAAAATGTTCATGTCAAATGTAAATCATGTAATATGTATCCAAAATGTAAGCCTGTGATGAATAACAAATGTACTAAGTACGCGACAATAGACATACGTAGCATGTGACCTGTACTAAGTATGCAACAATAGACATACGTAGCATGTGACCTGTACTACGTATACAACAATAGACATACGTATCATGTGACCTGTACTACGTATACAACAATAGACATACGTAGCATGCGACCTGTACTACGTATACAACAATAGACATACGTAGCATGTGACCTGTACTACGTATACAACAATAGACATACGTAGCATGTGACCTGTACTACGTATACAACAATAGACATACGTAGCATGTGACCTGTACTACGTATACAACAATAGACATACGTAGCATATAATGTAATGTAAAACGATGTACTAAGTAATGCACACAATGGGCATACCTAGCATAAGATGTAATAAAATCATGTACTATAATGTACTAACGAACATAGCAGGTATATGATGTGAAAACAGGAAAGCTTGAAAGTAACAAGTAGGCACATGTGTTTCACCCCAAAACAATTTGGAAAACAGTAAAAGAGGGGTCTATGTACTCACTTGAGATTGCTTAGTAGTCCTTGAGTAACAACCAAACAATGCTAGAGATCGCGGATATCAAACGGCACCTACTTTAGGTAACTATGTTAATAAACCAGACCTAAATCGGAAGATCTGATAGAATGAGGGTTCGTAAACCAAACGAGTATAGAGACTCGTGTCATATGGTTTAACGAAGCCTACATACTAAATGAAACCTTAATCTAAGTGCTTACGACCCATTACGACCCGTTTAGGTAGCTTATGCTACTTTAACGCGTCGTTCGCGTGAAACGCGTTCGGACCGCCTAACTAGTCCTATGACAAGTGTTATATGCCTAAACATGTTACATAATCAGTTATGTGACAAAAGTTTAGGTTACATATGCTTAATTACCAATTATACATGAAAAGGGTATTCTGGTAATTTACCTAAGGCATACAAACTACCTATCATACAACTACTTAAACGATGTGACCATAAGGTATAACCTCGAAAGGTTATTCCCTACCTACTATGGTCACCTAATGTGTTTGGTCGGATCCTAATGATCGACCAAATGGGTCGGGTTCGAGGTATAAGCGATTTATTAGATCGCTTACCCTACGACCCTAGACAACGTGGTAATCAGTAGGCATAGTCCCAAGGGACTATAACCAACGTGATTACACTCACGTTGCGAAGTTCAAACGAACTTCGCATTGACCATAACTGGTCAATGTAGAAAGTCAAACAAAGTTTGACTTTCAGACTCGAAAGACTCAAAAAGCAATAAAAGAACGAAAGAATACTTACGAAGGGTCCCCGAATGCTAATTTCAATTCAAAAATCTCAGGTATGAAACAATAGTTTCAACTTAGAGTTTCTCAAATCAAAATTCTAGTGATTTAAGCAATGGGGGGTATGGGGTATTTATAGTTTTCGGTCCACCGTTAAGATCGTTTCATGGAAACCGTGCCTTAATCGTAACCGTACAAGTGTTGGAACCTTATGGTGCCTAAAAATGGTCCTTATCCTCTGACTAAGCAATTGAGAATGTGTGGGTGTGTATCAATCAGCTGCAACTTGCTGAAAACAACATTGAATCTGGTCTGATATGCGGACGCGGCCCACTTCAGGATCAGACAAACACAATGCGGGCCGCCTGGCCCTTCTGGTCAGCAAACATGTTTGAAAATGACAGTTTCAGTCCCTGCACGTGTTTAAGCCCATTTCCGGCACTTCCAAGGCCCGTAAAGCCAACTTTAAGGCCCTAAAATGATGCCTAAACATTGTGGAGATGAAACATGCTCAAAAATATGCCGGGTGTTGGTTCGTTTGGTCGTACGAACGCGATGTTTTTGGATGTCCGGATGTATTCAGAACGTAAGTTATGCGCGAAAATGCAAACTTGTGCACTTTTTGACACTTTTAGTCCCTGAATGACACAAAAGTTTATTTTAGCATACCGAACACCTCAAAGCCTATTTCTAAGCTATGTGAAGGGTATTTATGGTATGTTTAACTTATGTTCATGCTCCGGAATGTCTGTTATAGTTCAAATTGGCATACTTTCGTAGTTTGTCAACTTTAGTCCCTGTAAGCGTTTTAACTTGATTTTGCAATACCAAAGCCTTCAAAACTTATTTCTAAGTTATGTAAAGGTTATTTAAGGTATGTTAAGCCTATTTCACTATTCCGGAGTGTTTGTTGCATTAAACTGGTTATATTTACGCATTAGTGCGTGTATAACCTTCCAGAAAGCGATTTAGAGCTTGAAATCGGATAAGAGTTGATATGTGCAAAAGATACACATATTTATCCAAGTCCAAAGTATGAAATACAATATTTCATTGGTTTGGTATTTGTTTGATGGTTGAAATGACACAGGTGTTACATATTACACATTGGCTAACTCGTTGTCCAATGGTAACGTGTTCCACATTTTGTATACAAAACCCCAACATACCGGCAGTAATTGAAGAACTGCAAAGACTCAATCACTGTTTAATCACATTGTAAAACATTTAAGGTTTTGTAAAAACAGTTTACAAAAAGGAGATTACTCACATTGCTGTCTTAGGTTTTCTGTAAGGGTTTCCTGGTGATTATCTATAATTTACACAAATACACATATGTTAGTAAAATAACCCATTATTTACATTAGTAATACCCTCCCCGAGATGGCATTCCAACTACTACGTCGGGTAGAACCTCGACAGCCGTTACGGAACCCTGGATCAATCGGGCAGGGTATCTAATACGTAACCGGGGTTATAATACTTACATCGGGGCAGAACTTCATTAATTAGGGGGTATTATACCCGAAAATAGCTTATACTATCAGAAATTTCGAAAGAGATTGTGAGCGTCGGAAACTGAAAGCCCGAGCTCCCACTTTATAGGGCCTGATTTCGAGAACCTCGCAGCCCGCGTAGGATTTAACTGGCGCTTACGCGGCCCGCCAGGGACTACGTGTCCCGTTATAGGCTTGCCAAGTCAGCCTTAGATCCCACACGCGTCGGACACGTGGCGTGCTCCGGTGCGTCCTCGTATCCAGGTCGTCGCAGGACGCGAGCGACATTAAAATTTGATTTTTATTTTATTTTTAATGTTATATCGTATTTTGGGCTCCGTTTTCGCATACGGGGTGTATTTTAAGACATATGGGAATATTTTAATATATATTAGGGTGTCAGAAAAAATTAGGAGGGTTGTTATAAGACTAGACTCAGAAGGTCTAAGGAATATGCTACTGTGTCATTTGAGATAAAACACTAAGGGATAGTGTTTAATTCACTCAAACGTTGGCTCTGATACCAACCTGTCACACCCCGATATATACAGCTCAGCCCGGTGGGCTCAGTGGGGAGTATCGTGACGTAAGATTGGTATCGTCATAGTCAAACATACACAGAATAACACAGCGGAAGTCTTGGAATATAAAAATATCATTACAACCCAGTTGTCTGAAAATACCAAAATGATAAATACATACGAGCTTGTAATGTTAAATCCTCAGGCGGATCATTATAAAATGTACAAAATGAAGTTTAGCGGACTTTAGGGCATCCTAAGGATTTGCAAGATCCTTTATTGACACCAAGAAGCTCCCAGCCTATTTGCGTATAGTACCTGTCACTTAGTCTTTTGAAAATACGTCAGTTTACACTGGTAAATACAATTAACTGATTCATTTGAAAATGTTTACTAAAATTGGTTTAGATGCACAAGGCATGAAAATCTTTTATAAATTGGGACAATTATACTCATAATCTTGTATACAGAATTATATGTTTGTCGTACATTTATGACCCGGGATAGAAGCCGAGACATGATTAACCGACACAACACATATCCCTTCTCGGGAAACCCACAGAGGAGTTTATTTATATCTTATTCCCTTTTTGGGGAATAGAAACCATATCGCGTCTGATAGGTGTATGCCTACACCTCGTGCTTAGGTCGTGGCCATTTGCAATTAAATGAGCCAAGGATATCCAGGACACGGTCGCATTAACCCCCAATGTTTATGTTATCAAACAAAACAGATTAAAACAGGTTATGTAATTTATTAATCACAATCCGATTAAATGATTCCATACCCGACCAAGCGGTAATATTTTACCGTATCCCAAGCCCGTATAAGGGAAAATAAGTTAAAAGTATTTACCCGAGCTACAACTCGATTCACAGCAAAATTTATATAACTCAACCGTATCCAATCTAACTAAATGCAGATAGCTTTTACCGGGAGTCTCTAGTCTGGAATGTTGGTAATAAATAACCAATTTAGAATGCTAACGGGTCTTATTTAGGTCATAGACCTAGACCAGCTAACTTAAAGTATTAATAACGGTATAATACGCTAGATTAAGCGATGACCGGAATAGAATGTAATTTAGACCCAACAAGTATGAAGACTTGTATAATATGGGTAAACTAAATACATTCTGGATTTTGAAGAAGAAAAAATGATAAGGTTTAACTCGTTTCGGTAAACTTACGTAAGTCTAACCGTACGCGTATAAGTGATAACGAGTAACCGGATAAGTCATGAACAAGTTCTGTATGCCAATATACTTTAAACAAGTTATATTATCAGTAGGATATCAACTTGTATGCCCGTTAAGGTTTTAAAATCAAACTATGCCTCATAAGGGCGTTTTGGTCATTTTATGATATATAAAAGAAACTTGTGTACAATCTGATGTTACGACCATAATCATTCTTTAAAAACACTTTATTTATGATATAATATCAGTATGATATCAAACATATGTGTGTTTTATAGTTTAAAACCAAACTATGCTCCGTAGGGGCATTTTGGTAATTTCACACATAGTTTTGAAAGGTAATTTGGGAATTTGGGTTTATAACATATACCTACTGGAAAAATATTTAAAATTATTTGTAAAATCAGTAGGTGACAAGTCTTGGTTGGTAGTTATGGTTTAAAACCATACTACGCGCCAAAACGGCGTTAAAGTCGTTAAATGACGATATGTGCGATGTTTAAGGGAAACTGATGTTATAACCAGGTTTATATGATCTAAATATGTTAATTAATATATCATATCAGTAATAAAAAGGTTTTGTATGAAAATTATGCTTTTAAATCATTTTAGGTGCAAAAAGGGCATTATCGTCACTTAAGGACATAATTCAAGAACGTATGCGTAAACTCAGTTTGTAAACTGAATGGACATCCCAAATTATCCTAACTATGATATTACATCAGTAGGCAATGAGTTTGTTATGAAAATTTATGCTTAAAACCGATCTATGTGCCTAAAGGGCATTTTGGTCAATTTAAAGCATAAATTACGATATTTCATGCAAACTCAGTTTATAATCAGGTTCGTAACATCGATATATGTTAAACATGTTAACATATAAGTACCTAAGTTGTTTGAAAGCTTATTGGTGTCTAAAACCTTATCTTTGCTAAAAAGGGCATATTAGTCAAAGTACGGCATATTAACGGAACATGCGCAAAAACTTAGATTTCTAGTATGATCGGGTAATATAACCTTATGGGGTTATGTTACATTATATTACGATCATAGCGGAACCTAAAATCAGTAGCAAACTAATCTAATTTGGTTCCTAATCGAAAGTCAACGCAGAAGTCAAACTTCGCGACTTTTGGTTGCGAACGACCCTAAAACTGGAATTGACGAGCCGAACATGTTTACACATGTTCTAATAATTATTACCAAGTTGTTTAAATGATAAAACGTATTTTAGAATACTTTTAAACTCAAATCGTAACTACTTTAAAAACTGACCCGTTGACTTTTTTAAAATGTCAATACGTTGACTTGTCAATTAACCAAGCAAACGTGATTCTTAGGAGGTGCCATTTTGAGGGATTAACACCAACCTAATTACGATCACGTAGCCATGTTCGTTGCGAACTATGGCTTGACCGTTTACAGTCTAACTAAAAGTCAAAGCGTTTATCGTAAACGCTTGACTTTTCGGCTTTTAAAAGCCAAATAAAAGAACTAGTGGCTAAGGACACTTACAAAAGGTCCTATCTTGAAAATTTGACTGAAGAAAACTCCAAGGGTGCTCCCAATTGCTCAGGAACTCCCAAGAGAAAGAGAGAAAGAAGGAAATGAATCAAGAAGTGAGGCACCTCAAAGCCTCTATTTATACTTGAAGGAGGTGTTCTTGGATCATGCCATGTGTTGTGGACCTCCTAAGATCATCCAGGTGTTAAACCAGGTGTTAAAAACCAGCAATGATCCATGGTTTTCAAGTTATAGTGATTAGTGGTTTGTTTAGAGGCCAAGGAAGAAGAAACCTTCAGCTGCAAGTCACATTCTATGAAAATGGACCCGTCGCCGGGTGCGACAGCAACAGGGGGTAGGCGTCGCGCAGCGCGAGCCCTTATGTCAGGTTTTAAAGTTGGCAACTTTGGTCCCTGGTCTCCCAAAACCTTTATATACTTTCATTTTTGACATGTTTAACCCCTCTAAAGTATTTTAAGGTATATATATTTGGCATAAATAATCTTTGAGATGGATTATAATTATTCTCGGGAGTAAAATCGAGTATCGTTAAGCTTCTAGTTTCGTGTAAAGGTCACTCAGAGGTTCACTTGAACATGTTGACGCTTTTAACCCATCTTCTTGATATTTTGTCTAATTATCTCATAACGATACCGAAACCTTATGAATTTATTATCACGTATCCTCGAGAGTATAGTCGAACATTACGAAGCCCCAGGTTCGTTAAAAGGTCACTCAGAGGTAAGAATTAACATGTTGACACGTTTAACCCCTTGGTCCTGTAAACTTTCAATTTCTTTCACAAACGGCTTCTTTCGTCTGAATTTTTACTCATTTAAGAATATGTTCATCGTGTGTGGTCAATCATAGGCATAAGTTTAGCATGTTGACACTTTTAGTCCCTCCATATTCATAGTTTTTAATTTTTGATGAAATTAGTCCCTCATAGTCAACGTTTGACTTTATTAGGGTTTAGAACACGTGTCAACACATCATTGGACACGTTTTTATGAGTTGTTACAACATTCCTCCAACAAGCAAGGTGATTCCTTCTCTTTCACATCCAACGATTTGGTTTCTTCATCCCCTGTGGTCCGATTTCTCTTGATAATGGTGGAATTTGCAGGAACAAGGTTTTTTTAGGGTTAGGGTTCGAGTTATGGTGATGATATTTTGGGGGAAATTGGATAATCGTAATACCAATTTTCTTGGCGTATCATCTTTTCAATTGTAAAGTTATGATTTCTCAAATCAACTTGATATTTAGTCGGAGCCTAGTTGTAAACACCACAATCAGTTTGATGAAAGATGATCGAGTGATCTATCTCTCATATAATATGTTTGATTCTTGGATTGGTGATGGTGGTTGTTCTATCTTATGGAGCTACCGGAAGCAAAGGTTCCGGTCACCTGCAACTGTGAATGAGTTGATTAGGTCACAGGTGGATCTGGAAGCAGATGTGGATGAAAAGATGACAAACGGAACCTGATGGGCGGTTCTTATCGTGGGTTCGAAAGGATTTGGAAACTATCGGCATCAGGTGAGTGAGTTGATAACTTGATATATGTATGTATGTTTTTTAATAATATTTGGAAACTATCGGCATCAATGACGGTTCTTGTCTGAATTTTGTTTTCTATTAATTATGTAGTGAGTTTGTGATGTAGGCTAAAGGCTTACCAGAAGCAAATTGACCTCTTAAACCTTTTTTAATCCGACCCGACCCAAAACCCGTTCTAACCCAGACCCGTTTCAACCCGAACCCGTTTTGACCCAAACCAAAACAACCCTTTTTTAATTGACCCGTTTTGACACGAACCCTTTTTGACCCATGACCCGACTCAACTCGACCCGTTTGCCAGGTCTACTTACTGGTCAGCAGAAGAAAAATTGGACATACCACTCAGTCCAATGAGTAGAGGCTGGAGGGAGGAAAGGCTTGAAAGGGGAATCAAAAGTATTCATAGAACCCATGACAATCCAGTGGAAAGAGTTCTTAAAGTGGATGCTCACTCTACACCAGATGGTTTGGGTGGAACATATGAACAAAACAGGTACACCCTCCTAAGGAAAGAGGGCAGTGAGCAGATGATAACATATGGTGACTTGGCAGATCTGTTACATCCAGTGGACATAATCACTCTGAAGAGAATTTATGATAAAGACAAAGGGAACAACATATTTGTTAAAAGAGCCCTTGACAGTATGTCAAAAGCTGGAGTCAAGTTATTTGAAAGGGCAGCTCTATCTGATTTTGATTTGAGCATTAACTTTGATCATGTTCATAAGAAGAAAGTACACATACCTCCACCAGATACATCCATCCCAGTAGAGCTTGAAAAGGAAGCAAGAGCTGGAGTGATCTTTGAACAACCAGAACTCTCTGTTGTGTTCAGAGGCATAGAACAAAAGAAAGCCCTTTTCAGAGTTGTTGATACCTGCAAGTACTCAAACCAGACTCTGAAGTACATCAAAGAATGTATGAACAAAAAGCAGGATCAACTTAAAGCCAAGGGAAAAGACAAAGAAATACTGAGGCAAGAAATAGAGATAATCATTGATGAATGGATAGCTGCAAGAGGTTGGTACAAGGATTTGTACAGGGAATGCCACAAGTTTATCTATTACAAGAAAAAGCTAAAGACTGATGACATTCACAAAAATGTTAGCATTTCTTAAAACAATTTACTTATGTTATTACTTTTGTTATCTATTGCTGAACAATGTTTTGTATTTTTGCAACTTTAATTCCATTGTTTGGAATTTCTTTTAATTATGTTCATTTGTTAAGAGGTAGTTTATTTTTCTTACAATACTTAGAGGGAAATTGTGAGGAAACTTTTATAAGTATTGAAGAAAAAAATGATCAAACTGATCATATGCTGAAGATACAGTCAAGAAGATCAATAAAAGGTGTCTACAAGATAACAAGAGAAGAAAGAAAGAAACATCTTCAACAAATATCAGAAAGTGATCAGACAAAGAGAAGACGATCAGAAAGGCCATTCTGATGAGTCTGATAATAAATCTAGTATTTATCATCAAAATCTGGTAAACTCTGATCATCAGAATTTCTGATGATCAAACTCAACAGAATTCTGGTAAGCTGGCCATTAGAATTTCTGAGGAGCCAACTTGTCTTAGAGATAAGGCCTTGACACATTTGAAAAGTAGCAAGTTGACATCCATGGATTTAATGATATGCCAAAAAGCTACTTTGTCCAGGTGTCACACCCCGATATTTACAGCTCAGCCCGGTGGGGAGTATCGTGACGTAAGATTGGTATCGTCATAGTCAAACATACACAGAATAGCACAACAGAAGTCTTGGAATATAAAATATTTATCATTACAAACCCAGTAGTCTGAAAATAACGAAATGATAGATACATACGAGCTTGTAATATTAAATCGACAGGCGGATCATTATAAAATGTACAAAATGAAGGTTAGCAGACTTTAGGGCATCCTAAGGATTTGCAAGATCCTTTATTGACACCAAGCAGCTCCCAGCCTATTTGCGTATAGTACCTGTCACTTAGTCATTTGAAAATACGTCAGTTTACACTGGTAAATATAATTAACCGACTCATTTGAAAATGTTTATAAAATTGGTTTAGATGCACATGGCACAAAAAATCTTTTATAACTTGGGACAGTTATATCTTTAATCTTGTATACAGATTTACATGCTTGTCGTACATTCAGGGCCCGGGATACAAGCCGAGACATGATTAATAGACACACCACTAATATAAACTGTAACAACCCGCACTTTCGTGCGTTGTTACTACTCGATATACTCGTTACGCCTAGCACCAGAGATTCGGATCATAATGTAACTATATCGCATATATCACTATTCGAAGGATAATCGCTTATTTTCGCAATACATTATCACTACATCACACCACAAACACTAACACTCGCGAAGACATTGAGTGAGGACCTATTCTACCCTCCTCGATGGCCGTGATGTGTCGAAACGCAGATAATTAACGCCAACAAGGGCTCTCGGGTGAGTGCTATAGCTCCAGTCGTCGTGACAATGATGACAATATGAGTGAATGGTACCCCGTCAGTCATTGTGGCACAACACACAATAACGTTCATGATGACATCAAGAAAGGACCTATACTACCCTCCTTAATGGCCGTGAAACGTCGCTAATAATCGTATACTCGAATCGAAGACCGATTGTTATATTGAAACTTTGGAATGTGGATACGTAAATACGACCCCTAGGGATATATATATATATATATATACATAAATAGTAATAATATAAATTAAATAAATAAAGCACGTACTCCAAAACTATCAAAACGATCGAAAACGGAGAAACTCATCGCGCCGGAGTGGCCATCCGAACGGATGAGCCATCCGAACGGATTGCCATCCGAACGGATGGGCCATCCGACCCAATAACCCTCCAGCTCCATTTTTGCCTATAAATAGCATGTCACGTCACTGTTCAAGTGATGTGACAGCTCCCACTCGACCAAGCACGCTTCAGGACCCTTTTCTCTCGATTCCTCACGATTTCGGTAAGATTTCAGCCTAAAACCTTGTACTTCTATGATCTACACTCAATTCTACATCGTTCTGTCTTTTGAAACTCAATTTCTAACCATGAAATCTACTGATTTGAGGTGTTTTAAGGTGATGTCACCAAGAGTTCATATGAACTTCAAGTTGTTACCTCATCCCACCATAAACGACTCAGATCTGGGTGATTTCCACGTGTTTTGACAACAAATCTCACCTAAATCTATGTATTTAACCAAGGAACTGCGCAATTTCGAGTTAACCACGAGAAACCGTCAGGAACGGCCAGATCTGATGGAACGGGGTGATTCCCGGCCGTTAGAACGGGTCGGAACTGATGGAATTTCAAGTGTTAGTGCGAAATTACACTGTCCCAGTAAAACCGCATGTTTTCCTTCCAAAAAATGCTCAAACACAGTTGGCGGAACGTTAAAACAGACATGTCATCCGAACGGACCACATGTCATCCGATCGGACCACATGTCATCCGATCGGATCACATGTCATCCGAACGGATAACATATCATCCGAACGGATGACAGCAAACAGACCAAGTCAACACGTTATCCGACCGGATGGGATTATATGACATCCGATCCATTGACTGCTATCCGACCGGATGGGATTATATGTCATCCGATCCGTTAAACTGTTATCCGACCGGATGGGTTATCCGACCGGATGGACCCTATCCGACTGGATAGCTACTATACAATGCTACTTTCCGCTTAAACCGCTCAGCGTTTAACGCAGACGTACTCCTGACCGATCCAATCAAATTGTGCCATCGCTAAACACGCGCTATGAGTATACTTGAACCCTTTTTAATCGCATTTTGGGTGTAACATGCGTTTCTAACAAATCGAACTTATCAAACGAACTATTCAATCAATCGAACTATCACTTACGAATAACTGTTATGCATAGATATACGTGATGCTAGTTGCATATGTGCTGGGGCTTATACTTGCGACGTCCCACCACGACTAGTATAGTACTATTGCGCCCGACGGAGTCTAGTTTGCCATCGCATATTAGAGCATCGAGGACTTAGTTGGTAGTATCAGCTTTGTGAGTATATATGTCGTGTGTTACGTTTATGCATGTGGAAATTCGCTACACATTTTAATCTATTAAGCCATACATATCAAACTTGTATACTTGCCAATAATTTTGTATTGACGAATATTTTAACGTATGTTGCAGGTTAGATCGCAGGCTATTTTAAATCAAGCTAGGAAGTCTAGAAACTCAACTAAAATCTAGGTTGTCGGATTTGTATTGTTCAAGAGGACAAGAGATATGTGATAACTTATGTGATTGTATTATTTGTTAGTATGGGATAACGAATGTATTAAATATTATCGCAATATAGTTGTTATGGATTCTCTTGAGCAATCTGATTCGCCTAGTGCCGTGCCCCGATGATTCCGCCATCGGTTGGGGTGTGACATAAACCCACAAGGAGTTATCCCCAACAAGTGGGTATATCTTTTTACATACGCAACTGCCAGGTGTATGCCTACACCCCATGCTTAAGTCGTGGCCATTTACAAATAAAATGAGCCGAGGATATCCAGGACACGGTCGTATTAACCCCCAAATGTTTATGTTATCAAACAATACAGATTAAAACGGGTGATGTAATTTATTAATCACAATCCGATTAAATGATTCCATACCTGACCAAACGGTAATATATTACCGTACCCCAAGCCCGTATAAGGGAAAATAAGTTAAAAGTATTTACCTGAGCTACAACTCGATTCACAGCAAAATTTATATAACTCACCCGTATCCAATCTAACTAAATGCAGATAGCTTTTACAGGGAGGCTCTAGTCTGGAATGATTGTAGTATATAACTAATTTAGAATGCTAACGGGTCTTATTTAGGTCATAGACCTAAACCGGCTAACTTAAAGTATTAGAAACGGTACGATACGCTAGATTAAGCGATGACCAGAATAGAACGTAATTTAGACCCAACAAGTATGAAGACTTGTATAATATGGGTAAACTAAGTACATTCTGGATTTTGAGATAACAATGATAAGGTTAAACCCGTTTCGGTAAACTTACGTAAACTAGTTACGTAAATCTAATTGTACGCGTATAAGTGATTACGAGTAACCGAATGAGACATATACAAGTTCCACAAGTCATTATACTTAAAACATGTTACAATATCAGTAGGATACTAACATGTATGCCCGTTAAGGTTTTAAAATTGAATTAAGCCTCATAAGGGCGTTTTGGTCATTTCCTGACTTATAAAAGGAGCTTGCAAGTAATCTGATGTTACGGTCATAAACATTCTAGAATAATATTTGATTTATGATATGATATCAGTAGGATATTAAATATATGTGTGATTTATGCATTAAAACCAAACTATGCACCGTATGGGCATTTTGGTCCTTTCACACATAATTTTAAGGACTTATTTAAGATTCTGAGTTCGTGACTTATAATTACTGTAAAAATATTCAAAATGATTTATAAAATCAGTAGGTAACAAGTCTTGGGTGCTAAGTATGGTTTAAAACCATACTATGCGCCCAATCGGCGTAAAAGTCTTAAAATGATGACATCAACGATGTTTTAGTAAATCTGATGTTATGACCAGCTTTGAATAGTTAAAATATGTTAATTGTCATAACATATCAGTAGGTAAAATGTTTGACATGATTATTATGCTTAAAAACTAATTTAAGTGCCTTAGGGGGCATTATCGTCATTTAATGATACTTATCAACGACTTGTGTATAAACTCAGAATACAATCTAACTTGACATTCCCAAATAATCCTAATTATGATATCATATCAGTAGGTATCAAGTTTCCCAATAAAATATGCTTGAAATCATTCTAGATGTGAAAAAGGGCATTTTTGTCCTTTTAAAAGCATGATTTACGACTATTTAAGCAAATTCGGTTTATGACCAGATTTATAACATCAAAATATGCTAAACATGTTAACATATCAGAATATAATTTATTTGCATGCTCATGTGTGCTAAAAACCTTATTTTTAGTGAAAAGGGCAATATGGTAAACTTTAAGCATAATAACGGAACTTGCAATAAAATCTCAAATCATTATATGATATGTAATATAACCTTAGGGAGTTATACTACATTATTTTACGATCCTAACGAAAACTTAAATCAGTAGCAAATTAGCTCTAATTCGGTTCATAAATGAAAGTCAAAGCAGAAGTCAACCTTCGCGACTTTCGGTTGCGAACCGACCCTAAAACTGGAATTGACGAGCCGAACATGTTTACACATGTTCTAATAATTATTACCAAGTTGTTTAAGTGATAAAACATGTTTTAAAACTCTTTTAAACTCAAATCGAAATTATTTTAGAATCTGACCCGTTGACTTATTAAAATGTCAATATGTTGACTCGTCAATTGACCAAGCAAACGTGATTCTTAGGAGGTGCCCTTATGAGGAATTAACACCTACCTAATTACGATCACGCAGCCATGTTCGTTGTGAACTATGGCTTGACCGTTTACGGTCTAACTAAAAGTCAAAGCGTTTATCGTAAACGCTTGACTTTTCACTTTAAAAGCCAAACAAAATAACTAGCCATGAAAGGAACACTCACAAGTGGTCCTAGAGGCTGAAGAATACTCAATGGAGGTTCCCAATTGCTCAGGACCCTCTAATATTGAGAGAGATAGAAGGAAATGAATGGTGCAAGAAGTGAGGCACCTCAAAGCCTCTATTTATACTTGAAGAAGGTGTTCTTGGATCATGCCATGTGTTATGGACCTCCTAAGATCATCACAGGTGTTAAAAACCAGCAATGATCCATGGTTTTCGAGTTATAGTGATTAGTGGTTTGTTTGGAGGCCAAGGGAGAAGAAACCTGCAGCTGCAAGTCACATTCTGTGAAAATGGACCTGTCGCCGCCGCGGCAGCAACAGGGGGTAGGCGTCGCGCAGTCCTAGCCCTTATGTCAGGTTTCAAAGTTGGCAACTTTGGTCCCTGGTCTCCCAAAACCTTTATATACTTTCATTTTTAACATGTTTAACCCCTCTAAAGTATTTTAAGGTATATATTTGGCACAAATAATCTTTGAGATGGATTATAATTATTGTCGGGAGTGAAATCGAGTATCGTTAAGGTTCGGGTTTCATGTAAAGGTCACTCAGAGGTTAATTTGAACATGTTGACGCTTTTAACCCATCTTCTTGAAATCTTTCACAATTAACACATAATGATACCGAAACCTTATGAATTTATTATCACGTATTCTCGAGAGTATAATCGAACACTACGAAGCCCCGTGTTCGTTAAAAGGTCACTCAGAGGTAAGAATTAACATGTTGACACGTTTAACCCCTTGGTCTTGTAAACTTTCGATTTCTTTCACAAACGGCTTCTTTCGTCCGAATATTTACTCGTTTAAGAATACGTTCATCGTGTGTGGTCAATCAGAGGCATAAGTTTAGCATGTTGACACTTTTAGTCCCTCCATATTCATAGTTTTCGATTTTTTGACGAAATTAGTCCCTCATAGTCAACGTTTGACTTCATTAGGGTTTTGTACACGTGTCAACACATCAACATGATTTTACGAGGTGTTACAGCAGGACAAGTGCATGAATAAACAAATGTTTATTCATGACCCAGACTCTCTATAAATAGAGATGTCAACATCGAAGGTTAAATGAGTTGAGCCAAGCATTCAATACATACACCACAAACTCCATTACCCTTATTACAGAATTCTTTGAGCATTCATTTGTAACAGTCAATAACTTTGTTTTCCAAAGTGATTAATATACTTGAAAATTCTGTAAGTTATTGTTTCTTGAAAGTTTGATTTCTAGTTCCGCACAATATTTTTATACTTGTTGAAATCTATTTGCCATACTTAGTCAAAGAACATCTTATCTGGGATCAACACTAAGCCAGGCCAAGCTCGAGCTCGGCTCGTTTACAAACCGAGACGAGCTGGCTCGTTTACAACCAAGCCAATTTCGAGCGAAGCTCTTTTCGAACTTTTTTCGAGCGTGTTTCGAGCGAGCCGCGAGCCGCAAGTTTTTTGAACACCCCTAAGTTTAGCAGCGGTTAGGGCTTAACTATTATAATCGTCCTCGTCTGAACGCTAGCTTCCAAATTGGTACGATTAGGGCTTCGACTAGGGGTTCGATTAGGGTTGTGAATGTGGGAGACGGAGAGACATGGAAATGGTGGTGGCATGTTCAGATTTGCTAGTTTGAGACAAGGGGAGAGAGACAGAGCTGCGACAGTACGGAGTGGATCAGGGTGGTGGTGGGTTATGGAGTGAGTAGTTGTGTTCTGATCTAATGTGTTGAGATCTATCGGTGGTATAGAATGGGTGGGGCTAATGGTGGTCATGGCTGGTGGTGTGTGAGGAGTGACCGAGCGTGTTCAGGTTAGTGGGGTGGGAATTGGGTGGGGGTGGTAGTTGATGGCGGTGATGGCTGGTGGTGGGTGATGGAGAAGAAATGATGGCTGGTGGTGGGTTATGAAGAAGAGAAAGATAGAGAGAAAGAGAGCATATGCAGAGAGAGGGGGGGAAGAGAGCGGAAAGAGATTGTGTGCGTGTTTTTTTATATAAATATAATATAGTTATATGTAGAATTACCAAATTATCGTTACTTTTATATGTAAAATTACCAATATACCCTTCAATGTAACAGACATTTCTAATGGAGTTAGGGTTTTGGAGTAAATTAGAGAAAAAGACGTAACATCAAGGAGTAAAATGACTATTTTTAAAAGCATTATGGCAAAACCGTTAAAACGACCAAACCATAGGGAACAAAAAGGAAGTTAACTCATTTTTTTATTTTAAAGGTAAAAAAGAAAATTAAAAAAAATAAATGCGTATATACAAATGTGTGTATGTGTATATATCATATTTATATTTATTTTTTTCGTTTTTTAGAGATAAAAATAAAATAATAAATTGTTAAATTACCAAAATCTTCCCTGTGGTTTGGGAATTGCCAAAATCGCCTATGACTTAACAATACATTTTAACTGGGTTGGTGATTTGGATGAAATGACAACAAAAATGAAACATGAGGGACCCAAATACAAAAAGTTAATTTTTATAGTGAAGTGACAAAAGTGACCTAAACATAAGGACCATTTTAACATTTTACTCTTTTTTTTTTCCAAATATTTACAGAGAAACAGTAACATTATCATATATTTTCTTTCTTCTCTCTTTACAAGCACTAAGCACTAACAATCATTTCTTATAATAGAATTAAACTCACTTATTTGTAGAGTTATCGTTGTGAATACTCTAAAAATCTTAACGTTATGTAACCATTGCCTAATACACACCAAACATATAGTGAATGCTCTAAGCATCTTAAAGTTATGTTAGCATTACACCAAACATACAAATTTGTTTTTCTATTTTATCTTGTTTTTCGTGAGAAATTGTTTTCTAAGTATTCAATTTACTCTTATCTGGATCAGATTATCCTACATATACAAAAGGAAAAGGAAGCTGTGGGAATAGTCAAAAGAAATTAGGCAGCTGCCTAGTACTTCTATATTTTTTTTAAGGTGTAATTCACAACAGACGGTTAATACACACCAAGAAAGTCGTCGGCCCGCCCCATTTCTATCCCAAGGACAATGTTGTCTTAACGTGGCCCATGCCTCGGTAGAAATGAGACATAGCTTTCCCCGAGAAAATTTCCGACCCCCTGCCACTTGACAGGAGTTGCACCCTCCACACGAATCGACCGCCTGTTGTGACAGAGCGACCCGCTGGAGTAAATACGCCGTAATAGAAAACTCAGGTTCCCTCAGGCTTGAACCGGAGTCCTTGCCATCCTTGGGTTGGGAATAACCCCAATGCATCACCTTTTGATGGAGATGGGCATCGAACCTGAGACCACTCACATGGCCCAAGTCCTTTCCACCACTCCACCAAAGGTTCATTGGATCAACACTATTTACGATTTTATCTTTAGTTTAAAATTACGATTTTGCTCCGATTTCAAAATAAAATTTTGATTTTGTCCGCAGCTCAAAATTATGGTTTCGCTCCGATTTCAAAATAAAATTATGCTTTTGCCCCCAGCTAAAAATTACGATTTTGCCTCCATTTGAAAATTATGATTTTGCCCCGGTTCTAACCCGAACTAAAAATTACGGTTTTGACCTCAGTTAAAAATACAGTTTTGCCCCAGTTCAAAATATAATTACGATTTTGCCTTCATCTCAAAATTACGATTTTGCCCTCTACTCAAAGTTACAATTTTGCTCTCAGTTCAAAAATATGATTTTGCCCCCATTTCAAAATTTATGATTTTGCCCTCATTTCAAAATATTAATGATTTTACCTTGAGTTCAAAATTACGTTTTTGCCCCCAGTTCAAAATAAAATTATGCTTTTGCCCACATCTCAAAATTACGATTTTGCTCCTGGTTCAAAATTATGAATTTGCCCTAGCTTAAAATTACGAATTTTCCCCCAATTCAAAATAAAATTATGGTTTTGCCCCCAACTTAAAATTACGAATTTGCCCTCAATTTTAATCTATGATTTTGCTCCCCCATTTAAAAAATTACGATGTTGCTCCCAGTTAAAAATTGTAATGTTGCCATCGTTTTAGTTTTTTTTTTTTTTTTTATTTTACAAAACTATAGTAGTGTTTTAAGTTACTTGGTTGACTCGATGTAACTTTTTGTGTCAAACAGCTGTCTAGCACTCTGACAAATTATTATTTTGCTCCTAGCTCAAAATTACAGGCTTGCCATCATTTTAGTATTTTTAGCAGAACAATGGTAGTGTTTTGGTTTAATTGGTTGACTCGATGTATTTTTTTTAAAGATCGTGTTATAAGTAGTATGCACAAGTAACCAAAATACATGTGTACATGTTATGAAACTAAGAAATATTCGCGTGGGCGACCCTGGAAGTGGGCGGGGAGTACAACCGGCTAGGGCCCAATATGTTGAAGGGCACGTTTTTTTATGAAAAAAACCCGATATGTATCTGTAAAATATCTTTTTAATAGGGTATACCCATACAAACACCAACATAGGCCCATTTACAAAATTATTCTTACGGTTTAGATTAGTTATTAGCCAATTGACATTAGGTTTAGATCTTTAGTGAGCCTAATACCCAATTTCGTTAAGACCTAAGGACACTTTTTTTCGAGCTCGAAAAAGGTACATGAATTCTCAGGGCGGCCCTGAATATTCGGTTTAGTGCCCCGCAATGCAGACGGGGCATAACACTAGTTATACATGTATTTAAATATGTCGTTATTTACATTATAATTTTTTGAGTAAACTGTCAAAATGGCCCCGGAGGTTTGATCACTTTTGTCCAACACCTAAAACTTTTGAATCTGGGCATGTGATTTCAATTTGATTGCATTTTTAATTTTAATTTGGTTGCCATTTTAATAGTTTACTATAATTTTTTCCTAAGTCAAAACGTAACAACGTCTACCTGATGTATTAATTATTAAACAATATAGAAAATTATTATATTATATAGCTTTTCATATAATCTCCAAATAATAATCGGGTGTGTGTATGTATGTATAGATGATATTCGATCGCCACTATCATTTGTTATCATCTCTCACTAAAATTATTATTATTATTATTATTATTATTATTATTATTATTATTATTATTATTATTATTATTATTATTATTATTATTATTATTATTATTATATGCAGATGTCGGAATTCCCTGTTACTCCGCCATTCTCTCCGGCGCCGGCGTAGCCGCTCCTTGGTTTTTCCGATCATAACAAGGTAATCTCCGCCCCTTTTTTCTCTTTAGCTTAATCTGTGGGGGTTTTTTTTTTTGTTTCTTCTCAAGAACAAATGTATTGTTAATTGAAAATTGAATAAAATACTCCCACTTGTACTGATTTTCTATTTTCTGTTTGAAATCCATGTGAGATGATCAACTTTTTCAGAATTTTATTTTTGTAATTTCTATGGGGATGTGTTCTTCACCTGTGGGTCAAGTTAAAGATATGCAATTGGATTTTAATACATTGGAATTTGGATTATTAACATCCAATTTGCTTGTATAAAGTTAAATTTGTGGGTATCGTTTACAGCTGGATTTCTGCTTTTAAAACTGCTAGCCGCTTATTAGTATGGAATTTACAGTTAGTTTCTGTTCTTGGAAATAATCTCGCTTTCCAGAATTCCAGTTAGGCTATAAAGAAATATGTTGATTCCTCAACACTCAAAAAGTTCAATTTTTTATAATCTTGACAAAACTATCAGTAATCAAACAAAAGAATCTATGTGGATTGTTGGAATTCCATGTCAGACTATTATATTCTCTGCTTTTTTGTTTGAAATGTACAGATTCATTGCTTGTAAAGCTTAAATATACCAACCATTAAAAGCCATAGCTTTTTGTATAGATCAGCTTCAAAAGTTCACCATTTTGTAATGTGTAGAACCAGCAGCAGGATTGTTGAAGATAGAGTCGGTTAACATGGGTCGATTTGCATCGATGTTTAATGGGCTAGCGAAGTCGTTTTCGCCTGCAAAGAGATCGAAGAGTTCTGCGGGGGATAGTGGGAAAGAGACGGCAGAAGCCATGGCAAAAGATGCAAAGAAGAATGATATGATGTTAAGGTCTTCAGGCACTATTAATGTCAACCACGTCGTCTCGGTTTGTTCAAAACGGGGCGAAAAGGGGGTGAATCAAGATTGTTGCATTGTGTGGGAGGTATGCATGAAAAGATTACAAAATTCCCATTTATAAAGTTTGAAATAAAAATGTAATCTTTTTCGGTTTGTTCAAAAACGGGCGAAAGTGGTAAATCAGGATTGTCGCACTGTGTGGGAGGTATAGATACAAAATTCTAATTTATAAAGTTAACAAGAAAGAAACTGTATTTTTTTTCTTTTCTTTTTTTTTTCATTGTGATATTTCTATATCAAAAGTGTATATTTTTTTTATTTGGATGGCAGGAATTTGGATGCCAAAAGGACATGATGTTCTGTGGGATTTTCGACGGTCATGGTCCATGGGGACATTATGTTGCAAAGCGTGTATGCGACTCGATGCCCTCATCTTTGCTATGCAATTGGCAAGAGATGTTACTTGAAGCTTCACTTGACCCGAAAAAGGTTGATAGATTCCATCTATGGAAGAACTCTGTCATAAAGACTTGTGCTGCTGTTGATCAGGATCTCCAACATTCACGCAAATTTGATTCCTTTCATAGTGGAACCACTGCCTTGACGGTCGTTAGACAGGGTGAACTTTTAGTGATAGCAAATGTTGGAGATTCACGGGCGATACTAGCTACGACTAGTGAAGATGGGTGCTTGGTACCTGTCCAACTTACAGTTGATTTTAAGCCCAATCTACCTAGTAAGTATCTTTTCTATTATTTTACTTTTTGGCTCATATATGTGTATATGAATGTATAGAGGGGCGTTAATTTCAGAACCAAGAATATGTTGAGAATTGTGAAACGCCTTAAACCATTGTACCATTCATTATATACATTGACTTCCATGTAAATTTCTATATGTTTAAGATTTATTTTTAAAAAATATGGTATTTATAGTCTTTGGTCTAAATGCATATGTGGCACATGTATATTCCTATGTGCACAATTTTTTTATAATTTTTTAGAAAAAAAATTAGGAGAGAGACAAATAAACCACTTTTGTTTTAGTTTTATCTTTTTCATTAAAGCGTTGTGTACACGTGCTTATGCGGTTCTCAATATTAAATTGGTAAACATGTCCTCGTATATGTATGTGTCATGGAAGATGCTGATTCATCTACTTACAGATGAGGCGAAACGCATAGTTGAGTGTAAAGGGCGAGTTTTCTGCATGGAGGATGAGCCAGGTGTGCACCGCGTGTGGTTGCCGCACGAGGACTCACCTGGTCTAGCTATGTCGAGAGCCTTTGGTGATTATTGTGTTAAAGATTTTGGACTTATATCTGTGCCTGAAGTAACCCAAAGAGTTATCACCTGCAAAGACCAGTTTCTGGTGCTAGCTTCTGATGGGGTATGTTTTAGAACTTGCTCCAGTTACTATATCGCACAACTGTCATTGTTTTCACCCATATAAAATCCTCAACTTTCGAAAGCTTCAATTTACAGAAAGTCTACGTTTTGTTCACTTGTCGTTATGATCTGTTAATCTTTACGGTATCAAAATTTTTGAAGATTTCCATTGGTATAAACAAATTAAATAAAAATTTGTGACAAGTTTGGTTTCAAACAGCAGGAGTCACGCCAAGGCATTTAGTTCTAAAAGCTGAGGCGTGAGGAACGTACATGAGGTGTTGCTTTATGTACAAGCAAATAACCTTTATGTCCTGTAAATAATTTATAACTTTTCATCCTTTTGGTCGTTTTTACATATCAGCCTCTTGCTGAACCTAATTTTGACCCATATGTGCAAGAAGCACCTAAGGCGTTTTCCAATCGCCTTGCGCCACTCACAGCTCGGAGGCACGCTTTTTAAAACTAGGTGACAAGACGTAAATAACTGTATTTTGTGTGTGTTCATTTGTGTAGGTGTGGGATGTTATTTCTAACGAAGATGCGGTGGAGATTGTGTTGTCAACGGTTGACAAGTCAAAGTCTGCAAAACGACTGGTGGAGTGTGCAGCACATGCCTGGAAACGCAAAAGGAAAGGAATAGCGACGGACGATATCTCTGCTGTCTGTCTCTTCTTTCATAGTGGTTCCCTCTCATCGTGCAAGGTCACCTTGTAGCTACATCTAAATAAAACAGAAGTGAATATGCAACGTCTTTCAATGCATTTGATCCAAATTATGGTTTCTATTGTGTTTGTGCTTCTTTGCATCTTGTGGGTGGTTATATTGTGTTGAACATGTATGTATATGGTCCATGGTGGATTCACGGCTCAAAGAACAACCCGAGACCATGATTAGCCGGTCGGGAAGACCAGAACGCTACCTATAAAAACCACCCATTCTAGGGTCATGCGTGGTCAGAACTCGATTATTTGGATCAAATGAATATATGTGTTAGTATTAGGAGTTCATCGTACATTTTACATAATTTTATGGTCACGGTAGGTATTTCTACTTTAAGTTCGTTTTTAGAGTGTAGAAAACTAGAAATTGTAGTTATTCACCCCTATGCATAAAGCAAATAAAAGTATTAATATAATATTAAATTATTAGAGTGAAGAAGCTATGTAAAATTGTTACAGATGGTAAACATGTTTTTATGTAGACTACCAAATTTTGCAGAAGATATGGTTTGAGCCTTCATGGAACATCTTCATTATAAAAGGCTAATAACACCTACAAACGTAATATTCTTTATCAAAAGATGGGGTTGGGTTTTCAAAAGATGCGGTCGCATCTTTTGGTTTAATCGGAAAAAGCATCGTCCAAAAGATGCGGTTCTAAAGTAACATCTTATGGGTATTTTGAAAAAAAATCAAGAGCTAAAAGAAGCAGTTCTAGAACCGCATCTATCGATATAATGGTAAAAAATAAAAATAAAACTAATAATAAAAAGGCAAATTGGAAATAAATAATCTCACATTTTTAACTTTGGTCGATAATAATCCCAAGTCAGTTATTAGCCGATAATAATCCGAACTCGTCCATTTTTTTTTTGTAAAATACTCCACCGTTAAATTAACCAAACGTCGTTACATATATGGGTGATGTGGCTACCACCTTCTAAATGACATGGCTTATTTTAATCCCTTCTAGTTTACACACTCTCTCTCTTTCATGCCGTAAACCTTACTGCTACCTGCAACCTCATTCTTTCTCAACATGAAACCATAATGTGCATAACTCTGTATCCTGCTGATGTAAAATTCTCAATCATCATGAATCGAAATTCATCAAACACTCATTCATCGGTCGAAATGTCCCCACTAACGGTATTCACAATGCTCCGGTCACTGGATTATTATCTCACCGCCGAGTCATGAGTTTAACCACCACAAAGGATTTCAGCAGCACGATAGATCTCTTCTCGCGTAATCGCCGTACTCTCTCCTTCGCCGATGAATCCGACTGTACGGTTTTTGTTTCGTGTAATGGGGGTGCAAAATATTTTTTTAAAATTTTAGGCCCTTAGGTATATGAAAAAATTTCAGTTCATATCGGGCCGTATCGGGTCTGGTTGGGTCATGTAAAACAAAAGAATATCAAGCTAAAACTTATATAATCATCAAAAACACGTCAAACGTTGTTACAAACATATTTAAAATGTCACCCTACGGGTTTTTATTTTTTTAAAATCTATACAAACATCATTTAGAGCTACTTTTCTAAGCAAGTCTTTCTCTATATAACATATATCTAACTAATTTTTAACACTAAACACTTAAACAATCATCACCAGACTTCATAATTTTAACTTTAAAACCAAGTCCTAGTTTTAATTGTTGATTCCTTGTAACTAACCAACAAAATCAGCCAACTAAACTTTCAAAAAACAACAAAACAACTAAAATTTCAAACATGTTTAACAATTTTATTTCTCCTAAAAATCCAAATAAAACAAGAAAACAACAAAATAATCGAACCATACCCGGAAAGAGTGATGAAGATGTTTTCGTGAGTTTGGTGGCCATAATTTACTATTCTCCGGCGGAATCCGAAGCTGTTGTTGCTGCCTACTGAAGACCTGTTGTGCGTTGTTGTTGGTTTCGTGGGCCTGGGATCACAAAACAAAGAGCGGGACGAGAGAAGGGAAAAGGGCGGTGGATTGGGTTATTATATTTTAGTTCAAATTATATTATTAATTGGGTGGGTTTGGGTTAAGGAGTGTTTATTAGGCTAAAAGTTAAGAGAGAGTTAATTGGGTTATGTAACACCCCGAAAACGGGTTTGGTAATCAAACCACGTTAATACTAAAAGACGGGTAAATTACCGTTAGTGGTAAAATTAACCCGAAAAATATTAGGATTTATATAACTAAATCTAATATTTAATAAAAAGGGAAAAGTAATGCTTTTGGGAAATAAAGTTTATAAAAGGCCCGAGTTAACGGGACTTAAAATAACTAAGTCATAAATTCCCCAGACCCACTAAGTTAACTAGGAATGTTTAACCTAGTTAATTAGAGGGAACGTTATTGAAATTAAGTGGGTTGTGGCCTACTTAATAAACTAACCAAACATGAGGGGCCAAAGAGGATAAACTTGAAAGTTTATTTGATAAAAAGAACTTTAAAACAAAACAGACACATATGTGTGTTCTATTTGACCAAGAAGAACTCCCCAGGAGTTCAAAACCTAATCACCACAAAATCATCAAATTGAAGGCTCAAACGAAGTCTAAATTCAGAATTGAACGTGAATTAATGATCACCCAAGCTAGGGGATCATAAGGTATGTCAAATTTTGATGATTTATGAAGTTGTGAAATTTAAATAATCATCATAATCGCGAATTATGAATGAATTATTGAAGCTATGATTGAATTAGCGATGTATACTTGCTTAGGAACAAAACCCTAAGTGAAAATTATACATATGATGCTATGAATTGAATGATTTAATGAATTACCACACTAGGATAAGTGGGTATTAATCATTTGATGATATAATTATGATTATCATCATATCTGATAGTAATCAGGAAATACTTGAACAAATTGTGTGTTTAAGTACATGATCATACTTGCTAGGAAAGGGATTAGTATGATAAAATGAAAATGATGTTTGATATCATCATGTGTTAATCGAATGAAATTCGATTACAATAACTTGATTTCATAAGTAGTTAAAACGGTAGCATAATAAGGATGCTTACCAGTATAGTAGCAAAGTAATAAAACGAGTAGTTAAGCTACATCGTGTAATTACTTTTGTCAATAGGCAGTTTGACTTTTTAAAAGTCAAAATGACCTTTTATATGATCGAATGATAATTTCGACATAAAAGTCGTAGGATGGAATAGTCGTGAATGATTATGACTAGTCTAACTATCTTACAAATTACAATGATAGTTTGACGCTTGACGAGCTAGGTGAAAGCTTGGGAAGGAAGCGGGTCAAACGAACCAAGAATGAAGGAAAAGCATAATCTGGATGCTAGGTAAGTAAAGCTTACACTCTATTTATTGAATACCTATTGGTTTATAGGTTATGAATAATAGAAAGTCATGTTTGAATTATGATGTTTCGACACGGCATGTGCGGTTCGAAACAAAAGACAATAATGATAAACCATGTTGAATGGTTAAAAAGAGCTAATATGATTATTTAGTCATGCAATGACTAATAAATAACCAGTTTCGAGTGGTTACCTTATAGGGTACACCAACATAAATAATAAGGGTAAAACGGTAATTCGATCACACGTTGACGATAACCGTTAGTTTTTGAAAGACACTTTATGGCGTAAGCCATAATGGGTCAAAAGAGTTAAGAAATTGGTTTATAAGTAAAATGACTGTACGGTGTAAACCAGTGCAAGTCAGGTAGACGAGATGATAATAAATCCATCTCTCAACGATACACGGTCATTTCGACAAAAAGGGTCGAAAGGTGAAAATATCACCCTTTGATAATATCGACTAATGGCTTGTCGAGTTGTATGATTATTGGAATAAATATTGAATGGATATTTGCATCGCTATTACTTAGCGGCTATTAAGGCAAGGTATTGAAATGGGTCAATATACTGATCCGAGCCAGGTATGTGTAATAGGTTAATGACTCATTTGGAACGAAAGGTTCATTGAGAGTTAAATGAAGTCAACATAGACATTTGGTTACTTTAATGAGTAACCGAATGATTAAAATGCTGGTCATTGTGATTTGAAAACATAATGACTTTTCAAATCAAATCATAGCTAAAAAGAGGGATCTTGGGTTAAACATGCTTTCAAAAGTCCTTCATCGTAAATGAAAGGCTAAAATGGACCAAAACGCCCTTGTAAGCTAAATTGTGCAAACGACCTTTAAAGGTTGTTTGGAAACGAGTTTTATGATTAAATAAATACTTAAAATAAGTATGAAAAGTGAAAGATATAAATCTTTGGTCAAATGACTCTATAGGAGTCTTTGCCGTAAAATAATGATCTGAGGGGTAAAACTCGGATTATATAAATCCCCACATTAAATCCGCCACAATTATAGTGGTGGTGGAAGATCGATTGATAAGTAATGTGGAAATAAGATGCTAGGAAGTAATGGAGCACGAATTATGCGGAAAAACGCTTAAATACCCTTAACGGGTCAAAATAAGCATTTTATTTAATACGGGTTTAAGAATGTATATGAACCCGGGATTTGAACCTAATATGATAGACAATATCGAAATATAAGGTTCATGAGAAATTGGAATCAAACAACATGTTTGTTTGATTAATACATAAACGGGTCAAAAGTTAGTAACTACATTTTAAGCCGAAGGCTTAAAAGTATAAAATTTTGTTAATCCGGATGTAGGATGTTAACTCCATATGATGGAGAATTAAATTACGATCACATAGGAAGAAATGTGAGTCAAATCGGATAAAAAATGAGCAAGTTATGCTCGTTTTCCTAAAAATGGGTTTGGCTGGAAAATGCAGCATCTGGCTGCAATCTTTCTGTCGAAACAAAGGCCTCGCGGCACGAGACGGCCACAAGCTTTGTGCGGCGACAAGTGTGTTAAATCCCGCGCGGCACGCGACGGGTATCAAACTCATCCGAAGCTGCTGTATTGTTTGTTTTGCGTTGCGAACTCGTTTAGACTCGTTTTAAACATCACACGACTAAAATTATTCATGTTTTTATGAATGGTAGGTTTAATATGCGGTGCCGGAGGACGATCAAGCTCGATAAAGAACCGAACACAATCAAGATTCAAGCTTCCTCGAAATGATTCGTCGTCACGTTTTTAAACGGCGAATGTTTTATGAAATGTTGAATTGTGTTAATTCTTAAAAGTTTTTAAGAAATGCATATTTAGTAATGTACGTGTAAGCATAATTAAATAATTATAGTTGAAAACTATATGAAAATCGTATAAATGGACTAAGGGTCTTACATGTTAAGTGAAAGTTAATAGTTACTTAGGTTGTATTTAAAAAAAATCAAGGGGTGCGATCGAGATTTTCCAAGGGGTGCGGACGAAAATTTTCAAGGGTTGCAGTCGAGATTTTACTGGGAATTTAGCACTCACTCTTTTTTTTCTAAGGGGTGTGACCGCCCACCTTGGGTATAAGGTGGGTACGCCCCTAGTTGGATGAAGAAGCATCGAAAATGATGAATTAATTTTCATAATTCCTATTTGTAATGATTTGAATAAGCAATTAGGTCTAACAAAAACAAGAAGAGATTAAAATAAGGCATGTCATTTAACAGGTGGCAGTCACATCACCCATATATGTAATGTTGTTTGGTTAATTTAACAGTGGAGTATTTTACAAAAAAAAAAAAGGACGAGTTCGGATTATTATAGGCTAATAACTGAGTTGGGATTTTTATCGGCTGACTTGTGCATGTGGGGGTATATTTTTTAGATACATTTTAGCTCTTTTTACTCGCAAATTCAAGTTTTAAATTTATAAAACATGATATACTACTATCACTCTACACACACGTTAGGGCAAGTGCACCCATCGCGGACGTAGTATAGTGATGGCAAGATGCCGAGGTCGTCTAAGGACACAAGAGCTTTTAATACCAGCTTATCGTTAACATCTAATCTAACCAAATTTTGATGAAAAAGTTTTAAAGTTATAAAAAGATAAACTAAAAAGCAAAAATAAAATATAAGGATAAACAGATAGACAAGAAGGAATCATGATCGGAGTGTCGCGCTCTGGTCAAAGATAATATTTATATGCCCTATTTACCCTTAACAAATAGCTAGTGGTAGCAAGGAGTCGAACCACGAAGAGTATGTGGTTTGCGAATGGATTTGGATGAATTATCAAAAGATGTCACAATTATGAAGCTTGCTATCTTGTTTTTGTGTATTTTTAATTGTTTGAAAAGATGTGAATTGAAATTACTAAAGTAATTGGGTTGATAACTACGAATGATTAACAATTACAAGAATGTAATTAAAGGTTTAACAAGATAGAGAAAACAAGGCTCACACCCGGTTCGGTAATTGCAATCCTAGGGTTCTTACACGTTTTAAATTTGATTTACTTGAATATGTTATTAACGGATTTCTATCATCAAAGCTTAGGTGCCAATTGCTATCAACGCATATCACGGACCACAATGCACTTCGTTACTTCGGACAAGTAAAACCTTTTGAATGACAAGGCATAATTGCGCAAACTTGTTTCGCAAAGTCAAATTTCATAACTCACTCGACAATTCACAAATATAGTTCAAATGCAAGACAATTGTCAATCAATTCAAATACAATTCAAGTTGTTACAAAATCAAACTAAAACATTGTTCAAACCCTAGACTTACAATAACCTACACCGGGGTGAAACCTCCAAGAAATTAGCCGCTCATGGTGAACGAGACTTGATCAACGGATGCTTGAAACTTGATTGAAATCATCTTGAAGCTTGAAGGATGGAGGAATGGTGGATGATTAGGGTTTGTGGAGTGATTGGTGATGGTGAAGTGAATGATGAATGGAATAGTGATGAATTAGGGTTTGGATTCGGTCGATTCGGATGAAGGTTGGTGATGGTAGGTGGATTGGTGATGATAGATCGGTCAATATGGCTCCAAGATCAATTCAAACTTCAAAAAGAATGTGTAACTCCCCGAATTGAATGCCCTCTAGTCTTTTGATTCGATCCAAGACCAAAGATACAACAAATTCGCGAATCCACTTCCGACGAGCCGTCGCCGACTGTATGTGTAAAGCCCAAAACTTGCCGACGGTTTAATTCGCTGTCTACGGACATTTTAGGCTACGAATGATTTCACGGGGCGTCTCCGACGGGCCCTTTGGCCGTCGGCGACGGTGCTTCAAATCTTCATTTCCTGTTTTTTCGCGTTCCTTGCTCCCGGTTGACCCGTTTCGCGTCCCGGTGGCCGGGTTTTCACTCCGGTGACCCGTAAAGCTCCCGAAAAGCTCCTTAAACTCTGCTAGACCTGCAAAACAAGTATCTAATCAAAAGTAGGCTATTCGAAATTAAAACTTGTGTAAAAACATCAAATTAAACAATTACAAGCATCGGTTTTCGACCACGTATCACATCCCTATACTTGTCTTTCGCTTGCCCTCAAGCAAATCTGTTTTTCACTTTCACGTGGGTCGAACAACGAATACACTCCCCATTCCCGAGATGAAGGTTAAGGTTTATTGTCATGCTAAAGTTCAAACTCTTTACAATTTTCAACATATTTAACGGTAAAGTGAATTCACATATAAAATGGTTATCCAAGATTAACCCGCCCGTGAAACCAACAAGTCATGCATATCCCTCACAATGTTCTCTCCACTCGGTTCATAAATTGGCTAATTTTTATAATGTATTAGCACTTCAAAGAATAATCACTCAAAACCAATTAGAACACGTACCCGCATAGGCTTGCAACTCAATCATTCTCCACCACCGAACACGAATACTAAGCACAAGTCATAAGGTCTTTGTAAGGGTTGTAACGGGGCTAGGCTAAGGGTAGGAAATAGGATAATTTAGAGTGGCTAAGGTGATGAAAATTCGACTTTTATTAGAAACGACTACTCCAAACTAAGCTATAAAACATCAACTACGAGGCAATGATTTCTGCCTTTTATTTCTCAAATTAAGAACATATATTTTTGTTCTTTTCTCAACAATTTTCTCATCTTTTTCATAACATTTTCTGATTTTTCTCTCTTTTTTTATGCAAATCATCAAATACAACTATACAAATACAACTCCTATAATCGAATTTCCATCACACGGGTTTAAAAGAAAAAGGTTTAAGGTTATGGGCTATAGGGTGGTCAAACGAAAGGATTAGGCTCAAAGTTGGCTACTAGGGGATGATTTTTAGGTAAGGATATAAAAATGGTGTAAAAGGAAAAGGTTTACCTAATGCCTTAATCATTCTTGTGCTTGTATTCAGTCTATGGTCTCGAACGTATCAAAAGTTGCAAGTTCTACAATACATGACTAATGGTCCACTCAAACAAAGAAACATAGTATGTAATCTATGGTATAAAAGTGGCTCAAAACCTCACATATCTAAAGGGTATGGTATGTGACATGCATAAAATACTAGTTTCTTAGGCGGATTATTCCCAAATAACCACCCGCTAAATACCCGTCATGCTATTAATTTGAACTTGACCATGACAAAAGACCAAATGGGTTGTGACATCCCTCGTTGACTTAGTTACTTATGCTTTAAGATCGCTTTCGAAACAAGACATTTTTTTGAAAAAAATTTCCCCATCCCCACACTTGAGGTAAACATTGTCCTCAACGTGTAGTATTTAAATGAACGGGTCAAAATCGAAAACTTTTACTACTCCCCCATCCCCACACTTGAGATAAACATTGTCCTCAATGTGTAAGAACTAGAGTTTTAAAAAGCACAAGGGATGTGACACGGCTAACTTCCCAAAAATTTCACCCCGAAAATAATATACAATTACAATCCACTTATTACTAATCTAAGAATCAAGGTAAAAAGGAAACGCATGCACCTGATATTTGTCGCTTGATGCCCATATCTTCTTCTTCTTCTTTTCACAAAATTGTCGTCCCTTACAAATTCTAACCCTTGTGTAGAATCATGCTTCTCACAACCATTGAAATTTGTTAGGTTCTTAGTTCTACCATTTTTATGAAAATTTTACCAAATCATGCGTTAATTTACCTTGATTTTTGTGGAAAATAATTTACAACAATAACAATCCTAACTCACTTTCGTAGGAATCATGATTGCATTTAGCTTATGCAACAAGCCCTTTTAAAACCCCCAATAGCTTGGGAGGACGAGAGGTCTCGTGAGGGTTATATAGGGAACATACCCACAACGTTCATTTAACTAGGCAAAAAGAAATAATAACGAAATAGAAATAAAGAAACCAAAATATACAACAACAACAACACAAAACATACCTCGCCCTCACCGCTAATATCTCTCGTTGGGGTTAACTGGCGGGTTTGGCTGATATGGATAACCAGTGAGGGCCTCGAACATCTCCCTGTAGTTATTGAGGGGCCCTTGCTCTCCTTGAGGTGGTGGCTGGTAAGGAATCAGAATGAAGCTGGACCCAACTGCCTCGGGCCAGTGAGGGGATGGATCGGATGGGCCTCGTGGAACGGGGATGTTGGGGTAGTCGGTCCACCCCGAGTGTTCGGCATAAGGAAGGCCGGCTTCATAGTCTCTTTGATGTCGCTCCTGATCATGGAGGACCTTGGCATTATTAATAGCCATTTGATTAGAAACATATAAAGCGCTCCATCGGCGTCGTTCCAATTCATTGCGCTCATGCCGCTCTTTTTCTTCCCTTTCTTCCCATGCCCGTCTTCGGGCCATATCTTCCTCCTGCAATTTTAACAAGCGTTCCATTTGCGTCTCCATCCTCTCATGATGGGCCGCTTGGACGGCCCAATATTCCTGCGTCTGTGCCCCATGCATCTCTTCCCATGCCTTCCTTCTCACCTCATATTCTCTTCCTTCACCTATACATGCCGTGACGTTATCATAAACCGCTTGTTGCTCGCGGTTAAAATTCCTGTACGTCGGCCCTTTTCTTTGGTTCACAAAATTTGCTACATCGGCAGAAATTTCCCGATGTTGCCGCCTATACCTCAGCCTTGGTCCCCGTGGACCAACAGGCTCAGTCTCATCCTCCATATCAACCATCTCCTCATCTTCATCACCCTCTTCATCATCACCCTGATCAGTGTACCTGTAATTGTTTCCTTGTTCATCCTCCACTGTGTGAAGATGGCCAAAGACTTTAACCGTTATCTTCCAATGCCGCTTCATTGAAGCGAGGCTAAATTGATCGATGGGTTTAGAAATCCACAGCGATTCCTGAGGCAATGCGTTTTGCTGCAAAATCATCGCGATGATTAACCTCACGTAGGGGATCATCTTCCGTTTGAATGACTCCCTTGTATCCCACGTGTTTATCATCACGATTTGACGCCATGATAGCCTTGGCGTCCCATACAACAACGAATGTAAGACCCGGTAGTCGGGTACCTTCACTGTCCCTCGGTCTCCGAACCGCACCATAACATTCTCCAACGAAATGCCTTGTAATATTTTACCCTCCAAGGACAAATCGTTTCTAGATTCCCCCGCACCCCCAGAACCTGGCAATACCGATGCTAGCATTTGAACCGGGTCAGCCGTGTTTGTCTTGTTATCAAGAAAATGATCGTAGTCATAATAATCATATGCTTCAACCCCCAATGAATCAAATCTCGCGATGGCATTCATGTGCTCAAACGACATAATCATTTGAATCTTTCCAATATTGCCAATTAACTTCCATGTAGGTGCCGGCCCTTCTGAATTTTCAAACCTTAAAGTGGACAACCATTCACAAACCGCAGCCAAATAAACTCGTGTGGTGATATCCTCACACCAATCTAGTACTCGTTCCCACCCGATCTTCTCAAACCTTTGAGTTATGCCAATGGTGCGAAATTCCTTAACATTCACCGCACGTTCACATACTACTCTATCGGGTACAGCCTTTGAAACACCCGTGACCATTTTCATCTTCCACATCTTTGCCTCTAATCTTTTGTTTTTATACCGGGAAAGAGCCTTCTGCTTTTCGTCTTTCCATACCGAGGCTGACCGACTATTCTTGGCCTCCTCCCAATCCCAATCCTGTCGATAGAGTTGCCCATCATCTTCTTCCACATTGCTTAACTGTTCCCATCGTCATTGAAAATGACTCGAGCCTGAGCCGGCTCCAGAAGATGAACCTTGTCCAGATGTTTTGATCTCTTTCTTCCTCCGAACATAGCTATAATCAAAAGACAATAGAACAATTAGTATACCCAAATCTTTAAACAATCTCAAACTTTGAACACAATATGCAATGTTGAATTTCAATCAATAACTAGATGTAAAATCGCCTTTTTAAACTTCCAATGTCGCACATTTTATCATCTACATATCAATTAAACATGTTTGTTCACAAAATTTCTCAAAGTTTCATGGTTTCACAAATATTCAACATTACAACTATGCTCAATCATGCAACTAACTAGTGTAATCACATCACTAAGACTAGAGCATGTTCAAATCCCACCCAAATCAAGTAATCATTCTTAAATTTATACTAAAACATCATACATTATGATAAACAACCTACTCTTAAACAATAAGCTTAAAATTTCAGAAGAAATCAACAATCCATATGATAATCATGCATAAATTGAATGAAATTCCATACCTTTGATGTAGATGAACAAGAAAAAACTAAGAGAAAGGTGCAAAGCAAGAAACTTGATGAACACCCTTCAAAAACCCTAGAAATCACGCCCAGAAATCTTGCAAACGAGCAAGAATTGATGAAAACTGTGATAGGGGTTTTGTTCCTCTTGAAAAAATACACGAAATAGGCTCAAGAATCACTGGATTTGGTGGAGATTTGAAGAAGTTATGAGAAGTGCAAGATTAGGGTTCTTGAGAGGTGTTTAAGAAGAAGATGAAGATGAAGTGAAAAGATTTGGTGGTGATGAATGCAGGGAATGAATGGGGTGGGATGTTTATGGTTCAGATGTGGGGTCCCAAATCAATTTGTATGGATAGAAACATGTTTAAACGAATTGAAACACCATTGGGTTCGAACCTGGTCGTTAGCAAAAAGGAGTTCCGTCGGCTAAATTTCGGGGGACCGTCGGCGACGGATGTGAGTACCGTCGGCGATGGTGTGTGTAATTGCTCAAGGCCGGCGACGGTCTAAGTCGCTGCCTACGGAAAAAAATGGGCGACGGAGGTTTTCGGAAGGCCGTAGGCGACGGGCATGACCACCGTCGCCGACGGTATGTATAAACTCACTTTTTTTAATTTTTCAATTTTTATGTTTTTTTGTTTTTTTTTTGTTTGAAAAATAGGGAGAAAAATAGTGATTTTTATAAAAGAGCTATATACATACAAAAATCCTAAAAATTATTAGAAATCTTTTTGTAAATTTTTATAAGTTAAAATTTTAAAACGCCACGCGAAAACCGTTAACGGCCCTACCACCCCCCGAAAAGTCGTGTATTGTCCCTAATACACATAAATAAGTCTAACAACATACCTTTTGTCTTCAAGACCTGTTCATGATATCCGAACTTCACACAATCACGAGGGTTAGTACAAAACGAGAACGATTAACACAAAAATACTCAAACAATTAAATAAATTGTACATAACTTTACAAAACTCATTACCGGTCCTTTCAGTTGACCTCATAAGTTGGCACACTTACCAAGAAGTTCACCAACTCGACATTCTCATCCTTTTTATCATTGTTACCATCAAGGAATGGTTTAAGGCGATGCCCATTAATCGTTTGCTTTGACCCATCCTTCGGGTCCTTGATTGTAACATCTCCAAGTTTCTCGACCCGTGTAATCACATACGGGCCCATCCATTTGCTCTTGAGCTTACCGGGGAAGTATTTAAGCCGGGAATTGTAAAGCCAAACCTTTTGACCCACCTCGAACTCTTTCGGCTTTAATTTCGCGTCATGTGCCTTCTTCATGTCATCTTTATATTTCGAAGCACACTCATACGCTTCTTCCCGAAGCTCCTCCAATTCGCAAAGCTTTAATTTTCGCTCCTTTCCTGCATCGTCATATTTCATGTTAACCTCTTTTATATCCCACCAAGCACGATGCACAAGTTCAATCGGTAAGTGACAATTTCGCCCATAAACTAAGCGATAAGGTGTAGTTCCAATAGGTGTTTTATGAGCCGTTCTATAAGCCCATAAAGCATCATTCAACTTCGTCGACCAATCCTTTCGGTCTGGTCAAACGGTCTTTTGAAAAATTTCTTTTATTTGCCTATTGGAAACTTCCACTTGACCACTCGTTTGTGGGTGATAGGGGGATTTGATCCGATGGTCAACAACATACCGTTTCAAGAGTTTGCCAAAGTTAAAATTCTTGAAATGAGATCCCCTATCACTAATAATCACTCGGGGAATCCCAAATCTAGAAATTATGTTCGTTTGTTCAAAATTGCAAACAACGGTATGGTCATTCGTCTTGGTGGTAATCGCTTCGACCCACTTGGATGCATAATCGACCGCCACCAAGATGTATAAGTTGCCATGCGAATTAGGGAATGGGCCCATGAAATCGATCCCCCATACATAAAAAATATCCATAATGAGGATCGGTTGCATGGGCATTTCATCCCTTTTTGAAATATGTAACACTCTACTTTTATAAATTTATATTTATTCTTACCGACAAGATAAGAATATTCATTATAACTTAAAAACCAAAACATTGATATTATCCTTTGCTTAGTACTTACGAGTTTAACGAACATTCAAAACAACATTAGGATACATAAGTATTCCTTCTATTACATAAGTTTTACGAGTATCTAATTAAGACAAAAGATGCGGAATAAGATCTTGAATGCGTTCGGTTTGGAAGCATTGACTTGACCTTCATCCGTGTACTCGTATTACCTAAAAGCTGGAAATATTAACAAACATGAGTATATTAAAATCCTTAGAAACTAGTATAATCGAAACTATGCTCGAAAACGGATTCAATTAACTAAGATATGCAAAAGTCAACAAAAGTGACTGGACTCTACCGTAACTTACGGTAGCTACCGTAAGTTACGGTAGCCCCTGGGCAACACAGGTTTACCGTAAGGCAGTAGAAAACTGCCGTAACAATTTACTCTCTACCGTAAGTTACGGTAGCTACCGTAACTTACGGTAGCTACTGCACATTCTTCATACTTTGCTGATTTGACCCGTTTGTTCCAGTTTCGCACTTTATTTGCATCAAAACACAATACGGGACATTCCAAAATTACTAGTTAGACTTATAATTTCTTACCTTCAATTTATTAACGTTTTCCTAACGAGAAACGTGACGAATATGCATCATTTGATGCATAATAAAACTTGTGGATTTTTATTCCACATTTTCACCAACTTTACCCCTTAAAATTCATTCTTCCCGAATCTTACGAACGGGATATTACCAATATGTCAAGGCAACCCATCTTCGGGTTCTTTACGTTCTACTTTCATGCTCCCATTACCGGTTTGCGTGTTTAATACATTATCACCCGACACCCTGGCTTATAGTCTACGGATAAGGTACTCCCGTTACCCGGTTTGTACTCACCTTTAATAACCCGTTTGGTTTGCCGTAATGAAGTCCATCACTCAAGCAAACCAAACCACTTCAATCTCATATTCTATATTGCTAACAAACATCGATAATGAAGACTAATTAACGATAATAACGAAGCGTTAGCCACGTACCTTAAAGCTTTCCCTTCAAACGAGTATCCGCACCGGCTTGACTTCCCGACGCTTCAACCGTGTTGCCTAAAATGCACAAGCCGATTATCATTAGAACCTCTCGGCTCATAACTAAAGCTTGTTTATTTAGCCAAACACCACAATTATTGTCTATCAACATCTTTTAGGCGTTTTGTCAAGCACCTTATGTGCATATCTTCTAATTAGCCATTTTCTTTCGTTTAAACCTTGGTAAATCCAAGGATTCCATCTTATTCAAACTTACTTACTTATTACTTCCATATTAACATGCTAGTTCAACAACCCTAGATTATTATTCACATAATTCATGCACAAATCTTGGGGCTTTTCATTCTAGATGAAAACCCACTTCAATATATGGCACAAGACAATTCCTAACACAAAATTTATCCATCAATTCTCATGATTTCAGTTAGGGTTTTATAATTCCACACTTTAATCACATTTCCTGATTTCATATCATCACCCAATTATTCAAGAACTTCAATTAATCAAATTCCACTCAAGAATCAAACATCACCAAAATTGAAATTGTAACTTACCTAGTGTTAGACAAGTGTGAGTGATCAAGATTCTTGATTCATGCAGTAATTTCAAGCCCAATTCACCCTTCAATTTGATGAAATAAGGGTTTGGGTGTTCTTTCCCCCTCCTGGTCGCTCCCACACGCACACACTGATGTGTATGTGTGTTTGATTTGTTTTATTTTTATTAAAATCAAGTTTGGCCATTTATACAAAATCAGCCCCTTTAGTTTATCTTGTTAGACTAATGCACATCAAAATAACTTCTTTCCTTTTATTATTTGGTATTTTAACTATTAATTATTTTGGGGTGTTACAAGTCCACCCTCCTTAAAAAGGGTTTCATCCTCGAAACCATTTCACGTATAAAACTATAGTGAATACACGTACCGAAAAGTGAAGGGTAGAGTCGTCTCATTTCCTCTTCAGACTCCCAAGTGGTGTCTGATCCTTTTCGGTGTTCCCATTTGATCTTCACTTGATTAATCACTTTGTTTCTCAAGCTTTTCGCCTTACGATCTAAAATCACAATCGGCTTCACTGCGTAGTTAAGGCTATTGTCCACTTCAATGTCATCATAGCGGATGTAAGCTGTTTCTTCGGCTAGACATTTCCGAAGATGCGACACGTGGAACGTGCTATGTATCCCACTCAACTCCTCAGGCAGTTCGAGACGGTATGCCACCTTTCCGACCCGCTCGATGATTTTAAATGGCCCAATAAACCTCGGGCTTAATTTTCCCCTTTTTCTAAACCAGATTATTCTCTTCCACGGTGATACCTTCAGCATCACCTTATCACCAACTTGAAACTCAATTGGTCTTTTTCGTTTGTCTGCATACGAATTTTTTCGATCTTGAGCCGCTTTCAAGTGAGCTCGGACCAGGTCAATCTTTTCATTCGTGATTCTGACTACATCCTTATGTGCAAGTTCGCACATACCAACCTCACCCCAACACACCGGAGTTTGGCATTTTCTACCGTAAAGCATCTCATACGGAGCCATACCGATGCTTGCGTGGTAACTGTTATTATATGAAAATTCAACCAACGGTAGGTAAATATCCCAACTACCCCCGAAGTCGATAATGCATGCCCGTAACATATCTTCCAATGTCTGTATTGTTCTTTCACTTTGTCCATCCGTCTGAGGATGGTACACGGTGCTAATGAACAACTTAGTTCCCATTTGCTCTTGGAAATCGCGCCAGAAGCTTGAAGTGAACCGGGTATCCCTATCGGACACGATGGATACCGGCACTCCGTGGCGTGCTACTATTTCATTAGTGTACACCTCCGACATCTTTTCTGATGTATAGGTCTCACGTATCGGTATAAAGTGAGCACTCTTCGTCAGTCTATCTACAACCACCCATATAGCATCAAATCCGCGGTTTTCCTTTGGTAATTTGGTCAATAGGTTCATTGTGATATGTTCCCATTTCCAAACCGGAATTTCCAATGGTTGAAGTTTACCGTATGGTTTCTGGTGCTCCGCTTTTACTTGTAAACATGTCAAGCACTTCTCTACATATTTAACCACATCTCTTTTCATTCCCGACCACCAATAGTTTTGCTTCAAATCCTTGTACATCTTGGTTGCTCCAGGATGGATCGAATAGCGAGACTTATGAGCCTCGTCAAGTAGAAGATCCTTAACACCACATGTGTTTGGGACCCAAATCCTACCATTCCGGTATCTCATCCCATTACTCCCTTCCACAAGCTCTTTTATCATCCCTTTTATACGTTCTTTCTTCCAGTTTTCATCCCTTACTGCTTCGATCTGGGCTTCTTAATTCGTTCAAGCAAGCCTGAAGTTACGACCAACTGCATAGACCGTATTCGAATTGGAGTGTATTCATCTTTTCGGCTAAGGGCATCTGCTACCACATTAGCCTTTCCGGGGTGATAGTGGATTTCGCAGTCATAGTCCTTCACTACTTCTAACCAACGCCTCTGCCTCATATTTAACTCCTTTTGATCGAAGAAATACTTTATACTTTTATGGTCGGTGAAAATGGTACATTTCACGCCATATAAGTAATGCCTTTAAATCTTTAAGGCGAACACTACGGTTGCCAGCTCGAGATCATGAGTCGGGTATTTTGTTTCGTGTAGCTTAAGTTGTCTTGAGGCATACATAATTACCCTTCCCTTTTGCATTAACACGCACGCAAGGCCTAAGTGCGATGCATCCGAATACACTACCATGTCATCCGTACCATCTGGCAATGTCAGCACCGGTGCACAGGTTAACTTTTCCTTTTGTGTCCGGAATGCCTTTTCCTGATCATTTTCCCAGACAAACTTCTCGTTCTTGCGGGTTAACTTGGTTAAAGGCGATGCAATCTTGGAGAAATCCTGAATGAATCTCCGATAGTAACCTGCCAACCCCAAGAAACTTCTAATTTCGGATGGATTCCTTGGAGGGTTCCATTTTGATACTGCTTCCACCTTTGATGGATCCACCAATATTCCTTCGGCACTTATGACGTGCCCTAAGAATTGCACTTCTCGTAACCAGAATGCGCATTTCGAGAATTTAGCATATAATCTTTCCCGCCTTAATATCTTTAACACTTCTCGTAAATGGTTAGCATGATCCGCCTCATTTCTTGAATAAACAAAGATGTCGTCGATAAAAACAATCACTGACCTATCAAGCATCGGCTTGCAAACCCGGTTCATAAGATCCATGAAAGCCGCGGGTGCATTTGTTAATCCGAAGGACATCACGAGGAATTCGTAATGTCCATATCGCGTACGGAACGCCGTCTTTGGTACATCCTCCTCCTTTACCCTCAATTGGTGGTAACCCGATCTCAAATCGATTTTTGAAAACCAGCTAGCGGCTTGAAATTGATCGAACAGGTCGTCGATCCTCGGGAGCGGGTATCGATTCTTCACCGTGAGTTTATTTAACTCCCGGTAATCAATACACATCCGCATGCTCCCGTCTTTCTTCTTTACAAACAGCACCGGCGCTCCCCAAGGAGACACACTAGGCTAGATGAATCCCTTATCAAGTAAATCTTGTAATTGGGACATTAATTCTTGCAGTCTTTATGGCGCTTTAGCTACTGGTTTAGCACCCAGAATCAGTTCAATCCCGAACTCTATTTCACGCTCTGGAGGCATTCCCGGAAGATCCTCGGGAAAAATGTCTTTGAATTCACTCACCACGGGTACGTCTTCAATCTTTGGCTTTTCTTTTTACACATCACGTACATAAGTTAAATATGCCATGCACCCGTGTAGTATAAACTTGCGGACTTCTATCATAGAGCATATCATGGGATTACAAGCCTTCTCCCCATAGATGATGACACGCTTTCAGCTCGGAGACGTTAAGTGTATCTCCTTACGTAAGCATATCACCTTAGCGTGGCAGCGAGACAACCAGTCCATTCCAACTACCACTTGAAATTCACCCATGGACATGGGTATTAAATCAATGGAGTATTCCTCGCCATCGATATTCAATTTGCATTCCCGACATACATCACAAACAATAAAACTTTTGTTATTACCTACTTCTACTTCCATTGGCATAGGTAATTTTGTTAATGTAAACAAAGGGTTTTGAATGAATCCATGTGAAACAAAAGACTTATTCGCACCCGTATTGAATAAAACACGTGCAAGGACAGAATTTACAGTAAATATACCTGTAACCACATCAGGTTCCATCTTTGCTTCAGCAGCAGTGATTTGGAACGACCTTGCCTTAGACTTTGGGGTTTCATTCTTAGAGTCAGCCCCCTCTTTCTTTCCCGTCAGTTCCGGACATTCTCACTTTTTATGACCCGGCTGATAACATTTATAGCACACCGTCACTTTGTCTGGGCAGTTCGAAATCCCATGCCCTGTTTTGCCACATGCAACGCAAGGTTTGTTCTTAAAGTAACATTCGCCTTTATGAGCGCGTCCACATATCTTGCAACTCGGAGAACCTCCTTTCACATTTCCTTTCTTCGAAGATTCAGCCACCTTCGACTTCTTTACGGGACTTGGGTTTTCATCCAAGGCTCTTCTCTCTCCGCTTTCAACTTGCCTTTTCAATTCAATCTCGCGCTCCCGCGCCGCATTGATTATGTCGGTGAGGCTTTCGTAATGTGAGGGAGTCATAAACTCCCTATATTCAGCCCTAAGCATGTTATGATAGTAATAGATTTTTTATTCTTCGGTTTTGACCAACTCATCACAAAACTTGAGCTTATCTATAAATGTCCCCGTAATTTTATCAACGGTTTCACCCTTTTGCCTCAATTGCATGAATTCTTCTTTTATCTTATTGATTACCGCCTTGGGGCTATGATGTTTGAGAAATGGTGTCTTAAAATCCTCCCAAGTCATCGCCCTCGTTGCTTCGACATCCCTTTCATTTCTGAGGTTGTCCCACCAATCCTTGGCTTGGCCTCTAAGTTGGCCAGTTCCATAAGCCACGAAATCGCTTACATCACAGTGTGTTCATTCGAAAACACCTTCGATATCGCTTATCCACCTTTGACAAGCAATTGGATCTACCTCTCCATTGAAGATCGGGGGTTTACACGCCATAAACTTGTTATAAGAACAACCTTTCTTTTCTTTGGCCTTGCCTCTATCACCGGTAAGGTCTTCTCTTAATTAACCCATCTTTTCCTCCATAGTCGAAAGTAATGTGTTTTGCATCCTTTCCATAAATCTTGGTAGGCTAGCTTCAATTGCCCTTACGACTTCCTCGGAAATATTTTCTTTCAACTCGTCGGTAGTGAGGGATAGGACATTGTCACTAGCACCTCCCGACATCTTCTTACTGAAATGTTAAAATAATTTGATAAATAATTTGTTCAATCACTCTCATGCCTTTACATGAGAATTTATACTCACTATTCGGCCAAGTATACACTTTGCCTTAACCGTTTATACCAAGTGTACTTCCCGGGTTCGAGTACATTACTACACTCCTCCCATACACAATAAATCACTATTCCTTCTAGTCTTTCAATTTAAAATTTACTTCAAATAAATTCTTACCGGATGTTGATCAAGCCTTGAACCGAACACATTTATCTCTAACCTTAGCTCTGATTACCAACTTGTAACACTTTACTTTTAAAAATTTATATTTATTCTTACCGACAAGATAAGAATATTCATTATAACTTAAAAACCAAAACATTGATATTGTCCTTTGCTTAGTACTTACGAGTTTAACGAATATTCAAAACAACATTAGGATACATAAGTATTCCTTCTATTACATAAGTTTTACGAGTATCTAATTAAGACAAAAGATGCGGAATAAGATCTTGAATGTGTTCAGTTTGGAAGCATTGACTTGACCTTCATCCGTGTACTCGTATTACCTAAAAGCTGGAAATATTAACAAACATGAGTTTATTAAAATCCTTAGAAACTAGTATAATCGAAACTATGCTCGAAAACGGATTCAATTAACTAAGATATGCAAAAGTCAACAAAAGTGACTGGACTCTACCGTAACTTACGGTAGCTACCGTAAGTTACGGTAGCCCCTGGGCAACACAGGTTTACCGTAAGGCAGTAGAAAACTGCCGTAACAATTTACTCTCTACCGTAAGTTACGGTAGCTACCGTAACAAATGGTAGCTACTGCACATTCTTCATACTTTGCTGATTTGACCCGTTTGTTCCAGTTTCGCACTTTATTTGCATCAAAACACAATACGGGACATTCCAAAATTACTAGTTAGACTTATAATTTCTTACCTTCAATTTATTAACTTTTTCCTAACGAGAAACATGACGAATATGCATCATTTGATGTATAATCAAACTTGTGGATTTTTATTCCACATTTTCACCAACTTTACCCCTTAAAATTCATTCTTCCCGAATCTTACGAACGAGATATTACCAATATATCAAGGCAACCCATCTTCGGGTTCTTTACGTTCTACTTTCATGCTCCCATTACCGGTTTGCGTGTTTAATACATTATCACCCGACACCCGGGCTTATAGTCTACGGATAAGGTACTCCCGTTACCCGGTTTGTACTCACCCTTAATAACCCGTTTGGTTTGCCGTCATGAAGTCCATCATTCAAGCAAACCAAACCACTTCAATCTCATATTCTATATTGCCAACAAACATCGATAATGAAGACTAATTAACGATAATAACGAAGCGTTAGCCACATACCTTAAAACTTTCCCTTCAAACGAGTATCCGCACCGGCTTGACTTCCCGACGCCTCAACCGTGTTGCCTAAAATGCATAAGCCGATTATCATTAGAACCTCTCGGCTCATAACTAAAGCTTGTTTATTTAGCCAAACACCAAAATTATTGTCTATCAACATCTTTTAGGCGTTTTGTCAAGCACCTTATGTGCATATCTTCTAATTAGCCATTTTCTTTCGTTTAAACCTTGGTAAATCCAAGGATTCCATCTTATTCAAACTTACTTACTTATTACTTCCATATTAACATGCTAGTTCAACAACCCTAGATTATTATTCACATAATTCATACACAAATCTTGGGGCTTTTCATTCTAGATGAAAACCCACTTCAATATATGGCACAAGACAATTCCTAACACAAAATTTATACATCAATTCTCATGATTTCAGTTAGGGTTTTATAATTCCACACTTTAATCACACTTCCTGATTTCATATCATCACCCAATTATTCAAGAACTTCAATTAATCAAATTCCACTCAAGAATCAAACATTACCAAAACTGAAATTGTAACTTACCTAGTGTTAGACAAGTGTGAGTGATCAAGATTCTTGATTCATGCAGTAATTTCAAACCCAATTTACCCTTCAATTTGACCAATTTGATGAAATAAGGGTTTGGGTGTTCTTTCCCCCTCCTGGTCGCTCCCACACGCACACACTGATGTGTATGTGTGTTTGATTTGTTTTATTTTTATTAAAATCAAGTTTGGCCATTTATACAAAATCAGCCCCTTTAGTTTATCTTGTTAGACTAATGCACATCAAACTAACTTATTTCCTTTTAATATTTGGTATTTTAACTATTAATTATTTTGGGGTGTTACAAGTCCACCCTCCTTAAAGAGGGTTTCGTCCCCGAAACCATTTCACGTATAAAACTATAATGAATACACGTACCGAAAAGTGAAGGGTAGAGTCGTCTCATTTCCTCTTCAGACTCCCAAGTGGTGTCTGATCCTTTTCGGTGTTCCCATTTGATCTTCACTTGATTAATCGCTTTGTTTCTCAAGCTTTTCGCCTTACGATCTAAAATCGAAATCGGCTTCACTGCGTAGTTAAGGCTATTGTCCACTTCAATGTCATCATAGCGGATGTAAGCTGTTTCTTCGGCTAGACATTTCCAGAGATGTGACACGTGGAACGTGCTATGTATCCCACTCAACTCCTCAGGCAGTTCGAGACGGTATGCCACCTTTTCGACCCGCTCGATGATTTTAAATTGCCCAATAAACCTCGGGCTTAATTTCCCCCTTTTTCTAAACCGGATTATTCCATTCCACGGTGATACCTCCAGCATCACCTTATCACCAACTTGAAACTCAATTGTTCTTTTTCGTTTGTCTGCATACGACTTTTGTCGATCTTGAGCCGCTTTCAAGTGAGCTCAGACCAGGTCAATCTTTTCATTCGTGATTCTGACTACATCCTTATGTGCAAGTTCGCGTAGACCAACCTCACCCCAACACACCGGAGTTCGGCATTTTCTACCGTAAAGCATCTCATACGGAGCCATACCGATGCTTGCGTGGTAACTGTTATTATATGAAAATTCAACCAACGGTAGGTAAATATCCCAACTACCCCCGAAGTCGATAATGCACGCCCGTAACATATCTTCCAATGTCTGTATTGTTCTTTCACTTTGTCCATCCGTTTGAGGATGGTACGCGGTGCTAATGAACAACTTAGTTCCCATTTGCTCTTGGAAAACGCGCCAGAAGCTTGAAGTGAACCGGGTATCCCTATCGGACAAGATGGATACCGGCACTCCGTGGCGTGCTACTATTTCATTAGTGTACACCTCCGACATCTTTTCTGATGTATAGGTCTCACGTATCGGTATAAAGTGAGCACTCTTCGTCAGTCTATCTACAACCACCCATATAGCATCAAATCCGCGGTTTTTCTCTGCATACGACTTTTGTCGATCTTGAGCCGCTTTCAAGAGAGCTCGGACCAGGTCAATCTTTTCATTCGTGATTCTGACTACATCCTTATGTGCAAGTTCGCGTAGACCAACCTCACCCCAACACACCGGAGTTCGGCATTTTCTACCGTAAAGCATCTCATACGGAGCCATACCGATGCTTGCGTGGTAACTGTTATTATATGAAAATTCAACCAACGGTAGGTAAATATCCCAACTACCCCCGAAGTCGATAATGCACGCCCGTAACATATCTTCCAATGTCTGTATTGTTCTTTCACTTTGTCCATCTGTCTGAGGATGGTACACGGTGCTAATGAACAACTTAGTTCCCATTTGCTCTTGGAAATCGCGCCAGAAGCTTGAAGTGAACCGAGTATCCCTATCGGACAAGATGGATACCGGCACTCCGTGGCGTGCTACTATTTCATTAGTGTACACCTCCGACATCTTTTCTGATGTATAGGTCTCACGTATCGGTATAAAGTGAGCACTCTTCGTCAGTCTATCTACAACCACCCATATAGCATCAAATCCGCGGTTTTTCTCTGCATACGACTTTTGTCGATCTTGAGCCTCTTTCAAGTGAGCTCGGACCAGGTCAATCTTTTCATTCGTGATTCTGACTACATCCTTATGTGCAAGTTCGCGTAGACCAACCTCACCCCAACACACCAGAGTTCGGCATTTTCTACCGTAAAGCATCTCATACGGAGCCATACCGATGCTTGCGTGGTAACTGTTATTATATGAAAATTCAACCAACGGTGGTAAATATCCCAACTACCCCCGAAGTCGATAATGCACGCCCGTAACATATCTTCCAATGTCTGTATTGTTCTTTCACTTTGTCCATCCGTTTGAGGATGGTACGTGGTGCTAATGAACAACTTAGTTCCCATTTGCTCTTGGAAATCGCGCCAGAAGCTTGAAGTGAACCGGGTATCCCTATCGGACAAGATGGATACCGGCACTCCGTGGCGTGCTACTATTTCATTAGTGTACACCTCCGACATCTTTTCTGATGTATAGGTCTCACGTATCGGTATAAAGTGAGCACTCTTCGTCAGTCTATCTACAACCACCCATATAGCATCAAATCCGCGGTTTTTCTCTGCATACGACTTTTGTCGATCTTGAGCCGCTTTCAAGTGAGCTCGGACCAGGTCAATCTTTTCATTCGTGATTCTGACTACATCCTTATATGCAAGTTCGCGTAGACCAACCTCACCCCAACACACCGGAGTTCGGCATTTTCTACCGTAAAGCATCTCATACGGAGCCATACCGATGCTTGCGTGGTAACTGTTATTATATGAAAATTCAACCAACGGTAGGTAAATATCCCAACTACCCCCGAAGTCGATAATGCACGCCTGTAACATATCTTCCAATGTCTGTATTGTTCTTTCACTTTGTCCATCCGTTTGAGGATGGTACGCGGTGCTAATGAACAACTTAGTTCCCATTTGCTCTTGGAAATCGCGCCAGAAGCATGAAGTGAACCGGGTATCCCTATCGGATACGATGGATACCGGCACTCCGTGGCGTGCTACTATTTCATTAGTGTACACCTCCGACATCTTTTCTGATGTATAGGTCTCACGTATCGGTATAAAGTGAGCACTCTTCGTCAGTCTATCTACAACCACCCATATAGCATCAAATCCGCGGTTTTTCTCTGCATACGACTTTTGTCGATCTTGAGCCGCTTTCAAGTGAGCTCGGACCAGGTCAATCTTTTCATTCGTGATTCTGACTACATCCTTATGTGCAAGTTCGCGTAGACCAACCTCACCCCAACACACCGGAGTTTGGCATTTTCTACCGTAAAGCATCTCATACGGAGCCATACCGATGCTTGCGTGGTAACTGTTATTATATGAAAATTCAACCAACGGTAGGTAAATATCCCAACTACCCCCGAAGTCGATAATGCACGCCCGTAACATATCTTCCAATGTCTGTATTGTTCTTTCACTTTGTCCATCCGTTTGAGGATGGTACGCAGTGCTAATGAACAACTTAGTTCCCATTTGCTCTTGGAAATCGCGACAGAAGCTTGAAGTGAACCGGGTATCCCTATCAGATACAATGGATACCGGCACTCCGTGGCGTGCTACTATTTCATTAGTGTATACCTCCGACATCTTTTCTGATGTATAGGTCTCACGTATCGGTATAAAGTGAGCACTCTTCGTCAGTATATCTACAACCACCCTTATAGCATCAAATCCACGGTTTATCTTTGGTAATTTGGTCAATAGGTCAATTGTGATATGTTCTTTCCAAACCGGAATTTCCAATGGTTGAAGTTTACCGTATGGTTTCTGGTGCACCGCTTTTACCTGTGAACAGGTCAAGAACTTCTCTACATATTTAACCACATCTATTTTCATTCCCGGCCACCAATAGTTTTGCTTCAAATCCTTGTACATCTTGGTTGCTCCAGGATGGATCGAATAGCGAGACTTATGAGCCTCGTCAAGTAGAAGATCCTTAACACCACATGTGTTTGGGACCCAAATCCTACCATTCCGGTATCTCATCCCATTACTCCCTTCCACAAGATCTTTTATCATCCCTTTTATACGTTCTTTCTTCCAGTTTTCTTCCCTTACTGCTTCGATCTGGGCTTCTCGAATTCGTTCAACCAAGCCTGAAGTTACGACCAACTGCATAAACCGTATCCGAATTGGAGTGTATTCATCTTTTCGGCTAAGGGCATCTTCTACCACATTAGCCTTTCTGGGGTGATAGTGGATTTCGCAGTCATAGTCCTTCACTACTTCTAACCAACACCTCTGCCTCATATTTAACTCCTTCTGATAGAAGAAATACTTTAAACTTTTATGGTCGGTGAAAATGGTACATTTCACGCCATATAAGTAATGCCTCCAAATCTTTAAGGCGAACACTACGGCTGCCAGCTCGAGATCATGAGTCGGGTATTTTGTTTCGTATAGCTTAAGTTGTCTTGAGGCATACGCAATTACCCTTCCCTTTTGCATTAACACGCACCCAAGGCCTAAGTGCGATGCATCCTAATACACTACCATGTTATCCGTACCATCTGGCAATGTCAGCACCGATGCACAGGTTAACTTTTCCTTTAGTGTCCGGAATGCCTTTTCCTGATCATTTTCCCAGACAAACTTCTCGTTCTTGCGGGTTAACTTGGTTAAAGGCGATGCAATCTTGGAGAAATCCCGAATGAATCTCCGATAGTAACCTGCCAACCCCAAGAAACTTCTAATTTCAGATGGATTCCTTGGATGGTTCCATTTTGATACTGCTTCCACCTTTGATGGATCCACCAATATTCCTTCGGCACTTATGACGTGATCTAAGAATTGCACTTCTCGTAACCAGAATGCGTATTTCGAGAATTTAGCATATAATCTTTCCCGCCTTAATATCTTTAACACTTCTCGTAAATGGTTAGCATGATCCGCCTCATTTCTTGAATAAACAAGGATGTCGTCGATAAAAACAATCACTGACCTATCAAGCATCGGCTTGCAAACCCGGTTCATAAGATCCATGAAAGCCGCGGGTGCATTTGTTAATCCGAAGGACATCACGAGGAATTCATAATGTCCATATCGCGTACGGAACGCCGTCTTTGGTACATCCTCCTCCTTTTACCCTCAATTGGTGGTAACCCGATCTCAAATCGATTTTTGAAAACCTGCTAGCGCCTTGAAATTGATCGAACAGGTCGTCGATCCTCGGGAGCGAGTATTGATTATTCATCGTGAGTTTATTTAACTCCCGGTAATCAATACACATCCGCATGCTCCCGTCTTTCTTCTTTACAAACAGCACCGGCGCTCCCCAAGGAGACACACTAGGCTGGATGAATCCCTTATCAAGTAAATCTTATAATTGGGACATTAATTCTTGCAATTTCGACGATGCCAGTCTGTATGGCGCTTTAGCTACTGGTTTAGCACCCGGAATCAGTTCAATCCCGAACTCTATTTCACGCTCTGGCGGCATTCCCGGAAGATCCTCGGGAAAAATGTCTTTTAATTCAAGCACCACGGGTACGTCTTCAATCTTTGGCTTTTCTTTTTCCACATCACGTACATAAGTTAAATATGCCTTGCATAAATACAAGAAAAGGAATAAACGTGGCATGCCCAACCCCCCCCCCCAACAGCATCTTCCCAAGCAAAAACAAGAAGACAGAAGACTGAACACGCCCCGTGCTCAATGAGCACGGGGGCGTGCCCAAGTGTCTGCAGAAAAGACAAAGTTGTAGAAGCTTCTATCACCCACCACGGGGGCGTGCCCACCGGACACGGGGCCGTGGTCAACTCTAAGATTCGCAGAATCGGGGGAAATCTTGATAGTACAGATACGCTTCTGCACACGGGGTCGTGCCCAGCGGACACGGGGGCGTGGTCAACTAATGCAGACAAACTGCAATTAATGAAGAAAGAGAAGGAGGATGGACATGGGGTCGTGCCCGAGCTTCTGTTCAGGCTATCAATAGGGGTCCTTGGCTCATTTACAAACCATCCCTTGGCAAACCACCTCTCTCACACTTCACCCACCCACCACCACCATCACAACACCATCATCCACCACCATCATCCACCATCCATCATAGAGTGTGTGAGTTGTCTTGGGATCCAAGATTGATCGTAAGAGTTATTGACAATCAAAGGCCATGTTTGCCTAAGTCTCTTACATCACTTGGTGAAGGCAAGTGTCTAGTGTAATACTTTTTATTTTTAATCTTTTCGCACTTTTTATTTGGTTGTGTATTAATGACTTTAATAACTAGTTTCTTATGTTGAAGGTGATTCTTCCTTATCATTTGTCAGTGGTGTCTTGGCATTATTTTAATGTCTATATAAAATAAAAGATTTTGACCATTCATATCTCCACGGTCTATATGGAGATATGTTGGCTACCTGGTCGGGGGTTAAGGGAATGGTTTGGTAAGAGTCTTGCCTTATTCAATGTATAGATCCTGCAAGGACCTGGGTCAAATTTAGTAGGACCTCCTTCAATACCCACCGGTATTGGATGGCCGGGGTCTAAACTCTTTGATCCCCTCATATGTAAGCTACTATTAAAACTTTAACCCGGCTACTTAGGACTGTATCCCTGCTGACTCAGACTACTTAGCCGAGGGTAACGTCACCTTCAAAAGAGGGGCCTACCACATTATGCATTAATAACTTAATTAGTTATCTTTCAATAATCCAACCCTTTAGGATTGTATCCTTGCTGACTCAAACTACTGGGTTGAGGGTAACGTCACCTTCAAAAGAGGGGCCCTACTACAATAACTAAGATAATCTCTTAAAAAGTGCAAAAGTGCGGAAATAATCAAAGGTTACACTAAACACGAGTCGAATCCAAGTGATTCATCTTGTCTATCTGTTTTCACTTTTATTTTTATTTTCAGCATTTCTAGTTTTTTTATTTTCTAGTTTAAAACATTTTTCTAAACTTTTGATTTGATTAGACGTTGAGGATAAACCGGTATTAAAAGCTCTTGTGTCCTTGGACGACCTCGGTATCTTGCCAACACTATACTACGCTCACGATGGGTGCACTTGCCCATATGTGTGTTTGGTGTTAGTAAAATATCCTGTTTTATAAATTTAAAACTTGACTAACGTGTAAAAAGGGCTAAAAATATACATTAAAAATCCATAACACACCGCACGCATCAAGTTTTTGGCGTCGTTGCCAGGGACACAAGGATTTTAAGAAAGTTAGGAATCAACGGCCTAATCGTTTTTTCTAATTTTTCTGTTTTTTTTAGGATTTTCTTAATTTTTCAGCTTTTGCAGAACTCAGCACGGGCCGTGCCCGCTGAACACGCCTCGTGCCCAATCTTTGGAACTGGCAATCCTGTTTTAAGTCAGACAGTAAGCTAAACACGTGGTCGTGCCCACTCAACACGCCCCGTGCCCAAGTTTCAGTTACTGAAAACAGAACCGTAAGATCCCGACGGTTGGTAATTTCTGACTTAAACATGGGTGATACTGATATTTTTTACTTTCGGCACTCTTATGGTACGTGGTGTCAAATATGTGGTGGCCCCCATAAAGATTTAGAATGTTATTTTCTAAATTATAAGCCCCATTATATAGACCCATTGTTTTCCTGTAGCCTTAAGAGCGGCGAAAGTAAAAATAATCCCTATCTCTCCCTCGAATGCTCTCAACCGGACCTTCTAGGAGAAATGCTTCTTGATGAACTATTTCAAATGGAAGATCTAATTCTTAATTGGTTAAAAGAACTTAAGATGGATAACACTAATTCATCTCAAGACGATACCCAAGAAGAATTGTTGGGATCGCATTCGAATAAAAACAACTTCGTTGTTCCTGATATTACCTCTAACTCTAGCGAAGACGTGGGCGATAGTCATCCCTGTGTCGATTGTGCCGTGAAGGACTCTCCATCGACTTCGTTCGATGCATACATAGACCTAAGCGATTCAGCATACACCTTCTTTAACGAGATCCCGGGAAAGGGTTGGACTTGTCCACCTACATTTAGCATAGGAATCACCCTCACCGACAACCTCTTGTGTTCTCGTCTCAATCTGGTGCAATTAAGGTATCTTAGGCACTTTGGGGTTGTTCCATCCAGTAAGGAACCGCCCGATCCGAATGAATTCCTTAGAAATAGACAAAACTTCATAAACAGCCTCTAGACACGGGGCCGGGTCCAGGTCAACACGCCCCCGTGTCCACCAAAAGATTCCTTTCTGACTTTTTGTCAGAATACAGACAAATTGTGTCAGGATCCTGTCTGAACACGGGGACGTGTCCAGCGTGCTGTCATTTTCTATAAATGCAGCCAAAGATCCTGCACATTTGGACCATTCTAGGGACAGAGATTTGGTGGGATCTTCACACATACCATCCTAGGTATTTTCTAAAAGAAGGTTCTCAACAACCATCTTGTCCTTTCCTCTCTTGTCCATTACCTTCTTCTCCATTTTTTTACCTCAACACCTCCATTAGAGCTTGAAATCTCCATGATTCCAAGCTTTATTGTGATGTTTGTTAGGTTTTTGTTCAAGGAATCTTGTTAAAAATAAGTTTTGCAACATTGTTTTAAGTTATTTCTGCTCAAAAATGCTCTAAAAGTTGGAAAAATAATTTAAAACTCCAAGATTTCTTGTTCCAAAAATCTGCAGAAAGGTGAACACGGGGTCGTGCTCATTGAGCATGGGGCCGTGTCCGAGGTTACTGTTTCATTAAAATGAACTCTTTTCCGTTTATTTTCATAGAATGTCAAGCCAAAACAGTGGAACCTCTTCTGCGCACTCCAGAAACAGTCGAAGGGAAAGAAGGTCTTCAATTGAAGCAACTCTCGTACGATACGTGATGGCATTACGTGAGGCTCTTGATGAAATGACGTCGGTAGAGGAGGTCCTCATAGACCGTATAAATTATCTTACGGTGGGGTTGGAAAACAGTTTTCAAGAAATCAACCTCTTGCACCAGAGGTTGAATATTCTTGTGACACCTCCCATGGAACCAATCCTCCCTCAAGAGGATTGGAACCTAGCACTTGGAGTCAACAATCCTACCGGATGGGATGACATTCCAGCGGAGCCTCCTCTTGAAGATCTACAAGAAGTCCCGGTGGAGGTTGCACCTCCTCAAACCGATGCCAATGAGCCCACCTTTCTTCTCCCAAGGGAGATAGAGGAATGGCTCGCCGTCGTGTGAGGAACCCATGTCCGGAGGAAGAAGTTCTTCGAGCCACATCCAACCGAGAGAATTATCTTTTTGGAAATTTTGCTAATAGAATAAACTTTAGGCTAGAACTTCTTGGTTTAGACTTCTTGCTTCTTGACCTATTTATCTAGAATTTTAACTTTATTAGGAATATTATGTAATTTTCTCTATTTGAATGAATGATGGTTTTAGTTAAATTGGTGTTTGGATGATGTTGTAATGGGTAGAACACACTCGGGATGGTGAAGGATACAAAGGGAAACTTGAACCAACACCCCATGCACAAAAACAGAGCCACCCAAAAATTTTTCTTCATTACAGCAAGTTCAGCACGGGGCCGTGCTCGCGCAACACGCCCCGTGCCCAACCATCTGCAGAAAATTTCCAGTTCAGGTAACTGGACACAGGGCATGCTCGCTGAACACACCCCCGTGCCCGGGCTTCTGTTTCTTTTTACTAATTTCTGTTACTGGCGATCTGAACACGGGGCTGTGCCCGGACACCACGGGGCCGTGTCCAGACGCCCAGTAACACAAATTTTTGCTTTTTCACACCTTTTTACACATTCAATCAACCTAAAACTTATTTTTGGGACACATTTAGGACAATGTGTAATTTAAGTGTGGGGGGGGGATACTAAAACCTTGAATCTCGCAAGTCCTAATTACAAGCCTCACACAAAACTCTATTGGAACTGCTAATCACCCCAATTTAAAAAAAAAAAAATTCATTTTTTTACTTGTCTAGGTTTAATTTGGGAATTTCAAGTTCTAAAAAGGTTATATTTTTACAAATTTACAACCGATAGCGTCGTGATAAAAAGAACCAACATAAGAAAATTATGAAACGGCATGACAAGTTTAGTTAAAATTTGATTATATATACTTGATCACATAAAACCCATTCCCACAAAAAGTGAGTTTTGAGCCTTTATTGAGCATACAAATACATATCTTTAAACTAAATGCTCATTTTTCGTTTCTTGTGTGAATAGCCGCTTGGTTCTTACGACTCTAGAACTTGCCACGACGATACATTCCCGGTCCTTACCAACTTAAACCCGAGTAAGTAAATGATGGAGGGATTAGGACTAACCTTTTTTATTTCTACACCATTATTTTTCTTTTTTTTTTTACCACCTACCCAAAATCCCCCTAGTTAACCCCTTTGAGCCTAAACCTTTTCATTTCTTAACCCAAAACAAAACACCCTTTTACCCACCAAAACCTATTTTATTTTTAACCCTTTGTTTTAGTAACAAGCTCGGTTTTTCTTATGACTTCCTTATCAAAAAAAAATGATGATGATGATGAAGCAAAAAGAAATAAACAAACAAGTTTATCAAAAATAACTTTGCTTGAATAATGGCTTCATCAAAATAAAAATTACAAAAATAAAAAGTCCTACGAAAACCGACGCTTTTTACGCCTTTCGCCCTTTTACTAACCACTAACCCAACCACCTACCTTAAACCCAAGCCTAACCCTTCACCCAAAAGTCCTCTTGATATTTACAAAGGTGCATAGTTAAAAAGGAGGAGGTCTGATTGCTTGGCAAGCTTATGGTAGGAGTAAGTTCCATGCCGCTCTCGAGTGATTCACTAAAATACATCTTCGGCCGAGTGTTGAGTGATCCCCCGTGAGGTATGTGAACTTGTATGTAAATGGAATTTTAAAAAAAGGCATGTTATGCCCTAATAAGTAATTTATCTTATGTAATGTTTTAAATAAATCATGACGAACAGAATTGTAAATAAATAAAAATAAAACTTAATAAAGAATCTTGGAAATCCCGACACTCTATGACAAGCCCAAAAACCTTCTCTTCTACCCATTCCATTTGGGAGTGTAAAGCCACATTATAAAGAGTTTTGCTTGAGGACAAACAAAGATTCAAGTGTGGGGGTATTTGATGTGTGCAAAATGCAACATATAAATTACATCAAATGTGGCATAAAACTAACCCTTTTTAGTACTAATGTTGGAAAAAGTATGTTTTTTGTCTTCCTTTTGTATTTTCAGGATTAAATGAGCTCAAATGAACAAAAGAAGCAAAAAGGCAGCTAAATTTAACATAAATACAAGAAAAGGAATAAACGTGGCATGCCCAACCCCCCCCCCCCCGACAGCATCTTCCCAAGCAAAAACAAGAAGACAGAAGGCTGAACACGCCCCGTGCTCAATGAGCACGGGGGCGTGCCCAAGTGTCTGCAGAAAATAGATGCCGAAGGTAACGTGTAGAACCACTTCTTTGCCTTATCTTCCAAGGAGAATTGAAACAAAACCAACTTCACATCATCGGCCGAAAAACCTTGACTCCCAAGAGTGTTACAAATTGAGTCATAGGCCTCCAAATGGAAATAGGGTTCCTCCGTTGCTAGACCCTTATATTTCGGCAAACTTTGTAAGGAATTAGTCCTTACTTCAAAAGTTCTTCCTTGGTTGTTATGAGGAATAACCACCGGTGAAGGATTGTGAGTAATCACCGGCCTAAAATGTGCTTCAATACCCCTCGCATGTTCTCTAAGATGCCTCCTTGGTACACCCAACCGACCCCTTGGACGAATAGGACCCATTGGTCTTGGTATATGCCCTTGTGGTGCGAATGGTTGTTGGGGCATCGGTGGTTGTTGAATTGGCCTTTGAAATTGTGGTTGAACATTTTGTGGCCGAACTTGTTGCAATGGTATAGGGCGTTGCATTGGTGGCCCTTGTGGCCTTGGTCGAATGTGTTGTGGTACGAGTTGTTGTTGTTGTTGAATCCCACCAACACTTGACATTCTTTGCGTTTGAACAGGTACATAAGTCAACTCCCCTTGATCTCCACTACCCACATAAGCATAACCCTCTTCCTCATAACCCTCGAAATCTTCACATCCTTCTTCATATCCATCTCCTTCTATACCCCCCGATGATGGCCCAAATGGAATAGATGAGTATTGAAAACCTGACTGGTTTGGTGCTCCAAATGATGAAGTAGCATGAACAACAGTTGAGCCTTGTGGTAATGTATAGGTGGATGATGATTGACCTAAAGCTGGGAAGAAATGGGTAAGTGGTGGAATTGTAGAAGCAGGGCTAAAGGTAAGGGTATGTAACACCTGTGCCTCCACGGCCATCAAACAAATACCGAACCAATGAAATATTATATTTCATACTTGGGATTTGTGAAAATATGTGTATCAATTGCACATATCCATAGTTGATCAATTCCAAACTCTAAATCGCTTTCTGGAAGGTTATACGCGCACCGATGCGTAAATATAACCAGTTTAATGCAAAAAACACTCCGGAATAGTGACATAGGCTTAACATACCTTAAATAACCTTTACATAACTTATAAATAAGTCTTGAAGGCTTTGGTATGGCAAAAAACAAGTTAATTCAACTACAGGGACTAAACTTGACAAACTGCGAAAGTATGCCAATTTGAACTGTAACAGACATTCCGGAACATGACCATAAGTTAAACATATCATAAATATCCTTTACATAGCTTAGAAATAGGCTTTGAGGGGTTCGGTATGCTAAAATAAACTTTTGGGTCATTCAGGGACTAAAAGTGTCAAAAAGTGCACAAGTTTGCACTTTTGCGCATAACTTACGTTCTGAATACATCCGGACATCCAAAAATTTATGTAAGCATGACTATATTATGCTTTAGTGTTTGGCTTAAGAAAAATCCATTCGTCACGTCATTTGAATCGTTTTTCGCGCTTGTGCGCATTCCGTCGTAATTAAGCGAACATCGCGTTCGTACGACCAAACGAACCAACATCCGACATATTTTTGAGCATGTTTCAAGTCCACAATGTTTAGGCATCATTTTAGGGCCTTAAAGTTGGCTTTACGGGCCTTAGAAGTGTCGGAAATGGCCTTAAACATCAACAGGGACCGAAACTGTCAAAATACAAACTTGTTTCTGATCTGTGCAGGCCAGGCGGCCCGCGTAACATCTGAGTGAATCCTTACGCGGCCCGCGTACGCATGTCTGATCAGATTAGATCGAACAGTCAGCATGTTCCAGCTGTTTTAACCACAACCACAAGCTCACAACTTGCCTAATCAGCTGATAAGGATCATTTTAGGCTACCACAACTTTGCAACACATGTACGGGTAGGATTAAGGCACGATATTCGACAAACGATCTTAACGGTTACCCGAAAACTATAAATACCCCACCCCACAACTTCAAAACCCACTAGAATTCTGATCCTAGAAGCTCTAAGTTGAAACCATTGTTTCATACCTGAGTTACTTGGATCGGGATTAGCATTCGGGGACCCTTCGTAAGTATTCTTTCGTTCTTTTCTTTATTTTATTGCTTTTCGAGTCAGAAAGTCAAACTTAGTTTGACTTTCAGCGTTGACCAGCTTATGGTCAATGCGAAGTTCGTTTGAACTTCGCAACGTGAGTGTAATCACGTTGGTTATAGTCCCTTGGGACTATGCCTACTGATTACCACGTTGTCTAGGGTCGTAGGGTAAGCGATCTGATAAATCGCTTATACCTTCGAACCCGACCCATTTGGTCGATCATTAGGATCCGACCAAACACATTAGGTGACCATAGTAGGTAGGGAATAACCTTCCGAGGTTATACCCTATGGTCACATCGTTTGAGTAGTTGTATGATAGGTAGTTTATATGCCTTAGGTAAATTACCAGAATACCCTTTTCATATATAATTGGTAATGTAACCTAATCTTTTGTCACATAACTGATTATATAACATGTTTAGGCATATAACACTTGTCATAGGACTAGTTAGGCGGTCCGAACGCGTTTCACGCGCACGACGCGTTAAAGTAGCATAAGCTTCCTAAACGGGTCATAATGGGTCGTAAACAATTATGTTAGGTTTCATTTAGTATGTAGGCTTTGTTAAACCATATGACACGAGTCTCTATACTCGTTTGGTTTACGAACCCTCATTCTATCAGATCTTCCGATTTAGGTCCGGTTTATTAACATAGTTACCTATATTAGGTGCCGTTTGATTTCCGTGATCTCTAACATTGTTTGGTTGTTACTCAAGGACTACTGAGCAATCTCAAGTGAGTACATAGACCCCTCTTTTACTATTTTCCAAACTGTTTTGGGGTGGAACACATGTGCCTACTTGTTACTTTCATGCTTTCCTGTTTTCACATCATATACATGCTATGTTCGTTAGTACATTACTTAGTACATTGTTTTACATTACATTTCATGCTAGGTGTGCCCATTGTGTGCATTACTTAGTACATCGTTTTACATTACATTTCATGCTAGGTGTGCCCATTGTGTGCATTACTTAGTACATCGTTTTTCATTACATTTCACGCTACGTATGTTCATTTGATTACATACTTAGTGCATCGTTTTCACATGCTTACATTTTGGGTATGACATTTGTTTTGTTTAACATGGAACAATACATTCATTAACATTAGCTACGCCGTTCGTTAGTAGGTAGTGGTACCATAGGAATTGACAACTCCCGTTCCGGACATCCCAGGGAAATGGGATGAAAGGAATGACCGAATTCGATATACATAATTTAGATAAACCTTTAAGTGGTTTAAGGGTTTATCGCCGCAGTCTCAAGGCTTGGATGTATGCATTTTCACAACACCGCATAGATGTTCATATCAGTATAGCATGCATTTCCACAAAACATAGCTTTGATTTAAACCCTGTTTTACTTCAATACTATGTTCTTGTGCATATGGTTTAGTTGATACAATTTCACTAGCCATACATATCATTTTGGTTACATATTACATGGTTTACATTGATCATGCATTTCCACAAAACATAGCTTTGATTTAAACCAAGTTTTACTTCAATACTATGTTCTTGTGCATATGGTTTAGTTGATACAATTTCACTAGCCATACATATCATTTTGGTTACATATTACATGGTTTACATTTGACACTTAAACATTTTTGACATTTGGTTGTACATTACATGATTTACATATTGACATAAACATTTTTGACATATTATTCAATACGTTTGGCAATTGGTTTAAACATAGACATCTTACATTGGTGGTTTGTTTGGGTAAGTGATTTGAGTAACGGTGCGTGTGTAATATGATACAAGCATGGTGGATACGCCGCTGGTACTTCCTATATATAAATGTTTGTATGGTATTACATGTCGTAGCGTTATTTGAATCATTTCAATTTAAGATATATAACATTTTATACAAATAACATACTTTTCAAAATACATGGTTTTACAAACAACTTATCTTATACAAACTCATATTACATGGTTATTCATTTAACCTTACATTTATTTATACATATCATCTAATATTATCATTATTCAAATGATTTACAAGACAAAGCAAATTACAGGGTTCATGACTAAACATTTTCTTAAACAATAAGTCATGAATCCTATTTTCACAAACCTATGTATCTCACAGGCATTTTTATGCTGACGTACCTATTTTCACATGTGTTTTTCAGGAGATGATGCATAGGATTTATCAAGACATATTTAGGCGGACCTGTGCCTTAGTGACTTAAAACGAGACAAGAATTATTTAAATTTTGTTATGTACTCTTTATTTCTTGTTTAAAGACAATGTAACTCGCTTGTTTGATGAATAAAACGAAACCTAATTTTCCATGGTTATGAAACATTAATTCTGTTACAACACTCCCCGATGTTTTCCGCCACGTTTGGTTGTCCTACGTGGTTGGGGTGTGACAGGGTAGGTTCAGTTTGAGTATTGGTAGGTAATGTAGTATTGGGTGGTGGGATATCAAATGGTGAAGTAAATTTGGTAGTAGAACTGGGCATGGTGGTATTTGGTGAAGGTTGAGTGGATGTTGGTATAAATGGTGGAGTAGGTTCACCCGTAGTGGGTGGTGGTTGTGATGGATCCATGTATCGAATTGGTGTGATTGGTGTAGTTGGTGTTGTTGGTGAACCGCTAATTGTGTTTTCCCTTAACAAAATTCTGTTTGCTCGCAAAGTTCGTTCGATTTCCGGATCAAATGCTAATGGTGAAAGCTTGTGAGAGCTCCTAGTATGCATGCACCTGTCAATACCTGCACACTAACACACGCAGCGTAAACCAAAAAAATAACAAACCTAAGAAAAACAAAAATAAGACACGTTGCGCACTACTCCCCGGCAACGGCGCCAAAATTTGACGTGATTGTCGTGGTCACGCAAATTTAATCCAAATACAACTAAATAGTTAGCGGTAAGTGGGTATCGAACACAGGGAGTTTGTGGAATGTGTGTTATTTGAAGATTTATCTAAGTTATCTAAAATTAAACTAATTGAAAGAAAAGTAAAATTCAAGAGTTGGTTTGATTGGATTGGTTTTAAAAACTAAGAATACTAATTAATTTGCGAAATGAAAGTTGAGTTTGTAAACAATTTGGAGACGAATGACCATCCTAAGTTTCCGGTTTGCTTCAACAATTGTGCTATCATCCACTAGAAAGAACTACATAGACATAGTTCGCGTGTAATTACTTATTGTGATAAAAGGGAACGAAGTACTCAGATTCCTAGAATGTGAGGTTGTTACCCGATGACCAATCAACCCTTACCCAATCCTAATTCTACCCATGATATCTCGATTGCCAACGGCACCAAGAACGTATGGTTTCAAATTAGAATATCATAAGAATCAACAATTTACAACTAAGCAATCACACACCATGATAAACAAAACATAGATAAAGTTTATCATTCTAGAAATATGGAATCAAAACACAACCGTCTTAAACAAACCTTCAACCTAGGATGATCATAAAGAACCTAGCCACTCATGGCTTGGACAAACATTGTAGCAAAATAGTTTTGATGTTCAAGTGAATCACACACATAAAACTAAAGATTAACAAGTGTTCTTTTTTTTTTTGCTCCAAATCACCAAGATTGCTCCCAAAATCGTCCACACACTGATAGTAACCGATTGGATATGATTAGTCTCCTTAAATCCACTTAAAAATGATAATTTAATGTGTAAGTTACAAGATGGCTTCAGTCGGAGCCGTAACCTACGGCTGGGAGCCGTAGGTTACGGTGGTCAACAAGTCCAAAGTCAACAGCAGGAGCCGTAACTTACGGCTGGGAGCCTTAGGTTACGGCTCAGACTAATCCCTACGGCTCCTCCTTCCTGTTTTACGGCAAGCATTTTAGAATAAGTATAGGGCCGTAACCTACGGCAGATAGCCGTAGGTTACGGTGCTGAGCATAATGATTCTTCTTATTTCTTCATCAGCACTTGATTTCTTCAACACTTTGACTCCCAAACTTCTAGCATCCATTTGTGCCTCCTAAAACCCTTATTTTGATCACTTTAACACCTGCATAATCAAACGTAGAGTGGTTACCAAGTTCGAGTAATTAACCGGGCAAAGTATGGAATTTTATTCTATTTAAAGCACTTAAGGGTTGTCCTATGGACCACCCGTCATGCGGCCTAACCCAAGTGTGCGTGGATCCGTTATTGCTTAACATCTCACATAAGCGGACGGGTCCGATTAATTTTTTTCTAGATGCGTAAACAGTTGGGCCGATAAATCTTTCATCGCGTTCTATTAATATTTTGCAAATAATAATAATATTACTAATAACAGTAACATAATTAATTGCGCGTGTTACCAAAATGCCCTTTTTCATGACATCAAGAGTGCGGGTTGTCACATTCTCCCCATGTTACAGGAATTTCGTCCTCAAAATTTAAGCTAAGACATGCGATTCACTCTAAATATATATACTTAGATTTCCATTACTATACGTAGATACAAGCAGTTTCACGAAGGTCCACAGAACGAACATGCAAGCCACATAGCATATACAGTCACATAGCACGTAAAATTACATAGCATTAGATTCATAGAGTTGTACGTATCTCACACAGTACGAATTTTCACAAACTTAACTATAACATCCAAGAAACGTACAGGGAAACCCGAAGTGTCACATTATCCCCAAGTTCAAGAAATTTTGTCCCGAAATTTACCGCGCAGCCACTGACAAGCTAGTTTGTTTAAACGTTTTCGTGGGGTGTCACATCATCCCCTTGTTGGCTTGAAATTTCTTTCCGAAATTTCAGCTGTAGCTTCAGTGCTGGAAGTAATGTTTGTAGACAACTTGGGATACGTGCGCATCAGCTGGTTTTCTCGTTCCCAGGTAAACTCTGGGCCACGGCGTGAGTTTCAATGAACTCGATCTGTTGGCATATTATACCATGCTTGGGGGTTTTGATTTCTCGATTAGTGATCTCAATCGGTTCCTTAATAAAGTGTAGCTGATCGTCAAAAGTTAACTCCTTAAAGGGAATGATGAGTGTTTCATCTGACAGACACTTTCTTCAGATTAGGCAGGTGAAAGACATTGTGTACCGCACTTAGCTCTTCAGGCAGATTTAGTCTGCAAGGCTACGTTACCGATCCCTTCGGTATATTCGAATGGTCCAACATATCATGGATTAAGTTCGTCCCGCTAGCCAAAATGTACTATACCCATCCAGGGTGAAACTTTAAGTAGAACCCAGTCTCCGACTAGGATTTCTAGAGGTTTCCTATGTTTATCCGCGTAGTCTTTCTGACGGTCTGGAGCTGCCGCCATGTGTTGTCTATTCTGGGCAATCCTACTCGTTGTGTCAAGTGCAAGTTCTGGGCCGGTAATTTGGCTTCCGCCCAACACAGAGGTGACCGGCATCTGCGTCCGTGCGATGCCTCAAATGGTGCTGCCTGAATGTTAGTGCGGTAGCAGTTATCGGAAGAGATTTCTACAAAAAGGAAGTGTCGCTAGCATCCAAGGGTCGATAACACATGTTCTTAGCATGCCTTTGAGTGTTTGGAGGGTGCGTTTGGCCCATTTATCAGTTTGCGGGCGATAAGCGGCGCTCATGCCTAACAATGAGCCCAAAAGTCTTTCGTGCACAGCCTTGCGAAGAATTGGATGCAAAACGTGGGTTACGATCAGGTAAAAGAGAAGTTGGCACCTCGTGCCTAGTATCTACTTCTATCAAGTAGATGGTTGCAAGTTCGGAAACTTGTCAGTTTCTTTGGTCGCGTGCCGTTACTAGCAGACATTTCATCAATGCCCTGGACAGGATAGGGTAAGATAGTAGCACCTCGTAGATTATCTTCCAGTTGCTGGAGTTGCGGATCGTTTGAGGATCTCTCGAATGCTAGGTGATGCCCTTTTTGAGTTGAAATCGTGAGAGGTTGCGTATACGGTCGAGAAATGTGGGCTTCGTGGCGTTAAAAGTCGTGTACTGAAAACTTAGCGCAAGGCGGTTTTGCGTCGTAGAAGTTCCAAGGTAGAGCGTAGGAGTCATTTGGGTTCCTCACTGATTTTCAGAATAGGTTCGGGTATCGCCGAAAGAAACAAGTGTCGAATATTTACAGGATGGAATAAATTCGAGTGTCGTGACTAGGTGTTGATCGTATCGAGTTCGAAGAACAGTGCTTGCGATACCCGTTACCCCCGGGGTATCCTTGGCTCGTTGCCCCCAACGAGTAACATTCGTAGGGAGTATTTTGTCCAAATGGATATTTGTGCAGAATAGAGTAGGATAAGAATCAGGGAATTCATAACACGAGTAGCGAGGTAATGTTTGAAGGTAGTCAACGTTGGTGCGTTCAATTTGAGACAAAACATAAAAGGCTTGGTGGTCGGCAATAAGGATTTATCCGGTGTCGATGAGGTAGCTGGTCGTACATAAGCCGCGGATGATTAGGATAAAGAACGTCGTTTTGCCGATAATAGGCGTTACGTCAGTATGAATGGCACAACAAGAACCAATGATAGAGAAGGACGGTCGTCGTATGGGTCGGGGGGGTTTAGGTTCACTAAAACGTCTAACAAGATGTTCTGAGCTGAGCCGTATGCGAAAAGCGGGTTTGTGATCTCCCAAACCGGTAAGTAACCAAATTTGAATAGACTACCGAAGTCGTGAGGACGAGTCCGAAGTAGTGCTTGTGTCGTCGAAAGGCTTCCATGTAAGGTAATAAAAACATGTCTGAAAGGATACGTTTGGATCACACGTCACAATTTTTTTTTTTAAGATTCTAGAAGTTTATTGACTAGCAGTCGAGCTTGCTGAATTTCCCCAAACTAGAGGGAAATCTGGTCAAGGTCTCAGTATGAGGGGGGGTTTCGACGTGAAACTGTGAAAACAGGTTTTCAGGAAAGTACGATTGGAGTAACACATTGAATTTCAAGGGATAAAAAGTTCGCTGACTAAAGGTCGTGTTTGTTGAATTCACCAAACTGAAGAGAGGTCCGGTCAAGGTTTCTATACGAAGAAACGTGGATGTCGTGATAAGGAAACGATAGGAGCGGGGATGCCATCTGAGCAATAAACGTGGATTCGTACGAAAGCTGGCGAAAGGATTCACAGAATCAGGAAAATAACAGTTCTGACAAATGAAGGATAGGGTAAGCATCAAAGTCGCCGTACTCGTCGGTGGGTTGACTGGTTCGTGTCTTCGTCTAGCCACGCTTCCAAATACGCCGGTCTGTAAGAAAGTTATCGATCCGCTGGGTTTTGGAGCGTGCTAAGGTATGAGGTTCAACTTGAATAGGGATTAACCATGTAATCAAGGAATTAGGGGGAAATAACTTCGCGGTCGATGGGAAGGTAATACAATTGCTGGTACTACCATGAGAAGCATACACCTCGCATGCTTTTCGTGTTTGAGACGTGCAAACAAAAACCCGAAAAGTGTAGACTTACTAGAATGCTTAGGTGATCAGTCGTGTGAGGGAACAAGTCTCACTACTTAAGTTGGGAAAAGAAATATGCAAGTAAAAAGGATGCGAATGACGTCGTCGTTCTTTCTAATATCCCATGATATAGGGGTGGTTCCCCTTCGTCGATTTGTTCTCGTAACTCCTCTATGTGCTTCGTAGCTGGGAAGGTCTATCGAGTGGACGTCCCTCGTGTCGATTTGCAATCCATGGATGATATTAGGAAATATGTGGACGAGGACCTGGAATAACTAGTTTCTTGCCCTTAGTGTGTCGTGGCTTCGAATCGAGGTTAGGAGAATTCACTCCTTCTTAGCGCACATCGAGTTTACATAGTTTTCGCATAATTCACAGCGTCGAGCACTAATTACACAACTACACATTTATGCACGTAAGCCAAATTCATATACAGATCTACACACTGAGTTATGCACAAGTAATGCCGATAATTTACAATTACCAGGTGAGTACCTGAGTCTGGCGAACCTTGCAATCCGGAGTGTGGTGTCGTGGTGGTTTTTCATTAAGGAACAGTTATAGTCTGGTTTTCATATAAAAATATTTTACGTCTTAAAAATATTTTATATCTTAAACCTAGTTCACTATAACCAATGGTTCTGATACCAATCTGTCACACCCTCAAAATCCACACGCGGAATATTACCGCGAGGCATGTGACGACCAGGATCTTAGCCACTAATTATTTTGAACGGATTAGTTATTGTTATAAACATTAGCATAATTAGTGACCTAATTTAAAATTTCATAAAGACATGGTTCTAGAGCGGAAGGGAAAGTAGAACATATTGTAATTTAAAACCACAAGTTTGTTATCATGAAACTAACAAACCACGCACTCCATCCGATTGCAACGTCCGTCCTAATCTGTATCGAGCAACCTGCAAAGCATGCAGTAGAGTGTCAACATAACGTTGGCGAGTTCACGTGTTTGTAGTTTTCCAGTTTTAATTCCAAAAACTTGTTTTAACAGTTAATTTACTCATTTATACATGCCATGGGGAGCTACCCCATAAGTAAGCCACTAAACTGTTTTTACAATACCGAATACTAGTCATCCATACGTTTCCGTAGTGCCCCGTTTGTCAATGTTCTATCATCATTGACGGTTTGCCAGAGTCTATTAGTTCACGCCCGATCCCATACGCGGGCACGGTGTGAGGCTGGTGAGACCTAAATAGCGCTATCAACTAATAACCCATTCGCCAGGCCCCGGCGATTAATCGGAATTAAGTAGCGAGGACTTGAGTGATAGAGTTTCGTTTAGTTTTGCTTGTTGCATCCAGTATAAATAGTAATTAACTAAGGGTCCCGCATAAGGGGAGAAAAGTAGGTTTGTATCCCTCACAGGGGATAGTGTTGTTACCCGTATCCCACACAAGGAGATAGAAATACCGTATCCCGCACAAGGAGATAGTAAGCAATCCCAAACCAGGAAAAGTTGTTTCGTTCCGTTTCCCAACCACCGGGAATGCATGCTTTAAGTAAAAAGTAGTGAACTCACCTTTGCTTTGTTCGGTAGTCAATTTACTTGTGTTACGTTGGGCAACCATACCCTATTATGGTTATTAAATATTTATTAGGTTCGCATGCAAGAAATGTCACGTATAATTCACACGTATCTAACACATAGTACGAAAGTTACACTGGTACCCTATACGTTATTGGGCATGTCTTAACATACTAGCAGTTAAACAGTTAACAGTAACACATAGTCCAAAACATGATATCACATTGTGCGGCCCAATAACGAAATAGAGTGGTCCAGTCGAAACCAGGTGGTCTCGACTCGAGATCATGAGGTCTCGAGTCGCAACCAAGAGGTCTCGGGTTGCAAATGGGAGGTCTCAAGTGATGCATGCACGAGTCGGAACCTTGAGATCTCGAGTCATGTCTCGAGTCGAGATCAGGTGATCTCGAGTCGCAACCAAGTTGGTCTCGAGTCTCCTAATGTGCATGCTTGGTCTCGAGTAGTCGTTTAATGGTCTCAAGTCGCAACCTCGCGGTCTCGACTCGCAACCACTGATGCAAGCACAGGTGGAAGCCTTCTAGAATATTCTCCAAATTTTGTACTATCCAATCAGATTTCATGAGTATGTACTGTCCAATCAAAATTCACTAACATGTTTTCAACATTCTACTCTAATAAAATCGGATCAATCAACAGGTTTTTCAATTATTCATTACATATTCCAAATTGTTCATCATACCAATACATATATTCCCAGTCATGACATTAATACAAAATCTCAATCAAATAAGTAAATTATCCTAACATGCAGGTCTTAGCCAAACAGCTTGTTACTTATACAGTCTAATGTTTCAACCATACCCTTACCAACCTTATTTACCCTACTTATGTCATAATCAACAAGATGTAACACTTAGTTTAAAATCAAAACTCTTCAACATCAAGACAGTGAACCATATTTGTCAAGAACCACAATAACACCCCAAAATAGTCAACGAGTCACATACCACCACAACAACATCTACAACCACTTATGGTCAGCCCTTTTAAAAACATCATATTTCTATCATATTCATCATTTAAGCCATTCAATAAATTAACAAAAAAAGCCATTAACTGTACATGCTTATTTCACTAATCAAAAGCTACAAAAGATGCAGGTAATAATCGTACACTAACCGATGTGCAGATCTATGCAAAACAGCAACTTACACGTGTATTTGCTATGTGAAATTCTAACAATTTTTACAAAATTGTGTGGATTAACAAGCACAAGAACTTTAAATAAATATTAACAAACACTACTGATCAACTTCCATATTTTAACAATTAAAAAGAAACTAGTGCACTCAAGATTTATGACACAATAATATTCAAACATAACACTAACCAAAAGGTGAAGAGCAGGAGGTAGTGTGTGCGACCCGAGACCGAGCCAGACTAGATCCGAAACCTCCAAACTTGCTGAGCCGAAATATGAAATGAAACCCGAGCCAGAGCTGAACCCGAACTGAAAACAACCCAAAGTCGACTCAGAACTCTCGAACTCACGACTGACCTGACCCGAGACGAACATTTCTATCACCGTCCTGAACCCGACAAGACCCGAGCAGAACCCGACACTCGCAACAGAGCTTGAACTGCTCTGAACGAAGTCGCCGCTGCTGTGTACCATCGCCGGCTGCCTGCATCCCGTCGTCATCATCATCATCTCATCACGTCCTCATCGTCACCGGGAAAAGAGAGAGAGGGGGGGTTTGTCGGAGAACAACCAGCCGTCGGAAGCCGGTAGTTTGGCCGGCACCAGCCGGCATGTCACCGGAGGATTTAACAGTGAGGGAGAGTAGGGATGGGTGTGTGTGTCGGCTGCCATCTTTTGGGTTCTAGGGTTTTGGTTGAAGAGAATAAAATGAGAGGGGGGGGGGGGGAAAGGTTTAGGATAATTAAATATGGTGGGTTTTAGGTTTAGAGAGTGGGCTTGGGCCTAACCCGAGCGTGCGGCCTAACCCAAGTGTGCGTGGATCCGTTATTGCTTAACATCTCACATAAGCGGACGGGTCCGATTAATTTTTTTCTAGATGCGTAAACAGTTGGGCCGATAAATCTTTCATCGCGTTCTATTAATATTTTGCAAATAATAATAATATTACTAATAACAGTGACATAATTAATTGCGCGTGTTACCAAAATGCCCTTTTTCATGACATCAAGAGTGCGGGTTGTCACATGGTGGCTCAACACCATTATCTATCACTCGACCACTACGTAAAGAAATTTTATTAATTGGTACCTCACATGTGTTCTTCGAGTTTGACCCTTGATGCTTAGGGTTCAATGTAGTGTCACTTGGAGGTCCTCCTCCACTTCCGCGAATTTGAGCCATCTCTTGAGCGAGTTGCCCCACTTGCTTCTCCAACGCCTTATGAGATTTATCCCTTACTTCAAACTCTTTCCGCTTTTCGGTTTTGATCTCTTGGTGTGAATTAGTAAGAGCACTCATAGCATTCATGAGGGCATCAAATTTAGAATCTATCGAGTCATTACTTTGAGAGTTTGAAGCACCACCCCCATTTCCACTTTGGTTGTAACCACGTTGATAATTGCTTCACACCCCCAAAATCCACAAGCGGAGTATCACCGCATGGAGGCGTGACTGACCAGGATCAAGCCACCAATCATATTGAACAACGTAATTAAGTAAATAAAACCAACCATAATATAATTGGTGTCCAAAAGAAAGTATCCGACTTTAAGTTAACAGCGGAAGCATAAAATGTAAAAACCCAAACACAAGTAGTAAGTTCGTAAAGTTTAAATGTTTAACATGGAACTCAACAGTCCATGTCCCACAACGACCACTCCTCCCTGTGCAAGCTCAATAAGCACCTAACGACCTGCAAGGCATGTAACAATGAGTCAGCAATAAAGTTGAGCGAGTTCACAGTTGGTTGTTTAGTTTTAAAAGTTTGTTTCAAAAACCATAAGTTGTTTCGTAAACCACGAGTTAACCAGTATCTTTGTTTCCCAAACCATATCCATAATCAGTGGGGCCTTCCCCATGTGAACCACTAGACCGTTACCATATCGACAACTGACGAAAGTAAGTTGTGCCCCTAAGTCAATGTCTATCATCATTGACTGAGTACCCATATCCATTAGTACACGCCCGTCCTACTGGCACGGTGTGAGGCTTGTCAACCATAATAGCGCTATTAACTAATGACCCGCTCGCCATTGGCCCGACGATTAAGTCGATATAAAATTGAGGGACTTCATGATAGAGTTTTGTCAAGTAAGTTTAAGGTTGTTGTCCTACCCAAGGAGGACGAACGTACGTATTCTACCCAAGGAGAATACGCATGATTAACATTGGCATCCTACCCATGGAGGATGGAGGTACATATCCTACCCAAGGAGGATATGTAGGTTCCGTTTTAATTCTTTAACCCATTCCCAACCACCGGGAATCCCATGCCTTAGAAAGTGTGTGAACTCACCTTGGTTTGCTCTGTTAGATTAGTTACTCTAATAATCAGGAATTATGCACGTCCTAACATGGTACACATAACAATCAGTTTCACGTGCATACATAATACGTATCCTACGTATGGTTTATCTACTCATTACTTCAATCACGTACCACACAATTCTAATACACGAATAACACCCTTATGTTTCAAGTCGTAGCAATTATCATACCGGCCTAACATCATTGAGTAATTTTCTACAGGTATCAATTTGTAATTTAATTCACTCAAGAAGTTCATAAATGCAAAACACCTAATTTAATGATCTGCTAGTATCATTCATACATATAATCAAAATAACCCTATTTCATTATTGTTAACCAGGTCCATATACCTTTAAACTTCGGCCCACTATATAATTCCCAAACCAAATCTCAAAATATGTTTTAAATAAAGTAGCCCAATCTGATTTAGAGTGGATGTGGCCCAACCGATGGATCTTTTGTTCACAGAATTGGTTTTATTATAACTCACAACCATCAACAAAAATCCTTAAAGTCATAAACAAATTCTTGGTATCCATCACAGTCACATTACACATGCACAATTCCCTTGTATTACCATAACAACCCTACCAACACTTAACATATTACATATATAACCATAACATACTATCATCAGCGATTAAATCACATCACATATTCGAAACCCCATGCAGCCCTATTTCGAGTAACATATGTGCGACCCAATAGTAACGAAGATTAATCCCCAACCTTAATCAGCCTTAAACGTTCACCCATTGTATTAAGTAATCCATTCATCATCCAAGAAAGCATGTATCGATCAAACAGGCAATTATGAGTAGCATATCACCATTCGTCATTATGCAGATTCATACAAAAATATATTACATATACCCAATCAAGATTATACCAAAAGTTAACTGGACTTAATTAAATTGTATCTACACTTTCTAATAGCAGAATGATTGTCACACCCCGACCACGTGGAACAACCAAACATGGCGGAAACGTCGGGGAGTGTTGTAATAGAATTAATTGTTTCAAATCCATGGCAATTGAAGTTTTGTTTTATTAATCAAACATGAGAGTTTACATTTTTTTAAACAAGAAACAAAGAGTACATAACATAAATTAACTAGTTCTTATCTCGTTTTAAGTCACTAAAGCACAGGTCCGCCTAAGTATGTCTTGATAAGTCCTATGCATCATCTCCTGAAAACACATGTGAAAATAGGTACGTCAGCATAAAAATGCATGTGAGATACATAGGTTTTGTGAAAACAGAATTCATGACTTATGTTTGAGAAAATGTTTAGTCATGAACCTTGTAATTTGCTTTGTCTTGTAAATCATTTGAAAAATGATAAGATCAGATGAGATGTATAAATAAGAGAATAATGTATGGTTAAATGAATAACCATGTAAAATGAGTTTGTATAAGATAAGTTGTTTGTAAATCAATGTCTTGTGAAAAGTATGTTATTTGTATAAAATGTTATATGTCTCAAATTGAAATGGTTCGAATAACACTACGATACGTGATACCATACAAACACTTATATATAGGAAGTACCAGCGGCGTATCCACCATGCTTGTATCATATTACACACGCCTCGTTACTTAAATTACTTACTCCAACCAAACCACCAAGATGTAATGTTTAACAATTGTAGAAATGTTTATGTATAGTCAAATGTCTATTGTCAAATGTAAACCTTGTCAACAGATACAAATGGTTCACACGGTTCAACAGTTACAAACGGTTCATATAATCGAAGGGTTACGACGGTTCACATAGTCAAATAGTTACAACGGTTCAAAATGTAGTATAATGTGTTCATATGCTGGATGAGCATATGCAACAGAAATGCAATGTAAAACAATGTACTAAGTACGCACACAATGGGCATACATAGCATGAAATGTAATGTAAAACAACGTACTAAGTACGCACACAATGGGCATACATAGCATGAAATGTAATGTAAAACAATGTACTAAGTACGCACACAATGGGCATACATAGCATGAAATGTAATGAAATCATGTACTATAATGTACTAACGAACATAGCAGGCATATGATATGAAAGCATGAAAAGCATGAAAGTAACAAGTAGGCACATGTGTTTCACCCCAAAATGTTTGGAAAACAGTAAAAGAGGGGTCTATGTACTCACTTGAGATTGCTCAGTAGTCCTTGAGTGACAACCAAACAATGCTAGAGATCTCGGAATCAAATGACACCTAATATAGGTAACTATGTTAATAAACCGGACCTAAATCGGAGGATTTAGATAGAATGAGGGTTCGTAAACCAAACGAGCATGGAAGCTCATGTCATATGGTTTAACAAAGCCTACATACTAAATGAAACCTAACCTAAGTGCTTACGACCCATTACGACCCGTTTAGGTAGCTTATGCTACTTTAACGTGTCGTTCGCGTGAAACGCGTTCGGACCGCCTAACTAGTCCTATGACAAGTAACATATGCCTTAATATGTCTAATATTGTTGTCAAATCAGTTTAGATGTCAAAAGTTATGTTACATATGTTTAAAATGAATTTTGGCATCAAAGGGGTATTTTGGTAATTTACCTAAGGCATATAAACTACCTATCATACAACTACTTAAACGAAGCGACCATAAGGTATAACCTCGGAAGGTTATTCCCTATATGCTATGGTCACCTAATGTGTTTGGTCGGATCCTAATGATCGACCAAATGGGTCGGGTTCGAAGGTATAAGCGATTTATTAGATCGCTTACCCTTACGACCCTAGACAACGTGGTAATCAGTAGGCATAGTCCCAAGGGACTATAACCATCGTGATTACAATCACGTTGCGAAGTTCAAACGAACTTCGCATTGACCATAAACTGGTCAACGCAGAAAGTCAAACAAAGTTTGACTTTCGGACTCGAAAAGCAATAAAAGAACGAAGGAATACTTACGAAGGGTCCCCGAATGCTAATCTAGATCAAAATAGCTCAGGTATGAAACAAAGGTTTCAACTTAGAGCACATTAGATCAGATTCTTGTGAGTTTGAAGCAAATGGGGGTGGGGTATTTATAGTTTTTCCCGAACCATTAGGATCGTTTCTTGGAAAACGTGATCGAATCTCGTGCGTACACTTGTTGGAATGTTGTGGTGACTAAAAATGGCCCCTAATGAGCTGAAAGGGCAAGTGTGGGTTTGTGGTTGTGAGTTAAACAGATGTGATCTGCTGACTAATTGATCTTATCTGATCTGGGACCCTGATGCGGGCCGCGTAAGGGACATACTGATCTTACGCGGGCCGCCTGGCCTGCACAGATCAGAAACAAGTTTGCATTTTGACAGCTTTGGTCCCTGTTGGTGTTTAAGCTTATTTCCGGCACTTCTAAGGCCCGTCAAACCAACTTTATGGCCCTAAAATGATGCCTAAACATTGTGGACATGAAACATGCTCAAAAATATGCCGGATGTTGGTTCGTTTGGTCGTACAATCGCGATGATCGCTTAATTACGACGGAATGCACATAAGCGCGAAAAACGATCCAAATGACGTAAAATATGCCGGATGTTGGTTCGTTTGGTCGTACAATCGCGATGATCGCTTAATTACGACGGAATGCACATAAGCGCGAAAAACGATCCAAATGACGTAACGAATGGATTTTTCTTATGCCAAACACTAAAATAAAATATTTTTGTGCTTACATAAATTTTTTGGATGTCCGGATGTATTCAGAACGTGAGTTATGCGCAAAAGTGTAAACTTGTGCACTTTTTGACGCTTTTAGTCCCTGAATGACCCAAAAGTTTATTTTAGCACACCGAACCCCTCAAAGCCTATTTCTAAGCTACCTAAAGGATATTTAAGGTGTGTTTAACTTATGGTCATGTTCCGGAATGTTCGTTACTGTTCAAATTGGCATACTTTCGCAGTTTGTCAGGTTTAGTCCCTGTAAGCGAATTAACTTGTTTTTGCCATACCAAAGCCTTTAAAACTTATTTCTAAGTTATGTAAAGGTTATTTAAGGTATGTTAAGTATATGTCACTATTCCGGAGTGTTTGTTGCATTAAACTGGTTATATTTACGCATCAGCGCGCGTATAACCTTCCAGAAAGCGATTTAGAGCTTGAAATCGAACAAGAGTTGATATGTGCAAAAGATACACATATTTATAGAAGTCCAAAGTATGAAATACAATATTTCATTGGTTTGGTATTTATTTGATGGTTGCAGTGACACAGGTGTCACAGTCTCCCCTACTTAAGGAAATTTCGTCCCGAAATTTATTCGTAGAAGTCTGTCTGTGACTTGGTGTTAAATAGCCATCAAAGATATGTAAAGCATAATTTTGTTATTTTCCTCAACGGATATTTTTCAGAAGCGAAAATGAATGGATGATTCATTCTTCCTCAACGGGTCCTTCGTCAGAAACGGGAATGAAGGAATAATCCACAGATATTCATTTCTCTCAATGGATATTCTTCAGAACAAAAATGAACGAACGGGGTCATTTTCCTCAACGGTTATTCTTCAGAATTTGAAATGAAGGAATAATCAACGGATATTCATTTCCTCAACGGATAATCTTCAGAAACGAAAATGAACTAACGGGGTCATTTTCAACGGTTGCTTCCTCAGGTACGGAAATGAAAGATTTAACAACGGATATTCATTTCCTCAACGGATAATCTTCAGAACGAAAATGAACAAACGGGGTCATTTTCCTCAACGGTTGCTTCCTCAGGTACGGAAATGAAAGATTTAACAACGGATATTCATTTCCTTAACGGATAATCTTCAGAACGAAAATGAACAAACGGGGTCATTTTCCTCAACGGTTATTCTTCAGAATCGGAAATGAAAGATTTAACAACGGATATTCATTTCCTCAACGGATAATCTTCAGAAACGAAAATGAACTAACGGGGTCATTTTCAACGGTTGCTTCCTCAGAGTTGGAAATGAAGGATAAACGGATATTCATTTCCTCAACGGAAATTCCTCAGAAGTGAAAAATGAATAGCTAGTTCATTTTTCCTCAACGGATGCTTCATCAGAATTGGAAATGAATTGGGTTAACTTAGATACATGATAGAACTTGCTGTGATTTCTGTGCACTAAATTCCATAATTATGTATGCATCCATAATTACGTAATTCCTTGCACAGTCCTCATAGTTCGTTTTGTAATGTTGTGGGGAAGGATATCAAACTTGTGATGAGGGTGACTAGACTACCATAGGGTCCTTTTAATTAGATCGACAGAGGATCTTCTTAATTTGGCCACCAAGGAGTCCTTTCATCTATATCATCACATAATATTCCTAACCAGATTTTTGGATCGATCAGTTTAACTAGACCACTAAAGGGGTCTAATTATGAAGTAGTACTTTATAATCCAAGGGACTTAACTACAGCGTAGAAGTCCATTAAGGATTTTAGGTAGTACCTTTGGGTATCCTACTATGAATATCTTGTACAAGGATATGTAAGATTCTACGAGGATTTGGATAATATAATTTGGATCACATGACACATAAAAGGGAACACATAAGCACATAATCACATAATTGTTTAATTGTTATTATCTTGTTATTGATTGCTATTAACTTGGCACCTCGTACTTCGTTTCTCTTGGAAGAAACGGGTACTTAGGATTTTCATGGAAAACGCAAGAGATCATACAATGGAAGAAATTTGGGGGTAGTCTGTTCTTCAAGGAATATGGTTCCTTGATTGTTGGTATTGTAGAGGATATGTTTATACATGCAACCACATAAACATATTAAAATGTAAATGGAAGATTTATTCATAACAACAATAACAACAACTGTTTCATAGATCGTGATAACAAAAGAAAATAATACACAAGGCTCGATTATTTTCTAAACAGCGTTATCTTCTGTCGGTCAGATACTCATCCATGCGCTGGATTTGCATTAGCAAGCTTTGGGCAATTCCTACGAAAATGGCCCATCTCGCCACAGTTGTAGCAAGACCCCGGTGGAAAACGAGCTTGAGCAGGATTGTTGTTAACTTGATTTGGTGCAGCTGCTGTTGGGCAAACCCTAGCTGTATGACCTATAAGTCCGCAAACTTGGCATGTGCGGCACTTCACACCAGCATGATGATGTAGGCCACGTTGGTTGCACAAGGGTGCAGTTCCGTTGTAGGGTTTCCTGGCAGGGGGTTGAGCTGGTTGGTTGGGGATGGCTTGATCATTGTGAGTAACCATGACGAAGTTCTAAGAAGCCTTTCGCTTCTTTGACCTCTTAGGGGATCCAGTCTGTTCATCCATGGTCTTTGATTCCTCGATTGGGTTTGATTCCTCAACCGGTTTCTTGTCACCTTTTCGGAAAAGTTTACCTTTCCTGATCTTTGATTCAGTCAAGGTTGCAGATAGCTCAATGGCCTGTCTAACTGTAGTAGGGTTGCTACCAGTCACAATGTTTTGTATTGAGTCAGGGAGGCCATCAATGTACTTTTCGATTGCCTTATCCAAAGGCGTGACCATGTTTGGGCATAACAGACTTAACTCCTCATAACGGTCCGTGTAGGCTCGATGTTCACCGCTGTCTTGCTCAAGATTGTCGAATTCCCTTTCCAAGGCCCTGATCTCGTGACGAGGACATAATTCCTTCATCATAAGGGCCCTAAGTTCAACCCATGTCTGTGCTAGAGCAACTTCTGCACCACGATCTCTCATAACCCCGTTCCACCACGTAAGGGCCCTCTTCTGGAACACACTCGAAGAAAACTCGACCTTACGATTGTCAGGACACTGCACGTGGCGGAAAGTATTCTCAATGCTCTCGAACCATTGAAGAAGCCCAGTCGCTCCCTCAGAACCACTAAACTTGAGTGGTTTAGCCGAGTTAAAACTCTTGAAATTGCATGGACCATTGTTGTTGTTGTTGGCTTGGTTCCATTGAGCAAAGAGGTTTGGGAATTGAGCAGCCATTTGCTGCGCAATGATTTCTGCCAGTTCGGCAGTCGCTATCTGGTTTTCGCGTCGAGGAGGCATTCTAAAAAGGAAACATGAAAGGAAACGAGTGAGAGAGTTAGACGAAAAGAATGAGATGAAATAAATCTGATGAAAGCAAGGATAGTGGTCATTTGTTTGTTACTACAAAGCAACAAACGACCCCGGTGATTAATCAAAGTAAATAGGTCAAAAATAATGTATCGCGAAGACATGCTCGCCTATAAGTGAACACTCATCCCAAGAATTCCCAGGTAAGCACAACTGGTCTCGCGTCTGATGAGATATATACGAAGTGCTTGCCTAGACAGAAAACCCAGAATACAAGCATTCACCCTTCCAGTTTGCACGTGTTCACATTATTTAAAACCCAAAACCTAGACGAGATTTTGAAAACTCAAAGGGGTTCAAAACCATATAACAGAGGGTTCAAAACCTTGTAATAAATCATTCAAAAACAGAAGATTAGTTTTCAAAGCGGTTTTGAAATTTATGTTCTTGTTGTGGTCGTCGCCTAAGGATAGGTGACGGTATTGTTTTATGACTAAACGCAAGTAAACTCCCGTTAGGGTCCTAAGAAGGTTATAGACTAGGTCAAAGCAATACTAATAACCTAATTCCCTATAACCATTGGCTCTGATACCAACTTTTCTGTCACACCCCGACCACGTGGAACAACAAAACTTGGCGGAAACGTCGGGGAGTGTTGTAACAGAATTAATTGTTTCAAATCCATGGCAATTGAAGTTTTGTTTTATTAATCAAACATGAGAGTTTACATTGTTTTAAACAAGAAACAAAGAGTACATAACATAAATTAACTAGTTCTTGTCTCGTTTTAAGTCACTAAAGCACAGGTCCGCCTAAGTATGTCTTGATAAGTCCTATGCATCATCTCCTGAAAACACATGTGAAAATAGGTACGTCAGCATAAAAATGCATGTGAGATACATAGGTTTTGTGAAAACAGAATTCATGACTTATGTTTGAGAAAATGTTTAGTCATGAACCTTGTAATTTGCTTTGTCTTGTAAATCATTTGAAAAATGATAAGATCAGATGAGATGTATAAATAAGAGAATAATGTATGGTTAAATGAATAACCATGTAAAATGAGTTTGTATAAGATAAGTTGTTTGTAAATCAATGTCTTGTGAAAAGTATGTTATTTGTATAAAATGTTATATGTCTCAAATTGAAATGGTTCGAATAACCCTACGATACGTGATACCATACAAACACTTATATATAGGAAGTACCAGCGGCGTATCCACCATGCTTGTATCATATTACACACGCCTCGTTACTTAAATTACTTACTCCAACCAAACCACCAAGATGTAATGCTTAACAATTGTAGAAATGTTTATGTATAGTCAAATGTCTATTGTCAAATGTAAACCTTGTCAACAGATACAAATGGTTCACACGGTTCAACAGTTACAAACGGTTCATATAATCGAAGGGTTACGACGGTTCACATAGTCAAATAGTTACAACGGTTCAAAATGTAGTATAATGTGTTCATATGCTGGATGAGCATATGCAATAGAAATGCAATGTAAAACAATGTACTAAGTACGCACACAATGGGCATACATAGCATGAAATGTAATGTAAAACAACGTACTAAGTACGCACACAATGGGCATACATAGCATGAAATGTAATGTAAAACAATGTACTAAGTACGCACACAATGGGCATACATAGCATGAAATGTAATGTAAAACAATGTACTAAGTACGCACACAATGGGCATACATAGCATGAAATGTAATGAAATCATGTACTATAATGTACTAACGAACATAGCAGGCATATGATATGAAAGCATGAAAAGCATGAAAGTAACAAGTAGGCACATGTGTTTCACCCCAAAATGTTTGGAAAACAGTAAAAGAGGGGTCTATGTACTCACTTGAGATTGCTCAGTAGTCCTTGAGTGACAACCAAACAATGCTAGAGATCTCGGAATCAAACGACACCTAATATAGGTAACTATGTTAATAAACCGGACCTAAATCGGAGGATTTAGATAGAATGAGGGTTCGTAAACCAAACGAGCATGGAAGCTCTTGTCATATGGTTTAACAAAGCCTACATACTAAATGAAACCTAACCTAAGTGCTTACGACCCATTACGACCCGTTTAGGTAGCTTATGCTACTTTAACGTGTCGTTCGCGTGAAACGCGTTCGGACCGCCTAACTAGTCCTATGACAAGTAACATATGCCTTAATATGTCTAATATTGTTGTCAAATCAGTTTAGATGTCAAAAGTTATGTTACATATGTTTAAAATGAATTTTGGCATCAAAGGGGTATTTTGGTAATTTACCTAAGGCATATAAACTACCTATCATACAACTACTTAAACGAAGCGACCATAAGGTATAACCTCGGAAGGTTATTCCCTATATGCTATGGTCACCTAATGTGTTTGGTCGGATCCTAATGATCGACCAAATGGGTCGGGTTCGAAGGTATAAGCGATTTATTAGATCGCTTACCCTTACGACCCTAGACAACGTGGTAATCAGTAGGCATAGTCCCAAGGGACTATAACCATCGTGATTACAATCACGTTGCGAAGTTAAAACGAACTTTGCATTAACCATAAACTGGTCAATGCAGAAAGTCAAACAAAGTTTGACTTTCGGACTCGAAAAGCAATAAAAGAACGAAGGAATACTTACGAAGGGTCCCCGAATGCTAATCTAGATCAAAATAGCTCAGGTATGAAACAAAGGTTTCAACTTAGAGCACATTAGATCAGATTCTTGTGAGTTTGAAGCAAATGGGGGTGGGGTATTTATAGTTTTTCCCGAACCGTTAGGATCGTTTCTTGGAAAACGTGATCGAATCTCGTGCGTACACTTGTTGGAATGTTGTGGTGACTAAAAATGGCCCCTAATGAGCTGAAAGGGCAAGTGTGTGTTTGTGGTTGTGAGTTAAACAGCTGTGATCTGCTGACTAATCGATCTTATCTGATCTGGGACCCTGACGCAGGCCGCGTAAGGGACATACTGATCTTACGCGGGCCGCCTGGCCTGCACAGATCAGAAACAAGTTTGCATTTTGACAGCTTTGGTCCCTGTTGGTGTTTAAGCTTATTTCCGGCACTTCTAAGGCCCGCCAAGCCAACTTTAAGGCCCTAAAATGATGCCTAAACATTGTGGACATGAAACATGCTCAAAAATATGCCGGATGTTGGTTCGTTTGGTCGTACGATCGCGATGATCGCTTAATTACGACGGAATGCGCATAAGCGCGAAAAACGATCCAAATGACGTAACGAATGGATTTTTTCTTATGCCAAACACTAAAATAAAATATTTTAGTGCTTACATAAATTTTTTGGATGTCCGGATGTATTCAGAACGTGAGTTATGCGCAAAAGTGTAAACTTGTGCACTTTTTGACGCTTTTAGTCCCTGAATGACCCAAAAGTTTATTTTAGCACACCGAACCCCTCAAAGCCTATTTCTAAGCTTCCTAAAGGATATTTAAGGTGTGTTTAACTTATGGTCATGTTCCGGAATGTTCGTTACTGTTCAAATTGGCATACTTTCGCAGTTTGTCAGGTTTAGTCCCTGTAAGCGAATTAACTTGTTTTTGCCATACCAAAGCCTTTAAAACTTATTTCTAAGTTATGTAAAGGTTATTTAAGGTATGTTAAGTATATGTCACTATTCCGGAGTGTTTGTTGCATTAAACTGGTTATATTTACGCATCAGCACACGTATAACCTTCCAGAAAGCGATTTAGAGCTTGAAATCGAACAAGAGTTGATATGTGCAAAAGATACACATATTTATACAAGTCCAAAGTATGAAATATAATATTTCATTGGTTTGGTATTTGTTTGATGGTTGCAGTGACACAGGTGTCACAGTCTCCCCTACTTAAGGAAATTTCGTCCCGAAATTTATTCGTAGAAGTCTGTCTGTGACTTGGTGTTAAATAGCCATCAAAGATATGTAAAGCATAATTTTGCACTTTTCTCAAACAACTGGGGATACTTGTGTTTCATCTGGTCCTCTCGTTCCCAGGTAAACTCTGGGCCACGACGGGATTTCCAACGAACTCGAACAAGGGGTATTCTGGTACGCTTGAGAATCTTAACATCTCGGTCAGTAATCTCTACTGGTTCCTCGACGAATCGCAGCTGATCGTCGATAGTGAGCTCCTTGAGAGGAACTATGAGGGTCTCATCTGACAGACACTTCTTCAGATTTGACACGTGGAAAACGTTGTGAACTCCACTGAGTTCTTCGGGTAGGTTCAGTTTGTAGGCCACCTTGCCTATCTTCTCGATGATTTCAAAAGGTCCGACGTATCGCGGGTTGAGTTTGCCTCGTTTACCAAACCGAACTACGCCTTTCCAAGGTGAGACTTTAAGTAGCACTCGATCCCCAACCTGGAACTCAAGTGGTTTTCTTCGCTTATCAACGTAGCTTTTCTGACGGTCACGAGCTGCCGCCATTCGTTGTCGTATATGAGCAATCTTCTCGGTTGTGTCTACGACGAGCTCTGGGCCAGTGATTTGGCTGTCGCCAACCTCTGCCCAACAAAGAGGTGATCGGCATTTACGTCCGTACAATGCCTCAAATGGAGCAGCCTGGATACTGGTGTGGTAACTATTGTTATACGAAAACTCCACTAACGGAAGATGCTTTTCCCAGCCATTACCAAAGTCGATTACACATGCTCGAAGCATGTCTTCAAGGGTTTGGATGGTGCGTTCTGACTGCCCATCCGTCTGTGGATGATATGCCGTACTCATGTCTAATCGAGAGCCAAAGGACTTGTGCATTGCTTACCACAATTTAGATGTAAAGCGTGAGTCATGATCAGAAATGATGGAGGTTGGCACCTCGTGCCTTGATACGACTTCCTTTTGGTAGATGTCTGCTAGAGTAGAAAACTTATCTGTTTCCTTGATAGCCAGAAAATGTGCAGACTTGGTCAGTCGATCCATGATCACCCAGATGGTATCATTTCCGCGCTGAGATCTAGGCAGGCCAGTAACGAAGTCCATGGAAATTTGCTCCCATTTCCATGTTGGTATCTCTGGTTGTTGAAGTAGGCCCGATGGTTTCTGGTACTCGATTTTGACTCTCGCACAAGTCAAACATTTACTGACGTAGGTTGCTATGTTGGCTTTCATGTGGGGCCACCAGTATGTAGTCTTGAGATCGTGGTACATCTTATCCGAACTAGGATGTACCGAGTAACGAGACTTGTGTGCTTCATCCATCACAAGCTCACGTAGATTTCCATAGATTGGAACCTAGATACACCCTGTCACGTAGTAAGCGCCGTCTTCCTTTTGCTCTAACTGTTTCCTCGATCCTCGCAAAGACTCAGCCCTGATGTTCTCTGTTTTCAATGCTTCAACCTGAGCATCTCGTATTTGAGCGGGAAGACTAGAGTGAATGGTAAGCTGTAACGCACGTACACGCTTAGGTTTAGACTCCTTCCGGCTGAGGGCATCAGCCACAACATTGGCTTTTCCCGGATGATACTTGATCGCGCATTCGTAATCATTTAGGAGTTCGACCCATCGACGCTGTCGCTTGTTCAACTCCTTCTGTTCGAGGATATGCTGGAGACTCCTGTGATCGGTGTAAATAGTGCACTTGGTACCGTACAGGTAATGCCTCCATATCTTTAGCGCGAAAACAACGGCTCCCAGCTCCAGATCGTGTGTAGTGTAGTTCCTTTCGTGAACCTTAAGTTGGCACGATGCATAAGCAATTACTTTCTCACGTTGCATCAACACACAACCAAGTCCTTGGATTGACGCGTCGCAATAAACCACAAAATCATCGGTGCCTTAGGGTAATGAGAGAATAGGCGCGCTACAAAGTCTCTCCTTTAAGTGCTGAAACGTGGATTCCTGTGCATCACCCCAACGATAGGTGACGCCCTTCTGAGTTAGTGAAGTGAGAGGTTGTGCAATCTTCGAGAAATCCTTGATGAATCTTCTGTAGTAACCCGCGAAACCCAAGAATTGGTAGATTTCGGTTGGTGTACGGGGGTGCATGCCAGTTCTTGATCGAATCAACCTTGGATGGATCAACATGAATCCCATCCTCATTTACCACGTGGCCTAGGAAATGGACTTCACGAAGCCAAAAGTCACATTTCGAAAACTTAGCATAAAGTTATTCTGCCCGAAGAAGTTCCAGAATGAGTCGTAGATGATGCTCATGATCCTCCTGACTCTTAGAATAAATCAGGATGTCATCGATGAAAACAATAACGTACTTATCCAAGTAGGGCTTGCACACTCGGTTCATGAGATCCATGAAAACCGCAGGTGCGTTTGTCAACCCAAAAGGCATAACCAGAAACTCATAGTGCCCGTAGCGAGTTCTGAATGCTGTCTTGGAGATATCCTCATGTTAGACTCTCAGCTGATGATAGCCCGATCTTAAGTCAATCTTAGAGTAGAAGCTCGACCCTTACAGCTGGTCGAATAGGTCATCAATACGTGGGAGAGGATAACGATTCTTCACGGTCACCTTGTTGAGTTCACGGTAGTCAATACACATTCGGAAGGTACTGTCTTTCTTCTTCACAAACAAGACTGGAGCTCCCCAGGGCGATGAGCTAGGACGAATAAAACCCTTGTCCAAGAGTTCTTGCAATTGAGTTGACAATTCTTCTAGCTCTGATGTGGCTAAGTGATAAGGTGCACGAGCTATGGGTGCTGCTCCAAGAGTTAGCTCGATTTGAAACTCGACCCGAAGATGAGGCGGAAGACCAGGTAATTCTTCAGGAAATACCTCAGGGAAGTCGTGTACAATCAGAATGTCTTCTATCTTCTTCTCTTTCGTAGAGGTGACAGTAACGAGAGCTAAAATGGCAGTGTGACCCTTTCTCAAACACTTCTGGGCCTTAAGAAAAGAGATGATGCCCATGACAGCACCACTCTTATCACCACGAATAACGAGAGGTTCACCATCTGAACGGGGAATACGGACGATTTTCTCCTTGCAAAGAATCTCCACTTGATGTTGAGATAACCAATCCATCCCAATGACGACGTCGAAACTACCAAGAGCGATGAGAATAAGGTCGATAGAGAAAGTCTGACCAGCTAAGACGAGATTACAACCCTTAACTATGTGTGTGGCCTCGAGACTTTTACCGTTTGCTAGTTCTACGACATTCTTGGTGTTCAAAAGTGTTGGGGTACGCTTAAGCCTCTGACTAACTTTTAAAGACACATAACTGGTATCGGCACCTGAATAAAATAAAACAGTAACAAAGAAGTCGTCCAGTAGAAACTTACCCATCACAACGTTGGGATCGTTCCTCGCTTCACCCTTACCAATCACGAAAGCACGACCCTTGGCACCATTGCCACCATTGTTACCCCCGTTATTGTTCCCGTTCCCCTGATTATTGTTGTTCTGATTCTGGTTTAACTGGGGGCAGTTTCTCTTGAAGTGACCTTCAGCACCACACTGATAGTATCCCCTGTTACCCTGCTGTTGCTGCTGCTGATTCTGTGGAGCTTGTGGCTGTTGTTGACGATTCTGATTTGCCGGTCGTGCGCCCCTGCAATCCTTAGCTTCATGACCCAGCTTGTTACACCTCTGACAACGACCCTTATTGCACGGCCCACTATGATGCATGTTGCATCGGTTGCACTTGGGGTGATTTACTCTATATCCACCCTGCCCCTGACTACCAGAAAATTGCTGACCAGGGCTCTTGTAGTCATTAGTCTTTCGCTGCTGAGACTGAGACTGAGCTGATGTTGAACCCTTGCTTGAGACACCATCCCATTTACGCTTGTTATCGCTGAGGGCATCAGAAGTAGTAGTAGTAGTAGTACCAATACGCTTGGGCAGCCTGTTCTGCTCGACTGCCTGATCAGTGAGACGATGAGCCAAACGAATAACTTGTTGGATAGTGGCGAGGTTCGCTGCAGTCACATGACTCTGGATTTCTGGCACTAAACCTTTGAGGTACAGCTCGATACGCTTGATAGGAGGATCTACCATAGTAGGACACAAGATAGCCAGTTCGTTTGATCTTTTTGTATACGCTTCAATTTCCGACCCCGTCATCTTTAAGTTGTAGAACTCTACTTCCAGCTTGTGGATGCCATCACGATTGCAGTACTCTTCCTTGATCAAATCTATGAAGTCGTTCCATGGGGTGGCATTAGCAGCAACCAACCCCAGCATTTGGACCTGAGTGTTCCACCACGTGAGTGCTACACCTTCGAGAGTACCAGTAGCATACTTCACCCTACGAGCCTCAGGGCATTCACACATCTCAAAAACATATTCGAGCTTCTCGAACCAGTGGAGGAGACCTACAGCTCCTTCAATGCCGTTGAAAGTAGTAGGTCGGCAGTGCATAAAAGTTTTGAAAGTACACACAGGAGGCTGAGCATGTTGACCTGTTGCGCGAGAAAGAAATGAAAAAGTTAAGCACGAGAGTTGGTTCGCGAAAGTAGGATCTAAACGTCCTAAGATGGGTTGATATGGCAGGTTATACCTCCTGCAGGGACAGCTGCGAGTGCCTCAGCCACTCGTTCGTTGATTAGAGCCGTCAGCTAGGCTTGAGTCAAGTTCAAACGTCCACTCAAGATCTTCACATCAAAGAAACCACAAGTGAGAGAGGTGTCGCGAAAGTGCATAAGTATGGGATGATAGAAGGGAGTACACAGGGTTTCAAACAATAATCGTTACGTTGACTAAGCATACAATAAACAATGCATTAAGCAAACTAATAGATAGGCAAAATAAACATATACCATATCACCTATAGTGTTGAGTCTTGCACGTTGAGCGAAGCGTCGTTGTGGATCGTTGAGCACTGTACAGGTTATAGTCTGGTTTTGTTAAAAAGCTTTTTCCCTTTTTAAAACCGAGTTCGCTATAACCAATGGCTCTGATACCAATCTGTCACACCCCCAAAATCCACAAGCGGAGTATCACCGCATGGAGGCGTGACTGGCCAGGATCAAGCCACCAATCATATTGAACAATGTAATTAAGTAAATAAAACCAACCACAATATAATTATTGTCCAAAAGAAAGTAACCGACTTTAAGTTAACAGCGGAAACATAAAATGTAAAAACCCAAACATAAGTAGTAAGTTCGTAAAGTTTAAATGTTTAACATGGAACTCAACAGTCCATGTCCCACAACGGCCACTCCTCCCTGTGCAAGCTCCATAAGCACCTAACGACCTGCAAGGCAAGTAACAACGAGTCAACAACAAAGTTGAGCGAGTTCACAGTTGGTTGTTTAGTTTTAAAAGTTTGTTTCGAAAACCATAAGTTGTTTCGTAAACCACGAGTTAACCAGTATCTTTGTTTCCCAAACCATATCCATAATTAGTGGGGGCTTCCTCATGTGAACCACTAGACCGTTACCATATCGACAACTGACGAAAGTAAGTTGTGCCCTAAGTCAATGTCTATCATTATTGACTGAGTGTCCAGATCCATTAGTACACGCCCGTCCTACCGGCACGGTGTGAGGCTTGTCAACCCTAATAGCGCTATTAACTAATGACCCGCTCGCCATTGGCCCGACGATTAAGTCTATATAAAAATGAGGGACTTCATGATAGAGTTTTGTCTAGTAAGTTTAAGGTTGTTGTCCTACCCAAGGAGGACGAACGTACGTATTCTACCCAAGGAGAATACGCATGATTAACATTGGCATCCTACCCATGGAGGATGGAGGTACATATCCTACCCAAGGAGGATATGTAGGTTCCGTTTTAATTCTTTAACCCATTCCCAACCACCGGGAATCCCATGCCTTAGAAAGTGTGTGAACTCACCTTGGTTTGCTCTGTTAGATTAGTTACTCTAATAATCAGGAATTATGCACGTCCTAACATGGTACAGATAACAATCAGTTTCACGGGCATACATAATACGTATCCTACGTATGGTTTATCTACTCATTACTTCAATCACGTACCACACAATTCTAATACACGAAAAACACCCTTATGTTTCAAGTCGTAGAAATTATCATACCGGCCTAACATCATTGAGTAATTTTCTAACAGGTATCAATTTGTAATTTAATTCACTCAAGAAGTTCATAAATGCAAAACACCTAATTTAATGACCTGCTAGTATCATTCATACATATAATCAAAATAACCCTATTTCATTATTGTTAACCAGGTCCATATACTTTAAACTTTGGCCCATTACATAATTCCCAAACCAAATCCCAAAATATGTTTTAAATAAAGTAGCCCAATCTGATTTAGAGTGGATGTGGCCCAACCGATGGATCTTTTGTTCACAGAATTGGTTTTATTCTAAACTCACAACCATCAACAAAAATCCTTAAAGTCATAAACAAATTCTTGGTATCCATCACAGTCACATTACACATGCACAATTCCCTTGTATTACCATAACAACCCTACCAACACTTAACATATTACATATACGACCATAAGATACTATCATCAGCGATTAAATCACATCACATATTCGAAACCCCATGCAGCCCTATTTCGAGTAACATGTGTGCGACCCAATAAGAACAAAGATTAATCCCCAACCTTAATCAGCCTTAAATGTTCACCCATTGTATTAAGTAATCCATTCATCATCCAAGAAAGCATGTATCGATCAAACAGGCAATTACGAGTAGCATATCACCATTCGTCATTATGCAGATTCATACAAAAATATATTACATATACCCAATCAAGATTATACCAAAAGTTAACTGGACTTAATTAAATTGTATCTACACTTTCTAATAGCATAATGATCCACAATCATGTTTGCACACAATTACATCACATTCACGCATAATAACTTGGTGGTCACGTTCATGCATAACAAAACCAGAAATCAAGAAACAATATACAGCCGAATCCACTTGATAAATCACATAGCTGCTAACATATAATCATGTAGTATAGTTATCACGGATAATCAGGCACATATGCACAAAAATCAAACGAGTAATATTAAATGCGAATATGAAATTACTACCCACAATCAATAAGCTGGGACAATGTCTCGAATGGGGGTACGGTTTGATTTTTAAGTATGGAATGATAATATTACATGTTACGTGCATATATAATATTAGATTGGTGGTGCATCCTATTTGGCCGATAATGGGCTCAAGCCCAACAAATAGTGCCGAGATTTATATGGACCAAGGGGGCGGCTGCCCAATCCTAATATTGTCACAAGTTTGGCCCAATCAAAGACACATACCCGAGCATATTAAAAATTTACTAATTATATTATCTTCACAAGTGTTTGCTTATTTTTATCATCGTACGGAATGTGAAAGAGGAATACAAGAAACAGGATCACGTGACGAAGAGATACTGACCTTGAAAGTTCAGGTTGTCACAATTGCTCTCATGGTTTTGATACCCTTGGTTACCCCCTTGATTATAATTCCTTTGGTAACCCCCTTGGTTACCACCTTGACGGTTGTTATAAGAAGAACCACCTTGACCACCTTGATTACCCGATTGAAAATTCGGGTTCATTTGATTCGAGGCAATACCATACTGGAAATTAGGGTGATTTCTCAAACCCGGATGGTAAGTGTTGGAATTCATATTGTATTGCTTTCGATCCCCATGATTTACCTCATCGGTGTAATCACTCGGCCCCGTTGGACATTGCTCAGTTCTATGGCCGATATCCCCACAATCTTCACACACTGTGAATTGTACCGCATTCACCTCCTTCTTTTTCATACGAGCCATTCCCCGTTCTAAAGTATAAATTCGATCCTTAGAATCAAGATCGGGAAGTGATCGGGAAACGGGGTGTTTCTTAGCTCTATCGGTCGATTCCTTTTCCTTTGATCGCTTGCTCATCCGCTCGAGGAATTCCCAATCATCATCCTCGTGATTGCTCAATAGAGTTCCGTTGCTCGTTGGCTCGAGGCGATTCCACGTCTCATCATCCAAACCCCGAACAAAACACTTAACCAATTCCCACTTCTCTATTTGGTGATGTGGGCATTTCCGAATCAATTCCTTGTATCGAGTGAACGCTTCAAGCAACGGTTCGCTTGATAATTGGCGAAAAGATCTAATTTCGTCTCTAGCGTCATCGGTCTTCGCCATCGAATAGTGCTCATCAAGGAAAACTTGTTGCATCTCACCCCATGTTCGAATACTATTCGCAAGAAGTGTAAGAAACCACTGCTTCGCTTTATCTTTTAGCGAAAATTGGAATAATCGAAGTTTGACTTCCTCCAATGCAAAATTATGCCCCCCCCCCCGATAGTGTTACAAATGGAGGAAAACTCCGCCAAATGCGTGTACGGTTCATCATTAGACCTCCCATTGAAGTGGGGAAGTATATTGATGTAATGAGGCTTACAGTCGAACATTCTCCTTTCACAAACTATTGGAGAGTCATTATCCGTAACCACCGGTCTAAAACGGTCATTTACTCCCCGTGGAGGTTGTTGACGACGATGCGGACCATTAACTTCTTGATCCACCTGCCTTCGATTATCCCTTCTATCACCTCCCCTATCACCTCTTCGGTTTCCACCTTGGTTACCCCTTTGATTACCCCCTCCCACGAAACGAGGAATCTGGTTAGGGTTAGCATTGTTGTTGTTATTGTTGTTATTGTTGTTGTGAAACCCATCATTCCAGTTCCTTTGGTTGTTGTTCCATGGTTGGTGGTTGTTTTCGTAACCGTCATTTCTCATATTCCCATACCCATAGTCATCGTTCCCCACAAAGTTGGCGTTTTGGTAGCCAAACTCATCATCTTCAAAACCTCTAGCATTGTAAACGTTACCCTTATTCACATACCCCCAATCTTCATCATCGTTAGCCCGATCATCGTAATATCCCCCATTATCCGAATACTCTGTATGAACACTCACATGTTCCGGCGATTGGTAACCGGGAACACTAAACGGCTCATCATCGGGGATGGCATTTCTCAAATCATCTATATTAAAGAACGGGTCTTCATTCGCGGGATTGCCATGATCTCGATTGCCTCTACGGTCGGAATTGACATTCCGGTCATCGAGGTGAATGGGTAAGGAATTTTGTCGGTGAAGGTTTTGTTGTTGGGGTGTTCTTTGGGTGTTGTTGGGATTTTGGTTTCGGAAAGGTGGTGTGGGTGGTCTAGAATTGTTATTGCCACCCGGTTGCTCTTGAGTTATAGGTTGAACGTTTTGGGTGGGGTGAAAGGTTCCTCGGGATTAGAATTGGTTTTGATTGAGGTTTGGGTGATTGGAGTTTTGGTTTGCCATTGAATAGGTTTCAATGGATGGTGTGGATTGTGGTGTTTGGGTAGCTTGGTTTGAAACAAGGGTTGCTTCTAACCGGCTTGCTAGGTTCCTTCTTGCAACTCTTTCAATTTCCGGTTCGTAGACTAACGGTGAAGTCCTCCCGAAGTTCCGCGTATGCATGCACTACCTGTAACCTGCACAAGTAACACAACCCACGTAACAAGGAAAAAGACAAAGTACAAGAAAATAAACTATGCAATTTAAACAGTTAATCACGAAATTCAAGCAATAATCCAAACACAAAGAGCACGCACTCCCCGGCAACGGCGCCAAAATTTGATCGAAGTGTCGCGCTCCGGTCAAAGATAATATTTATATGCCCTATTTGTAACATCCGTCAAAATCGGACCTCCGAAATCCGACCCGGATTTGTAAAATCGGACCTTTATCAATAAAATAAAAATAAGAATTTATATTAGTCTATTTTATTATGTAATTTATATCACATGTTGAAGCGGATTAAAACCGGAATCTAATAGATGTTTATAAGCGAAACCCAGTTAGATCATTTTAAAATTTTAAAGGAATTAACTAACTACGTTAAAGATGGTAGTTAAAACAAAATTTCAACTTAAAAGGGGTGAAAATTGTCAAAATATCAAAGTTACAAGGTTAGGGGGTTGTTTGGTAATTAATGGAAATTATAAAATAAGCAAATCAACTAACTTGGTCAGTCAACTGGGTTAACTCAGTTAGTTATTTCTTATTATTATTTTTTTTTTCTATTTGAGGTTAACAAGGTTAGTTTGTTAGTTAATTTAATAAAGGAAACTCATTAACTAAGTTAGTGTTATTGGTTAGTCAAGTTAGTAGGGTACATAAACATTAGGGGCCAATGTGTAGTTTAAAAAAAACCTATAATAAAAAGAATTAAAAAGGTGACCCGAGGGGGGCTCGAACACAGGTCTACCTGGGTAACAAATAGCGTGGTTACCAACTGAGCTACGTTTTGCTTGTAATGAAACCTGTTTCATTATACAATAAATACACCACTTGGAAGCATCTTCATAATAAAAGAAAAAAAAGATATAAACAGAACGCGTAGGGCGGTACTCTAACCCGGCCCCCTTGAATAACTAAGTCACGAGCGAACCAACTGGGCTACACCTGCTTTTCTGATTAAACCCTAGCGCAGTTAACTTAAATATAAGTTCAGACGTGTATAACTTCTTCTTCCTTTTGGCTGTTACGCGAACCGAAGGGATTGCGGTGATTCGTAACGTTTGGTTAACGTATGGACTCCAAAATTAATACAAGTAAACTCGTAGTTAGGAGGATTAATGATGTCGATTCACGAATCATATCCTAACCATCCGAAACCAAGGTGAATAGCAAGAAATTGTTTACCATTGAAGCTCTTTGAAGAACAATTTGGGGTTTTCTTCAACCGGTAGAATTGACCTGCAAACCTTATACCATTTTAATCCTCTTTTAAAAGCATACAAACCCCCACTGAAATTTCTCCATTTCATCACCTCTACATCATGAATTTAATCGAAGAACATTCTAGGGCTCCAAACTTCATGTGGCGATATCTCCTTCAATTCTCAACCTTTTCAGGTAATTCCAAAGCCTATTGTGCTTTATTTTTCATCCTCTACAAAAGCCCTCTATCAATTTCAGTGATAAGAGGCTGAATTATTCGAATTTAATTTTAGTTGAAATTAGGGTTCTTCGCTCTTAGAATTTGGGGCTTTTAGATTTAAACCAATGTTTTGATGAAATTGAAAGTATAATGTTGTTATATATCATATTAGCATGTTATTTGTAAACTTTGGGATTTTTTTTATATCAAATTGGAATTTTGGTGAATTATATATATATTAATCGCCATTTAAATCAAATAAAAATACAAGATAGTCTTAAATAAATTCAATAAATATTATTTCAGGCTATATCAACACTATGAAATTTCTATTTAATTTTTCCTTATTTTTTTGGGAATTCATGAATTTAAATTTGGATTTATACATGTTTTAATTATTTAAAAATACTAGTTTATCACAAATAAATTCTATAAATATTATTACTGATTCTATAATTTTTTTGAGACTCTTCTACAAATTTTCTATAATTTTAGATAATTATCTTATTAATGGATTAATGGATCTTCATTTAAGTAAATAAAATTTCTTTATAAAATTTATTATTAAAACTTGTGATAACCATGAAATCAAATGTATGTTTTTGTTAGATAAATTTTATTAATTAATCAAAACTGGTAGCATTTAAACGATTATGATAACATACTAAATTGATTATTACTACATAATTAATCATGACTTTTTATATAAGTATCGATTTATCTATTATATTGAATAATCATTTAAGCCCCAAAAAGGAGAACCCAAATTCCTAAAAATTTATAAATTGTCCTTTCGTTTAGTATTTTGTTTATTTAGAATCTTGGTTATATTTATTCTAGGGTGATTTAGACAATTGTTATACCTCGTGTACTCGTGCGATAATTCTCGTGGATTAACTCTTCGCAACGTGTGAGTAATTTCTTCCATTTCCCCTTTTTAATCTTTTACAAATTTTGGGGTGCATCATGTTACACTTTTCGATTTACTTGACATGCTATGATTAAGTGTTACTATGTGAACGTCTTATGTGTATTCTATTATTCTATATGCTATTTGATGTCAAGTCTATTCCATGCTATTGTGTCTAGTGGATCCACGGCTGACTAGGTTCCCCACGGCCATAGGTTGTAGCCTAATATCGCCAACAGTATTAGACTCGCTCCTCGGGGCTTGAGCCTAATGCACGCTATTATCAGGAGTCTATTTATTTTGGTTGTTTGCGTTGTTATTGATGGTGTATTCTTGTTTGGTAAATTTGGATTTATGGATATGTTGACTATGTTGATGATATGAGACCATTTACACACTAACCTTGAGGTGCATGTTAAAAATATCTTTTTTTTAAGAAATAAATATAAAACTGTTTTCTATAAAACAGAGGAAATTATTCACCAACATATTTGTTGACCCAAAAATATATTTTTCTAACGTCGTGCAGGTTTTCAAAGTTGATGATCAAGTGATGTGGACATGTAACATGGGCCTTAGGAAAATAAATTGAAATCTTGATATGTTTGTTTTGAACAATGTATGAACAATTGTGATTATTATATGTTATGTGACTATTTAAATGGATATGCTTTAAATATTGAAACAATAATTAGTTGTCATGAGCTATGGCCAATCATCATGCCCCGATACCTTTCCGCTGTGGATCGGGGTGTGACACTATTTACCCTTAACAAATAGCTATTGGTAGCAAGGAGTTGAACCACAAAGAGTATGTGGTTTGCGAATGGATTTGGATGAATTATCAAAAGATGTCACAATTATGAAGCTTGCTATCTTGTTTTTGTGTATTTTTAATTGTTTGAAAAGATGTGAATTGAAATTACTAAAGTAATTGGGTTGATAGCTAATGATTAACAATTGCAAGAATGTAATTAAAGGTTTAACAAGATAGAGAAAACAAGGCTCACACCCGGTTCGGTAATTGCAATCCTAGGGTTCTTACACGTTTTAAATTTGATTTACTTGAATATGTTATTAACGGATTTCTATCATCAAAGCTTAGGTGTCAATTGCTATCAACGCATATCACGGACCACAATGCACTTCATTACTTCGGACAAGTAAAACCTTTTGAATGACAAGGCATAATTGCACAAACTTGTTTCGCAAAGTCAAATTTCATAACTCACTCGACAATTCACAAATATAGTTCAAATGCAAGACAATTGTCAATCAATTCAAATACAATTCAAGTTGTCACAAAATCAAACTAAAACATTGTTCAAACCCTAGACTTACAATAACCTACACCGGGGTGAAACCTCCAAGAAATTAGCCGCTCATTGTGAACGAGACTTGATCAACGGATGCTTGAAACTTGATTGAAATCATCTTGAAGCTTGAAGGATGGAGGAATGGTGGATGATTAGGGTTTGTGGAGTGATTGGTGATGGTGAAGTGAATGATGAATGGAATAGTGATGAATTAGGGTTTGGATTCGGTCGATTCGGATGAAGGTTGGTGATGGTAGGTGGATTGGTGATGATAGATTGGCCAATATGGCTCCAAGATCAATTCAAACTTCAAAAAGAATGTGTAACTCCCCAAATTGAATGCCCTCTAGTCTTTTGATTCGATCCAAGACCAAAGAAACAACAAATTCGCGAATCCACTTCCGATGAGCCGTCGCCGACGGTATGTGTAAAGCCCAAAACTTGCCGACGGTTTAATTCGCTGTCTACGGACATTTTAGGCTACGGATGATTTCACGGGGCGTCGCCGACGGTCCCTTTGGCCGTCGGCGATGGTGCTTCAAATCTTCATTTCCTATTTTTTCACGTTCCTTGCTCCCGGTTGACCCGTTTCGCGTCCCGGTGGTCCGGTTTTCACTCCGGTGACACGTAAAGCTCCCGAAAAGCTCCTTAAACTCTGCTAGACCTGCAAAACAAGTATCTAATCAAAAGTAGGCTATTCGAAATTAAAACTTGTGTAAAAACATCAAATTAAACAATTACAAGCACCGGTTTTCGACCACGTATCAAATCACTTGGTTCCAACTCCTCTTTTACACATCCTTTAATGATTTCCGCACTCTGGGCGTTTTAAGAGATTATCTTTAAGTTATAGTAGTAGTCCCCCTTCCAGGCAGCGTTACCCTCAACCTATTGGTATGAGTCAGTAGGGATACAGTTCCGCAAGGTCGGATTATTGAAAGATAATTAATTAAGTTATTAATGCGAAAAGTGGTAGGCCCCCTTCCAGGCAGCGTTACCCTCAACCCGTTGGTCTGAGTCAGAAGGGATATAGTCCTCGCAGGGTTAGATTAAAGTTTTAATAGTAGTTTATAGATAAGGGATTCAAGTGGTTTCCTACTTTATTCTGGGGAGAGCAGTACTGTAACGCCCCAAAATCTGAATGTTAATATTTGTCGTATGTTCTTATGTGACACGTCATGAAATAAATAAATAACTAGGCTATTTAACCTAGTTAAGGGTATGGTCAAAAGTATTAAATGATGAGGGTAGTGTCAGTTATGTTTTAAAGGTAAACCCGAGGGGCTAAAGTGGAACAAATGAAAGTTAAGTTATAAAATAACTAGACACATAGAAACACACACATACGTGTGTGTTCGAGAAAGATCAGGAGGCTCCCATGGAGCCTCAAACCCTAAATCTTCTTTATGCTCAAATCGGAAGGCAAGATGAAGCTTAAATCCATAACCGAGCATGGATTAATGATCACCGACATGAGGGGATCATAAGGTATGTCTTAAATCTAAGATTGGTGATCATGGGTGAAGTGGGTTATGTTCTAATCCGTGAGTTAATATGAAATTGATCATGTACAAGGGTTAGAATCCTCGTATAGAACATGGGTTATGTATGGTTTGCGTTAATTTGATGATTAGAGGTAAAACCCGTTAGTTAGGGTGAAGATGATGACTAGAATCACCTCCCATGTTCGAGTCTTGTTGAAAGATTTATGTATTATGTGGGTATGATGAATACTTGTTAGAAGAATTAGGAGAAATGTGATGATGATATGTTTGATGTTATTTGGGAATGATACATGATGATTAGTAGTAGGTTTTGATGGGTTATGTATGAGTTTAGAAGATTTGTGCATGAAATAGTTGTACGCTATGCTTAAAAGGTAGTACTCACATCAAGTGTATGATGAAATGTATATAGTGTCGTTCGTATAGTCGATTATGATGTTACGAGTATATGATGATAAGTCAATGGTCAAATATGGTATATAGTTGACTTTCAAAAGTCAACTAAGCATAAGAAACATGAATTGACACGTTGTCGTAAAGGCAGGATTATAGGAAGTCGTATGGTACATGTTATGTCAATATGCGTTATTTGTAATTATATGATGAATTACATGAGTTTAAACGGATATGAATATAATCATATGAGTTATGTATGTTAGAAATGACTAATGACAGTTAAGGGTGAAATATGCGATTGATATGATTGTTAACATGTACGAATGCATATGCTAATAGGAGCGTGATCTTGATGAAAAGAGAGTATAGGAATTCTGTCAAGACGGACTCAAAAGGATAATGGGTCAAGAAAAGGCGAGGAATCGGATACGAGCACGGACGCATAAGGTAAGTGATTTCCGTAATCACTTCTTAGTTCGATTAAGTAATAAGGTGTTTTAATTAATTAAACATGATGTTTGAGGTCAAAAATGTGTTAAAGTCCTTCGTCGCAAATGATGGGATTAAAGTTGACCAAAATGCCTTTGATGGGTATTTTGGGGCAAACGATCTTAAAAGTAGCTTAGAAATAAGTTATTCGATTAGTGTAATGTTTTGGACAAGTATGGAAGTGGGGATTATGGTTTGGTTAGTCGTAGACCAATTAATGCGCGAATACCCTTAACGGGTCAAAATAAGCATATGAACGATAAGGTGTTAAGAGGATGCAAGACATCCAAGAATTTAGTAATTTATGATAGACGTCACTGATATTATTATGTTTATAAGAGATTATGGTAAAACGAACAAGTTATGTTGATGTATGCAAGAACGGGTCAAAATTTGGTAAGAGGGTAATAAGCCGAAGAGTTAAAAGTCTGAAATTTTATTAAGTCGGATGTTGGATTTTAGTTCCATTAGATGGAGAATTAAATTACGGACGTGTAGGAAAAAGAATCGGGTAAAACGGATCAAAAACGAGAGAGTTATGCTCGTTTCCGTAAAACGGGATCATGCTGGGAATGTGCAGCATTGTGCTGCACCTGTTCTATGAAAACAGGGGCCTAGCGTGACGCCAAGGCCCTTGGCGTCAAGCGAGCCCCCCCTGGTTGGCAAAAGTTGCTCGTTTGCTCCGTTTTGTCTTGGGAACTCGTTTAAACGCGTTTCAAGTTACGTTTGACTAATTTAACTTACGTTTTTATGAGCATAAATGTATGCATCTATGTAGATAGGCAAGTATGTATGTTTGTATGTATCTAACACGTATGTAGAAGCGTATGTAAGCATGTATGTGCAAACGTATGTAAGATTATAAGTGTGTGAGCAAGTACACGCGGATATATGAAGACGTATATGAGTAGGTAAGTATGAGTTGGGTATGTTGAAATAGGTGATTATAAATATATATGTAAGTAAGTATGTAGGCATATACGTATGTATGTTTTATAAATCTAAGTGTATGTATGTAGGTGTGTATGTAGGAAGTATGTATATGTACGCAAGTGAGTATGTACGAATGTATGCACGTATGTAGGTTTGTGTGAAGGCATGTAATAAGTATGTATGGATGTATGTATGTATGTATGTATGTATGGATGTATTTAGGTATGCACGTACATGAGTACGTACGTATGTATGTAGATACGTATATATGTAAGTTGTTATGCGTGATCGTAGGCATATGTATAAGTTTGTATGAAAGTATGTAAGCATGCATTCAATGAAATTGAGTACTAACGATAATAAGAGCGTGCCTGGTGAATGAAGTGTAACGCAGGTATACCAAAGAAGTCTCACCACGGATCGTATGATCAGACGGAAAGCCGGGATGTAAAGAGTTAATGGAATGAAAAATAAACATGAATAAATCTTATATGCTTATGATACGTACTAACGTTATGAACTTTATGTGGTGAGCGCAGTTAGTACAAGCCATGAGGATTACTAAGGAATAGAGATCGAAGATCGAGTCACTAGAGAGATTGTACGGGAACGTTGATGTGTATATTGTAGTAGACATAAGCTATGTTTTTAATTAGTAAATAAGAGGATGACGGATTTATGAGAAAGAGCTATGTTAAAGTTAAACATTAAATAAGTTGAGGTATTTATAATGAAAGAAATTTTATGGTTCGTGTTTCCGCTGTAACTTTTGTCATGTACGAATTAGGGTCTTACAAGTTGGTATCAGAGCCCTGGTTTGAGGGAATCAAGTACGAGAAGGTAAGTACTTGAACTCAAACTTGTGTGCTCTTGAGATAAGAAATCCGTACAATCTAAGACTCGATCAAGATCCAAGGGTAAAGGCTAATGTAAGTATGTACTTATGTATACGTATAAAGAAACTGACGGTTTTGTATGTGCAAGGTAAGCATAAGTGTTGGAAGAGGATGATCCGTGAATGCAGTCTAGGATAAATACTAAGGCATGCAAAGAGGTAATAAGACAAATAGGCAAATGAGCCCAGGTACGTAAATTTAATATGTGGGTGTAAGTAATGGTAAAAATTCATTAAGGGAAGGAGAATTTTAAAATGAAAGACAATGATTGTATAGTAGTGAAGTATTGGAAGCGATACACGCGCCGAAACCTAAGTCTACGGACATAAGGTGACAATTACATGAAGGCACGAAACTACTATGTGGATTGTGTACCTGGCCAGTACACGAGAAACGTATGACGTTCGTGAGATCATGATAATTGTTACAGGTATGTCCGGTAGAGTTTGGTAGCAGGCGGGCGTGTGGGTGAAATGGGAAGTAAGGCTCTCGGGAAATTGAGAGTACTATGAAAGTATGAAAAACATGCCTGATAAGAATGAAGAATGTGGAATCCGTAATTAAGTACGGATCAACAAGATATGAATGCAATGTTTGAATCCGTGAGACGGATTCAAGGATGAAAGGCATGAATGATATTTTTGAATCCGTGAGACGGATTCAAGGATGGAAGGTATGAATGCAATGTTTGAATCCATGAGACGGATTCAAAGATGAAAGGCATGAATGATATGTTTGAATCCGCGAGACGGATTCAAGGATGAAAGGTATGAATGAAATGTTTGAATCCGTGAGACGGATTCAAGGATGAAAGGCATGAATGATATGTTTGAATCCGTGAGACGGATTCAAGGATGGAAGGTATGAATGCAATGTTTGAATCCGTGAGACGGATTCAAGGATGAAAGGCATGAATGATATGTTTGAATCCGTGAGACGGATTCAAGGATGGAAGGTATGAATGCAATGTTTGAATCCGTGAAACGGATTCCAGGATGAAAGGCATGAATGTAATGTTTGAATCCGTAAGGCGGATTCAATGAATGAAAAAGCATGAATGATGCGTCTGAATCCGTGAGACGGATTCAAAAATATAAAAAGATGAAATTAATCCGCCTAAGAAGATGTCGACAGTTTGACCATGATTGAGTCGAATGGGTCATAGAAATAAGTATAAAGTAAAAAGTGATAGTATAATAGACGAAGTTTTGTATAAGTTACGTGTTAGATGTGTTAGTAATTGACTCTTAGAAGTCAGATTGATGACGGGCTGTGACCCAGACAATAACTTGAGTATGGGCGGAAATGGTAAGCTTAGTAAGAAATATTGAAACGATGTAATAAGGTCTTCGCAAGTAAGCATGAATGGAAGGAAGTACGAGCGTGCACTTCAGTTGGCGAAATGATTAATTGAATGAAAGGATTGCATGTAAGAAATAGAATGTGCGGTACATTATAGCAGGTACGTAGGAAATTGTAGAAGAGTTATAGGTGGGTAATCACCCAGTGTAATGAATGTTTGAATGACATATGCTAACCGCCGATGTTGTTGATGATAATGTTAGAACTATTGATGTGATTAAACCAATTGTATTGGTGAAAGGACGTGCACGAGCAGAAGCTCATTACACGAAGGAATGAAACCTGGCCTGTACGGCTAGTACTCGAGGAGAAGATGATCGATCTGGGTTGCGGATCGTGGGTTGGGAAATGAAAAAGAGGTTAGTAAAATGTTTAATTCATGATTGGAGAGATATGAACTATTTATACACGTGAATTAAGTAATGCATGAAGTGAAAGCAATAGTAATATGAAATGAACGAAATGATTTAAAGATAATATAAAGGTATGCAAGGTATACGTAACTGTAGAAAATGTAGAATAAGGTTAACGTTAAAGTTAAGCATATATGAGTATGTATAGATTTCAAATTCAAAGTAAGGTCGTTTAGTCGACGAAAACGATAGGAATGTGCAAATAAACAGAAAGAATGTTAATAATGAAATGTTGGAATTATTTAAGTAAACAAAAAGGATATATTGCACATGATGAAGGAATATTTGAACGAGGAATAAACCACTAGCTATGAAGGTTGTTAGAAATTAGCGCTACTAGTGAAAGCGATACTAATAAGAACTCCGGAACGGGTTCTTGGAGCTAGAAGATTCTAATTAGGATGGGCTAGTGGTCGTATGGATGGACTGGAAGAAAAGATAATGTGTGTTCGATGAAAGTGAGAAAGGTTTCGGGGACGAAACATCGTTTAAGGGTGGTAGACTTGTAACGCCCCAAAATCTGAATGTTAATATTTGTCGTATGTTCTTATGTGACACGTCATGAAATAAATAACTAGGCTATTTAACCTAGTTAAGGGTATGGTCAAAAGTATTAAATGATGAGGGTAGTGTCAGTTATGTTTTAAAGGTAAACCCGAGGGGCTAAAGTGGAACAAATGAAAGTTAAGTTATAAAATAACTAGACACATAGAAACACACACATACGTGTGTGTTCAAGAAAGATCAGGAGGCTCCCATGGAGCCTCAAACCCTAAATCTTCTTTATGCTCAAATCGGAAGGCAAGATGAAGCTTAAATCCATAACCGAGCATGGATTAATGATCACCGACACGAGGGGATCATAAGGTATGTCTTAAATCTAAGATTGGTGATCATGGGTGAAGTGGGTTATGTTCTAATCCGTGAGTTAATATGAAATTGATCATGTACAAGGGTTAGAATCCTCGTATAGAACATGGGTTATGTATGGTTTGCGTTAATTTGATGATTAGAGGTAAAACCCGTTAGTTAGGGTGAAGATGATGACTAGAATCACCTCCCATGTTCGAATCTTGTTGAAAGATTTATGTATTATGTGGGTATGATGAATACTTGTTAGAAGAATTAGGAGAAATGTGATGATGATATGTTTGATGTTATTTGGGAATGATACATGATGATTAGTAGTAGGTTTTGATGGGTTATGTATGAGTTTAGAAGATTTGTGCATGAAATAGTTGTACGCTATGCTTAAAAGGTAGTACTCACATCAAGTGTATGATGAAATGTATATAGTGTCGTCCGTATAGTCGATTATGATGTTACGAGTATATGATGATAAGTCAATGGTCAAATATGGTATATAGTTGACTTTCAAAAGTCAACTAAGCATAAGAAACATGAATTGACACGTTGTCGTAAAGGCAGGATTATAGGAAGTCGTATGGTACATGTTATGTCAATATGCGTTATTTGTAATTATATGATGAATTACATGAGTTTAAACGGATATGAATATAATCATATGAGTTATGTATGTTAGAAATGACTAATGACAGTTAAGGGTGAAATATGCGATTGATATGATTGTTAACATGTACGAATGCATATGCTAATAGGAGCGTGATCTTGATGAAAAGAGAGTATAGGAATTCTGTCAAGACGGACTCAAAAGGATAATGGGTCAAGAAAAGGCGAGGAATCGGATACGAGCACGGACGCATAAGGTAAGTGATTTCCGTAATCACTTCTTAGTTCGATTAAGTAATAAGGTGTTTTAATTAATTAAACATGATGTTTGAGGTCAAAAATGTGTTAAAGTCCTTCGTCGCAAATGATGGGATTAAAGTTGACCAAAATGCCCTTGATGGGTATTTTGGGGCAAACGATCTTAAAAGTAGCTTAGAAATAAGTTATTCGATTAGTGTAATGTTTTGGACAAGTATGGAAGTGGGGATTATGGTTTGGTTAGTCGTAGACCAATTAATGCGCGAATACCCTTAACGGGTCAAAATAAGCATATGAACGATAAGGTGTTAAGAGGATGCAAGACATCCAAGAATTTAGTAATTTATGATAGACGTCACTGATATTATTATGTTTATAAGAGATTATGGTAAAACGAACAAGTTATGTTGATGTATGCATGAACGGGTCAAAATTTGGTAAGAGGGTAATAAGCCGAAGAGTTAAAAGTCTGAAATTTTATTAAGTCGGATGTTGGATTTTAGTTCCATTAGATGGAGAATTAAATTACGGACGTGTAGGAAAAAGAATCGGGTAAAACGGATCAAAAACGAGAGAGTTATGCTCGTTTCCGTAAAACGGGATCATGCTGGGAATGTGCAGCATTGTGCTGCACCTGTTCTGTGAAAACAGGGGCCTAGCGTGACGCCAAGGCCCTTGGCGTCACGCGAGCCCCCCCTGGTTGGCGAAAGTTGCTCGTTTGCTCCGTTTTGTCTTGGGAACTCGTTTAAACGCGTTTCAAGTTACGTTTGACTAATTTAACTTACGTTTTTATGAGCATAAATGTATGCATCTATGTAGATAGGAAAGTATGTATGTTTGTATGTATCTAACACGTATGTAGAAGCGTATGTAAGCATGTATGTGCAAACGTATGTAAGATTATAAGTGTGTGAGCAAGTACACGCGGATATATGAAGACGTATATGAGTAGGTAAGTATGAGCTGGGTATGTTGAAATAGGTGATTATAAATATATATGTAAGTAAGTATGTAGGCATATACGTATGTATGTTTTATAAATCTAAGTGTATGTATGTAGGTGTGTATGTAGGTAGTATGTATATGTACGCAAGTGAGTATGTACGAATGTATGCACGTATGTAGGTTTGTGTGAAGGCATGTAATAAGTATGTATGGATGTATGTATGTATGGATGGATGTATTTAGGTATGCACGTACGTGAGTACGTACGTATGTTTGTAGATACGTATATATGTAAGTTGTTATGCGTGATCGTAGGCATATGTATAAGTTTGTATGAAAGTATGTAAGCATGCATTCAATGAAATTGAGTACTAACGATAATAAGAGCGTGCCTGGTGAATGAAGTGTAATGCAGGTATACCAAAGAAGTCTCACCACGGATCGTATGATCAGACGGAAAGCCGGGATGTAAAGAGTTAATGGAATGAAAAATAAACATGAATAAATCTTATATGCTTATGATACGTACTAACGTTATGAACTTTATGTGGTGAGCGCAGGTAGTACAAGCCATGAGGATTACTAAGGAATAGAGATCGAAGATCGAGTCACTAGAGAGATTGTACGGGAACGTTGATGTGTATATTGTAGTAGACATAAGCTATGTTTTTAATTAGTAAATAAGAGGATGACGGATTTATGAGAAAGAGCTATGTTAAAGTTAAACATTAAATAAGTTGAGGTATTTATAATGAAAGAAATTTTATGGTTCGTGTTTCCGCTGCAACTTTTGTCATGTACGAATTAGGGTCTTACAAGTACCGCCCAAACCGTGAAGTAGTACTAAGCTTGAACCAGGTTCTCGCATGATTATACACTCAACAAGACATAGAATTACCCAACCACCCTTCTAACCCCCTTCCAAGTAGCTAAGGCGCTTTATATAGACCGTAAAGACACGAATATGTGAATCAACGACATATGAAGAATGGTTAGATAAATTCGCCTTTAATATAAAGAACTAGTTATTAAAGTCATTAATACATACCCAATTAAAAAGGAGGCAAAGATTGGAAATAAAAAAAGTAATACATAAATGATTTGTCTTCACCAAGTGATGTAAGAGTTTAGCCAAGCATGGCCTTTGTTTGACAAGAACTCTTACAATCGATCTTGGATCTCGAGACTACTACACACTCTAAATGATAGAAGATGGATGATGGTAGTGGATGATGGTGTTGTAGTGGTGGTGGAGTGGTGGCAAGTGTGAGAGAAGTGGTTTGCCAAGGGATGGATTGGAATGGAACCAAGCACCCCTATTTATAGCTGAAGACAGACGATCAACACGGTCCGTGCCCGCCTGGCACGGCCCCATGGCCATCTTTCTCTCTCTTCCTCATTAACTGCAGTGTCAGGTCTTGCCTACTAACACGGCCCCGTGTGTCAACGGCACGACCCGTGGCCAATGTAATTTCTGTACTATCCCAGATTCTGCGAATATTATAGTTGACGACACCCCGTGTTGCCTTAGCACGCCCTCGTATTGGTTGTCTGGTTTGTCCTTTCTGTTGTCTTTTATTCTATAGAGAATCTTGTTTTGGGCACGGCCCATGCCTGATGGGCACGACCCAGTGCCAGATCTTCTGATCTTGCTATTTTCTTGGTTTGGATGTGGACGGGGTTTTGGCGAGTTATATCAATCCTCCTTTAGTGTATTTATATTGGTTTTTGCTGTTATTTTGCTCGTTTTGTGCGTTTAAATTCTTTTGACCTTGTAAATTAAAAAGAAACAAAGAACAAGCTTTTTCCAGCATTAGTACCGAAAAAAGGTTGATTTTACGCCGTATTTGATACAATTTATATGTTGTATTTTACGCACATCAAATACCCCCACACTTGAATCTTTGATTGTCATCAATCAAAACTCTATATCCTGGCTTACACACCCAAACATAATAGGTAGAAGAGAAGGTTTTTGTGACAACCTGAGATCCCAAGAGGTTTTTCATCAAGAGGTTTTTAATCAAGAGGTTTTTCATCAAGAGGTTTTTCGCCAAGAGGTTTTTCACCACGAGGTTTTTCACCAGGAGGTTTTTCACCAGGAGGTGTTTCGCCAGAAAAGGGACTCTCGGCCCAGAACAGTTCACGGCCCAACTTTTATAAATATAGGATTGTATAACCTTATAACCGTCAGACGTAAACTAAAAACCCAAAAGTACCCCTCCTCCTTCCTGTTCGACGGCAAACTTGATTTCCTTGAAGCCCTCAATCAATCGAGCACCTATCCACTCCTCATGTAGTCTTGTTTATCGGTTGGTGCATTGTTTTCGTTCACTGGATCATTGTTCAATACGTGATTTTGTGTAGTGATAATCCTTGTGTGAGTAATTATGCTCAATCTAGAGGTATGCTTGATGATTATCGATTATAGAGAACTGCTACACATTAACTGATTGATGTTCGATCATGATTAGGGTTGCATACTAATGATTGAAACCATGATATTGATGATCTGATTAGGATGATTAGGGTTGTGGATCGAGTAGATTAATTGTTGTTGATTGAGTGTTGAATGCGTACAGAATAAAACCGATGAAAATGATGAACAATGATTAAGATTGATATGAACATCATAATGTAACCGTCGTTTGATCCTTTGGTTTTGCTGAATATATGTAACTGATGTTATGTGGCCAAGAATCTGTTAACTGACCTCGACGAAACATTGATGATGTTTCGTCATAAGCAACCCGAAGAAAATTAATGTTTCGTCACTATTAGTCATGACGAAAAATGTATGTTTCGTCACTGTTGGTCACGACGAAAAATAGGTCTTTCGTCGCTAGGGTTCTTCACCGAGGAGCATATGGTTAGGACAGTAGATTGATGAAGTTATGTTATTGGACACAAGTGCTGTGACATTCCACCTTTGCATGATAATAATGTTAACCAAACGAGGACCTTAACTTAATTGATGAGAATAAACAGTACATTGGTGAATATTGTTAGGGGTCATGAGCACAGGATGTAGACTTGTTTGGGAACTGAATACTTGATATGTGTTATACTATGAACTTAGCCAAATGCAATCTGTGACAAAACGTAATTAGATTATTATGAAACTGGTGTCATTAGTGACTACTGTTGGGAACATGAACTTGCGATGTAAATGCGTATGAAATCTAAACACTTGCTATATGCTACGTGACAATGGTATTACGTGTGGTTTGCTAAATATGTGACTTGAGTATGTGTATACGAAACTGATCATCTCTGGTAACCACGGTAGGGTTTGGTTGGCCAACTGGGAACGGGTAATGTAACGTAACATACCGAGCAAATCTAAGGTGAGTTCACTGCTCTTTTTCCAAGCATGCGTCCCGGGGAGGGACATCTGGTAAACGTTCCGGGGAGGAATGTCGGGTAATTGGGTTTGACTGGAATGTTAAACCTGGGATGTTGGTTAATACACTCATATCTATCATTTAAATCCCTTCTACCGATTTGTTGTCGGGGAGGCAACGGGGTATTAGTTAATAGCGATATTTAGGTTTGGCACCCTCACACCGCACCGGGGAGGTCGGGAGTGAACTAATGACCTCAGTCTTGACCATTGCTTTGATAGAGGCATTGGGGTTTGGGCAAATAATCTGGAGCCATCTGCGGTAATCGAGTTATTAACGACATCAAATCATTGAAATGTTTTATACTCACATCTGGTAACTAAAACGTGTTAACAAACTTTGAACTCACCAGCGTTGTCTGATACACTTCTTTGCATGCTTGCAGGTCAATAGGGTTATAGCATTGGAACTTGCTGTCTGGGAGGCTGGAGTGGTCTTGGATCGAGATACATGGAATCGCAAGACAAGTCTAATGGTTTTCATACATGTGGTTTATGAAACACTTAACATATGATTTATGCTTCCGCTGTATACAATGAATTACATTTAACGTTTTGTAATACTTTATGATAATGAATGAAAGTTTTTATATAAATATAGTTATGAGTTCATTGTGATTGGTGGGTAGATCCTGGTACGTCATACGTCCCGCGGAGTTTCCGTAAGTGGTATTTTCGGGGTGTGACGGTTTGGTATCAGAGCCACTGGTTATGGTGAACTTGGTTAAAAAAGTTTTTATAAAACCAGTCTATAACCGAACAATCCTGAAAACGTGAATACGACCATGACACTCAGCTCCAGATTTGCAAGGTTCGTCTTTTTTCACCTGTTTCATACATTACATGGCTAGTACACATTTGTTTATGATGTATCGTACGGACACACACTTGTCACTATAACATGATTACATGAATTGCTTACTTACATTATGATGCGTTGGTAGTATGTCATAGTCTTTGGAATTCTGTGATCTTATCATTTTGACAACCCCCGTTTGACATCTGAGTCTGAGGAACCATTTGACATGAGTTAGGAGGAACTGAGACAAGCATGCAAATCACAATATTATTGTAGGTGCACACGTAATAATAATGTGGGGTGCATGTGAGTCCCAGTGAGGCTTAACAAGTGAAAAGGGGTTCTGTTCCGTTATTCGATCAATGAGAAACATAACAAGTCTTTAGGAGTCATAGCAGTAATTATCTCCTACTCGAACGTGATCTTTTCACTCCTCACTGAATCCTTACGAATCTCAAAGCTACCGAGTATTACCTGAACACACATCTGGACGTCTAACGAACTGTGTAGAATGTTAGGTGCTAGTACGAACGTCTCTGAGTTGGATGTCGCAGCGTCGAATGATTGGCCTATACCTTTCTCACTTTTCTTTGTTTGCTGGAACTTAACGTATGGACGCCTTAGATCCCGAAGTGCGATCACTTCTGCAACACTTTAGCAACATACCGTGTATTACTCAATCAACTTGCAAGATCGATGGACAAGAGGATGAGCGCAGTACCTCACCGACCTCAGTGTTAGGACGACCTTGGTTACCGACAACGAACACCAGTAAATTGGCTTCAATCGAATCCTTAACCCTAGTAAGCGACTTATGGGAGTCAACTCTTACGAACCAATCGGGACATAAGCGATGACGATTGACTATAGAGTGGAATGTGTAACTGCCCGCACAATGAGTAGTGCCTTAGGACATGACACGGAATGTGAAAAGCTGGACCTTGTTGGTGAAAGGTTGCAGGACACCGTTACAAGCAACGACATTAGAGGCAACAGTCGTGGCAACATCAAGGTACTTGTAATCATAGCCTACAGCATAGAAACGAAGGTGACGTCGACAAGGATTGACTGTTGTTAAGACAAGACGTCAACAACCAAGGGAATGATGACAATCTTGGGAATCCCTGTAACTGTAACAACAACACTAGTAGTGGTGCTCGTGGAACGGCATTTAGGACTAGCATAGGCGACGCCAGGAATATAGCAACTTGGTGGCCTGCACATTCTTTGTAACGAATCGCTTCGTCTCTGTTCTGTTTAACCCTGATGCTTCTTGAAACCGACCATGTTGTGGAATCGGCTGATAGCAAGTCAAATGAAACCTCATACGTTCGTTGGGATGCAAACTCGACCTTGTGGGACAAGTGTTCGACACCGACCTTCCTTTTACTATCCTTGATGGTTTCGATGCAGCAGTTAGTGTGGATTGGTTATCCAGAGATCGCGCAGGTATACCCTGTGAGCAGAAAATTTTGTGTATCCTTCTCCCTAGTGGAGAATCATTATCTGTTCTAAAGCGTCAGAGTGATGCGAAGGTTAGCGCCAATTCAGCTATGAGGGCCCAGAATTGTCTACGGAAGGATTACCCTGCTATGTTAGCAACCGTTACTAAGGTTAAGGAAAAGAGGATCGATGATCCACCAATTGTTTGTGATTCCTCTCGGTGTGCTATTCGAGGAACTTTCAGGTTTACTTCCACAACTGTTAGGTGGAATCTCAGTTTGATCTCACGACAGAGGCAGCCCTGATTACTCGTACACTTTCCCATCTTGCACCGGGAAGGGTTGCAAGAACTGTCTAACCAACTCTAGGAACTACAGGAGGGGAGTTTTATCAATCTAACTCCTCGAATTGGGAAGCCCGAGCCCTAGTGTGGAAATGAAGGGTGAGTCCTTTCATTTGTGTACATACTACCCCGAAGTGGCAATCATAGACCATCACCCGCTATCTCGCATCGACGATCTGCTTGACCCGTTACAATGATCAAGCTTCTATTTCGGAAACTGACTTAAGGTCGGACTGTCATTTGATGGAAGACTCAGGGAGGATGATTCCTAACACGGTCATACAGATACAGTACAGCCACTACAAATTCCTGTTCAAGTTGTTTACGATATCCAACACGCCAGCAGCCTCAGGGATCACATGAGTAGCGTGTGCCAACCTCATCTCGCCAGATTCGTCAACCGTGTTTATCTATAACGCTTTGAATCACTACCAGGAGAAAGGAACACCAGGAACGGCACTTGCATGTCATCTTAGAGCTCCTAGGGGAGGGGCAACTCCAGGAGAAGTTTACCTAAGTGTGACTTCAGGATTCGAGAAGTACACTTTATTGGTCGCATAGTTAGCGAAGTGGGAATACACATGGATCCCGCTAAGACCCATTTTTGTTAGAAACTGATCGACACCAAAGATCCCTGCGGGGATACAACAATTCCTTGGTTTCGCTAAATACTATCGCATTTAGCACAGCGGGGTGCTGTGAATTCATGGGAGACAAAACAGGGGAACGTATTTTCAGCTTTTGAAACCCAACTCTGCAATGTACTGAGCATCGCTTCTATCCGAGGGTATTGGTAAATCAGTGGTATACCATGATGGTTCGAATCAGAGCCGCAGTTACGCGCTGATGCAACACGAGAAGGTGACGACTTACGTAGTGGGTTTGCAAGAGGAATTGCATGAGTTACAACCTGCGGTGGAAACCATGGTGTTTGGATTTAAGTTGGAGGCATTACTTGGACGGTACCAAATGTGCTACTTAGACCGATCACAAGGGCCTCCCGAGTACCTTTGTTTCTAAAGAGCTAAACGTGCGATGTCATCACTGGATGGAACTTTTGAATGATTTCGACTATGGAACTTAAACGCGTATGAGCTTGCGGCTCACCATCGACTCTAGCCTACACGATCAGATTTGCCCTATCCAAATCAAGACACTGAAAGGAGAGAACTTTCAAGATGGGTTCATGCGGGGCATGGAGGAGCAACTTTTGGCAGGGCGGACGATATTCGCTACTTCATGGAACGAATGTGGATCCCACTATACAGCAACTGTACATAACTTGTATTGAGCAAAGCACATCAGCCTCGTTATTCTAGTCGTCTAGATTTTGATGAGAGATATTAGGATATATAAATCTTGTACTGGTGATCGGGCACGAAGGCCCACCTGGCAATGTATGTGAATGATGTTTGACTTGTGGGAAAGTCAAGGTGGAGTATCAGCAACCAGAAACACCCATATGGAAATGAGAACAGACTGCCATGGATTTTGTCGCTAGTCTACTTACAACTCGAAACGGAAACAATATCACCTGGGTGATCATTGATTGTCTCATGTAACCGGTACACCCTCTTGCAATTAAGGAAACTGACGAGTTTTCGCAGCTTGTGAATATTCCTCTGAAAGAGACGGTTTGTAGGCACGGGGTGCCAACTCCTGTTACCTCTGGTTTTGATCTATACCTGATTTATGACAGGCACTACACAACACTCTTGGCTCACGTCTAGGCATGAGCAATACTTATCACCATAGGACAAATGGTCAGAGTAAACGAACCCCCCGACACTCAGAGACATGCTGCGAGCATGTGTGTTGATTGACTTAGTGAAGATTGGACAGCTCTCTTGAGGCATTGCTGGGACGATAATGCCAATCTCCTTGTTGGACTAAGGTGGGTGACAACCTAATCACAGATCCAGGATTTGTACTCGAACCACTTGGGAAGATTGTTTAGATCGGAAATCGTTTGGCGGCAATGCGTGACCGTTAGGAAAGCTGATAAGCTTAGGAAACACTGGGAGTTCGCTGTAGGCGAACGTATCATAATCGAAAGTCTCACCCTGGGAGGGTGCGGTACACTATGGAAAACATGGCATGCTTAGTTTACGATACGTTGGGACATTTGGATTACTGGAACGAATCGGTGACATGGCTCACAAACCTGAGTTACCTGACGAATTGGGTAACGTTCACGGTGTCATTATGTCTCAGATCTATAGAAGCGTTTGTCCGAGGAAACATTTGTGATACCTTCATTAGACAAGTTGCAGTTGTCAAGGAAATCTATCGAAAACATGGACCAGGAGGTCAAGGTTCGTTATCCTGGTCAAATTCCAATCGCGAAAGTTCGTTGGAATTCAAGACGTGGACCGGAGTTCAGGTGGGAACGCAAAATCTGATAAAGCTCTAGCATCCTAAATTGTTCAGGTGGTTGGATCATCACTTGCTGTCATTGGCGAATTTCGGGAGGAAATTCCCTTTCAAGTTGGGGATGTTGTGGTACCCGGGAAAAACCCACAGTCATCCTGATGTACTCATCACTTCTTTTCCCTCTCTGACCACTTAGCTTATCAAATTTCGGGATGAAATTTCTTTCAAGTTGGGGATGATGTGACAACCTGAGATCCCAAGAAGTTTTTCATCAAGAGGTTTTTTTCCAGGAGGTTTTTCACCAGGAGGTTTTTCACCAAGAGGTTTTTCACCAGGAGGTGTTTCGCCAGAAAAGGGGCTCTCTGCCCAGAACAGTTCACGGCCCAACTGTTAAAAATATAGGATTGTATAACCTTATAACCGTTAGACGTAAACTAAAAACCCAAAAGTTCCCCTCCTCCTTCCTGTTCGACGGCAAATTTGATTTCCTTGAAGCCCTCAATCAATCGAGCACCTCTCTACTCCTCGTGTAGTCTTGTTTATCTATTAGTGCATTGTTTTCGTTCATTGGATCATTGTTCAATACGTGATTTTGTGTAGTGATAATCCTTGTGTAAGTAAATATGCTCAATCTAGAGGTATGCTTGATGATTATCGATTATATAGAACTGCTACACATTAACTGATTAATGTTCGTTCATGATTAGGGTTGCATACTAATGATTGAAACCATGATATTGATAATCTGATTAGGATGATTAGGGTTGTGGATCGAGTAGATTAATTGTTGTTGATTGAGTGTTGAATGTGTACAGAATTAAACCGATGAAAATGATGAACAGTGATTAAGATTGATATGAACATCATAATGTAACCGTCGTTTGATCCTTTGATTTTGCTGAATATGTGTAACTGATGTTATGTTGCCAAGAATCTGTTAACTGACCTCGAAGAAACATTGATGATGTTTCGTCATAAGCAACCCGAAGAAAATGTATGTTTCGTCACTATTAGTCACGACGAAAAATGTATGTTTCGTCACTGTTGGCCACGACGAACAATAGGTCTTTCGTCGCTAGGGTTCTTCGCCGAGGAGCAGATGGTTAGGACAGTAGATTGATGAAGTTATGTTATTGGACACAAATGATGTGACATTCCACCTTTGCATGATAATAATGTTAACCAGACTAGGACCTTAACTTAATTGATGAGAATAAACAGTACATTGGTGAATATTGTTAGGGGTCATGAGCACAGGATGTAGACTTGTTTGGGAATTGAATACTTGATATGTGTTATACTATGAACTTAGTCAAATGCAATCTGTGACAAAACGTAATTAGATTATTATGAAACTGGTGTCATTAGTGACTACTGTTGGGAACATGAACTTGTGATGTAAATGCGTATGAAATCTAAACACTTGCTATGTGCTACGTGACAATGGTATTACGTGTGGTTTGTTGAATATGTGACTTGAGTATGTGTTTACGAAACTGATCATCTCTGGTAACCACGGAAGGGTTTGGTTGGCCAACTGGGAACGGGTAATGTAACGTAACATACCGAGCAAATCTAAGGTGAGTTCACTGCTCTTTTTCCAAGCATGCGTCCCGGGGAGGGACATCTGGTAAACGTTCCGGGGAGGAATGTCGGGTAATTGGGTTTGACTGGAATGTTAAACCTGGGATGTTGGTTAATACACTCATATCTATCATTTAAGTCCCTTCTACCGATTTGTTGTCGGGGAGGCAACGGGGTATTAGTTAATAGCGATATTTAGGTTTGGCACCCTCACACCGCACCGGGGAGGTCGGGAGTGAACTAATGACCCTAGTCTTGACCATTGCTTTGATAGAGGCATTGGGGTTTGGGCAAATAATTTGGAGCCATCTGCGGTAATCGAGTTATTAACGACATCAAATCATTGAAATGTTTTATACTCACATCTGGTAACTAAAATGTGTTAACAAACTTTGAACTCACCAGCGTTGTCTGATACACTTCTCTGCATGCTTGCAGGTCAATAGGGTTATAGCATTGGAACTTGCTGTCTGGGAGGCTGGAGTAGTCATGGGTCGAGATACATGGAATCGCAAGACAAGTCTAATGGTTTTCATACATGTGGTTTATGAAACACTTAACAAATGATTTATGCTTCCGCTGTATACAATGAATTATATTTAACGTTTTGTAACACTTTATGATAATGAATGAAAGTTTTTATATAAATATAGTTATGAGTTCAATGTGAATGGTGGCTAGATCCTTGTACGTCATACGTCCCGCGGAGTTTCCGCAAGTGGTATTTTGGGGGTGTGACTGTTTTGGACTTATCTTTAGAGTGTCGGGAATCCAAGTTCTAAGTTTATTTTGCTTTTATTTTATTTACAATCTTATTCGTCATGATTTATTTAAAACATAATTTAAGAAAAATTATTTGTTTTGGGCATATCATGCCTTTATAAAATTCCATTCAGTTATAAATAAATTTACACACCTCACAAGTTGTCACTCAACACTTGGCCGAAGTTGTGTAAGTGAGAACGCTCGTGCCCGGTTTTGGAACTTACTCCTTTCATAGGCTTGACAGACAAACAATCAAACATCCTCCTTTTTGACGTTTAATCCTTGCAAATATCAAGAGGGCTTTAAAGGGTAGGTTGTGGTTCGAATATGTTTGTTTTATTCAAATGGCAAAAGGCGTAAAAAGTATCGGTTTTTCCATTGCTTTGTGGCTTAGCAAAAAATACTTTGGTTTTTTTTTTTGCCAAAGTTGAAACTGAGCTATAATCGTAATTTTACAACCAATATTTTTACAAAAATAAAAGGTGAAAATAAATGGGTTTGCGGATAAGGGTGTTTTTGTGGCTTTTAGAAATAAAAGGGTTAAGGCTCAAAGGGTTTATCTAGGGGGTGTTTTTGGTAAAGAAAAGAAAAATAAAGGTTTTGAAGTGAAAAATGGTTTTAATCCTAATGCCTCCATCATTTACTTACTTGGATTTGTGTCGGTAAGGACTTGGAATGTATTGCATTGGCAAGTTCTAGATTCATAAGAACCAAACGGGCTATTCACACAAGAAACGAAAATTGAGCGATTAGTATAGATATGTATTTATATGCTTGGTAAAGGATCAAACTCACTTTTGTGGGAAAATGGGTTATAGTGTAAAAATGTATATTTAATCAAATTTTACAAATATTTGTTATGCCCGTTTTCATAATTTTCATAGTTGGTTCTTTTTATCACGACGCTATCAGGTGTAAATTAGTAAAAACATAATTTTTAAAATTTATTTTACCCGACTAAAGCAATATAGGTGAAAGAAAAAAAATAGATTTTTTTTTGAAAAAGTTTGGGGTGATTAGCGGTTTTCCAAGGCGAGATTTGTGTAAGGCTTGGTTTTAGGACAAACGATTCAAGGGCTGGCAATTGGGTACCTGTTAAGACACGATTAGACCTGTTTGACTGAAAAATACACCCTTTGACTTTTTTAATTTTTTAAATAATTAAAATTACAATGTTAGGATCTATCATTTATTCATCTTTGTACATAAAACATAAAACTGTTTTATAAACATGAGGTAGAAAGTAGTTAAACGAGTCATAATCATGTTTGAAACTTATGTTGTGCGCGCCGTCAGAAACCTGTTAAGACACGATTTGCCAGCTCAAGTTTTATCACCCCCCACACTTAAATTACACATTGCCCTCAATGTGTTCCAAATAGGATTTGCTTTGGTTAAATGTGTAGAAAGTGTGTGAAAAATAGAATTTTTTTTGTTACTGACACTTGCAGCACGGAGGCGTGCTATGGGGACACTGCCCCGTGTTCAAAGTGCCAGTAACAAATTTGAATAGAAGACTTACAATATGGTGGACACGGGGGCATGCTGGATGAGCACGACCCGTGCCACCTTCTCGGTAGAAAATTTTAGACATCAGAAGGTTGAGCACGGGGGCGTGCTTGGTGGGCACGGCCCCGTGCTGCAGACACTGTTTTGCAGTTTTTGAGTCGAGAGGCTTCTGGTTTACGTGCATGAGTTCCATTTTTCATTATCCCTTTGGTGCTTTCAATTTCTTTCACACATTTATTGAAACCATCATCAACCATACTTCCATTTCATTGAAAATAAAAGACAAGTACAAGGAAATAAACATTACAATCCTAAATTAATCTAAGCTAGATAGGTTCTTGAGGAATGCTTCCACGAGATCATTATTTGAAAACCCTATAGCTACTTTCTGAGATCTAAGATTGTTAGTCATCGGAGGACTGGAGCTCTTTCCGGGAGCACTCAATTATAGGTCATTGAGCATCTCCTATATCTCCCTTGGAAAGAAGATATAGGGCTCCTGGTCGACCTCGTCTTGAGGGGGAGCGGGATTTACCGGAACCTCAAAGTCGATAATGGGATTCCAAGAGAGGACCAGAGTATACGTGGGAGCTTGAAGCCGAGATGCAAAGGAAATATCCACACCTGTTCTAGTAGACCTCGAGGACGAGTTCTAAAACTAGGTGGGGAGGGAGGTTCCGGGATCTCGTCTTCCCACCCGGTGGGTTGAATGACCTCATTTGCAAGGTTCCAATCTCTTGAGGCCAGATCGGTTCCATTGGAGGCATGACCAAGATGTTCAACATTTGGTGTAAAAGTTGATCTCCCTTAATCAATCTTCTAGACCCATGGAGAGATAGTTCACCCGGTCGATAATAACAATCTTTTGTTCGAAGTGTAATCAAACTCAATAACTATATTTCGGATAACATTGTAAACTTTTGTTTCAAATCAATACATATGGCATCGTTGTTAACTTATATTTGTTTACGCGATTGGCTGCAATGATTACCTTTCTTACGTCACAAATAACATGCTTCTACAACTAGCAGGGTGTGACAAAATTGCACCATAAAAACGAGCGTTTTTTATCTTTAAAACGAGCACAATATTGTTATACTTTTGAAAAAAAAAGGGTAAAAATTACTTTTTGAGTCCCTGTGTTTTAGTGGCTTTAACCACTTGAGTCCAAAATCAAAATATTTAACGCCCTGAGTCCCTATAGCCACTTTTCTTAACCATTTGAGTCCAAATTTTTAACACTGTTAGAATTTTTTGGTTAACTATTGTTAAATGACTAATTTACCCCTAGTTATAAAAAGTAATTTATTGTCTTTTTCTCCCTTCTCTCTCTAAAAGAAACCTGCAACTTTCTATCTCCTTCTTTTTCTCTCTAAACCACCTTCATCCTCCCACCACCACACCTCCACCATCAACATCACACCACCACTTAGGGATGAGCAAATCAGACCTGTTAACGGTACCGGTACTGAATTTACCGAACCGGGTACTTTCTCGGTACCGATTCAGTACCGACTTTTGACATTTTCGGTACCGGTACCCACTTCTGGGGATTTTCGGTACCGGTACCGGTTCGGTACCGGACGGTACCGAGCTCAACCCTACCACCACTACACCTCCACCGTCACCATCATACCACCCACCTAGAATGCACCTTGCTGTGTTCATCAAATGTTTTCACGACAGTTTCAATGTTGCACATCAAGACACAAACCATTAATCCTTCGGAACTTGAAAAAAGAAAAAAACATTCTACAGTCAAAACACAAACCAATACGAATACAGACACATCAACCCTGAAAATATTAACAACCCCACAATAATATGCATGGGTTATTTGGCAAATCGCCAAAAATACAGTCTAATTGTTCTGTAATACCGTAAACATATGACCAAACAATTTATTTAGCTTCAAAAACAATCCAAAACAATCTCTGTGTGCATAATCCACACCAGAAAAGAAAAACATGATACTGCTTATTTCAAATCAATCTCTATCCTGTCAAAACAAGCAACTGAGGTAAAAGCAGTGTTGTAAGAATTGGTAGACGCTAGTAGACATGTTTTAACCCCCTCGTTGACCCATTTTTTAAGTAATCGAAGGGAATTTATAAGGTTTGGTCAAAATTTGGCCGGAATCTGGTCAAATTTTGGCCAGAAAAGGGCCACTGTTGACCGCCTAACGATTAATCGGTGAACCTCCGATTAGTGATTAATCGGAGACTAATCGAAGCCTAGGCGGAATTTTTACAACCATGGGTAAAAGATCAAGACCCAATTTAGAGATACGTGAACTATCATAATCTAGACTCGTACAATGTAATCTCCTATATATAGCAATATATTAGATATCACACAAGCACACAAAGTAACCAACTAATTGTAAAAAAATCTACATAACAGACTAAAACTGTAACAATAGACTAAAAGATCCAGCCTCTCCCTCTTACCTCTAATCGGTTGTGTTGTTTTGAATAAAAGAACAAGTTTTGCAACTCCAAACCAAACGAAATCTTCATTTCAGTTGATATTATCACACTAATTTCTACCTCTGTAGATTTAAAAACCCTTAATCAATATCTGATCTGCACAGTTGCCGGAACAAAAATCGATTTCTGATCTGCAGTAGTAAGGCGGCGGTGTAGATTTAAGCTTCAAATCTTCACGGTGGAGTGGCGGCGAGGGGATGGTGGGGTGTTCGGAGGTGGCGGCAGTGGGATGGTGGCGGCGGCTATGATGGTGACGACGAAGATGGGGCCGGAGATGGTGGATTATTGTGGTGATGGTGGTGTATGGTTGTTGGTGATATTTATAAAGAGAGAATGAAGAAAGAGAAAGAGATGAGATTGCAGATCTACAGAGTGAAAGAGAGATAATGAAGAAATAGAAAGAGGAGATTTTAATTTATTTTTTTATTTTTTAACTATAAGTGTATTTTGGTCATTTAACAATGCTTAACCAAAAAATTCTAACAGTGTTAGAAATTTGGACTCAAATGGTTAAGAAAAGTGGCTATAGGAACTTAGAGCGTTAAACATTTTGATTTTGGACTCAGGTGATTAAAACCACTAAAACACAGGGACTCAAAAAGTATTACCCAAAAAAAAATTCGATAACCCCAATGCGTAAACGCAATGGAGAAAACGCAAAAGAGTGATTTTTTTTTTCTAAAATGCAATGGACTAAAAACACAAAAGAAATTGTTCCTTCTAAAATGCAATGGACTAAAAATACAAAAGAAAGTGTTCCTTCTAAAACGCAATGCACTAAAAACACATAAAAATGTGTTTTTACCTAAAACGCAATGGACTAAAAACACTTCAAAATGCGTTTTTCTAAAACGCAATGGACCAAAAAACACATAAGATGTGTTTTTCTTAAAACGCAATAGATAAAAACACAAAAGAAAGTGTTTTTTTTTCTAAAACACAATGGACTAAAAACAAATAAAAAATGTGTTTTACCAAAAACGCAATGAACTAAAAACACTTCAAAATGTGTTTTTCTAAAACACATTGGACCAAAAAAACACATAAAAATATGTTTTTCCTAAAACGCAATAGACAAAAAACAAAAAAAAAATTGTTTTTTTTAAACGCAATGGACTAACAAACATAAAAACCTGTTTTACCTAAAACGCAATGGACTAAAAACACTTAAAAATATGTTTTTCTAAAACGCATTGGACAAAAAAACACATAAAAATGTGTTGTTCCTAAAACACAATAAACAAAAACACAAAAAAATGTTTTTTTTTTCTAAAATGCAATGAACTAAAAACACAAAAGAAAGTGTTTATTATAAAACGCAATTGCCTAAAAACACAAATAAATGTGTTTTTTTCTAAAATGCAATGGACAAAAAGCACATAAAAATGTGTTTTTTCATTCTTTTCTAAAACGCAATGGACAAAAAACTCTGTTTTTTCATTATTGTGTAAAACGCAATGGAAAAAACGTTGTTTTTTCATAAGTGTTTTTTCATTCTTTTGTAAAACGCAATTGAAAAAACGTTTTTTCATTCTTTCGTAAAATGCAATGAACAAAAAAACACATAAAAAGATATGTTTTTTCATTCTTATGTGAAACACACTTCTAAATGAAAGTTTAAACTGAAACTGTTATGTAATTTTCTTTAAAACATTTTGTCAAATACCTGGTGTGCAACTTTTTACCACTGATTTCTTAATAAAATTGGAACCAATAATGTTACCCAAAAGCAAGAATACATTAAGAGAAGGTTAGAATCATAGATATTTTCACTTTGCCTAGAAAATGTTTGAGAAATTTGAGAAGAGAAGTACCTGCTTCAATCAATTTCTCATGTTCCATCGCATTTTGTTAAATTGAAAAAAATGAGAAATTGTATAAAAATAAACTAGGTTTCTTCAAAGAAATTGAAGAACACGTTGATCGAGTGTTTAAACCATTCATTGATGAAGAAAATCGCGCTATAAAGCAGTAATTCTAGATAGAGAAATTGAAGGAAAGGTTGAAGATGGTGGGTTTTGAAAATGGTAGGGTTTGAAGATGCAGAGAAAAATAAATAGAATAGATGAAAAGAGATTGACTAAAATGTCCCTCCTTATGTTTTTTTGTTATTTGCCACGTGTCATCTTATTATTGCTTCCTACACTTCTTACCAAAACTAAACTTCCTATTTGATCTTTTCCCTACGAGATAAATAGAAAATTATTTTGTATATTTATTTCTCATATATAAATATACATAAAAATGTATTCTTGGCGCCGGATATCGAGTCCTGTTGGCACCTCGACGTCATGCATTGATAATATCATGAGCTTAACGTAAATACCAAATTGTTTAAGTCTACTAATTTGCACACCAAAATGCCTATTTGCACACCAAACCCTAGTTTTATATACGCAACGCATAGGTTTATATGCGACGTATAGCCATCTTTTTCAATTTCCAAGAGAATCTCTGATATGATGCGGGAATTTGTCCCTTTATATACATCGTGTATAGGCCTATATGCAGCGTATATAAATGGTGTTTTTTTAAGAAACATTGTTATACATTGTTTATTATTTTAGCAAATTTTTATAATAAGTAATTTTTAAAAATAAATAAATAAAAAAAATTGTTAAGTATTTTATCTTATAGTATAATATAGGTCTCGTATTGGCCTATGGATGTGGTATCGTATCATATAGTGTAGTATAAATCTCGTATAGGCCTATACATGTAATATAATAGTGTATCATATCGTATCGTATAGTGTAGTAAAAACATTGTTAAGTATTCTATCGTATAGTATAATATAGGTCTCGTATAGGCTTATGGATGTAGTATCGTATCATATAGTGTAGTATAAATCTCATATAGGCCTATACGTGTAATATAATATTGTATCCTATCGTATCGTATTGTATAGCATGGTATAAGTCATGTATAGGCATATATGTGTAGTATCGTCTCGTATAGGCCTACAGGTGTAGTATCGTATAGTATCGTATCATATGGTGTAATATAAGTTTTGTATATGTCCCGTATAGGCTTATAGGTCTCGTACATGCCTATGGATGTAGTATAGGTCCCACGTAGGCATATAGATGTAGTATAAGTCCCGTATAGGACTATATATGTAGTTTAGGTCTCGTATAGGCCTACACACCACACCCTCACCACACCCACACCACACCACACCACACCACACCACACATATACGTGACTTAAGTTATACTACGTTATACGATACGATACTACATCTATAGTTCTATACGAGACCTATACGGGACTTATACTATACGATACTACACCTATACTACAATATACGATACGATACGATATCACACTTACAGGAACCTATACGAGACTTATACTTGATGTGTGCGAGTGTGTATATAAGTTTAAGTATATTTTAACCCATTTTTACACGTTAGTCAAGTTTTAAATTTATAAAACACGATATTTTACTAACACCAAACACACATATGGGCAAGTGCACCCATCGTGAGCGTAGTATAGTGTTGGCAAGATACCGAGGTCGTCCAAGGACACAAGAGCTTTTAGTACCGGTTTATCCTCAACGTCTAATCAAATCAAAAAGTTAGAAAAAATGTTTTTAAACTAAAAATAAAAACTAACTAAAATGCTGAAAAATTAAAATAAAAGTAAAAACAGATAGACAAGATGAATCACTTGGCTCCGACTCGTGTTTAGTGTAACCTTTGATTATTTCCGCACTTTTGCACTTTTTAAGAGATTATCTTAGTTATTGTAGTAAGCCCCTCTTTTGAAGGTGGCGTTACCCTCAACCCAGTAGTTTGAGTCAGCAAGGATACAATCCTATAGGGTCGGATTATTGAAAGATAATTAATTAAGTTATTAATGCATATTATGGTAGGCCTCTCTTTTGAAGGTGACGTTACCCTCGGCTAAGTAGTCTAAGTCAGCAGGGATACAGTCCTAAGTAGCCGGGTTAAAGTATTAATAGTAGCTTACATATGAGGTGATCAAAGAGTTTGGACCCCCGCCATCCAATACCGATGGGTATTGAAGGAGGTCCTACTAAATTTGACCCAGATCCTTGCAGGATCTATACACTGAACAAGGCAAGACTCTTACCAAACCGTTCCCTTAACCCCCGACCAGGTAGCCAACATACCTCCATATAGACCGTGGAGATATGAATGGTGAAAATCTTTTATTTTATATAGACAGTAAAATAATGTCAATACACCACGGACAAACGATAAGGAAGAATCACCTTCAACATAAGAAACTAGTTATTAAAGTCATTAATACATAACCAAGTAAAAAGTGCGAAAAGATTAAAAATAAAAAGCATTACACTAGACACTTGTCTTTACCAAGTGATGTAAGAGACTTAGGCAAACATGACCTTTGATTGTCAAGAACTCTTACGATCAATCTTGGATCTCGAGACGACTCACACACTCTATGATGGACAATGGAGGATGGTGGTGGATGATGGTGTTGTGATGGTGGTGGGTGAAGTGTGAGAGAGGTGGTTTGCCAAGGGATGGTTTGCAAATGAGCCAAGCACCCTTATTTATAGCCTGGACAGTAGCTCGGGCACGGCCCCGTGTCCATCCTCCTTCTTTGTCTTCATTAATTGCTGTTGTCTGCTTTAGTTGACCACGGCCCCGTGTCCGATGGGCACGACCCCGTGTGCAGAAGCATATCATTACTATCAAGATTTTCCTGGATTCTGCGAATCTTATAGTTGACCAAGGCCCCGTGTGCACTGGCACGGCCCCGTGGTGGGCAATAGAAGCTTTTACAGCTTTGTCTTTTATGCTGACACTTGGGCACGCCCCCGTGTTCACTGAGCACGGGGCGTGTTCAGCCTTCTATTTTCTTGTTTTGCTTGGGAAGATGCTGTCGAGGAGGTCGGGCATGCCACGTTTGTTCCTTTTCTTGTATTTATGTTAGATTTAGCTGCATTTTTGCTTCTTTTGTTAATTTGAGCTCATTTAATTATGAAAATACAAAAGGAAGACAAAAGCACACTTTTTCCAATATTAGTACTAAAAAAGGGTTGGTTTATGCCACAATTGATGTAATTTATATTTTGCATTTTGTGCACATCAATACTATACGCTATACGATATGATACTATACGATACGATGCAATACGATCGATATTATAGGATACCATACAACACATGTATAGGCCTATAGGCGTATACAAGACCTATAAGAGACCTATACAATACCTATACTACATTATTCGATACGATAAGTTATGATACTATATATACGAAACTTATACAACACTATACGATACGATACGATACTAAATCCATAGGCCTATACAAGACTTATACGATACGATACTTAAAAATGTTTTAATAAAGTACCTATTATAGAACTTTGCTAAAACGATAAATAACGTATAAAATTGTTTCCTATTAAAAAAACACTGTTTATATACGCTGCGTATAGATGTATAACCCCCGTTCCAGGGGTAAAATGGTTTTTTTACCAAACTTGCCCCATATATACGCCACATACAGGGCTATAGGCGACGAATACTAAAAAGAGAATTTTACCCCTAGATTGGGGGTAATATGCAACCCAAATTAGGGGTAAAATTGTCTTTTTGACCCTTTATATACACCGCGTATAGACCTATGCGCAGCGTATATGAAAGGTGTTTATTTTTTAAACCCTAAACCTGTGGTAAAATTGTTATTTTGACTCTTTATATACACCTCGTATAGGCCTATACACAACGTATATAAAGCGTAGTTTTTATTTTTGAAAACAATTTTATACATTATTTATCGTTTTAGCAAAGTTATGTAATAAGTACTATAAAAAAAAATTAAGTATCGTATCGTATAAGTCTCGTATAAACCTCGTATAGGCCTATGGATGTAGAATATATAATATCATATCGTATAGTGTATAATATAAGTCTCGTATAGGTCTTGTATATGTCTATAGGCCTATACGAGACTTATACTACACCTATAGGCCTATACGGGTGTTGTATGGTATCCTATAATATCGTATTGTATCGTATAGTATCATATCATATATTGTATAGTATATAAGTCTCATATAGGTTACCTATAGGTTTTGTATCCCTATAGGCCTATACGGGACCTAAACCACACTTATAGGCCTATAAGAGACCTATACTACACCTATAGTCTTATACGGGTGTTGTATGGTATCCTATAGTATCGTATCGTATAGTGTATATAGTATAAGTCTCGTATAAGTTCCCTATAGGTCTTGTATATGCCTATAGGCCTACACGGGACCTAAACCACACCTATAGTCATGTACAGGACCTATACTACACCTATAGGCCTATACGCGTGTTATATCATATCCTATAGTATTGTATCGTATAGTATACTATAGTTTAGTATAAGTCTCGTATAGGTCCCTTATAGGTCTCGTATAAGCCTAGGATACTACATCTATAGTTCTATACGAGGCTTATATGGGACCTATATTATACGGTACAACACCTATACGGGACCTATACTACACTATATGATACGATATTACACTTATAGACTTCTACGATGTCAATACGTGACATATACTACACCTATACGATACGATATTTATCTTATAAAAAAGATTAATGTTATATAAAAAAAGTTTGTAAGAAATACTTACTTTTTTATTTATTTAAAATAGAAAACATTTTTATATAAAATTTTGCTAAAACGATTAATATTGTATAGATGTTTCCTAAAAAACACACTTATATATGCCGCATATAGGCCTATACGCGGCGTATAGGAGCAGCCAGACCAGAACTGATATCAGTCAGACACATGAACAAACACTAAACGTAAAATGCAAGGAGACACAAGATATGATTCGACTTGTGTTAAACGTATTCGGTATTACTTTTTTTTTTTTTTTTTTGAATGGCTAAACTTGCATGTCATGGGGATTTAACCCATGACCTCTATCTATTCTACACCTTATCTAACTCACCAACACCATTGAGCTATTCCCAATGGATCCGTATTACTTGTTGCATCCGCTTCTTTTAACTTGTCGCATAAGCGATATATTACCTTATTTTCATTTCTTTCAGCCTCTTCATGAAATGTGGGTTTTTTTTTCTTTTTTTAGACAACCACAAACGCAAAGCATTAACATTAAGATTATTAACGTACGAACCATGTTACAGATACTTATCTTACAAGGAAGTCAACTTAACGAGTCATGAAGAGAAACGTACTAGAGCATGCATGCATGCATACATACATATGATATTATCACCTACTAAAGTGAAACAAACATACAGAAACTCAGATGATTATCCATCAAATCTCACAGCTCGTAAGGAGGACGAGGGCTCCTAGTTCCGATTCCACTCGCCTTCTCGAAAGCATCGGATGCTGACTTCCTGCGAAACCTGAATGATTCTCCTGGCTCGCCATTTTCTTAATTATGTTAGTTCTACTTTCACTTAGTTACGGTTTTATTCTTTTCCAAACAGAAAGAATATAAATGGGTTCAAGTGCGTTTGGCCGTTTAGCTAAACAGGTTGTGTTTTGTGTCAGCTTTGCGGGGTTCATCCCGAAGATGCATATATTTTGTTTTTCAAATGTGTTCATATAATAAGTTTAAATAGTTGGTTAATAGATTTGATAGTTCAAAGAGATTTTGGCATCTTTTATTAAACATAATCGTTTAAAAAAAAAAAGTTAAACTTGGTTTTTGTGTTTGAGGCACCAACCCGTCTAAATGACTCGTTTACCACCTTAATTATTTTGCTTGCGGCTTTTCAATATTGTGACCAGATAGAAAACAAAACAGCCCCAAACAACCGCAACTCGTGTGGGTCCCACGGTTATGTTTTTTAGTCCATTTTATTTAATTATTACAAGTAATATTTGAAGTAATTTTTTTGTTTAGGGTTTATTTCCAACAAACAGACAAAAACCGTCCCCCACTGCACAATGACCATATTACCCTCGCTCCAATAATTGTCGATCCTTCCAGATCATCATCACCACCACACTTGGAATTCAGCCATTTGTCACTCATCTAAAGCAACTCGGCAAAAATAATAATAAATAATTAAAAAATAAAACTTACCGGAGAATGGAGAGACCGGAGTAGTAGATCCGGCCGGTGAGGCCGGAGGCGTTTCGCTAAGACTCCTCTCCGGTTTGACAATCATAATACTTCGTGTTACTCTGGTTGCAGGATGCTCTGCTCCTCCCGTTTCAGATTCTGTTTCACAAACAATTCTTTATATATGTTTTTAATTCTAACAAACAATATCAATTTTAAAACCCCTAGCTAGCTTCAAGGATCTAACAACCTATTAAATCTATCGACACAGTTGCTGTTCCTTGTCAATAACGATCATCAAAGTGTTTATAGCTAGCTAGCTTATTGGTCAAAAGTTCCAGTCCTATATCAGTGTAGTAGATTTAATTAATTAAAAGTAAGTTTATCTCTAAACTAAACTTAAATTAAAGTGGTTTCTTACCCTTTTCTGAATTCAATGATCGAAAACTAAGATTCGGTTTTCGCAGCTTTCCGAGACCTTTATCTGGGGGAGGACCGGCGATGGTGTCGTCCCAGAGTTTGTTGAGTAAGCTCATGGCTCAGTAGTCAGTCAAGCCGGCGCACGATTACGAATAACAGAGGGTAGGATCCAACATCACTGACGTATTATTATTTATGGAAATATCGGGGTGAAAAAGACACATCATCCTGCAACTTGTTTCGAATGAGGGTCGTTGATCTTGGATCGGGGTAATTATTTGATGGATGGACGGCGGATCTTTCAGCACGTAGATAAGACCAATGGTGACGAAGCAAAAGTTTAGATTAGGTTGTCACGTGTACTATGTGGGTCCCTTCACGTGATGCTGATACGAACCGAGTCGTAATCAAATGATCCAAAGAAAATAGATAGAAGCTTGAAAGAAAATAGTAAGAATCAGACTTTGAGATAAACTCTAACTTTTCATTCCTAAACTCAAAACAAACTATTGGCTATTATATATATAGCCTTACATTAGGAACCAAAATAAGGAAACTACGTAAATGAAACCATAACTGCTATGCACTACTTATCCCACTACTTGCATGCATGAGAAAAACTAATTAAAACCAACAATAACCATGATGGCCACTACGTGGGTTTGACGGCACACATCATTCCCTCCGACTTCAAGCAACCTTGTCCACAAGGTTAAGAATCTGGACAGATAAGGGAGAATTTCCATGGAGGCCGCCATTCGGTTCTTCCTGCGGCATGCAAGTGAGTTGTAACCATGCACCATGGTGGCTTCCATTCATTTTGCGAATACGTGTATTTGAACGGTGACCAGAGATTCACCTGTGAGCTCCGAATGTTCCGTTCACACGGTGGAGGCTTGACTATGCTAACCTTGAGGGCGTTTGGGTAGATCGGTGACTTCGATTTAGTGCGTGAAAATGGAGTGTTTGCCTCTCTCAATGAGGGTGTTGGGGCTGGTTTTGGTAGCGGTTCGGCAACGGTTGATGGAGGTAGTTTGGTGACAGCGATGGTTGGTGGTGAGGCGGCATTGGCCATTGGTGTTGTGGCGGTAGTGGTGGCAGGAGCCGGGAACCGGGGTCGGTTTTTGAGAATATCAATCATCCGAGCAATACTTGACTCAATTTGATTGAACAACTCGTTTTTGGATAGAGTTTGAGCGTCCATTGATGTGGATCAAGACCGCTCTGATACCAATTGATACGAACCGAGTCGTAATCAAATGATCCAAAGAAAATAGATAGAAGCTTGAAAGAAAATAGTAAGAATCAGACTTTGAGATAAACTCTAACTTTTCATTCCTAAACTCAAAACAAACTATTGGCTATTATATATATAGCCTTACATTAGGAACCAAAATAAGGAAACTACGTAAATGAAACCATAACTGCTATGCACTACTTATCCCACTACTTGCATGCATGAGAAAAACTAATTAAAACCAACAATAACCATGATGGCCACTACGTGGGTTTGACGGCACACATCAGATGCCTGCCTCGTTTCTCTAGAACTACGTTTTTTGAGTCACCCATACCTTAAAATGCAACATAAACAATAAAACATAAAACAATCTACCTATAGAGACACTAGGTTATAACCTGGAAATTTGGGTAAAAAATTTTAATTTACAACAAATAAAAGTATACAAATAACACTTTGAACCTCTAAAGTATTATCTTTCCTTTCTCCACCATAAATTTTTAGTTAGTATTATAAAATAGGGTTAGGATATAATAGGAAGTTTATTTGGCTAAGCAGGCTAGAAATTGATCTTGACCATCCATTTAGTTAATCAATGGCTAAGATTAAATGAGTGAAATTGAAGGAAAAAAAAGAGGCGCGTGAGTTTGTTTAAGGGCGTTCTAGTCAATCCAAGGCAATAGTTTCTCTCTCCTCCAATCCCCCCCCCCCCATTTTTTAAACGTTAATAACTCTTTCATACGACATTTTTTTTTATAAATATTGCACCAAAAAACGAGCGTTTTTTATCTTTAAAACGAGTATACTATTGCTATATTTTCGAAAAAAAAATTTCTAAAACCCAGTTGCGTAAAACGCAATGGAAAAAACCCAGTTGCGTAAAACGCAATAGAAAAAAAAACCCCTAAAAATGACATTTTTCTAAAACGCAATGCACCAAAAACACAAAGAAATGTCTTATTTGTAAAACGCAATAGCCAGAAAACACAAAGAAATGTGTTATTTCTAAAACGCAATAGCCTAAAAACACAAAAGAAATTGTACTTTCTAAAACGCAATGGACTGAAAACACATAAAAATGTGTTTTATCTAAAACGCAATGCACCAAAAACACAAAGAAATGTCTTATTTGTAAAACGCAATGGCCAGAATACACTTAAAATGTCTGTTTTCTAAAACGCAATGGACCGAAAACACATAAAAATGTGTTTTACCTAAAACACAATGCACCAAAAATACAAAGAAATGTCTTATTTATAAAACGCAATGGCCAGAAAACACTTAAAAATGTCTCCTTTCAAAAACGCAATGGCCTAAAAAAACAAAAGAAAGTGTTCTCTCTAAAACGCAATGGACTGAAAACACCTAAAAATGTGTTTTACCTAAAACGCAACGACTTAAAACACTTCAAAAATGTGTTTTTCTAAAACGCAATGGCCAGAAAACACATAAAAATGTCTTAGTTCTAAAACGCAATGGCCTAAAAATGTCTGTAAATTGTCTGAACCAGGAAGAAGGAGATCAAAAGGCTGTCTACGAATGCAGTTTTCCAGAGGCAATTTACAGTAAATTAAATTTTCTGATGCATTTTTATTAAAGCAATTTAATAGAAAAAAAAATTTCCGAGCTGACCCCAGCCAGGGGCTCTGCCCCTTGGACCCCGCCAGGGGCTGCCGCCCCTGGGACCCTGCTACCAGGGGCGCTGCCCCCGGACCCCCGCCAAGATCGTAAAACGCATTGACTAAATCAAAAACCCAGATCGTAAAATGAAATTAAAGAATTTCTTACATGGATCGAAGTCGATTTCTTCAACGATTGACGAAATTTGAATGATTGAAACACTTATCAGCTATCGAATCGAACGGATCGAGTGATTATCTTCAAAATCACCAGAAAAAAAAAAGAGATTTTGTATGAAATTAAACTGTGTTTTCTTCAAAAAAGCTGAAGAACACGTTGATCGGGTGTTTGAATCAATTATTGGTAACGAAAATCGCACTATAATGTAGTGATTATTGAGATAGAAAGTGAAGAAATTGTTGAAGATGATGGGTTTTGAAAATGGTGGGTTTTGAAGTTACTGGAGAGAAGAAGGAAGAAGAAATGATAAGATTGACTAAAATACCCTTCCTCTTTATTTTAAATTTTGCCACATGTCCTAATCCTATTGCTTCTTATCCTTCCTAGCCAAAATAAACTTCCTATTTGATCCTCACCCTTATAGAATAAACATTGAACAAACAAAACAATAAAAAGACCAAGTTCAAATTGCAAACAAACATCTCACTTTTTGAAATATGAAACTTAATTTCTTTATTGCTAACATCCTCCACGATCTTCAAGTTTCTTTCGGTTGTAGTATCAAACATACTTGTGCCTCCATCTAAATTGTAAACATCACCATTTTTTTTAGATGGTTATTATCTATTAAAATTAAACAATGCACAGGTGTTAGTAAAATAACCCAAATCATATTAACCGTGCAACTCAAGACAGAACTCCAATGACTGAGTCAGGCAGAGCCTTGACATGCATTACGGAGTCCTAGATCAATCGGGTGTAACACGAGACAGAACTCCAACGACCGAGTCAGGCAGAGCCTTGACATGCGTTACGGAGCCCTAGATCGATCGTGTAGGGTAACAAATAGGGTTATAATACTTACAACAAGGCAGAGCTTCGCTTTATAGGGGTATTATTTCCCGATTATTTAGACTATCAGAGAATTGAGGGAAAGAAAAGAAACGAGCGACGTTCAAATGAGGCCTGAGGCCCCTTATATAGGCCAGACAAAGGGCGGCTCGCGGCCCGCGAGACAGGTTAGCTAGGCTCTAGCCTTGTCGAGTCAAAGGTGTAGGTTCGTTGTGTCACCGGACACGTGGCGCAATGCCTTGTCCGACAATCAAAGGGGCTTGCGCCCCGCGACAGACATAGCAAAGGGGGTCGCGCCCCGCGAGTGACTCCCAGATTTGTTTTTATTTGATTTTTGTAAATATTAAGGTATTCTAGGCCCGTTTCTCGCATACGGGGTATAATTTAGGACGTTTAGGGTCGGGTTAAGGGGTCTTAGGAGGGTTGTTATAAATGTTCCAGCATGTACGAATCAAGTATAACATATTAAGCATGAATGATTGTATTGTTTGTTTGTTATGTGCATAAAGTATGTGCGATTGTGTAAGTTGATAATGTAAACAAGTTGTACCCAAAAGTGTTAAACGTAAAAAGGGTGTTCGAGTATACTCACGGTTTTACAAAGCTTCTTTTGTTAATCCGTGAGTTGCTGAGTTGAAGTAGGAACACCGAGGTTACCCTACATGGGGTTAACGAAGGTGTGAGTCATTGGAGTTGAACGGAGGATTCAAATTTGGAATTTAAAGTATAAAAGTATGATTAATCAGAAAATATATCTCGTCAGAGCACTCGTTGAGACACTAAGTTATTGTGATTTCTTGGGTCCTGATTTACCCAATAGAATCAGTAACGAGGAACTCAGAACTGAGATAAACGGAAAACCAAAGCATCTCAACACTGTTCGTGCGAATGGGAAAGTCCCTTCGTGTAAACAGAAGATTCCTTCGCGCGAGTGGGAGGATCTCTTCGCGCGCGTGAGGACTGTTCGTATGATCAAAACTTTGTTTGAACATTTTAACCATTAACTGGTTAACGTTGTGAATTCAGTTATGTTATAATTATATTATATAGTTATAATAGCAGTCCAGTAAGTCAGAGAGTTCATAGAAGTCATGCATGGAGGTATAACACCTCGTTATAAGTTTCACCAAAGCACAAGTTCATTAACATTGTTAACAAAATGGTTGGTCATGAATATAACAGAAAGTAAATAATACAGTAAGTAAATACCAAACAGCCGAACAAGGACAACCCGGGCATGTCATTCCCCACATGGCAAGTGTTAGAGGCGATGCGGGTTAACTTATTCTGAGTCTAGAAGCATGTTTGGGTGTTCCTTTGCAAGTCCAAGTGAGGCGGTGGAACTAGATTGGAAAGCCATAGCCTCCACAGTTCATAGTTCTGTTAACCATAGACTTACCCATATTGAAGATGGGGATCCGAGATAACATTCAACACTTAGAAATTTGTCAGAACGGAATCAACAGAACCCTTCGCGCGAGTGGGATGTCCAGTAGCGCAAGTGGCATGCCCATTCGTGCGAGTGGGATGCCCATTCGTGCGAGTGGCTTCTGTTTTGGGACGAGTTGGTTCGGTTTTGTTTGAACTGCCTCGTTTCTTAGCTGGAATCAACCTCAACACTAACCTACAGCTATAGACTAGCTTGTGAGCTCGGTGGGTCTTGATTCTGCCAAGTTTCAATATCAGAAAGTATTTTATAAAAGTTTGAAAACATAGCACTTCAATATCTAACTTGGACCTCAAAGTGGTGAACTTCACTAATAAAGCCAAGGCAAGTCTGAGGAAGCATCTGAGAGATTAATCCAAGTTGTGAAGTTGAAGAAAAGTATAAAAGTAGAATAAATGAGTAAAAAAGTCATGTCAGTGAGCTAAGAATCAGTTAGAAGCTTCTGGAAATGCGTTGTCCGAAACTTGAAGTGCAGAGATTAAGTGAGTTGAGAGAATTTCGAAGTGCGTGGAAGGTGTGAAGTGAGGGTGTAGGGTTGTATTTATAGAGTGAAACAGTGTTTAGAGCGAGTGAAGGTTGGAGCGAGTGAAGGTTGGAGCGAATGGGTGACTCGTGCGAGTGGGGAGGCCCCTTCGCACGAGTGGGTCTAGTCCAGTCGCCCGAAGAGTCAAGTTTTCCCGTTTTCGCATATTTTAGCTGTTTTTAAGTGTTTTAAGCATACAAGTGCAATGTATATGTATAATGTATAAATAAATGCATGTATAAACTGATTTTGCATATACATCAAGTATGAGTTTGCGTATAAATGTTTGCACGTATCATAAGTACGTAACGAGTATGTATCAAGTGTATAAAATGATCGAGTTTTATTATGATTAAAATCTCGGATTGTAATGCTTGGAAAGGAAAGATGAATACAAAGAAAGTGCAAGTTTCCAAAAACAGAAATACAATCAAACTTTCTAAATAAAGAAAGTTTCAAAAAGCGAAGCGTTATAAAACCACACTAAGTGATTATGTAATTACGTAAAAACAAAAACATGTAATACGTAATACATCATATGGAATACCTAATATTTCATGTCTAATCACACATTAAGGATAATTATATACAAAACATTAGACAAATCAACCTATAATAACCACATATTGTCGTATATTAGATATTTGATCATGTAATAAAGCATAAACAATCAAGTTTTTATTATTGATGTGTGTAATCACGTAAGTGATAACATCAATTAATTGTCACACCCGCTCGTAATGGAAGCGCGAGGTGTGATTATGAAAGGTTTTTATAGCATTCGATAGTGTAAACGTCTACATGAATTAAAATAAACAAGGAAGCCAATTGTATATAATATTTGAAATAATAATACAAACCAAAGTGTTTTGTTTTTCATACATGAACAACTTCAAGTTTTCCCAAAAGACTTAAAACAAAATATAGATTTTTGAAACAAGGCTTTGACCCCTATATTCTGCACAAGGACAGAATATATGAGGCAAACCCTCCAAAAGGCATTGTTCCTTATTATCCTTGTTCTTGACATCCATACCATGCAAGTCTTTTACTTTCCTGAAATACATTAAGTAAAAAGTCAACAATAATGTCAGTGAGTTCACGTGATTGTTTTGTCACAAATGAATCTTTAAAACATTTGATAAACTTTGTATAAAAACCAGTATGCATAGCCCCCTTATATAACCTCGTATCCCACACAATTGTATCGTTGATGTAAATGATATATTTTTATATCCAAAATATATTCTTGTATCGTGTACCTTTCTTTCACTAAATTAATAGTAGATCGAAATATACTTATCCTAAAAATAAAATATTTCTCCATTTTCGATGCTTTGTTAAAAATAATATTTTTAACATCGTCCTTGTATATGTACTCATGTATATTTATACTTGTTTGTATACTTCCCAATTCATGTAGTTGTCGTGTATTTGTACATATAAGTGTACCCACATATGTATATTTACTTATATACTTTACAACCAGGTACTTGTGTCGTATTTGTACGTATACATATATACATGTATACTTTTTATAACCTTGTATTCTAACTAAGTGTAAGGATATATGTAGACATGTGTATATATATATATATGTGTGTGTGTGTATATACTTGTGTTGCTTGAAATAATTCCACACTTAGTTTTTCGTCGATTTTTCCGAAATATATTCTTATGAAATATATCTTTGAGGTTCCTTAAAATTAATATAGTTTTAAGATCGGTTGTAAAATATATATTTCTTATACAAAATCGAAATTATATATATTTTTACCGAGCCTTGTTACTATATATTCTTCATCCAATATATATATATATATACACACACACTTTTGTAATTTGTCTGATTGTCTGTATCTTCATTATATTTGTCAGGAATCCGGTTTTGTCTCAGAAATATTCTTGTATTTTGTCCATGAATTTTTTGTCCAATGTGGTTTATGTCCCTTGTGGATATGTGTCACACCCCAACCGATGACGGAAACATCGGGGCGCGGCACTAGGCGAACCAGATTGCTCAAGAGATCCATAACAACTAATTGTTACCAATATTTTTAAGGTCAATTGTCCCATACAAATCAACAAATATTCAACAAATAATTATTACAGACAACGAGTTTCTCTCGAACAAAGCAAGTCCGACAACCTAGATTTCTATTGGTCTAGTTTCTAGACTGCCTATCCTGATTCCCAAAATGATTAGCATAGCATCCTATCAACCTGTCACATACGTTAAAATAAAGTCAATACATAAAATGTAAAGGTGAGTACATAAGTTTGCATAGTATATAGTAGCGAAAGCGTTTACGCATAACCAGCATGTAACACATAGTAATGTGAATCAAGTAAGTTATCGACAATGACACATCACACATGTAACCAACATGACTGCGAGTTGTAGAATGCGCAACACATTTTCACCACTGTGAACATGTGAAGTAATACCCTTAACAACCCCTGAACAAACAGGTGTTGAGTCCAAACTATAGTACTATCGTTGCTAAGGTGTCAGGCAAGCCATCACTGTGTAAACATAACATACAAGCATTCATCGAATCACGTATAGCATGCGAGAGCGGTTAGCGTTTATAAAAGAGTTGAGTATTGTGTGCGTTGTGTGTTGATATAGAACGTATGTAACACCCAAAAGTGCGTTAAGCGAAAAAGGGTTCGAGTATAGTCACAGTTCGTGTTTAGCTAGTAAACACAGACTTAGATTGAAGGGAGCGCATTGGAGTTAGCCTGATCATAGAACAGTAGCGTAAGCATTGGACAGTGTGTAAACAGAGTGTCGAATGTGGTGAGTGTCGAATGGTAATTCGATCTGATGAGATACCATTCGATCGGATGGTCATCCGAGCGGATGACCATTCGAATGGATGGCCATTCGAATGATATGTGCTTGTTTGTAAATCGTTTTGAAATTTTGAAGTTTTCGTTGTAGCATTTGAACAATGTAAAGTATAGATACCAGGTCATCTGGTCGGATGGTCATCCGGACGGATGGCCATTCGATCGGATGGCTATTCGATCGAGAAATTTGTAGTTTGAAGTTTGGTCAAATCGTCTTGAACAAGGATTAGTATAAGGGTCAGACCACCTGGTCGAATGGTCATTCGATCGGATGGTCATCCGATCGGATGGCCACTCGAGTGGGTATAACAACCTTAAAGAAAACTGACACCCTCATAATTTTTCCAACACCCTGATATATTTAAAATATCTCAATATGTCCTAAATTACACCCCATACGTGAAAACGGGCCCCGAATACCTTAAATATTATTAAAAATAATTAAAAATTGAATTTTTGGGTTTGTCTCGGGCCGCGTAGACCCCTTAGGGCTCTTACGCGGGCCGCTGGAGATCAAGAATGTGGCGCAGGCCGGTGCTGACACGTGTCCGACTCGTGTTGAACCTATAAGCTGACCCGGATCACCTACGCCTTTGACCGGGTTTGACGCTGGCCGCGTAGCCCTTTGTTAACATTTACGCGGGCCGCGTAAAAGTCGAGATGTGGCACTATATATAGCAGGCATCGGGTTTCATCAAAACTCGCTCAAATCTTTCTTTCTAAACGTAAATCTCTCACAGTAGGCATTATACTCGGGTCTAATACCCCCCTAAATAGCGAAGTTCTGCTCCGTTGTAAGTATCATAACCCCTGGATACGTATTAGATACTCTGCCCGATTGATCTAGGGTTCCGTAACGGCTGTCGTGGTTCTGCCCGACGTAGTCATTGGAATGCCGTCTCGGGGAGGGTAATACTAATGTTAAAATGGGTTATTATACTAACACGTGTGCATTTGTGTAAATTATAGATTGTCACCAGGAAACCCTAAAGGATAACCTAAGACAGCAATGTGAGTAATCCTCTTTTTGTGTAAACCTTTTTGTGAGTTTATCCTCATTTTGTAAACCTTTTTGTAAATTGTTTTTACAAAACCTCACTTAATTAATTATATATTAAGCAGTTATTGAGTATTTGTAAGAATACAATTATCATGAGTATGTTGGGGTTTTATATACAAAATTTGTTACCACCTGGTCAAGGAGTAACATTTCCACAAGTCGGGTCTGACAGTACCATGGATGTTAATTGATATAACTTGGAAACAAATGTAATTGAGAGATCGCCCTCCATACTGTACAATGGTTTTTATTTAAACTTGATTAAACTGGGGTTCACTCACCAGTATTTCCCACTGACAAATGTTTTTAAAACGCGTTTCAGGTAACAAATTGTGAAAGCCAAATAGAAGCCAGCTGGACAGCACTGAAGACTTGGAAAAGTAGCAATAAAGTTACCTAAAATAAAATAGATGTTTTTATTAAATAAAATAGGATTTATTCCTATGAAAACGTGTGTACTGCAAACTTGGGTTTATCCCATATGTTTAATATTATGAAAATGTGGTATTTTACTCTGATCAAATATTTCCTAACTACGGTCCTGGTGAAAAATTCCGCTGCCAAATTAGACAATACGCGATACCACCGAAACTGGCTCACGGTCGTCCGTTCCCTGGGATTTGGGATCGGGGGTTGCGACAGTGGGCGATCTTGTTGTTTGAAAATCTCACAAAGTTTTCAAAGTTAAAAAGTTTGAGGTTTAACGGAGACGGCCTGATGACATGTCAAACAACGGAAACACACCAAGGTTCAGCTTACTCGGTCGGATGGGAATCACCCCATTCGATCAGGTTCACTGTTCTTGACGAAGTTTCATGTCTGACCCGTTAATCGATCATCTCTCCGGTGGAAATCCGTTTTCAAGCCGGCTCTAGACTATGAAACGAGTCCAAAGTCAGTTCGAGTCCAAATCCCATCGGTTTTGTGTATAAAATAAAGAAAGGTTGAAGAGAAGTCGAAAACAGTTGAAAAATGTTGAGATCTTGTTGAGATTCGTGTTGAATAGTGTGGAAATCCTTTAGATCTGGACAAATCTTGATGAGATGATGTCACACAACAGTTTGCATAAGCAACTGAGTGAGAACCACCTTCAAGGAGTCCAAATCAGGCGATTTCAAGAAAGAAATGTGTGATTTTGATGGAGAAGATGATGTAGAAGTGTGTAGTGATGATGATTATACAAGATTTGATGAGAAATACTTACGAAAAAGCCTTAAATCGCGATGAAAAGTGCTTGAGAGTGACTGGAGCGCAGGGGGTCGGATGGAGGCGTCAAATCAGTGAACAGTACTGTACAGCGGTATTTATAGAGGGTGAGAGAGAGTTAAGTCGGTGGAGTAGTGTGAGGTGTCGGATGGCGTTTCGGTCGGATGGCCATCTGATCGGATGGTCATCCGGACGGATGTCCATTCGACCGGATGTCCATTCGGACAGCCGTGTGGTGCGAGTTAGTTTTCCAACTTTCGTTTCGTTCGTTAAGCGTTGAGTTGCATTTAAGCGAGTTGCGAGTAAGCGTTGCGTTGAGAAAATCACATAACATAAAACAAATAATCACACAATCTAACACATAGAATAACTAAAATGCATAAAAGTAAAGCTGCTTTTCGAGTTTGCGTTGCGTTTGCGTTGAGATAGCGTTTAGTCTAAATAACGATGCGATAAAATGCGTGTAAATAGTATGTGTTGTAAATAGTGTTTGAATAATCGTTGTGAATGCGTTGTAAAATATAGTTTAAAATAGTTAACCCGTGGCGATAATCGGAAATCTCGAGAGTACAAGTCAATTAAGCAAGAATGACAAATACAAGTAATGAGTCGACTTTCCGGGTTGTTACAATATGTATCTGTATATATATATATAGGGTAAGGATCCGTTATGAACAACCCTTTATTGCGAGAACCATGAGAAGCAATGTGAACACAACCAAAACTACTTAAACAAGCTTAAAAAACACACATTTTAAATTTTTTTAAAATTCTCAACTTATTGTAAAAAGTTGCAATTTAATTGTTAAAAAAACATTGTTAGCATTTAATTTTGGTGTTAGTGCACTATGTCTGTTGACTTCGTCTTGTATCGAGTCGTGTATCAAGATAGGATAAACCAGTGCTCGGGATGCTAGAAACTGAGTTTCGTGCGTGTTTTAGCTATTTCGCACGAAATAGCCTTTGCCAAAGGCTATTTCGTACGAAATTACCAAGTGGTTATTTCGCACGAAATTACCCTTGGTTATTCCATGCGAAATTACACGCCTATATATAGTGGAGCCTAGGTTGTCATTTGTAACTTTTCTGATTCGGTAACGAAGTGCTGCCGAATTGTCTCCAGGTGCTGTAAGACTATTATATCAATACAAGAGACATTATAATTGTATCAAGCTGTAAACAAGTCCGTTTCTCTAAATTCCGCCTTAGATTCGGATACAAACTCTTCTGAACGACTCATTCAGGTCGCACAACGATCCTACATTTGGGGTTTAGCTTTAGGGTTTAGTTTTTAGCATTTAACTTGGGTGGGGGTTTTAAGGTTTTTTAGGTTTTTTTTTTTAAAAAGCGCCGAGTAGTTTAAAAAAAATGTTAAAAATTCCATGTTATATAATATATATGTCCAAAAAAATGTAACATACAAATTTTGAACCTTTAAAAAATAAACTAGTCGGCGCTTTTACATTTTTTTAGGGTTTCCAAAGAGGGAGGGTTGGTGACGAGAGAGAGAGAGAATTTTTGTTGCAAAAAGAATGTTTCTAGAACCTCTCTGTCGTCACAATGATTTGTGAAATCATCCTAGGTTGGTTGCACATGCATACCCACACATGAAGATACCGCACACTCTAAGTGTGCGTCCCCTAGGTTGAGTGCGGCTCCCTTAGGGTTTCATGTGGGCTTAAGAATTGGGCCAGAACTAATGTAGCGAGCTGTGCGGTTGGGTTTTAACTAACTGTTCATATCAAGTGTGCGGCTGGCCTTTTAATATACTCATATAGAATGTGCGGTTGGTTTAATATTAGTAAGTATAATATTACATTATCAAGCATACATTCCACATAACATATATTCATAGAACAACTTTTTAAATAATTACTCACATTCATTACTCCACGTAATTACAGCAATTGATGGGACGTGCATGAAAACCCGAAGTGTCACATTATCCCCAAGTTCAAAGAAATTTCGTCCCGAAATTTAGTGCGCAGCCACTGACAAGCTAGTTGTAGTTAAACGTTTTCGCGGGGTGTTACAGTTACACTTTGCCACTATAAAGCATATAAACAAACCAAATTAATTTCAAACAAACCTAATTAGAAAAGCATAAATTTGTAGTTGGAGATAATTCTACTGTTTTTTATACATAAAAAGTATCCAAATTCGTAATCAAAAACCTCTTTCATTTTTACAAAATTTACTACTTTCATGGCCTACTCAAGCAGTATGGTAACAACTAATAAATGTTTTAAAATGATTGTTGAATAATTTGAATCTAATTAGTTATATAGAAACCAATAATTATTGATTAGAGGTTATTAAAAATTAGGATAATTAGCAATTATAAAAATGAATGTATTCAAATTCTATTTCAGGTAACTTTATTTAAAAATAAGTCAAATAGAATTTAAATTTAAAATTACTATAATATTCTGAAAGAATATAATCAAGAGTTATATATAAAATTTTAAATTTTAAACCACTAACATGTCTAGATACATTAAACCCACCAAAAAGTCAATCCGATTAATGTTATTAACTCCAAATATATTATCATCTAAATCAAAATTTGAATTTAAAATCAAATTATTATATATCCTCTAAATAAGGAAATAATAATTAACAATAATAATTTTGTAGCAAACAAATGGATAGTACTAAACCATTATTATGATATGAAATTCAATTGTCAAATATCAAGGATCAAACCATTAAACTCGAAGAACACATATGATATTCACCAATCTTCAAACAAAACAATAGAAATGTGGAGCAAAGATTCGACAACATATGAAATCAAAAACAACCAAACACTTCTAAATTTCCACAAATTTATCTAGCCTAACAACAAATTACAAACACAATAATCATAATCTGATGATCAATAACAATATCAAATCCTTAAGCTCAAAAACAACATTAACATGAAAAATCAATTATCACGAACATGAAACATTACACAGGTAGACCCATGCTATGAAATTGTTTATGTCAATAACATAAATCGAGTAGATTTTCAAGATTTCTAAAAAAAACAATATAACAAAAATATCAATTACAATCCACTGGATTTAAAAATAACAACATAAAATCTTATTGATAAATCTTAAAAACACCTTTTCTTATGAATATGACGTATCTTAAAAACATATTTTATTGATGAATCTTAATATACAAGTGGATTTAAAAATAACAACATAAAATCTTATTGATAAATCTTAAAAACACATTTTCTTATGAATATGACGTATCTTAAAAAAAAATTATTGATGAATCTTAATATACATTCATCCACTGGTTTTACAAATAACAACATTAAATCTTATTCATATTTTTCAAATCTTATTGAAACAAAATAAATGATCAAACATCAATGTTGAAAACATCGTACAGAATAAAAAATAATAACAAAACAAAATAAAAGAGATCTAATCTTCAGATCTGAAACACAACACTAAATATTAAAAAAAAAATCAAACTGTACTCAGATTATACTCGGATTTATTCAAATGACAAAGATGTTTAAAACCCTAAATATGAATAAATCGATAAAAACGTTTCATTATACAAACAGAAAATGTATTGAACAATGAAGAAATTCGGAAAATGATACATAATTCATACCTTGAAGGAACCGATTGCATATTTAAAACCTAAACCACAAATTACATAAAAAAACATATCAGGTCAGATATAAACATAGATCGACGAAGAGATCGATGAAATCAAGATGTTTAATAGCAAAATAATGGATTAGATAATATGAAATCCGAAGTTTCTTGAGAAAGCTATACCTTCAAATTGAAAGAAAGGAGGACTAGAAGACACTACTACAAAAATTGGCATTTGCTACGGCCGAATTCGTAGCAAACACACATTTTGCTACGGATTTGCTACGAATTCGGTCTGTAGCTACAAGTCTCGTCGCTAATTTATTTGCTACGAATTTTAGCTACGGAATTATATTCTGCTACGGTTTTAGCTACAAAAAGGGACGTCACTATTTCAGCTATAAATTTTGCTATGAAAATGTTGGCTATAGAATTTGCTATAGAATTTTAGCTATGGATTTTTTAGCTACGATTTTTGCTAGAGTTTTTGCTTCAAAATCTTAGCTACGGATTTTTTAGCTACAATTTATGCTAGAGTTTTTGCTACAAAATTTTAGCTACGGTTTTGCCACAGACCTTTAGCTATGGTTTTTGCTACAAATTTGGCCACAAATTTGCTATAAATTATAATAGGAAGTTTAGTTACATAAACAACTATAGAACATTGCTACTATTATTATTAGATTTTTTATATTCTCCATACTTACAATTCAATGTGAAAATCTGTTTATATATATCCAAAATCAGATAACTATTTACAATTAAAAATAAAACCGAAGTATCCACAAATTGATTAAGAATATAAAATATAATGCAATAAAATATTATAAAGATGTACAAATTATCCAAATACATATGGTTATGGTTTCCTAACGTTCTATATCCCATATATCCCAAATGAAGAAAACAACTCCATCCCATCAAGAACACGACTTCATATGGATGCATCACAAAATGGATAGTATATGAACAGCACCATCTTTTCTTGATCTTCATCACTACTAGAACCTTCATTGCCATCTTTTCTTTTCTGATCAAATGATTCAAGCCAAATTATATGTTCAAGGATATAGATGCTTTGCTCATAAGAACTAATTACTAAGAACATAAAGCAGAGAATGAAGAAATGTAAAAATATACCCTATTTCCTGGAAAGATCTTTGAACGTTTTAGCAGATGTTTCCTACCTACAATATTTTCATCAGAATGTTCAATTTGTGTGTTATAAGCTTTGAGAATACATTGATTTTTAACCACGCCTGATAAAGTTAGATCCCTGAACATATAAACTGATAGATATAGATGCATCACAACATGAACCTGAAAAATAACATTAGATGTTTAATTATCGGTGAGAAAAAAAAATTGTTAAACTAATAGTCATGTCAAGCATCGAATTTTTTTTTTCAAAACTCGCGCTCATACTGACTTGTATATCACTTTTAGGCAAACTTTTAAAAAGGCTTTCACCATATGTGAAAGACTTCAAAAGTATAAACCAAAAAATGTTATACAAGTTGGTAACAACACTAGTTTTGAAAAAAAAAATGCGATTAACCCATCCAAAATCTCAAAAGAATTAAATAACCTAAGTCTGGATAGCATCTTGGACAAACTGTACCTGATTAACCGGGAGCCTATGAAGCATTCAGAACGATCAAAACCTCAAGGCCCTCTTGTACAAATAATTAAAGACAAAAACAAAAGAGAAAACATAAATTACATATTTAACTGAGATTTGCAAGTTGTAACTAACAAAGTCCATTTGGGATTCAAATAAATTAACACATACTACTGATGGTGACTATTAACCATGAACAGAGACTTAAAAGGTTGAAACGATCACATATTCACATACCGCAGCATGCCATCCAAGTAGCGGTACAATTTTAATGTAGAATCAGTTTTGGGAATTAATTTTTGAAATGGCTGTATATTGGAAGAAAGAAACTTGAAGGTCGGATAATCGAAACCCTTCTCTCTGGTCTTTTTATCTTCTCTTCTCAGTAGCGTCTCTTGAGTGCTCCATAAACAATCATTTCCAATATACATCATGAGGCATGTTATATTCATGTGCAATTACTTAACATATATAAAGAATTAGAAATACTTACATATGTAAACATAAAGATCATACCGAAGAAGCCAAGCAATCATCCATCCATGGTGATGCGTGGTTACTACATGCGTTATGGAAAGCTTCTATTCACAGTGATCAAAGAATTTATTGGTAAAGTGATGGAACAACCACAATGGCGAGATATGCGCTCGGAAGTTGGAAGGATAATTGGGCGGGAAGAGAGGGAGGGAGTGGGATTATGAGGCGGGAATTTTGATTTTTCACTTTTAATATGTAAATAAATTTTATAACAATTGATAAATAACAAGAAGAATTAGTATAGAAATTAAAAAAAATAGTTCTTAGAAAGAATACATATTAGACCGTGGGGTATGGTGGGGCGTGGGTTGGGGGCATGGTGCGACACGTAGAGTATGGGGCACCCAAGACCAAAAGCCAATTTCAAAGGGATATGGTGGGGCGTGGCTAGGGTGGCGTGGAAAAAAAGCCAATTTCAAATGGCTAGTGCTCTTGGCCAACGAGGTTCCGCCATGTCATGTTCGTAGCCCCGCCCAACGCCCGGGCTGAAACCCCGCCCAAGGGGCCACGCCGAAACCCAAGCCCACCCGGGGTGGTGACGTGGGCGTTTGTACCCAACCCACGCCCCAACCCCCGCCCCATACCCCATAGTCTTAGTTACGTATATAATAAATAGCTTAATAGATATAATTTATTTAGTTAGACTATGGGGTGTGGAGGGGTTTGGGTTGGGGACATTGCTTGACACGTGGTGAGGGTGAGATCTATAAGCTAATACTGAAAAACAAGGGGTGTGGTGGGGCATCGCTTAGCTGGGCGTGGCCATCTATGTGGAAATTTTTAAAAAACTACAAAGAAAATTAAAAAAAAACCTACATTAAACCAACCAACCAAAGCCAACCAAGTCACCCAGCCCCACTCTATGCTCAATTCCCACGCCAAAGGGGCAACGCCATGCCTAACACTTGCCCAGGGTGGAGGTTGAACTCAAATAGCCGCCCCAACCCACACCCCACCCCACACCTCACAGTCTTATAGTAAAAGAGTTATATTTTATATATAACTAGTCATTAATAGGTTAGTTTGAGTTATAGTGGCCATACATGTTTTAATAATCTACTGGTGGGGTTTCTTCGCTGTTATGGCGGGAATTTGATAGTTATCGGTTTGGTTTGTTATGCCAGGGAATTTAACGGTATAATTTGTTGTACCGTACCGAGCCAAAATGAACAACGTATGTATCGGTACCGTATTCAGGCTCTTGCTTAAGAGTAAGCATTGTTCTTTCTAGAGAGAAAGGAAACAAGTGTGTGTGTTTAGAGCGAGAGAGTAGGAAATCGGATCACTTAAACCTTTGGTGGAGGTTGGTATTTATAGCCGAAGGGTTGGTGAAAGAGTGTGGTAGATTGAGTGAGACATCGCTGTCATTGAATATCCTTTTGGTTCCCTTTGTCGCGGTTGTTGATGTCCGCATAGGTGGGGTTATGATCGCGCACTGCGATTGGCTACAAGTTGCTTTCAAGATGTACTTCTTGTCTCTTTTGTCATCAACCGTTAGTGGAGATCGAGGAGAGGTAAAATGGCGCATGCAGATTGGACACACATCGCTATTGTTTGTACTTCTTATCCTCCACACGATTGCACATTGTGGGGATCTTCAGGTACTACATAAACTCCCCTCAGCGTGGTCTTAGCAAACGCCCACCAGTCTTTCAGGCTTTTTTCCTTTGAAGGATATGGTGTATAGTATACTTGTTGTGCTTGAAAAAAACTCTCCCCAAAGATAGTGAATCTTGAACAACTACTCAGAACAGAACATCTGTTTAAGAGCATGGTTAACATTTATTGAAGACTTGAAAGCGATGTTCAAGAGTACAAGCATTTGTTGAAGACTAGCATTTGTTGAAGACCAAAGCCCGGATCAAGCCAAGGTCTATTGCATAAGACCAAACATCTGTTAGGCCAAACAGATGTTTGGACAATTGCAACAGAGGATAGCTTAGACAATGTTTTCTCAATGTAACAAAACTTATTTTGTCAGCTGTTTAGTATAGCATAGAACAGATGATAAGGTTGAGCAGATGTATGCAAACATCTGAGAATCTTTTCAGTTAGGAATGTTAGATGTCACTATCAGGGTGACGTCAGTTGATCTCATAACAGAGCTTTCGTACTGGTATAAATAGATCACACCTGTTAGTGATTTATTTATCACACACACTCACATTTTCTCTAATACGAACTGATTTGTTTGTGTGATCAGCTAAGGGGGAGTTTGTAGAGTCAATGGTTTGTAAAACATGTGAATCTGTGATGATTAATGAAAAACAATCATTGCCGATTGTCACACCCCCAAAATCCACATGCGGAGTATCACCGTTTGTAGGTGTAACTGACCAGGATCAAGCCACCAATCATATTAAACAAAGCGTGTAAACAAATATAAAATCCAACACAATACAATTGGTGTCCAAACAAAACATAGTTTAAGTTGCAAGCGGAAGCATATTGTCTAAAACCCAAAGCATGAGTTTAAATTGTTTCAAATGTTTAACGTGGCACACGACTGTCCATGTCCCACAACGACTATGCCTCCCCGTGCAAGCTCCATAAGCATCTAACGACCTGCAAGGCATGTAACAACGAGTCAACAACAAAGTTGAGCGAGTTCACAGTTGGATGTTTAGTTTAGTGTTTGTTTCGAAAACCATGAGTTGTTTCGTAAACCATGAGTTAACTGATATCCTTGTTTCCCAAACCATGTCCAAAACCAGTGGGGGCTTCCCCATGTAAACAACTAGACCGTTACCATATCGATAACTGACGAACAATAAGTTGTGCCCTACGTCAATGTCTATCATCATTGACTAAGTGCCCAGATCCATTAGTACACGCCCGTCCTACCGGCACGGTGTGAGGCTTGTCAACCCTAATAGCGCTATTAACTAATGACCCGCTCGCCATTGGCCCGGCGATTAAGTCGATATAAAAATGAGGGACTTCATGATAGAGTTTTGTCTAGTAAGTTAATGTTGTCGTCCTTCCTATGGAGGAGCGGAGGTACGTAATCTACCCAAGGAGATTACGCAGGTTCAAGGTTATCGTCCTTCCTATGGAGGAGCGGAGGTACGTAATCTACCCAAGAAGATTACGCAGGTTTAAGGTTGTCGTCCTTCCTATGGAGGAACGGAGGTACATATTCTACCCAAGGAGAATATGCAGGTTCTCTTTAATCTCTTTACCCATTCCCTAACCACCGGGAATCCCATGCCTTGTAGAAAGTGTGAACTCACCTTGGTTTGCTCGACAGATAAACAAAATGGTCACTCGAGCTATATGGGGTTAACCACGTCCTAACATGGTTACCATACAAGTCAGGTCTAGGTTCAAGGAATGCACGTATATTTTCTACACGTATACTAACAATTTACATACACAAAGGGATCATGGTATACACATAGCATCATGGCAGTTCAGCAACAGTACGAATTCAACAGTATTAATCACGTAACCAGCAATGCCCAAATGTGCAGTCCAGTAACATCATGCAAGCCCAAACAGAATATATAGTCATGTGGTCTCGAGTCGAGACTAGGGATCTCAAGTCGAGACAGTGTGGTCTCCAGTTGAAGTCTTGGAGTTCTCGAGTCACAACTAAGGGGTCTCAGGTCATGCATTTATCACTCGAGACTGGGTGACCTCGAGTCAAGTCTCGAGTCGCAACAAGACCCGCAACCGTGGTCTCGAGTCTTGTTTGTGTGATGGTAAGGTTTGGTCTCGACTCGCAACCCTTGTCGAGACCAGAAGATGTAACAAACTTCCTTATTTTCAGCTTATTAATTCCGTAACAATTGCTAACATGTTTGGCCATTTCAAATCGGATCAAACAACATTCAATTCAGCAATCATGCATATTCATACCACCCTAATTGTAATCAAATCAAGAACATCAATCGTCGAATCATACGAATCAGTGATTTCAATATCTAATATGCAACCCTAATCATTCCAACTTGATTAATTAAGCAACAATCATACACCTACATACAGCCGATTATATTACATCCATTCGGTTCTATATCAACATTAAAGCATTCATCAATACTTATAGTGATCTAACAGACTTGCTCATCATGTATTTTATAAGCATAACACTTTAACATCAAACATAAAATAATACCTAGTTACTCGATCAACAAATATCAATCATATCCAAAGTCAAACAATGATATAACACTAACCGGTTAGAGAAGAGAGCCAAGAATGATCCGAATCACAAAAGCTTCGATAGAAGGGGAATGTTTGTCGTCGCACAAGGGTGAGAAGGAGAGAGAAAGCTTAGGGTTTGTGTGTTTTCTTATGCTGCAAAAATGAGGATTATACACAACCCCTTGTGTAACATGCGCATGAGAGGAGTGGGCCGAACCCTTCAATGGGCTGCCATTTTGGTCTCGAGTTACATAAGAGTGGGCCGAGAGAGAGGGGTGTGAAGGTGTGCGGCCCAAAGGGCTTGTGAGGTTTATTATACATACGTACTCACGACACATTCATATAACACCTAGCATAACAAAATCATAACATTCCATTAAAATCACGTATCACATAATCACATAGAGTTCATACAGGTTAAATCGAAGTACAAAGAGGTTTGAAATACGAGTTGTCACATTATCCCCAAGTTGAAAGAAATTTCGTCCCGGAATTTAGCACGTACTCACTGAGGAAGCTAGTTAAGTTGCATGGTTTTCCTGGGTGTCACATCCTTCCCCCGTTGGTTCAGAATTTCGTCCCGAAATTCCGCAGTAGCTTCAGCCTCAGTAGTGGTTTCGTTGTTCTCGAACAACTGGGGATACTTGTGCTTCATCTGGTCTTCTCGTTCCCAGGTAAACTCTGGGCCACGACGGGAGTTCCAACGAACTCGAACAAGAGGAATTCTGGTACGCTTGAGAATTTTCACATCTCGGTCAGTAATCTCTACTGGTTCTTCGACGAATCGCAACTGCTCGTCGATGGTGAGCTCCTTCAAAGGAACTATGAGGGTCTCATCTGACAGACACTTCTTTAGATTTAACACGTGAAAGACGTTGTGAACTCCACTGAGTTCTGGGGGTAGGTTTAGTTTGTAGGCCACCTTGCCTATTTTCTCAATGATGTCGAAAGCTCCAACGTATCGCGGATTGAGTTTGCCTCGTTTACCAAAACGAACTACACCCTTCCAAGGTAAGACTTTGAGTAGCACTCGGTCCCAAACCTGGAACTCGAGTGGTTTCCTGCGCTTGTCAACATAGCTTTTCTGACGGTCACGAGCTGTCTCCATTCGTTGTCGTATCTGAGCAATCTTCTCAGTTGTGTCTACCCCGAGTTCTGGGCCAGTGATTTGACTGTCACCAACCTCTGCCCAACAAAGAGGTGATCGACATTTACGCCCGCACAATGCCTCAAATGGAGCGGCCTGAATACTGGTGTGGTAGTTGTTATTATACGAAAATTCCACTAACGGTAGATGTTTTTCCCAACCATTGCCAAAATCGTTTACACGTGCCCTAAGCATGTCTTCAAGGGTTTGGATGGTGCGTTCAGAGTGTCCATCCGTCTGTGGATGATAAGCGGTGCTCATGTCTAAACGAGAGCCAAAAGATTTGTGCATTGCTTGCCACAGTTCTGAAGTAAAATGTGCATCGCGATCGGAAATGATGGAGGTTGGCACTCCGTGCCTCGAAATAACTTCCTTAAGATAAATGTCTGCTAGGGTGGAGAACTTATCCGTTTCTTTGATAGCCAAGAAGTGTGCCGACTTAGTTAATCGATCCACTATCACCCAGATAGTGTTATTTCCACGTTGAGATCTAGGCAGACCAGTAACGAAATCCATGGAAATTTGCTCCCATTTCCATTGTGGTATCTCTGGTTGTTAGAGTAGGCCCGATGGTTTCTGATATTCGGTCTTGACTCTCGCACAAGTCAAACATTTGCTAACGTAAGTTGCTATGTGGGCTTTCATGCTAGGCCACCAGTATGTAGTCTTTAAGTCGTGGTACATCTTATCCGAACCAGGATGTACTGAGTAGCGAGACTTATGTGCTTCATCCATCACTAGCTCGCATAAGTTTCCATAAATTGGGACCCAAATACGCCCTGTTACGTAGTAAGCGCCATCTTCTTTCTGTTCTAATCGTTTCCTCGACCCACGTAGGGACTCCGCCCTGATGTTCTCTGCTTTCAATGCTTCACCCTGAGCATCTCGTATTTGTGTAGGAAGACTAGATTGGATGGTAAGTTGTAACGCACGCACGCGTTTAGGTGTAGTGTCCTTTCGACTAAGGGCGTCGGCCACAACATTGGCTTTGCCCGGATGGTACTTGATTGCGCATTCGTAATCATTCAAGAGCTTGACCCATCGACGTTGTCGCATGTTTAATTCCTTCTGTTTGAAGATATGCTCAAGACTCCTGTGATCGGTATAAATGGTGCACTTGGTACCGTACAGGTAATGTCTCCATATCTTGAGTGCGAAAACAACAGCTCCCAGCTCCAGATCGTGTGTAGTGTAATTCCTTTCGTGAACTTTAAGTTGGCGCGATGCATAAGCAATAACTTTATCCCGTTGCATCAACACGCAACCCATACCCTGTATTGACGCGTCACAATAAACCACGAAATCGTCTGTGCCCTCTGGCAATGAGAGAATAGGTGCGCTACAAAGTCTATCCTTTAAGTGCTGGAATGCAGATTCCTGTGCATCACCCCAGCGATAGGTAACACCTTTCTGAGTTAGTGAAGTGAGAGGTTGCGCAATCTTGGAGAAATCCTTGATAAACCTTCTGTAGTAGCCCGCCAAACCTAAGAATGGGCGGATCTCTGTTGGTGTACGAGGTGCAGGCCAGTTCTTGATCGAGTCTACCTTGGATGGATCAACGTGAATCCCATCCTTATTTACCATGTGGCCTAGGAAATGGACTTCACGAAGCCAAAAGTCACATTTCGAAAACTTGGCATAAAGCTACTCTGCTCGAAGAAGTTCTAAAATAAGTCGCAGATGCTGCCCGTGCTCTTCCTGACTCTTAGAGTAGATTAGGATGTCGTCGATGAAAACAATAACGAACTTGTCCAAGTAAGGTTTGCACACTCGGTTCATAAGATCCATGAAGACCGCAGGTGCGTTTGTCTGCCCGAAGGGCATGACCAAAAACTCGTAGTGCCCATAACGAGTTCTAAATGTTGTTTTAGAGACGTCCTCATCTTGGACTCTCAGCTGGTGATATCCCGATCTCAGATCAATCTTTGAGTAATAGCTCGACCCTTGCAGCTAGTCGAACAGGTCATCAATGTGTGGAAGAGGATAGCGATTCTTCACAGTTACCTTGTTGAGTTCGCGATAGTCAATACACATACGGAAGGTACCATCCTTCTTCTTCACAAACAATACTGGAGCTCCCCAGGGCGAAGTGCTGGGACGAATAAAACCTTTATCCAAGAGCTCTCGTAGTTGCGTAGACAGCTCTTCTAGTTCTAATGGGGCTAAACGATAAGGTGCTCGAGCTATGGGCGCTATTCCATGTGTTAGCTCGATTTAGAATTCAACCTGACGGTGGGGCGGTAGACCTGGCAATTCCTCTGGAAACACTTCAGGAAAGTCACTTATGATCGGAATATCTACTATCTTCTTCTCTTTCTTTGAGGTGTCCGTAACGAGGGCTAAAATAGCAGTGTGGCCCTTTCGCAAACACTTCTGGGCCTTAAGGAAAGAAATGATGCCCACCACAGCACCACTCTTGTCGCCATGAATCACCAAAGGTTCTTCACCAGAACGAGGGATGCGGACGATCTTCTCCTTGCAAAGGATCTCTGCTCGATGTTGAGATAACCAATCCATACCAATGACAATGTCGAAACTACCAAGAAGGATGGGGATAAGATCGATGGAGAAAGTCTGACCAGCTAAAACGAAATTATTGTCACACCCCGAAATATCAGAGCATTGGCGTGACTAGACTGGTATCTTCATTGCACAGCGGAAGCAAACAAGCTAAGACTTTTAGTATGTGAATGCCCACTAAGTACTCGACTCCAGATGGTTCTCCTATTCCAACCGTGCCTTGTCTTAGAAATGCAACCTGAGAAAGAAACATGCGAAAAATCAACATAAAGTTGAGCGAGTTCATAGTTTGTTTGTAAAAGATTTGAAATAAATCTTTTGAATAACCGGTTTTTGAAGTATTGTTGAGAAAACGAATTTCAAATCATTTTCTTGTCATGTTATACAGAAACTTTGTATGAAAACATGGTATGTATCTTGTATAAATCAAGTATTTCTTGTGTACACCACGTACTCATTTATAAATCAAGTATTCTTGTATGTATCATGTTTTCTTGTATAAATCAAGTATTTCTGTATGTATCTTGTTGTTAATGGGTTGCAAGGCCATTAACATGTGACACGACATAGGAAGTCACCAAACCATAGGCATTTTTCTAGTAGTCGATTCACGACTGAGACACAAAAACACTACTCGGTACTAGTTGTCACCAAGAGTGGGGCTGCCCTGACACCCGTTAGATCTAACCTTTTGTTATGCGGTCTAAGTATGTACACGATTAATGGTGCTTATGGTACCCTATTCGTGACACTATTTCTCGTATCATTCCTCAAACGCATCATACTTGGTACTAGTTATCACCAAGAGTGCTTCTTGTTTATGTATTCATCATATCAAGTATCAATTTTTCAGTTCTTGTATTCTTTATGTCAAGTATCAATTCTCATGTGTTTGTATACTCTTGTATTTGTATTTTCTCGTAGTTTAGAAAACTATAATTCGTGTGTAAACACTTGTTTGAAAAAACGGTATAAAACATAAGCTTTTCGTAAACCATTTGTGTCAGATAAATCTTGCTTGTAAAATGGTTTATAAATATGTAATTCCTGTATGCTGTGCAAAAAGTGCATGTCTTTCCACCCCGAAAACATTTATAAAAAATGTAAAACCATAAAAGGTGGGGTTATGAACTCACCTGAATATTCATGTGCAAAGCTAGCTAATTTACGACTTCGTGATGTCGTTTCCAAGGCTTGACTTGCTAGCGTGCGTTCTACAATATTCCTAACACGGAATATCTTATAAGTTTCTAAGTAATTGCGGTAACTACACTACGTGTCACCGAGCTTTACCGAATCGTTAACCGAATGATCCGTTGATATGTTGTTAACTCAATAAAAACAATTAAGTTATACTTGTTAAGTTTCGTTTACTAAGTCTAGAACTTACTTAGTTTTCGAGAAATTTGAATATATAAATATTCATACAAAATATGAATATATCGATAGGATAGTGTGTCGTCCCGTGAAATCGTATGTTGATATCTACAATACGTCGTTTAGGCGTTTGAAATAAATATAAAAAAAATTATATTTATTTTATAGAAGTATCATCGAGTCGTTCGGTGTTAAAATAAATATATACTCTAATTTTGTAAACGAGTACGAGTCGCTTGAAGTTTAAAATAAATATAAAACTATATTTACTTTTATAAAAGAATTCGTATTGTTTAATAATTATACAAACTATATTTATTTTTGTAAAAACGAATTCGTGTTGTACGATATCTGAAATAAATATAAAAACTATATTTATTTTATAAGACGAAATCGTGTCTCGTGATATTTGAAATAAATTTATATACTATATTTATTTATAAAAGGATTCGAGTTCGTTTGAAATAAATATAATAATAACTATATTTATTTTTGTTGTCGAAATAATTTCCATATCGTTGTTCTCGTAAGTTGTAAGTTGTTGTCGAAAGTTATACTCTTGTTTTTACTTTTATAAAAAGCGTTTGTAGTTGATCGGCTATATTAAAATGCGAATCGTTTTACGGATTTTTCTCGAAAAACGAGCAGAGTTTCCTCTGTTTTTGGACCACCCCGACAACATAAGTTATCGTTATTTTAACAAGATTCAATCAAGATTCAATAATCATCATAACTAAGTTTGTAAAAGCGACAACATATAAATTAATCACTAATATGTTCGGTTTAAGCTCGATATCGCGTATTTAATTAAAAACTATATAAAAACAACATACTCGCCGTTAAAACTTTACCATCTTCTCATCGAACGCCGAAAAAGTTGACTGGGTTACCGAGTCAACCGGGTTGACCCGCTGAGTTGACTTGCTGCGTTGACTCGTTGACCGAGTTGAACTGAGTCGAGCCGTAAAGAACCGAGTCGAGCCGAGTTGGACTAAGTTACACCAAGTCGAACCGAGTTAAGTCATAATCTGATCTGCTGAACCCGATCCTGAAAACCCGAGTCAGACATAACCGAACCAACCCTTGAATCACTTAAACTGAACCTGAAATAGTGATGACCCGACTGAGAACGACCCGAGGTTGAACCACAGACCTGAAATGCCACCACCACCGTCTTTATCGTCGTGAATCCATCGGATATTGGCAAGGACCACCGGGCCTTGGCTCCGACCGCTGGTTCGAGTTTCCAACCGTCGGTCCGAGGCTCCGACCGCCGGACCGAGACTCCGATCTTCCTCTCTCTCGCCTCCCAGTCTCTCCCTCCATCCCTCTCTGTGTCGCACCGCCGCACCACCACCGTTCGGTGGTGGTGGTGTTCCGATTAGCCTGATCGAACAAAAGGGGGGGGTACCGGTTGGAGATGAGCAGGGGAGGGGGTTCGTGTGTATCGTCGGAGAAGACGGGAGGCGCCGCTGGCTTCGCGATTTCACCGACCGCCGCCACCGTGAGCGACGGGGTGTCTTTTTCCACCGCCATCGTCGGCAACCAGAGGGGGAGGTTGAGTTATGAGTGTATTTGGTTGCTTTTTCTTTGTGTCTGCAAGTAGATCGAGAGGAAAGAGAGGCATGGTGTTATATGTGTGAAATCTTGTGTAGAGAAGGTGAGGCTCCTGTGTTGCCTGACGTTCATATCGAGAGAGAGAGATAGAGGGTAAATGAATGTGTTGGTTTATTTGTGTGTGTAAGCATTATATAGATAAGAATCAGGACAAATATCTTTTTAGAGATCATGTAATATTTTGTAGAGATTTTCTAAGGATTTTGTAAATCTAGTGTAGATTTTGATAGAATTTTCTATAGATTTTGTATAGATTCATAAGTCTTGAGTAGATCTTCTAGAGATCTTAATATATCTAATATATTATGTGCGGGTTTAGGCTCGTGGGTTTTGGGCTTGGGCCCAGGGCCCACAAGCTTAATCCCCGTGTTTAAGCGGCCTGTAAGTCCTACGAGACCCGTTGTCAAAACCCTGAACTCCGTTTAACGTCAAAAATTAAAATACACAAAAATACGGTCGGTAGTCGTTGTTTGCACGCCCGTTCGTCGATTACGGTAATAATCGCGAAAAATTGTATCGTTGTCGTCTTTAATCCGTTTTTCGATCTGGTTTCGACTGTAGTCACTAGAATTTACTTACGAAGCTAAAATATATCGTAAAAATTTAATATTTGTCGGCGTTGTCAGTATCTTGTACGGTATTAGTTCGTCGTCGTGTAATATTCAGCAGGTTTCTCTGTAAACCACCGTTCGCGCACTGTAAAGTCGTATAAACGTTCCTGGGCACTCCAAGGGTCTAATTAAGTTAATTTGCGCTGTAATCACTATTTATTATTGCGTTAACCACCTGTTAATCACGTAATTAAGGGCGTAAATTACCGGTTGTCACAGTCTCCTCCTGTTAATAAAATTTCATCCTCGAAATTTAGACTACGTTAACTCCTTAAAGTTATGTTAAGCGTAACTAAATGCGAATAATACCAAAGTGAACGATCATGAAATCGAATCAAGACTTATTCGAATGATGTGAATTCAAGGACGTATCACAAGATGCAAATGAATTCTAGAAACGATTGCATCCAATAAATGTATTTAGATTCAACAAGCTCAAATGTAATAGCTTTTGCATGAAACGCTCGATCGTGATCAGCGCAAGCTGCAAGTTCTACCGACGCCACAAGGTGTCGTATTGAATGAAACAATTCAAGTATTGCGGTGATCGAACAAGTATCACCTGTGTTTTGCATAAAACGCTCAATCATGATTAGCCCAAGCTACAAGTTTATACTGACACCACAAGGTGTCGAAATCGACAAACGACTTAGTGGAGTCGTAGACCAAACAAATCTACTACGACTCAGAACAATGAAACGCTTGTTAAAATGAATTCGAATATGATGTTTTCAATACATCATATGGTGTCTTGAATTAAATATGTGTAATGAACAAGTTCAAACAATTGAATTTGACTTCGACGCAAGCCGACAATAATTACATGTATCGACAAGAAAACTTTCGGCATGGTCACAACGAAAACCATGTATGTAACTTGAAAAGAAAGGGGTTTCAAGAAGATGTGTTGACTTGATTACAAAGGAGCCAACAATTACAATAACGCGGGTCATTCGAATCACAATTCAATAATTAGATTTAGCGAAATAATATTTGAACTTCAATGAAACGCTTTATTCAAAACGAAACCACATGCGTAACAAACGATGCATGCGTAACATATGATTTTTTAAGAAATGAAGCAAATGAGTGTTCGCTATAACGAATGAAATTATCGTGATGCAATGACCATTAAGAGGAGTAGAGATACGAAAATCTACTCAGTAAATGTGAAAGTCGAAATTTCAATAAAAGAAATTTAAGGACTTTACCTGGGGTTGCATGTGACGACCAGTTGTTAGGTGACATTACCATAGCGTATTCATCATTATTGAGTTAGGGGGAATGCGGAGACATGCGTCTTCTTCTTAGCATGACTCGTGTCGTTTGCAGGACCACGTGCCAACTGCCGCTTCCTCGAAAGTCGTATGTGACGTCATTCAACCTCCGTAGATGTATAGATTGAGTTCTCGTGTACTTTTGCACGTCCGTGCTTCATTTTGCGTAGGTTACCTGCTCGGCTAGATAGCATAGATGACATAAAAATGGCGTTTGTCCGAGTTAATAAACGTGGTACCTACGTGATGACCTTTAATGAACTTCAACATGAGTTTCCGAAGGTCTTAAATGCATGTTTCCTAAACTCTCAGAGTTTTGTGTATTGTATGTAATCGTTTTTGTGTACCATGTATAAAACACCACAATAGCGTATGCTTGAAAACAAAATCTTGACTGTTTGTTTTTCGGCAACGGTTGGAGACCATATTCGAGTACTATGAGTTCTGTATGTATTCAGGTTTTAATACTCTAAGTTCCCAGAGGAAAGTGAGGTTAGAGCCTAGGTATCTTTACAGAAACCCTATTCGCTGTAACCTATAGCTCTGATACCAATCTGTCACACCCCGAAATATCAGAGCATTGGCGTGACTGGACTGGTATCTTCATTGCACAGCGGAAGCAAACAAGCTAAGACTTTTAGTATGTGAACACCCACTAAGTACTCGACTCCAGATGGTTCTCCTATTCCAACCGTGCCTTGTCTTAGAAATGCAACCTGAGAAAGAAACATGCGAAAAATCAACATAAAGTTGAGCGAGTTCATAGTTTGTTTGTAAAAGATTTGAAATAAATCTTTTGAATAACCGGTTTTTGAAGTATTGTTGAGAAAACGAATTTCAAATCATTTTCTTGTCATGTTATACAGAAACTTTGTATGAAAACATGGTATGTATCTTGTATAAATCAAGTATTTCTTGTGTACACCACGTACTCATTTATAAATCAAGTATTCTTGTATGTATCATGTTTTCTTGTATAAATCAAGTATTTCTGTATGTATCTTGTTGTTAATGGGTTGCAAGGCCATTAACATGTGACACGACATAGGAAGTCACCAAACCATAGGCATTTTTCTAGTAGTCGATTCACGACTGAGACACAAAAACACTACTCGGTATAGAGGTGTTCAAAATAACCGGTTAATTAACCGTAACCGGTTATTAACCGAAACCGTAACCGGTTAGTGGTTATTTTTAACCGTAGGTTAGTAACCGGTTACAAGTTTTTAGTATAATAACCGGTTATTAACCGGTTTTTTTAAACCGGTTTTTTAACCGATAGACCGGTTAACCGAAAAAATAACCGAAAAATTCAAAAAAAAGGCAAAAAAACCGGTTTTTAACCGAAAATAACCGGTTAATTAACCGGACCGGTTAAAGTAATTAACCGGACCAGTTAATAAAATAACCGGTTAAAGTAATAACCGGTTAAAGCATTAACCGGTTAAAGTCAAAAAGTCAAATTAACCGGTATAACCGGTTAACCGGTCCGGTTATTAAAATTAACCGGTTTGTGCACCTCTAACTCGGTACTAGTTGTCACCAAGAGTGGGGCTGCCCTGACACCCGTTAGATCTAACCTTTTGTTATGCGGTCTAAGTATGTACACGATTAATGGTGCTTATGGTACCCTATTCGTGACACTATTTCTCGTATCATTCCTCAAACGCATCATACTTGGTACTAGTTATCACCAAGAGTGCTTCTTGTTTATGTATTCATCATATCAAGTATCAATTTTTCAGTTCTTGTATTCTTTATGTCAAGTATCAATTCTCATGTGTTTGTATACTCTTGTATTTGTATTTTCTCGTAGTTTAGAAAACTATAATTCGTGTGTAAACGCTTGTTTGAAAAAACGGTATAAAACATAAGCTTTTCGTAAACCATTTGTGTCAGATAAATCTTGCTTGTAAAATGGTTTATAAATATGTAATTCCTGTATGCTGTGCAAAAAGTGCATGTCTTTCCACCCCGAAAACATTTATAAAAAATGTAAAACCATAAAAGGTGGGGTTATGAACTCACCTGAATATTCCTGTGCAAAGCTAGCTAATTTACGACTTCGTGATGTCGTTTCCAAGGCTTGACTTGCTAGCGTGCGTTCTGCAATATTCCTAACACAGAATGTCTTATAAGTTTCTAAGTAATTGCGGTAACTACACTACGTGTCACCGAGCTTTACTGAATCGTTAACCGAATGATCCGTTGATATGTTGTTAACTTAATAAAAACAATTAAGTTATACTCGTTAAGTTTCGTTTACTAAGTCTAGAACTTACTTAGTTTTCGAGAAATTTGAATATATAAATATTCATACAAAATATGAATATATCGATAGGATAGTGTGTCGTCCCGTGAAATCGTATGTTGATATCTACAATACGTCGTTTAGGCGTTTGAAATAAATATAAAAAAAATTATATTTATTTTATAGAAGTATCATCGAGTCGTTCGATGTTAAAATAAATATATACTCTAATTTTGTAAACGAGTACGAGTCGCTTGAAGTTTAAAATAAATATAAAACTATATTTATTTTTATAAAAGAATTCGTATTGTTTAATAATTATACAAACTATATTTATTTTTGTAAAAACGAATTCGTGTTGTACGATATCTGAAATAAATATAATAACTATATTTATTTTATAAGACGAAATCGTGTCTCGTGATATTTGAAATAAATTTATATACTATATTTATTTATAAAAGGACTAGGTTATGTACCCGTGATTTCACGGGTTATGCGTTGTTTTATAAAAATTTATATTTACAAAAAAATTTTATATATTTGATTTCTTATAATTGGATAATCTCTTCATACTAACACCACTTTAACGTCCTTTCTACCACATGTTTTTCTTACCGTGCCGTCTTGCTAACGTGACGCTTAATGTCTCCTATTTATACCCTCCCACGCTTAATATTATATACCCGTGAGTTTCACGTGTTATGGGTTGTGTTAAAAAAAATCTATATCTATAAAAGTAATTTTTTTTTTTGTATGATTTATAACCTGATATCTCTTCATGCTAAGACCTATGTTTGACAAACTGTACCAAAAAGAAACAAAAAACAGAAATTGAATTACTTAGGGTACTATGTCTTTTTAAGAGAAAGAAGGTGAAATGAACAAATGGGTCAATAGTATTCAAATGCTTACAATGTCCTTTAACCGTATTAAAAAAAATCTTATATCTTTTTTTTTTGATAATATATTTTCAGTAATAGTAAATCATGTACAAAATATTTTTTAAAAGAATGGACAAAAGGCGTTGACATGTCACCCTAATGTGACCCAACCCATTTTGACCCGTCAGTCAAACAAAGATGTTCCCCTAAAATAAAGTTACAAACTGACATAAAATTAACAAATGTAATAAAAAAAACAGATTACTTCTAATTCTAACAACACAAATGTGAAGTAGTCACCCTCGACTGGTAGCCCGAACCATGTTGTTGACCGAGTGAAATAGGGCCGCATGTAACTCTCTTGATTGTCCCATCAAATATGAAAAGAAAAGTATAGTCTGCAGATGGTGGATTAACCAAACACGACCGGATTAATGATTCCCAAATATTGTCTTTTTGACCTGTTTACTTATGGCGTGTCCATTTCGGTTGTTTCGTAACTCAAAACGGGTCAAATGGTTTGAAAAGCATCTAAATTAATAAATTATACATTTCATGCATACGATCTCCTTAACCACTTTTTCAAACTTTTAGATCATAACTAAACACATTGAACACGACCCAGCCATTTTAACCTTAACTAAAGTTGAAACATTTCAAGTCGAAACCCGTATTGGCCCGTTACTCAACCCAAACAACCCGCCCATCTTGCCACTTAGGTACATGAAGCTTGATTCGGATTATACACAAGGTTGGCTTGTAAGAGAATGGTTAGGAGGATTAATATTTTTGGTTTTTATATCTTCTTGCAACATAGTAGTTGAATTCAAGATTCCATATGAGAAGTAGAGACTGTAAAATCACTAACCTAAGAAACTTTTTCTACCAGCCTTGTGTTTCTTGCATCTTTGACCATAAGTTGACTCAAGAAACACCGAATTCCGTTGCTATCTCGACACACCCGTTTGCATAAATTCCAGTGACTTCATTTGTTCTTTCTGGAAGTTTCTTTGCTTTTTCTTCATGTGGGGATCTGTAAATAAAAAAATACCATAAAAATCCACGAAAACATACATTAAAACTGAATTTGGAAGTGCGAGAAGTCGCAGTTTTGAACCATTTACTTGTCAAACGGGTTAATCATCTTTTTGAAAATGCTTATTTCACCTCAAGGGTAATCTTGTAATTTGCAATCCACCAAGAATGCACGGTTTCAAATAAGTCATCTCAAATTGCTAATTAGAAACAACTTATTTACCCTAAAATATGCAGATAAGCATAATCATTTCTTTTCATCCAAACACTCAAAAATGCTTATCTGATTTTACGAAACGCAATAAGCAGAAAGTTTTTTAAATAACTAATGTCACACCCTAACTGGAATCGTAATAATATTGTGTGTACGTGTCAACCCAACCGCGTAAACCAAGAACCATTACCAAACCGCCCATCTACCACATCCAGGGATATCAATCGTGTCGGGTTAGCATGTTGGCGGGTTACGGGTTGGCGGGTTGAAATGTGCAACCAGAAGTGTCAAAGATCTGAACCCTAACCCGCACACACATAAATTCGGGTCAACCTGAACACGACCCATTTAACCTAGATTTTAAATGAGTCATACATGTTGACGAGTTATAAGCGGGCAGTTGGATTGTAAAAGTAATATGAATAGTTTTTTTGAAAATGGATTCAAAATTGCAAGTGTGTCTTCAAAAAAAATGGAAAACGAAAAAAAAAAAAACGAATTGTAAAAGTTTTTTTTGAATACTTAAACGGGTTAACAGGTCAACCCGTTTTTTGTGAGTCAACCCGAACTGTTTTAAAACAGATCAACCCGAACCCAACCCGTTTTGAAAAAAAGGTAGTACGAACCGACCCAAAACCTGTTTTTTTCGTGTCGGGTTTGGGTTGGGTTTCGGGTCGTATCAGGAATTGCCACCCCTAGCCACATCTATAGTGTGGCAAGCATAATGAACTATGCGTTGCATATTGTTGTCGCCATTCCTCATAAATCGGTGGGGGAGTTATAAGGACAATTAGCATCGTCGGGGAGCATTCCTGCATTAATATGTTTTTATAACCTTAAAATTTGACCAAGTTTGGAAAAATGAGAAAGTAGATTGAACTGAAACTGCAAATAATGATATAGTTAAATGAGTAACCTTCAAATGACGAACGATTTTTCGCAAATTTTCTTTGTATTCTTCAAGGGGAACATGTTGGCGTTCACTATATCTACCTGTAAGTGCTGCATCATTAGCCCCAAAAAAGACTATAGTAGCAACAGGAGGGGTGCTTCAAGTCTGCAAAAAAAAAAAAAAAAAAAAAAAACGCTTAATATGAATATTCGAAAATCGTTCTTGCAAATAGTATTACAGAAAATGATGGGAAAATAGTGTTGTTAAAAGAATAATTTGAAGCACATACAAAATATAATAACACTCATTAACATATACACGGATATAAGTAAGCCAAAAAGCTATCAGTAGACGTTCTAAATTATTAAAAAAAAAAAATCAGTAATCACTCTTTGTCCTAAGGTGTGTTTGGATACGACATGATGAAATATTACCTCATCTGCCAGCTTCTGAAGGCTCCTCAAGAACTTTGCAAGATGCACTTTACGGGCCGATAGTTCCCCTCTACCAGATAAATCAGTTCTATAAAGGGCAGTTGAACTGTCCACTATCATCAGTGCAAACCTTCAAACCATAACAGAATTTATTAGCCAAAAGGTAGGGGCAATGGGTGGAAAAGATTTTTGTATATGTCAAGTAAATGGGTCGAGATCTCCACCTTTAGATTGATATAATAATTTGTGGTCCCTAATCAAACGTGACACAGGTAATGAGAATATTTCGTTATAATATTCTAAAGGAAAAGAAAAAAGTCAACCAAAACCATCAGCACCAAAAGCTAACCTTCGGGTAGGTATGTGGCACTTCGTTGTGTATTATTATATGGACGGGTGAACTCGATTATAGTTCGATGCGTTCCAACCTGCAAGAAATGATGGGCTTAATTAGGGTTAGAAAATACAGCGAAAAATCAAGATTAAGGGAGGAAAGCCTTTGTATATACATGTATATAAACAAAAATAAAAGAACTCAAAATAGACTTATACAATAGGCTAGGAAATTGAGTATCAACACTAAAAATTATTTCTTTGAAAAAATATAAAAAGTAATAGACAAAAACACAAACACTGCAACAACTTATAAAAAGATTTAAATATATAATCGAATAGACTGGTCTAGATATAAACCCAACCAAAGTCTCAAATACCTTTGCTCATACAACGTTCACCGGGCATGAATAACTATTCTCACTTACAAATTTAAAAGAATAAAACATGCTAAACAATTAAAATTTCAAGATTTTTAATGGCTGCAGAACTCTTTGTTACCTGTAGAAGTCTAGAAGATTTGTTACCATTGCCTCCCTAGTAGATAAGTTGGTAGTGCTGAAATACAAAAGAATAGTTAAAATCAATATATATATCAGAATTAAAAAAATGATCAAAATTCTAAGAGAAAAGTTAAGCAAGCTTGCCTTTCTATAATGTTTTTCATCTCAAATTACGTATCTGAACCATCTTACGTATTCATACCATCTTACATCTATGCGAATTCAACTTAGAAAAAAAGGGGTTTGAGCTCATATTAGGCCTGCGTTAATAATTAGCTCGGTAAGAACTCGTTCATGATTCATTATAATTTATAACAAATATTAAGACTCTTGTGCGACGTTTTTTGTATAATCAAAGCAAGAACTAAAGCATAAACAATGCATTCAATTATAACATCAAATAACTTAACAAAAAACAACCCGCTGAAAACAGAAATACACAAATACGCAAAACTGCAAATAACATTTTGCAGCAAATCTCAGTCAGTATATTCGATTCAAAACGAAGAGAGACGAAATTTACGATTGCTAGAACCAAACATGATTCCTTCCTGTTACTTCACTACACGCTCAACGCCAAGCTCTTGCTCAAACTCTACAGAAACACTACACACATACAATTATACAAATTACAATGGATATTAAACACATAAAACAAATAACTCAAAACGAACGAAATCGATCGATCCGTAACCCGCCAACAGTCAAACCATGGTGTGGTGGACACCTTTATTCAAACTTTGACTTCTTGGGATTTAGAAAGCATTAATATCAATGTAATCAGTAGATCCATTTAGCAAAATACAAACAAACACACACATAGTCAAGAAAGGTGTATGTATCTTATAAGGAATCAAAATTTACCTCTTTGAATCTGATAATATTTCGATGTCTCAAAGATCTATGATTCAGTATTTCCCTCTCTACATGTTCATCAATCTGCAAAATTCCAAAAATCTTAATCAATCCCACAAAGCATTTTGCCTTAATCATGAAGAAATGCAAATTAATATGAAGATAATCACAACTCACAAATAACTCTTGAATTAGAGCTTCATTCGAGCCATTGATGAACTTCTAAATGGAGGTTGCAGGCACGGTTATCTTTCCAATCTGATTTATAAGAGAAGAAGATTAGGGCATCCACTAAAGAAAAAGAAAACACACAAAAGAGACTATCAATGACCAGATTTTTTATAATCAAAGCATGAAACCCACCTGAAGATGCCATAAACCCAACTTGAAGATGCCAGAAACCCTAGATCTACAAAAATTACAGCATCCCAGCAAGATTAAAAGATAAACTCAAACACACATAGAAATCATAAAAGCAACCAAAACATATAACATTATAAGAAGTTACCTTCAGAAGGATGTTCAAACCCTGAATCCACAATAGCACGAAGCAACTCCGGCTTAAAAAGAAAATCCCTAAATCCAAAGCTATGAATTCCAACATACCCCCTATATTCAAACACCAATTCCAACAAAAAACCGTATTAGCAACAGAATTACGTATATATTGAAATACACAAATCCATATATTAACCGCGCTAAGTGTAACGTAAAAAGACTAACTTTTTGACAGATTCTCCGTTAACTTTAACGGCGGTGGAGTCAGGAGCCTTATCTTCATCCTCTTCGTAGTCCAGAAGGAGATTAGGTGAAGCGTGAATGGGAAGAATTTGAATTTTGAAGGAGATTAGTTGTTTGAGGCTGTTAGAATGATGAAGATGAAGATGGAGGCTCTCTAGGTTTCGGAATTTGTTTTCCACACATCTGGTTTGGGAATGAATTTGAATTTTGAAGGAGATTAGGTGTTTGAGGAAAGCTGGAAAGGCACAGCCGTCTGGAAGAGAGATGGAGCTTTCACTGCAGGGAAGAGAGAGAGGGGTTTTGTCAGCAACCTCTCTCAACACGTGATTAAGTTTGACTTTGAAATTTATTAAAAAAAAGTAAAATTCTGAAAATTTGACACGTAAGGGAATCAAATGTGGATAGTCTGGTTTGTTGACACCTCAGAAAAAGCATACGTGGATACTTTGTTAGGTTGACACCTAAGATAGACACCATTTGATTTATTATATTAGTAAGATTCGAGTTCGTTTGAAATAAATATAATAATAACTATATTTATTTTTGTTGTCGAAATAATTTCCATATCGTTGTTCTCGTAAGTTGTAAGTTGTTGTCGAAAGTTATACTCTTGTTTTTACTTTTATAAAAATCGTTTGTAGTTGATCGGCTATATTAAAATGCGGATCGTTTTACGGATTTTTCTCGAAAAACGGTCAGAGTTTCCTCTGTTTTTGGACCACCCCGACAACACAAGTTGTCGTTATTTTAACAAGATTCAATCAAGATTCAATAATCATCATAACTAAGTTTGTAAAAGCGACAACATATAAATTAACCATTAATATGTTCGGTTTAAGCTCGATATCGCGTATTTAATTAAAAACTATATAAAAACAACATATTCGCCGTTAAAACTTTACCATCTTCTCGTCGAACGCCGAAAAAGTTGACTGGGTTACCGAGTCAACCGGGTTGACCGAGTTAACCGGGTTGACCCGCTGAGTTGACTTGCTGCGTTGACTCGTTGACCGAGTTGAACTGAGTCGAGCCGTAAAGAACCGAGTCGAGCCGAGTTGGACTGAGTTACACCAAGTCGAACCGAGTTAAGTCATAATCTGATCTGCTAAACCCGATCCTGAAAACCCGAGTCAGACATAACCGAACCAACCCTTGAATCACTTAAACTGAACCTGAAATAGTGATGACCCGACTGAGAACGACCCGAGGTTGAACCACTGACCTGAAATGGCACCACCACCGTCTTTATCATCATGAATCCATCGGATATTGGCAAGGACCGCTGGGCCTTGGCTCCGACCGCTGGTTCGAGTTTCCAACCGTCGGTCCGAGGCTCCGACCGCCGGACCGAGACTCCGATCTTCCTCTCTCTAGCCTCTCAGTCTCTCTCTCCGTCCCTCTTTGTGTCGCACCGCCGCACCACCACCGTTTGGTGGTGGTGGTGTTCCGATTAGCCTGATCGAACAAAAGGGGGGGTACCGGTTGGAGATGAGCAGGGGAGGGGGGTTCGTGTGTATCGTCGGAGAAGACGGGAGGCGCCGCTGGCTTCGCGATTTCACCGACCGCCGTCGCCGTGAGCGACGGCGTGTCTTTTTCCACCGCCATCGTCGGCAACCAGAGGGGGAGGTTGAGTTATGAGTGTATTTGGTTGCTTTTTCTTTGTGTCTGCAAGTAGATCGAGAGGAAAGAGAGGCATGGTGTTATATGTGTGAAATCTTGTGTAGAGAAGGTGAGGCTCCTGTGTTGCCTGATATTCATATCGAGAGAGAGAGATAGAGGGTAAATGAATGTGTTGGTTTATTTGTGTGTGTAAGCATTATATAGATAAGAATCAGGACAAATATCTTTTTAGAGATCATGTAATATTTTGTAGAGATTTTCTAAGGATTTTGTAAATCTAGTGTAGATTTTGATAGGATTTTCTATAGATTTTGTATAGATTCATAAGTCTTGAGTAGATCTTCTAGAGATCTTAATATATCTAATATATTATGTGCGGGTTTAGGCTCGTGGGTTTTGGGCTTGGGCCCAGGGCCCACAAGCTCAATCCCCGTGTTTAAGCGGCCTGTAAGTCCTACGAGACCCGTTGTCAAAACCCTGAACTCCGTTTAACGTCAAAAATTAAAATAAACAAAAATACGGTCGGTAGTCGTTGTTTGCACGCCCGTTCGTCGATTACGGTAATAATCGCGAAAAATTGTATCGTTGTCGTCTTTAATCCGTTTTTCGATCTGGTTTCGACTGTAGTCACTAGAATTTACTTACGAAGCTAAAATATATCGTAAAAATTTAATATTTGTCGGCGTTGTCAGTATCTTGTACGGTATCAGTTCGTCGTCGCGTAATATTCAGCAGGTTTCTCTGTAAACCACCGTTCGCGCACTGTAAAGTCGTATAAACGTTCCTGGGCACTCTAAGGGCCTAATTAAGTTAATTTGCGTTGTAATCACTATTTATTATTGCGTTAACCACCTGTTAATCACGTAATTAAGGGCGTACGCTTAAGCATCTGACTATGTGTTGGTGTTCATTAGTGTTGGTGTACGCTTAAGCATCTGACTAACTTTTAAAGACAGATAACCGGTATCGGCACCCGAATCAAATAAAACAGAAACATAGAAATCATCCAGTAGAAACTTACCCGTAACAACGTTGGGATCGTTCCTCGCTTCACCCTGACCAATTAAGAAAACAGTCCCATAGCACTATTGCCTTCATTGTTACCCCCATTATTTCCATTCCCTTGATTGTTGTTGTTCTGATTCTGGTTCAGTTGGGGGCAGTTCCTCTTGAGGTGGCCTTCAGCACCACACTGAAAGCATCCCCTATTACCCTGCTGTTGCTGCTGCTGCTGGTTCTGTGGAGCCTGTTGTTGCTGCTGAAGATTTTGATTTGCAGGATATGGGCTCCTGCATTCCTTTGTTGCGTGACCAAGCTTGTTACATCGATGGCAGCGACCTTTGTTGCACTGCCCACTGTGGTGCAGGTTACATCGATTGCACTTAGGGTGGTTTCCCTTATACCTACTTTGACTTTTATTCTGACTGCTTGCGAATTGCTGACCAGGACTCCTGAAGTCATCAGTCTTTCGCTGCTGAGACTGGGACTGAACAGAAGTAGAACCCTTGCTTGAATTTCCATCCCACTTGCGCTTGTTGTCGCTAGGAGCCTCTGAAGTAGCTACGGCACTAATACGCTTGGGCAGCTTGTTCTGCTCAACTGCCTGATCAGTGAGACGATGAGCCAACTTGATGATTTGCTGAATGGTGCCAAGATTAGCTGAAGTCACCTGGCTCTGAATTTCTGGCACTAAACCCTTGAGATACAGCTCGATACGTTTGATGGGAGGGTCTACCATAGTAGGACACAAGATAGCCAGCTCGTTTGATCTCTTCGTATATGCTTTGATTTCGGACCCCGACATATTCAAATTGAAAAATTCCACCTCTAGTTTGTGGATGTCATCCCGACTACAGTACTCCTCTTTGATCAGCTCCTTGAAGTCGTTCCATGGGGTGGCATTAGCAACCGCCAGCCCTAACAGCTGAACCTGTGCCTTCCACCAGGTTAGCGTTGCACCCTCGAGTGTTCCAGTAGCAAACTTTACCCTACGAGCCTCAGGGCATTCACACATCTCGAAGACAGATTCGAGCTTCTCAAACCAGTGGAGGAGACCTACAGCTCCTTCTGTACCACTGAAGGTGCTAGGTCTACAGTCCATAAAGGTCTTGAACGTACACGCGGGAGGCTAAGCAGGCTGACCTCCTGCAGGGACAGCTGCGAGTGCCTCAGCAACTCGTTCATTGATAAGAGCCGTCAGCTGGGCTTGAGTCAAATTCAGACGTCCACTCATGATCTTCACATCGAAGAAAACACAAATAAGAAAAGTGTCGCGCATGTGTGTAAATGTGGAGTGACAGAAGAGAGTAAGCACACAAAGTTCAGGAAACAGTTGTTATACTAACTATGCATATCGTGATTAACGCACTACTTAAACTATCAGGCAGGTAGTACAATCACAAACCATATCACCTACTACGTTGAGTCTTGCACGTGGAGCGAAGCGTCGTTGTGGACCGTTCAGCACTGTACAGGTTATAGTCTTGTTTTATCAAAACTTTTTCCCTTTTTAAAACCAAGTTCACTATAACCAATGGCTCTGATACCAATCTGTCACACCCCCAAAATCCACATGCGGAGTATCACCGCTTGTAGGTGTGACTGACCAGGATCAAGCCACCAATCATATTGAACAAAGCGTGTAAATAAATATAAAATCCAACACAATACAATTGGTGTCCAAACAAAACATAGTTTAAGTTGCAAGCGGAAGCATATTGTCTAAAACCCAAAGCATAAGTTTAAATTGTTTCAAATGTTTAACATGGCACACGATTGTCCATGTCCCACAATGACTACGCCTCCCCGTGCAAGCTCCATAAGCATCTAACAACCTGCAAGGCATGTAACAACGAGTCAACAACAAAGTTGAGCGACTTCACAGTTGGATGTTTAGTTTAGTGTTTGTTTCGAAAACCATGAGTTGTTTCGTAAACCATGAGTTAACTGATATCGTTGTTTCCCAAACCATGTCCAAAACCAGTGGGGGCTTCCCCATGTAAACCACTAGACCGTTACCATATCGACAACTGATGAACAATAAGTTGTGCCCCACGTCAATGTCTATCATCATTGACTAAGTGCCCAGATCCATTAGTACACGCCCGTCCTACCGGCACGGTGTGAGGCTTGTCAACCCTAATAGCGCTATTAACTAATGACCCGCTCGCCATTGGCCCGGCGATTAAGTCGATATAAAAATGAGGGACTTCATGATAGAGTTTTGTCTAGTAAGTTAATGTTGTCATCCTTCCTATGGAGGAGCGGAGGTACGTAATCTACCCAAGGAGATTACGCAGGTTCAAGGTTATCGTCCTTCCTATGGAGGAGTGGAGGTACGTAATCTACCCAAGGAGATTACGCAGGTTCAAGGTTGTCGTCCTTCCTATGGAGGAGCGGAGGTACATATTCTACCCAAGGAGAATATGCAGGTTCTCTTTAATCTCTTTACCCATTCCCTAACCACCGGGAATCCCATGCCTTGTAGAAAGTGTGAACTCACCTTGGTTTGCTCGGCAGATAAACAAAATGGTCACTCGAGCTATATGGGGTCAACCACGTCCTAACATGGTTACCACACAAGTCAGGTCTAGGTTCAAGTAATGCACGTATATTTTCTACACGTATACTAACAATTTACATACACAAAGGGATCATGGTATACACATAGCATCATGGCAGTTCAGCAACAGTACGAATTCAACGGTATTAATCACGTAACCAGCAAAGCCCAAATGTGCAGTCCAGTAACATCATGCAAGCCCAAACAGAATATATAGTCATGTGGTCTCGAGTCGAGACTAGGGATCTCGAGTCGAGATAGTGTGGTCTCGAGTTGAAGTCTTGGAGTTCTCGAGTCACAACTAAGGGGTCTCGGGTCATGCATTTATCACTCGAGACTGGGTGACCTCGAGTCAGGTCTCGAATCACAACAAGACCCGCAACCGTGGTCTCGAGTCTTGTTTGTGTGATGGTAAGGTGTGGTCTCGAGTCGAGATAGTGGGGTCTCGAGTCGAGACCCTTGTCGAGACCAGAAGATGTAACAAACTTCCTTATTTTCAGCTCATTAATTCCGTAACAATTGCTAACATGTTTGGCCGTTTCAAATCGGATCAAACAACATTCAATTTAGCAATCATGCATATTCATACCACCCTAATTGTAATCAAATCAAGAACAGCAATCGTCGAATCATACGAATCAGTGATTTCAATATCTAATATGCAACCCTAATCATTCCAACTTGATTAATTAAGCAACGATCATACACCTACATACAGCTGATTATATTTCATCCATTCGGTTCTATATCAACATTAAAGCATTCATCAATACTTATAGTGATCTAACAGACTTGCTCATCATGTATTTTATAAGCATAACACTTTAACATCAAACATCAAATAATACCTAGTTACTCGATCAACAAATATCAATCATATCCAAAGTCAAACAATGATATAACACTAACCGGTTAGAGAAAAGAGCCAAGATTGATCCGAATCACAAAAGCTTCGATAGAAGGGGAATGTTTGCCGTCGCACAAGGGTGAGAGGGAGAGAGAAAGCTTAGGGTTTGTGTGTTTTCTTATGCTGCAAAAATGAGGATTATACACAACCCCTTGGGTAATATGCGCATGAGAGGAGTGGCCGAACCCTTCAATGGGCTGCCCTTTTGGTCTCGAGTTCCATAAGAGTGGGCCGAGAGAGAGAGGGTGTGAAGGTGTGCGGCCCAAAGGGCTTGTGAGGTTTATTATACATACGTACTCACGACACATTCATATAACACCTAGCATAACAAAATCATAACATTCCATTAAAATCACGTATCACATAATCACATAGAGTTCATACAGGTTAAATCGAAGTACAAAGAGGTTTGAAATACGAGTTGTCACATCGATAACTCCCAGTTTGTGTTTGTGAATATTATTGTGATAATCAATACCTGTTTGCAAACAAAGAAACTAAGTTTCTAACAGGGAGGCACTTATCAAAGTATGTTAAAAGACATAGAAATGGGAGTGAGTGAGAGAATTAGGGTAGTGGTTGGTGGTTTCTGAAGGCGATAGGATCTTGTTCCCAATCGATGGAAATTGGTGGATTTAGGTTTCGAGGGCTTCGAATGTTGCGAAATTGTGGCAAATAGGTTTCTAAGGTTTCGATTGTTGTGAAATTTACGTATTTAGGTTTTCTAGGGTTTCGTATTGACTGTATTGACCGGAAGAGTGGATTAGATGGTTAGACGTGGCACGGGTGTATGATCATGTGATTGCTGCAACAAACTTTGCCAATATATGGTTTGTAAAGGAGCAATGCATGTGGAAAAGAATGGTACAAATCAAAATCCTTAGCAAAATTCGTAGAAAATTTGGTAAATAAATGGTGGTTAAACATGAATTAAATAAAAAAATGTATAAAAAGATATAAATACCCCCACGTTTAACGGTAAAAATTGGATTCGGTTAACGAAGTTGATGAAAATAATAAGTTTTTTTAAACCACATAGACAACCGGGCAGAAAAAAGAATATTTCAAATTAAAGTAGTGAATATGACCAAACCCTAAGGACAAAAATGGTAATGTACTCTATTTTTTTGTTAGTTTTGTGTACCAATATTATTAAAAGATCTTTTAAATATTTGTTTTCTTTATTTTGCTACGGATCTTGCTATGTCTTTTACTAAGTTAATTTTGTTATTTTTAAATTACTTTAAGATTTTGCTACGGGTTTTTCTATGATTGTTGCTAATGAATTTTTTTATGTTAGATTTAAAAAATTTCTTAAGATTTTGCTACGGGTTTTGCTATAATTGTTGCTAATGAATTTTTTTATGTTAGATTTAAAAAAATTCTTGATTTTGCTATGAATTTTGTTTAATTATTTTTTGAATATTTTTTTCTCTACTTTGCTATAGATTTTGCTACAAATTTTATTTACCTTTTTGTCAATTTTTAAATATTTATTTTATGACTTTGCTACGATTTTATTATGTATTTTTCATCATATCTAATTTCTCAGTTTTGCGACAGATATTGCTACAAGTTTGTATAGGTTTGTTTTAGATTTTTTTTCAAGATTTTGCTACAAATTTTGCTAGGCATGTTATTTAATTATCTTTTAATTACTTATATTCTCAACTTGCTACAAATTTTGCTATGGATTTTCTTAGAAATTTTTTAGTTAATTTCTAAATATTTATTTTATGGGCTTTGCTATGAATTTTGCTACCGATTTTGCTACGATATTTTTTTTATATTTATTTCCTCGGGTTTGCTATGGATTTGCGACGAATTTTGCTACGGATTTCATTTGCGACGGAATATCCGTAGCAAAATTTGCCCGTAGCTATTCCGTAGCTAATTCGTAGCAAAATTTACGACCGTTTTTTGTCGTAGCAAAACTTCATAGCAAATGCCTCTTTTTCTAGTAGTGAGAGAAACCCTAATCGACGATTGAATATGTGATGGAAACATTGATATGCGTCGGGTTATAACAATATATATGGGAACAATTTTAGACCCGCATTGTTCTATCGGGTCGCCTAAAATGGATGCTCCAAAAGGAACGAGATGTTTGTGTTTTTTGACGGGAAATCTATACTTTCTTTAAAAGGAGAAATCCCAATGACATAAGAAAAGCTGATGTGTCAGCTAGAGAGGCTGTCCAACAGGGCTTTTCTTATTTCATTTTTACATCATAAAGCCTAATATATAAAATCATTTAAAATTTTGTCTAAACCTCTGCCCTCAACATTTTATAATCAAACCTCTGTTCCCAATAAACCTCTGTCCAAATTCAAAATTCTGGCTCCACATTCAAAATTCAAAATTCAAACCATATATTCTAATCCAATAAATAAGATATATGAATCTGGCTCCACATTCAAATCTCTCTCGCTCATATCTGCGAGCGTATCTCTCTCTCTCAAATGCATCTTTCTCGTGATTCAGCGGCTAATCTCCGATTATACTTCTTTGTTCGAATGTTTGTTGATTCTGTTTACATGTTATCGCTCCAGTATCACTGTTCCAACATCGTCGTTTCAATGAAGCTTCCCATCACACATCAACCTTTCAATATCGATGTTGTAGTATCATTGTTGCAACATCGTGAAAAGTTGCATGTGCTACCTTCTTTGATGGGAGAGTTGCATTGTTCGATTTTCATTAAATCGAAAGTCAGCTTTTCTTGCGTCAGTGAGATTTTCTTCTTTTATACAAAGTATAGATTCGTGCAATATCGTGAAAAGTTAGATGTGGTACAACAGTTGAGAGGAGATCTTTGCATTTTAGGTTTGTTTCTTATTTTGATTAACTGTTGATGATGTTGAGAGTTTTTATTGACACTGACATTTTAGAATATGTTAAGATGCATGTTGATATTATTAAAATGATCTACTACGTAGAAAAATAGAAATTTAATGAAATATTTATAAAGTATTACACGCTAGAGTTAACACTTGCTAGGATTTCATAGACTCTGGCCTTTCTCCATGTGATTTCATGCTCTCTTTTGAATTTCAGGTCAGATAGCATGTTGCATATTTTCTGATCCTGTTTTAGAAGTTGTGTCAGAAACTCTTCTGCATTCTTCTGGAACTCTGATGGAGGAGAGTGGAGGACTTCATCGAGCAATGCTATGCTGTTCCAGGTTTTGTTGTAATTAGTGTCATTGATTATGTTGCCTTTCCTGTTTAGTTCTTCGTCTGTTCTTTTTTCTTTGAGTGATCACATCGAGAATTGTGTTTTAACATCGCTAGTGTCTGACCAGTGGTAGAAGCTGAAGTTTGCCATGTAGATTTTTTGTTGGTTTTTCTGATTTGGAACAATTTTTGACAGAAAGTGATTTGTAGGACAATTTGTTGATGTTTTGAATCAAAAGTAATCATCAGTCTTTTATAGAGTTTAAAAATGCGTCTACATGGTAAATGAAGAGGTTAATTGTAATTGTGATAATCTGCTTTTGTTCTTTGAACTTTGAAATTTTGTCCCTTGGGTTTCTTGGTATTTAGTTTTATAGTTTTCCCATAAAAGTTGGGGTTTGAAAAGGTTTTTGCATTAAAAGACTGCTGTTTTGAAATATACATTAATATGTTTATATTAAATCTACACGTTTTCACTGTTAGATATTTCAGTATATAAACTCATAGTCACTTCACCTGTTTTTCATCATGTTTTTCTACGAAGATATCATACTTTCAGGAAAGTCGAGTAATATAGTTTATTCAAATGGCGTCATTCACTTCTGTAAAATCAGATGATTTAAAGCAGCGTTTTGTCAGGCAAATCGAGGAACAGGTGTATGAAGATAGGGCTACTCTTCAAGAGCTGAAGAGATGTTTTGATGGATTGCAAGTTGGCCAGTTCACGAGAGAGCAGGTTTCCATAAATCTTATACAGATGCCTTCAACTTCCGTTCATGAGCTTTGTGTTGTCAGTAATATAGAGTGCAGTGATAGAGACGTGGAGTTCATGGCGATGCTGAAGGACATACATCGAGAGGTTCAGCAATCGATGGAGTTGAAGCTAAAGTTTTTTAATTCTTGTTGTTATTGTTAGATTTGAACTTTAATGTTGTTCAGTATGTTATGTAATTATTGGACTATTAATATCATGAATAAATTTTAATCTTATGAATCTATGTTGCGTTTTAGTTTTACTTATTTAGTGTTTGAGTTTGATTTAGATTATGTTGATGTTGATGTTGATGTTGAATTGTGTCTGAACATCTGTTTGGTAAGTCAACAGAGGTTTAATAGTATCAAGGGTTGGTTTGATGGTGAACAGATTATGTTGATGTTGAATTGTGTCTGAACATCTGTTTGGTAAGTCAACAGAGGTTAATAGTATCAAGGGTTGGTTTGATGGTGAACAGATGAGTGCAAAGATAAAACAAATGTTCAGAATTTGATCATTGATAGCAGTTTTTTGAAGAATTTGTGCTCCTGCAAATTACAGAGAGTCAATATTTGGAGTTGTAAAAGGTCTGTTATAGTTAAAGTTTGGTAAAAGAGAACATCTGCTGATGATGAAAGATTGAAGAAGGAAAGGTCTGTATGGGAGACCAGATGTTAAAGAACAACAGATGATATTCAAAATATGTTGAGCCGACAAAAGGTTTTTATAGTAACAGTGGTTAGGTTAATAGCAGATGTTGGGACTTTGTTAGTCCACTAGATTAGAAGTTGTACAGTATGTGAAATTGTAATTGTAGACCTTTGTATAAGCATGCTGCTGTTGTCATATATTCGAACCTTCTTATGAAACAACTGTGTATGCTAACGACTGTTGATTTACCACTGTTGACTAAATGAATAAATTTTAATACTATTAATCTTTGTTGTCGCATCTTCATTTTAATTATTTCAGTCATTCCTAAGTATTATTATATAATTTTGTTTTTCAATAACAGTTTTTGGAAGAATTTACGGTAAGACCTAATTACAAGTAGTCGATATTTGCTGTTGTAAAAGGTGTGTTGTAGCTAAAGTCTGACAAAAGAGAGCATCTACTGATGAATAAATGTCTGAAGATGCAAAGGTCTGTTATGGGTCAATAGATGTTAACGAACAACAGATGATATTCAATCTTAAAATGCTCAACTGAGGTTTTGATACTAACAGTGGTTGGGCTAATAGCAGATGTTAGACTTACGACTGTTGAGTTACACCGATTGAAAACAACTGTTTTTGAAACTTCTGCTTGCCTAAAAATACATCCACTGCTAAAGGGTACCGTCTGTTGTCATAATTTCTGTTTATCCTAATGACTGTTGATTTACTATACTGCTGACTATCATCCATTATGACAACAGAGGTTCTGACGTGAACAGATGTTACCTAAAAATAAAACAACTGCTGAAAGTTATCATCTGTTCTCATAACTTCTGTTTATCTAACGACTGTTTGACTCACACTGTTCCCAACTTCTGTAGTCGACCAACAGAGGTTTCCAAACAATTGTCATCGGTTGTCGCAAGAGAGGTTCTGACGTGGACATATCCTAGCCATCAAATATTTGTAACTACTGCCACGTCAACATTCACTTATTCTCTCTATATAAAAGCTGTTTCATCCCTAAATCGAGGTTCTACCACTGCCGTCTCGAATTCAAAATTCTGAAAAACAGTTTCCAACATATTAAAAACCCTCCAACTTCAACCCTGTTTCATCCCCAAATCACCTTCTTCTCCGATGATGTCTCTGAACATCAAAAACCTTCACAACTACCTCCCTATCTTCGAGAAACCCAGTAAAAACACCAGCTTTCACTCAATAATTGACCTTTTAACGTCATCAAAATACAAATCAATCCTTATTGCTGATGCTCCGGTTCATACAGAAACACTTCGACAATTTTGGTTTAATGTTGAAATAGAGTCTGAAGATAATAATCCAGTTTCCATCACATCTAAGGTCAGAGAAAGTGTGGTACGAATTTCTCCCTTTACAATTTCCACTATATTTGCATTGGACTACTTGGGAGATAAGACCAACTTTGAAAAACCTGAACTTCATACAGAGTTCATTGAAAGATGGTATGATGCACAATTAAAGGAAGTTACTATCTACAAACCAAACTTCCCTCCGCCAATGAAATTTTTGTTTCATACTCTTTTAACTTGTCTCTTAACTAAGACCACCTCATTTAAAGAGATACCTTTGAACGTTCAGTATTTGGGTTATGTTATTTTAACAAAATCTGATTACAATTTATCACAAGCACTATTTTCTGATTTGTTGAAAAATGTGAAAAAATTGAAAAAAGGTGTTCGTAGTAATGCTTTTCTGTTGTATCCAAGACTTCTAAGCTACTACCTACGAAAACAAGTGTCACAAACAAATTTTGAACAATGTGTAGCTTTTCAAATAAATAGTCTTACAAGTAAAACTTTTATTAAACTTATGGATAAAGAGTCAAAAGTTTCAACAACGGAAACAAAAGGGGATGGTCCTGTTTTAGATGTGTCCGCATCAGTTGCTCAAACCTCTGTTGTTGAGCCAACTACTCCTGGTGATCATGACACCACAACCGGTGTTGTGAAACACACACCAGGAAAACGCAAAAAGAAATATGTCACATCCAAAAAGCCCACCAAAAGAAAACAAAATAAAAAGGTTACTCTGGAAGATGAGATCCCAGAGGTTAATGTAGTGACAACACAAATGTCACTTGAAACGACTGCTGCTACTTCCTCACATTTGTTGGAAAGATCTCAACCCATCCAAACTTCTCACGTATCCTCACAAAAGGATCATGTTGTAAGCACAGGGACACCACAACATGAAGTAGACATTTCATATGAAAGTATGTTTAAAAGTCCCTCTCCCAGGGCAATCACGCTTTCTACACCACAACCCTCTTCTCAAGTTCCATCAACAATATTACCTCTGTTTGAAGCAATTGAATTTCAGAAAGAAAACATAACTTCTGATGCACATATTACTGAGAGTAGAGCACAACAAATGACTGTGCCTGAACCAATTCAATCTGCTATCCTACCAACAGTTACGAAACTCTTCGTGGTAGTTCAAGTGGAGCAGCCACTACAACTGTTGAACCCATTGGTGATCAGTTGGACAGTAGTTACATCATTAAAACTCCCTTGAAGGTAACCACTGATGAGGGTACAACTGTAATCTCTGCTTCAGTGGGAAGTCCCTAGAACCAAGAAAAAGGGGCATCTGTTTCTGATGATATGGAGACTTCTCCTATTATCAAAACAAATACAACCACTACAGGTGGGAATTCAGATGATCCTATTAAAGTAGGTGATAAATTAAATTATAAGGATTTGACTATTAGAGTGTCTACCATTGAAACAGATGTTGCTGAAATGAAAGAATTGATTAAGCAGTTGATAGAGCTTTCTAAAAGTCAACCTACCACACAGGAAATTGCCAATGAGCTTTGGAATTCTATGCAACCCATCCTTCAAGCTCAAAGAAATTTGGCTGAAAGTAACCGCAATTTCAGTTTGGAATTTATTAGGAATTTGGTTGATGCCAGGTATAAAGACACACAAGCAGATATTATGAACATTAAGGAACATCTGTTGAAACTTTCTGGCACCACCCCTACATCAATCTTTGAGAAAGATGATGATGATGATGATGATAATGATGCCAAAAAGGGGGAGAAAGATTCACTGAGAAAGTTGCCACCAGATTCAAAAGCTAATCCTACAGAAATTGTATCCCTGCCCAACCTAATTCCAACCCTTCTCCAAAAAAACCACCACAAAAGAAAGAGAAAATAGCTTCAACACCATCATCACCCATTCTGTTAATAGATGCTGATATAACAAAAGTATCAGCAGATGCTTACCAAACAGCTGCTAAGACACCAGTTGTTTTAGCAGGTCTCAGCAGAAGTTTGTCAAACATCTGCCATGATCATTTTCACTACACCAACCACAATCCAACCACCTCCAACGTCACAAAGATCTCCCATACATTCATCTCCACTACCAAAACATTATCCTTCACCATAAATCATCTCCACACGAAAGAGAAAAACTCATATTGTGTTAGAAGATGATGAGGAGATTAAATCAGCAATCCCTGTATCATCTGCCTCCATTCAAAACAGTCCATGCTCGTCATTTCCACCCATATAACCTACTTCATCTCTTACAATTGCTACACTACCATCAGTCATTCCTCTGGAAGCTCAATATCCACTGGAATTAGTCATTGTTAAAGGTGAAATTGAATCATTCTTCACAATAGAGGATCCATCTAAAAGATCCTTCCCATATCTTTATCGCTATAAGAAGCCTCAAAACTTAGATGAGTATCTGAAATTAAAAGTATCACAGGCTAAGGTTATAGTAAGAAAGAAAAGCATAGGGATGGATGACAGGGAATACCAGAGGTTTTTATCATTTCAGCTTAGCAAAGTCATAAAACTTGAAGACTATGCTAGGGACGTGAGTAAATCCATGTCTGAGAGGCCAGTAATTCCTGAACTTCAGATAAAACTGAGGGATGCTTATGTTGCACACATTATGAAGTACAAACCATATAACACAACTGAAGATCAATTTAAAAACTGGTCAGCAGACTCTTAGAGAAGAGATCGATATAATCACAAAAATGCACAATGATCGTCTGGTAAAGCCAACTCCACCTAATTGGAAGAAGGTCAAAACAGTGGAATCAGATGAGGCATTGAAGTTTAAAAGAATGAGAGCAGAGCTTGTGGTTGCTGGTTATGGTCCAGCTAGATCCATTGCCAAATGGTCTAAGCTGAAGATAGTTGAGACCTACAAAAAGCTGGAAGAACTTAGAGCTGAAGATTCAAATGTTCTTCAAAACCCAGTCTATCATACAACTGCTGCTCTGTCTCTAAAAATCGATACTCCGAAAAACCTCCTCTCATCATCTGATTTGTCTGAACAAATTACAAATTTAGTTAGCAGACCACAATCACCAAACTCATCTTCAATAATTCTTTGTCCAAGAAAACCAACTGATCCAAAAATAGTAAAGTGGAAGTCATGCTCAAAAACCCAAGTATTGACTTTGATAAGATCGGATGGTAGTGTTGAAGAGATTAAAATGGATAGTGCATATAATCTGAATGCATACGATCTCCAAGATTTGTTGGACCTTCAACTTGAAAGGGATGATGAAGAAGACATGTTCTCCCTGGACTTTGAACTACAATTCAAAGGACAAATCAGGGAGATGTTGATGAGAAATAAAAATCAGTAATAAAGAAGGCTTTTCGTATCATCTGTTGTATAAGGATATTGTTGGATCAGTAGCTGATACATTGTCTCCAGTAGCATATTTAACCAGATCCCAACATGTAGCGAAGGAGATGTTGCTGCGTAACAAATTCTTGACTGAGGTTTAATGTGTGTTGTTTAGGCAGGTGATTGTATGTTCTTAGTTAATGTTTGTTAAAACTTAAGTTGCATTCGAATTTTATTAAGTTTGTTAGACATCTTTTATATGTACTTATGTTCATTGTCAATGGGTGGATAATCTCTTTTTTGAATAAGAGAATGGAAATAATCATATGCAATTGATGAATTTTATTAAGTTTGTTAGACATCTTTTAGACATCTTTTATTAACTTTGTTAGACATCTTTTATATGTACTTATAGTTGTCTTTTAGCTATAATAGATGACATGTTTTGGTACAATATCTATACATGTATCTATATGTTCTATCAATATGTGTTATGAATGGTTTTATAAGAAACGACCCGTGATTGCACACTAGTCTTACCGCTAGTTACAATAAAAAGATGGAATAGATTTTGCCAAGGTGTGCCAATAGGCACATTGGTGTGCCAATAGGTACACTCTATATAAAGGTCTGACGGGAAAACATATAGTTTTTTCCCATAATAGTGTTGGTGGAAAAACTATTTACCAAAATAGTGTTGTTAGAAAAATATTTACCAAAATAGTGTTTTTGAAGATTTTTTTTTTGTTTCTCACTCCTATTCTAATTGGATAAATCCAATTTATTAAATAACTATTGAGCTAATCATAAAAAACAACTTTTTTTTTTATAAAACCTACTTTGAAACAAAAACATATTTTAAAAAACTGTATTTGATAAAAAAGGGATTTTTAGTCACCTATTCCGTTGATCTTAATTTTTTTTTTTTCAAAAATCAAGTTTTCAAGCTCTGAGTTTGACCATTTTTATTCAATCCATTAACACGAAATACTATTCGAACCTACTATCTCTTTCGTGTGTTCGAACACGAAATACATAATTTCTATGTGGGTTTTTCTTAGAGAATACTTTACTTAAACACAATTTAGACTTTTAAACTTTTATCAGTTGTAATTAAATCTACAAACTTTGTTTTTGTAAAAAAAAAGAAAATAATAAAGAAAAGCTTTTTTTATTTACTGGTTAAACTTAAACACTTTTACAAGTTTATTTAATATATTATGTTTTATTCAATATAACAATATATAAAATAATTCTAAGATCTGTTGAAAATATCTTTAAGTAATGTTATTTAGTTTTAAAAATTATATTGTACTGTTTTGTTTACATAAATAAAATATTAGTCAACGGAAATACATCAATGACAGCATTGAGTGAATTTTCACTCTTTTTTTTGTTGAATAAGTTAATCTTGAATATGAGGGAGGGGGTAACTTTATTGAATAACTTAAACATGAATATGAGGGGTAACTAAAGTTATAAAAATCACAATGGAGATTCTTTTCTATTTTTTTAATCAAATACAGATTTTTCCACCTATAAAATATGTTTTTGTTTCAAAGTAGGTTTAAGAAAAAAAAAGTAATTTTCTTTTTAGGTTAAAAAAAATGATTAGATCAATACTTATTTAATGAATTGGATTTATCCAATTAGAATAGAAGGGAGAAATAAAAAAAATCTTAAAAACACTATTTTGGTAAATACTTTTCTAACAACACCATTTTGGTAAATAGTTTTTCCACCAACACTTTTAGGGAAAAAACTCGAAAACATAATATAAAAGCCGTAGATGGGGATATGTGCCTACTAGATAGATATCCATTTGTTGAAACGCTCGCAAAACCCCGCCCCAATCACATGAGCAGCGGCCCATAAATTATTTGGAAACCGATGACGCATTATACTTAGGTCCATCTATTTGCGAATTTCAAAATGGTAAGTTGCTTTTTGATGGATCTAGGTTTGATCCAATTCGTATGTTCCTACTGTTTCCCCTTGATTCATTACTGTTTTTTCCATGATTTCAGCTTCCGTTATCTCTTCTCAAGACATCTCAAGGGCATCCCATGGTGAGTCTTCCTCATTTATGTTTTGATGATTCAGTTTTTGTTGCGATGTACAGCGGCGGACCCAGGATTTTTTTCCTGGGGGTGCGGAAATTTTTTAAAGATTTTAGACCCTAGCTATATAAAAAATCGGTTCATAGTGGGTCGGATCGGGTCGAGTCATGTAAAACAAGTAAAAACAAACAAACAAAGTTTCATAGCGGGTCGAATCAGATCGGGTCGGGTCCATTTCAATTCTCAAACAATCAAATCCTAATTCCTAACCTCCTATCACATTAACAAACAAAAAAACATCAAAGTTCAAACCATCCCTACTTTTATTTCTCTTAATCATTCAATAAAAGAACAAAAAAACTTATTTATAACATACCTTGGTCTTTAATTAGAATAATCCGGCGAAAAAAAGTGGTTCAACCCCTTTCCTCTTGAGAAATCGCGGCATAACTTCCCTACTCATTGTTCATTCCTAATCCTATCACATACAAAATAAACAAGGATCTTCAAGTGTTCAACCATAGCCCATGTTCCTTAATTTTCAATTTAAAATTTGAATTTCAAGCCCTAGTAATTATTATTTGCCAACCAACAATCATACATGTTTGCCAACCAAAATTTTGAATTTCAAACCCTAGTAAAAAACATGTACCTGTCAGGGGCGATCTGAATTAACCAGTTTGCAGCCGAAATTTTGCATTCGCCGACCGGTATTATGCTGTCGCTGGGCGCTGAAGTGAGGCAGAGGGAGGGCGGGAGTCGCTGGCAAGTGGCAGCGATTTGGGTTTTTTTTTTTTTTTTATTATGTGGACTGGTTTGTTTAACAAAACTAGTAGTTGGGTTGGGCTTGAATGGGTATTAAGTTATTGGGCTTGATGGATTGAATTTAAGTTTTATTAAAGGGGTTAGTAGGCTAAATTGTTTACATAATTTGATCGGGTTTCAATCCGTGTTCACAATTTTTTTTACATAAATTCCTAACATTTTTTTCTAAGGGGTGCGGATGAAAATTTCCAAGGGGTGCGGTCTGGATTTTTGCGAAAAATACCACTAATTTTTTTTTTCAAGGGGTGCGGCCGCCCACCCACCCCATAACTTGGGTCCGCCCCTGGATGTGAAACCCTAATTTTGACTTTCAAATCAAAGAAACAATTTTGTTGATTTGATCACATGACCTATACCACATGGTAGTTTTAGATTTCAAAATTAGTACTTACTTGCATGGTGCCTAATTGATGTGAATTTTAAAGTCTTCATCTTGTAGTAAATGTCATAAGGTTTGTTTAAGATTCTCTTTCGCTTTACCTGTTTGGAGCCTAAAACATGTGGTGAAGTTAGGTCATAGGTCCTAACACGTTGGAGTATGATGACATGTATTTTCTGTATATGACTTCTAAACGGCACAAAATCACACAAATCCAACAAAAATTTGAGAGCTTGAGAGTTGTGATCGAAAGGGAGAGTCGGTTGTGAATCAAATGTAGTCAAACCCTAAAAAAAATTGGGGGCACATAAGATATGGGCCTAAGCTTCAGTTTATTTTTTTGCATAGTCAGCCGCCCATGCTCTTTAGATTAATCATTTTTTTTAGATTAAAGAAGCACTGTTGTTAATAGCAAGCATAGCGCCCGCTATAGGTTTAGTGTGGTGATGCGGCAATAGGTCGCAATCAGATTTTGGTGCCTCCTTCGCGTGAAAATAGTGGGATTATAGGTTTTTCTTTTTCTGGTCTAATATAAACAGCGATAAAATATACCTATTAAATAGCGGGATCTTAGTTTTTATTTTTATAAATATGCGTATAAAAACAACATGTTTTGAAAAAAAAAATATACATATAAAATGTTTCAAAAATTTTCTTCTAGTGTAACACTAAAAATAAAATAGCACCTGGTATTTCATCGCTATCGCTGCGTAGCATACAGGTAGCTTGTCGCTATCGTCCGTTATTCACTATTAACAACTATCTAAAGAAGTAACTTTTGAAGTCCAAAATGCATTTTAGTTTTTTATTTTATTTTATACGTTGAGAGTATTTTCATTGAAATTGGATTAGGATTTAGGTCATTCGATACTAAAACCGGGTATGGTTTGTTTGACGATAAAAAGCAAGATGCAAGTTGCAGGGTTCTTAGAGTTATAATCTTTTTTTATTGAAGATTTCGCATTTTTTGAACTGCTTTTAATTTGTTTTTGATGCAGCTTGTGGAGCTGAAAAATGGTGAGACTTACAATGGGCATTTGGTGAACTGTGACACCTGGATGAATATCCATCTTCGTGAAGTGATTTGTACCTCAAAGGTAATTCCTTTTTATTGTTTAACAACTTTTTTTACCATAGTTATTTTCTTGAAAGTCTTATTAACTTTATGGACATGGAGTAATGAAGTATAAAACCTGTTGACGCTTGACAGGATGGTGATAGGTTCTGGAGGATGCCTGAATGTTACATTCGTGGAAACACTATAAAGTATCTTCGTGTGCCAGATGAGGTATTTTCAACTTTTGTGAATGACTGTCATTATCAACTTATTTACAGGCTCGTTTTAACTCATTTAATATTTAAGAACAGCTATATGATGGATCACTCAGTATTCAGTAGGATATAAGTAAGCTTATAGTCTATAATTGTTGGTAGGCATATCCAAGATTGTTAAGGGCTATACAACTTGTGTAACACTGTAACTTACGATATATAAGTTAGTTTAAAAAGGTGGGTCAAACCGGTATCACAATGGAAACTTCCAATATTATTAAAAAAGATTATTGCTGTAATAGTATAGTTTTTGTTCTCATGTTTGACACACTAGTTATTTGTAGAAGAATTATTAATCACCAGTTTTAACCTATTACTCGTAACTCCTTACTTGTGACCCATTTTAGCACATGTATGGCTGTCTGGGGTAATGCAACTTAGCCAAATCAGACGATGATGTGCTCCATAGGTAGGCTGTTTTAAGTAGCTTGTGCCTTTGTTGAAGCGCATCATCTCTTTGATGATAAAAACAGAGATCGGTTTTTTGCTGACCAGGCTTAAGTCTCAGGCCATTTATTCTTTGTGTCAAACTAGTCTAATCAGCTAAATAGTAAAAAACGGGGGTCAAAAGTCAGCCCTACCTCTCAAATCACTTTATATAAAAATTTATGGAATTTATTGTCATACCATCTTTTTATTTAACACGTTGCTTATTATTATTTAGAAGATGCATTAAAACTGGAGAAAACAGTAATTTGTTAGATTTTTTTAGTTAGTTTACTGTGTGCTTACTGTCTGTTGTCATGTTTCCTTTTCTTATATGGTATCCATTTTTCATGAATCATGATCATTACTGTGTTTACCTAAACCAACTGGGGTAGCCCAGTTGGCCACCGACACCCACCTCTTCCCAAAGGTCCCGGGTTCGAGTCTTGGGAGTGGCATATGTCGCCCAGGGTAAGAACTCGGTAAGGGGAATTCACCGCGGAGCCCCCCCCCCCCCCCCCCCCCCCCCCACACACACACACACACACCACTGTGTTTACCTATATCGTAACACCACTGTGTTTACCTATATCGTAACACCACTTTTTACGTGCTTAATCAAACAACTTTAGTTTATTAGTTTTTGCCTAAAAATAGCATTATGTTGGTAGTTTTAGGAGGTTATAATGTAATTTCAATATATTGGTAGTTTTTTGCACATGCTCTTTCCATATATGCAAGAGTTGAACTGTTTTTCATGTGGTCTTGGTTTTTCCTTCTGGCAGGTGATTGACAAGGTTCAGGAAGATACCAAGAACCGCATGGGTATGATCTTCCATTCAAACTCTTCTTTGTTTTATTATTTTTAGTTTGGAAGCATTTTTTTATTATTCTCTTTCGCTTTACCTGTTTGGAGCCTAAAACATGTGGTGAAGTTAGGTCCTAACACGTTGGAGTATGATGACATGTATTTTCTGTATATGACTTCTAAACGGCACAAAATCCAACAAAAATTTTAGAGCTTGAGAGTTGTGATCGAAAGGGAGAGTCGGTTGTGAATCAAATGTAGTCAAACCCTAAAAAAATTGGGGGTACATAAGATATGGGCCTAAGCTTCAGTTTATTTTTTTGCATAGTCAGCCGCCCATGCTCTTTAGATTAATCATTTTTTTTAGATTAAAGAAGCACTGTTGTTAATAGCAAGCATAGTGCCCGCTATAGGTTTAGCGTGGTGATGCGGCAATAGGTCGCAATCAGATTTTGGTGCCTCCTTCGCGTGAAAATAGTGGGATTATAGGTTTTTCTTTTTCTGGTCTAATATAAACAGCGATAAAATATACCTATTAAATAGCGGGATCTTAGTTTTTATTTTTATAAATATGCGTATAAAAACAACATGTTTTGAAAAAAAAAATATACATATAAAATGTTTCAAAAATTTTCTTCTAGTGTAACACTAAAAATAAAATAGCACCTGGTATTTCATCGCTATCGCTGCGTAGCATATAGGTAGCTTGTCGCTATCGTCCGTTATTCACTATTAACAACTATCTAAAGAAGTAACTTTTGAAGTCTAAAAATGCATTTTAGTTTTTTATTTTATTTTATACGTTGAGAGTATTTTCATTGAAATTGGATTAGGATTTAGGTCATTCGATACTAAAACCGGGTATGGTTTGTTTGACGATAAAAAGCAAGATGCAAGTTGCAGGGTTCTTAGAGTTATAATCTTTTTTTATTGAAGATTTCGCATTTTTTGAACTGCTTTTAATTTGTTTTTGATGCAGCTTGTGGAGCTGAAAAATGGTGAGACTTACAATGGGCATTTGGTGAACTGTGACACCTGGATGAATATCCATCTTCGTGAAGTGATTTGTACCTCAAAGGTAATTCCTTTTTATTGTTTAACAACTTTTTTTACCATAGTTATTTTCTTGAAAGTCTTATTAACTTTATGGACATGGAGTAATGAAGTATAAAACCTGTTGACGCTTGACAGGATGGTGATAGGTTCTGGAGGATGCCTGAATGTTACATTCGTGGAAACACTATAAAGTATCTTCGTGTGCCAGATGAGGTATTTTCAACTTTTGTGAATGACTGTCATTATCAACTTATTTACAGGCTCGTTTTAACTCATTTAATATTTAAGAACAGCTATATGATGGATCACTCAGTATTCAGTAGGAAATAAGTAAGCTTATAGTCTATAATTGTTGGTAGGCATATCCAAGATTGTTAAGGGCTATACAACTTGTGTAACACTGTAACTTACGATATATAAGTTAGTTTAAAAAGGTGGGTCAAACCGGTATCACAATGGAAACTTCCAATATTATTAAAAAAGATTATTGCTGTAATAGTATAGTTTTTGTTCTCATGTTTGACACACTAGTTATTTGTAGAAGAATTATTAATCACCAGTTTTAACCTATTACTCGTAACTCCTTACTTGTGACCCATTTTAGCACATGTATGGCTGTCTGGGGTAGCAACTTAGCCAAATCAGACGATGATGTGCTCCATAGGTAGGCTGTTTTAAGTAGCTTGTGTCTTTGTTGAAGCGCATCATCTCTTTGATGATAAAACAGAGATCGGTTTTTTGCTGACCAGGCTTAAGTCTCAGGCCATTTATTCTTTGTGTCAAACTAGTCTAATCAGCTAAATAGTAAAAAACGGGGGTCAAAAGTCAGCCCTACCTCTCAAATCACTTTATATAAAAATTTATGGAATTTATTGTCATACCATCTTTTTATTTAACACGTTGCCTATTATTATTTAGAAGATGCATTAAAAATGGAGAAAATAGTAATTTGTTAGATTTTTCTAGTTAGTTTACTGTGTGCTTACTGTCTGTTGTCAATTTGTCATGTTTCCTTTTCTTATATGGTATCCATTTTTCATGAATCATGATCATTACTGTGTTTACCTAAACCAACTGGGGTAGCCCAGTTGGCCACCGACACCCACCTCTTCCCAGAGGTCCCGGGTTCGAGTCTTGGGAGTGGCATATGTCGCCCAGGGTAAGAACTCGGTAAGGGGAATTCACCGCGGACCCCCCCCCCCCCCCCCCCCCCTACTGTGTTTACCTATATCGTACCACCACTTTTTACGTGCTTAATCAAACAACTTTAGTTTATTAGTTTTTGCCTAAAAATAGCATTATGTTGGTAGTTTTAGGAGGTTATAATGTAATTTCAATATATTGGTAGTTTTTTGCACATGCTCTTTCCATATATGCAAGAGTTGAACTGTTTTTCATGTGGTCTTGGTTTTTCCTTCTGGCAGGTGATTGACAAGGTTCAGGAAGATACCAAGAACCGCATGGGTATGATCTTCCATTCAAACTCTTCTTTGTTTTATTATTTTTAGTTTGGAAGCATTTTTTTATTATTCTCTTTCGCTTTACCTGTTTGGAGCCTAAAACATGTGGTGAAGTTAGGTCCTAACACGTTGGAGTATGATGACATGTATTTTCTGTATATGACTTCTAAACGGCACAAAATCCAACAAAAATTTTAGAGCTTGAGAGTTGTGATCGAAAGGGAGAGTCGGTTGTGAATCAAATGTAGTCAAACCCTAAAAAAATTGGGGGTACATAAGATATGGGCCTAAGCTTCAGTTTATTTTTTTGCATAGTCAGCCGCCCATGCTCTTTAGATTAATCATTTTTTTTAGATTAAAGAAGCACTGTTGTTAATAGCAAGCATAGTGCCCGCTATAGGTTTAGCGTGGTGATGCGGCAATAGGTCGCAATCAGATTTTGGTGCCTCCTTCGCGTGAAAATAGTGGGATTATAGGTTTTTCTTTTTCTGGTCTAATATAAACAGCGATAAAATATACCTATTAAATAGCGGGATCTTAGTTTTTATTTTTATAAATATGCGTATAAAAACAACATGTTTTGAAAAAAAAAATATACATATAAAATGTTTCAAAAATTTTCTTCTAGTGTAACACTAAAAATAAAATAGCACCTGGTATTTCATCGCTATCGCTGCGTAGCATATAGGTAGCTTGTCGCTATCGTCCGTTATTCACTATTAACAACTATCTAAAGAAGTAACTTTTGAAGTCTAAAAATGCATTTTAGTTTTTTATTTTATTTTATACGTTGAGAGTATTTTCATTGAAATTGGATTAGGATTTAGGTCATTCGATACTAAAACCGGGTATGGTTTGTTTGACGATAAAAAGCAAGATGCAAGTTGCAGGGTTCTTAGAGTTATAATCTTTTTTTATTGAAGATTTCGCATTTTTTGAACTGCTTTTAATTTGTTTTTGATGCAGCTTGTGGAGCTGAAAAATGGTGAGACTTACAATGGGCATTTGGTGAACTGTGACACCTGGATGAATATCCATCTTCGTGAAGTGATTTGTACCTCAAAGGTAATTCCTTTTTATTGTTTAACAACTTTTTTTACCATAGTTATTTTCTTGAAAGTCTTATTAACTTTATGGACATGGAGTAATGAAGTATAAAACCTGTTGACGCTTGACAGGATGGTGATAGGTTCTGGAGGATGCCTGAATGTTACATTCGTGGAAACACTATAAAGTATCTTCGTGTGCCAGATGAGGTATTTTCAACTTTTGTGAATGACTGTCATTATCAACTTATTTACAGGCTCGTTTTAACTCATTTAATATTTAAGAACAGCTATATGATGGATCACTCAGTATTCAGTAGGAAATAAGTAAGCTTATAGTCTATAATTGTTGGTAGGCATATCCAAGATTGTTAAGGGCTATACAACTTGTGTAACACTGTAACTTACGATATATAAGTTAGTTTAAAAAGGTGGGTCAAACCGGTATCACAATGGAAACTTCCAATATTATTAAAAAAGATTATTGCTGTAATAGTATAGTTTTTGTTCTCATGTTTGACACACTAGTTATTTGTAGAAGAATTATTAATCACCAGTTTTAACCTATTACTCGTAACTCCTTACTTGTGACCCATTTTAGCACATGTATGGCTGTCTGGGGTAGCAACTTAGCCAAATCAGACGATGATGTGCTCCATAGGTAGGCTGTTTTAAGTAGCTTGTGTCTTTGTTGAAGCGCATCATCTCTTTGATGATAAAACAGAGATCGGTTTTTTGCTGACCAGGCTTAAGTCTCAGGCCATTTATTCTTTGTGTCAAACTAGTCTAATCAGCTAAATAGTAAAAAACGGGGGTCAAAAGTCAGCCCTACCTCTCAAATCACTTTATATAAAAATTTATGGAATTTATTGTCATACCATCTTTTTATTTAACACGTTGCCTATTATTATTTAGAAGATGCATTAAAAATGGAGAAAATAGTAATTTGTTAGATTTTTCTAGTTAGTTTACTGTGTGCTTACTGTCTGTTGTCAATTTGTCATGTTTCCTTTTCTTATATGGTATCCATTTTTCATGAATCATGATCATTACTGTGTTTACCTAAACCAACTGGGGTAGCCCAGTTGGCCACCGACACCCACCTCTTCCCAGAGGTCCCGGGTTCGAGTCTTGGGAGTGGCATATGTCGCCCAGGGTAAGAACTCGGTAAGGGGAATTCACCGCGGACCCCCCTCCCCCCCCCCCCCCCCTACTGTGTTTACCTATATCGTACCACCACTTTTTACGTGCTTAATCAAACAACTTTAGTTTATTAGTTTTTGCCTAAAAATAGCATTATGTTGGTAGTTTTAGGAGGTTATAATGTAATTTCAATATATTGGTAGTTTTTTGCACATGCTCTTTCCATATATGCAAGAGTTGAACTGTTTTTCATGTGGTCTTGGTTTTTCCTTCTGGCAGGTGATTGACAAGGTTCAGGAAGATACCAAGAACCGCATGGGTATGATCTTCCATTCAAACTCTTCTTTGTTTTATTATTTTTAGTTTGGAAGCATTTTTTTAGTAAGAGTAGTGAAAACAATAACGGTAAGCTCTGTACAGAAATTACTCGATTATAACTTAACACAGTGTTTTTGCAGCCTGCATGCTTTTTTATACTCGGGATTGCTATAGGTGGTAGTTTGACCCATTTACTTATGAATTGCTAGATTTGGGACTTTGGATGATGTTTTTTTTCTTTTAAAGAGTCAGTAAGTAAAATCAAACAAATATAATAAGGAATTCTTGAAGTGTACTTTTGATGCATACATTTCCGTATGTCACTTTGCTCAGAAAATTAGATTAATATTATGATAGTATGATTAAATATTATCATATGCCAAAAAAAAAATGGAAATGTATGTCTCATGTTAAACGAACTTGACCTGTTTTGATTTTTTTTTAATTTGTTACCTCTAGAGACTATTTTGGTAATTGGTTGATTGTTTATTATTATTTATTCTTTTTACCCGCCAACAGATAGAAAGCCACCTGGGGTAGGACGTGGAAGGGGAAGAGGTGGGCGGGATGATGGTGGTGGTGGTGGTGGTGGTAGGAGGCAAGCAAAGGGTGGTGGCATGGGAGGTCGTGGCGGCATGGATGAAGGAGGTGGTAGAGGCAGGAGCCAAGGCGGAGGCTATCCCGCTGGCAACAGAGGTGGATATTAAATCAAATTATCAATCGCAATCATTCATGTTATATGATCTTTGAATTATATTAAACCAACGAAAAAAATAATTGACTCGTTTTTGGATTCAGGTGGAGGCCGAGGTGGTCGTGGATGATGACAACATAATGAAAGTGTGTCGTGAAGTTTCGTTTTATTTTGGTATGTTGTAAATTTGAGTTTTTATTTAGGAAGAATTTTATGGATTAGTCGAGTAAAATACTATATCATTTGAAAATCTACATCGCGAAGGGTGCTTTACATGCATTTGGTTAAGGTTTTTGTACAACCGGAGAAATATGAGATATGATCAATGGATATGGAATCCCAACGTTGATCATATCAATGAATTGTTCGGATTCGGATCCCATAAGGAATTATTATGGATATAGTTCATGACTTCATGTAATATTTGATGAAGCTAGACCAAAAGGGTGGCATAGAAATTACATATTGGTGAGAAAACATGAACTAAAGAACTTCATGCTTATGACCTTAAAAAATGGAGTTGAAAACACTAGTCATCACAAAGAAGATGCTAGAAAATGTGCCCATGTTGACATGTTATGTTATGGGTACGTTTTCCCCACCCTAACGGATTGTGGTCTTTAAACACGAATTTAATTCGCACCTCAAATGTGCGACTTTCTTGAAGCAAACTACAATAACGTCATGAACATACTCTCAAGTATCTTACGAATGATTGATAAGAGTATACAAATCAAACGAACAATTGATCAAAATAAAAATGGGAGAAAGAAATGTAATTAAAAAGGTACTTGATTTTTGAACATTTAAATTTGAGAAAAATGCCAGGACAAGGCCTGTGATTTGTCTATTTTTCATTTTTAGTCTCTAACTTTTTAAAATTACAGTTATAGTCCTCAACTTTTGCAATTTCGTTTCAGGATAGTCCTTGACGCGGATGGGGGTTAGTTTTTTGTGTTAAGTGGGTGTGAAATGACCAAAATACCCTTAATATTAAATTACTATATAGCGCTATGAAACAACCTTGAAGAGTTTCCGCTCCCCATGAAAATATTTACTGGGTCCGCCACTGCTATAAAATATATTAATAATTTATCTCATTTAAAGATATATCTTCTTATCGATACTATATGATAAAAGAAAGTAATGGGAGGACACATATCATTCATTGAAGCTGTCACATCCCAACCGATGGCGGAATCATCAGGGCGCGGCACTAGGCGGATCAGATTGCTCAGGAGAATCCATAACAACTATTAGCGACAATATTTAATGCGTTCATTATCCCATACTAATAAACAATTACCGTCACATAAGTTATCACAGATTTTGTGTTCTCTCGAACAATACAAATCCGACAACCTAGATTTTTGTTAAGTTTCTAGACTTCCTAGCTTGATTTGATGTAGTCTGCGTCTAAACCTGCAACATACGTTAAAATAAAGTCAATACAAAAGTATTGGCGCGTATACATGTTTGATATGTAATAGCATAATAGATTTAAAAGTGCTGCGAATCTCCTACATACATAAACGAGATACACGACATACATACTCACAAAACCGATACTACCAGCTAAGTCCTCGATGCTCGAATACGCGATGGCAAACTAGACCCCGTCGGGCGCAATAGTACTATACTAGTCATGGTGGGACGTCGCGAGTATAAGTCCTAGCACATATGTAACTAGCATCACGTATAACTATGCACGTAAGTTATTCGCAAGTGATAAGTAGTTTAAGCATTTGATATAATTCGATTTGATAGCAATGTATGTTACACCCAAAAGTGCAAAAGCAAAAAGGGTTCAAGTATACTCACAGTGCTTTTTCAGCAAGTAAACACAACTTGATTGGATTGATTGAGAGCGCGTCTGAGTTGTCTGATCATGGAATGGTAGCGTAAGCGATGCGCGGTGCGTTAAATGGTGAAAAGTTGAATTATAGTTCTTAGTGGTAATCCGGTTGGATGGCATGCTGTCTGGTCGGATGGTATGTTAATTGACTAGTGCCTATCCGGTCGGATGGCAATCCGGTCGGATGGTCACTTGTTTGGAGGATGTTTGTTTAGTGACTATCCGATCGGATGGCAATCCGGTCGAATGGTCACTCGTTTGAGATGATGAGTTGAAAGCTCCAAGTGCACCCCGATCGGACGGAAATCCGGTCGGACGGCAATCCGTTCCAACGTCCTGATCGTCATGAACTTGATGGTTTTGAAAAAGAATAATGGTGATTTGACCGAGGTGGTGTGATATCGTACTAAACAACTGTAATTTCCCTCAAGTCCGACCCGTTCTAACGGCCGGGAACCACCCCGTTCCATTAGAGTTGGCCGTTCTTGACGGTTTCCCATGTTTAACCCGAAATCACATAACCCTTTGATTAGATAACATAGATTTGGACGAGATTTGTGTAAAACATGTGGAAATCACTCAGATCTGAGTTGTTCACGATGAAAATGAGGTCACACTTTGAAGTTCATATGAACTCTTGATGACATCATTCTAGAACACCTCAAATCAGCAGATTTCACGGTTAAAATTGAATTTTTAAAAGATAGAAAGGTGTAGAATTGAGTGTAGATCATAGAAGTACAAGATTTAGGTCGGAAACTTACAAGAATCGCCTGAAATCGAGAGAAAAGGGTCCAAGAGCGTGCTGGTCGAGTGAGAGCTGTCACATCACTGTTCAAGTGATGTGACACGGGCTATTTATAGGCAAAGGAGGAGGAAGGAGGTGATGTGGTCCGACCGGATGGCTGTTCGACCGGATGGTCATCCGACCGGATGGCTATCCGACCGGATGGCTGTCCGACCGAAGTGTCATTCGGTCAAACACCTCCAACGAGCTGAGTTTTGGCATACCGTTTCGATCGTTAAGCGTTGCGATAGTTTGGTTACACATTTTCATACCCATACATATATGTATATTTATTATAATTTAATCACAAAAAGGTCGTATATACGTATCCTTATTTCGAATCCTGTGATAATCGAGTTGCGCGTGATTGCGGGTGCGCTTTCGAGTTTGTGATGCGTAGTGCCACAATGACTGACGGGGTACTACTCGCTCGTATTGTCATCGTCGTCACGACGACTGGAGCTATAGTACTCACTCGAGAGTCTTTGTTAGCGTTAATTGTTTGCGTTGCGACACATCACGCCCATCGAGGAGGGTAGAATAGGTCCTCACTCAAAGTCATCATGAGTGTTAGTATTTGCGATGCGATGTAGCGTTAAAATATGTGAATATATGCGATTATACTGCGAAATAGCGACGTATGTGATATAGTTACATTATGATCCGAATATCTGGTGCTAGGCGTAACGAGTGTAGCGAGTGGTAACCATGCACGAAAGTGCGGGTTGTTACAGTCTCCCCTACTTTTGGAAATTTCGTCTCGAAATTAATCCAACAGGTAGACTTTTGAGAGTTGATCCCGTATAAGTAGCGATACAGCGAGTTAATTGACCGAGAGTTGACAAGCGAGAGCATTTCGAGTAAGAGAGAGATCGATTGCGATTGCGATAGCGAGACGGCGACGCAATGGCAAAAGTAGCATCCCACGAGTTGGCGTTTCAAAAGTACCTCGAGTCTCGAAGAATTTGCAAGTTCGACGCGATAGAAAATTTTTAAAGAAGAACTAGAAAGGTTTCTCATAACGTAGGGTTAACTGTGTTGATGTTAACCAATGTTGCAAGAAACGTCCGTTTTTAGATATTTAACAGTAGTTTGGAAGGAAAACTTGAAATTTTTTTTCTTATAACGTAGGGTCAACTGAGTCGATGTTAACCAACGTTGTAAGAAAGTTTAGGTTTTAAACATTTTAAGGAATTCGAAAATGAAAACTGGGGTTACGGAAACTCTCCTATGACATGGGTTCAAGCTGAACTCGATGTCGAACCAACGTCTTAAGAAGGGTTTCGTTTTGTTGTTGCAAAAGTTTCTTTAAAGAAAGCTGGACTTATGAGACTTCCCTCGGGTATGGAGTTAAGCTGATTCGATGTTACCTCCACATTGTGAGGAAATTTCACTTGTCCCATGGTTTTAAATATTTTTTTTTATAAAAATCAGTTTTTAACAGTTTGAAAAGTTAATTAACATCGAGCCCCACTTGGCACTTTCTCACGAAAGTTTGTTAATATGGTTAAAACACTTATATATAGGAAGTACCAGCGGCGTATCCACCATGTTTCTCCCATATTACTTCCGTTTCGTGAGGCGGTGTCATGTGTGGCGATATGACACAGATAGAATTGTGCTACCTCGGTCCAATCGATAGGAAGTCGGACCGAGTTGAAGATAGAATCGAATAGGTTAAACAAGCGAGTTGAATTACGAGCGTAGCTATAACAGCGTGCGCGAGTAGCCTGGTGACATGAAAGATTGATGTGTCGTGTCTGGATAGGCGTCGAGCGATAAGCGAATAGCGCGATTTCGATTAGATTCCACATTAAACCCACATGGCACGTTTCCACGAGAGTTTGCTAACATGACGAAACACCACGTTCGACCAGGTTAGTTTTGTCCCGTGAAGCGATGTCATGCATACTAATACCACACAGACTGCGATGAATACCAAGCGATGAGCGGTACGCGATAAGCGAATAAGCGATAGACGATACACGATAAGCGATACGCGATAAGCGAGTAATGCGATTCTATTTAGTCTTTAAGCCCCATATGGCATCTGCCCACAAAAGTTTGCTCGTATGGCTGAATCACCTATACATATAGGAAGTACCAGCGATGTATTTACCCTGTTCCAACCATACTAGATCTGTTTCGTGAATCGATGTCAGGTGTGCTCACGTAACACGGTAGTGATAAGCGATAAGCGAATAGGCGATTAAGCGAATAACACAAACACAACACAAGCGATGACGGCGGCGATAAATGAATTGCGATAAGCGGTGCGCGATAACGACAACTGACGAGCGATAAGCGACGGTTGTTGCGTTGCAAGCGATAGGGATATGCGCGATTTATGCGATTCGATTCAATTGATTAACACCACAGAGTTTAACTAACATTAGACCCCACATGGCATTTTTCCACAAAAGCCTGCTGATATGACTAAAACACCTTGCTTTAACCATATGAGCTTCATCTCGTGAAGCGAGGTCATGTGTGCTAACATAACACAAATATCACAGATAACGGTAGGCGATAGCGATGGTGATAGCGATAGAGTGACATACAGCAAGCGGTATAGCGATACACACAATAAGCGATAGAGATTCACATGATAAGCGATAGAGATTGCGAGATACACATAATAACCAATAGCGATTGCGAGATAGCGATAATGCGATAGATTCCAACAAAACTGCGATTGAGTTGCGATGTGGACTTACGTCCAGTCTTGCGTCGCTGCAATTGCCCTGCGGGGTAGACCCACCAAGGTCTATCGATGAGGCGATTGCATTGCGTTCGCAGACTTACGAAAAGTCTCGCAGTGATGCGATTCAAGTGTTACGCCTTGCGATTGAGTGTAGGGTGCCGAAAATAATCGTAATAGTATAATAGGTCAAATAGCGTTCAACTCCATGTGGCACTTTCTTCACGAGACTTCGGTAGTATGATAAAGCACACCTTGCTTGACCCCTACTACTTACATCCCGTGATTTGGTGTCACACGTTGTCGAGACGCTTATGGCACCTTAGAATTTACTACGATCTCCGTGCACTGACCCAAATAATCCCGTGTGCACCCGTGATTAGTCATTCCTTGCACGTTTATCGTACCTTATTCTAAGAGTGTAGTGAGGTTAAAACACGTTATATCGTGATATAGTATATAGTTCGTGTGTGTGAAGCTAGTCTAAGTACGATGACTAGAGAGTGAAAGCGAGAGTTAACGTTAAACATAGTGGCAACATCGAGTAATAGAGTAGGTTCAATACTTAGAAATTAACGTTGAAAATCGTATCATTATAACATTATCCTATGCTCGCTAGATGCTTGGTGTTGAAGACTTTTGCTGGAGCTGTTGTTGTTGTACTCAAGTTCACGGTTCGGTGCGGCAATTGCGGGTGAAGTGACCGTAACGGTTGAAGTTTTTGCAATAGCGACAGTCAGTTCCGACCTGGTGATGGTAGGTGCATGAGTAACATGGGGGATGAGCTCTAGTGTAAGCTCGCTTTGGAAACACCGGTATTGCTTGAAGAGGCTTCGGTTGCAGCAGTTCGGTTGTTGATGAGTTCGGGCTTGAAATCTTTCATTTGCGGCTGGGTTTGTCGGTGTCTTGCGATGAGGTGTCGTTGTTGGATGATTCGTCTGAGGACTCACTTTCAGAATCTTCGGCCGAGTCGTCGGAAGAACCATCCGCAGCTTCGTCAGAAGAATCGTCGGCAGATTCGTCAGAAGAATCATCGACGGGATCGTCTGAAGAATTAATGACGATTGCTTGATAAGTTTGCTTGACAGGATTCTTGGAGAAAAACCCTTCCACGAGTCGTTTGTTGTTGATTTATGCGTCTAAGCGGTAGGCTTCTTCGATGGTAGTAGGTCTTGCAGCGTCGACAAAATCACCCACACATTTAGGCAAGCCACGAATGTACTTCGCGATGGCTTTTTCTGGAGTGTTGACTTGACTTGGGTAGATTATGCTAAGTTGTTTGAACCTTGCGGTGTAGCCAGCATTGTCACCCTTGACTTGCTTGATTTCCCAAAATTCGCTTTCCAACTTCTGGACTTCGTGGGGAGGGCAGTACTCTTCCTTCATGAGCTCTTTCAACTCATTCCAGGAGAGAGCATAGGCTGCATGAATCCCACGTTTGTTGCGTTTGGCGGTCCACCAGTCGAGTGCTCGCGATTGAAATACTCCAGTTGCGCAAGTGGTTTGGAAATGCTCGGGGCACCCACTCTGACGAAGGGTCACCTCAACAGAATCGAACCACTGGAGTAGCTGAGAGACACCTCCTTCACCTGTGAAGGCCATTGGATCACAGGCTTTGAAGTGTTTGTAGAGAAAAGTAGATTGCGGCGCTTCCGTCTTGGAGTCTTCCGAGGCTCGAGAGTTGCTGAGAGAGTGCACTTGAGCGGCAATTTGAGGAATGAGCTTGACCACTTCCTTGGTTACAAGTGAGGCAATCCTCTTATCGGCGCTTCGTTTGGCTCTTCTCCTAGCTGTTCGTCTCGAGGTAGAGTCGTTGGAAGGCATCTAGACAGAGAGTGATTTGGAATGAGATTCGATCATAATGATTTTTGAGTTCGCGATGCGATTGAGCGCGATCAAAACTTGTATCGTGCAATATAAATAGATTTCACATAGGAGCCACATAGGAGACACGACATTCCTAGGTTCTCACACAATGATTTGTTTGTATTTAGATATAGATAGTTGTAGTTTACACTTATACACATACATGTAGAATACGCGAGGACGCGATGAAAGGTAGTGAACGAGAGCGTAAGCGAGAAATTTGGCATTAGTTTTGTTTAGTAACATTCGGTCTTCGTTTTAGATTGCGATGGTTGTGCGAGTTGTGCGTTTTGTAAAACAGGGAGTGGAAATTGATAGATTGTAAAATAAAGCGTAACCAAGTTTATTGTACGTAAAACCGGCGAGTCATAGTCTTAGTAAAATAATTGGTGTGCCTCGGGTGTTTAGGCATTGACTACCAAAGGTAACTCAACTATATCCAACAAGTTCGTGCACGCGCGTTGACCTAGAAGACTTCATGCTTCCACTGGGATGCAGCTCACGGCATTTGTCTTCCTAGTCACCGCGTGGCTTGAGTCATTGTCATGATCGAGTCCTTGGTGAGAGCTTTTTGAAAACCACTTTAAAGAGTGGAACGGTTCATTAAGGTACGAGTTTCACTCCTGACTTAACGACTTCGTTCCTAATTGTGGTTATGCTCTTCGAATAAATTCATGAGTTCCACTAGAGTTCGAAATGGAGACTTTCGTCGAGATGTGGATGTCACTCCTAACTCGATGAAAGGTTCTCGTGCTAGAAAATGTGCTGAGTGAGCAATCCTAGCGAGAGTTTTTGGCTGTCACACCTGGTCTCGACTGGATTACTCGGTTGTGATATGCGAGTATTTTCGAAAACATGTGCATTGTGTCCGCCTTAGGAAAGGCTAAGTAGTATTTCAGCCTTAGGAAAGGCGTCTTCGTGTGAAGCTGTAATATGCGGTGTTCACACAAAGTTGTAGTTTTTAGCAATTTCGATCGAGAGTATCAAGTAGGCCCAATACAAACCCTACTGGGATTGTATGAGTCGGCCTGTTGGTACTTAGACTATAGACTAGGTCAATTTCTAAGACGTCGACCCGGACTAGGTCGAGTCTTGCCTAATTCCCTATAGTTATGGCTCTGATACCAATCTGTCACACCCCAACCGATGGCGGAATCATCGGGGCGCGGCACTAGGCGGATCAGATTGCTCAGGAGAATCCATAACAACTATTAGCGACAATATTTAATGCGTTCATTATCCCATACTAATAAACAATTACAGTCACATAAGTTTTCACAGATTTTGTGTTCTCTCGAACAATACAAATCCGACAACCTAGATTTTTGTTAAGTTTCTAGACTTCCTAGCTTGATTTGATGTAGTCTGCGTCTAAACCTGCAACATACGTTAAAATAAAGTCAATACAAAAGTATTGGCGAGTATACAGGTTTGATATGTAATAGCATAATAGATTTAAAAGTGCTGCAAATCTCCTACATACATAAACGAGATACACGACATACATACTCACAAAACCGATATTACCAGCTAAGTCCTCGATGCTCGAATACGCGATGGCAAACTAGACCCCGTTGGGCGCAATAGTACTATACTAGTCATGGTGGGACGTCGCGAGTATAAGTCCTAGCACATATGTAACTAGCATCACGTATAACTATGCACGTAAGTCATTCGCAAGTGATAAGTAGTTTAAGCATTTGATATAATTCGATTTGATAGCAACGTATGTTACACCCAAAAGTGCAAAAGCAAAAAGGGTTCAAGTATACTCACAGTGCGTTTTCAGCAAGTAAACACAACTTGATTGGATTGATTGAGAGCGCGTCTGAGTTGTCTGATCATGGAATGGTAGCGTAAGCGATGCGCAATGCGTTAAATGGTGAAAAGTTGAATTATAGTTCTTAGTGGTAATCCGGTCGGATGGCATGCTGTCCAGTCGGATGGTATGTTAATTGACTTGTTCCTATCCGGTCGGATGGCAATCCGGTCGGATGGTCACTTGTTTGGAGGATGTTTGTTTAGTGACTATCCGATCGGATGGCAATCCGGTCGGATGGTCACTCGTTTGGGATGATGAGTTGAAAGCTCCAAGTGCACCCCGATCGGACGGAAATCCGGTCGGACGGCAATCCGTTCCGACTTCCTGATCGTCATGAACTTGATGGTTTTGAAAAAAGAATAATGGTGATTTGACCGAGGTGGTGTGATATCGTACTAAACAACTGTAATTTCCCTCAAGTCCGACCCGTTCTAATGGCCGAGAACCACCCCGTTCCATCAGATTTGGCCGTTCTTGACGGTTTCCCATGTTTAACCCGAAATCAGATAACCCTTTGATTAGATAACATAGATTTGGATGAGATTTGTGTAAAACATGTAGAAATCACTCAGATTTGAGCTGTTCACGATGAAAATGAGGTCACATTTTGAAGTTCATATGAACTCTTGATGACATCATCCTAGAACACCTCAAATCAGCAGATTTCACGGTTAAAATTGGATTTTTAAAAGATAGAAAGGTGTAGAATTGAGTGTAGATCATAGAAGTACAAGATTTAGGTCGGAAACTTACAAGAATCGCGTGAAATCGAGAGAAAAAGGGTCCAAGAGCGTGCTGGTCGAGTGAGAGCTGTCACATCACTGTTCAAGTGATGTGACACGGGCTATTTATAGGCAAAGGAGGAGGAAGGAGGTGATGTGGTCCGACCGGATGGCTGTTCGACCGGATGGTCATCCGACCGGATGGCTATCCGACCGGATGGCTGTTCGACCGAAGTGTCATTCGGTCAAACACCTCCAACGAGCTGAGTTTTGGCATACCGTTTCGATCGTTAAGTGTTGCGATAGTTTGGTTACACATTTTCATACCCATACATATATGTATATTTATTATAATTTAATCAAAAAAGGTCGTATATACGTATCCTTATTTCGAATCCTGCGATAATCGAGTTGCGCGTGATTGCGGGTGCGCTTTCGAGTTTGTGATGCGTTGTGCCACAACAACTGACGGGGTACTACTCGCTCGTATTGTCATCGTCGTCACGACGACTGGAGCTATAGTACTCACTCGAGAGTCTTTGTTAGTGTTAATTGTTTGCGTTGCGACACATCACGGCCATCGAGGAGGGTAGAATAGGTCCTCACTCAAAGTCATCGTGAGTGTCAGTATTTGCGATGCGATGTAGCGTTAAAATATGCGAATATATGCGATTATACTGCGAAATCGCGACGTATGCGATATAGTTACATTATGATCCGAATCTCTGGTGCTAGGCGTAACGAGTGTAGCGAGTGGTAACCATGCAAGAAAGTGCGGGTTGTTACAGAAGCCATCTGTTTTTTATAGATAATTAATTTATATCAATTAAAAGATAATTATAAATTAAATTTAATATAAATTTAAATAATTCGTATAGGAGATAATCTAATATTTTAAAATATTTATCAGATTTCAAAATTCTTTAACCTGAAATTAACAAAAGATGTACGCTAAATATTGTGACACCCTATGAAAAACCAGGAAACCACGCAACCTAACTAGCTTCCTCAGTAACTAGGTGCTAAATTTCAGGACGAAATTTCTTTCAAGTTGGGGATGATGTGACAACCCGAGTTTTCAAGGTCTTTCCTCAACACGTTATTTGTTTCACAATTGTGTTTGCATAACTTGTTTGCCTTGTAATTGTGCACGTTTGTTATCTGTTTAAGATATTGTGTTATTATTTAGTATATGATTAATATGTTTAAGGTGTTTGGTTTTATAAACTTTTGAGCTGTTTAAAAGTTAAAAACTTGAGGAAACAATAGTGTTTCGCCACTAGCAAGCTCGACGAAACTTAGGGAGTTTCGCCATTCCCTCTACTCGACAAAACTTAGGGAGTTTCGTCGCCCCCTTTGAGGTTTCGTAGAAATGGGCTTTCGGCCCAGGTGAGGCCCATATTAGAATCAGTTATATATTTCTTATACGCACAACTTCACGTAATATCACAACCGGCGAAACCCTAGACTTCCTTTTCTCTTCTTTACACTTGACGGCGATCACCATTCTCTTGAAGTTCTTGTTCGTTCCATCTCACATCCGGTTAGTTATGATAAACCGACTCGATCTATTTGTCATGCTGTTTGTATGCTTGTTGTTATCGTAATTGATTTCGTATGTTAATCGATTATATTGCGATTGATTGTATTGAGTTGAAACAACAGGAAGTCAGTATTGGTATTGTCACGGCCCCCGGCCCGGTTTTACCCGTTCTAGGAGCCGCGGGACAGAAATCCGTGGTAATTATTATCTTGGCAGCGGAATTTTAACAGGATCGTTTAAAACTTAAAAATACCCAATTTATTTTATTTCACAAATTGGGGTAACACCCATAATTTACAATAAAGGTGATTTCACTAGGAAATCCTTGTTTTTATAAAAACATGTTTCTTGATTTTATTGAGCCACTTCCTCAAGCTTGTAGTGCTACATGGCACTTTTCCTGGATCATAGCAGATCACCTGAAACCATGGTTGTAAAAGTCCCGCCTAGGCTCCGAGTACTCCCCGAGTACTCGCTACAAGTGTCACACCCCAACCGATGGCGGAATCATCGGGGCGCGGCACTAGGCGAACCAGATTGCTCAAGAGAATCCATAACAACTATATTGCGATAATATTTAATACATTCGTTATCCCATACTAACAAATAATACAATCACATAAGTTATTATAGATTTCTTGTCCTCTCGAACAATACAAATCCGACAACCTCGATTTTAGTTGAGTTTCTAGACTTCCTAGCTTGATTTGAAACAACCTGCGATCTAACCTGCAACATACGTTAAAATATTGTCAATACAAAAGTATTGGCGAGTATACAGGTTTGATATGTATAGAGTAATAGATTAAAAAGGTATTGCGAATTTCCACATGCATAAATGTAACACACGACATATATACTCACAAGACTGATACTACCAACTAAGTCCTCGATGCTCGAATATGCGATGGCAAACTAGACCCCGTCGGGCGCAATAGTACTATACTAGTCGTGGTGGGACGTCGCGAGTATAAGCCCTAGCACATATGCAACTAGCATCACGTATATCTATGCATAACAGTTATATACAAGTGATAATTCGATTGATAGAATAATTTGTTTGATAAGTTCGATTTGTTAGAAACGTATGTTACACCCAAAATGCGATTTAAAAGGGGTTCAAGTATACTCACAATGCGTGTTTAGCGAGAGCACAGTTTGATTGGATCGGTTAGGAGTTCGTCCGAGTTAGCCTGAACATCGGATGATATCGTAAGCGTGCTAAATGTGAAGAGTCAAATGATCGGCCAAATGGTAATTCGATCGGATGTCCATCCGGTCGGATAAGCTGATCCGGTCGGATGACCATTCCTGGTCGGATGAGTATATCCGGTCGGATGACCATTTCCTGGTCGGATGAGCCTTGTCCGATCGGATGAGATCATCTCCGGTCGGATGACCAGTTCAATGGTTCGGTTGACTTGTTGATTGGGTCGGATGACAATCATCCGATCGGATGACATGCGATCCGGTCGGATCACATGTGGTCCGTTCGGATGACATGTGGTCTGTTCGGATGACATGTGGTCCGTTCGGATGACATGTTGTCCGGTCGGATGACACGTTTGTTTTAACGTCCTGATCAACTGTTTTTGAGTGTTTTTGGAAGAAATAAGTGCGGTTTTACTGGGACGGTGTGATTCTGTATTTACAAATGAAATTTCATCAGTTCTGACCTGTTCTAACGGCCGGGAATCACCCCGTTCCTTCAGATCTGGCCGTTCTTGACGGTTTCTCATATTTAACTCGAAATTGCACAGTACCTTGATTAAATACATAGTTTTTAGGCGAGATTTGTTATTAAAACATGTGGAAATCACCCAGATCTGAGTTGTTTATGGTGGGATGAGGTCACATCTTGAAGCTCATATGAACTCTTGGTGACATCACCTTAAAACACCTCAAATCAGTAGATTTCACGGTTAAAAATTGGGTTTTAAAAGACAGAATGATGTAGAATTGAGTGTAGATCGTAGAAGTACAAGTTTTAGTTCGAGATCTTACCGAAATCGCGAGGAATCGAGAGGAAAAGGGTCCAAGGGCGTGCTGGTCGAGTGGGAGCTGTCACATCACTGTTCAAGTGATGTGACATGCTATTTATAGGCAACAGAGGAAGTTGGGGTTACTGGGTCGGATGGCCCATCCGTCCGGATGGCAATCCGTTCGGATGGCAATCCGTTCGGATGGCCCATCCGTTCGGATGGCCACTCCGGCATGGGGAGTTTCTCCGTTTTTGATCGTTGTGATAGGTTTTGGAGTACGCGCTTTCTATAGTTAATTTATACTATATATATATATATATATATATCACTAGGGGTCGTATTTACGTATCCATATTTCAAAGTTTCGATATAACAATCGGTTTTCGTTTCGAGTGTGCGATTACTAGCGACGTTTCACGGCCATCAAGGAGGGTAGTATAGGTCCTTTCTCGATGTCATCGTGAACGCTATTGTGTGTTGTGCCACAATGACTGACGGGGTACCACTCACTCGTATTTTCATCATCGTCACGACGACTGGAGCTATAGCACTCACCCGAGAGTCTTTGTTAGCGTTAGTTATCTGTGTTTCGACACATCACGGCCACCGAGGAGGGTAGAATAGGTCCTCTCTCAATGCCATCGCGAGTGTTAGTATTGATGATATAGTGTGGTGTAGCGATAATGTATTGCGAAAATATGTGATTATCCTTCGAATAGCGATGTATGCGATATAGTTACATTATGATCCGAATCTCTGGTGCTAGGCGTAACGAGTATATCGAGTAGTAACAACGCACGAAAGTGCGGGTTGTTACAACAAGGTAGGCTGCCGAGTCACGAGTACTGTTCTCCCAGGCCAATTACTCCCCGAGTAATCTCCACCTAAGCCGAGTACTTCCCGACTACTCCCGAATCCGACTAGGGAGCGCCTAGCGACTTTTGCAACCATGCCTGAAACATGTTTTAAAAAGATTTTATCAGCAGGGAAATATTGGCGAGTCATTCAAGTTGCACAAAACGACACATTGTTATAATATACAGTATTAAGGGTGATTACATTGTTTATATCAACCAATTACCTAACGGAATTTGTCACTCGACCTGTTTCGGTGACTATGGTCATATCACCCATTGGCTAACTCGTTGTCCAATGGTGACGGTTATCATGTAATGTATACAAAACCCCACATACCGGCTGTAATTGAAGACTACAAAGACTTAATCCCTGTAATTATAACTTTGAAAATAAATAGGGTTTTGGAAACAATTTGATAAAAAGAGAATGACTCACATTGCAAGTTTAACGGGCAGAGTTTTAGCCTACTGATAAGCCTTGTAACCTAGATTAAATAACAATGCATACGAACTAGGTCAGTAACTTAATACAACATTTACGAAAACTCACAAGATTAAAACCCTCACAACGAATGACAAAGTGCAATACTTAATCATCCATCGAATTCACGACGAATGTAAAGTATAGCCCTAATGTGGGCAGCACTTAAACATCCATTGGATTGGTTTCAATCGATCGGACATTGAATCGTAGCAGCGATTGAGTTAATACCCTGTAGCGTAGCAGCGTCTCCCTAATGGAATTTATGATTTTGAGCAGTAGAACTTCGTTTTTGATCAAAAATTTCGACACAGCTAAACTGCTCATGACCGGATCAATTTATAGCTGAAAAACGAGTTTTACACGGCCCGCGAGGGCCACCTATGCGTAGACTAGGGCTAGCGTGTCATCAGTAGTCCTGCCACGTGTGCGACACGTGGCCCTGGCCGCTTATCCGGTCAACACCACCTTTACGCGGCCCGCGTGAAACCCAGAAATCTTGTTTTCTTAGTTTTTCATGCACGTTAGGGTTTCAGGGGTCCGGGTTTTTACTTACGGGTCGATTTGGGACATTTTTGCAGGTCCTTACATCCTCCCCGCCTTAATTAAAATCTCATCCTCGAGATTTACTTGAAATAAGTGAGGATACTTTCTCTTCATCTCCGATTCCAACTCCCAGGTGTATTCGGGTCCTCTTTTTTAATCCCATTTGACTTTGACTAGTATCAGTCTTTTATGCTTGAGGAATTTAATCTTTCGGTCTTCTATCTGGAGTGGTTTTTCAACAAACTTTGACTTTTCATTTATCTTTATGTCTTGAAGAGGTACTACCAGGGATTCGTCAGATAGACATTTCTTGAGGTTGGATACATGAAATACGTCATGTACCCGGTTAATTCATCTGGTAGTTGTAAGAGATAGGCGACTGGTCCTATTCGCTGTATTACTGGGAATGGTCCTACATACCTTGGACTCAGCTTTCCGTTCTTTCCAAACCGAACTACTCCTTTCCAAGGAGAAACTTTCAAGAGTACCTTATCTCCGACTTGAAATTCTAGTGGCTTACGTCGATTGTCTGCATAACTCTTCTGGCGATCTCGAGCCGTCTTTAGTCTTTCCTTGATTTGAATGATCTTGTCGGTAGTTTCTTGTACAATTTCAGGACCTGATAATTGGCTTTCTCCTATTTCTGCCCAACAGACTGGAGTTCTGCACTTTCGTCCATACAGTGCTTCGAATGGGGCAGCTTCAATACTTGCATGATAACTATTATTATAGGAGAATTTAATTAAGGGTAGGTGATCATCCCAGTTTCCACCAAAATCTATCACACATGCCCTGAGCATGTCTTCCAGAGTTTAGATCGTCCTTTCACTTTTTCCGTCTGTTTGAGGATGATAAGCTGTACTTAAATTTAATCGCGTCCCCATGGCTTCTTGGAAACTTGTCCAAAAATGCGAGGTGAAGTGACTATCTCTATCCGATACAATGGAGAGTGGGACTCCATGTAAGGATACTACCTCGTCTATGTATAACTTGGCTAACCTTTCCATGCTAAAGGTTTCCTTCATGGGTAGAAAATGAGCTGATTTGGTTAATCGATCCACAATTACCCAAATCGCATCATTACCTTTTCTGGTTTTGGGCAACTTAGTAACAAAATCCATGGTTATTAGTTCCCATTTCCAAACAGGCATTTCTAACTGTTGAAGTAACCCTGAAGGCTTCTGGTGTTCTGCCTTAACTTGTGAACAAGTTAGACACTTAGATACATATCTCGCTATGTCCTTTTTCATACCTATCCACCAGAAATTATTTCTTAAATCTTGGTACAACTTATTATTTCCAGGGTGCATGGTATACCTAGATTTATGGGCTTCCTCTAAAATCTTATTTCTTAAATTTCCTTGCTTAGGTACCCAAATCCTTCTTTTGTGGAATCTCCAAATTCCATCGCTCCTTTGCTCTAATTCCTTTATTCGTCCTTTCATTCCTTCAGCATCATCATTGATTGATGTTTCCTGAATATTATTCAGTTGTTCCATTAAGTCTAATTGTAAACTTAATCTAAAAGCACGAACTCACTTTTGCTTTTCGTGATATTTACGACTTAAGGCATCTGCAACTACGTTTGCCTTTCCTTCGTGATATTGAATATCACAGTCGTAGTCACTTAGAATTTCCATCCATCTTCTTTGCCTCATATTCAATTCTTTTTGCCCAAATATGTACCTCAAACTCTTGTGATCCGTATAGACAATAAACTTACTTCCATACAGATAATGTCTCCAAATCTTAAGGGCAAAAATTATCGACCCTAATTCTAAGTCATGAGTCGTATAATTTTCCTCGTGCTTTTTCAATTGCCTTGAGGCATACGCAATTACCTTTTTGCGTTGCATTAGCACACATCCTAATCCTAGCTTAGAAACATCACAGTATACTTCAAAGTCTTCCGTCCCTTCTGGTAAAGAAAGAATTGGGGTGTTGGTTAACCTTTGTTTTAAAATCCTAAAAGCCTCTTCTTGCTTAGGACCCCATTCAAACCTAACTGTTTTACAGGTTAGCTTATTTAATGGCACAGCTATCTTAGAAAAATCTTTAATAAAGCGCTTATAGTATCCAGCTAATCCTAGAAAACTTTTAACTTCCGTAACTGATTGCGGGACCTTCCATTTGGTGATTGCTTCTATCTTAGCAGGATCTACGTGAATACCTTCGTGATTCACCATGTGACCTAAAAATTGTACCTCCTGTAGCCAAAATTCACACTTCGAGAATTTGGCGTAAAGCTTCTCCTTTCTTAACAAAGTTAAGAGTGCATGTAGGTGCTCACAATGCTCTTCCTGGTTCTTGGAATAAATAAGTATATCGTCGATGAAGACAATTACGAATTTATCCAAGTACGGTTTACAGATCCTATTCATCATGTTCATAAACGCTGCCGGAGCATTTGTTAATCCAAAGGGCATGACTGTAAACTCGTAGTGACTATACCTAGTTCTAAAAGCAGTTTTAGGTATGTCTTCTTCTTGTACATTCAACTGATGGTATCCGGAGCGTAAATCTATCTTAGAAAAATATCTGGCCCCTTGAAGTTGATCGAAAAAATCATCAATCCTAGGTAATGGGTATCGATTCTTAATTGTAACCTTATTCAATTCTCTATAATCGATACACATTCGCGTCGAACCATCTTTCTTCTTTACGAACAACACTGGTGCTCCCCAAGGGGATGAACTAGGTTGTATGAATCCTTTACTAAGCAATTCATCTAACTGCTTTTTCAGTTCTAACATTTCAGTGGGTGCTAATCGGTAGGGTGCTTTAGCTACGGGTGTAGTACTCGGAATCAAATGAATTCTAAATTCTACCTCCCTATCTAGTGGTAATCCTGGTAACTCTTCTGGAAATACATCCGAGTATTCTGATACTACAGGAATTTCATTAAGTTCCTTACCCTTAGTGCTAATGATTACTGAAATCATATACACTATTCCTTGCTTTCGTTCATAACTAGCAACTTTCAAGACTGAAATGAACTTCATTGGTTTACATGGCTTATCCCCTGTAATCACAATTACTTCCCCTGTGGGTGCACAAATTTCTATGGAATTTTTACCACAGAGGATTCTAGCATAGTTGGCTACTAACCAATCCATTCCTAAGACGATATCGAATCCAGCTAAATTCATAGGTAACAGGTTTGCAGAAAATTTACGACCTGAAAGTTTTATAGTTTCTTCTTGCAAAACCGTATCTATGTTAATAGAGTTCCTGTCTGCTGTTTCTACTGTAAAAACTTGCCTAAGTTTCGTTAAAGGTTGCTTAAGAGCTTGGCAGAATGAAGTATTTATAAAACTTTGGTTTGCACCAGATTCGAATAATACTTTCGCATAAACATTGTGAACTAAGAACGTACCAGCTATTACGTCAGGAACCAGTTCAGCTTCCTGCGTGGTCAATTGGAAGGCTCTTACGTTCTTCTTGTTAGTTCCTTCAGCAGGTTTGGCCTTGTTATCTGCTGGTTTGACCAATTTAGGGCATTCTGGTCTAAAATGCCTAGATTCTCCACTGTTGAAGCAGATCTTTGTTTTCCTTCTGCAATCTTCTTCATGATGTCCTATAGTTTTGCAGAAGTTGCAGGTTTCATTACATTTTCCAAAATGTTTCTTTCTACAGTTCCTGCAGAACGGCGGAGTGGAAGATGATCCAGTTCCCTTTCTCTTGAAATTGCTATTATTACCCACACGAAATCCTTGGGTAATTTTCTGAGCCAATTCCTTCTTTTTGTTTTCTTCGCGCGTACGCACCAGTCCATCAGTCAAAGTGTTGGCTAATTCCACCGCATCATCAATCGTGCGGGGTCTCGCAACTTTGACAATATCACGGATTTCGCTAATTAAACCCCAAATGTAGCGAGAAATAAGTACCGGCTCGGGCGAAGCCAGAGTAGGCACAATTCGAGCATATTCGAAAAACTTCGAAGTATACCCTCGGCAATCAACATTTACCATTCGGTGGCTCAGGAATTTGTTCGCCATTTGTTCTTTTTCATATTCTGGGCATAATTTTCTTTCCACCAGACGCTCAAATTCTTCCCAGGTCATGGCATAGGCCGTGTCGCTTCCCTTGGCTTGCAACAATGTGTTCCACCATTCTAATGCTTCTTCCTTGAAAAGATGTGAAGCATACATGACTTTATCCTCCTCGGCACATTTACTTATTTTAATTACTGCTTCAGTTTTCTCTAACCAACGCAGTGCTGCAGTCGCCCCTTCGTTGCCTGCAAATTCAACATGTTTACAGGCAAGAAATTCCCTGTAAGTGCAACCAGGCGTTGCAGCTTTCATTCTTTTAGGGATTGGGGCCTGCATCACATCATCGTTATTGTTAATGTCGCCGCCTCCATTTACGCTATTACTGAAGTTGTCTTCCTGAGTACGTTTGCTAGGAATAATTTGTTGAGGTTCAACTAGATTTCGGCCAGCAGCAATGATTGCTGGAATAGCATTGGCTATTCTTTGAGCGACGATGTTTTCTATGTCATGTCTATTCAGAAATTGATCTTCATGGTTTTGCGCGGATTGGTTACCCTCGTTAACTTGTTCATTTCCAGCGTATTCCATCTGGTAATTAATATGTATAAGTTATTTCCACAAAATGAATAACAATTACACAATAAAATAATTGCACGTAATCATGTCAACACGTATAGCCAAAATTGTCGATTTTTCGACTTCCATATTTTATATATTACAATGCGTCCGTACAGACCCGTTATCTTACAAGAGTTTTATTTTTAAGTTATTTTACAAAATTATATTCTTATTACTATTATTATTAATTGGTTATTATACAACCACAACCACACAGTCACCCCATTCCCGTTAGCTGGCATCTCAAAAACGACGTTCCCTCTTGTCGTACTTCCATGATATCCTTTCCCCCACATCTCGGATTCTATTCCCGGCGTCCACCAGCTCCTCGCCATAGTGGCAGAGTTCAGCCAAGTTTTCTGAGCTCATAGGTGGGTGTAGTGGAGGCTCGGGGTCGAATTGAGGGAAAAAGGTATAAGGGTTATTCAAAAGATTCTGGAATTGCCAGTGTGTAGTCCACCATTCTTCCAGCTCTACTAGAGGTCGGGGGTTAACAAGGGGATCTGGAATAGCCGGTTCCAAGTTGACTGGAAGTTGGGCTTCAGCTGGGTAGTTAAAGAGAATCTCATCGGCAGGTCCGATGAGGTCACTAAGTGCCAGTTTATGATCCAACTCCTCCCATGATGGCATTTCCTGGTCTTGCCTGGAACTTTCACCAATCTCTGTTCCCTTGCCTTTATCCATTGGATCCTCAGTCTTTATAACTTTCCTCCAACCTACGAATCTTATTCTCTTTTTCGGTTTTAATTTCTCTTGAGGCTGAGCTTGGAATACCATTGGCTTTTCAGTATCAGTCTGGTAGCCAGTGAAAGTACTGGTGGTATCCATATATGTGCTATGGATAGAAAAGTTTTGAAGTGCTTCTGATAGTTCATTCATGCTGTTAACATACATGAAGAAACATAAAAAATTCTAAGTTAAAATTTGGTAAATTAAATTCTCACAGAATCACAGAATGGCAATCAGAAAAATTAAGTATTAATTACAAATATCTAATACAATTATACAAACAGATTGATTAAAACGAATTATTGCGATTATATATATATATATATATTACAAATTACAACTGAAATTCAAAATATACTAGTGGTTATGCATCCGTAAATTATTTTAGTCTAGTTAGGTTATAGGAGTATTATGCTCAACATATGTTTATGCAAAGTTTATCCTGTCTCTTTCTTCTACTAGGTTGTTATCTAATGAATGAAGTTCTTTTAAAGTTTCTGGCTTGTAGGTGACATGGGTGCTGGTACTAGTTTGGCGATTCAACTATAAGTTAACATTTACTGCTGTAGTGGCTAACATGTAGAGATTTTCCCATTGTTTGTCTAATTCATCTTCCCATGGTGGGTTATTACCTGTTTCCTGAGTCTCCTTATTAATTATCACTCCTTTTGTTTGTGACTTCCTTGTTTTTTCTCGGCCTTTTTCTAATAATCCAACTTCTTTTCTTAGGGGTAAATGGTTTCTCAGACTGTGCCTTACGAATAAATATTCCTTCCTGAGCATCTGCTGAGTATCCTGAGGAATTTGGTTGAAATGAGGTTCCCTTTTCTTTTGGTGAACTATCTAATTGACGATAGATGTCCGAAATTCTTTGCTTACCCATACTTGAACATAAAGCACATACTCACATAAATTATTTCCTAACACATAATTTAAAACTTAAGTGTCAGCAGAACACTTCTTTGGCTTGAATCAGTGGCCTGGCTCTGATACCACCTTATTCTGTCACGGCCCCCGGCCAGGTTTTACCCGTTCCAGGAGCCGCGGGACAGAAATCCGTGGTAATTATTATGTTGGCAGCGGAATTTTAACAGGATCATTTAAAACTTGAAAATACCCAATTTATTTTATTTCACAAATTGGGGATAACACCCATAATTTACAATAAAAGAGATTTCACTAGGAAATTCCTGTTTTTATAAAAACATGTTTCTTGATTTTATTGAGCCACTTCCTCAAGCTTGTAGTGCTACATGACACTTTTCCTGGATCACAACAGATCACCTGAAACATGTTTTAAAAAGATTTTATCAGTAGGGAAATACTGGCGAGTCATTCAAGTTGCACAAAATGACACATTGTTATAATATACAGTATTAAGGGCGATTACATTGTTTATATCAACCAATTACCCAACGGTATTTGTCACTCGACCTGTTTCGGTGACTATGGTCATATCACCCATTGGCAAACTCGTTGTCCAATGGTGACGGTTATCAAGTAATGTATACAAAACCCCATATACCGGCTGTAATTGAAGACTACAAAGACTTAATCCCTATAATTATAACTTTGAAAATAAATAGGGTTTTGGAAACAATTTGATAAAAAGAGAATGACTCACATTGCAAGTTTAACGGGCAGAGTTTTAGCCTACTGATAAGCCTTGTAACCTAGATTAAATAACAATGCATACGAACTAGGTCAGTAACTTAATACAACATTTACGATAACTCACGAGATTAAAACCCTCACAACGAATGACAAAGTGCAATACTTAAACATCCATCGAATTCACGACGAATGACAAAGTATAGCCCTAATGTGGGCAGCACTTAAACATCCATTGGATTGGTTTCAATCGATCGGACATTGAATCGTAGCAGCGATCGAGTTAATACCCTGTAGCGTAGCAGCGTCTCCCTAATGGAATTTATGATTTTGAGCAGTAGAACTTCGTTTTTTATCAAAACTTTCGACACAGCTAAACTGCTCATGATCGGATCAATTTATAGCTGAAAAACGAGTTTTACGCGGCCCTCGTAAAACTTAAGAAGAGTTTACGCGGCCCGCGAGGGCCACCTATGCGTAGACTAGGGCGAGAGTGTCATCAGTAGTCCAGCCACGTGTGCGACATGTGGCCCTGGGCGCTTATCCGGTCAACACCACCTTGGCGCGGCCCGCGTAAGCTTATGCTTACTCTTACGCGGCCCGCGTGAAACCCAGAAATCTTGTTTTCTTATTTTTTTCATGCACGTTAGGGTTTCACGGGTCCGGGTTTTTACTTACGGGTCGATTTGGGAAATTTTTGCAGGTCCTTACAGGTATGATAGGGATCCTTATAATCTGTCTGGGTAATTAAACGTGATTAGGATTTGATGCCTGTTGCTAACCTATTAGACTAGATCTGATGTTTGTGATCGTTTCTATTATGTCCACTGCTCAGTATTGATGGTTGTGCTTGATGTTACATTATGTGTTATCAGTTGTTTATGTATATTAAATGAATCGGTGATACAGATGCGTGCATAATGATGATCTGGTAGACTAGGGTTCATGTCTAGGGTTGTAGGCTTGATCAGTTTTGGAGTTTGGGAAACAATTACGGGAATTAAGGGAGTAGTTATGTATGAGCTGTTATCTTGGTCAACGAAACACTTGAGTTTCGCCATTTACCTGGTCGACGAAACACCTGAGGTTTCATCATCACTCTCATGCCGACGAAACATGTGATGTTTCGTCACCCAACCTGTCGACGAAAGACTTGGATGTTTCGTCGCCCTGAATGTCATCACATCAACAGACTGTGGTCTAGAATGTATATGGTAATGTATGACTCTGTTACTGTCTGTTACTATCTGTTGTTGTCTGTTACTGACTGTTACTGTCTGTTACTAACTGTTACTGTCTGTTAGTTATGACTGTGGAAACCTGAGTTGATTTGAATAGCACACTTAACTACTGATTTCTATTGTGAATCATGCATGAGAATTGTGGAGTCGTATGAACTTGAATAACTGTTAAGATGTTCGAATGCACACTGTGATTGTATATTATACGTGAACCTTGTGAATATAAACTGATTACGTATGTATGAATACTATAGGCTTTGACTGATTAACTATGAACAAGTAACTTAACAAACCGAGCAAACCAAGGTGAGTTCACACTTTCTACAAGGCATGGGATTCCCGGTGGTTTGGGAATGGGTTAAGGATTAATAATGAAACCTGCATATTCTCCTTGGGTAGGATATGTACCTCCATCCTCCATGGGAAGGATGCCAACATTAAACCTGCGTATTCTCCTTGGGTAGATTACGTACCTCCATCCTCCGTAGGAAGGATGACAACATATAACTTACTAAACAAAACTCTATCATGAAGTCCCTCATTTTTATATCGACTTAATCGCCGGGCCAATGGCGAGCGGGTCATTAGTTAAATAGCGCTATTAGGTTTGACAAGCCTCACACCGTGCCGCAGAGGACGGGAGTGGACTAATGAATCTGGGCACTTAGTCAATGATGATAGACATTGGCGTAGGGCACATATACATGACTCCAGTCAGTTGTCGATATGGTATTGGGTCTAGTGGTTAACATGGGGTAGCCCCCACTGGTTATGGTTTGGGAAACAAGGAATTGGTTAACTCATGGTTTACGAATGAACTTATGGTTTTTGGAACAACTTTAAAATGAACATCAACTGTGAACTCGCTCAACTTTGTTGTTGACTCATTGTTACATGCCTTGCAGGTCGTTAGATGCTTAGCTGGAGCTTGCATGGGAGCAGGAGTCGTTGTGGGACATGCACTGTTGAGTTCCATGTTAAACATTTGAACTTTTAAACTAATACTTTGGGTTTAAACTATATGCTTCCGCTGATAACTTGAACTTGATTAACTTATTTTGAACACCAATTATACTGTGTGGTTGGACTTTTATTTACTTAATTACATTGTTCAATATGATTGGTGGCTGGATCCTGGTCATGTCACGTCTCCTGCGGTGATACTCGGTGTGTGGATTTCGGGGGTGTGACAAATATAAATTAATATAATGTAAATAATTTATATATTCTAATAAACTAAAGTAGTTAAGGGTATAACCTATTTCAAAAATGTTTATAAGGGGTAAACAAAAATATTAATCAATGTTTATTGGTTCTATACTTATTTTCGTGTTTAACTCTCAACTCAAATACGGTAATCACTATGTTTACGTGACATTTATAAGAACCATCACCGCAATCACCCCATCCATCTAATATCGAGTATATTCGTTAGTTTTTTTTAAACGATATAAATTTTTATTAGATTCATTCAACCCGTGTAATAAACCTGGTTTTTTAAAGATATAACATTTTTATTTTTTGCTATACAAAATTACATTTATGCAACTCTTGTAATACACATGGTTTTTTAAAATATAACTTTTTTTTATTATGTAGTATATAAAATTAGATTTATTCAATCCATATAATACATAGAGTTTATAAAGATATAACTTTTTATTGTTTGATATATAAAATTACATGTTCAACCCGTATAACACATGAGATTCTTAAAAATGTAACTTTTTTCATTATTTAATATATAAAACTAAATTTACTCAACATGTACAATACACGAGGTTCTTAAAAATAAAACTTTTTTTTTATTATATAATATATAAAATTACATTTATTCAACCCATGTAATAAACGAGATTTTTAAATATATATTGTTTTATTATTTGGTATATAAAATTACATTTATTCAACCCGTGTAATACACGAGGTTCTAACCTACCTAGTTATCATAATAAGGGCAGGCGGGGTGGGATCCGTGATGGATTTCTTCACGCGTGGAAGATTAATTCACACCACCCCCACTGTTTTATATCACTCGTGCATTTTATAACTCGTGGAATATATCACGTCGTGAAGAATGGAATATGTGAGGTGTCACACCCCGACCACGTGTAACATACAAAACGTGGCGGAAACGTCGGGGAGTGTTGTAACAGAATTTTTGTTTCACAACCATGGCATACAAAGTTATATTTTATTTATTAAACAAGAGTGTTACATTGTCTTAAACAGGAAACATAGAGTTTATAACATAATTAAACAAGTCTATCTCCATTTTTAGTCTCTAAGGCACAGGTCCGCCCTAGTGTCACGATCAACATCCTACGCAAAAGCTCCTAAAAACACATGTGAAAATAGGTACGTCAGCATAAAAATGCCTGTGAGATACATAGGTTTTGTGAAAAGAGGATTCATGACTTATAAGTTTAGGAAAAATTGTTTAATAACAGTCAGTCATGAACCTTGTATGTTGTTTTGTTTTGTAAATCATTCAAAAGCCATGATATGTATAAATAAGAGAATAATGTAAGGTTAAATGAATAACCAAGAAAATGATTTTGTATAAGATAAGTTGTTTTGTAAATCAATGTCTTGTGAAAATAAGTTGTTTATGTAAAACGTAATATGTCAAATATTGAAATGATTTAAGTAACGCTACGACATGTAATATCATACAAACACTTGTTTATAGGAAGTACCATCGGCGTATCCACCATGTTTGTATCACATTACACACGCCTCGTTACTCAAATCACTTACTCCAACCAATCATCAATGTAAATTGTTCATGTATAAATGAATTGTCATGTGTTAATGTGTAAACCATGTCGAAATGTCTATGTCCAATGTAAACCACCAACTATGTATATCAATGTCAAAATGTTTATGTTTAATGTAGATCATGTAATGTGTAACCAAAAATGTCATGTATGGTAAGTGAAATATATCAACTAAACCATATGTATAATGCACAAAAACAAGGTATTGAAGTAAAACACAGTTTAAATCAAAGTTATGTTTTGTGTAACAAATGCATGCTATACTGATACAAACATCTATGCGGTATTGTGAAAATGCATACATCCAAGCCTTGAGACTGTGGCGATAAACCCTTAAACAAATTAAAGGTTTATCTAAGTTATGTATATCGAATTCGCTCATTCCTTCCAATCCAAACAAACCCAGGATTTCAGGAACGGGAGTTGTCAATTCCTATGGTACCAGTACCTACTAACGAATGGCGTGATCAATGTTAATGAATGTGTTGTTACATTGTAAACAAACCAAATGTCATACCCAAAATGTAAGCATGTGAAAACGATGCACTAAGTATGTAATCAAATGAACATACATAGCGTGAAATGTAATGTAAAACGATGTACTAAGTAATGCACACAATGGGCACACATAGTATAAAATGTAATGTAAAACGATGTACTAAGTAATGCACACACTGGGCACACATAGCATAAAATGTAATGAAATCATGTACTATGAATGTACTAATAAACATAGCAAGTATATGATGTGAAAACAAGAAAGCATGAAAGTAACAAGTAGGCACATGTGTTCCACCCCAAAATGTTTGGAAAACAGTAAAAGAAGGGTCTATGTACTCACTTGAGATTACTCAGTAGTCCTGGAGTGACAATCAAATAATGATAGAGATCTCGGAATCAAACGACACCTAATATAGGTAACTATGTTAATAAACCGGACCTAAATCGGAAGATCGGGTAGCATGAGGGTTCGTAAACCAAACGAGTATGGAGACTCGTGTAATATGGTTTAACAAAGCCTACATACTAAATGAAACCTAACATAATTGTTTACGACCCATTACGACCCGTTTAGGTAGCTTATGCTACTTTAACGCGTCGTTCGCGTGAAACGCGTTCGGACCGCCTAACTAGTCCTATGACAAGTAGAATATGCCTAAACATGTTACATAATCAGTTACGTGACAAAGGTTTAGGTTACATATGCTTAATTACCAATTATACATGAAAAGGGTATTCTGGTAATTTACCTAAGGCATATAAACTACCTATCATACAACTACTCAAACGATGTGACCATAGGGTATAACCTCGGAAGGTTATTCCCTACCTACTATGGTCACCTAATGTGTTTGGTCGGATCCTAATGATCGACCAAATGGGTCGGGTTCGAGGTATAAGCGATTTATTAGATCGCTTACCCTACGACCCTAGACAACGTGGTAATCAATAGGCATAGTCCCAAGGGACTATAACCAACGTGATTACACTCACGTTGCGAAGTTCAAACGAACTTCGCATTGACCATAAACTGGTCAATGTAGAAAGTCAAACAAAGTTTTACTTTCAGACTCGAAAGACTCGAAAAGCAATAAAAGAACGAAAGAATACTTACGAAGGGTCCCCGAATGCTAATCTCGATTCAAGAATCTCAGGTATGAAACAATGGTTTCAACTTAGAGTTTCTCAAATCAAAATTCTTGTAAGTTTAGCAATGGATGGCATGGGGTATTTATAGTGTTTCCTGAACCGTTAGGATCGTTTCTTGGAAAACGTGATTCGATCTTGGCCATACACATCAAGAACATGGTATTACAAAACCATTTGAGCCCATAGTATTGAAAAATACCATGTGCATAAGTGAAATGGACCAGATTCAAAGTTTCTGCATGTTTTTGATGTCTGTTAGTCTGATGCGGCCGCTTCAGGATCAGACAAAGCTCAAGCGGGCCGCATTGCCTTGTCTGATCAGCACAAATTTGCTGAAATTACAGTTTTGGTCCCTGCACGTGTTTAAGGCCATTTCCGACACTTCTAAGGCCCGTAAAGCCAACTTTAAGGCCCTAAAATGATGCCTAAACATTGTGGACATGAAACATGCTCAAAAATATGCCGGGTGTTGGTTCGTTTGGTCGTACGAACGCGATGTTCGCTTAATTACGACGGAATGCGCATAAGCGCGAAAAACGATCCAAATGACGCAACGAATGGATTTTTGGCAAGCCAAACACTAAAGCATAAAATAGTCATGCTTACATAAATTTTTGGATGTCCAGATGTATTCAGAACGTGAGTTATGCGCGAAAGTGCAAACTTGTGCACTTTTTGACACTTTCAGTCCCTGAATGACCCAAAAGTTTGTTTTAGCATACCGAACCCCTCAAAGCCTATTTATAAGCTATGTAAAGGATATTTATGGTATGTTTAACTTATGGTCATGTTCCGGAATGTCTGTTACAGTTCAAATTGGCATACTTTCGTAGTTTGTCAAGTTTAGTCCCTGTAAGCGAATTAACTTGTTTTTGCCATACCAAAGCCTTCAAAACTTATTTCTAAGTTATGTAAAGGTTATTTAAGGTATGTTAAGCATATGTTGATGTTCCGGAGTATTTTTCGCATTAAACTGATTACGTTTACGCATCAGTTTGCGTATAACTCTCCAGAAAGCGATGTAGAGTTTGAAATTGAATAAAAGTCAAAACATGCAAAATGTAAAACACAACCAAACAAACATTGGGATCAAATAACATTGTTTTATTGATAACTGAACTGTTCACAATGATTACAAGCACAGATGTTACAGTCTCCCCTACTTGTGGAAATTTCGTCCCGAAATTTATTTAGAGGAAACTCGTGGGAAAAGATGCGGATATTTCGCCTTCATTTGATCTTCGCGTTCCCAAGTAAACTCGGGTCCACGTTTAGCTTCCCAGCGAACTTTGACCAAAGGAATGCGCTTGCGTTTAAGCCACTTGACTTCACGTTCCATGATTTCCACAGGTTTCTCAACAAATTTCAGTGTTTTGCCAACACGAATTTCGTCAAGCGGTATGTGGAGGTTCTCATCAGCTAAACACCTCTTGAGATTGGATACGTGAAAAGTTGGATGAACATTTCCAAGTTCAGGAGGTAACTCAAGTCTGTAGGCTACCTTTCCGATTCTTTCGACGATCTTGAATGGTCCAACGTATCTAGGTGCAAGTTTTCCTTTCTTTCCAAATCTGATCACACCTTTCCAAGGTGAGACCTTAAGTAATACTCGATCACCGACTTGAAATTCCAAGGGCTTGCGTTTTGGGTCTGCGTAACTCTTTTGACGCCTTCTAGCTGTCTGAAGGTTATCACGAACTTTCTTGACCTTGTCAGTTGTCTCTAAAATGAGGGCAGGTCCAGTAAGTTGGGCCTCGCCGATCTCATTCCAGCAGACTGGTGAACGACATTTTCGACCATAGAGAGCCTCGAAAGGAGCCATTTTGATGCTGGTGTGATAACTGTTGTTGTAGGAGAATTCAATCAACTGAAGATGTGAATCCCAACTACCACCAAAATCGATCACACAAGCTCTAAGCATATCCTCCAGAGTCTGGATTGTTCTCTCAGATTGACCATCCGTTTGCGGATGATAAGCTGTGCTCAGATTAAGTTGGGTCCCCATAGCAGATTGCATGGTTCTCCAGAAATGAGAAGTGAAACGAGCATCTCTGTCAGATATGATGTTCAAAGGAACACCATGTCGAGCTACAATTTCATCCACGTAGATTTTAGCAAGTCTGTCAGCAGAAAAATCCTCACGGATTGGCAAGAAATGCGCTGACTTAGTAAGACGATCAACGACTACCCAGATGGCATCATGACCTTTCTTGGTGCGTGGAAGTTTGGTAACAAGATCCATAGTAATGTTTTCCCATTTCCAAACTGGGATCTCTGGTTGCACCAATAAACCCGAAGGACGCTGATGTTCAGCCTTAACCTTAAGACAAGTAAGGCATTTTGATACGTATAAGGCAATGTCTTTCTTCATACCAGGCCACCAATAGTGTATACGAAGATCCTTATACATCTTATCTGAGCCCGGATGAATAGAATAACGAGACTTATGGGCTTCATCCATAAGCAAGGTACGAAGATCATCTAGGCTTGGGACCCACAAACGGTCCATGAAGTAATACGATCCATTGTCCTTCAGTTCCAGAGCAGGTGTTATGTGATAGGGAAATTCCTTATCCATCAAACCTTGTGAAACACAAGATTGTTGAGCCTGAGAAATGCGTGCTTGGATATCGGATCGAGCTAGAATAACAGATTGGATACGTACACAATGAAGCTTGGTACGTTCCTTACGACTCAATGCATCAGCTACGACATTCGCCTTACCGGGATGGTAGCGAATTTCGCAGTCATAGTCATTTAAAAGCTCAACCCAACGTCGTTGCCTCATGTTGAGTTCTTTCTGGTTGAAGATATGCTGAAGACTTTTATGGTCCGTGAAAACCACACATTTTGTACCGTACAAATAGTGTCTCCAGATCTTAAGAGCGAAGACAACTGCACCCAACTCAAGATCATGAGTGGTGTAGTTTTTTTCATGTATCTTCAACTGTCTTGATGCATATGCTATGACTTTGTTCCTTTGCATCAGAACACAACCAAGACCCAATTTCGATGCATCACAACACACGACAAAATCATCATCACCCTCAGGCAATGATAGAACAGGCGCATCGCAAAGCTTCTGCTTCAAGTGTTGAAAAGCTTCCTCTTGTTTGAATCCCCAATCAAAGGGCTTGTTCTTCTGAGTTAGAGCAGTTAGAGGAACTGCAATCTTTGAGAAGTTTTCAATGAAGCGGCGGTAATAACCCGCTAGACCAAGAAAAGAACGAACTTCAGTAGGAGTAGTAGGCGTATCCCAGTCCTTAATCGCACTGATCTTGGAGGGATCTACATGAATACCTTGTTCGTTGATAATATGTCCTAAAAATTGAACTTCTTTAAGCCAGAATTCACACTTGGAGAATTTGGCGAAAAGTTGCTCTTTCTTAAGGAGTTCCAGAGTAAGACGAAGATGTTGCTCGTGTTCAGCTCGCGTCTTAGAGTAAATCAAAATGTCATCTATAAAAACAATGACGAACTGATCCAAATAAGGCTTGCAGACCCTATTCATTAAGTCCATGAAAACAGCAGGAGCATTAGTCAAACCGAATGGCATGACTGTGAACTCATAATGTCCATAACGCGTACGGAACGCTGTCTTGGGAATATCTTCTTCATGCACCCGAAGTTGATGATATCCAGATCGCAGATCAATCTTCGAAAAATAAGAAGCGCTCTGTAACTGATCAAAGAGGTCGTCAATACGCGGTAGGGGATATCGATTCTTGATGGTAAGCTTGTTAAGCTCACGATAATCGATACACATCCTAAAAGATCCATCCTTCTTCTTGACAAAGAGAACGGGAGCACCCCAAGGTGAAAAGCTAGGACGGATAAAACCTTTGTCAGAGAGTTCTTGAAGCTGATTAGACAACTCTTGCATCTCAGACGGTGCAAGACGATATGGAGCTCTGGCAATGGGATTTGCACCAGGTACGAGATCAATGCGGAACTCGACTTGGCGTGCTGGAGGTAGACCAGGTAAATCTTCAGGGAATACTTCAGAATAATCCCGAACGACAGGAATATCTGAAATAGACTTACCCTTGGCTTTATCTGCTGTAACATGTGCTAAGAAAGCCACATAGTTCTTCCGCAGATATTTCCGAGCTTTAAAACAAGACATGAGCTTGAGGCCACCAGACGGTTTCTCACCTTGAACCTGTAGGATCTCGCCTGTCGACAGCGGCACATGAACAATCTTCTCAGAACAAACTATCTCTGCGCGATGCTTAGATAACCAATCCATACCCACTATGACGTCGAAGCTTCCAAGTTGCATAGGCGTGAGGTCGATAGAAAAAAGATGGTCGTTAAGGTTCAACTGGCAGTTGCGAAGAACAGAATCAAGAACAATGGGTTCACCACTAGCAACTTCTACTGTCAAAGGTTTACCTAGTTTCGTTCTAGACACGCGAAGAATTTGCTCAAAAGACAATGACACAAAACTCTTATCGGCACCCGAATCAAAGAGAACAGATGCAGGCTGATTATTAATAAAGAACGTACCGTTCACGACTTCATTGTCTGCCTGCGCCTCTTGAGCATTCATGTTGAAGACTCGACCTCGAGCCGGAGCCTGATTCTGATTTGGATTCTGATTCTGGTTGGCTAGCCTTGGGCATCGGTTTCTGTAGTGGGTCAGATCCCCACAGTTATAACAAGCACCTGGTGGGTATTGTGGTCGTGCAGCTTGACCCTGTTGCTGAGCAGGAGGATGAGCAACTTGTTGAGCCAGGTTCTGAACTGTCTGATTCTGAGCAAACCGACAAACATTGGCAAGATGACCCGACTTCCCACAGTTATTACAGAAACGACACTGATGTTGCGGCTGATGGTGACTGTTGCATCTATTGCACAAAGGTGCATTCCCTGAATAGGGTTTCTTTGCTGGAGGCTGTGCGGGTTGGTTGGGAGCTGCCTGGTTAGCTTGGGCAGTGACAGCATAGTTTTGGGAAGCCTTACGCTTCCTTGACCCTCTCGAAGAACCAGAATTCTTTCCATTCTTGTTTTGACCTTTCTTGCTATCTTCATTGTCAGCCGACTGCTTCTTGCCCTTGTCACCCTTCCTGTGTAACTTATTCTTCCGGATCTGCGACTCAGTCAATGTCGCCGATAACTCGATCGCCTGACGGAGGGTGGCAGGGTTACTACCAGTAATGATGTCTTGCACTGAGTCAGGTAGGCCGTCGATGTACCTTTCGATAGCCTTGTCAAGTGGGGTAACCATAGTCGGGCAAAGCAGACTCAACTCCTCAAACCTATCAGTATACGCCCTGTGCTCACCACTATCTTGCTTCAAAACATCATACTCTTTCTCCAAAGCTCGCTGCTCATGACGAGGACAGAATTCCCTCATCATAAGGGCTCTAAGTTCAGCCCATGTCTGTGCGAGAGCAATTTCTGCACCTCGGTCTCTCATCACCCCATTCCACCATGTGAGAGCCCTCTTCTGAAACACACTTGAAGAAAACTCGACCTTGCGATTGTCAGCACACTGCACGTGGCGAAAAGTATTCTCAATGCTCTCGAACCACTGAAGAAGCCCAGTAGCTCCCTCAAAACCACTAAACTTGAGTGGTTTAGCCGAGTTAAAATCCTTGTATTTGCATGGAGCATTGTTGTTGTTGTTGGCTTGGTTCCATTGAGCAAAGAGATTTGGGAATTGAGCAGCCATTTGCTGCGCAATAATTTCTTCCAGTTCGGCAGTTGCTATTTGGTTTTCGCGTCGAGGAGGCATTCTAAAAGAGGAAAAACATGAAAGGAAATGGGTGAGATGATTGGATGAAGAGAATGAGATGAAACAAAATCAACAAAAGCAAAGATGGTGGTCATTTGTCCGCATTACCAAGCAAACAAATGACACACAGTGACTAATCAAAGTAAATGGGTGAAAAATAATGTATCGCGAAGACATGCTCGCCTATAAGTGAACACTCATCCCAAGAATTCCCAGGTAAGCACAACTGGTCTCGCGTCTGATGAGATATATACGAAGTGCTTGCCTAGACAGAAAACCTAGAATACAGGCATTCACCCTTCCAGTTTGCACGTGTTCACATTATTTAAAACCCAAAACCTTGACGAGATTTTGAAAAATTGAAGGCACAAGGCCAAAAATTTTAATTAAACTGGAAGGGTTCAAAACCTTACAAAAGAGGGTTCAAAACCTTGTAATAAATCATCCAAAAACAGACGATTGTTTTTCAAAAATCGTTTCGGAAAATTTGGTTCTTGTTTTGATAATCACCTAAGGATAGGTGATGTACATGTTTTAAGATCTAAACACAAGATAACTTGTGTTAGGGTCCTAGAAAGGTTATAGTCTAGGTCAAAGCATTACTAATAACCTAATTCCCTATAACCATTGGCTCTGATACCAACTCTTCTGTCACACCCCAACCACGTGTAACATACAAAACGTGGCGGAAACGTCGGGGAGTGTTGTAACAGAATTTTTGTTTCACAACCATGGCATACAAAGTTATATTTTATTTATTAAACAAGAGTGTTACATTGTCTTAAACAGGAAACATAGAGTTTATAACATAATTAAACAAGTCTATCTCCATTTTTAGTCTCTAAGGCACAGGTCCGCCCTAGTGTCACGATCAACATCCTACGCAAAAGCTCCTGAAAACACATGTGAAAATAGGTACGTCAGCATAAAAATGCCTGTGAGATACATAGGTTTTGTGAAAAGAGGATTCATGACTTATAAGTTTAGGAAAAATTGTTTAATAACAGTAAGTCATGAACCTTGTATGTTGTTTTGTTTTGTAAATCATTCAAAAGCCATGATATGTATAAATAAGAGAATAATGTAAGGTTAAATGAATAACCAAGAAAATGATTTTGTATAAGATAAGTTGTTTTGTAAATCAATGTCTTGTGAAAATAAGTTGTTTATGTAAAACGTAATATGTCAAATATTGAAATGATTTAAGTAACGCTACGACATGTAATATCATACAAACACTTGTTTATAGGAAGTACCATCGGCGTATCCACCATGTTTGTATCATATTACACACGCCTCGTTACTCAAATCACTTACTCCAACCAATCATCAATGTAAATTGTTCATGTATAAATGAATTGTCATGTGTTAATGTGTAAACCATGTCGAAATGTCTATGTCCAATGTAAACCACCAACTATGTATATCAATGTTAAAATGTTTATGTTTAATGTAGATCATGTAATGTGTAACCAAAAATGTCATGTATGGTAAGTGAAATATATCAACTAAACCATATGTATAATTCACAAAAACAAGGTATTGAAGTAAAACACAGTTTAAATCAAAGTTATGTTTTGTGTAACAAATGCATGCTATACTGATACAAACATCTATGCGGTATTGTGAAAATGCATACATCCAAGCCTTGAGACTGTGGCGATAAACCCTTAAACAAATTAAAGGTTTATCTAAGTTATGTATATCGAATTCGGTCATTCCTTCCAATCCAAACAAACCCAGGATTTCAGGAACGGGAGTTGTCAATTCCTATGGTACCACTACCTACTAACGAATGGCGTGATCAATGTTAATGAATGTATTGTTCCATTGTAAACAAACCAAATGTCATACCCAAAATGTAAGCATGTGAAAACGATGCACTAAGTATGTAATCAAATGAACATACATAGCGTGAAATGTAATGTAAAACGATGTACTAAGTAATGCACACAATGGGCACACATAGTATAAAATGTAATGTAAAACGATGTACTAAGTAATGCACACACTGGGCACACATAGCATAAAATGTAATGAAATCATGTACTATGAATGTACTAATAAACATAGCAAGTATATGATGTGAAAACAGGAAAGCATGAAAGTAACAAGTAGGCACATGTGTTCCACCCCAAAATGTTTGGAAAACAGTAAAAGAAGGGTCTATGTACTCACTTGAGATTACTCAGTAGTCCTGGAGTGACAATCAAATAATGATAGAGATCTCGGAATCAAACGGCACCTAATATAGGTAACTATGTTAATAAACCGGACCTAAATCGGAAGATCGGGTAGCATGAGGGTTCATAAACCAAACGAGTATGGAGACTCGTGTAATATGGTTTAACAAAGCCTACATACTAAATGAAACCTAACATAATTGTTTACGACCCATTACGACCCGTTTAGGTAGCTTATGCTACTTTAACGCGTCGTTCGCGTGAAACGCGTTCGGACCGCCTAACTAGTCCTATGACAAGTAGAATATGCCTAAACATGTTACATAATCAGTTATGTGACAAAGGTTTAGGTTACATATGCTTAATTACCAATTATACATGAAAAGGGTATTCTGGTAATTTACCTAAGGCATATAAACTACCTATCATACAACTACTCAAACGATGTGACCATAGGGTATAACCTCGGAAGGTTATTCCCTACCTACTATGGTCACCTAATGTGTTTGGTCGGATCCTAATGATCGACCAAATGGGTCGGGTTCGAGGTATAAGCGATTTATTAGATCGCTTACCCTACGACCCTAGACAACGTGGTAATCAGTAGGCATAGTCCCAAGGGACTATAACCAACGTGATTACACTCACGTTGCGAAGTTCAAACGAACTTCGCATTGACCATAAACTGGTCAATGCAGAAAGTCAAACAAAGTTTGACTTTCAGACTTTCAGACTCGAAAAGCAATAAAAGAACGAAAGAATACTTACGAAGGGTCCCCGAATGCTAATCTCGATTCAAGAATCTCAGGTATGAAACAATGGTTTCAACTTAGAGTTTCTCAAATCAAAATTCTTGTAAGTTTAGCAATGGATGGCATGGGGTATTTATAGTGTTTCCCGAACCGTTAGGATCGTTTCTTGGAAAACGTGATTCGATCTTGGCCATACACATCAAGAACATGGTATTACAAAACCATTTGAGCCCATAGTATTGAAAAATACCATGTGCATAAGTGAAATGGACCAGATTCAAAGTTTCTGCATGTTTTTGCTGTCTGTTAGTCTGATGCGGCCCGCTTCAGGATCAGACAAAGCTCAGGCGGGCCGCATGGCCTTGTCTGATCAGCACAAATTTGCTGAAATTACAGTTTTGGTCCCTGCACGTGTTTAAGGCCATTTCCGACACTTCTAAGGCCCGTAAAGCCAACTTTAAGGCCCTAAAATGATGCCTAAACATTGTGGACATGAAACATGCTCAAAAATATGCCGGGTGTTGGTTCGTTTGGTCGTACGAACGCGATGTTCGCTTAATTACGACGGAATGCGAATAAGCGCGAAAAACGATCCAAATGACGCAACGAATGGATTTTTGGCAAGCCAAACACTAAAGCATAAAATAGTCATGCTTACATAAGTTTTTGGATGTCCAGATGTATTCAGAACGTGAGTTATGCGCGAAAGTGCAAACTTGTGCACTTTTTGACACTTTTAGTCCCTGAATGACCCAAAAGTTTGTTTTAGCATACCGAACCCCTCAAAGCCTATTTCTAAGCTATGTAAAGGACATTTATGGTATGTTTAACTTATGGTCATGTTCCGGAATGTCTGTTACAGTTCAAATTGGCATACTTTCGCAGTTTGTCAAGTTTAGTCCCTGTAAGCGAATTAACTTGTTTTTGCCATACCAAAGCCTTCAAAACTTATTTCTAAGTTATGTAAAGGTTATTTAAGGTATGTTAAGCATATGTTGATGTTCCGGAGTATTTGTCGCATTAAACTGATTACGTTTACGCATCAGTTTGCGTATAACTCTCCAGAAAGCGATGTAGAGTTTGAAATTGAATAAAAGTCAAAACATGCAAAATGTAAAACACAACCAAACAAACATTGGGATCAAATAACATTGTTTTATTGATAACTGAACTGTTCACAATGATTACAAGCACAAATGTTACAGTCTCCCCTACTTGTGGAAATTTCGTCCCGAAATTTATTTAGAGGAAACTTGTGGGAAAAGATGCGGATATTTCGCCTTCATTTGATCTTCGCGTTCCCAAGTAAACTCGGGTCCACGTTTAGCTTCCCAGCGAACTTTGACCAAAGGAATGCGCTTGCGTTTAAGCCACTTGACTTCACGTTCCATGATTTCCACAGGTTTCTCAACAAATTTCAGTGTTTTGCCAACACGAATTTCGTCAAGCGGTATGTGGAGGTTCTCATCAGCTAAACACCTCTTGAGATTGGATACGTGAAAAGTTGGATGAACATTTCCAAGTTCAGGAGGTAACTCAAGTCTGTAGGCTACCTTTCCGATTCTTTCGACGATCTTGAATGGTACAACGTATCTAGGTGCAAGCTTTCCTTTCTTTCCAAATCTGATCACACCTTTCCAAGGTGAGACCTTAAGTAATACTCGATCACCGACTTGAAATTCCAAGGGCTTGCGTTTTGGGTCCGCGTAACTCTTTTGACGGCTTCTAGCTGTCTGAAGGTTATCACGAACTTTCTTGACCTTGTCAGTTGTCTCTAAAATGAGGGCAGGTCCAGTAAGTTGGGCCTCGCCGATCTCATTCCAGCAGACTGGTGAACGACATTTTCGACTGTAGAGAGCCTCGAAAGGAGCCATTTTGATGCTGGTGTGATAACTGTTGTTGTAGGAGAATTCAATCAACTGAAAATGTGAATCCCAACTACCACCAAAATCGATCACACAAGCTCTAAGCATATCCTCCAGAGTCTGGATTGTTCTCTCAGATTGACCATCCGTTTGCGGATGATAAGCTGTGCTCAGATTAAGTTGGGTCCCCATAGCAGATTGCTAAAAACTAAACCCCCAAAAAACCTAAAAAAATCTTAAAAAATAAAAAAAAAATCTAATTTTTTTTTTTGTTTTTTTTAATATTTTTTAGGTTAAAATCGCTACTTTTCGAAGCCAAAAAAAAAAAAAAAATTTTTTTTGGCTTCGAAAAGTAGCGATTTTAACCTAAAAAATATTAAAAAAATCAAAAAAAAATTTTTTGTGTGATTTTTAGCTATTTTTAGGCATTTTTTGTTGTGTTCACATTGGTTCTCGCGGTTCTCACAATAAGAGGTGGTTCTCGCATGATCTTCTCCCTATATATATATATATATATATAGTGGAGGGTTCAAATGAGAAGAAATTCTTTGTAAGAAGAAAAAAGAAGAAATTTCAACCAATATGAATGCTTCATTAGATTTCATTTAATATTTGTACTTAATGTAACTATAAGGGTATATTAGTAAACTTACATACATCATTAATTGGTAGTTTCATCTTTAATAACTAACTATATTAAATTTTTAACTTATTTTTAAGATATATATTTTTCACAAAAAATAAAAATAAAAATTCATTTAAAGTGTAGGATAAATACGAGGCGTGTAGGATAAATTACGAGTTGTGTAGGATAAATTTCAATATGTGTAGGATAAATTTCGAAATGTGTAGGATAACTTTTGATGTGTGTAGGCAAAAATATTTAGTGTGAAGGATTATAGTCTTAATGACTAATTAATTAGTCAAACATAATAATAAATGAGATGAGAAAAAAACTATTTAATGTTTTACAATTATACCCTTTTATTCTTTTTCTTCTCAATAAAATTTTCTTCTCAAATGAACCTTCCCTTATATATATATATATACATATATAAATGGGTTCATCCCCCCCCCCCCCCCCCAACTCCCCCTCCCCCTTAGTTCCATCCCCTTTAGGCTCCCGTTTATGTGGCGGTGACATGACGTCCCATCCCCTTGGGGATGAGGCTCTACATACCGGTTAGTCTAAGAAACCCTTGAAACTTTTTTATCATAATTGAAAGGAAATTGACCCATCAAGTTGACCAATCATTGACGTTCAAAAAAAAAAAAAAAAAAAAGTTGAGCAATCATTAGTTCAGTTTGACGCATACTCAATGGCATATTATTTATCTCGGGAGACGAAGAACCGTAGCATTTCTGACCTTACAAAACTCAAATCAAATGGCTGAAATCAAACTTAACGACGATGTAGACGTCGCAGCTCCTCCTCCTCCTCCTCCTCCAATAAAGAAGAACCGTGTTGCTTCCGTCGATGTCTTCAGAGGACTTACTGTGGCGGTACCTATTGCTCCCCCGTTTCTATTCCCTTTGAATTTCTAAATTTCTTAGGATTGTTTAGTCTAGTGACACTTTAATTCATCCTGAATTATGCTGTTTGAGTTTAATCAATATAATTTAATTAGGGAATATGCTGCTGCCTGCCTGCTTGTGCACATACATAGAGGATAAACAATATGCTATGTCTTGTGACTTCCACTCCCCTTGTCAAAGTTACAACTAATACTGGCAGCAGCAGGTGTGGTACATGGATGAAAAAGAAACATAGATAATAATATGTGGTTTAATCCTTAATTTAGTGAGCAATTTCCGTTAATCAGTTGTCAGTATACAGTGATTAAATCGACCTACTTGGGGAGCATTCACTAAGTAAAGTTTTACCCAAAGGACATATCAGCATTTCATAAACCTGTTTTCTGTTAAGAAACCTTTAAAAAGTGTACAATATGGTACCCCTAGTAATTATTTTTGTATTTTATTTATGTTACTTTGTGCTCTAAAAGTTGTTTGATATTAATTGCGGTCAGCATGATAAAAGGCATTGTAGTTGATGATTTTGGTAGATGATGCTGGAGATGAATGGCCCGCGATCGGGCATGCACCTTGGAACGGCTGCAACCTTGCTGATTTCGTGATGCCATTCTTTTTGTTCATTGTGGGCATAGCCATTGCACTTGCTCTCAAGGTTTGCTTACTAACTCGATCTCTTTACTACATAATAACTACCTATGGCCAGCGTCTTACCATACAATCACTTATACACGCACACACGTTGTATATTTGTTTATATATATTTAATCCTGTTGCAGCGAATTCCAGATAGACGTGTTGCCACTAAAAAGGTGATACTCAGGACTCTCAAGCTCATCTTTTGGGGTCTTTTGTTACAAGGTCAGCTCTTGATATCATATCTAAATTGTGCAAGGTTTTCTTCACAACAGTCCTATGCAGTTAATGCAGTCCAAAATCAAATATAGGTCAAGGGCCGATATTTGAGATATAGGTTATCACGGTGGGATATCGGTAATTTTAATATCATGGAAAATTTATATATACACATATATAAAGCGTAATAAAATATATAATATTAAATAATAGTAATATCAAAAGTCAAAACTCAAAAGTGCCAATATTTGAAACATGGTCTAATCGTAAAGGAGGAAATCTTCCTCCCTCCAAGTCCACATCAACTAAGGCATCCAAAATAACGGTCAATACCAGTCGAATTTCGATCAAATATCAGTCAATATTGCTGATAATATCTGAACCGCTATTCCTGACCTATATTTGACACCGATATTTCGTAGATGGCAGATAACCGATATCCCACCGATATTAACTGCATAGCAGCAGTCCTTGTTGATGCTAATTTTCTGTACTTTTTCTCTCTCCACTCTTAGGATCTTTACTTCTTAAGTTCACAAAATCAGTTAACTAGTGCTAGTATGATACCCGTCATCTCATTGGAATATGTAGAAATAAGTCAAACATAGGTTTTTATTTCAAAGATGAAGCCAGGTCAAACAAGCTCTGCATTAGGTTTGATCCTACTTATTGGCACATAACTGCATTCTGTAACGAGTGTAGCCCACAGCCTTCTGGCTTCTATAGACTTTTTGTTGACTCTGCAGTCTAGGGGTGTAGCTCTTACAATGGTCGTTCAGCAAGTTTTGAGTTTCGACTTTTTTCTGCATGTGGTATTTGAACCCATATTTAATCTTTTTCTTGCATCATCCATTTACCTGCATTATACACAAACCAAACACAGTTAACTATCCTGCTTAATTAATGCTGTAGTTATGCATCTAAACTGGTGTTACTCTTGATTATTCTTCTTATTATGTGCCTCGTTCCCTTAAACGAAACCTGCTTACTTCTGCTCAGCAACTCAAACCATGTTTGTAAATTCATTATGAATCACCAACTCTCCAAGAACATGATTGCAGATTTCAGTCTTAGTTACACACTATGCAGTTATAGTGCTCCAAAATCAAATAGCGGTCAAGGTCCGCTATTTGAGATATAGTTTATAGCAGCGGTATATCTATAATTTTTATATCATGCAGAATTTATGTGTGTGTGTGTATATATATATAGGAGAAGGTTTAAATGAGAACGCTAAATTTTGTGAGAAGTAACCCTAAGAACGAATGAAAAAACCGTGGGAACTTGGTCAAAAACAATCAAATTCAATTTTTTACACTTCTCATTATTATTCGATTACAATGTTAGAAATTAAATTTACACGTTTAAATTTACATGTATTTGTAAATATTGAAAATTTACACATGTGTAAATTTGTTGTATTTAACAAATTTACACATGTGTAAAAAAATATAATAAAAGTGATTTGAGAGGAGAAATGAATTATTTGATGATGTAAATTCTTTTTTTGATGTTGTATCTTAATTACAATAAGGTTTGTATTAAAAATTGGTTTTGATTGGTTTTCTCATTCGTTCTCACGGTTCTCGCAATATTTAGTGTTCTCAAGATTACCCTCCCCTAGGTATATATAAAAACATACAACATATAATATTAAAATATTAATAGTAATATCAAAAGTCAAAACACAAAAGTGTCAGTATTTGAAACATGATCTAATCATAAGCCAATGAAATCTTCCTCTGAGTCCACATCAAACAAGGAATCCAATCGTTCATCAAGATTTCCACTTCAACTCTAATATTATCATCATCATCATCCTCCTTATAGCACGATCTTTTGCTCCTAGGATTAGGTTTAATTAAAGTTTGGGCCTTTAGTTTTGGGCTATTCCAAAAAATTGAATTTTGTGGGCTTTTCCCTACTTTTGGTCTGAAAATATAAGATCTTGAATATCGGTTCTGCTATTTTACCCGATGTCTGCTAACCGCTGTAGCACTGCTATACCATCGCTATTGACTACATAGATTACACGTGTCAACTTCGTGTGATAGATCAATCATCATTGAGTTCCTCATGGTTGGGCAGTTCTACAGATAGGAACATGATAAATGTGGAAAACAAAGGCTTACCCACGAATATTGCTGGAAAGGGAAGAATTAGAGGTGGCAAGATGGGTGGGTAGAGTAACAGGTCAAGACAGAATCTATTTGTAACCGGCCAATTTTCTGTAAATTATGAATGTGCTAATTAAGATTACAAATGCAGTATTATTAGAATGAAGACTAAATCTTTGATTTTTTTATTCGTTTTTTTGTTTTGGTTATTAAGTTCTTTACATCTCCATTTAACAAATGAAATTTTCTTACGTGTTCATGTATTGTCATAAGGTGGTTTCTCACATGCTCCTGATAAACTATCATATGGTGTTGACATGAAAAGCATTAGGTGGTGTGGTATTCTCCAGGTAATTATGTTTACGATCTTTTCATAGGCTTGTCACAATGATTAACAATATTTTGTTTTTAAGTATAATTTATAATATAGTTTTATTTTCTAGAGAATTGCTCTTGCATATTTCATTGTTGGCATGTTGGAAATTGCAACTCAAGGTGCACAGGCCAAGGAACTGCCACCTGCACACTTCTCCATATACAAGTTGTACTTTTGGCACTGGTATTTACCAATTTTGACTCATGATTTTTTTTTGAAAGGTGTATATTATTCACAACGCCACCCAAACCGGGGGCAAAACAGCCACAACAACCAGACTACAAAATTTAAAAATTACACCATGAGTCCCAATTCACTACACACTTCTTAAACCTATTCTTAAACCATAAGAACCCCAGGGATTTAATATCTTGATCTCAACCTTCACATCTGCATTCTCGAACCTCTTCTTATTTCTTGCAATCCATAAGCACCAGCACGTAACCATAACTATACCTGTAAAGGCCTTCTTAGCTAGACTTCCAAGCCCAACAGAATCATGAACCTCCAAGAGATCTTTGGCCGTGAAGGCATAGATAGGATCGACGCCCAAACAGTAGCTGCAATGTAGCACGAGCATAGGATGTGATTCACCGATTCATCCCCGAACTCGCATAAACCACAGCTAAGATCTCCGGCATAACAGTTACGACTCCTAAGGGCATCAACTGTAGGAATCCGATTTAAAAAAGCCGCCCTCCACATAAATATATTACACTTCTTGGGGACCCATTTACACCAATCGAACACCACTCTACTGCTATAATCTGACCCGCTATCCAGAAATTTTCTAGCAGCCCCAACCAAGAAGCACTTCTGCCTATTCCCCTGCCACTCCCAATCATCCCTTTTATTGGACAAAGTCACACTCTGGAGCAAATTAGCAAGATCACCCCACTGACCCATCTCCATACCCACAGCTGGAGTGTGAGAGCACTCCCACTGAAGCTCGGTAACTCCGTCCCTACTACTGACACGATCCATCACCAAGCATTTTTTGTGTTTCTCTAACTTAAAAATGGCATGGAACCGATTGGTTAACGGTTCGTTGCAAACCCACGGGTCCAACCAGAACCTAATACCATCCCCGTTCCCGAGCACCCCTTTGAAAACGTTCAAGAAAGAAATACCAGAAATGTGGACTTCGTCCAGCAAAGAGACCATATTTTTCCAAACACCAGGGAGCGAATTATTAACGGGAACAATAGACCAGCAACGTTTCTTATTATGCAGCGGTTCGATCACCGCTTTCCATAGACTATTAGGCTCCTTTCTAAATCTCCAAATCCACTTGGAGAGTAAGGCAATATTTGTATCTTTTACTTTATTAATACTGAGGCCGCCCATCTTGATCTGAGAAGTAACCCGCTCCCACGACCACGAGACCCAGTGTATATTCTTTTTATCTTCTGTACCTCCCCATAGGAGTCTTCTGATGATTTTTTCCAGCCCATCTATAACCTTTCTCGGAGCTTCAAACAAAGAAAAATAATAGTTGGGCAAAGATTCCAAGACCGCCTTGATGAGCGTAACTCTCCCCCCAATAGAGAGCAACGCCGCCTTCCATTTCGCCAACCGGGTTTCGGAAATGTCTAAGATAAAATTCCAATTGGCCATTTTTATTCATGTTGGCACCCACCAAGACTCCCAAGTGTTTAAACGGAAGGCTTCCGGCTTTGCAATTAAGCAAACTCGTCTTATCTTCAATCTCCTCTCTCGATTATCCAACACCAAAGATGTTTGACTTCCCCAAATTTATTTTGAGACCCGAGCATAAATAAAAACATCGAAGCAAACGAGCTACATTTCTTATGTTGGACTTCGACCATTCACCAATTAACACACAATCATCCGCATATAAGAGGTGTGTCATAATCGGCCCATCGTTAGGGAGGTGAATACCTTTGAAAGCCCCGTCATAGACGCCCTTTTAATCATCCCAGAATAAGCCTTCGTCACAATAAAGAATAAAAAAGGAGAAATGAGATCTCCCTGCCGTATACCTTTGAAGCACGGGAACTCAAAGGTAGGGGATCTGTTGACCAACACCGAAGATTTGGCCGACGAGAGAATGCCGTAAATCCAATCACACCATCTTTTAGAAAATCCCATTTGTTCCATGATCGAAGTGACAAACTTCCAATTCACATTGTCGTAGGCCTTTTCGAAATCAATTTTAAAAAAGAACGCCTGCCCCCCACTTCTTTTTACCCAGGAAATCAATTCATTAAGCACAAGCAGACCGTCTAGAATTAGTCTATCTTTAAGGAAGGCTGATTGGTTAACCGCATAGTTGTCAATAGCAGTTGCTATGGTTGCTATAGCGAATAGCATAGCGTATAGATCGAAGGTCGCTACAAGGTATGTAGCCATAAATAGTGTGATTTCACTTTTTTTTACATATAAATAGTGGATAAATATAGCTATAAAATACCTGGATTTCAGGTTTTTGTTAAAAATATATGTAAAATAGTGTATATACCAGGGTATTCATAAAATAGCGCCCACTATTTACCGCTATTCGTTATGTAGCATATAGGTATCTTATCGTTATTTGTCGTTATTCGCCATTAACAACTATGGTTAACCGAGATAACGGAACCAAGCACCTTCTTCAGCCGGTTCGCAAGGACTTTAGACAAGATTTTATTGATTAACCCCACCAAATTTATCGGTCTATATTCATTTAGACCCTCCAGGTCTCAGACTTTAGGAATCAAGGCTATAAACGAGGAACTACTACCCACGTTTACGACTCCCGACTCATAGAACACCCTAAAAATGTCTTCGAAGTCTTTTTCAAAAAAAAAAATCTCCAGAACCTTTATAAAAACTTAATATTAAACCCATCCGGGCCAGGAGCCCGGTCATCACTGCACTCGAAAATAGCACTCTTAATTTCCTCCTTGGAGAAATTAGCTTCCAACGACTGACCATCCTACGGAGAGAGACGTTTATCTGCATAAAATTCCAGCTTTGGACGAGCAAACTCATCCACCACAAACCTCTTTTTAAAGAAGTTAAAAACCTCTTTTTAACTTTTTCGCAATGTTGCAGAAATTGGCCTACGCGGCCGATTAATCGGCGCCTAGGCGCTAGTCGGTGGGTTACTGCCTAAATTTAAGTTAGTCGGTCAAAAAAATCGGTTATGGTCAAAATCGGTCAAAGTCGGTAAAAGTCGGACAAAATCGGTAAAAGTCGGTCAAAATAGGACTAATCGGGCCCATGTTTTTTGACCCAATAAACCCAATTTTTGAAACCTGGCCCATGGTTTAAAGCCCAAATTTTAGTTATAAACCTATTTTAACATTTAAGTTTAGGTATTTTAACATTTAACCCCCTCTATCTTTCACTAGTTTACATATGGTTCCTAACTTGTAAATTTATTAATAAAAAGTATAAAGTTATCTCCTAAACTTGTAAATTTATTAATAAAAAGTATAAAGTTATCTCCTAAACTTGTAAATTTATTAATAAAATGTATAAAGTTATCTCTTAAACCTGTAAATTTATTAACAAAAAGTATAAAGTTATCTATATATATAAAAAAAATTTGTAAAATTATACTTAAAAAGTCCAATTCGATTAATCCTGATTAATCCCTAGGCGGTACCTCACCGCCCGACTAGCGCCTAGCGCCTTCTACAACATTGCTTTTTCGGGTTAGAAACCCACTCCCCTTGAATCATTAAACCTGGGATAGCATTCGAAGCCTTCCTATTATTAATAAGCCCGTGAAAGAAGGCCGTGTTATCATCACCATCCATGGCCAATTTAGACCTAGATCTTTGCTTGGCATCTTTCGCTTTAAGATCTTCCAAATTTAAGATCCCCTTTTTACACTCTAAACGGATCCACGCCTCTTCTTCCGTTAAATCCCTATCTTCCATAAGAGCATCAGTTTCTTCCAGGTCTGACCGGAGTCTCTCTTCCTCTCCTTCTTTAATATGAATATCGTCTCTCCATTTTTTAATGCATTGCCTAGAGTCTTAAATTTTTTCGATAATCTCACATCAGGAGGCCTCTCAAAGTCGAAATTCTCCAAAATCTTAGGAATCAAATCTTCAAAATCCGGACGATCAAGCCACGAGTTAAAGAACCGAAATGGTCGACGGCCATAGTTCAAATCCTTAAATTAATAGACAAGAGCAGCGGATTATGGTCTAAAAGGTGTCTAGGGAGAGCTCTAAAACACGCTTCAGGCTATCCAAGAAATTTTACAAGCAAGCAGTCTATCGATTTTACTTAATTTCTTTCCTTTCACGCTATCCACCAAGAACGTGAACTTACTGCCTTTCATCTCGTATTCATGGAGGTCTGCATCGTAAATAAATTGATTAAAGTCCCTCGCACACCCAGGTTTAAACCTTGATCTTTTCCTCTCATTCGCATTCCTATCAGCATTAAAATCCCCAACGATGATCCACAAGTCGCTTATACTATTCCTGAGGTCCAAAATTTTCAACCATAACTCCTTTTAGCAAGCTCTAATTGAGGCGCATATAAATTTATAATGTTCATCTGGACATCTACCCCTTAACAAACCCTGATAACAGTAAGAAATTTTGATCTTTGACGCTGTCATTCACCAATCACCACGAAGACTCCAGGGTCCCATAAACAAAGCAACCCTTCAGACCTACCATTCGGCTCAATAAACTCACTGCCCATATTGAAACGACCCCAATACGGCAATGCCTCCCCTTTTACTGATCCAAGACCACCCTACATTGCACCTCTTGCATAGCAATAAAAGAAACCCTTTCTGCAGATTTAATATCTCTAATCCATTTATCTTTCCCGACCTTCCCAATCCCCCTAATGTTGATAGAAAGAAGATTCATTGATTACCTGGATTAATTCCTTCAGCCACAATGGAATTCTTCACTTGCTTCGAGATAGATTGAAGATCAGTTCCCACAATCTTCCCGAAATCGATCGTTTCCTGAACTTCGTTTTCAACATCCTGCACATTCCTCTTTTCACCAGCGATATCCATAGCAACGTTCGACTGATTTATGCTCGCAGAATCATCACCATTCCTCTGCCCCTTCTCTAACTCCAAAGAAAAAGCTGGAGTGTTATTCAGGTCTAAATTACCATTGTTGCCCTCCTTACACAAAGTGGAGTCAACAACAGGCCCATCCCTACCAATTTCATTATTAGACAAGCCCAAAATCTGGTCCATCAAAAAAGGTTCTTCCTGTCTGGGTCTTTTTCTGGGCCTGGGTGACATTTTGGGCCTATGTGTCTTTGAACTCCTGGCCCACTTCTCTAACCACCTGTAAATTATTCTCGGAAGACGAGAAAAAGAAAATTCCTTGAATAGGACAGTTTGCGCCTTTTTGTCCCGTCATAAGTTCATAACTGCTGCCTCCTCATTTTGAGTGTTATCCACCAAAGTATCGTTGGAATTCGAATCGACTTCCACCTGATCGTTACCCAGCAACTCTCCGTCTTCTGTACCCAACTTTTCATCTACCTTTGCCTTTTCAATTCCGATGACCGGACTTTTAATCTCCATATTTTCCGGTGAGACTTATAACTCGTCATCTTCACGCAACGAATAATCCTCCGATTCCTCATCCGAATCCTCTCCATCATCAAAACAGTCTGGAATCTAACTACCCGAATCCTCTGTAATCCACACCCTGTACAACTTGTCCTGCCACGAAAGAGATACTTCCCCTACAATCTGCTTCCCATCTCCTGCCAAAACACCCACACATACGGAAGACAAATCCCCTTCGTCCTGCATTTGAGAAGGTTGGACAACCTTCCCAAAATTTGCAGCAATGGAGTCGAACACCAAGTTAGAGGCTAAGTGCAGGGGAACCCCTTGAATCCGTAGCCAAGCCAGCCGATCGAACGGGAGAGATTGTCCCACCCATATGTCCAAGGACACGAACCAAGAATCCCAAACAGCTTTATTTATCAAAAAAGAAAAAGCAACCTCCTCTTTTGGGAAGTTAAGCATGAGAACTAACCCTCCAACATACTTCACAGTCACCCCCTTGAACCCATTATTCCTCAGAATCTTGTTCGTAGTTCTCAACGTTGAGAAATCACGTGTTCTTCCAACCAAGGCCTTCCCATGCAAACTAGAGAACGCATTGACACCCGGATCGACCGGAATAATAGCTCCAACTAGGGCCGTTCTTTTTTATCCGAACCCGACCCGATAAACTACTAGGCCCGATAAACCCGAACCCGATCTAGTGTAAAACCCGAACCCGATTGCCCTTTTTCGGGTTGGTGTTTGGGTGAAGTTTGTGGAATTCGGGTACCCGAGAAAGTTAATCAAACTTTAAAATCGTGAATGTTCCTAGGAGATGTTTATGGAAATTTCAGAATTATAGTTTATTGTCAGTTACCTATAGTTACCTATTATGAATTATCTTTTACTTGTAGTACAATTCCAAATTCCATGATTGAAGTTAATTTATAAATATATCGGCATTCTTGTTTCTTCGATCACATCAAGCAGCAAACTTTCATTCGAGACTTTTGAGTTTCAATCTTTCCATATGGAGTTTCAAACATTCAACCTGTTTCCACCTTTGCTAAGGTTCGAGTTGTTGTTTATTCCTTAGAATTTGTCTTACATCAGTGGTTTGGTTTATGATTTTTGGTGAAGAAATTTCGTTTATGATTACAGAACCTAAAAATGAATTCATATATAATAAATTAAATTAATAAGAATGTCAGCCATAACATATTTTTGGATTGATATTCATGATTTTAATTTGAACATTAAACTTGAAATCAGCCATAACATTATTAAACTTATTCATGCTTTTTAACTTGAAATCAGTTTTAGATTGATCTTCATGAATAACAATATCAGCTATAACCAGAGTTTTGGTATTTATACATTTGTTAATCAGTAGTCTTCTTCCTACAAATATTTTCATACATAAGCAAATATTTTTACTACATTTTTCTATGTAATCAGCTATATTGAGATAAATTGTTTTATTGTTCATTAGTTATTAATTTTTTTTCCATAAACAATAAGTTATGTAAAAGCTATATCAAATTGCAGGGTAGGGAGAACTAAACATCCTCGAACTGATAAATTTATACTTACCCGAAACCCGACCCAATAAAACCCGAACCCTTTAACCCGAAGAACCCGAACCTAGAATGGTTTAGTTATCGGATAATATTTTGTTTTGAAAACAACCTGACCCGAAAAACCCTAAACCCGAGAAAATAACCCGAAGAACACCCCTAGCTCCAACATTATCCGTAAGCCACCATATCCCGAAAAGAGATGTTTGGCCGCCACTTTAGGTTCATTGTTCTCTGACGCTGGATGCTGAAACTCCTCTCCTGTTGCCAAACCCTTCCGGCCGAGCTCCCCAAAGGCCTCATTTTCCAAAGCGAACCTAGCAATGTTGACTTTCAACTTGAAACTACCCATTTTAATATTCTTCATCTTCTGTTCAAGTTCCTTTCCATCTCTAACTCCTTTAAAGCTGACAAAACCAAATCTTTGCCCGTTCTTATTCCTTTTCCTAGCAATGTAAGCACCCGCAATCCCTCCCTAATCTCTCAACGTAGTCGCTAAATCCCATGGCCGGCAGCCATCGGGGATGTTAGCGATGAAGAACTTCAGAATAGGCTCTCCATGCTTCCCCGGTTGCGGTGGTCTTCCTTCTTCTTTCTGTCTTTGTCTTCCGAGAAAGTCTGCCCACTCCTCCCTCTCTCCCATTCTTTTTTCTTGTCCACAGAAAACCAACCTAACTGCATGCCACCTACTACTAAATCTACCGTTCATAGTTGTTAATAGCGAATAGCGACAAATAGCGACAAATAGCGACAAGGGACCTATATGCTACATAGCGAATATAGCGACAAATAGCGACCGCTATCTTATAAATAGCGATACACTAGAAAAAGAATTTTGAATTTTTTTATATGTATATTATATCAAAATACCTTGGTATATATGCTATTTTACATGTATATTTTAACAAAAACCTATAAATCCAGCTATTTTATAGCTATATCTAATTGCTATTTACATAAAAAAAACACCTAACTGTCGCTATTCACACTATTGGTCGCTATGACCCAAATAGCGACACTTGGTCGCTTCGCTACATAGCGCGCTATAGCGGTCACTATAGCCGCTATTGACAACTATGCTACCGTTAGACTCGTCACAAGGAAAATGTTAGCTAAAAAAAACTTGTCAAACGTTGCACAGTGTGCACTTTTAATCTATAAATCTTTCTGACCCACTTTATTAACAAAATAGTTATTACTATTGAAACAATGTAAATTCTTCAATCATATTTGGCACAATAATTATTCACTTATAATAAATAAAAAATTGAAGAAGTGTTTCGGGTCAACCCAACCTGAGTGGCTTGTACCAAAAAGTTACTTGTTGTGATCCACTACACAACCCGCCTGAGCCGTCCGTTTTCCACCTCTAATTTTGCTGATACATCTCATTTAATTGGTAGAATGAGCACAATGTTTAAATGTAAAAAATGCAGGCTGGTGGGAGCTTGTGTACTCATAGTTTACCTGGCAGTTATTTATGGAACTTATGTCCCCACTTGGCAGTTCACAGTTCACAATACAGATAGCCCTGATTATGGAAAGATCTTAACTGTATGTATTATTTCCAACATCCCTGAAAAAATAGGTTCAACGTGACTTTTGAGGTCAAGTTCAGTAACTGGCATTTATTTTTGCTTGCGGTATTGCCATCGGCTTCAGTTTTTTTCGTCAAAAAAAAGTTAAAATACTTTTAATTCTGTTACTGACGTTTAAATGTAATCGCTTTTGCCTTGGTAATTAAGATGCACTTCAATAGTTATTTGTTTAATCTATGACTGCATCTTTAAGTTTTCACTGCTCATGATAGATCACGCAGTCTGATTTTAGTAACTCAACAAACAAGAATCTTAGTTTATCCTCAAGATTATTGTCTGAATTCTTCATCGTGGGGAGAAATTTGGATTCTTACAATTTAGAAGTGTTATAAATGGGTCGATTTGGGTTATTTTCAATCTCAGACAATCGGACGGTTGAAATGAGCTAAATAACAAATTTAGCTATAAAAGAGAACACGTCAAATGGGTAATTTATATTGAAAGTGACCCAAAGCATATTTCAATGTACATAAGTTCCTATTACTCCAAACAAAGATTTAGATTATTATTTAGATAAGATTGTTTTTATAATTGTATTTTAACACATCAGCTGTTTATTAAAATATAAAAAGTGGAGAATTAAGTCTTTTTTTTGGTCAAACCAACCCATTACGGCTCTTACTGATTATTTGACCCACTATTGGTCTTATTCGACCTTTTTCATGGGCTTATTTATTATCAGGTAGCTTGTGATGTGAGAGGAAAAGTTGATCCTCCATGTAATGCAGTGGGTTATATAGATAGACAAGTGCTTGGAATTAATCATATGTATCCGCATCCTGCCTGGAAGAGAGCTAAGGTCACCACCACAAAGTCAACTTCATTTAATTTTTTATATATTTCTTCATGCTCATTTTTTTTAGTTGGCGGGCGGAACCAGAGGGGGGTCAAGAGGGTCCGTTGACCCCCCGGTCACCGGAATTTGTCGGATTTTTATATATAAAATCCGATTTTTTAAATAAAAAATTGACTTGGACCCCCTAATTGTAAATAATAGAGAAAAAAACCTTGCGATGACCCACCGACTAAAAAGTTCTGGTTACGCCGGCAAGATTCATGGCACATAGGGTAATTAGTCGAGCAGGTTCAGAGTGAAATCAATGTGTTTTTTAGAATGGGTTGAAACAGGACTGTTGGCCTGCAAACATATTCTTCTGCATATTTTTATTGTATTTTTTAATTAATGATTACAATAATATATAGGGTGAGGTTCTAGAGTGAACACTAGTGTATTTGTGAACTGAGTGAGCAAATCCTGGCCATTGATTTACATCATCAAATCGTAAAATAGACTAGTGTATTTTCATCATTAAATCCTAATCAAACCATGTTCATTGATTTACACTTGTGTATTGATAATCAAGGGCTAGGATTAGTTCACACAGTTCATTATAAGGGGGTTGTTCATAAATGAATCTAACTATATATATATAGGGTAGGGTTTATTTGAGAACCACTCTTATTGCGAGAACCAATGTGAACACAAAAAAAAAAACCTAAAAAACACAATTTTTTTTATTAAAAATCGCTATTTTTCGTTACCAAAAAAAAAAAAAAAAAATTCTAGTAACAATTATCAATGCACATGTGCATATGTATCATTTCTTTGACAAATTCCGTAATACATGACCAGTATTAGACAATCGCACTTTCATTTACACTACCATCCTTAATACAATACTTTTTACATTACTAATATATAAAATGCACATGTGCATCTATATCTATGAACGTGATATAATGTGTTTTGGTACAAAAAGTTTGTGATTTTGAATGATGAAGTAGGCCAATATACATGTTTTTGGTTAGTTATATCTAGTGGTTGATGGTTTGGTTATATTTGTCACTTTATGATGTAATATGTTGTTTGGTATGGTATGAAGGGTGTTGATGCACATGTGCATAAAGTGAAAAATACTATACATATTGGTAATGGTAGTGTATAATGGATAGTAGGAGGTAACTATGTTGTCAAAGACGCAAGGCGCAGGCGAGGCGCATCGGCCTCGCCCAGAGCCTAGGCGCAAGGCGCAAAAAAAGCGTGGGCTTTTTTAAGAAAAGAGCACATAGAGAAAAAATATAAAAAATATGTTATGCTTTGAAAATAAATAAGATTCCACATATAAAATTAAAAAAACTATTATATATGCCATTTAAGAACATGTAGCTAATAGTCGGTTTCATTTTTTTCAGTTTTCCTGCTTATCCACTGCGCCTCAGCACTGTTTTTGCGCCTAGGCGCGCGCCTTTTTGCGCCTCAGCAGCGCTTTTTTCAAAAAAGCCCATTTTTGCGCCTAGGCTACCACCAGGCGCTATAGGTGCGCCTCGCTGCGCCCGGGCGCCTAGGCGCGCGCTTTTTGCGCTTTTGACAACATAGGGAGGTAATGGTAGTGTATTATGGATGGTATGATAGATGAAAAGGAAAGTGTATTCAAAGTAGTGTACCAAAAACACATTATATCTTGTTCATACATATAGATCACATGCGCATTTCTAATATTTGTAATGTAAAAAGTATTGTATTACTGATCGTAGTGTAAATGAAAGTGCAAATTGTCTAATACTAGTAATGTATTACGGAATTTGTCAAAGAAATGATAGATATGCACATGTGCATCCATAATTGTTACTCGAAATTTTTTTTAGAAACTAAAAGTAGCGATTTATATATATAAAAAAAATTTGTGTGTTTTTTAGGTATTTTTGGTTGTGTTCACATTGGTTATCGCGGTTCTCGCAATAAAGGGTGGTTCCTAACCGGTCCTTATCATATATATATATGTATAGGGGATGGATCATGAGAAAACCAAAAAACTAACTAAAAAAGCCTAAAAAACATACCAATCTTTTTTTTTTACAATTTTTTTATTAAAAAGTCGCTATTTTTTATATATGAAAAAAAAATTTCAATTTTTTTTTTTTTTTGTATTGCACATGTGCACTAATACGGAAAGCCTAAACCACTTAAATTCACCCTCCTACCAAATGCCTAACCCCCCACCCCCCAAAAACTAACCCTAAAAGCTAAACTAGACGCAAAAAGCTAATTTTAAGCATGTAATGCACATGTGCAGTACAAGTTTTTTTTTTTGAAATTTTTTTTATATATAAAAAATAGCGATTTTTTTAAAAAATTGTAAAAAAAAATTTGGTATGTTTTTTAGCTTTTTTAGTTAGTTTTCTAGTTTTTCATTTATATGTAGTTTTCTCATGATCCTTATCCTATATATATATATATATATATATATATATATATATATATTATTGCTTAACATACGAGTGTACGCTGTGAGGTTACGCACGTTGTAAAACTCAAAACCCTAATCATGCATGTTATACTTATGTAATGAAGAATGTTATAATTATGTAATGAAGCATGGTATGGTTTTCAACATGCGCCATTATGGTTTTTCAACATGCTTCATTTGGGTTTTGAGTTTTACAACATGCGTAATTTCACAGTGTACGCTCGTACGTTAAGGAATATTGTACGTTAACTGGGTACGAGCGTACAATATTCCTTAACGTACGAGCGTAATTTCAACATGAGTTTTATAACATGCGTAATTTCATAGTGTTGACATTAATTTTGGGCAACACTTAACTTATCTGACCCACTTTTAAGGTAAAACACCACACATAGACCCATTCATAAGTAAATGGGTCGAAATTGCGACCTCTAGATCTAGACTACAGTTTACTTGTTTTGATTTTGTAATAATTTAATTGCAATGGCAGGCTTGCACCAAGAGGTCCCCTTATGAGGGTCCTTTCAAGAAGGATGCTCCATCTTGGTGTTGGGCACCTTTTGAACCTGAAGGAATTTTAAGGTCTGCGTTGGTTGCGGATATTATAATTATAAAGATTTGTTGGTAACTAATTTGAAATACAATATTTGGGAAGGTTTTAGATTTTTGGATAAAGTTTAATATTGGAGATATAAGAAAGATTGGCATTATTTCATTTGTGATCATGAACACATTGTTGTACTGTAACAGCTCTATTTCTGCTATTCTCTCTACAATTATTGGCGTGCACTTTGGGCATGTACTCATACAGATGAAGGTTGGTTCTTTTGTTCCTACTTTAACCAGCTTGACTTTCTTGGTCAAAAATCAACTTCAGACTTTTTGACTTTCAATGTCAAACATTTCAGGATCATTTATCTAGGCTGACACATTGGATTTTGATGGGTCTTGGACTTGTTGTTTTTGGAATCATCCTTCATTTCACAGATGGTTTGTATCCATATAATGAAGTTTGACTTTCAAGGCCTTGATCTTTATGAAGTTTCTCACTCTACACCTCTGAATTTTATGCAGCAATTCCGCTAAATAAACAGCTATACACTTTCAGTTATGTATGTGTAACATCAGGGGCAGCAGCATTGGTCTTCTCATTCTTCTACATAATGGTAATCTAGTGATTAGTTTTGTGCACCTCATATTCTACTTCAGTCCCCACAAGAAAGTAGTTTTCACTTTTTAAGTGTCAAGATTTGAGAGTTCATACATACAAAGAGATTGAATGTTAAAAATATATATTTGATTTTTATGGAGGATTATTATATATAGCTTAACGGCTAGATAAAAGACCATATAAAACATAATTTACAGTTATAAATCTTGAAAATTTGGGATATGACTTTTAAGGTGAAAGCATGGCATCTACACACATAGGCAGGCATAGGTATATTCACATATTATAGTTAAATCTTGGTCTTCCATTTAAGTTTTTGAAAGGACAAGGAGCTTTCTTTTATTTTGAATCGTTCACACATATAATAGAAACATTTTTGTAATTGACAAAATCAATGTCAAAAGTGGTGACTGTGGATGATCGTTAGTTAATTAAAATTCAGGTGGATATCTGGAGGTTCAAATATCCGTTTATGCCATTGGAATGGATCGGAATGAATGCAATGCTTGTCTACGTTATGGCAGCGGAAGGCATCTTTGCAGGATTTATTAATGGCTGGTACTATGATGATCCCCATAATACCCTCGTAAGTTTCACATTTATTTAATACCAATTTATTTATTTATTTGTGATTGGGTTGTTGTATTTTATTTTAAACGGATTAAATATAGCAAAAGGGTGAGGTGTCAAATAGAAGTCGTTTGTTTTTTGTGTGCGTGAGTGCTACCAATACCCTGCTAACCAATGAGGTGGGGTAACTATCGTTACATGCAATTTTCTAAATAATTTTATTCAAATACAATTATCTTACAACAAACAGTATGTAATAATATTGTTCATGGTCATAAATTATGTATAAAATTGAAAAATATTCGGGTCAACTCAACCAGACACAGTCAAACCCTAAATTTGAGCTACATCCAAATTGAAGAATAATGTGTGTTGGAATGGAATGGATGCAGATATATTGGATTAAAAAACACATTTTCATCGATGTTTGGCATTCAACAAGAGTGGGAATCCTGCTTTATGTTATATTTGCAGAGATATTGTTTTGGGGTATGGTGTCCGGCATATTACACTGGCTGGGAATTTATTGGAAACTTTAATGGTGAGTTTTAAATTCTCAATTTCATTTGGTTTAATCAGATACAATTTGTATGTAATTAAGGCTAGGTTAGCTTCTGCAGCCCACAACACTTGTTTCCTTAAAAACCCTTCTGTGTGTAAAAAAAAAACAAACACTTGATCTAGTTATGGTCTTTGTGTAAAAGGATTCGTTGTCTGTGACTTAATATTTGAGAGTTGAGATCCTGCACAAACAATGTAATTGTAAAAACCGTAAGAATAGATCTGAGCCATTAATAGTTTAAATCAAGGATTGGTGTTGATTACAAATAAAACCCTTATAATTAATAATTAGTACTAACAAGTTAGGGGTAATTTCGTAAAATTGTTGATTTATATTAAATAATAAGATCTATTATTTATGGGTATTTTAGTCATTTAGCCATTTTTCATTAAATACTAACTCCACCAAGGTTTTTTAAACTAAAATAACTTTTATATACTTCATTATCTTAAAAAAAAACTATACCATAAAATCAAGTATTTTTTTTATCTTTAATATGAGTATCACATTGCTATACCTTTTTTTATTTATAAAAATGATTTTAAAAAGTTACAAAAAGGTGTTTTATAATTTGTGCTAGTTATGTAGTTACTAGTTGGAATGTGCTAGTATAAAAAATGTATTGTGTTGATTTTAAATCTATACGTATGTGCTTATTTTGTTGTGTAATTTTTATGAGGATCAATATCAAAACAACTCATCCATGATAATCCCTTTTGTGCGATAAAGGTCAATTCCGTATAAAACCCCGTTGTGCGATCAGACTTGAAGACGAACAACAGATTGAATACGAACAAGCTAAACAAGTCGTTGTGCATTCAGCCTCGAAGCATACGTCCAGCGATAATCAACAATCAGTTAAAGTTGATGTTTATGCTGTTAAAGTGTTAATTACCATAGATGTGGGATAGATGAGTTGGTTGGTCATGTGCTGACATAGTACACGGGTGTGTGCTGATTAGGTGTTAATTGCAATAAAATACAAACAAACACGAAAAGTAGATATAATCAGAAAACCTGTGTTAAATATTTAAACCAAAAGCAGATATAATCAGCGCATCTGATGTGCTGATAATGGAGAACGATTAAGGATGTTGTGCTAATGTCGTTTATGTTGCAAATGGGGAACGATTGAGGACGATATGTTGATAATGGAGAACGATTGAGGATGTTATGCTAATTATATAGTGTAATGCTGATTGTCTTTTTGTTTTTGTTTTGTTTTTGTTTATGTTTTTTTTTATGTTTTTTTTATGGTGGTTCCTGTAGGTTGGTTTTATCATGGAGAGTTAAAAAATCAAACTTTAATTTGAATTAAACTTGCATGGATTTAGGGATATTTTAATAATTATTTTTAATTAGTTATAAATAAATAAGGCTAAAAGGTCTAAATTACCTCTAAACTAATTTTGAATTGAGGGACACTTGTCAGTTATGTGTTGGTTCTTACTAGGGGTGAGCAGAGAACCGAAATAACCGAGAGGGACACTTGTCAGTTATGTGTTGGTTCTTACTAGGGGTGAGCAGAGAACCGAAATAACCGAACCGTAACCGAAATAACCGACAAAACCGAACCGAAAAAACCGACGGTTCGGTTTTTAAATTTTTAATAACCGAAAATTTCGGTTCGGTTTTTTGATAACCATTTTCAATAATCGAAAAAAAACCGAACTAAACCGATAAGTTACAATCCATATATTTTTAAGTTTAAGTTTAATTTGTTTAAATGTTTAACCCAATGCTAGTAGAAATTATTAATTTTATTCTTGAATGTTAAGTATTTATAATAAAAACATGACATGTTTATTTATAATTGAAGTGATCTATTTATTAGCTACAAGAAATAACAAAATTTTATATAAAAATTAAATGATCTTCAAATTATTATAAAAGAAAATATCTTAATAAATTTTTTAGAGAAACATACAAATAGATTAGAAGGTTAGGTTTATGTAAACAATATTAATTAAAGAAGTTAACTATAATAACTTAAATGTAAACATATAATAAATCTTCTTATATTTTAAATTATACTTTATATTTTTTTTGAATCTTACATAATTTTGTTCCAAAAACCGAAATAACCGAAAAACCGAACCGAACCGACATAAAAACTGAAAAAACCGAAACCGAACGGTTTTAAAAAGCCAAAAACTGACATTTCGGTTTTGATTTTACCCAAAAACTGAACCGAACCGAACCGTGCACACCCCTAGTTCTTACAGTTTTTACAAACTGTGAAAGACTGAGGTAACATGAACATAAACTGATCTGAACACTTAAAGATAACACTTGAACTATAATGAACTCCAAATATAAACTCAAAGGAGGAATACGAGACCAATGGGGTGAAAAACTCCACTGGAAAACAGAGGGAATTAAAAGACTACATTGTATTCACTTTAACTTATTTGTAAACTTACATGTACATACTATATATAGGAAATGAAATAGATTAAACAAATACAACTTGGAACTATTTGGCAACTTGCTTGTCTTATCTTTTCAGCCTACTTGTTAGCCAACCTGTCTAGTGTCCACTATAACCTTAGTCCATCTTTTCTAACACTCCCCCTTAAGCTAGAGCATAGATATTAATTACGCCTAGCTTGTCACAAATATAGAAAGTTCTTCCAATGCAAGGCTTTAGTGAAATCCCATCTCCAAATACGGATCATCGGCAACAGAGCGGAAACAATATGGACCATCAAGACTAGCTAATAGGTGGGAGCGAAACAAGACATTTCTAAAGAGTAACATAAACTGTTTGGATCTTCAAATCAAGAACAACAAATCGAACATGATGCAGACACGGTCTTAATTAGATCAAGTCAAACTTGGAAACCTGATGGCATCAGTAATAACCCATATCATATCTTCAACAACAACAACAACATTGATCTAATAGATCAGTGAGAAAAATGCCCGGATAGTCCCTGTGGTTTCGCCTTTTTCACCTATAGTCCTCAACTTTCTAAAACTACCTGAATAGTCCCCAAGTTTTCATTTTTTGTTCCCGGATAGTCCCTGGGTCTAACTTCAGTTACTTTTCTCTGTTAAAATGATGTGAAATGACAAAAATACCCTTTCCTTAAAAGGCCAAACCATAGGGACTATCCGGGCATCTTCTTCATTTTTATTTATAAAACCCCACCACCACACTTCATCTTCAACCTCCACCCACCATCACCCTCCTCCACCCTCCACCATCACCGCCACAATCACTCTCCATCTCTCGTTCCCCTTTCATCTTCCATACCAGAACAAAATATTTAAGAAAGAATTTAGATAGGACCCACTATTTTTATTTATAAAATAAAATACCTCTCTTTTTCTTCCCCTTTTCTCCTCCACCCACCACCACCTCCCCAACCCACCTGAAACTTCTCCGACAACCACCACAGCTTACGTCGTCGGGCACCTCCATCACAACTCTCACCTGCGGCTTCTCTAACAGGGACTATCCGGTATTAATACACACTGGTTATCTAGATATTTCCAATAATAAATTCCAATCAATCAACATCATAACAATCAAGTATTGCATTTATATAATTAGCCTAACAAACTAATTTCAAATTAAAGCATATTGAACAGAAGGGATGAGTTTGTTGAAGCATACGGTGGCAATTCGCAAGTAGCAGAGACCCTAATCTGCGCTTGATTGAGGTTCCTTCTGAACAACATGCACCATAAATAATAAATAATGACCACTACTGCCTTCAATTTTCAGTCGTGAATTGCATCCTTCAATTGCAGTCACTCCGGTGCCATAAACAACGACCACCACCGCCGTCGTCCTTGTTATTGTCTTTCCGACAACAACCATCTCCGATGTCAGAAAACTCCACTCGTGGGCACTCAGTTCAACATTGCAACGAATCAGAGTAAACACAATTGCCATCAGAAACCGTTGGTTGATCTTCAATCATGTACTCTCTCACGCACACACAAAAGGGTAGTGTTGACGAAGAAGCCGCATGTGAGAGTGGTGATGGAGGTGCTCGACGACGTAAGTTGCGGTGGTTGTCGGAGAAGTTGCAGGTGGGTTGGGGAGGTGGTGGTGGGTGGAGGTTGAAGATGAAGTGTGGTGGTGGGGTTTTATAAATAAAAATGAAGAAGATGCCCGAATAGTCCCTATGGTTTGGCCTTTTAAGGAAAGGGTATTTTTGTCATTTCACATCATTTTAACAGAGAAAAGTAACTGAAGTTAGACCCAGGGACTATCCGGGAACAAAAAATGAAAACTTGGGGACTATTTAGGTAGTTTTAGAAAGTTGGGGACTATAGGTGAAAAAAGGCGAAACCACAGGGACTATCCAGGCATTTTTCTCTAGATCAGTAGTTTCTTGGACAACAGCCTATTAGAATCAGTAACCCTCAACCAATCGTGAGAGGGACATTAACAACAAATTGGAACCGACAGGTAGTAACATCGCAATAAATAGCAGGTTGAGATTGGGTTTAGACAAACAACCCAACTAGAACGGATCAGATGAATCAGCGAAGGTGAAACAATGGATAACAACGTCGTAGATAAATCAAACCATGCAAAACGGGACCAAAGAAGTTTCAATAAACATCAACATGCCACCACCAAGAATAGCGAATACATCAAAACCTTCGCGGACTGTAACCCGGTAGCCCAAAAGATCCACATTACACTTCAAAATCAATCTAAACAGATCCGATGGATTAGCAGAAGTTGAAATGGATAATCCTAAAACAGCTGCAACACAGGCAAGAACTGCAACATAATGGAATTTTATAGCCCAAAAGATCCGATACACTCATCACTTTTGAAAGTAAGAGTGTAACCAAACCCGAATCCCAAAGTAATCATATAAAATGATCACACAACAAAGTGATGACTAACCCAACTTGAATCTCCTAAGCAACACATCCAAATGGTTGCTCAACACAATGATCATATAAGTGATCAGATCACTTGTGTCAGAGTTGGCGTTGGAGGTTGAACCCTTCTTCGATTTGGTCTTCTTGGAGAGGCTGAGAGAAGACATCTAAGAAACGACAGAGAAATAGAGGCTAATAAAACATAGGATTGTTTCGGGTTTAGAAACCTCGACTATTCCAAAGTGAATCAAAAGTCCTTTCATATTAGAGAAACGTGCTTTGACCAATAGGTAAGATACTCTCGTCGAGAAGCGATTAAAGGTATCTTACCCTTCCAGTTACTACATGTCTCTAATCGATCGAAACTTTGGCGAGATCGAAAATCGAGGAATGGGACTTAGTCGACAAGATGCGGGTTTCACCCCTAACTTGACGATTTTGTACCCTAATGTGGTTGGTACTCGTCAGGTCAAAATTTAATTCAACACTTTGACGAGGGTCCACTTGAGTTTGAATTGGAAATTTACCATTAAGATGTGGATTTCACTCCTAACTTAATGGTGTAATTTCGTGCAAAATAAAGAATAAGCGGATGAGAGTCGTTTACCAAATTGTGGGTTTCATGCCTAGTTTGGTAAACTTGTCTCGTTTGTATTACGAGTGTCTTCAAGTCTTCAAAAATGTATTTGTATAGAAATGTCTTAGGAAAGACAGAATGTAAGTACTAACACCAATAAGAAGAGAAAGAAGCAAAGTTAGAAGAATAAACATTTTAACATGTAACAAGGATGGTCAAATATGGTACCTACTATAGACTAGGTCGAATCATGGCAATTCTACCTAATTCTCTATAGTTATGGCTCTGATACCGATCTGTCACACCCCAACCAATGGCAGAATCATCGGAGCGGGACGAAAAAGATTGCTCATCACACATAACACTATTTGCGACAATAATTAATTCAAAACCGTTTTCATATCATAACGAAATTGTCAATTACATCAAGAAATTCAAAGTACAACATAAAGGACAATACAACAAGTTCAAAAGTAAAGTAACAAATCTAGTAAATTCAAGTGTGTTTCTAGTGTCGATCCTACTATATTTCGTCATAATCAACCTCATCAATCTGCAACATGTTAAAAAAATATAGTTCAACACAAAAATGCATTGGCGAGTACACAAGTTTGAGTAAATAAGTATAAGTATAAAAAAAGTTTAAAACGAATCCACATGGCAACCTAAGTTATTCAAGATCAACATATCATGGCATGCAATATTTCTATTCAACCCTCTGTTTACGCAATAAATAATGAAATTTAACATGACCTCTCGTTCATGGATGTTGCGTTAATCCTATAGCGCTATACATGTTAAATGGAGGCTCATACAAAGCTAATGAATATAGTATCACATAAGAATCACCCAAGTATATGTATTAAGCATAGCAAGTAGTTTTCATGTATTTGGATTGTTTCATGAATTTGCGTAAAGTATGAAGTGTTGTGATTTTGATAAGTTTAACATATTGCACCCAAAATGTGTTAAAATAAAAATGGGTCAAGTGTACTCACGGTTTTGCAAGCTTCCCCTTGTTATTCCGTGACGATTTGTTGGTTGTTTGAGGATGGAGCACCAAGTCCTTCTACACGAGGAAACGTAGGTGTATGAGTATTTGGATGATAACAGAGGATTAGGAATTCGGAATGAAAAAGTATAGCAAAAGTAAATATACGAGAAAATAATCATCTAGACTTAGCACTCGTTCTTGAAACTATGAAAACCCATAGTGTCACGGCCCTAGCCCCGGTTTGGCCCGGTCCAGGAGCCGCGGGACAGGAACCCGTGGTATTTATTAATTGAGTTGACAGCGGAAGATTTCACAGGATCTTTTTAAATCTTGAAATGCCCAATTATTTTATTTCATAATTCGGGATAAACCCCCGTAATTTACCATAGAGGAATTTTCACAAGGAAATTCCCTAATTTACAAAACATGATTATTTATTTAATTGAACCACTACTTCAAGCTTTGTTAGTGCTCCGTAGCACTTTTCCTTGGTTCACAGTAGTCACCTGAAACATGTTTTGAAAATATTTTATCAGCGGGGAAATACTGGCGAGTCACTCAATTTAATAAAATGACACATAGTTATAAATTACAGCATAAGAGCGATTACAATGGCTTTTATCTTATTTTTATCTGGCGCCGTGTCACCTCCTGGTGACGATGGTCATACCACTATTGGGTCTTTCCCCAAGTAGTGATGATTATCACTGTTAGGATTTATTAGCCTAACTGTGAGAAATTAGTAATGTGCACAATACCCTACTAGCCAGTGATTCAAGATAACCACGACTTAATCCCCGTAATTATAACTTTTTGAAAATAATTGGAGTATTGTAAAATACTTTTGATAAAAGAGAATGACTCACATTGCAGATTTAAACGGGCATAGTTTAGCCTACTGATTAGCCTTGTAACCTAATTTAAATAACAATGCACACGAACTAGGTTAGTAACTAATACAGCATTTACGATAACTCACGAGATTAAAACCCTCACAACGAATGACAAAGCGCGATACTTAAACATCCATCGAATTCACGACGAATGACAAAGTATAACCTTAATGTGGGCAGCACTTAAACATCCATTGGATAGTTTCAATCGATCGGACATTGAATCGTAGCAGCGATCGAGTTAATACCCTGTATCGTAGCAGCGTTTTGTTATTGTAAAAGTAAATTTCGAATTTGAGCAGCCAAACTTCGTTTTTGAGAAATGTTTTCGACATCAGTGAACTGCTCTTGACCCAAGATATTTATAGCTGAAATTTGAGTCTTACGCGACCCGCGTAAGCCTCTTCTTAATCTTTACGCGGCCCGCGAGAGCCAGCTAATCGTAGACTAGGGCTAGCGTGTCACACCTAGGTCTGCCACGTGTGTGACACGTGGCCCTGAACGCTTATCCGGTCAATCATGAGTTGACGCGGCCCGGGTAGGGGCCTGCCTATCCTTTACGCGGCCCGCCTGAAGACCAGATTTCTTGTTTTCTTGGTTTTTGATATGGATTAGGGTTTCAGGGGTCCGGGTTCTCACTTATGGGTCGTTTTAGGATATTTTTGAAGGTCCTTACATCCTCCCCACCTTATTTAAAATCTCGTCCTCGAGATTTACTGAAATAAGTGAGGATACTTTCGCTTCATCTCCGATTCTAACTCCCAAGTGTATTCGGGTCCTCTTTTGGAATCCCATTTGACTTTGACTAGTACTAATCTTTTGTGCTTGAGAAACTTGATCTTTTTGTCTTCTATTTGCAGTGGCTTCTCGACAAACTTTAGCTTTTCATTTACCTCTATGTCTTGAAGAGGCACTACCAGAGATTCGTCCGATAGACATTTCTTGAGATTGGATACATGAAATACGTCATGTACTCCAGCTAATTCCTCTGGTAGTTGTAAGCGATAGGCAACTGGTCCTATTCTCTGTATTACTAGGAATGGTCCTACGTACCTTGGACTTAGCTTTCCTTTCTTACCGAACCGAACTACTCCTTTCCAAGGAGAAACTTTCAAGAGTACTTTGTCTCCAACTTGAAACTCTAGCGGCTTACGTCTATTGTCTGCATAACTCTTCTGGCGATCTCGAGCCGTTTTCAGTATTTCTTTGATTTGAGTGATTTTGTCGGTAGTTTCTTGCACGATTTCAGGACCTGATAATTGACTTTCTCCTATTTCTGCCCAGCAAACTGGAGTTCTACATTTGCGTCCATATAGTGCTTCTAATGGGCAGCTTCAATGCTTGAATGATAACTATTATTATAGGAGAATTCGATTAAAGGTAGGTGGTCATCCCAATTTCCACCAAAATCTATTACACATGCCCTAAGCATGTCTTCCAAGGTTTGGATCGTCCTTTCACTTTGTCCGTCTGTTTGAGGATGATATGCAGTACTTAGATTTAGTCGGGTTCCCATTGCTTCCTGGAAACTTGTCCAGAAATGGGAAGTGAAACGACTATCTCTATCTGATACAATGGAGAACGGAACTCCATGTAAGGATACTACTTCATCTACGTACAACTTTGCTAACCTTTCCATGCTAAAGGTTTCCTTCATGGGTATAAAATGAGCTGATTTGGTTAATCGATCCACAATTACCCAAATCGCATCATTACCCTTTCTGGTTTTGGGTAACTTAGTAACAAAGTCCATAGTTATAAGTTCTCATTTCCATACAGGCATTTCTAATTGTTGAAGTAAACTTGAGGGTTTCTGGTGTTCTGCCTTAACTTGTGAACAAGTAAGACATTTAGAAACATATCTAGCTATGTCCTTTTTCATCTCTATCCACCAGAAATTATTCCTTAAATCTTGGTACATCTTATTGTTACCGGGATGCACGGTATACCTAGATTTATGGGCTTCTTCTAAAATCTTATTTCTTAATTCTCATTGCTTAGGTACCCAAATCCTTTTCTTATGGAATCTCCAAATTCCATCAGATCCTTGCTCTAATTCCTTTACTCGTCTCTTCATTCCTTCAGCATCATCCTTGATCGCTGTTTCTTGAATATTTTTCAGTTGTTCCATTAAATCTAACTGTAGATTTAATCTAAGAGCACGAACTCGCTTTTGCTTTTCATGATACTTACGACTTAAAGCATCAGCAACTACGTTTGCTTTTCCTTCGTGATATTGAATATCACAATCGTAGTCATTTAGGATCTCCATCCATCTCCTTTGCCTCATGTTTAATTCTTTTTGCCCAAATATGTACCTTAAACTCTTATGATCTGTATAGACAGTAAATTTACTTCCGTACAGATAATGTCTCCAAATCTTAAGGGCAAAAATTATGGCTCCTAATTCTAAGTCATGAGTCGTATAATTTTCCTCGTGCTTTTCAATTGTCTTGAGGCATACGCAATTACTTTCTTGCGTTGCATTAGCACACATCCTAATCCTAACTTAGAAGCATCGCAATAAACTTCAAAATCCTCTGTTCCTTCTGGCAATGCTAGAATTGGGGCGTTTGTTAACTTTTGTTTTAAAATCCTAAAGGCTTCTTCTTGCCTAGGTCCCCATTCAAACTTAACTGCTTTACAGGTTAGCTTAGTTAATGGCACGACTATTTTGTAAAAATCTTTAATGAATCGTCTATAGTATCCAGCTAATCCTATAAAACTTATAACTTCCATAGCTGTTTGTAGGGCTTTCCATTTGGTGATCGCTTCTATTTTGGAGGGATCTACATGAATACCTTCGTGATTCACCATGTGTCCTAAAAATTGCACCTCCTGTAGCCAAAATTCACACTTCGAGAATTTGGCATAGAGCTTCTCTTTTCTTAACAAAGTTAAGAGTGCATGTAGGTGCTGACAATGTTCATCCTGGCTTTTGGAATAAATAAGTATATCGTCGATGAAGACAATTACAAATTTATCCAAATATGGTTTACAGATTCTATTCATCATGTCCATAAATGTTGCAGGAGCATTTGTTAGTCCGAAGGGCATGACTGTAAACTCATAATGACCATACCTAGTTCTGAAAGCAGTTTTAGGTATGTCTTCTTCTTGTACCTTCAATTGATGGTATCCGGAGCGTAAATCTATCTTAGAAAAGTATCTAGCTCATTGAAGTTGATCGAAAAGATCATCGATCCTAGGTAATGGGTATCGATTCTTAATTGTAACCTTGTGCAATTCCCTATAATCGATACACATTCTCATTGACCCATCTTTCTTCTTTACAAACAACACTAGAGCTCCCCACGGGGATGAACTAGGTTGTATGAATCCTTTGCTTAATAATTCATCTAACTGCTTTTTCAATTCTAGCATTTCGGTGGGTGCTAACCGATAAGGCGCCTTAGCTATTGGTGTAGTTTCAGGATTAGATAAATTTTAAATTCGACTTCCCTATTGGGTGGTAATCCAGGTAGTTCTTCCGGAAAGACATCCGGGTATTCTGCTACTACCGGAATTTCTTTAAGTTCCTTACCTTTTGTGTTAATGATTACTGAAATCATATACACTACTTCTTGTTTTCTTGAATAACTAGCCAATTTCATTATTGAAATGAATTTTAGTGGCTTATCTCCTGTAATCACCACTAACTCCCCTGTGGGTGTATGAATTTCTATGGAGTTTTTATCACAGAGAATTCGAGCATGGTTGGCTACTAACCAATCCATTCCTAATACTATGTCGAATCCGGCTAAATTCATAGGTAACAGGTTTGCAGAGAATGTATGGCCTATGAGTTCTATATTTCCTTCTTGCAAGACCTTATCTATGTTAACAGAATTCTCATGTGCCGTTTCGACTGTAAAAATCTGCCTAAGGTTGGTTAAGGGTAAGTTAAGAGCTTGGCAGAATGAAGTATTTATAAAACTTTGATTTGCACCAGAGTCAAATAATACTTTTGCATAAACGTCGTGAACTAGGAGCGTACCAGCTATTACATCAGGAATTAACTTTGCTTCCTGAGTAGTCAACTGGAAGGCTCTTACGTTTCTCTTGGTAGTTCCTTCTGCAGGTTTGGCTTTGTTATCAGCTGGTTTGGCCAATTTCGGGCAGTCTGGCCTGAAATGTCCAGCTTCTCCGCAGTTGTAGTAGATTATTGCTTTCTTCTTCCTGCAATCTTCTTCTTGATGCCCCGGAATTTTGCAGAAATTGCAATACCCTTTGCATCTTCCAAAATGCTTTTTTTTGCAGGTATTGCAAAATGGAACAGTGGAAGATTGCCCGGTTCCCTTTCTCTTGAAATTGCTACGGTTACCCATATGGAATCCCTGGGTAATCTTTTGGGCCACTGCCTTTTTCCGGTTTTCTTCTCTTGTGCGTATCAGCCCGTCAGTTAGGATGTTAGCTAATTCCACAGCATCGTCAATAATGCGGGGTCTCGCAGCCTTGACGATATCACAGATTTCGCCAATCAATCCCCAAATATAGCGAGAAATAAGTACCGGTTCTGGCGAAGCCAGGGTTGGTACAACTCTAGCGTACTCGAAGAATGTCGAAGTATACCCTCGATAATCCACATCCACCATCCGATGATTCAGAAATTTATTTGCCATTTGTTCTTTTTCATATTCAGGACAGAATTTTCTCTCCACCAGTCGCTTAAATTCTTCCCAACTCATGGCATAGGCCGCATCGCTTCCCTTGGCTTGAAGTACCGTATTATACCATTCTAGCGCCCCTTCTTTGAAAAGATGCGACGCGTACATGACCATGTCTTCTTCAGTACATTTACTTATTTTAATCACCGCCTCGGTTTTCTCTAACCAACGCAGTGCAGCAGTCGCCCCTTCATTGCCTGCAAATTCAACCGGTTTACAGGCAAGAAACTCCTTGTAAGTGCAACCAGGTGTTGCATCTTTCATTTTCTTAAGGAGTGGAGCTTGCATTCCATCGTTGTCGTTATTAGCATGGCTGCCTTCTCCGTTTACACTATTACTGAAATTATCGCCATGTGTACGTTTGCTAAGAATAATTTGTTGAGGTTCAATTGGATTTCGGGCAGCAGCAAGAATTGCTGGAATAGCATTGGCTATTCCTTGAGCAACGATATTCTCGATATCTTGCCTATTCAGAAATTGATCTTCATTGTTTTGCTTAGAATGATTAACTTCATTAACGGGTTCATTACCAGCGTGTTCCATCTGGTAATTAATTTATATAAGTAATTAGCAAAACATAATTAATAATCAAACATAACAAAATAATTGCACATAATTACGTTAACAAGTATAGCCAAAATTGTCGATTTTTCGACGTTCGATATTTTATATATTATAATAGGCATCCGTACACACTGATTATCTTACAAAAGTTTTATTTTTAAGTTATTTCATACGATTATATTTTGATTATTATATTATTATTAAACACATGCTTCCACCATCACATGCTACCCCATCAGCTGGCATTTTCAGTAACGACGTTCCCTCTCGTCGTACTTCCAGGAGATCTGTTCTCCCACCTCTCGGATTCGATTTCCTGCATCCATCAGCTCCTCGCCAAAATGGCGGAGTTCAGCCAGGTTCTCGTTGCTCATCGGTGGGTTTGGTGCAGGTTCGGGGTCAAACTGAGGGAGAAAAGTATAAGGGTTGTTTAAAAGATTCTGGAATTGCCAATCGTTGGTCCACCATTCCTCCATTTCTCCTAAAGGTCGGGTGTTGACAAGGGGATCTGGGATGGCTGGTTCCAAGTTTACTGGAAGCTGGGTTTCGGCAGGATAAGTGAAAAGGTTTTCATTAACAGGCTTGAGGACATCCCAACTTGCTAGTATGCAATCTAGCTCTTCCTGCAATGGCATTTCCTCGGTTTGCTTGGAGCTTTCTCCAATCTCTATTCCTTTCCCTTTATCCATTGGGTCCTCCGTCTTGACAACTTTCCTAGTTACTGGTTTCCTTCTGCGCACACGCCTCCACCCCATAATTCTTCTTCTTTTCTTTGGTTTGGGTTTCTCCGGAGGCTGGGCTTGAAATTCCATAGGTTCCTCAACATCGGCACAATATCCTGTAAAGTCTTTGGAAATTTCCACATTAACATAATAGAGATTGAGATTTTGAATGGCTTCATATAATTCATTCATGCTGTTTTGCAGATATGAAGAAACACACAAAATTCTAGGTTAAAATTTTGTAAATTGAATAATCACAGAAAGAAATCTAATATTTATACAAACAGATTGATTAGAACAAAATATTGCGATTTATATATATATATATATATATATAAATTTATTACAAAATACAATTAAAATTAAAATATACTAGGGGATAATTTATTTTAGTCTATCTTTTCTTACTAAGTTATTTATTTAATGGGCAAAGTTTCTGGCGTATAGATGATATAGGTGCTGGTACTAGTTTGGTAATTTAATTATAAGTTAGCATTTACTGCTGTAGTAGCTAACATATAAATATCTGCCCATTATTCGTCTAATTCATCTTCCCATGGTGGGTTATTGCCTATATCCTGAGTTTCCTTATTACTCGTCACTTCTTTTGGTTGTGACTTCTTTATTTTCTCTTGACTTTTTCTAATAATCCAACTTCTTTTATTAGGGGTAAGTGGTTTCTCAAACTGTGCCTTACGGACAAATATTCCTTCCTCAGTATCTGCTGAGTATTTTGACGAATTTGATTGAGATGAAGTTCCCTTATCTTTTGGTGAACTATCTAATTGACGATAGATGTCCGAAAGTCTTTGCTTACCCATACTGTAACTAACAAGTAGTCAGTTAATAAAACACGTAATCATAAGATGGCAATTAGTAAAAATTAAGTATTTCTAAATACTTAATTGGCTTAAATCAGTGGCTCTGATACCACATTTTCCTGTCACGGCCCCAAACCCCCGTAATTTACAATAGAGGAATTTTCACAAGGAAATTCCCTAATTTACAAAACATGTTTATTTATTTAATTGAGCCACAACTTCAAGCTTTGTTAGTGCTACGTAGCACTTTTCCTTGGTTCACAGTAGTCACCTGAAACATGTTTTGAAAATATTTTATCAGTGGGAAAATACTGGCGAGTCACTCAATTTAATAAAATGACACATAGTTATAAATTACAGCATAAGAGCAATTACAATGGCTTTTATCTTATTTTTATCTGGCGCCGTGTCACCTCCTGGTGATGATGGTCATACCACTATTGGGACTTTCCCCAAGTAGTGATGATTATCACTGTTAGGATTTATTAGCCTAATTGTGAGAAATTAGTAATGTGCACAATACCCCACTAGCCAGTGATTCAAGATAACCACGACTTAATCCCTGTAATTATAACTTTTTGAAAATAATTGGAGTATTGTAAAATACTTTTGATAAAAGAGAATGACTCACATTGCAGATTTAAACGGGCAGAGTTTAGCCTACTGATTAGCCTTGTAACCTAATTTAAATAACAATGCACACGAACTAGGTTAGTAACTAATACAACATTTACGATAACTCACGAGATTAAAACGCTCACAACGAATGACAAAGCGCAATACTTAAACATCCATCGAATTCACGACGAATGACAAAGTATAACCCTAATGTGGGCAGCACTTAAACATCCATTGGATAGTTTCAATCGATCGGACAATGAATCGTAGCAGCGATCGAGTTAATACCCTGTATCGTAGCAGCGTTTTGCTATTGTAAAAGTAAATTTCGAATTTGAGCAGCCAAACTTCGTTTTTGAGAAATGTTTTCGACATCAGTGAACTGCTCATGACCCAAGCTATTTATAGCTGAAATTTGAGTCTTACGCGGCCCGCGTAAGCCTCTTCTTAATCTTTACGCGGCCCGCGAGAGCCAGCTAATCGTAGACTAGGGCTAGCGTGTCACACCTAGGTCTGCCACGTGTGTGACACGTGGCCCTGAACGCTTATCCGGTCAATCATGAGTTGACGCGGCCCGCGTAGGGGCCTGCCTATCCTTTACGCGGCCCGCCTGAAGACCAAATTTCTTGTTTTCTTGGTTTTTGATATGGATTAGGGTTTCAGGGGTCCGGGTTCTCACTTATGGGTCGTTTTAGGATATTTTTGAAGGTCCTTACACATAGGGGTTAGAATGATTTCATGGGTTTAGTTAGAATCGTAACGAGGAACTAAGCACTTAGGTGATGTAACTTAGTAACTTGACGAATAACCATTTGGTTATCATCAAGGGTTCGATTTTCACATGTATTATATGTATTTTATATATTTTATATAGTATATGATTATAGTCCAACAAGTTAACAAGGATTATCATAGAATCATGCATAGAGGTAGGAGGATATTCTTCCTTTTAAAACCTCTTTCATAGATTCACCAATGCACAAGTTGTTAAAAACAACAAGGATGGTCATGAATGAAATAATACGAAAATGAAACATACATACTAACTAAGAGGAAAATATAAGTGAAGTGTGGATTGTAAGTAGGATAGCCTAAGCTTTCCAAGTAATCACATATACACAAGCTCAAGTCTTGTTCAACACTTGTGGGTTAGAAACCCTTACAAAACAAAAAGTTTGGAGGGATTAAACACCTCCGATTTGTATGTAACAACCTTGTTTTTAAGCACACTAATCATAGACTTGATTAGTGGCATAAGGACATAGTAATGTATGAACAAAACATAAGATTAAAGAATGTTTAACAAAGTTTTTGTTTGAAACAGAAAGTTCTTGCACTTTTAACCTCAATGTGGTGATGTTCCATCTTTGGGTTTCCATGGAAAACCTATGAAAACAGTCCTAGAGGTGTTCCAAGTGCTAAGAAGCAAGAAGAAGTGAAAAAGATGGAAGATAAGTGAGTTTAAACTCACTTTTGTAACTTGATATAAATATGTCTTTTGCTACAGTTTTGCAACTAATTTGGAGTGATTAGAGAGTGAGATTAGTGAGTTTGTAAAGTGGGAGAAGTATGGAAATGAGTTGGGTTTTATAGGAAGTGATTAGGTTAAGTTAGGTGGTTATTAAGTGAAGAAAACACACATAAACAACCACAAAATCGCCCAATACACGAGCTGCCAGCAACTTACTACGGATCCTGCTCTCTGGCGGGGCGTGAGAGAGAAGGAGGGTGGAGGTCGCGGCCCGCGAGCCATGTTGGCTGGCGAAATTTGTTTAGTTTTTGGCAATTTAAGTCCCTATACTTTCTTATATGTGTGTTTTGGGATGTTTTAAGTATAAAATACTTATTATAAGGGTGTTTTAGGTAATAACATCATAAAAGCAAGTATAAACAAGTATGATTAAGCATATGTGTCGAGAATAAGTATCGTATACGCATGAATTAAGTATGTATGACAAGTATTTGTAAGTTAACATATTTTGCAAGAATTACGAATAGGTTACCATATGTATGATAAATTTAAACGTATGAACATGTATGAATATGTAAGACATGAATTTAAAGAAATACGAATTTTATTCATGATCCAAGTCTCGGATTTTACAACGATACAACGAAATGGCGAAAATACAAGAATACAAGATTCCAAAAATAGAAATACAAGACGGTCTTTCTAATTAAGGAAAGTACGAAAGAGCAGGGCGTTACAGTGGGTGGGAGGTGAACAAGTTGCAAACTTTCGTCGGAGGTGAACAAGTTGCAACGTGAAACGTCGTGAAGTTGTGGGTAATATCTCCAAAGCGTCTGGGCCCACTTGCACCTTTTGAAACGTCACATGTCCATTTTATTGGGTTTCAGTGAGACGTCTACAATAGACGCTTCAGGTGCTTGAGACGTCTGCAATGACGCCTCAGATAGCTAGACTGGAAAATCTTGTTGATCAATGACCATTTTCGTAAATTTCCCTTTTATAAATCGCAATAGTTTGTTGTAAAATTAAGTAAACATAATTTCTTCAAACATTTTGTGAAACATGATGTTGAAAACTTTGGACGGGTATACATTATCGACAATTAAAGTAAATTGATAAAGTACTTTATACTTTACATAAAATATGGATATAGCTTAATTCTTTTCTTAAACTTCACTTGTGTAAAAAGTTTTCTTTACATCATCTTAAAATTGATAACTTAGGGGGCGTTTGGTATGATGAAATCAATGAGGGAATGGAATAACCCTTTCAAGCCTAATGAAAATTGGAAGTGTTTGGTTGGACAATAGAATAGAATGTAATCGAGTATTACGGCCGGGATGTTTTTCCCTCTAATCACGTCTAAACCATTCCTCCCCCACCCCCAGCTTTTTTTTTCATTCCTTCCCATATTCATATTGTTTCTCTATTTTGCCCTTCCAAGTTTCAACGCCATTGGTTGTCTAACTATTCACATCTCCGCTATCATCTTCCTAAACCTATACTGAACATCACCATTCGAGCCATCGATTCCAGATCAGACACCAAAAGTGACGTTTCATTTCATACAGAAACCGGCTCAATCAAGTCAGGAAAGAACAAAGGTTAAGCATGGCAACAATCTTCCTTTCTCTCTCAGAATCAAATCTAGTGTTTAAGATCTTCGCTCTTTTCTCGTTTATCTTTATGAAATTCCACTCGGCTTTCTTCAAGTTCAATTTCGACCCGCCTTAGCTAGAGATCGAGACGACATTTATGGAGGGTTTCCGGAGTTGATTGAAGAACTCTGATTTTTACTGGATTCTGTTCGACATATGTGTGCTGTGCTTCGAGATATGTATGAAACGAAACGTCACTTTGGGTGAAGAACTCTGGTTTCAGATTAAATTTCAATTTGATCAGGTGAAATTCGTTTTCAGGTCTTCAAATAACTGTTTGTATGATGAACTATGAAAATTGGTAAATAAAAAATATTTTGAGGCAGGGGTATGTTTGTCATTCTAATGAATTGTATTCCATTCCGATAAAGGGTAACCAAACAAGAAATGTAATGGTAATGATCCATTTCTTTACCTCGTCCATTCCATTACATTGTCCATTCCATTTCCTCGTCTATTCCATTACTTCATACCAAACAGACCCTTAGGTCTTTAACTTCTAGTATAAAAAGAATATAACGGGATAAAATGACAACACATGACCAACGTTTAATGTTTATATAAAGATATTTATTCCACTCGTGACAACTAAAGTTAATTTAGAGAAAAGTGCACAAAATCAAAATTGTTTCTAAGTACAATTTAAAATAACTAAATTGATTTAGTAAAACATATATTATTAAAACGAGTTTAAAGTAGAATTCTAATATTTAGATCGCGAGCCGACTATCCTTTATTAAATGTTCTATCATATGAGAGAGATGTCGTATTATAATGATGAGTCATCCTCATGTTTTGTGAGAGGGATGATACGTTTAGTAACACCTATAGATAATTTAGAGGTTGGTTAAACATATCTCATATTACTCAGTGTACCCTGTATTAATTTCGGCTGATCTTAATAAGGGAAAAACTCATATGGGATGTATAAGTTGTACCATATGAACGTGACCCCTAATATACGACCGGAATAAGATGTACATACGAACCCGAATAAATACTTCGTCTGGCGCACACTAATTAAGAAATCCCAAATCAAACACAAATCAAGTGACCTAAAGTGAAGTCAACATGAAATTAAATCAAACTAGGTAATAAATAGGCCGGCCTAACACTTCCCAAATTGCTACTCTTTAACTCGCAACAATTCAGCTTATTTGCCAAACCCTTTGTATATGGACATGATATCCTACTCAAAATTAAATGTAGTATACATATAGGTTATTACAATAAAAAAACCCTCCAAACAATAAGATCGCTTGTTGAATGAAGCCTAGCTTAGTTAGATAATAACAAAGTCTACAAGAACACCCACGCTCATTTTGTTTCTCCGGAGGTTGTTATTCGTCGTCTTTTAGCACATAACATATTGGTATGAAGTTGAGGGCAAATAAACTGAATTATGAACACATACATACATACATACATACACTCATCATCATCATCAATCAAATTAAGATAAATAAATATATTTCATTTGATTAAAAATGAGTATTGCAGTCGTTGAAAAAGTAATCACTATTCTCAATCAAAGTCCTCAAGGAAGCAAAGGTAAAGTGGGGCGAATTAGGATCACTAGTGGGAGACACTGCACATGAACAATCCAACTTGTTGGAGATACATCCCCCTGGCCCTGGCCCTCCTCGTTTCTCTTTCTTGGGCGTTTTGATCCGAGGCAAAACCAGCCGTTTCCCTTTTCTTCGCTTCTTCTTCTGATGAGTCTTCCGGCCGCTAGCATCCGTTTGCTGCTTGTCTGACATAAAACTAGACAGAGAGATATGTGATGTCGATCAAATTAGAGGAGACAGTTTCGTGTGGGAGGGAGGGAGGACCACAGGTGGCCTTTATCGTCTTTGACGTGCCCACCTCACAACTCTTGTCGTGTATGTCACAGAATATGTTTTGAGTAAATTGAAAAAATCGTCCTTGATGTTTAGGCCTATTTCTCACATTCATCCAAAATGATTTTTTTTTTGTCAAACACTCCTTCACCTTTCACAATTTTTTTTTTTTTTTTTTTTTGTCATTTTCATCCAAACAGCTAACTTAGTTTATTTTTTATATTAAGCTGAAGGATATTTGGATGAAACTGTCAAATATAAAACCTCAGGAATGGTTTTGGCAATTTACTCAAATTCTTTTTAATTTCTTTTATTTAATTAATTTTGTCAAATATATATAAAACATAATACACATGCAGTTTTTATAAAAAAAAAATAATAGTTTTGTCACATAATTTTTATAAATTTTCTTCCAAACCACTAACTTAGTTTATTTTTTATGTTAAGGTGAAAGATGTTTTAAATTTTATAAATTAAGAGAGAAATTAATATCCAGTTTTTTATATAGATCAGTTTTATAAAGAGAAAACGATATATAAAATAAATATCAATGTTGTGCAGCACATAACAATCGATTACAACTTTTAATATTTAATCAAGTGTATAGATAGAAAAAAATTGTAAAATGTTACATATTTTGAAATGTGTTAAGCACCTAAGATATATGTTGGTAGAAATAAAATATTTATCTAATTAACATTATGAGGGTACCTAACTAATATTTATTCCGAGTGGTTTGAGTAAAGAAACTTTTGCTTCATGGCATTATACTTACTATTTGGTGGGTGATATTAAGTTTGGTAACGATACATTATTTGATTGGGGGGGGGGGGGGGGTGGCTTATGTTTTTTGTTAGGAGCGAATTTAAAATAGTTAGAAGATGAATTACAAACTTGGTACATATGATAAGATTTGTTTATTTGACATTTTCTATAAGGTCACTAGTATTTTAGTTTTATAAAATTTAGAGGTTGAAATAGATTTTATTTTTATAAAGCTGATGTATATAAAAAAATTGAAAATTAATTTTTGTCTTACTTTATAAAATTTAAAAGATCCTTCACCTTAATAAAAAAAATATAACTGAGTTAATGGGTGGATGAAAATTTATAAAAATTATGTGACAAAACTAATAATTTTTTTTTATAAAAACTACGTGTATATTCTGTTTTATATATGTGACACAATTAATTAAATAATAGAAATTAAAAAGAATTTAAGTAAATTGTCAAAATCGTCACTGATGTTTTAAGTTTGTCAGTTTCATCCAAATATTCTTTAACTTAACAGAAAAAGTAATTAAGTTAGTGGTTTGGATGAAAATGACAAAATATGCCAAAGGTGAAGGGCTATTTGGCACAAAAAAGTCATTTTGGATGAAACTGACAAACAGACATAAACCTCAGTGACGATTGTGGCAATTTAGTCATACATTTTTTAACCAAAAATGAATGATATTCACAAAGTCCTATCATAGTCGTCGATATATGTGTTGTATACTTTACTTTTACACTAGTTTTACATTTTTATCATACACAGTTTCAACATCCATAACATTTTGGTTTTGAGGGGGTATGGTCTCAAATCTTGTGCCGAGCAATCAGGTCGCGCACGGGATCATACTCTCATGAGACTAATTTGGTAGCTTTCTCAACCTCGCGCTGGCTAAATAGGTGCAACCTAGGTCGCGCACGAGGTCAAGGCCAACACAGGACCAGATTTGACACTTGGCTCATTGGATGAAAACTCTTACTTCCTGGACCTTGCACCGGCTACACGGGACATCCCCGATGGTCGCACAGAGGAAAGAAGCGAAGGTAATCCTAGAACAAGTACCATGCTCCATGATTAACAATCATACAAGAGACAAAAAGGTACACAAGGTGTGTCGCAACCCCCGATCCCTAATCCCCGGGAACGGGTGGCCGCGAGCCAGTTTCGATGGTATAGCGTGTTTGTCTAATTTGGCAGCGGAATTTTTCATCAGGACCGTAGTTAGGAAATATTGAATCAGAGTAAAATACCACATTTTCATAATATTAAACATAGGGGATAAAACCCAAGTTGCAGTACACACATTTCCATAGGAATAAATCCTATTTTATTTAATAAAAACATCTATTTTATTTTAGGTAACTTTATTGCCACTTTTCCAAGCCTTCAGTGCTGTCCAGCTGGTATCTATTTAGCTTTCACTGTTTGTTACCTGAAACGCTTAAAAAAACATTTGTCAGTGGGAGATACTGGTGAGTGAATCCCAGTTTAATCAAGTTTAAGTAAAATCCGTTGTACAGTATTGAGGGCGATCTCGCAATTATATTTGTTTCCAAGTTATATCAATTAACATCCATGGTACTGTCAGACCCGACTTGTGGAAATGTTTACTCCTTGACCAGGTGGTAACAAATTTTGTATACAAAACCCCAACATACTCATGATAATTGTATTCTTACAAATACTCAATAACTGCTTCATATACATTTAATGGTATGAGGTTTTGTAAAAACAGTTAACAAAAGGTTTACAAAAAAAAAGACGGATCAACTCACATTGTTGTCTTAGATTATCATTTAGGGTTTCCTGGTGACAATCTATAATTTACACAAAAGCACACGTGTTAGTATAATAACCCATTTTAACATTAGTAATACCCTCCCCGAGACGGCATTCCAACGACTAAGTCGGGCAGAACCACGACAGTCGTTACGGAACCCTAGATCAATCGGGCAGCGTATCTAATACGTATCCAGGGGTTATAATACTTACAACGGAGCAAAACTTTGCTATTTAGGGGGGTATAATACCCGATTATAATGCCTACTATTCAGAATTGAGAGAGAGATTTCGAATTTGAACGAGCAGACTGAAGATCCGATGGCCTCTACTTATAGGGCTGGTTTTCGAATTTTACGCGGCCCGCATAAATGTTAACAAGGGGCTACGCGCCCGCGTCAAACCCGGTCAACCGCGTAGCTGATCCGGGTCAACGACTAGACCTGCCACGATGATGACACGTGTCATCACCGGGCTGCGCCACATTCTTGATCTCTAGCGGCCCGCGTAAGACCATTAAGAGGTTTACGCGGCCCGCAACAAACCCAAAATATTAATTTTTAATTATTTTTAATACTATTTAAGGTATTCGGGGTCTGTTTTCGCGTATGGGGTGTATTTTTGGACATATTGGGGTATTTTAAAATATTTTAGGGTGTCGAAAAATTTATGAGGGTGTCGGTTTAATTGAGGATTGTTATATCCTCCCCACCTTGTTTTTAGAGCTCGTCCTCGAGATCTACTGGAACAAGTGTGGATATTTCCTTTGCATTTCTGATTCAAGCTCCCATGTGTAGTCAGGTCCTCTTTTGGAGTCCCACTTCACTTTGACCAGAACTAATCTCCTATGCTTGAGGTTCTTGAGTTTCCTGTCTTTAATCTATAGAGGCCTTTCTACAAACTTGAGTTGTTCATTTACCTCTATATCCTTAAGAGGCACTACTAGTGATTCATCAGCTAAACACCTTTTGAGATTAGATACATGAAATACATCATGTATTCCTGCCATTTCCTCTGGCAGTTGTAGCTGATAGGCTACAGATCCTATTCTTCTAATAATCTCAAAAGGTCCAATATACCTGGGACTTAGCTTTCCTCTTTTGATGAATCTTACTACTCCTTTCCAAGGGAGACCTTTAACAATACTTTATCTCCTACTTGAAATTCCAAGGGTTTGTGTCGGTTATCAGCATAACTTTTCTGTCGATCACGCGCTGCTTTTAGTCGTTCCTTGACTTGAATAATCTTGTCGGTTTTCTCCTGTACTATCTCAGGTCCAGATAGTTGTTTTTCCCCAATTTCTGCCCAACAGACTGGGGTTCGGCACTTTCGTCCATAAAGTGCTTCGAATGGTGCAGCGTTGATACTTGTGTGATAACTGTTATTATAAGAAAATTCTATTAAAGGTAAGTGATCGTCCCAATTACCCCCGAAATCAATTACACAAGCTCTAAGCATGTCTTCCATTGTTTGAATCGTCCTTTCACTTTGTCTGTCTGTTTGAGGATGATAAGCTGTGCTTAGATTTAACTTGGTTCCCATTGCCTTTTGGAAACTTGACCAAAAATGAGAGGTAAAGCGGCTATCCCTATCAGAAATAATTGATAAAGGAATTCCATGTAATGAAACTAATTCATTTACATATAATTTAGCTAGCTGTTCCATACTGAAAGTTTCTTTCATTGGTAGGAAATGAGCTGACTTGGTTAGCCTATCTACAATAACCCAGATTGTATCATTACTTTTCCTTGTTTTGGGTAATTTGGTAACAAAGTCCATTGTTATCAATTCCCATTTCCACACTGGCATTTCTAGTTGTTGTAACAAGCCTGAGGGTTTCTGGTGTTCAGCTTTAACTTGTGAACAAGTTAAACATTTAGAAACATAGGCTGCTATGTCCTTTTCATCCCTATCCACCAGAAATTCTTTCTTAAATCCTGGTACATTTTATCACTTCCTGGATGCATCGTGTATTTAGACTTATGGGCTTCTTCTAATATATGATGACGCAGGTTTCCTAATTTAGGTATCCATATTCTCTTCTTATGGAATCTCCAAATTCCATCTGTCCCTTGTTCTAATTTCTTAATCATACCTTTTAGTTTTTCAGAATCATCCTTGATTACTGATTATTGTGCTTTTCTAATTTGATAATTTAAATCTACTTGTAGATTTAATTTAAGAGAACGTATCATTTTTGGCTTTTCATGATACTTTCGACTTAAAGCATCGGCAACTACATTTGCCTTTCCTTCATGATACTGATATCACAATCATAATCACTAAGCATCTCCATCCAGCGCCTTTGTCTCATATTCAATTCTTTTTGCCCGAAAACATACCTTAAACTTTTATGATCAGTGAATATGGTAAACTTACTACCACAAAGGTAATGTCTCCAAATTTTCAAAGAAAAAATTATTGCTCCTAATTCTAGATCATGGGTTGAATAATTTTCTTCATGATTCTTAAGTTGTCTAGAGGCGTAAGCTATAACCTTTTGACGTTGCATTAATACACATCCATAACCTAGTTTGGAAGCGTCACAATAGACTACAAAGTCTTCAGTTCCTTCTGGTAACGCTAGTATGGGTGTATTAGTTAATCTTTGTTTAAGAATTCTAAAAGCTTCTTCTTGTTTTGGTCCCCATTCAAACTTAATGGATTTACAGGTTAACTTAGTTAAGGGAATGGCTATTCTAGAGAAATTTCGAATAAACCTTCTATAATAACCGGCCAATCCTAAGAAACTTCTAACCTCGGTTGGTGACTCAGGGGTTTTCCATTTGGTAATCACCTCGATCTTTGTTGGATCCACATGAATTCCTTCATGGTTTACTAAATGTCCAAGAAACTGTACCTGTTCTAACCAAACTCGCACTTTGAAAATTTTGCATAAAGCTTTTCCTTTCTTAATAGACTTAGAAGTGCGTGCAAATGCTTTGCATGATCTTCCTTACTTTTAGAATAAATGAGAATATCATCAATAAAAACAATTATGAATTTATCCAAATATGGCTTACATATTCGGTTCATCATGTCCATAAATGCGGCTGGGGCATTGGTTAAACCAAATGGCATGACAGTAAATTCATAATGGCCATACCTTGTTCTGAAGGCGATCTTAGGAATATCCTCTTCCTGTACCTTTAATTGATGATATCCTGATCTTAAATCGATTTTAGAGAAAAATCGAGCTCCTTGCAGTTGATTGAACAGATCATCGATTCTTGGTAATGGATGCCGATTCTTAATCGTGACCTTGTTCAATTCACGGTAGTCAATGCACATACGCATCGATCCGTCCTTCTTTTTAACGAATAAAATTGGCGCTCCCCACGGCGATGAGCTCGGCTGTATGGATCCTTTTTCCAGCAATTCATCTAATTGTTTCTTCAGTTCTTGCATTTCGGCGGGTGCCAAACGGTAAGGTGCTTTGGCAATTGGTGCTGTTCCAGGTAGTAGGTGAATTCTGAATTCGACTTCTCTATCTGGAGGTTGTCCTGGTAATTCTTCTGGAAATACATCTGAAAATTGAGACACTACTGGGATGTCTTTTAGTTCTTTTCCTTTAGTGTTAGTGATTATAGAAATCAAATACACTATAGATCCTTTTCTTATATAACTTGCAGTTTTCATCACAGAGATGAATTTTGTGGGTCTAGATGGTTTATCTCATTTAATTGTGATCTTTTCACCTTTTGGTGAATTTACTTGGATTGACTTTTGATCACATAAAATACTGGCTTTATTGGCTATTAACCAATCCATTCCTAAAACGACATCAAATCCTGTCAGATTCATGGGATAAAGATTTGCAATAAATTTTTGATTTAAAAATTCTATTCTTGCTCCATGCAAGATTTCAGAAATCCTAACCGTTTCTCCATTAGCTGTCTCTACTAGACATTCTTGTGGTAGTTTAGTTAATGACTAATTTAGAAGTTTGCAAAATGAAATATTAATAAAACTTTTGGTTTGCACCAGAGTCAAATAATACTTTAGCAAAAACATCATTAACTAAGAACGTACCAGCTATCACGTCTGGAATCATATTGGCTTCATCTGCAGTCAAAACGAATGCTCTAGCATTTTTAGTGTTCCTGTTGTTCACAGCTGGAGCCAATTTCGGACAATTTGGCTTGATATGACCTTTTTCTCCACAGTTGAAGCACAGTCCATTACTGGATTTTCTTCTGCAATCTTCTTCCTTGTGTTCGGGTGCTTTGCAGAAATTGCAAAGAGTGGAGCATTTTCCCGAATGCTTTTTCTTGCAGACCTTGCAGAATGGTGCAGAGATAGAACCCATATTCCTACGGTTGTAATTCCCAGAACAAAATTCTTGAGTAAGCCTTTGGGTTAGGTTTCTCCTCTGGTCTTCTTCTCTAGTACGGATTAATTCTTCTGTCAAGGTATTTGCTAGTTCTACAGCTTCTTCTATAGTTTGGGGTCTAGCTGCCTTGACTATATGTCTAATCTCTCCAATTAATCCCCATATGTAACGGGAGATTAATACTGGTTCAGGTGATGCAAGGGTTGGTACTATTCTAGCATATTCAAATAATGTAGTAGTATAACCCTTACTATCTACCCCGGTCATCCTAAGGTTCAGAAACTTATTTGCTATTTGTTCCTTTTCATTGGGAGGGCAGAATTTTCTTTCTACCATATTTTTAAATTCCTCCCATTCCATGTTGTATATCCTATCACTTCCTTTTGACTGGAGGATAGTGTTCCACCATTCTAAGGCTGAGTTCTTAAATAAATTAGAAGCAAACATTATCTTGTCTTCTTCAGCACACTTGCTTATTTTTAAAACAGCCCCAGTCTTTTCTATCCAGCGTAGAGCTGCAATGGGTCCTTCATTGCCCGATAATTCTATTTGTTTGAAGGACCAGAATTCTTTGTAAGAACAACCATAAGGAATGGTTCTTCTTCTTTTAGGAATGGGCGCTTGAAGTGCAGGTCCATTGTTCACGATATGTTCTGGTTCAATTGGTCGCTTACTGCTATGTTTACTTTTATTATTCGCTTCCTGAACCGTTTGAAGAATAAATTGCATTGCATCTATAATTCCTTGTGCTACTATGTGTTGGATAGCACTATTATCCACTTGTTTTCCATTGTTATTGATGCTTGGATTCTCATTAACCAAGTTAATGTTACTCTGGTTATCGTTATTCAGATTTTCTTGATTTCCTTCGTCGGCCATCTGAATTTTAAACAGTTACCCCGTATTAATATCATAAAATAATATTTAATATAGTCAATCACATGACACACATTTTGGTCAAAAGCGTCGATCATTGCGACTTACTCTATTCATATAGTATGCATCTATTACACACTAGTACTGAAATTAAAATTACAATACCAACTGAAATAAAATTACACTAATAATAGTAGGAATCCGTACACACATATTTTATTATTATTTTATTATTTATTTTATTATATTATTATTATTACTATTACCGTCTCCACCATCACATCTACGGATATGGATTCATCCAGAAATCCATATTGCGCTCGTCGTACTTCCAAACGAGTCGCTCTCCCACCTGTCTCATTCGTTCACCACTCTCTAAAATTTCCTCACCAAATGTCCTAAGTTCTTGTACGTTTTCTGCACTCATTGGGGGTGCAGGTTCTAGGACTGGGTTCGGAATCTGGGGTGCGGGTTCCTGGTATGGGGGTGTAGGGGCCTGGAATTGGTAAGGATTCTCTAAAATCTCCCTAATGTATTCATCATGGTAATAGGGATCTAAAGGATCCAAACCTGGGTAGGCTCCTATGTTTGGCATGGGCATGTCTTCATGTATCGGGTAACGTTGCACATAGTCCCTATTGTCGTCCCACCAGGGGTCGTAATTTGGGTCTAGGGGATTTGGTGCTGGTACCCTAGGTATTTCTTCCGGATTGAAGTCATGCATTTCTACTTGATTTTCAGGGTTTTCTATTTCCATCGGTTGGTCAGGAATTGGTAGTTGTGGTTGGGGTGCTATCATTTGTTCCAGATTAGGGTCAGTTGCAGTGGTTGCTAGTATGTGGATGTTGGCTATACCCCTATTGATCATGTCCTGGGCATAGGCATCTGTGTCTCTTTTGGCTACTGCTAGTACTCTCTGTTCTTGTAACTTTTTCATACGCTTTCTACATTCGTGTGCCCCCCTCGACTGAACCATCCCCTCTTTTTCTGAGGAAATGGCTCCTCAGACTGAGCCTTAAACACAAAGATTCATTCTTCCGTATCAGCAGAGTACCCTGAGAGGGCAGGCTGAGAAGAGGAGGTGCCTTCGCTTCTAGGCGAACCAGACAATTGACGATACGCGTCAGATGGTCCTTGGTCGCTCATACTGTAAACTAACAAATACTCAAATAACACATAACAATAAAATACAATTATGCACGTATTTCCGTAATTTATTTCCTAACAAATTGAATTTTGATATCAACAGAACACTTCTGTGGCTGAATCAGTGGCTTAGCTCTGATACCACCTTCTGTCGCAATCCCGATCCCTAATCCCCGGGAACGGGTGGCCGCGAGCCAGTTTCGGTGGTATCGCGTGTTTGTCTAATTTGGCAGCGGAATTTTTCATCAGGACCGTAGTTAGGAAATATTGAATCAGAGTAAAATACCACATTTTCATAATATTAAACATAGGGGATAAAACCTAAGTTGCAGTACACACATTTCCATAGGAATAAATCCTATTTTATTTAATAAAAACATCTATTTTATTTTAGGTAACGTTATTGCCACTTTTCCAAGCCTTCAGTGCTGTCCAGCTAGCTTCTATTTGGCTTTCACTGTTTGTTACCTGAAATGCGTTTTAAAAAAACATTTGTCAGTGGGAAATACTGGTGAGTGAATCCCAGTTTAATCAAGTTTAAGTAAAATCCATTGTACAGTATTGAGGGCGATCTCGCAATTATATTTGTTTCCAAGTTATATCAATTAACATCCATGGTACTGTCAGATCCGACTTGTGGAAATGTTACTCCTTGACCAGGTGGTAACAAATTTTGTATACAAAACCCCAACATACTCATGATAATTGTATTCTTACAAATACTCAATAACTGCTTCATATACATTTAATGGTATGAGGTTTTGTAAAAACAGTTAACAAAAGGTTTACAAAAAAAAACGGATCAACTCACATTGCTGTCTTAGATTATCCTTTAGGGTTTCCTGGTGACAATTTATAATTTACACAAAAGCACACGTGTTAGTATAATAACCCATTTTAACATTAGTAATACCCTCCCCGAGACGGCATTCCAACGACTACGTCGGGCAGAACCACGACAGCCGTTACGGAACCCTAGATCAATCGGGCAACGTATCTAATACGTATCCAGGGGTTATAATACTTACAACGGAGCAGAACTTTGCTATTTAGGGGGTTATAATACCCGATTATAATGTCTACTATTCAGAATTGAGAGAGAGATTTCGAATTTGAACGAGCAGACTGAAGATCCAATGGCCTCTACTTATAGGGTTGGTTTTCGACTTTTACGCGGCCTGCGTAAATGTTAACAAGGGGCTACGCGGCCCGCGTCAAACCCGGTCAACCGCGTAGCTGATCCGGGTCAGCGACTAGACCTGCCACGATGATGACACGTGTCATCACCGGGCTGCGCCACATTCTTGATCTCTAGCGGCCCGCGTAAGACCATTAAGAGGTTTACGCGGCCCGCGACAAACCCAAAATATTAATTTTTAATTATTTTTAATACTATTTAAGGTATTCGGGGTCCCTTTTCCCGTATGGGGTGTATTTTTTGACATATTGGGATATTTTAAAATATTTTAGGGTGTCGGAAAATTTATGAGGGTGTCGGTTTAATTGAGGATTGTTATAAGGAGGCATACGTGGCACCAATCAGCGTGCGGCGACCACTGCTCCATGATCTCCACTTAGCCGCTGATGACCGACCAGACAACAAGGACAACGATCAGGACACGTGGATCCATTCAGCGTGCGTCAGCTACCCTCTTGCCTAGAAGCACCAACGGTTGTGGCAAAGGAGACAGAACGGAAATTCCTTGTTGTCGACTACAGGCCCATGGCCCATCAGCCCATCTCCTTCCCACACCTCTCCGGATATAAATAGTGAACCTAGCCTATAGGTTTAAGGATCGCTTCCTTGCTCTCTCACTTTTAATCACACACTTTTATCCTTAAAACATATACTTATGCTAACACCGGAGGGTGGTTACGAGGAGAACCCCCCCTTATTTCCCTCCTCGTAACGAGCTTAACGGTGTGCTTAGTGTTTTGCAGGATCACCACCATTACATCTTGGACGAGATAAGAAGATTAACCTTATTTGTCGAGGTACAAACAACAAACTAATCACCAGATTAGTTTGGTGTTTCTTTATTGGCGCCCACCGATTTTTTACAAGCACTTTTATCTTCTTTTCTGAGCCTTTTTTTCTCTCGGTCTATGGCTGATCAGGGAATCCCTTTTCCACCCATAGGTGCACGCTCTCAATTAGGTATAATGGAGGACATCTCGCACGTCCAAAACCTACACAATGACGAGTATACCGAGGGGGAAGGCACAAACGTTGGGGTCATATGCACAAGTGGTATTTGTACCACCCAAACGGTGTCCCCAATAAGTCATGGTGCTGGTCCTTCAACACCAGTGCCATCAGGAATGTCTGCGTTGTTAGGACTACCAGAGGGGGAAACTCTCGCCTCCTGGTATGCAAAAAGTCAAGTGACTTTGAATCTCATCTACGCGCAGCTGAGCGCGCAGCAACCGCTTTGGTGACACCTGCACCAAGACAGGTGAATTGTGAGAAGCCGCCTCAGGAGCGCGTACAAAGACAGCGGCATGAAAGACCCTCATCACCAAGAAGTCAGAGTGCGCGCGATACGCGCGACACTTACGGTGAAACTGACAGTTATTAGGAAACATAAAGGACAAAACTTGTAATTTACTCAGGGATTTATGTTTAAGGCTTTACAAAAAAGGCTGAAACGGCTCTAAGCTCTTTCAGCGCTATGTTTTTTCGTGAAAAGGCTCTACAATCATTTTTTGACACGTGGCGGAGGACAGTTGGTTGGGTTGAAAATGCTTTTTAAGATCTTTCAGCGCCGTGAAAAGGCTCCCTGGCTATTTTGGAAATTTTGACCAGTCAAAGGCTATTTTCGCTATTGTATTGATTTCAAGAACATAAAGTTATACAGTAGTGCATGAAAATCCCAACATGTATGAGACAAGATTTTACCATTGGGTATGGGACTAGGGATGAGCAAATGATACCAGGTACCAGTACTGAATTTTCTCAACTGAAATATTTTCGGTACCGATTCGGTACCTACTCTTTACGTTAAATACCGGTACCGAACCGCACCAGGTTTTTTCGGTACCAATACCCATTTTTGAAAATTTTCGGTGTCGGTATTTTCGGTACCAGTCAGTTGGTACTGAGCTCATCCCTATATGGAACTGGGTTTAGCCATACCCGACCTATTGTTATCTCTATTGCCATGGGGCAACTCAACTATATTGGTTATCCTAAGCGAATAAAAACCAAGGCCCTGTCTCTAGCTGTATGACGTATTAAAAACTTATGACCGTTTGAAAATAATGAGAAAATTATCATGTCTTATGTATTATATTATATCCGTAACTTAACGGTATAGATATAGATTCATATTTTTATGTTAAAGTTAGTTTTTTTAGAATGACGAATTTCTTTGAACTGCGAGACCTGAACACAAGACCCCCAAACTTAGGTGCGAAGGATCATTTTGTTAAAAGTTAGTTGTTATTCGTTTTTCTTCAATTTAATCAATGAAATATTCTTAGAATCGGTTTTTTTATAGTAAACTTGCGTTAAAGAGAAACCATAGACAGGGAGAGAAAGAACCACACAATTAGTGCTTTTTCCACAAATTTCTAGTTAAATAAAACCACACCACTAATTGCAGGAACCTTCCCCACCAAGTGTATAGAAATAAGTAGCCTTGTTACCATTTCTTTAATCTTTCCTGCAGTTTATGCATAAAGCAGCAAACATACAAAGTATACCAAGTTTACAATAACCAAACTGTAGCCTAAGCATAATAATTTAAGCTTGCTTTCTTCTTGGCCTGCACTTGGATGATCCCCTCATTGAAGTCTTCATGGTTCACCTGAAATCAAAACCAAATCATGCTTCAATGCTCACTCACAATATAAATATATTTCAGTCACAATATAAGTATTACAACCAATTAGTACCTCAGTCGCGTCACGGCGAAGAGCTAGCATACCAGCTTCTACACAAACTGCTTTCAGTTGGGCTCCATTGAAATCGTCTGTAGAACGTGCCAGCTCTTCAAAGTTGACATCTGGGTGAACGTTCATCTTCCGAGAGTGGATCTAAAAGTGCGATGTCACAAAAAAAAAAATGTAGTTACTAAATATGCAAAACAATAAACTGAATGCACAAAAAACCAAGAAAGACTGGCCACCTGCATGATCCGGGCCCTTGCTTCTTCAGTGGGATGAGGGAACTCAATTTTACGATCTAACCGACCAGAACGCATCAGTGCGGGGTCTAAAATATCTGCCCGATTTGTTGCTGCTATCACCTGCAAAGGCAAATGCATGATGTTCAAAATGAGCATTCTATTTTTCAACCCTATGGACTTATAAGCCGGTTAAGTACCTTAATCTCCGCATCACTGCTGAAACCATCCAATTGGTTAAGTAGTTCCAACATAGTTCGTTGGACTTCTCTGTCCCCACTAACTTCACTGCAAGTACAACAGAATATAGCAGTAGAAATGTTACAGCATTATCAAACCAACCAGAAGAACAAATAAAACCAGCATTTATACAAAGTGGTCAAAGAGAAGTGCAATATGCATACCTATCAAACCTCTTTGTCCCAATAGCATCAATTTCATCAATAAAAATAATGCAAGGAGATTTCTCTTTAGCAAGTTGAAACGCATCACGAACGAGTTTTGCTCCATCTCCAATAAACATCTACAACACCGGGGCAAAGGTGCATCCGTGCATTAGGATGTGGAATAAAATGCATATGGTAACCCAAAATACTACAAATTCAACCATTATGTCAAAAATGATGGTGGCCATGCGTATGCATATGTGTTATACCTGAACGAGCTGGGGTCCTGCTAGCTTAAGAAAAGTAGCATTTGTTTGAGCAGCACATGCACGGGCCATTAATGTCTTCCCGGTTCCAGGAGGTCCATATAAAAGCACTCCTTTTGGTGGACGAATACCTAACTTTTGGAAACGCTCTTTGTGTGTCATCGGCAGTACTATAGCCTCAACTAGCTCTTGTATCTGTTATACATAAAAAAAAAAGAAAGAGAAATCCAATAATAAAACCAGTGACTCGCTATGCTTGCCTTATTACTAACAATTAAAAGAGAGAGAGAGAGAGAGAGTTTGCCTGTTTTTCAAGACCTCCAATGTCATTGTAGTCTTCAGTTGGTTTTTCATCAACCTCCATGGCCTTGACACGAGAATCATACTCCGACGGCAGTGTATCCAAAATCAAGTAACTATCTTTATTCACACCTACCAGATCACCAGGCTTCAGTTTATCAGGATCAACAAGACCCACCACTGGCAGGAAGATAGTCTGCACATCATACACAAGTACTATGTCTATCACCACCACACCTTAACATAAATCAGACAGACTACTACTACTACTACATTAATGATAAAATAATAACCCGAATAAAAGTAAATGAGTCAACATCCATGTGATGTTTTGCATAAAAGATAATAAGGTACAAAATGTATGAACCTGACGAGTAGATGTTTTAAGCACAACACATTTACCCTTCCTTTGAGAGTCAAGATCAATATTTGCACCATCTTCCTCAGCTTCATCCTCTGGGTTCATTTCCAGTATCTAAAGCAAGCCAGATTGATATCAGACACCAAAAGAGTAATTAATTAATTAATATATGACCAAATATTTAGGGAAGATTGTCCAAAGCATAAATCACCATCAGGCTTTCAACAAGCATATACCATACTAATAATTCTCTATTGAGCAACATTCTTTATCCACCGACAACATATCATTCCAGTAAATAACAATTCATATTAAGCTAGGATTGGCTAGACTTACAGTGATATAAGGCTAGGAATTTTTGGAGAGGCATATTGATTTGTCCTACGGGTACTTTCTAGATGGTTGGTGTTCCTCTTTCTTTTCTTTTCTTTTCTATTCTATAATTCTATTACTAGTATGCAGTGTATGTTATTTGTATTTTTATAATGCAAATAAAAAAGGTTTGTTGAGCGGGGAGCAGCATCCCTATCTCCTGAGATAATGTTTGCCCTCATGTCACTCGTATGAGAGAGCTGGTATATTCATGTCTAAATTGAGCGGATGGATAGATATTAAGAAGAGAGAGTAGAGTAGTAGTGGTACCTCAACGATGTTTCCGACCAAGTAAGGAAGTTGCTTGTTAAGTTTAATCTTCTCCTGATTCTCCTTAATTTTGTCCTTAAACGAATCCAATTCAAGATTCGTTCGCTGCAATTCTTCCTGTTCACCCAACCAAACCAAAACCAAAACCAAACCAATATTAGCGAAGCGAATTGCAAGCAGATAAAGATGAAGTAAAAGAGAACCAACCTTGAGGATTCGAATCTCGTTATCGAGAAGGCGAGAAGCCCTCTGGATATCTTCGGTGGTCATGGCCGCCAGCTGATCGTCCTCAAAGCTTGCGTCTTCCGCCATCGCCGTCGCCATAAAGATAGATGTCTTGCGGAGAAAGAAAGAAAGAAAAGGTTTTGTTTCGGGCTCTCCAACATCTATATCTATATCTATACTTAATAATAAAAGAAATCATTGGGACACTTGTTATTATATTAGGTCATGTTTTATAATGTTTTATAGATAAGTATTATTTTAGTTTAAATTTTTCTAATTAATTATAGATAATCATCCTATTAATTTCTTATGGATTTATTTAGTCTCCTTCTCTACTTTGGACAACCGAAAATCAAAGACAAGAAGTGAAACGTACTCTATTGTGATGATTCTAATGGATAATCAAACATATTTTAGACTAATTTAATTTGTACGTATTTCTTTTCTTAAACATGTTTATACATATTTGTGTTTGTTGTTTTTTTTTTCTACTTTAATGGTACAAATTACAAGCCAACAACCCTAACTGAAAATCATTTCAAATTGAAGTATGTCTATAATATACAAAGAGTCTCTTTCTATTTTGACACAACCGTTACAAATGCGCCAGCTTTCGAGGCTCTGAATATGATTTTTTACTTTACTAAAAAAAGACGTTGAGGGCTCAGATGTTAAAAATTCTTTTTTGGGCTAAAAGGGTAAAAGTGATATAACCACAGGGGCCAAAATCGTAATTTACTCTAACTAATATTATTTATCATTTATACATTTACGGAGTTTTAAATAATGGGTTAAATTTATTGAGACTTCGTTAACAAATTTTGCTACAATAAAAAAATCTATTTATATCAATCTAAATTTTTATCTATACTATACTATATAATAATACATTAACGTGTGACATTCATTCATTGTAGGTTTTTATTTTATGTTTTTCTCGCCTCACTTCCAAACTTATCTTATATTAATTAAATAAATAAATGAATAATGAGCTAATATTAAATTTTATCCTACTTTAAATTTCGAATACCATTCTTCTATTTTCTAATAAAATATTATCCAAAATTGTAAATTGTTAATTTAAAACATTTTAAATAAAACAAATTATTTATCATGAAAACCAAACTTTGTATTAATATATTAAATATTTTTATTTTCACTATACAAAATTACATTTACTAACTTTTTTATTATTTGGTATCTAAAATTACATTAATTTAACTCGTGTAATAAATGAGGTTTTTTTTAAATGTATTATTTTATTATTTGGTAAACAATATTACATTTATTCAACCCGTGTAATACATGAGGTTTTAAAGATATAATTTTTATTTGGTATATAAAATTACATTAATTCAACCCGTACAATATGGTTCTTATATATATAACTTTTTATTATTTAATATATAAAATTATATTTATTCAACCCGTACAATAAATGAAGTTTTTAAAGATATAATGTTTTATTATTTAGTATATAAATTTATTTACTCAACCCGTGTAATACACAGGGTTATAACCTAGTTCACATATATATCGTTCTGTCTTTGTTGATCGGGTCGGATCAAAGATACGGTTAGACCTCTTTTTAAATGATTAATAAGTCCTAAAACCCCTTTTTAAATGATTAATAAGTCCTAAAAACCCCTTAAAGCAAAAAAAAAAAAAAAAAAAGATCATGAAATTAAATGACAAGATTAATAAGTCATGCAATTAAATGACAAGATTAATAAGTCATGCAATTAAATGACAAGATTAATAAATCATGAAATTCCATTAACTCACACGCTTACTAGGGGTGTTTGTTTTTGGTGAGAAGTACTTCAGAATCTCTTATGTCTTCCCCACGCAGACCACGTGTAGACGTTTGAGTCTGCAACTTGTTTGTTTTTTAGAAGATGTTTCATTAAAAAACATCTTCCCCACCTCTTCCCCACGCAGACCTGTCCTTGTGTCTTCCAACCTCTTCAAGACTCTTCTCCCTCTTCAAAACACCCATCTGGTCTAAAAACCCTAGCACCTCCACTTCTCCAGCCGACACCACCTCCTCCGCCACCACCACCACCTCCACCTCTGACACCACCTGCTCCAGCCCTGCTCCACCTCCACTCCGCCACTACCTCCACCTTCGACACCCATCTCCTCCGCCACCGTCCTCCACCTCTGTTCCAGCCGCCACCTCTGCTCCGTCAGCTACCCCATCTCCTCCACCTACCGTCGACCCCTCCACCATCGATTTCAGGCACGATTCAAGCACCATCGATTTCAGGCACGTTTTAAGGCACGATTCATGGCTGGATTTGGTTGTAGTGGGAGAGGATTAGGTTTTGAGTTGGGGTTTTGTGATGGGCTGTGGTGGAGATACGGTGGTGGGTGGTGGAGATACAGTGGTGGGTTGGGTGGAGAAGTGGTTGTAGGAATTAGGGTTTTGGCAAGGAAGACAGTGTAGAGGACGTTTGCAGATGTTATATAATCAAACACTCTTTTTATTACACTCTGCAGACATTTGGTCCACCTCTTCTCGTGCAGACGTTTGCAGATGTGGTCCGCAGACTGCAGACCTTTTGCATCTGAAAAACAAACACCACCTAAATCTACTCTTAAAATTTCACTAATGTCTACCCTTAAGCTCTTTAGGATACAACACGAGCAGCAAACATACATAAACATATATAACCAGTTTTGAATCAAAGACAGGTTTGAGACTTTTAAAATTTTATTAATAACTCACAAAAAATCGTCGTAAATAAACATGTACATAGATCATTTATTATAAACTAATCAAATGCTAAACATACATTGGAGAACAAATAAACTCTAACTAGAAACCCAATAAACTCTCCCAATATAATTAAACATTATCAAATACAAGTAAACTTTAATAATTAAACATTACCAAATAGAACAAATAAACTCCAACTCTTGACCCGTTCTTAAACCGATCTAAATTAAGCCAACAATCTTCCCCTTATTTTGGATCCTGATCCGCGCAACCCATATTACCAATTCCCAATAAACCCTTTACACTATGTTCCCGAGTCTCATTTAACAAGGGGAGGGGAAGGAAATTTTTCTCTCTTAATCTCTCCAATTTTGGAGGATGAATATATGGTCATATTTTCTTCCATTTTCCCTCCCCTCCCCCTGTTAAATGAAACTCGGGAACATGATTTTTTCATATTTTCATCTGTTTTCCCTCCCCTCCCCCTATTAAATGAGACTCGGGAACAGAGTGTTAGTGTTGTGCTCATCTCCTCTAGTCTAAAGACTAAAATTGGAACTTAAACCATAAAAAGAAACGGGTCAAATATACAACTTATAAAAATCGACCATAAACCTTAACTTAAACAAAACAAGTTAACATGTCATAAAAGTTAACATCCAAAATCCGAAGAAACAACATAAACATAGATGACAAGAGTTCTAAATACTTTTTAAAGATAAGTGTTTACAAAAGATTAAAACATAACATAGGAGTTTCCATCAAAAGTTTTGACCCATTTATCAAGTATTATAGCGGAAGCGTGCGAGTCAGTGTGTCCGTTCCAACATAGCGCGACCTATCAAGATGATTTACCTACATCCAATGTAAACAATTAGTCAATTTAACTCAAACAATCTTATAGTTTGAACCTTTACTCGGACTTGATAGAATCACTACAAGTATTCATTCAATACACTTTCTAATGGAATTCGACATCATTCTTCTACAATGTTTTATACTTGATCAAACATAAACTTTCCGAACTCGACATATGACCCAATTCTACTCGTTCGACCCATATCACATTACAAACTTTTACATAAACTCAATTGATATGTGCAAATTACGAAGCTAGGATAATAACATATCATAAACATTGCACATTACAAAAAACCGTAAACGGAAGAACTTACCTTTGTTGTTGTTTGTTTGAGATCCGGAACGGCTTGAACCTTCTTCCTTAACTCCTACAATCCAAATCACATACTTTAATCTCACATCATCCTTTTTATTCCGTTCTTAATATAATCAAATTAGCAACTAATAACTCTCAATTTTAACCATTTAACATTGTAATATCATATGATCATTTCATTCTAGCATTTAACAAACACTTGGTGTGCGTACCATTTTCAAATCATAATGTACAAGTATTATATGCATAATTTTTACTAAATCATATCAAGATTAACAAGAACATCGAATTCAATCGATTTTTCATATATCCTTCCATTTAATTCAATTTCAACTAACAAGTTTTTTTTTGGGTAAAGGGTTACCCCGGTTAAATTTCATTCAACACCAAATAAATACAAGTGAGGAATAGAGTACTCCTCAGTTCTCTAGAATGACATGCCAAACTAGAGTTCTCACGAAAACAACAAGCAAAAGCTCAAATGCAAACAAAGCAAACAAGTCAAACGACACACAAGCACCAAAAAACGGCTCCAACCAAAACGTGCTCAGACATCAGCCACACTCGTCTTGGTCCATCAGCAATTCTCGAGGAAGACTCCATTCGCTCAGTACTTGATTCACGTTACTCGTTCTTCGAAACTTCATAGTATGTAATTTCATTCTAACGGTCATCAGGATCACCTCAATAACTTGAGCCGCATTCCTCTTCTTTGGAGAGAACAATCTGTTATTCCGTTCTTGCCAAATAAAATAAGCGGACGCTGCCATGACCAATTTGCCAATGACATGGGAGGCTCGCTTTGACTCCGCATGTTGCAACAAATATGTCATAATCCCGTCCCACGTCTTCTCTATTGTTAACATACCCGCCTTCTCGCGAACCCCATACCAGACTTGGGATGCAAAGTCACACTAAAAAAATAAGTGATCATGAGAGTCCGGTCCTGATGTACATAACGAACAACACAAAAGATTGTAGTTAGCATTACCCGACGCTCCCCATTTGCACATAATATCCTGAGTTTTTAGTTTCTTGCATACGATAAGCCACACGAGAAAAGAATGCCGAGGTATAGCCTGGGGAAACCAAACTATACGATCCCAATCAACCTTCTCTTGAACCTGACGAATATCGTTCCACACTCCATAAGTGCTATTATCCATATCTTTACCATCTCTCGAGCGCCAAATAGTCTTGTCTTGCACATGAGGGTCCAACATGACATTAGATAAGTCATGTAAACCCGGAAATCTAGTCACCCATGAATTCGGCCATTCCCACCTTCCATTTTGAAATATATCCGCAACCTTGGACTTCATATCAAACCCCGCATTAGATATCATTCTCGGAGTAATAAAGAGATTCAAAGGGCACAAAGTATCCCATATATCAAACCATACTCGTGTGTTAGCTCCATTGCCCAACTTAATCCAAATGTGTCGACGTATGAGCGTTCTCAGCTGAAGAATCTTCCGCCAACCCCATGTAATGTTATTTCGAGCAGGCACATCCCAAAAACTTCTATCCCGGATGCGATACGAGTGAAACCATTTAACCCATAAAGATTCCCTATGCGTCAAGAGACTCTAGATGTGAACAACCATAAGAGCATTATTCATATCAGAAATTCTCCGGATACCCAAACCACCTTCTTCCTTAGGCAAACACACACGACTCCATTTTACTTTCGCCTTACCCTTTATATTATTACCTTGAGCCCAAAGAAAACTTCGCATCCTATCTTCAAGACCATGGACAATTCTTTTAGGTAATATAAACACGGAAGACCAATAAACATGCATAGATGCTAACACTGATTTAACAAGTTGAAGACGACCAGCAAACGACAAGCTTTTAGCTTTCCAATCAGTAATTCGAGCTTCCAAGTTTTCAACAAGTTTTTTGCAATCTGAATAAGTCAATCTAGACGAGATAAGAGGAACACCAAGATACCTAACCGGAAGTACGCCTTCATCAAATTGCATGATACTATGGATTTGGTCTTTCACATAATTCGGAACACCTCCAAAAAAAGCAATGCTCTTCGTCATAGTAGGAACCAAGCCCGACATATTCTTGAACAGATTCAACGACTCTAAGATAACAGCAGCTGAATTAGGGTCACCACGAGCGAACAAGAATAAATCATCTGCAAAACATAAGTTAATAATTCCTTGATTTCCACACTTATAATGAAATCTAAAGTCAGCATTACTCTCCACTTGCTTTTGAAGAATCAACGTAAGGACCTCCATTACCAACGTAAAAAGATAAGGAGACATAGGATCCCCCTGGCGTAAACCCCGCTTCCCTTTGAAATAACCATGAAGATTCCCGTTTATAGCTAGAGAGAACACAGTAGAAGTTACACACGCCATAACCCATTTTATCATCTTTTGGTGAAACCCAAAGCCATGTAAAATATTCTCTAAGAAACCCCAATCAACAGTATCATACGCCTTCTGGATATCAACTTTGAACGCACATCTCGGCTGACCATGATTATGATGATAGTTGTGCATTAATTCCTGGGTTAGGAGGATATTATCTGAGATCTTCCTACCCGGGATAAATGCTGACTGATTAATATTAACAACATCTCCTAAGCCTTCTTTAATACGAGTAGTAATAATCTTACTTATACACTTATAAAGAGTATTACAGCAAGATATAGGCCTATAGTCCGTTACATAATCGGGAGTCTTAACCTTCGGAATAAGAGAGATTACCGTGTGATTCAGCTGATTAAGAAGCTTTCCGTTGTCAAAAAAATCTTTTATCGCTAAACAGACATCCTTTCCAACAACATCCCACGCCTTTTTAAAGAAAACAGAGGTATATCCACCCGGGCCTGGCGCCTTATTCCCATCAATAGAAAACATAGCATCTTTAACTTCATCATCAGTCACTGTTCGAACCATATTATTTGCTTTTACCAACGATAATTTGTTTCGGAAGAGATCCATATTCGGCCTAGAAGTAACCTGGCCGACACTCCCAAAAAACATAGCATAATGATCAACTAAAGCTTTGGCCGCTGCCCCTTCATGTAAGATACCACCTGTATCACGAATCAATAGAATTCGGCTTCGGTGGTTTTTTACTTTCACAACGTTATGGAAGTATTTCGTATTCGAATCCCCAAGAGTTAACCAATCAACTTTCGATTTTTGTTGTAAGAACACAGCTTCATCATGGATTGCATCCTTATATTTTTGAAGAAGAATACTGTGTTTCGCTAGCACATCTGCATTGGCCGGATCCTGGTCCAAAACACCCTGCCAGTTATCTAACTCCATTCTTGCCTTTTTCACATTCTCATGCAAATTGCCTTGTTGAAAGAAAAGTTTTCTTAACGGGGTTTTAAGTAATTTAAGCTTCATCACTACTTGATACATACTAAACCCTGTAATCTCTTTATTCCAGATCTGAATGACATCTTCCAGAAACCAAGGCTTCTCGGCTATTAAATTAACAAATTTAAACGGTCTTGGTTTGTCTTTTGCAACACTCGGCAGCTTCAATATGCATGGGGCATGATCCGAGACCCGAAACGGATGAAAGTAAGCTCCAGCATTAGGAAAATCAGTAATACAATTAATATTGCACATTATTCAGTCCAATTTTTTAAAAATAGTACCACCTCTTTGCTGATTATTCGTCCATGTGAAGTGTAGGCCTGTGCTATTAACATCAAAAACTTCAATAGTATTAACACATTCCCGAAACTCCCGCGAGCCTATGATATAATTGGACGAGCCGGTACTCGAGTCATCATGAAATAGGGAGGCATTGAAGTCCCCCATAATTACCCACGGCTTATCTCTCATGAACGAGCTATGGCCACACAAATTGCTCCACAAGTCCCTTCGATTTCTATAATGATTATCCGCATAAACAAACGAACAAAATAAGGACTTTCTATCGAGTTTAAATATCACTTGAGTGTGAATCACCTGGTCAGTTTGCGAGAGAACCATGACATCGACCACATTAGGATCCCACCCAAGCATGATCCGAGTACCTTTCAAACAACAACTAGCATTTGTATTCCAAAACCATGAACTGAAAACTTTCTGACACACCTTAGATACATTTGACACATCAACATGAGTCTCCATAATAGCACACACCTGAACATGATTATCCACCACCACCTGACGAACCTCCTTCTGTTTGAGGGAGTGGTTCAACCCCCTGATATTCCAAGAAGCCACGCTACCCATTAACACCCACTGAACCGGGTGTGCTTGCACCCTCAGAATTTGAATCAATCTTTTTCTCCATGTACTTCGGAATATCAGCTAACAGATTATCAACATCAGTGTCATCAGCCATTACCTCATCCGTGTTATGTCTCTTCCCTTTTGATTTCAATACAGCATCTGAATCAGGTTCCCCCCAGTTTCCTCATCCCTATTACTAGTATCAGCACTTAGAACGTCAAACGGATTGGATGTTTGAACTCGGTTCAAATTAGGATCTGCATTACCAGGTTTAAACTTGGTCTTCACCATCGGCCGGTAAGTAAATTTTGGCTTCTGGTTTTTTACATTCACACCGTGAATATTAGTTCTTTTATTTTTCGAGACAGGCTCCTGAAAGTCTTCATTGTGTTTCCTATTAACGTCATTCCCAACCTGCGAAGGTTTCTTCGGACATGATTTGTCATTATGGCCAAATACACAGTATGAAGAGCATCTCATTGGTTCCCAGTCATAATCAACTTTTACCTCCACTTTTGCATGGCTATTCCCATCCAAGGTTGGAATGGCAACCGTAATACTTTTCTTCAGTTCCTTATCCGCATGTATTTCAACCATCGCCCTAGCAAAACTGCTCCTACCCCATGATTCAGCACACATAGTTGCAGTGAAAGAATCCAACATCTTCGGATTACCTATCTTCGAGGCCAACAAGCTGAGACTATCCTCAGTAAAAGCAGTTAGCGGAACATCATGCATTTTAATCCAGACCGGTACCGTTTTAATATCCTGTTTTTCCACCATCACATTTGGAGACCATTCATTTAAAATAATCGAAACATTTCTGATAGTCCACGGCCCATCTTCCATTAGTTTATCCATCCCCTCTTTCGTTTTAAATTTAAAGAAAAAGAATCCCTTTGAGTTCATCATAAGTCTAGAGAGGCCATACTTCACCCAGTTATTTTTAACAAAATAGTCCGCAACTGGAAAAGCTAGACGTTTCCCCAAAAAATAACCATATAATGTATTTTCATATCTATCATGCACCTGTTTAACTGATGAGAGGGGAATTACGACATCAGCTCCATTAACAGTTTCATTCGATTCCATTGCCCTGAAATTAACTTTGACTGGTTCCTTCATAGACTTAACAACATTTGCAAACGACATTGGTTTCTCAGCATTGTTCTTTTTTACTTCAGTTCCAGAGGAGGTTCCAACATCAACATCCACATGCATCTTCTCCACGTTCTGAGAGCCGAATAACGACACATGCTCATAACCATCCTCTAGCCGAATCTCTGAAAACCTACCATCCGGACCCTTAGGACCAAAGCTGCTTTTTAGATTCATACTAGCAAACGTCGTTGGCTTAACCGGTGGATCTCCAACTGGTTTGGAGATTTTTGACAACCCATCGAGTACCGAATTACCCGTTGTTGCATACAATCCCCTCCTCGGCATCATCGGGTTTCCTTCAATGTTTGTTACTCGAAGACTAATGCCACGTACAGGAGCTGTACCCGGGGTTATATCCGAATCATCATTCACGATATCAGCAGTATTCGACAAGATTGGAAATCCATCCGCATCAAAAACATCACCTCTCTCACTCATCACGTAAATCCGACAACCATGCACCAGTAAATCGACACACAACCAGCAAACACAAAGGAAACAAGATAAACCCTAATTTAGCATAAACCCTATCCCATGAATCAATTAAGATCGAATAGAGTTCTTGTTAAGTCTAGGTTTCTGCCTAACCAGAAGGACCGACAAAACAATAGATCTATCCCACCAAATCAACTACACAGGTTCAGGTTGCGATTTAAGAAAAACGAAAGAAAAAACCCTAAATTCAACGCAATCCCTTTGCTAACTAGTTCGAATTAGATGTGTTGATGAATCAACACTCTAATGATCAGACTGTTATACAAAGATCAAGCAGAAAAATCGAAGGTTTCAAAAGAGACCAAAATCGCCATGCTTGAGAGAGAAAGGGTTAATGCTTACAAGAGGTGTGGGAGAACTAACAAGTTATCATTATGAGCATCATGATACGTGACCCTTATACTAATCTACCCAAGAATTCATCATTACACCTCATAACATCCCTTCTTTAAGTGGGTTTTCATTTCTAATCATAAAGAACATCAAAATTCAAGTACAATTCAGCTTTTACATAATGATTCTATCAAATATTCATACTTAACTTCATTCAATTTCACTGTTTGATTATAAGCCACTTATGAATGTTCATCAAATAGCAAAATTCAACTTACCTCTTGTTAGACTAGCTTGGATGAACGATTCTATGTGTTCATGCAGTGATTTAAGCCAAGATTTTCCTTCAATTTCTTGATTTTGTGAAGATGAGGGTTTTCCCCCTCTTCTTTTCTTGTTCCTTGCGACACCCACACACACTCTATGTGTGTGTGGTGTGTTTTTTGTTTATTTTATATAATTAACTTTCATTCTTTTCACATTTGACCCCTGAAGTATAAACACTTATTTTTAAATGGTCAAACAGTTATTCTTTTTAGTTAAAGTTCTAATTTACATTTTAACTAGGTTCACACTCCTAGCTATTTCTAGTAGCATACTATAACAATATATAAAAATGCAAATAATTAAATTTTGGGGCTTTACAAGTCCACCCACCTTAAGAAAGGTTTCGTCCTCGAAACCTGATCACGTACCGAATAAAGACGGGTAGAACCTTCACATTTCATCCTCCGGTTCCTAAATGAGATCTGATCCCTTCCGGTGTTGGCATTGCACTACCACTTTTCTTTATTGCGAAGGGTCTTTACTTTGGAATCTTTTATAGCAACTGTTCTTTCAATATAATTCATTCTTTCATCCACCCCAAGGTCAAAGGGTATATGAGCTGTTTCATCCGCAAGGCACTTTCGTATATGTGAAACATGAAAGGTGTTGTGGATACCATTTAATGTTGGGGGTAATTCTAACCGACAAGCTACCTTTCCAACATAAGCTAAAATTTTGAACGGTCTGATATATCAAGGACCTAACTTTACTTGTTTAGGGAATCGGATTATACCTTTCCACGGGGACACTTTCAACAATACTCGGTCCCCCACTTGGAATTCAATCAGACGCCTTCTTTTGTCTGCATAGGACTTATGTCGATCTTGCGTCGCTTTTAATCGAGCTCGTACCAGATCGATCTTTTCATTAGTTATCGATACTACTACTTTTTTGGGAGCGAGTTCTCGTTGTCCCACTTCTCCCCAACAAACAGGGGTTCTACATTTTCTTCCATATAACATTTCATACGGCGCCATTTGTATGCTACTTTGGTAGCTATTGTTATACGAGAATTCTATGTTCATCCCAATTTCCCTCTAAGTCCATAACACATGCTCGTAACATATCCACAAGTGTTTGAATGGTCCTTTCAGATTGACCATCCATTTGCGGGTGATATGCGGTACTTATGTGCAATTGAGTACCCATTCCTTCGTGAAACTTTTGCCAGTAACGTGTCACACCTCGACCACGTAGAACATACAAAACGTAGCGGAAACATCGGGGAGTGTTGTAACAGAATTAATTGTTTCAAATCCATGGCAATTGAAGTTTCGTTTTATTGATTAAAGGTGTTACAATGTCTTAACAAACAAAGAATTACAACATAATTAACTAGTCTTGCATCTTTTATTGTCACTAAAGCCCAAGTCTGCCTATGTGTATCTTGATCATCTTATGCAACAGCTCCTGAAAAACACATGTGAAAATAGGTACGTCAGCATAAAAATGCCTGTGAGATACATAGGTTTTGTGAAAATAGGTTTCATGACTTATGTTTGGGAAAATGTTTAGTCATGAACCTTGTAATTTGCTTTGTTTTGTAAATCATTTGAAAAACAATGAGTTCAGATGATATGTATAAATAAGTAAATAATGTATGGTTAAATAAATAACCATGTAAGATGAGTTTGTATAAGATAAGTTGTTTGTAAAACAATGTCTTGTGAAAAGTATGTTATTTGTATAAAATGTTCTATGTCTCAAACTGAAATGATTCAAATAACGCTACAATATGTAATACCATACAAACACTTATATATAGGAAGTACCAGCGGCGTATCCACCATGCTTGTATCATATTACACACGCATCGTTACTTAATCATTTAATCAAACCAAACCACCAAAGTAATGTTTAACAATAGTAGAAGTGTTTATGTATGGTCAAATACGGTTCACAGATACAAACGGTTCACAGATACAAACGGTTCACAGATACAAACGGTTCACAGATATAAACGGTTCACAGATACAAACGGTTCACAGATACAAACGGTTCACAGATACAAACGGTTCACAGATATAAACGGTTCACAGATACAAACGGTTCACTGATACAAACGGTTCACTGATACAAACGGTTCACAGATATAAACGGTTCATAGATACAAACGGTTCACTGATACAAACGGTTCACAGATACAAACGGTTCACAGATACAAATGATTACAACGGTTCACATAGTCAAATAGTTATAAACGGTTCAAAATGCAATATAATGTGTTCATATACTGGATGAGCATATGCAACAAAATGTAATGTAAAACAATGTACTAAGTATGCACATAATGGACATACATAGCATAAAATGTAATGAAATCATGTACTATAATGTACTAACGAACATAGCAGGTATATGATGTGAAAACGGGAAAGCATGAATGTAACAAGTAGGCACATGTGTTTCACCCCAAAACAGTTTGGAAAACAGTAAAAGAGGGGTCTATGTACTCACTTGAGATTGCTCAGAAGTCCTAGGATAACCACCAAGCAAAGCTAGAGACCACGGAATCAAACGACACCTACTATAGGTAACTACATTAATAAACCGGACCTAAATCGGAAGATCGGGTAGCATTAGGGTTTGTAAACCAAACGAGTGTAGAGACTCGTGTCATTTGGTTTAACAAAGCCTGCATAGTAAATGAAACTTAACCTAAGTGTTCTCGACCCATTACGACCCGTTTAGGTAGCTTATGCTACTTTAACGCGTCGTTCGCGTGAAACGCGTTCGGACCGCCTAACTAGTCCTATGACAAGTGTTATATGCCTAAACATGTTACATAATCAGTTATGTGACAAAAGTTTAGGTTACATATGCTTAATTACCAATAATACATGAAAAGGGTATTCTGGTAATTTACCTAAGGCATATAAACTACCTATCATACAACTACTTAAACGATGTGACCATAGGGTATAACCTCGGAAGGTTATGCCCTATACTAGGGTCACCTAATGTATTTGGTCGGATCCTAATGATCGACCAAACTGGGTCGGGTTCGAAGGTATAGGCGATTTATTAGATCGCCTACCCTACGACCCTAGACAACGTGGTAATCAGTGGGCATAGTCCCAAGGGACTATAACCAACGTGATTACACTCACGTTGCGAAGTTCAAACGAACTTCGCATTGACCATTACTGGTCAACGCTGAAAGTCAAACAAAGTTTGACTTTCTGACTCGAAAAGCAATAAAATAAGGAAAAGAACGAAAGAATACTTACGAAGGGTCCCCGAATGCTAATCCCGATCCAAGAACTCAGGTATGAAACAATGGTTTCAACTTAGAGCTCTCAAATCAGAATTCTTGTAAGAAATGAGGTTGGGGTGGATGGGTATTTATAGGAATACCCGAACCGTTAGGATCGTTTCATGGAAAACGTGCCTTAATCCCATCCGTACATGTGTTGCAAAGTTATGGTGCCTAAATATGGGTTCTTATCAGCTGACTAGAGAATTTAGAATGTGTGGGTGAGGTTAAAACAGCTGCATTCTGATGTTAAAAACACTGCATCTGGTCTGATAGGCAGTCGCGTAGCGCGACGGGTAAGCCTATAGTGCTCGCGCTACGCTAGCACCCCCCTGAATCAGAAAAGTTTCAGAATTGGCAGAAATGGTCCCTGCACGTGTTTAAGGCCTTTTTCGATGCGTTTGAACCCCGTTAACCTCATTTTAAGGCTCTAAAATGAAGTTAAAGTATAGGGAACTCAAAACATGCTCAAAAATATGCCGGAGGTTGGTTCGTTTGGCCGTACGAACGCGATGTTCGCTTAATTACGACGGAATGCGCATAAGCGCGAAAAACGATTTTTCTTATGCCGAACACTAAAATAAAATATTTTAGTGCTTACATAAATTTTTGGATGTCCGGATGTATTCAGAGCGTAAGTTATGCGCGAAAATGCAAACTTGTGCACTTTTTGACACTTTTAGTCCCTGAATGACACAAAAGTTTATTTTAGCATACCGAACACCTCAAAGCCTATTTCTAAGCTATGTGAAGGATATTTATGGTATGTTTAACTTATGGTCATGCTCCGGAATGTCTGTTACAGTTCAAATTGGCATACTTTCGCAGTTTGTCAACTTTAGTCCCTGTAAGCGATTAAACTTTGATTTCACCACACCAAACCTTCCAAAACTTATATCTAAGTTATGTAAAGGTTATTTAAGGTATGTTAAGCCTATTTCACTATTCCGGAGTGTTCGTTGCATTAAACTGGTTATATTTACGCATCAGTGCGCGTATAACCTTCCAGAAAGCGATTTAGAGCTTGAAATCGAACAAGAATTGATATGTGTAAACGATACACATATTTTTTACAAATCCCAAGTATGAAATACAATATTTCATTGGTTTGGCATTTGTTTGATGGTTGAAGTGACACAGGTGTCACATAACGGGATGTAAATCGCGTGTCCCGATTCGACACAATGGACACGGGTATGCCATGACAAGAAATAATTTCATTCACATAAATTTCTGCCAGTCTTTCCGAAGAATAAGTTTACCAAATGGGTAGAAAATGGGCGTTTTTTGTAAGGTGGTCAACGACGACCCATATTGCATCACGCCCCTTTCTCGTCCTTGGAAGTTTAGCTACGAGATCCATGGTCACATTCTCCCATTTTCATAGCGGAATTTCTAAGGATTGCAATTTCCTGTATGGTTTTTGATGTTCCGCCTTTACATGGGAACATGTTAAGCATTTGGATACATACTTAACAATGTCGCGTTTCATTCCCGGCCACCAATAATTTCTCTTTCAAATCCTGATACATTTTAGTAGCTCCCGAATGAACTGAGTAACGGGACTTATATGCTTCTTCCAATAGTAGATTCTTTGCATCACAAAAATGTGGTATCCAAATCCGCCCATACCTCGTCCTTAATGCACTTGCGTTTACTTCAAGCTTATTGACAATCCCTTTCATTCTTTCACCTTTTGGATCGTTCACATTCAACAACTCATCTTGAGCTTTTCGTATTATTTCGAGAAGGATTGGTGTGACTATCATTCTCATCAACTTCACTCGAATAGGCTGTGGATATTCTTTTCTACTTAATGCGTCCGCCACGACATTGGCCTTACCCGGGTGGTAAAGAATGTCGCAATCATAATCATTAATCAATTCTAGCCACCTCCGTTGCCTCATATTAAGGTCTTTCTGTTCGAAGAAATACTTGAGACTTTTGTGATCTGAAAACATTATTCATTTCGTTCCACACAAATAGTGCCTCCAGATTTTTAAGGCAAAAACTACCGCCGCCAACTTTAAATCATGAGTCGGGTAGTTATTTTCATGTTGTTTGAGCTGCCTCAAGGCATAAGCAATGATCTTGCCTCGTTGCATCAGGACACATCCCAAACCCTGATGCGATACATCCGCATAAACCACTAAGTCTTCTGGACCTTCCGGTAAAGTCAAAATCGGAGAACTCGACAACTTTTCCTTTAACATTTGAAAAGTTTTCTCTTGATCAACACCCCATGCAAACTTTTCTTCCTTCTTTGTCAATCTGGTTAAAGGTAGGGCTATTTCAGAGAAATCTTGGTTGAATCTCCGATAATAGACGGCTAGGCCGAGGAAACTTCTCACTTCATTAACGTTTTTCGGGGTTAGCCATTTTACTACGGCTTCTACTTTAGATGGATCCACCAGAATCCCCTTCTCATTAATTACATGACCCAAGAATTGCACTTTCCTGAGCCAAAACGCACATTTAGAAAACTTAGCATATAATCTTTCTCTACGAAGCCTCTCGAGCACCTCACATAGATGACTCGCATGTTCGGACTCGCTACGAGAATATACCAAAATATCATCAATAAACACTATAACAAATTTGTCTAGCATGTTTCGGCATACCCTATTCATTAAATCCATGAAAGCACCCGAAGCGTTAGTTAACCTGAAAGACATTACTAAAAACTCATAATGTCCGTAATGGGTTTTGAACGCAGTTTTAGCTACATCTTCTTCTCTTACTCGTACTTGATGGTAACCCGATCGTAAGTCGATTTTCGAAACCCAACTTTCCCCTTGTAATTGATCAAAAAGATCATCTATTCTTGGTAAGAGATATCGGTTCTTCACTATGAGTTTATTAAGCTCGCGATAGTTGATGCACCTATGCATCGACCCATCCTTCTTTTTAACAAATATAACAGGCGCTCCCCACGGGGATACGCTAGGATGTACGAAGCCTTTGTCGAGAAGTTCTTTTAATTGGACCATTAGTTCTCGTACTTTGGCGGGTTCCAATCGGTATGGAGCTTTGGCTACTGGTTTGGCATTTGGTTCCAATTCGATTTGGAATTCCACCTCTCGCTCGGGTGGGTGCCCTGACAATTCATCTGGAAACACATCCGGATACTCGTTCACAATTCTTGTGTCCTCTAACCTTAAGGCATCTTTTTTCCTATCGACTACGTAGGCTAAGAATGCCTTACTTCCATTTCTCACATACTTAACCGCTTCTTTGATGGTGCATAATTTAGCCTCTACCTTTCTCTCTCCGTATATGCTTACCCGCTTTCCCTTAGGAGACGTCACGTGAATAGTTTTGCTTTCACATAAAACTTCAGCATGATATCGGGATAGCCAATCCATACCCACTACTACTTTGAATTCTCCCAAAACCATGGGGATAAGATCAATATCGAAATCCTCATCCTCAATCGTGATCTTACAATTTTTACATATCTCATGTAACAGATAACTCTTACAATCGGCTATTTCTACTTCTAAAGGTATAAGCATTCTTTCTATCAAGAACAAAGGGGAATGTATAAACTCACTTGAAACAAATGACCTACTAGCTCCGGTATCAAACAATACGTATGTACGTATAGAGTTTATCATGAATATACCTGACAGAACATTCGGGTGAGCCCTCGCTTCATCTGATGAGATTTGGAACATTCTTCCTTTAGCTTTAGAGGATTCCTCTTTCTTTCCTTCTTTCTTCGCCCCCTGCTTGAGCTTTGGGCATTCGGCTTTCATGTGGCCTGACTGGTTACAGTTGTAACATACTCTTTTAGGATTTGGACAGTTATAATACGGATGCCCCTCTTGTCCGCAATTATAACATCCCTTCTTCCCCATTATGCATTCTCCCGAGTGGAGTTTCCCGCACGTCTTGCACCGAGGAAACCCTCCTTTAGTAGTTTCTTTCTTTCTTTCCCTGATCATGTGTTTTAGGCTTTTTAGGAGTGCCTTGTGTTGATCCTTTCTCGACTTGTCTTTTCTCCCCATGTTCCTCTTGTCTTTTCAACTCTATCTCTCTATCCATTGCCCAATTAATGAGCTCATTCAACGTTTCGCACTTGGAAGGAGTGATGAACTCTCGGTACTCCGCTTTTAACATGTTGTGATAACGGTTAATCTTCATTCTCTCAGTTCTTGTAAACTCCTTACAATACTTCAACTTATCAAGGAAAATGTTTGTGATTTCGTCGATTGTTTCATTCTTCTGTCGAAGTCGGAGAAAATCTTCTTGTATTCGTTCCACAGCCGATAGTGGACAATGATACTTGATGAAAGGTTTGTTAAATTCTTGCCACATTAGGGTTTGGAGTTTATACTCGCAGATTTCTTTAATATACGCATTGCACCAATCTTTAGCTTGTCGAAGTAGTTGCCCCATGGCAAACATGACCTGGTCTTCCTTCTCACAGTGACTATGAATAAACACCCCTTCTATATTGGAGATCCATCTTTGGCATTCTATGGGATCTATTTCTCCATTATAGGATGCCATAAACTCCTTGTACGTGCACCGTTGTGCTTCCTTCTTACCTTGCACCCCGATTATCATTTCCTTCAACTCGTCCATCTTACTTGTCATCATGGTTTCCACCATGCTTAACACTTCACTTTCTACTTCTTGCGCTATTCTTGGAATGTTTGCATCAAGTGTCTTTACCACTTCATTTGAGATCAGTTTGTTTCGTTCATCCTGATTTATCCGTTCTGTAGTATTTTGATTTCCTCCGTTCGCCATCTACAATTACATACTTACGTTAGATATCATTCCATTCATCCTCTTTAACATTCTATGCATTATTTGCTTTCAACAATTCTATCCCATAGGTTATGGACCTATATAATTCTTTGCTACAAGCATTCTAGATGTGGTAATTAAAACATACATTCACTTATATACTTAACTTTCTATTTTTTCATGCATTCACTATTGATATTCATGCTAACTAGCTTGTATCCATGATTCCATTGGCATTTTGGGGCTTTTCTAAAGTTTAACGAGGGTTTGGAACCGGTCTAGGAGCTTTGGTATATCCCAAAACAAACAAACGAGCAACGTGAACCAGGAACTGGCGTCGACGACGGCACTGGGCCGCGTAGCCGACGGCACTGGGCCGCGTAGCCGACGCGGTCTAGATTGCTGCGTCACTGGCATTTGGCGTAGACAGCCAGCTAAGGCGTCGTGGATCAATGGTGGCGTCGCCGACGCCATAGGGGTCGTCGCCGATGCCCCTTCTGGTCTACAAATGCTATTTTAATTTAATTCAAACCAAAAACTCCATTCCCGAGCCCCGTTTCAACCCGAAATGGTTCCGTGAAGTCCCGAAACCTCCAGTAACATTCCGTAATGCTCCTACCCAGGTTATTCTAATGAGTTAACCATTATCCTTTCTCATTCCCAACTAAGAGTATAAATATCGAAATTCTTAAATTACTTACTTGCATAGCGCCTCGGAACGAACACACCTTCATACGAGCTTTCGGTTTGAGTTCAAGTATTTTAACTTTGATACTTGAATCCCTCAAACCTCGGCTCTGATACCAACTTGTAAGGACTAAAATTTCTTATTAAAAACATAGGAACTTAAACCATAAAAAGAAACGGGTCAAACATACAACTTATAAAAATCGACCATAAACCTTAACTTAAACAAAACAAGTTAACATGTCATAAAAGTTATGTAGGATCGTTTTCACGACCAAACGAGTCGTTCAAAAGAATTCTAATCAATTCAAAAGGCGGAAACAGATGAATTGACTTGAAAACAACTTGATACACTTCTAAATGTCTTGTTTATTGATTTAACAAGTTTACAGATCAATCGACACGTCGGCAGCACTTCGGTACCGGAATCTAATTTCGTTACAAATGAGATGACAACACCTCTATATATAGGCTTGGTAATTTCGCACGGAATAAGCAATTGTAATTTCGTGTGAAATTACAATTGTTCATTTCAAGCGAAATAGCAAGACTTGCTATTTCGTGCGAAATTAACCATCCACAGACAAAACCTATTTTCTCGTACAACGTGCCCCGATCTAACAATTCTAGTACAAGACTCGATACAAGACGAAGTCGACAGACGTAATGCACCAACAGACTCCCCCTCGGATGTTGACGAGTCTTCAGTGTCGAGTCTTCACAAATCTTCAGTCCTTATCAGTCTTTGGGCTCTTCCAAAATATCTGACAGTGTAAGCATCCTCAATCTTTATCTTTCTTTGACTCCAAGATCTCGAACTGTCTTTTATCACCTTTAATTCTCTTCTCATTCTCTTGATCAGATTCAGAATCAAACTCTGGCTCTTACTTTCTGCTAACCAACTCCCCCTTAAATTGTGCTGGGATTGCAGTATAGCTTTTATGTTCCAAGATAGAGACCTGGCTCACACTCTGCTCAGGTATACACACGACTATCTTGCATAAATTTCTAATCATACAGTAAATTTCACAAATTTAAAATTTAAAATTTGACAAATTTATACTCTGTTTACTACTTGATGAAACCAGTTCAAAACATCAATTATTGATATAACAATTTTAATTTCTGATGACCACATGTAAGAAAAACTTTTCAAACACACTCTCCTAAACGTGTTCGTCATGTTTAGCACTTGGAATTTTGAAAAACAGCTTTTCAACATCAGTTGTCTAAAATCTTTTTGAATTTTTCAAAATTTTATGCTAAAACACTCCGAAAATCTTTTTGGATATTTGATATTAAAAAATTGCAGTAAAGAAATATTTACAGACACTATTTTTGTGAGTTTGTGTAAGAGGATCATATCAGTTTATGAAACAAATCACCAACACCGTTAAGCTTTAAACATTTTAAGTTTTAAACGATTCACTTAGATTGTCAGTATTCTGATCCACTTAAATTTTCACACAAAGTTCAACTGTTTCGAGATACGAGATTAATGTTTTAAGAGACTTAAACTTATTCATGTGTCCCACCTCAGAATATACTCCTGTATCCAGATCCCAATATTCAGTCTTACAGGTGAGTATACCTAGATGATATCTGTAAAGGATTAAATGCGAGGGCCGTGAGAGCTCAGGCTATTGCTTCCGCAAAATCAGAGAGATGACGGCTTTGACTTTTAGGTGTGTTCCCTTTAGAGAATCTTTTCTTCAACAGCACATGATTATCATTTTTCAATGTTTCATCATTTTTTGTATTGAGGGTGGTGCTATATTTCAAGCAAGCGAAAAGTATTATACGGGGACTAGGCCATTGCTTCCGCAAAATCAGAAGTTCCGGGATAATACCCCAGATATCACTGAGTATAAAGACCTAGTATCTCATAAAGAGGAAACTTTCAAACAAGATTTCGGGGGTTACCCATATATCCGAGAGATGTTACCCACGATATAAGCAAGTTTGAAATTTAGGTTTATATCTCGACACAATCTACTAAATGTGTAAAAACCTACTGGCATATCATCAGTGAGACCGTTTATCACATTTGACTTTCCAATTCTTTAGCGTGCTGTGATAGTCCACTGATGTACTATCATTTCCTCTTTTTCACAACAAAACTCATTTTTGCTTTTATCATGTTTTTGACTTTTTCAAATTTTCTAATGTTTTTGGATTTTCCGAAATTTCTTACTCCCCCTAAAATTCAAAATCATTTAAAAGAAATTTGAAAACAAACTGTACAAGGTAAAGTGACAACTGATCTTCTAGCTTCAAATCGCCATCCACTTGACATAAACAATCAGAACTCCCCCTGACAACAAACTATTTTCCCATTATGATTTCAAAACACTTAAGTTTGTTTTAATCAAAAATGGTTTTTCCGGAAAATAAGTTTTGTTGATTTTACAACTTGTAAGATCGGGGATAAACTCATCACATTGTTTTCCAACCCTTTGTATGAAAGTTAAATCAAGTTCAACTTAATGACCTTGATCAACTGCTTGTAGGTTCACTTATCACATGTAGAAATATATAACACTGTTAATCACAACTACCACAAATTGTTTGAAATACCACATGTAGGAAGATGCCGATTCCTACTCCACACTTACCAACCTGGGAGTTCCGGCAAGTCCACAACCGGTAAAAAAATTAACAATTTTTTAAATGTTTCACAAAAACAATTTTTTAAGAATGATGTCGATTCATGCTCCACGATTACCCACTTGGAAGCTCCGGCAAGTCAGAATTTTAAGTAGAAAATGCTGTCACCCAAGCCTGACCAGCCTTGGGTGATTTTGGTACACATCTATCCCACCAACATTTTGATTTGTAAAATTCTTTTGCACCTTTAACTTTTCCATCAACCATCTTTCCGAAAATATGTTTAACTTTCCCATTGAAAGCCTTTTCAGCATCAAATTCTTCTTTACCAGAGAAGAATTGACCTGAAATCTCAAACCTACCTTTTGACTCCAAATTTTCTGCCCTCAATGTTGGAAAGTTTTCATCTTTCAACTCAGGAACGGAATTCTCATTCTTTTTCTCAATGGATGACTCCTCTGATTTTATGGAATCAGATTCATTGTCAGAACTATTTTCAGATTTTACAACCCATCTTTGTTTGTTCAAATCAACTTTTCTTTTGTAAAAACGTTTTGAACTTTCACCTGTTTCGAAAATCGAATTTCCAAACATATTAGTTTTCTCAGCTGATTGTTTCTTTTCATCAACATGTTTCTTAATCATTTTAGAGTTAAAAGAAACTCCCTGTTTTGTGTTGTTGAACTGTTGGCAATTCCAAGCAATATGTCCAACTTTTTGGCATTTGTAACAAATTCTTCGTTCAACCTTTTTCTCATATTCATTCACCATATTCTTTTTCTTCTCAGCAAGAAACTCTTTGTTAGTCTATTTCCAGAATTGTTTCTTCTCTTCTTCTACTGAGCTTGTTCCTGAAACAAATTTAGTTTTTGGTTTAAAATTTTTCTCATTTTTATGATTTTCTGGGGGAATGAAACCCAATCCCATCTTTTTGAAATTACTGTTATGGTTTGGTTTCTTTTGATAACCTGAACCAGAACTGTAACCCTTTTTCTTGTTTAACCTTTGTTGAACTCTTGAGGTGTAAGGTTTAGGTTTCTCAGCAAGATTTACACCTTTTATTTCAGAAATATTAATTTCTGTTAGTTTGAAAACCTTGTTAATCATTTCAGTTTTAACACCTCTTATTGGAAATTCCTCATCAGAATATAATTTGTCTGAATCATTCAAAGTATATGCCACTTTGATTGGTTCGTCATTCAAATTAGATTTTGATAACAAGAATTCTTTATTGTAAACCCTCTTGACAGGTGAATTCGGACTCTTTTCTGACGAACTTGAACTTTCAGATTTTGACTTCGACTTTGACTCTTCATCCATATCCAACACCTGATCGACCACTTTCTTTAACAACTCAGACTCATGATCAGTGTCAGACACTGTGAATGTGACATCAATATTATCTGGTAACTCATCAATGGTTTCAGACTTTAACTTGATGTTGAGAGCCTTATTTAAACGTTCCTCATTTGGCTTTCTGGGAGAATAACTATTCCAAATCGGGGGCGGACACTTGTTATACTTGACACTTTGTTTCTTACCAGTATCCGTATCTTCTTTTTCTTTATCTTTGATTGCTTCAAGACCTGCAACAGTAGGATAAACTCGATCAATCAAATAATTACACGTTGTATAACTCAACAACAAACGTTTGATTCTTTCACTCTCAATCTTTTCAAATTCCAAATCCTGTTTTAGCTTTGCACAGTCTTCAATATACTCATTGATGACTTTCTGCTTTGTCATTAAAGTAGAACTCATCATTGTCATAGCAGCATCAACTTCTGAATTTGTCTTTTTCAAACCATCAACTGTTCTGTTCAGCACATCATAAGATTCCTTCACATACTTCACATCAGACGACAAAATCTCTTTCATCTCTTCCAGTTCATGAATCTTATTGTCTTTCTCCTCACAATCTTTGCAAGATTCTAAACATTTCTGACAAGGTTTAATGACCTCAACTATCTTTTCAACCTCGAAAATCTTCTCAACTTCAACAACTTTTTCTACCTCGACGATTTTCTCCACTTCGACGAGTTTCTCAACTTCGACTATTTTTTCAATCTCAACAATTTTCTCTACCACTTTCTCCACTTCAACGATTTTTTCTATAACCTTTTCAATCACTGATTCAACATTTTGTTCTTCAGCTTTCATCTTGGTCTTGTCATCAGCTATTCTTATTGCTTCCAGCCCTCTCTTTAATCTGACAATCTTCTTCTCATTCAGCATCTCAACTTTATCTGCAAAAAACAAATTAAAACTATTAGGATCCAGACCTTTTCTAGCTTTATTAAGATATTCTTCTTCATCATCGGTATCAATATCACTTCCTAAATCTGGAAAAATCTGTATTCTTTTCGGACTAGATTTGACTTCATCTTCTTCCAGAATTCTAGCAACAAGACCTGAACCAGATGGAGTGTATTTATCCCAACTAAATCCCTCTGCAACCTTTTCATCATCTTGGTCAATTATACCATAAAGAACTCTTTTCTCTTTTTCTTCAATGGCACGTGCATGTGCAGTTTGTGGTTGTTGAGCAATCTGATGAAAAATTGATTTTTGATAATAATTGTTTTTTCCATACTGATCTTGTCTTTCATTTGCTTCTTTGTTTTTGCACTCACGCTTAAGATGACCTTTTTCTCGACAACGGAAACACGTCACCTTTGATTTGTCAAACCCTATCGGAGATTTAGACATCTCACTAAACTCATCTCTTCCGGTGATTTGTTGAAACTTTTTTGCCCTTCGAACAGCACTGGCTAAACACCACTTTACATCCATCAACTCAAGTTCCTCTGCATCAATTTGGTCATAATCCTCTTTGGTAAGCATCGGATTTCCAATTCTTCCAGCAATCAAACTTTCATATGATTCCAACTTAGCAACCAGTGATGCCATGTGTTGCTTAGCTATTTCAGGAGACAGATTTTGACCATTTTGAATGTTCAAAGTGACATTGCATTGAAGATTTGTTGAGTTCTGTCGTTGAGGACTTGGTGTTGTAAAATTTGGATCAAAACTTGAATATGAAGATGAATGTTCACCACTCTGAGTTACAGTACTACCCTTCGTTCCAGACGAACTATCGGCACTGAAACCAGTTTGAATCATTGGGCTTGGAGTAACTTCAAATTTGTTTCCTCTGTAGTATAAACTGACATCTTGTTGAGCATTTGGATTCTTCATGATTGCCTTTTTCTGGATATCCAACTCATGCTCTTCAATCTTCTGAATAAACTGTGCCAGATTCATATTTTCAGATTTTCTCATGTGTTTTAGGATCAACAAATAAGTTCCCCATTTCTGCTGTGGTAATGCATCAGCTAGTTTATCAACCCATTCATCGTCGTCTTTCTTTATGTCCAATCTTCCCATTTCCAAGACTAGATGGCAATATCTATCAATGGTCATTTTTGTTGTTTCATGGTCAAAAGCTACAAACATGTCAAATGATTTCTTCAATAATGCCTTTTTGTTCTTGATCATATCTTCACTTCCTTTAAACTTTTGAATCAATGCCGTCCAAATTGATCTAGCAGTACCCTCATGTTGAAGCAAAACAAAGATATCTTCTTTAATCGCTTGTTGAAGAATACTGATCATCATTTTTTCACTTGTATATTTCAATTTATCACTCTCTAAAAAGTCACAAAAAGCTTTTTCAAGCCCACGTTCATTTTTCGGTTTTTCGTAATCTTTCTCTAATGAACACCATGCGTCAAACTTATAAGCTTGCACCCAATTCTCAAATCGATTTTTCCATCCTTTAAAATCTTCAATGTACATAAGCTCTGATACCACTTGTAGGATCGTTTTCACGACCAAACAAGTCGTTCAGAAGAATTCTAATCAATTCAAAAGGCGGAAACAGATGAATTGACTTGAAAATAGCTTGATACACTTCTAAATGTCTTGTTTATTGATTTAACAGGTTTACAGATCAATCGACACGTCGGCAGCACTTCGGTACCGGAATCTAATTTCGTTACAAATGAGATGGCAGCACCTCTATATATAGGCTTGGTAATTTCGCACGGAATAAGCAATTGTAATTTCATGCGAAATTACAATTGTTCATTTCAAGCGAAATAGCAAGACTTGCTATTTCGTGCGAAATTAACCATCCACACACAAAACCTATTTTCTCGTACAACGTGCCCTGATCTAACAATTCTAGTACAAGACTCGATACAAGATGAAGTCGACAGACGTAATGCACCAACAAGTTAACATCCAAAATCCAAAGAGACAAAATAAACATAGATGACAAGAGTTCTAAATCCTTTTTAAAGATAAGAATTTAAAAAAGACTAAACATAACATAGGAGTTTCCATTAAAAGTTTTGACCCATTTATCAAGTATCATAGTGGAAGCGTGCGAGTCGGTGTGTCTGTTCCAACATAGCGCGGCCTATCAAGATGATTTACCTACATCCAATGTAAACAATTAGTCAATTTAACTCAAACAATCTTATAGTTCGAACCTCTACTTGGACTTGATAGAATCACTACAAGTATTCATTCAATAGACTTTCTAACGGAATTCGACATCATTCTTCTACAATGTTTTATACTTGATCAAACATAAACTTTCCGAACTTGACATATGACCCAATTCTACTCGTTCGACCCATATCACATTACAAACTTTTGCATAAACTCAATTGATATGTGCAAATTACAAAGATAGGATAATAACATATCATAAACATTACACATTACTAACATCCGTAAGCGTAAGAACTTACCTTTGTCGTTGTTTGTTTGCTATCCGGAATGGCTTGAACCTTCTTCCTTAACTCCTACAATCCAAATCACATACTTTAATGTCACATCATCCTTTTTATTCCATTCTTAATATAATCAAATTAGCAACTAATAACTCCCAATTCTAACCATTTAACATTGTAATATCATATGATCATTTCATTCAAGCATTTTAACAAACACTTGGTGTGCGTACCATTTTCAAAGCATAATGTACAAGTATTATATGCATAATTTTTACTAAATCATATCAAGATTAACAAGAACATCGAATTCAATCGACTTTTCATATATCCTTCCATCTAATTCAATTTCAACTAACAAGTTATCATTATGAACATCATCATACATGACCCGTATACTAATTTACCCAAGAATTCATCATTACATCTCATAACATCCCTTCTTTAAGTGGGTTTTCATTTCTAATCATAAAGAACATCAAAATTCAAGTACAATTATGCTTTTACATAATGATTCTATCAAATATTCATACTTAACTTCATTCAATTTCACTATTTGATTATAACCCACTTATGAAAGTTCATCAAATCGCAAAATTCAACTTACCTCTTGTTAGACTAGCTTGGATGAATGATTCTATGTGTTCATGCAGTGATCTAAGCCAATATTTTCCTTCAATTTCTTGATTTTGTGAAGATGAGGGTTTTCCCCTCTTCTTGTTCCTGGCGACACCCACACACACTCTATGTGTGTGTGGTGTGTTTTTGGTTTATTTTATATAATTAACTTTCATTCTTTTCACGTTTGACCCCTCAAGTATGCACACTTATTTTTAAATGGTCAAACACTTATTCTCTTTAGTTAAAGTTCTAATTTACATTCTAACTAGGTTTACACTCCTAGCTATTTCTAGTAGCATACTATAGCAATATATAAAAATGCAAATAATTAAATTTTGGGGCGTTACATCTAGCTCGTCTTCATGCTCGTTCAAGCCTTCTCATGTTTTAAATTCACCTTGTGAAGGACCACACCGACCCATCTTTCATACCTGGAACATCTTCTTGAGCGCTTATTGTTAAAAACTGCACTGACCCAACGTCATTTGCTCCTTGGACCATATTTGCTTCCCTTCTTCTTTGATTTGTACCTCCATGGTTCTGATTGGGTACTGATATGCATATAATTATAAATGTTTTTCATATCATTTAAAACTCAACTTTTAATGGTTTTCTTGAAAATACAATGATTTAGTTCTAAATTACTTTATTTATAATTTTCAGGACAAACCGGTCCAAAAACGGACAAGCGAAACGAAAAAGATTGAAAACAATGATATGTCAAAAACGTTGACCAGTCACGGGCCGTGCCCACTGATCAGAGTGTCGCACCCCGGTCAAAGATAATATTTACCCAATTTACCCTTAACTATGAGTTAGTGGTAGTACATGGTCGATCCACAAAGAATTTGTGGTTTGTGTATAGACAAGATTGACTATATTGCTTTGTCACTATTTATGAAGACTGCAATTTGGTTAATTTGTTTGTTTGATTGAAAAGAGGGTCGGATTAAACCAACAAGTTTAATATTAAAATGATTACCTACAAAAACTAGAATACTTGTGATTATGCGAAAACTTGATTGATTGATTTAAAACAATACTTGGAACAAGGTTCATACCCAATTTGATAATTGCAAGACCTAGGGCTTCTACACGGTTTAAATTGATTTAGTTGAATTAATCGATTAACGGATTTAGTGTCACGTGGCTTAGGTTCCAAAGGCTATCAACGTTACAAGGAACGTACCGCAGTGCACTTCTTTACCAAGAACATGTAAATCCTAACTTAAGATAAGGCATGATTGCACATCAACATTTCGCAAAGTCAAGTTTTATAATCACTCAACAATTTACGAATTCGAAACAAATGCAAGACAATTATCTAAAGTTTCAAATACTTTAAACACAACTTGTCACAAAATCAACTAAACATAAATGTATAAACCCTAGAAATCTTACAAAAATTTACACCTAGGTGAAACCCGAAGAGACTAGACGCTCATGGTGAACGGAGCGTGGTCACCGGATGATTGAAGCTCGAATATGAACATCTTGAAGCTTTATGTAACAACCCTCGACAAACACCACAACAAACCATAACCGAGACTCCAAACATGTACCATGAGAATCAGCACGAAAATCAAGGGAACCTAGGTACTGACCTCGTCACGCTACGCGACGGTATTTTGGTTATGTTCGCGTGACGCGACACCCTATGGTATGACAGGGGACATGTGGCAGACCTATAGTAGTGACTCTTTACACCTAAGCCCTAATTGACCTAATCGAGCTACGCGGCGATATTAAGGAAACTCGGTCGCGGGACGCGACGTGCTCGTTCTGTAACTATAAAAGGGACGTGAATTCAACATTCAGAACTGCTCAAAACTTTCATTTCACTTTCTCTACCTCGCTCTCTTTTGTACTGCTCTGGTGCTATTATACCCGATACCCTGAAACACTAAACTCTGCAACGTAGTAAGTATTTTAACCCTGATCACTAGTAAGATGCCCTGTCCGATCGATCCGAGACCTATCAACGGATGTCAAAGTGCTTCCTGAGAAAGGTTATACTTTGTTAACTACGTTGGGGTTTTGATCTCGTGATTATCGTTAAAGTTTGAAGTGGGTTAATGCACTAATACATGTTGCATTGTGTTTTTATTAGGGACCCATGCTTAACACTAGGAGGCTATAGTAATAAACCCTAAATCTACAATGTGAGTCATTCTTTTTTATCAAATGCTTTCAAAACCCTAAATGTTTTTCAGTTAGAATAAATTGCCATTTTAGTCCCTGAGAATTGGTCAAAATTGCCATTTTAGTCCAAATAGTTTTTTTCTCCTCTAGGTCCCTGGCTTTTCCATTTTCTTGCCATTTTGATCACATTGCCTAACTCAGTCTAAAAATCTGGTTATAACTAGGGGTATTTTTGGCATAACTGTTGTATAGATAACCAGGGGTAGTTTACAACATAATTTGTAAACCTCATAATAATTTAATGACAAAAATACCCTTGATTATAACCTGATTTTTAGACTAAGTTAGGCATTGTGTTCAAAATGGCAAGAAAAAGGAAAAGTCAGGGACCCAGAGGAGAAAAAAAAAACTATTTGGACTAAAATGGAAATTTGGACAAAAACTTAGGGACTAAAATGATAATTTACTCTTTTCAGTTATACTTACAGTAATTAAGTGTTTGTATTCTGAAATTACTGCCGGTATGTGGGGTTTTGTATACACTACTAGTCCAGCGTTACTATTGGACAAAGAGTTAGCCAATAGTAATATGACCACAGTCACAGGAACTGCCACTGTGACAAATACTGATTTGAGGAATTGATAGATATAAACAAATATAAAAACTCTTAATGCTGTATATTATAATAATGTGTTTTTATACAAATGAATGGACTCACCAGTATTTTTCACCGGTAAAATGTTTTAAACGCGTTTCAGGTAACTTACTGTGAAAGTAAAAGAAGCATGCTATGCAACACTGAAGACTTAAATAAGGTGGCTATGATTACCAGAATAAAGAAAAGAAATTATGTTTTGTCAAATTGAGTTGATCCCTATAAAAACCTTTGTTTGTAATATGGATTTTATCCCAGTTGTTTATTATTAAACTTTGGTGTTTTACAAACTTTGAATTTTTCCTAACTACGATCCTGATGATATTTTCCGCTGCGAATTTAATAAAACACTGGTACCATTTGATTGTTCACTTATCCCGTCCGGAGTGTGGTCGGGGGCTGTGACAGAGAGTGGTATTAGAGCCACTTGTTTAAGCCATTTAGGTGTTATTTTAATACCTAAACTTAAACATTAAAGTTAGGAAGTTAATATAAAATAACATATGTGTTATTTCTGTGAAAATAAATTTAAACATATATGATTTTTGAAAATATTGTTTTTAACGATTTTTAATTCACAATATGAGTGACGAAAAAGTATCTGAAGTATTCCAAAACATTTCTAATTTGGAAATGGACGAAAGGCCATCCTGTTGGTGCATACATCTGTCGACTTCGCCTTATCTCGAGTCTTGGTTGCGTTGCGAATCTGATCAAGAGTGACATCATCAAAAATGTCATCATGTGACATCAATGATGACATCACAACATTCTAGATGATGATAATCTGTTCTCGAAAGTCAATACACTCACAAGAGACAAAATAGATTCTAAGTTTGGTTTGAAAATTAAGTTTCGCTTGAAGTTAAATATGTACAGTTCGCTTGAAAGATAATTGGGTAGTTCGCTTAAGAGGCTCACTTGAAACTGACATGTATGTTTCAAGCGAGACCATGAGTACTATAAATAGGGTTGTTGTCTTTTCATTTGAAGTGGGCTAGAACAGATTTTTCAGAGTGATACCGAGGTGCTGCCGGTGTTCCTTGTAATTGTAATCGATAGTAAATCAATATACAAGAGGTTTATAGTGATATTCAAGCTGTTTTCACATCCGTTTCCATGTTTCCGCCTCTGAAACGGATTTGAGCTCTTCCGAACGACTCATTCAGGTCACAATTCGATCCTACAAGTGGTATCAGAGCTCAGGACGAGGAGTTCTTGCCATATTCAGTTTGAAAATCTGTTTTCTAAACTTTCTTTCACAAAATTGATAAATTTCACGGTTAAAATTGGCTCAAACTTTCACATTATGCTCAAAATCATGTTTTAACAAATCCTGGAAAGTTTCAGAACTAAAATCGACTTAAAACTGGTTGAAATCATGAGTTCGCTTGAAATTCTGTTCGAAATGCTGATGTCACTGTGAGTCTCGCTTGAAAAATCATACTGAGTCCGCTTGAAAACGACATTTCGTTTGAACATTCCGCTTGAAAAACAATTGTCCGCTTGAAAACACCTAAGTCAGCTAATCCGCTTGAAAGTGCATCGAGTTGTGTGATTTAACGTGTTTTTGTGTCAGTCCATGTGATATTTTCATTTAGGGTCTCGTAAATTGAAATTCAGATGGCCTGGTTTGATAAAATTTGTCAGGCATTTAATTAGTGAATATGAAGAATCAAATTGAGTTTAACGAGGACTGTTGTTGGTCGTTTTAGTGGATTTAGAGGCCCAATAGAATTAAGCATTGGTAGATGTTATTGGCATATTAAAAGCATTGCATGTGAACATTTCATCGATTCTATCAACAATTGATTTTTTTTTGAACGACAACTTTCATTATGAAAACAAGCAGCTAGCAAGGAGCTAGAGCAAAACAACAAACGAACAAAAACATTACAAAGCTACATTACACCACTCCTTCCACTCTAAATGCTTGTTCGATGAGCGATTTTTAATCCAAAGATACCCCAACACCTTGATGTCTTCTTTGATTCTTGTAATGTTTACTATCTTATTCTTGAAAATATACTCATTCCGCGCCCGCCAAATACACCAGGCAGCAATGAGAACTATCGCTTGAATGCCCTTTCTTCTCTTTTTATCTACCTTCAAATGGTTATGAAGAGTTAAAAGGTCCCGAACTGAAAATACATAAATGCTCGGAATGTTGCACCACTCGCTAACGAATTGCCAAATCACCATGGCTAAGAAGCATGATGAAAATAAGTGGTCACTATTCTCCTCCGCTTCCCCACAGATTCGACATGTAACCGATCCCACATTCATATTTCTTTTATTCAAAGCCATCAACGTGGGTATTTTATCCTTTTCCGCTTTCCACATAAACGTGTTTATTTTCTTAGGCACCCAATTGTTCCATTTCCACGTGAACGACGTCGTTCCTTGTTTAGCATCAAACATAACTTTCTTCATCGAAGCCACCGTATAATTGCCCGTATCATCCCCCATCCATTTCCAACTATGCGCTTTATTCACAATTTTCACCTTCTCCAAAATGCTTTTAAGAATCGCCAGCTCGTCCTTTTCCTTCTGGTTGAAATTTAACCTCTTCCACCTCCATTTCCAAGTAGCATGTTGATTCACCATTTCATAACAATCCTCTACTCTCACTGCTTTTTCTTTTTCTAGTACAAACAAGTCTGGACATATTAATCTCAAGGGCTCTTGAGAAGCCCAAGGATCAATCCACGGACGAATATTATTGCCTTTCCCTACCACACCTCCAAACAAATTCCCCAGCCTAATATTATCCTTTTTTAAGCAACTATCCACATTAACAATTGCCTTCCATGTACCTGAACATGATGACGCCAACGACAAAAAAGAACATCCTCTCTTCGACTGGTGTATCGCTGTCACAACTGGCCTCCACAAAGCTTCTGTTTCAGTTTTATAATGCCACCACCACTTGGTTAATAGTTCCACATTAGCGTCCCGTAACAGCGTCAAGCCAAGACCACCCGCTTTAACCGGACGCGTGATTTCAGTCCATTTTACCCAGCATGTCTTATGTTTATTTTCTGTGCTACCCCAATAAAATGCTCGTCTTTTCGTTTCAAGGATCTCAATAACTTTAGCCGGGGCTTTGAAGAGAGAAAAATAGTACGTTGGAATGGATTCCAACACGGCTTTCAGTAACGTTAGTCTCTCTCCTTCCGAAAGTAAGGTCTTCTTCCAAATTGCCAACCTTCTGTCAAAAACTTCCATAACTGGTTTCCACTGAGATATACGATTCATATTAGCACCCAAAATTAATCCAAGGTATGAGCATAGTAAGGCCCCATCTTTACACCCTATATCCCAAGCAAAATCTTTGACTTCTGCTGGATAAACCCCGACTCCAAAAATAACAGATTTTCCATAATTTATAGCTAATCCAGAAGCTAAGTTAAAGCATCTAAGTAACCGATTCATGTTCAAAGCATTTTCCCGACTCCATTCCCCTACTAAAAGAGCGTCATCCGCAAACAGCAGGTGCGAAATTAAAGGCCCCTCATTTGGCAGCTTCATACCCTTAAAAATACCTTCCTCTGTTGCTTTACCAAACATACAAGATAACGCTTCCATCCCGATAAGGAATAAAAACGGAGATAACGGATCCCCTTGTCTAATCCCCCGAGAAAACTGAAATTCAAACGAGGGAGACCCGTTAATTAAAACCGAAGACCTTGCCGACTCCAAAATTGCCCTTATCCATCTTCTCCATTTCTGCAGAAAATTCATTTGATTTTGCACTTCTTCAAGAAAATCCCAGTTTACATGATCATACGCTATCTCGAAATCTATTTTGAACAACATCATCTTTGATTTTTTCTTTTTAACCCAACTGATTACTTCATTCATAATAAGAGGGCCGTCAATGATGTTACGGTTTTTTAAGAAAGCCGGCTGGTTCATGGAAATAACCGAATCCAAAACCTTCTTTAATCTTACCGCGAGTACTTTGGAGATAATTTTGCTAATCTACCCAACAAGTTTATGGGGCGAAAATCATTGAAACTCACCGGGTCTCTATTCTTAGGTATAAGAGCTATGAGAGAAGACGAACACCCCCTAGATATTGATTCTGAGTCATAAAAATGCTGAAGCACATCGACCACTTCATTTCCCAACAAGTGCCAATATCGTTTAAAGAAACAAAAGTTAAAACCGTCCGGTCCCGGTGCTCTATCGTCGTCGCAAGCCCAAACCGCATTTTTAACTTCCGTGGCCGAAAACGGGTTTACCAAGTTGTCCGCCTGCTGCTCCGAAAGGCGTTTTATACCGTGACACACAATTTTCGGTCTAGATAGTAACGACTCCTTAAACCGATTGGCAAAATATTTTTTTGCTTCACGTTTTATTACAGTCTGTTTGTTACACCATCTTCCATTAACCTCAATCCCATGGAATTTAGACCTCAATTCTTTACTTTTAATTATCCCGTGATAATAGGCTGAATTTTCGTCGCCAAAAGACGACCACTTAATTCTAGCTTTCTGGTTTAGATCCTTTGCTCTACTCGCCTCGGCTTCAAGAATTTCTTTTTTGCACTCAGTCATAATCCATTGCTCCTCCTCTGTAAGATCTCTTTCCTCCAATTCTGAATCAAGATATACAAAATCTTTTTTAAATCCTTCCAGATTTTCATTCTCTTTGATTTTGAAATCCGCCACCCATTTCTTCAAACAAACTTTAAAATGTTTCATTTTTTGAGCAAGCATTAAATCAGCTGGGCCATCATCCTGAAACGACTCATTTGCCTTCACGAGCACCTCATCGATACCTCGCATCTCCAACCATGAATTGAACACCCTAAACGGAATCGGACCGAAATCAATTGGATTTGACAACAAAACCACTGGAGAATGATCTGACAAATATCTTGGAAGAGCCATACAACACGCATCAGCCCAAGAATTACAAAACTTGTGGCAAACCAAAAAATGATCTAATTTGCTCAGTTTTGCTTTGGACCCCAATCCTTTTGCGAAGGTAAACCGCCTTCCTTTCATTGCATACTCTATGAGACCAGAATTATAAATAAAATCGTTGAAATCACTTGCACTATTAGCATCAAAACTGGAGTTCTTCCTTTCGTCTTTAGATCGGACGACATTGAAGTCGCCGAAACATATCCACCAACCCTGTCGCTCATAGATGATCTGTCTGATCTCCTCCCAAAGGCGTCTTTTAGCGGTAACTCGTTGTGGAGCATAGACATTCAAGATATTGATGATCGCCTCCTGTCCTAAAATCTTACCAGAGACCAGTAAGAAATACCCGTGTTTGACAACATCCCCTCGAGTGAACAATCCAGGTTCCCACACACTAACCAGCCCTCCGGATCTCCCCGATGCTTCACTAGCCTCAAAACAGAAATCAGGACTACCCCAAAATTGTTGAATGTCTAAACTGGAGCTATCTTTCAACTGTGATTCTTGTAAACCCATAAACGGAATTTTATACTCCTTTTTTAACTTCCTTACCCAGCCGGCTTTATCCGCGTCACCCATCCCCCGAATATTCAGGCTCAAAAAATTCATTGGGCACCCTGTTTTGACACCTCTCCTGAGACCATAGATCTCACCTGTTCGTTGAAGTTTGTTAATTCCACTCCCACTTTCCGGCCTACCAAAACGGTGCAATCGACCTCCCCATTCACTTTCCTGTTGAATTCTTCCTTCCTTGCTTCTCCTTCTTCAACTTCCTTCTCCGGTTGATCGGTTCCTTTTCTTAATTCCACCTCCATTGATTTAGCCTGAAAGAAAAAAGACGCCTCATTTAGGGATGATTGGATCGAATCCATACCCACATTGTTCATTCCCATCGGGTTCATAGATCGTTGTTTGTTCCTTTTTCTTAATCTAGCTTTCTCTTTCTTGTTTAATCTCACAGGGGGGAGTTTAAATCAATCTCCTCGTCTTCATCGCTATAGGCTGACCTCGTTCTGCCTGTAGACCCAGAAAAAGGCCCAACTGAAGACCTCCTACTTCTTTTCCTGGATTCAGGCCCAAACATACTCCCCGGCCCACACCCTTCGGTAATAACTACAGGCATTTGCTCCTGACCCACATGACTGTTAATTTGCACTTCAGAGAGATCATCATTTGTGGGGACTCCCAATGGCGGCTCTGTATTGACGTTTTCCCATGCATCCTTTACTGTTCCCAATTGATTTCATCGTGATATATTAAAGTTGTCAGTTAGCATGTGTTTCATTGTATAGGATAAGAACTGCATGTCGGTTATTGCATGTGAAATTTGTTAAATGAGATGTCAGCTTAGTGGATTTGACGGTCCAATCAGTTTGTGTTGAATAATTAAAAAGGTGTCGGCTAATTAGACTTTGCATGTGAAGTTTTTCGGCCCAAGAATCAAAGTATATGCCGCCCACTATTCAATATCAGTGGCCCAATCAAAGTATTATGTGATTTGAATGTTGGCCCAATAGATATTCATGCAATACATCAATTTGTGAGAAACCGTGTTACATTGTTTGAATTCATGTGATTGTCATAGAGTGTCAGTCTAGTCTAAGTGTCGGCCACTATTCAGTTATGCATGTGAAGATATTGTCCATTGATAAATCGGCCCAATCATAGTCTTTTATTACTTGTTGTTTTCGGTTTAGTGGACTTTGAGGTCCAATCGATTTGTTTTGAGTATTAATATTGATCGGCCCATGTGACTTTAATTCTTGCGGCCCAATCAGAGTTTAGATATATCAGATAAGCTGAACCGATTTATTAATTGCTTCTATACCGAGGTGTTTTACGAGGTGATCCAGCTCGTGGAGAACAATATTTTTAAAACAAGAAAGTTTGTGTTTGTGAAGCTTTGACTTTGAAACATGGAAAAGGAGTTGTTGAAGAAGTCATTTGACATGTTTGTAGCTTTTGACCATGAAACAACAAAGATGACCAGTGATAGATATTGTCATTTAGTCGTGGAAATGGGAAGATTGAACATTAAGAAAGATGATGATGAATGGGTTGATAAACTTGCTGATGCTTTACCACAACAGAAATGGGAAAATTATTTGATGATTGTAAAACACATGAGGAAGTCTGAGAATATGAATTTGGCACAGTTTATTCAGAAAATTGAAGAGCATGAATTGGAAAGAGAATGGGAAGAAACAGAAGCAAGAAAAGCTGCAGAAAATAAAGCAAAAATAGAAACTGAGAAAGCAGAAGTTGAAGAAAGTTCAACAAAGGAAACTGAGGGATAGAAAGCTGAAATAGAATCTGAAGAACCAGTGGTTGAAAAGATTGTAGAGAAAGTTGTTGAAATTGAAAAGATTGTTGAAATTGAGAAAGTTGTTGAAGTTGATAAGATAGTCGAGGTCGTTAAACCGTGTTTGAAATGTGAGGAGCCTTGCCAAGTTTGTGAGGAGAAAGATAAGAAGATTGCTGAACTTGAGAAGATTAAAGAAGATTGCTGAACTTGAGAAGATTAAAGAAGATTTACTGTCTGATGTAAAGTATGTGAAGGAATCGTGCTTAATAAAACAGTTGATCGTCTGAAAAGAACGAATTCAGAGATTGAAAATGCAATGACAAAAATGAGCGCAACTTTAATGACAAAACAGAGCGTCATCAATGAGTATATTGAAGATTGTGCGAAACTGAAGCAGGATTTAGAGCTTGAAAAGATTGAAAATGAAAAGATTAAACGTTTGTTGTTGAGTTATACTACTTGTGATTATTTGATTGATCGTGTTTATCCTACTGTTGCAGGTCTTGAAGCATTCATGGAGAAAAAGACTGAATATACTGATACTGATAAGAAACAAAGAGTCAAGTATAACAGATGTCCGCCCCCGATCCATGAAAGTTATTCTCCCAGGAATCCAAACGAAGAGCGTCTAAAAAAGGCAGTCAACATCAAGTTAAAGTCTGAAATCATTGATGAATTACCAGACAATATTGATGTTACATTCACAGTGTCTGACACTGATCATGAGTCTGAGTTAGTAAAGAAAGTTGTCGATCAGGTGTTAGATACGGATGAAGAGTCAAAGTCGGAGTCTGAGTCTAAAAGTCCGAGTTCATCAGAAAAGAGTCCGAGTTCGCCGGTTAAAAGGGTTTACAATAAAGAATTCCTGTTATCAAAATCTAATTTGAGTAACGAACCAATCAAAGTGGCTTATACTTTGAATGATTCAGACAAATTATTTTCTGATGAAGAATTTCCAATAAGAAGTGTAAAAACTGAAATGATCAAATAGGTTTTCAAACTAACATAAATTAATATTTCTGAAATAAAAGATTTAAATCTTGCTGAAAAACCTAAAAAATACACTTCAAGAGTTCAACAGAGATTGAACAAGAAAATGGGTTACGGTTGTGGTTATAATTTCCAAAAGAAATCAAACCATAATGGTAATCTCAAAAAGAAAGGTCTTGGTTTTATTTCATCAGAAAATTATAAAAATCAGAAAACTTATAAACCAAAAACAAAATTTGTTTCAGGAGGAAGTTCAGAGGATGAACAGAAAAAACCGTTCTGGAAGCAGTCAAATCAGGAGTTTAGTGAAGAAGAATGTGAGAAAGTTTGCTCAAAGAGTTGACAGAAGAACCTGTTTCAAATGCCAAGAAGTTGGACACATAGCTTGGAATTGTCCCAAGTCCAACTACAAAGAACAGGGAGTTTCTTCTAACTTTGATTCAAGAAGAAAATTTGTTGATAAGAAAGAACTATCTTTGAAAAAGGATAAAATGTTTGAAAATTCTAGTTCTGAAAAAAAAAAATGAAAGTTCAAAATGGTTTTACAAAAGAAAAGGTGATATGAACAAGCAAAAGTGGGTGGTTAAATCTGAGGGTAATTCTGACAATGAATCTGATTCCATAAAATCAGAGGAGTCTTTGGTTGATAAAAAGGTTGTGAATTCCGTTCCAGAGGTGAACGATGAGGATTTTCCTCCATTGTCAAAGGAAAATTTGATGAAGAAAGTGGGAAAGGTAGAGATCTCAAATCAATTCTTCGCTGATAAGGGAGAATTTGATGTTGAGAAGACTTTCAATGGAAAAGTCAAACATATTTTCGGGAAGATGGTTGATGGGAAGGTTTAAACTGCAAAAGATTTTTATAAATCAAAATGTTTGTGGGATAGATGTGTCCCAGAATCTCCCAATGCTGGTCAGGCTTGGGGGAAAGTTTTTCCTAACTGAAAATCCTAACTTGCCGGAGCTCCCAGGTTGGTAAGAGTGGAGCAGGTGTCGGCATCTTTCTTAGCAAATGATCCTACAAGTGGTACAGTTGGTAAAGTACAGGTGATATCTTTAAATTGTTATATTTTGATTTACAAGTGATTATAGTTAGTGAGTGAATCTGTAAGTGATTAAAAGAGGTTTTCATTGACAAGTGGTTAATCAAGGTCATTAAGTTGAACTTGATTGGACCATACTTACAAGTGATATTTTGGAGAAAAATGTGATGAACCCCTAACCTACATGTGGTTTATAAAAATCAACAAAACTAATTTTTCGGAAAAACCATTTGATTAAAACAAACTTAAGTGTTTTGAAATCACAATGGGAAAATAGTTTGTTGTAAGCGGGAGTTCTGATTGTTTATGCCAAGTGGATGGCGATTTGAAGCGATTTGATATCGGTTGTCACTTTATTGTATAGTTTGGTTTCAAATTTCCTAAAATGTGTTTGCATTTTAGGGGGAGTAAAAATTTTCAGAAAATCCAAAAACATTAGAAAATTTGAAAATTTTTTCAGAAAATCCAAAAACATTAGAAAATTTGAAAAAGTCAAAAACATGATAAAATGAAAATGAGTTTTGTTGTATAAAAGAGGAAATGATAGTACATCAGTGGACGATCACAGCATGCTAAAGAAATGGAAAGTTAAATAGTGATAAACGGTCTCACTGATGATATGCCAGTAGGTTTTTGCACATTTAGTAGATTGTGACGAGATATAAACCTAAATTTCAAACTTGCTTATATCGTGGGTAACATCTCTCGGATATATGGGTAACCCCCGAAATCTTGTTTGAAGGACCCCTCTTTCTGAGATACTAGGTCTTTATGCTTAGTGATATCTGGGGTATTATCCCGGGACTTCTGATAATGCGGAAGCAATGGCCTAGTCCCCGGAGAATACTTTCTGCTTGCTTGAAATATAGCGCCGCCCTCAGCAAAAATAGACAATAAAATTGCTAATTAATGCTGTTGTAAAAAAGATCCTCTAAAGGGGACTCACCAAAAGTCGAAGCCGTCATCTCTCTGCTGAACGGAAGTTCTGACCTGAGCTCTCACGGTTTTCGCAATTAACCCCTTACATATATCATCTAGGTATACTCACCTGTAAGACTGAATATTGGGATCTGGATACGGGAGTATATTATGAGGTGGGACACGCGAATAAGTTTAAGTGCTTAAAATATTAATCTCATATCTCGAAACAGTTGAACTTTGTGTGAAAATTTAAGTGGATCAGTATACTGACAATCTAAGTGAATCGTTTAGAACTTAAAATGGTTAAAGCTTAACGGTGTTGGTGATTTGTCTCAAAACTGATATGATCCTCTTACACAAACTCACAAAAATTTTGTATGTAAATATTTCTTTACTGTTTTTCTGTTATTTCTAAAATCCAAAAAGATTTTCGGTGTGTTTTAGCATAAACTTTTGAAAAATCCAAAAAGATTTTAGACGACTGATGTTGAAAAGCTGATTTTCAAAATTCCGAGTGCTAAGCATGACGAACAGGTTTGGGAAAGTTTGTTTGAAGATGTGTTGAAATGAAAATGATATATATTCAAGTGGTTCATAAGAAATTGACATGATAAATCATTTTGTTTGATACTTGAAAATGATGTATTCAGGGTTGTGTCTTTAAGTGATTAGCAAAGTTTCTTAATTTGTTATATCTTATCTTTTATGAAACTTATGTTTTGGGTAGAGAATTTGCAGGTGTGTCAGGTTACGATACCTGAACCTGTGAAAGCCAGACTACGATCCCAGTACAAGTTGAGGGGGAGTCTGTTAGAGAAAGAAAGTCAGAAGTTGCTAGAGCCAGCAGTTGATCCTGAAGAATACAAGAGAGAGTTACATCATTCGAGGAGGAGATTAGTTGAAGAATGTTAGAGTGATAAAGACTGAAGATTGAGAAGACTCGATACTTAAGACTCGTCAACATCTGAGGGGGAGTCTGTTGGTGCATACATCTGTCGACTTCGCCTTATATCGAGTCTTGGTTGCGTTGCGGATCTGATCAAGAGTGGCATCATCAAAATGTCATCATGTGACATCAATGATGACATCACAACATTCTAGATGATGAAAATCTGTTCTCGAAAGTCAATACACTCACAAGAGACAAAATAGATTCTAAGTTTGGTTTGAAAATTAAGTTTCGCTTGAAGTTAAATATGTACAGTTCGCTTGAAAGATAATTGGGTAGTTCGCTTGAGAGGCTCGCTTGAAACTGACATGTATGTTTCAAGCGAGACCATGAGTACTATAAATAGGGTTGTTGTCTTTTCATTTGAAGTGGACTAGAACAGATTTTTCAGAGTGATACCGAGGTGCCGCCGGTGTTCCTTGTAATTGTAATCGATAGTAAATCAATATACAAGAGGTTTATAGTGATATTCAAGCTGTTTTCACATCCGTTTCTCTGTTTCCGCCTCTAAAACGGATTTGAGCTCTTCCGAATGACTCATTCAGGTCACAATTCGATCCTACACATCCAGAACGAAATCAGGATATGAGGCGGATACAAACGAACCTTTCATTTTCCAAGCCCAACCAATTGAACAACAACCCCCTAAGAAATAGATTGGTTCAATAAAGGAATAAGAGAAAAGAGGAAAAAGAAAAAAAAAACCAAGTAGCCACCATAACCCTAGTTGAAGGTTCAACCCAAATCCCTGTTACCAAACTTTTGTGGGAGGAACTAAACTAGAGGTTAGCTAATTGTGACCTTTTCCAACCCATAGACAATGAGATAAATTTAAACCTACCAGCAAATCCCGAACCAATACTACCCTTTAACCCAGATCAACTATTAGAACCGATACCTTTTTTTATCCCGGACATATAAATCCCTAAGCAATACCCGTTTTTAATCTAGAAGAAATTCCGAGGATCCCTGCACCTGCACCAGACTATATGTAGCAGTGGTGGACGCATGACTGGCAATTCCAAAACTTAGTACATGATCCCTATATCCAGCCACCACAATTCCCACCATACATACCAAATGTCTATCCAGCCATGAGCCTAGAGAACGTAGCTGAACTTAGGCAATATGGAGAGGAACTAATGACGGTAGGAAACCAAATCCGCACGATTGGAGAAAATCTCGTCTGGAAGTATGACGAGAGAGAATTTCACTTCTAAAGACAAACCAACCTAATATAATATAATATTTATACATATATATATAGGGGATGGTTCAAATGAAAACCACTTTTAACGCGAAAACTCTAAAACTAACTAAAAAAAGCCTAAAAAACACATCAAATTTTTTTTATAAAAATCGCAGGTTTTTTTTATTAAAAAAAAAACTTAAATTTTTTTTTGTATTACACATGTATATGTGTACTACACATGTGTACTACAAATTTTTTTTTTGAAATTTTTTTATATACTAAAAGTGGCGAAAATTGGTATGAAAAAAAAATGGTATGTTTTTTTGGCTTTTTTAATTAGTTTTCGAGTTTTCACAATAACTAGTGGTTTTCATTTGAACCTTCCCCTATATATATATATATATATATATATATATATAGGATAAGGATCATGTGGGAAGTAGTAGGCTAATTGAGAAACTTGAGAAGCATTCTGGACCACACATTTTCCCTAAGTAAAAAAATGAAAAAAAAATGCAATTTTTTTTTTTGAAAAAATCGGAGCTTTTTCTTTAAGGTTTTGTTTTTTTTTAAATTGGATTTATACACATGTGTATATTGTTAATCTTTTAACTATACATATGTGTATATTGTCAAATACACATATATGTATATACATGTTTAAAATTGAAAAATAAGTGTTATTTAGGGTTTAGCATTAGTATTTAGGGTTCAACGTTAGGGTTTAGGGTTTAGCATTAGGATTTAGCTTTTGGGTTTAGCATTAGGGTTTAGCATTACGGTTTAGCTTTAGCTTTACGGTTTGCATTAAGGGTTTAGCTTTAGGGTTTAGAATTAGGGTTTAGGGTTTAGCATTAAGGTTTAGTTTTAGGGTTTAGGGTTTATAACACTTATTTTTCAATTTTAAACATGTATATACATATATGTATAATTGACAATATACACATTGTATAGTTAAAAGATTGACAATATACACATGTGTATAAATCCAAAAAAAAAATTAAAGAAAAAGCTCCGATTTTTCCAAAAAAAAAAAAAAATTGCATTTTTTTCACTTTTTTTTTGCAATTTTTACTTAGGGAAAATGTGTGGTCCAGATTGCTTCTCAAGTTTCTCAAATAGGGTGGACTTCTCTTAGGATCCCTACCATATATATATATATAACACATATACATATATATTGACGCATAACTAAAACTAAAACTAAAATACCGACGTATATAATTATGGATTATGTTTATTAGTAATGCAATATATAAAAAGAGTAGGACGTCACAATGTTCGACGATTTTGATCAAAGTGCTTTGAATATTTGTTTTATTTTAGTTATTCTGTAATATTAATACCTGAAAATGTTTGTAATTCAGATGTCTAGTGAAGTATCACGAAATCAAGAAATTCATGCTAGTGATGGAAATCAATTGGATAAAAGTGCTACAGAAAATATAGTAGCCTAAGGAATAGCCGATGACATACCTCTAATTATTGAAGCTATTAAAAATCTTATGCCTGTAAACAATAATACTATTATAGGTAGTAAGCATACTCATCACAGTGAGCCTAGCCACAATGTCAATGGAGACAATGACATTCTTGTCAAAGCTCCATTTCTCAAATGAAAGAAGACCATCGCATATGGTTGTTCTTATGAAGAATTCTTATCCTGTAAGCCAATTGAGATCTCTGGTAATGAAGGAGCAATTGCAGCATTACGCTGGCTAGAGAAAACTAAAGCTATTCTGAAAATCAGTAAGTGTGCTGAAGAAGATAAAGTAATGTATGCTTCTGTCACACCCCGATATTTCCACATATTTCCGATGGGCCCGGTGGGGAGTATCATGATGTAGTTGATATCATCATAGATAATTAACACAATTATAACACCGCGGAAGGCTTGGAAGTTTAATTACTGTTACAATCCATAATGTCTGAAAGTTCTAAATAAAAAATATACAGACTGATTGTAATAGAGATCCACAGGCGGACCATAAAATCAAATACATAAAACTGAGTTTAACAGACTTCAGGAATCTAAGGATTTGCAAGATCCTCTTAATTGACATCAAGTAGCTTCACCCTAGTTTCGAGAGGTACCTGTCACTTAGTCTTTGGAAAATACGTTAGTTTTCACTGGTAAATACAATTAACTGACTCATTTGTAAAAAGTTTATGAAAATTGGTTTAGGCGCACAAGGCACAAAATCATTTATAACTTGGGACAATCTTTATTAAAATCTTGTATACTGATTTACATGTTGGTCATACAATTGGGGCCGGTTTGGAAGCCGGTCGTGATTAACCGAATCACCACTTATAAAACCCACAAAGGAGTTATCCCCAACATGTGGGTTATTTAATATTTAGCATTTGCATCTGTCAGGTGTATGCCTACACCCCGTGCATAGGTGGTGGCCATTATTAACTTTAATGAGCCGAGGATATCCAGGACACGGTCGTTAACCCCCAATGTTTATGTTATCAAACAAAATAGATTAAAACGGGTTATGCAGATTTATTAAATCACAATCCAATTAAATGATCTCATACCCGACCAAGCGGTAATAATTTACCGTATCCCAAGCCCGTATAAGGGAAAATAAGTTAAAAGTATTTACATGAGCTAATGTGCAAGAAAATGCTACTCAGCCGTATATTCTTAAGACCTTATGAAAATGTCTTCTACCGAAGCTACTTAATCTGTAATGAAGGTTTTATTAACCTATTAGGATACTAACGGGTCTTATTTAAGTCAAAGACTTAGACCGGTTAGCTGTAAAGAGGTTTTACGGTTCGAAACGCTAGATTAAGTGGAGACCAGAATGGAATGTGATTTAGAACGACAAGTTTTAATACTTGTATAATATGGGTAAACTAAACACATTCTGGATTTTGAAGTTTAAATGACAGGGTTAAACCCGTTTCGGCTAATTTATGCAAACTAGTTACATAAACCGAACTGAACGCATATAGGCATAACAGGTAACCGAATGAACCATATACAAGTCCCATATATTATTATGCTTAAAATATGTTAAGACATCAGTAATATGTTAACATATATGCCCAAAAACAATTTAAAACCGAATTAGGCCCCATAAGGGCATTTTGGTCATTTTAAGATTTATAAAAGAGGTTTAAAAGTAAACTGATGTTCTGGTAAAAAATACTCTGTAAAAATATTTATTTTATGATGTTATAACAATAGGATATCATACATATGTGTGGTTTACCATTTATGGCTAAACTATGCCCCGAAAGGGCATTTTGGTCATTTTACATATGCTTTTAAGGTCATAATTGGAAGTCTGAGTTTATGACTTATACCTACTGCAAAAATACTAAAAATTATTTATAAATTCAGTAGGTAACAAGTCTTGGGGTGCTATTTATGGTTTTAAACCATACTTATGCACGTAATTAGCGTAAAAATCGACAATTGAAGATATTTGCAAAGTTTATGTGATTTTGAGATTTTGACCAGACTTGGATGGTCAAAATATTTTATTTTTCATATTAGATCAGTAGGAAAAGTTTTTGCATGTTAATCATATATAAAACACATTTTATTTACAAAAAGGGCATTATCGTCAATTATAGAATTTATACAAGAACTCAATGTTAAGGTCAGTATCTAATCTGACCCATCATTCCAAAAATTCCTAAAAATGATATCATAACAGTAGGTTAAGATTTTTATGTCAAAATTTATGTTTAAACATGATTTATGCATTAAAGGGTAATTTAGACTTTATAAAAGCTAAATTTACGAGAATTTGCATAACATCAATTTGAGACCAGAATATAGTGTAAAAATACTTTAGACATGTTTATAAATCAGTACCTAACTTATTTGTATGATCATATATTCAAAAATCTCATTTTAGATCATAAGGGCATATTAGTCAATATTAAGCATAGTAACGGAAACATGCATAGAATTCAGAATTTCCAAATGAACATGTAATATAACCTCAAAGAGTTATACTACAATATTATATGGTCACTATGGAAGCTTAAAACATAGAACAATTAAGCTTAATCGGATCAGAACTGAAAGTCCAAGCAAAAGTCAAGCTTTTGCGACTTTCGGTTGCGAACCGAGCCTAAACTTAGAATTGTCGGGTTGAACATGTTTAGACATGTTCTAATATTATTTACCAAGTTACTAAAGTGACAAAACATGATTTATATCCTCTACATTATCAGATTATGTTTTTATTTAAAAAGCTGACTAGTTTGACTTTTTATTTAATTACTTTGACCCGACAATTTACTAAGTAAACGTGATAATTAGGAGGTGTCCTTTTGAGGGATTAACACCTACCTAATTATGATCATGTAGCCATATTCGCCTCGAACAATGGCTGGACCATTTAGGTCTAAACCGAAGGTCAAAGCCGTTTTGCGGTAACTTTGACTTTCGGTCTTTAATTAAACAAAACTGAACTAAAGTGGCTAAGGACACTTACCAAGGGTCCTAGCTTTGAACTTTGAACCATAAAGAGCTTCCTTTTGTATCAGGAATCTCAAGAATGCTTAAGAAAGCTTAATCAAGTGAGAAGATAGAAATTTTTGAATGAGCCCGAATAAGGCTGCATCAAGCCCCTATTTATAGTTGAAGGAGCTTGTCTAGGATCAATCCATGTGTTCTAAGGTGCTTTAGGATGTCCCCAAGTGTCCAAGAGGTTTTAAAAAACTGTTTATAAGCTGCTGGTTTCGAAAACAGATTGCAGAACTGGTTTGTGTGGGGAGCAAGGCTGCATGCTGGCAGTTACCAGTTCCTACTGTAAAATGGTCTCACCCGCGACACGCGCCAGGTGCATGCGGGTCCGGCGTGACACGCGGGGAAGATCAATTCCAAAACTGGTTTTATAATTTACAAGTTTCGTCCCTGCACTTATGTAACTTCTATTTCTCACCTTTCCAGCACTAGGGCCCCTTCAAATCAGGTTTTAAATATTCTTAAAAGGATAATCAAGTACCATTAAGTTCTGAGTTCGTTAAAAATGTCTCTCGGGAGTAGAATTGTCATATTGGCACTTTCAACCCCTCTTCTTGGAATTTGCAGATTCAATCATATAATTGTACCGAAACCTTGTGAATTCAATATCAGGTATTCTTGTGAGTATAATCAAACATTATGAAGCCCCAGGTTTGTTAAAAGGTCACTCAGAGGTAAGAATTAACATGTTGACACGTTTAACCCCTTTGTCTTGTAAACTTTCAATTTATTTTACAGACAACTTCTTTCGTCCGATAATTTACTCTTTCAAGAATACAAAAATTGTGTGATGTCATTCAGAGGCATAAGTTTAGCATGTTGACAGTTTTAGTCTCTCTGCACACATCTTTTCACTGTTTGCCAACTTTAGTCCTTCTAACTCAAACTTTTACATGTTTAGGGTTTAGGACACGTGTCTTTACATAATTGGACACGATTTTTATGAGGTGTTACCTCCTCACCCCCTTAAAAGAAATCTCGACCCTGAGATTTACTGAAATAAGTGAGGGTACTTTTGTCGCATAGTGGACTCTACCTCCCATGTATATTCAGGGCCTCTACGGGTATCCCATTTTACTTTCACTATCGGTACGTGCTTCCTTCGGAGCTTTTTAACCTGTCGATCCTTGATCGATATAGGTCTTTCAACAAATCTCAGGATTTCATCTATCTGTACGTCCTTATGAGACATTACTAGCGATTCATTAGCTAGACATTTCTTTAAGTTACAGATGTGGAACACATTGTGGATTCCACTAAGATCCTCAGGCAAGTTTAGCTTATTTGCTACACTGCCGACACATTCGATGATCTCGAATGGTTCGATGTACCTCGGGCTTAGCTTTCCCTTCTTACCAAAGCGCATCACACCTTTCCAGGGTAATACCTTTAGTAAGACTTTGTCTCCTTCCTCAAACTTTAGAGGTTTTCGCCTTTTATCTGCATAGCTTTTCTGCCTATCTCTGGAAGCCTTTAGGTGATCATGAATCTGGACAATCTTGTCCGTTGTTTCAAGGACTATCTCAGGTCCTGATAATTGAGCTTCTCTAACTTCTGCCCAACAGACAGGCATTCAACATTTTGTCCCATATAAAGCCTCAAAAGGTGCAGCCTGAATGCTAGTATGGTAACTATTATTATAGGAGAACTCAATTAAAGGAAGGTGGTCATCCCAACTACCACCTAAATCAATAACACATGCGTGAAGCATGTCTTCCAATGTTTGAATTGTACGCTCACTTTGCCCATTCGTTTGAGGATGGTAAGCAGTACTGAAATTCAAACGAGTGCCTAATGGTTGTTGGAAGCTATTCCAAAAATGAGAAGTGTATCTAGTATCTCTATCAGATACAATAGATATCGGCACTCCATGGAGAGATACAATCTCATCCACATATAATTGAGCTAACTTATCGGAGCTATGAGTCTCCTTGATGGGTAGGAAATGAGCTGATTTAGTCAGTCTATCAACTATAACCCATATAGTATTGTTTCCATGCCTTGTTTTAGGTAACTTGGTAATGAAATCCATGGTTACCATCTCCCACTTCCATGTAGGAAGTTCTAACTATTGTAGCAAACCAGACGGCTTTTGATGTTCAGCTTTAATCTGAGTGCATGTCAAACATTTAGCTACGTGTGTGGCTATGGACTTCTTCAAACCCATCCACCAATAATTGGCCTTTATATCTTGATACATTTTGTCACCACTAGGATGAACTGAGTATCTTGAATTATGAGCTTCTTGGAGGATTATATCTCTAACTCCTCCATGAATAGGAACCCAGATTCTACCATTTAATCTGAGGATTCCATCTTTGCCAGGTGACAACTGGTTAGCAGTTGGGCCTAACTTCTCACTTGGAAGGTTAGCTTCCAATATAGCTTCCTTCTGAGCAACTAACAGTCTTTCATTCAAGCTGTTGTTAAGTTCAATACTCTTGGCATTAATCCGTATAGGTTTAATTCCTTTGCTTAATGCATTTGCGACTATTTTCGCTTTACGAGGATGATAGCGAATATCACAATCATAGTCATTCAAGGTTTCCATCCAACGGCATTGCCTCATATTGAGATCTTTTTTATTAAACAAATGTTGGAGACTTTTGTGATCTGAATATATCACACATTTAGTTCCATACAAGTAATGTCTCCACATTTTAAGTGCAAATACAACGACACCCAACTCCAGATCGTGGGTGGTGTAATTCTTTTCATGCACTTTCAGTTGTCGTGATGCATAGGCAATCACCTTGCCTCTCTGCATAAGCACACAGCCCATGCTAGTATGCGAAGCATCACAATAAACAACAAACTCTTCTATTCCTTCAGGCAATGTCAACACTGGAGCATTGCTCAATTTGTGCTTAAGGATTTCAAAAGACTCTTGTTGTTTAGGACCCCAATCAAACTTCACATTTTTGTGGGTCAGAGTAGTTAGCGGTGCAGCTATCCTTGAGAAGTGTTCGATGAACCTTCTGTAATATCCAGCTAATCCCAGAAAACTACGAATCTCAGTAGGTGTCTTAGGTGCTTCCCAGTTCATGATTGCTTCTATCTTAGCGGGATCCACTTGGATACCACGCTCGCTTACAACATGTCCAAGGAATTGGACTTCGCGAAGCCAGAACTAGCACTTAGAGAATTTAGCATACAACTTCTCCTGTTGTAGCAATCCTACGATACACCGACAGTGTTTCTCGTGATCAGCTTGATTACGAGAATAGACAAGAATGTCATCTATAAATACAATGACAAACTTATCTAGGTACGGCTTGCAGACTCGATTCATGAGGTCCATGAATACTGCAGTTGCATTAGTGAGCCAGAAAGGCATTACTAAGAACTCATAATGGCCATACCTTGTTCTAAACACGGTTTTAGGTACATCTTCAATTCTAACTTTGAGTTGATGATACCCCGACCTTAAATCAATCTTCGAGAAGAAGCTTGCCCCTTGGAGTTGATCGAACAAGTCGTCGATCCTGGGCAATGGATAATGGTTCTTGATTGTTACCTTGTTTAGCTCACAGTAATCAATACACATACGCATTGAACCATCCTTCTTCTTTACAAACAGTATGGGTGCTCCCCAAGGTGACGAGCTGGGTTGTATAAAACCCTTTTCCAATAAATCATCTAATTAGGTTCTCAACTCTTTCATCTCTGTTGGTGCTAAACGGTAAGGAGCTTGTGCAATCGGTGCTGCACTTGGTAGAATGTCTATCCTGAACTCTACTTGTCTTTCTGGAGGTAATCCAGGTAGTTCATCAGGAAAGACATCAGGGTATTCAGATATGATTGGAATGTCTTCAATCTTGGGTTTCAGTTCATGAACTGTCACTTGTGCCATGTAGATGACACATCCGCTCTTCAGACACTTGGATGCTTTGAGTATGGATATATTTTCGGGCAAACCATAGTGTGTATCTCCATGAATGGTGATCAACTCACCAGATGGGGTTTTGATGTTCACTAGTTTCTTATCGCAGGCAATTTGGGCATGGTTACGTGATAACCAATCCATGCCTAAAACTATATCAAACCCAGCCAATTTCATTAGCAAAAGAGATAGCGGAATAGAATGATTCTTAATGGATATAAAAATCCATCAAGAAGAGTTGAAGTGGTTTCTAAGGTACCATCTGCGAGTTCTACCTCATATTTAATGTCTAGAGTTTTAATAGGCAGATTCAACAACTTACTAAACTTATGTTCTACAAATGACTTATCAGCACCTGAATCAAATAAAACTCTAGCATAAATATCATTAATGAGGAAGGTACCTGTTATAACTTTATCATCATTCACCGCCTCCTTGGCGTTCATCTGAAACATCCTAGCATTTGTCTTTTTCGCCTCATCAAGCTTCTTGGTGTTCTTAGGGCAGTTTGTTTTAATGTGCCCTTTTTCATTACAACCATAGAAGGTTGCATCCTTTAAATTTCGGCACTCCAAAGTTTTGTGCCCTTTCTTCTTACAGATCCTACAAGGCTTGGCTTGTGTGTGACAACCGTCAAATTTGCATGCACCCGTACAGTTAATTAATATTGATTTATGCAATGACTGTGCTTAATTACAACTGATGACTTAAACTATTTTCTGATTTCTGTATCATACATACATATGCATCACATTTCATACTGTCACACCATTTACAAACTTTAGTGACATAAACGATGCACAAAGCACGGTTAGCATAGTGAGCGGATAACTCAGAAAATGCTGACGATGTCCAGTACATAGACAGACAGTGTTTAAAGACCCAGTATGGGCCAGAGACAAGGTACTACACTAGTATGGAGTGTAGGGAAGTAAGGACCATAAAACTACATCACTAGGTGCTAGTTTAAGTGCCGGAAAGTGCCTAAAACCCACTAAAAGTGCAGAATTCTGCATATTTCAGCAAAATTCAGCACTTTAACATACTAGTATTATGCAGAAAATTGACTAAATGGTCCTGAATGCTTTCCTAAGTGTCGAGAATTAAAAGTGTCACAAAAGGGTACTTAAAGAACATTAAACGGAATAACTTGACACTTTAACGAACCGGTATCTAACCGAACAACTGGACATTACCCGGAACACCAAAATATTGCTAGAAGCATTGTTTAATTATTTTTGGACTAGTTATGATCCCCGAACACCCTAACACACTATATAATGTGTCATACACTTAAAACACTAGACTTTTCACTTAACCCCCAACTATTATTTAAGTTACCATTCAAAGTTACACATAACCCCCCTAGATTTACGGTTTTGGTGGTGGGCCACCATCAAGATCTTTGGTTGATTTCACTAGATATTATTTGATTCACCTAGATTTATAAAGATATTGCTTAGATTTTTTTTTCTTGGATTTTATTGGATATTATTAGATATGTGTATCATTTGCACATATCAATTCTTGTTCAATTTCAAACTCTAAATCGCTTTCTGGAAGGTTATACGCGCACCGATGCGTAAATATAACCATTTTAATGCAACAAACACTCCGGAATAGTGACATAGGCTTAACATACCTTAAATAACCTTTACATAACTTAGAAATAAGTTTTAAAGGCTTTGGAATGGCAAAAATCAAGTTAAATCGCTTACAGGGACTAAATTTGACAAACTGCGAAAGTATGCCAATTTGAACTGTAACAGACATTCCGGAGCATGACCATAAGTTAAACATACCATAAATATCCTTCACATAGCTTAGAAATAGGCTTTGAGGTGTTCGGTATGCTAAAATAAACTTTTGTGTCATTCAGGGACTAAAAGTGTCAAAAAGTGCACAAGTTTGCATTTTCGCGCATAACTTACGTTCTGAATACATCCGGACATCCAAAAATTTATGTAAGCATGACTATATTATACTTTAGTGTTTGGCTTGCCAAAAATCCATTCGTCGCGTCATTTGGATCGTTTTTCGCGCTTATGCGCATTCCGTCGTAATTAAGCGAACATCGCGTTCGTACGACCAAACGAACCAACACCCGGCATATTTTTTAGCATGTTTCATGTCCTCAATGTTTAGGCAACATTTTAGGGCCTTAAAGTTGGCTTTATGGGCCTTAGAAGTGTCGGAAATGGCCTTAAACACGTGCAGGGACTGAAACTGACATTTCTGAAACTTTGTTCTGATCTGTGACTCCTAGGCGGCCCGCCTCAGGATCTTAACATCCTTAGGCGGCCCGCGTCAGACCTTCTGACCAGGTTAAATGTTTCTAACAGCAGATTGCAGCTGTTTGATCCACCACCACACATTCTCATTTGTCTAGTCAGATGATAAGGATCACATTTTAGTCACCATAAGGTCCCGACACTTGTACGGGTGGGATTAAGGCACGTTTTCCATGAAACGATCTTAACGGTGGACCTTTTACTATAAATACCCCACCCCCATGCTTCAAAATTACAAGAATTCTGATTTGAGAACCTCTATGTTGAAACCATTGTTTCATACCTGAGATTCTTGAATCGGGATTAGCATTCGGGGACCCTTCGTAAGTATTCTTTCGTTCTTTTCTTTATTTTATTGCTTTTAGAGTCAGAAAGTCAAACTTTGTTTGACTTTCAGCGTTGACCAGCTTATGGTCAATGCGAAGTTCGTTTGAACTTCGCAACGTGATTGTAATCACGTTGGTCATAGTCCCTTGGGACTATGCCCACTGATTACCACGTTGTCTAGGGTCGTAGGGTAGGCGATCTAATAAATCGCCTATACCTTCGAACTCGACCCATTTGGTCGATCATTAGGATCCGACCAAATACATTAGGTGACCATAGTAGGTAGGGAATAACCTTCCGAGGTTATACCCTATGGTCACATCGTTTGAGTAGTTGTATGATAGGTAGTTTATATGCCTTAGGTAAATTACCAGAATACCCTTTTCATGTATAATTGGTAATTAAGCATATGTAACCTAAACTTTTGTCACATAACTAATTATGTAACATGTTTAGGCATATAACACTTGTCATAGGACTAGTTAGGCGATCCGAACGCGTTTCACGCGAACGACGCGTTAAAGTAGCATAAGCTACCTAAACGGGTCGTAATGGGTCGTAAGCACTTAGGTTAAGTTTCATTTAGCATGTAGGCTTTGATAAACCATATGACACGAGTCTCTATACTCGTTTGGTTTACGAAACCTCATTCTATCCGATCTTCCGATTTAGGTCCGGTTTATTAATGTAGTTACCTATATTAGGTGCCGTTTGATTTCCGTGATCTCTAGCATTGTTTGGTTGTCACTCAAGGACTACTGAGCATTCTCAAGTGAGTACATAGACCCCTCTTTTACTGTTTTTCAAACTGTTTTGGGGTGAAACACATGTGCCTACTTGTTACTTTCGTGCTTTCCTGTTTTCACATCATATACTTGCTATGTTCATTAGTACATTTATAGTACATGATTTCATGGTGTTCTATGCTTTGTATGATGACTTTGCATACTTAGTACATTGTTTTACATGACTTTTCTACTTTGTATGATGACTTTGCATACTTAGTACATTGTTATATACTGCATCTCTGTTGCATATGTTCCAGTAACATATGGACACATTGTTTTACAGCTCTACCCTGTATGTTTACTCTAGCATACTAGGTACATTATCTTCATAAAACATTCTTACATTTTGGTATGACATTTGATTTGTTTAAACTATACTATACATTCATTAACACCGATCATGCCGCTCGGTAGTAGGTAGTGGTACCATAGGACTTGACAAATCCCGTTCCGGACATCCCAGGGAAAGGGGATGAAAGGAATGACCGAATCCGAATACATATTCTCTTGATAACTCACTTTTACATAGTTATCCGTCTGTCTCAAGGCTTGGATGTATGAATTTTCACAATACCGCATAAATGTTCATATTCAGTATAGCATGCATATATCTTACAAAACATAACTTTGATTTAAACCAAGTTTTACTTCAATACTTTGTTTTGTACATTTTTACTTATGGTTTAAGTAGTCTAAATTTTACTTACCATACATATCATTTTGGTTATACATTACTTGACTACTTTTGGACTATCAACATTTGACATGGTTTATACAAGGACTTTTGACTATTGGTTTAAACATAGACATCTTACATTGTTTGGTTTGGTTTGATTAAGTGATTAAGTAACGATGCGTGTGTAATATAATACAAGCATGGTGGATACGCCGCTGGTACTTCCTATATATAAGTGTTTGTATGGTATTACATATCGTAGCGTTATTTGAATCATTTCAGTTTGATACATATAACATTTTATACAAATAACATACTTTTCACAATTCATTGTTTTACAAACAACTTAACTTATACAAACTCAGTTTACATGGTTATTCATTTAACCATGCATTATTCTCTTATTTATACGTATCATCTGAACTTATTGTTTTCAAATGTTTTACAAAGACAAAGCAAATTACAAGGTTCATGACTAAACATTTTCTCAAACATAAGTCATGAAACCTATTTTCACAAAACCTATGTATCTCACAGGCATTTTTATGCTGACGTACCTATTTTCACATGTGTTTTTCAGGAGCTGTTGCATAAGATGATCAAGATACACATAGGCAGACTTGGGATTTAGTGAAAATAAAATATGCAAGACTAGTTAATTATGTTGTATTTCTTTGTTTGTTAAGACATTGTAACACTTTTAATCAATAAAACAAAACTTCAATTGCCATGGATTTGAGACAATTAATTCTGTTACAACACTCCCCGACATTTCCGCCACGTTTTGTATGTTCTACGTGGTCGGGGTGTGACAGAAAGGATGATATCAGAGCCAATGGTTATAGGGAATTAGGTTATTAGTAATGCTTTGACCTAGTCTATAACCTTCTTAGGACCCTAACGCGAGTTTACTTGCGTTTAGTAATAAAACAATACCGTCACCTATCCTTAGGCGACGACCACAACAAGAACATAAATTTCAAAACCGCTTTGAAAACTAATCATCTGTTCTAGGATGATTGATTACTAGGTTTTGAACTCTCTAGTATATGGTTTTGAACCCCTTTGAGTTTTCAAAACTTCGTCAAGGTTTTGGGTTTTAAATAATGTGAACACGTGCAAACTGGAAGGGTGGGTGAATGCCTGTATTCTGGGTTTTCTGTCTAGGCAAGCACTTCGTATACATCTCATCAGACGCGAGACCAGTTGTGCTTACCTGGGAATTCTTGGGATGAGTGTTCACTTATAGGCGAGCATGTCTTCGCGATACATTATTTTTGACCCATTTACTTTGATTAGTCACCGTCTCATTTGTTTGCCTTAGGTAACAAACAAATGATCGCAATTTTCATGCGTTATCTTTCTGTTTTGATTGTCCAATAATCTTTCACCTGTTTCTCCCTACGCCTTTCTTTTTCTTCAAGAATGTCTCTTCATCACGATGACGCCCAGATATCTGAGCAAGCAGCCAAAATTCGCTCAGCGAATAGGCGAAGTAGTCCTGAAGACTGTTGAATTAGCTACTGCCATGTATCATCTCCAGGATGAAGCCACTCAAGAGTCACCAAGACAGGCAGGACCTAGTCAGGCGACAACACCATCAGCCAATAAACCAATCGAGGAATCAAAGACCATGGATGAACGATCCCCTAAGAAGTCAAAGAAGCGAAAGGCTTCTCAGAACTTCGCCATGGTCGCTCACAATGGTAAAGCAGTCCCCAACCAACTAGCTTAACCCCCTGCTAGGTGTGTATGGCTTTTCCTATGATACCTACATCAAGGAACTATGTACCTTACAAACTACTCTTGTGATTTCTCTCTTTCAAATGATTGCTCATGATTCCCTCGAAAATTTTAAGTACTCGTTTCACTCTAAGAAACAAAGTACAGAAAATTAAGTGACATTATGAGTAATCGTGCTTTTCGCACATCTGTGCCTTTAAATCCTTGGTTAGATAACTAAGGGTATTTTCAAATCTCATACCCATTACGTTTTGATTTTTCAACATACACAGTACCAGTATTTCAAAACAATCTTCATGATCTCAAAACATTTCATATAGTTTGAAAACAATTTTTCTAGATGCATTGTCTATGTTATTTCAAAAACATTGGCCATGTTATCAAAACCAACCTTCCTAATTTCAAAATATTTCATATAGTCTGAAGACAATATTAACACAATACATTTTATTATCAAGTGCATGATTTCGAAAAGCATCATTCATGTCTTTCAAAAACCTTATACATAATTTCAAAATTCATCTCGCATGATTTTAAAACATTTTTGTAAATATATCTACCTAATACACCTACTTTATGATTTCAAAAAGTATTATATATAAGGTTTCAAAAACGTTAAACACATTTTTCTTAAAAGAACCTCATGCATAGTTTTCAAAAATATTTTTCTCATACATTGACTTAACCTTCAAAATTCTGCTTCATATGTCGCCTTGACATATCTAGCATCTCAACTTCATAAGCATTTTACTTCATGTTTTGACTTAAGCACATCCCGTGCAAGATTTCAAAACATCTCCAACTTCTAAAATTCATATGGGATCTTTTCATTAGATCCTTGTGGATGATTATCATTCAAATCAGAGTCCTTAATTGGATTCCTTATGTACCTTAATTCGAACACGTCGGTTCCTAATAATCGAAATCGAATTTTCTTTTTGAATCTTTCTATCTTTTTAGTTGGATTCTTGATAACGTTTAAAGTACCAAATGAAATCCACGGAATGGATTCCTAGTGTGCTTTAAATGCATGTACGCAATTTACAAGACAAATTAACAAACAATTTTGTGGTTATGTGACTATGTGTTTATTCATCTGATGTTTTCTTTTATGCATTTTTGTGTTTTTGTATACTCTGGATATTCGTTATCCAAATCCTCGCAGGATCTTTCATATCTCCATATGAGGGATTCGTAGAATGGATATTCAAAAAGGTACTACCTTCAATCCTAAATGGGCTTCTATGTAATAGTTAAGACCCTTGGATTATATAGTACCACTCCATGATTCATAAGAGACCCTTTAGTGGTCTAGTCAAAAAGATTGATTCACAATTTGGTTAAAGAACGACATCTAGTGATGTAGCTGAACAGACTCCTTGATAGTCTATTTAGATCATTTATTGATTTAATTTAAAGGACTCTATGGCGGTCTAGTCACACTCATCACAGGATTGTTCATTTGGTTTTCCCCTACACATTATAAAATAGATTGTGTGAACTGTGCAAGGAATTGTCTGATTATGGACGCGTACATAACTATGAAATACAGTGCACGGTAACCACAGTAAGATTTATTATGTGTAAGAACCGATAGTGACGACAATAACGAAATGAGAACGATGTAATAGAGGTACGGGGACGCACCAATGACGCTTCATATACTTGTATATAAGTATCCCTCTTACATTGCAATCATGATGTTATTAAAGGTTACTAGAAGTTCAGAACCCTAATCAATATTGTTCGATCTTTTCAACTTCATGTTTTCAAGCTCTCACAAGTTTCCTCTAAATAAATTTCGGGACGAAATTTCCTAAAGTAGGGGAGACTGTAACACCTGTGCCTCCACGGCCATCAAACAAATACCGAACCAATGAAATATTATATTTCATACTTGGGATTTGTAAGAATATGTGTATCATTTGCACATATCAATTCTTGTTCAATTTCAAACTCTAAATCGCTTTCTGGAAGGTTATACGCGCACCGATGCGTAAATATAACCAGTTTAATGCAACAAACACTCCGGAATAGTGACATAGGCTTAACATACCTTAAATAACCTTTACATAACTTAGAAATAAGTTTTAAAGGCTTTGGTATGGCAAAAATCAAGTTAAATCGCTTACAGGGACTAAATTTGACAAACTGCGAAAGTATGCCAATTTGAACTGTAACAGACATTCCGGAGCATGACCATAAGTTAAACATACCATAAATATCCTTCACATAGCTTAGAAATAGGCTTTGAGGTGTTCGGTATGCTAAAATAAACTTTTGTGTCATTCAGGGACTAAAAGTGTCAAAAAGTGCACAAGTTTGCATTTTCGCGCATAACTTACGTTCTGAATACATCCGGACATCCAAAAATTTATGTAAGCATGACTATATTATACTTTAGTGTTTGGCTTGCCAAAAATCCATTCGTCGCGTCATTTGGATGGTTTTTCGCGCTTATGCGCATTCCGTCGTAATTAAGCGAACATCGCGTTCGTACGACCAAACGAACCAACACCCGGCATATTTTTGAGCATGTTTCATGTCCTCAATGTTTAGGCAAAATTTTAGGGCCTTAAAGTTGGCTTTACGGGCCTTAGAAGTGTCGGAAATGGCCTTAAACACGTGCAGGAACTGAAACTGACATTTCTGAAACTTTGTTCTGATCTGTGACTCCTAGGCGGCCCACCTCAGGATCTTAACATCCTTAGGCGGCCCGCGTCAGACCTTCTGACCAGGTTAAATGTTTCTAACAGCAGATTGCAGCTGTTTGATCCACCACCACACATTCTCATTTGTCTAGTCAGATGATAAGGATCACATTTTAGTCACCATAAGGTCCCGACACTTGTACGGGTGGGATTAAGGCACGTTTTCCATGAAACGATCTTAACGGTGGACCTTTTACTATAAATACCCCACCCCCCATGCTTCAAAATTACAAGAATTCTGATTTGAGAACCTCTAAGTTGAAACCATTGTTTCATACCTGAGATTCTTGAATCGGGATTAGCATTCGGGGACCCTTCGTAAGTATTCTTTCGTTCTTTTCTTTATTTTATTGCTTTTAGAGTCAGAAAGTCAAACTTTGTTTGACTTTCAGCGTTGACCAGCTTATGGTCAATGCGAAGTTCGTTTGAACTTCGCAACGTGATTGTAATCACGTTGGTCATAGTCCCTTGGGACTATGCCCACTGATTACCACGTTGTCTAGGGTCGTAGGGTAGGCGATCTAATAAATCGCCTATACCTTCGAACTCGACCCATTTGGTCGATCATTAGGATCCGACCAAATACATTAGGTGACCATAGTAGGTAGGGAATAACCTTCCGAGGTTATACCCTATGGTCACATCGTTTGAGTAGTTGTATGATAGGTAGTTAATATGCCTTAGGTAAATTACCAGAATACCCTTTTCATGTATAATTGGTAATTAAGCATATGTAACCTAAACTTTTGTCACATAACTGATTATGTAACATGTTTAGGCATATAACACTTGTCATAGGACTAGTTAGGCGATCCGAACGCGTTTCACGCGAACGACGCGTTAAAGTAGCATAAGCTACCTAAACGGGTCGTAATGGGTCGTAAGCACTTAGGTTAAGTTTCATTTAGCATGTAGGCTTTGATAAACCATATGACACGAGTCTCTATACTCGTTTGGTTTACGAAACCTCATTCTATCCGATCTTCCGATTTAGGTCCGGTTTATTAATGTAGTTACCTATATTAGGTGCCGTTTGATTTCCGTGATCTCTAGCATTGTTTGGTTGTCACTCAAGGACTACTGAGCATTCTCAAGTGAGTACATAGACCCCTCTTTTACTGTTTTTCAAACTGTTTTGGGGTGAAACACATGTGCCTACTTGTTACTTTCGTGCTTTCCTGTTTTCACATCATATACTTGCTATGTTCATTAGTACATTTATAGTACATGATTTCATGGTGTTCTATGCTTTGTATGATGACTTTGCATACTTAGTACATTGTTTTACATGACTTTTCTACTTTGTATGATGACTTTGCATACTTAGTACATTGTTATATACTGCATCTCTGTTGCATATGTTCCAGTAACATATGGAGACATTGTTTTACAGCTCTACCCTGTATGTTTACTCTAGCATACTAGGTACATTATCTTCATAAAACATGCTTACATTTTGGTATGACATTTGGTTTGTTTAAACTATACTATACATTCATTAACACCGATCATGCCGCTCGGTAGTAGGTAGTGGTACCATAGGACTTGACAAATCCCGTTCCGGACATCCCAGGGAAAGGGGATGAAAGGAATGACCGAATCCGAATACATATTCTCTTGATAACTCACTTTTACATAGTTATCCGTCTGTCTCAAGGCTTGGATGTATGAATTTTCACAATACCGCATAAATGTTCATATTCAGTATAGCATGCATATATCTTACAAAACATAACTTTGATTTAAACCAAGTTTTACTTCAATACTTTGTTTTGTACATTTTTACTTATGGTTTAAGTAGTCTAAATTTTACTTACCATACATATCATTTTGGTTATACATTACTTGACTACTTTTGGACTATCAACATTTGACATGGTTTATACAAGGACTTTTGACTATTGGTTTAAACATAGACATCTTACATTGTTTGGTTTGGTTTGATTAAGTGATTAAGTAACGATGCGTGTGTAATATAATACAAGCATGGTGGATACGCCGCTGGTACTTCCTATATATAAGTGTTTGTATGGTATTACATATCGTAGCGTTATTTGAATCATTTCAGTTTGATACATATAACATTTTATACAAATAACATACTTTTCACAATTCATTGTTTTACAAACAACTTAACTTATACAAACTCAGTTTACATGGTTATTCATTTAACCATGCATTATTCTCTTATTTATACGTATCATCTGAACTTATTGTTTTCAAATGTTTTACAAAGACAAAGCAAATTACAAGGTTCATGACTAAACATTTTCTCAAACATAAGTCATGAAACCTATTTTCACAAAACCTATGTATCTCACAGGCATTTTTATGCTGACGTACCTATTTTCACATGTGTTTTTCAGGAGCTGTTGCATAAGATGATCAAGATACACATAGGCAGACTTGGGATTTAGTGAAAATAAAATATGCAAGACTAGTTAATTATGTTGTATTTCTTTGTTTGTTAAGACATTGTAACACTTTTAATCAATAAAACAAAACTTCAATTGCCATGGATTTGAGACAATTAATTCTGTTACAACACTCCCCGACATTTCCGCCACGTTTTGTATGTTCTACGTGGTCGGGGTGTGACACCCACCAAGATCACCACAAATCTTCCTAAATCTCACTTCAATCTTTCTTGGATTTGATCAAGATCTTGCATAGATTTTCTTTGGATTTCATAAGTAACTATCATCATCTTCATCACATATCACCAACACCATTCTTCCTTCTTCTTTCCCCTCTACCTACGGCGCAAACACCCTCTTTCCACCTCCACCATTTTTCTCCACTAACAAGCATTCCAAGGTCATTCCAAGGTGTTAGAAGGTGATTCATGAAGCTTGGTGCTTGGAGAACTTGAAGAACCTCCATAAATTGCTTCTACCAATTCCATTTCATCTTGTGTTTCTTCCCTAGCTTGAAGCTAGTAGTAAGCTTCTTGTAACTCTTGTTATTTGTAGTGGATAAAGGATATATTATATTGAAATAACAAGAACACTAAAGAACATAAACTTGAATCTTGAAACATAAAGCTTTCTTATGATGAAAAATGGATGATATGATGTTGTTTAGTACATGAATAAGGTTGTTTTGAGTATGTTGTTGATTGCTTGTTGATTTCTTAATAATATGATGATGACCATCATATTGAACTTGTTAGATTATGATTAAAAACATGATCTAACAAGATAAGAGGTGATTATGTGATTACATAAAATGATCATCTTCTTATTAAGACATGAACTTGATGATGAAGTGATTTCTTGAAAAAAAAAAGTAATAAACAAAGTAAGATAATAATCTTGTAAATCCAAGACTTGTGAATGATTTTTCTAAAAGAACCAAGTATAGAAAGATGATTTTTGAAAGATCATGATTTTTATCAAACCTACACTATTTTTAGTGGAAAAACAAGTGTATAAACACTAAAGAAACAAGAAGGTTTAATAAAGAAACATTTTTGTAAATTATGTTTACAAGTTGTAAACACCAAATCTTTGCAAGAATGAGATTTTAAAGGAAGTAAATACACTTTGGAAGGTAACTAAGGCCACTAAATGCTTTACCAAGTTACTACACGTTTTACTGTTTTAGTGAAAGATCAAGTTCATGATTTTATGAAAATCATATAGTTTTTGCACTTGGTGAACATAATATGGTTTAGTGATTTGTTGTTGATTGTTTGAATGATTTTGAAAAAAAGAAAATGATATGCTAAATAGCATGGACACCTCCATTTTCAAAGGAAACTATGGCGAAATTTTCTAAAAACTCAAACACTTAGAAAATATTTTCTAACAAGTGTTTACAAGTATATTTTTAACTTTGTTTTTGAAATATAAACATTGCCATAGGTTTTGTTACAAAAATACAAAGTGTCGGAGGTTGGTTTTCGTAAATAAAAATGGATAAATATATATTTAGAATATATATTTTATACTAAGACGCTTGTGTGAATATTTGTTTACTTTGCGGAATAGTTAAATTATTTTAGGGTAAAATAATATAACTTACAAATACCATGGAATTTACAACTCCAAAATAATACAAAAAATCACAAGGAATAAATATTCAAGTTACAGACTTGATATGATGAAACCGAACGCAACAACGTAACTTACGAAATATTCCGAGAAATACCAATACAAATATTTTTTTTTGGTAAATATTATTTTGGATACAAAGGAAGTGAAAGTATGTTTTTTGTAAATATTACCAAGTTACAACACATTTTCGACAATGAAAAAATGTATTATTTTTGGGAGATAAAAATATATTTTCTTAGTATATTTGGAAGATATATGATTTTTGGGAAAAAATATATATTTTCGGGAGATACAGTGTTTTTGGACAAGATAAGTTTATATATTTTCTAAATGAGACTTGAAAATATATTGTTTTGGGAATATATTGAATATTTGTTTAGAAAATACGTACACACCGGAATACGACATCAATACATGGCAAGTTATACCAATACAAGAATACGGACATACATGTATAAGATACCCCCATCCTTGGGAAGGAAATACTTAAGAAGTATTGTTACAAAATATCGTTTAAACAAATTATTCCAAAACTAAATATAATTTAAAGTTAAAATAATTATAATTTTAGCAAATAATTATTATTTTAGCAAATAATTATAACCTGGAATAATATTGGGAACATAAAAGGAACATAACTCAACCACGTAGATACTAAAACAAGGCACGACCCGTCCGTCTAATAGACATCAGTACATTGTAGGTAGTCGTGTTTGCCGAAGGGATTTGAGTTACAATTGTGAAGACGCAATACTGTGAGTTCATGTCCCCCTTTTCTTTTAACTGTTTTTAGTTTTATACTTCGGGGGTGAAATACATGTTACAATTATTACAGACATTTTATACATGGTATGATTAGCTTAAGGAGGGTTTACTACTAGATCATGTGAATGGGTAGGGCGATTAAGGCCATCAATCCTCGTTGTAGGACCGAGGGGCATGCGTGATAGATCTATTTGGGTGTAGCGAGCCCCATCCCTGAGTCCGTTGAGTGGACCATGTGGTGACTATGTCTTACAGCCGGAAGCCTGGTGCGAAATTTGCTAGGTTTGAGTCTTCCTGCATGACTTCACACATACCATTGGCTTTGCAACCCAGTGGTGATCTCTTTTTCCTTATTGCTACATACCAGGGACTTACATACATACTTACAATGTTTTGAAGGCTTATACATACACACAAACGAACACATGAACTCGCTCAACTTTTGTTGATGTTTTTCAAACTACATGTATTTCAGGGAATTTATAAGTGGATCTGGCGTGTGTTGGAAGTTTTTATTCTGCGTTAAGAATAAAGCTGTCATCCATGGTCTTTGATTTGGTTAATGTGTCTTATTCCTGGACGAGACACGTCATCCAAACCTTGGTGTTATTCAATATCTTTTGACGAGTCCTTAATGAACTCATAAACAATTTGTACGGTTTCTAAAACTTGAATTTAAAGTCTGCAATGTTGTTATGTTTTGAACTTATCTAATGGATGACAAACCTATGGTTTTATCATATAGTTGATGTTAAGATTGAATGAAATGATATTAAGAAAGTCACACCATAATCACGCTTCCGCAAAAGTCAGGGTGTGACAGCTTGGTATTAGAGCTTCGATCGTAGCGAACTAGGATTCTTTCTCGAGTCTAGACTACGATCATTAAGGCTCTCACGAAAATGTTTTACGACATGTTTTCATTGCATACACAAAACGTCCAGATCCAGGGAACAAACATTTTTACAAACAAAAGGCACAATAACACATTTCAAAGGGCTATGTTTATAATCCAGTCTTAGAGACTGAGGGAGTCCAGTCTTAGAGACTAAGGGAGTTCAGTCTTAGAGACTGGGGGAATTGAGTCTTAGAGACCAGGGAGGTTCAGTCTTAGAGACTGAGGGAGGTTCAGTCTTAGAGACTGGGGAGGTTTAGTCTTAGAGACTGGGGAGGTTCAGTCTTAGAGACTGGGGAGGTTTAGTCTTAGAAACTGGGTGTTTAGTCTGAGAGACTGGGTGTTTAGTCTGAGAGACTGGGTGTTTAGTCTGTGAGACTGGGTGTTTAGTCTGAGAGACTGGGTGTTTTAGTCTGAGAGACTGAGAAGGATAGAAAGTTTCATGAAGAATAATGTGAATACATGACTACATGATAAATTACTTTTGATTACATACGCTAATTGTTAGTGGTTACTATGGATATACATGCTACGACTATTATGTACCGGCACACATGTCACCTTGATTAGAAAGCGAGTTACCAGACATTGATAACCTTGCGGTCACCGCCGCAGATAATGGAATTACCCCTGAGCCGGAGATATTTACGTCAGACACTGAGAGTGATCCTGATATGCTGACCAAGGACGAGGATGACTTTCAACAGTCCGCGCTCCCAGATTCTGGTGATGATTTACCCTTGCTGATGGCTTCTCCGACAAGAATCCTCCTGTCACTCTTATTTCAGTCCATGACCACTTCATCACTGGTCATCCCGATGGTGAGCGCACCATGGCTCCGATCCTCGACAATGCGCCTCCTGTGGACATTCCTTCCGAAGGTTGGCTACTCGACGAATAATTGATGATAACTTTGACATGATATTGATGGTCCTTCTGATAACGCCCATGATGATGGGAAGATAGACGAAAATGCTGTTACTAAATTCAGTTCTGGAGACCCCTGTTACCAAGCTATCCTCTGATTCTAGCATGCACTCGATTTCAGACTCCTTTGAGTCTGTGACATCTGCAGCCTTACATACGACCGGATTACAGCTTTCTACTACTGACCCAGACGACGATGTCGCTATGACTGCTGCACTATCACCTGTTCGAGATGCCACACCGTTACACGACCCAGAGCCTGCTCCTGAGCTAGCTTCTGCTCCTTTTTGGGGCAGCTTGATGATGCGCCTAATGATCTTGAACCGATGCCTGATCCTAACCATGTTTCTTTTAGGTTACCAGACAATGCACCCCTTATACCTAACCCAATACCTGCACCAATGATCTCCTTATTGGTTGAGACGTTTATTCCTGCACCTTCACCCGCTGATGTTGCTCCTATGGAAACCGACGTCCATTGCGCTAACATGCCTATCGATTTCTTTCAAGACATACCCGCACCCCGGGAAGGTACTCCAGGTCAGCACCCGCGTAACGATCCCTTTTGCTACAACAGCATTTCCTACGACCTCACAGGCCGCACCGGTTGCTACATTCACCTCTACATCGCTGGACGAGCCATTTCGATGGTTCTTATAATACACTATGCTGATGTTAGACCCTTACCATCCCTCACATTATGGAGGCTACACACGGGATGAGTGTTTCTGTATCATCAGCTACAGTTTAAGGATAAGTCGCAGAGTTTTGGAGCTTGAGCTAACACCACGTCCTCCACCTTGTCTATTGCCAGTATACTTTGATCCTCCACATTTACTAAAGATTCCTTTGGCACACTCACCTGCTACTATTACACTTTTCCCAGGATTTTATGCTCCTTTCTTTACTGCCAAGTGGCATATCAATTAATTACTTCGACGTATATACAAGCTCGAGGAGGAGTTCACGCATGTTAACAGTTTACTTTTCTTCCCTCCTCCACCTCGGTCACCAGTATAGAATTATGCGGATTGCATTACATTGGGTAAAGACACTAATGATGAGCCGAGATTGTGGAGACTTTTAAAGACCACATCTGATTACGTAATACTTGTTGGACAAGGGTAGGGTGACCCTGTGTCCCTCTTGATGTGATACATTTTGTAAGACAATGCAATTGTGGTCGGAGAATAATGAGAGCCCAAACAAGCGACAATACTTTGTGACCAATAACCAATGAAAGCTCAGTCGCTATGCCTTCGTTAAGCGCGTTGTTGATCTATATGTGTGTGCTATAATTATAATGCTACGTGCTTGCTTGCTATGCTCTCATTAAACATAATTCCCAAATTACTTGGTTACGCTATGATTATGCTATTGCTTGAATTGGTTGATATAAAAATCAAATACGTGTATGTACATATGACCTCTAAACAACTATATGCACTCCCTGAACAAGTACAACCTGACCTAACCAATCTCCTTCTTAGAAGATGACGATATGAGGGAACATCGCCACCAACAACCCTCCGCCAACAACAGCGGCAGAACTACAAGAGCGCATCTCACATGCCATTGAATAGCTCGAGGCCATTCGCTCCGAACACAGCGAAGGCTGCACCTACAAGCAGTTCTTAGACCACAAACCTCGAGAATTCGACGGCACCGGGGGTGCCTTAGCTTTTGTGCGTTGGGTTGAGAAGACGGATTATGTTTTGCGACTAAGTAAATGCGCCCCAGAACATCAGGTTACGTACATAGCGGGGCTGTTTGTGGATGGGGCTCTGTCATGGTGGAACCTTCAGGTTCAGACAATGGGCTAGACTACTGCGTATGCTTTGACGTGGGACGAACTGAAGGAACTGATGCGCAAAAGATATTGCTCCAGGGCAGAAGTCCAGAAGTTGGAAACTGAGTTGTGGAACTTGAAAATGGAAGGTCCAAAGATAGCTGAGTATATGTAGATATTTAACGATTTATCACAAGTTGCTATGCTTCTGGTGGGACCAGAGTTTAAGAGAGTCGAACGTTTCATAGGGGGACTGGCACCCCAGATTCTAAGCCTGGTAACAACATCTATACCTTCAACGATCACCGAGGCTATCGACATAAGCGTGGCGCTCACTGAAGAAGCGGTTAGACTAGGAAAATTTTTCATTATGGAAGAGAAAGACGAGACTCCTGTAGAGCCATCTGGAGACAACAAGAGAAAGCTCGCAAATTTCAAGATGGTTACTCGGGCGAGTAGCAAGAAGAAGGCCAAAAAGGGAAAAGACTACATGGGTATCCTACCTAAGTGTGACAATTGTCTACGTTATCATGTCGGGCGATGTAAATATGGAAAATGTGATAACTGTGGTAAGAGGGGACATCCTAGGGAAACTTGTAGGCAAAATACTGAACGTAGAAATGGAGGCCAAGATGGTAGCGAGAATCACGGAGGAAACAAAGAGAACTATCAAGGTAGGACGAGTGACAAACAAAAACGTGCTCAAGGTTGTCTTAACTGTGGGAGCAAGAAGCACTTCAGAAAATACTGCCCTAAGAAGAATCAGGCACAAGGATGAAAGCTTAACAGCGAAGCTGGGGAAACACGCCAGACTCCAAACAAGGTTATCCATTCGTACCATATTACTCAACGTTATGCATCTGTGCTGCTAGATACAGTTGCGAATTTTAAGCTTCGCATCTCTAAAAGTTTGAGAATATACTTGGTTTGATAGTAAGTAAGTTAGATAACCCGCACTCGATAGAACTAGCTAATGGGAAGCTAGTGGAAGTCAACGAAGAAATTGAAATCGGCAAGATAGAACCCGGAGAACGTAAGTTTACGCTTGATCTACTGCCAGTTGAGTTGGGAAGCTTCGACGAGGTAATTGGGATGGATTAACTGCCGAGTGTTCAAGCGGAGATTGATAACCGCATCACAATGGTAAACGAAGAAACGATCGTGGCTCATGAAACATGATACGCCTCTACAAATTACTAATGGCTTGAAGGCACAAAAATTGTTGCGTAAAGGATATGTTGTTTTCTTGGCTCATGTCAGGGACAAGGGAGCCGAAGAACCAAAACTCGAAGATATTTCTATGTAAAGGAAATATTCTAAAGTCTTTCCCGAAAACTTCCCAGAATTACCTCCTCAACAACAAGACGAATTTTGCATCTATTTGACTCCAGGCATCGCGCCTGCAATCAATGCACCCTAACGGCTTACACCTCCGGAGATGTAAGGATTGTCAGTGTAACCTTAGTGGTTGATAGAGAAGGAAGGTAACAGACCAAGATTCCCGTTTTGGGTAACCCCAGTCCTGCTCGTCAATAAGAAGGACGATATCTTTCGTACGAACATCAAACTACCAGGAGCCGAACGAACTAACCCACGAGAGTCGGCGACTCTTGCTAAGGATTAACGAATTACTTATTTAACTAATTGTGAGGATCCAACTACTATTACATGACTGATCGATGATCGAGTGTCATTAGCTGTGAATTCAGGAAAAAGGTATACCGGGGAAATTATGGGACAATAACTTGTTTTGAACGTACACAGAAATGGTGTCACCTACACGATGCACAGAATAACCTTACACCAAATACGAAACTCTGAGAATCTAGGAAACATGTACTTAGGGTCTTTGGGAAACCCGGACCAAACTCGTAAGGGTTGTTACTTAGGAACCATATTTGTTAACCCAAGCAAACATCATTATCCTGGCATATATGCCATTTCAGTTAACAAAACAGAAAGTACTTAAATTTCTTTTGTTGAAATCTTCACTTTCGCTTCTAGCAAGTAGAGGTTTGCATATCTACTCCTCTAATGGAAGTTGCATCGCGCCAATTTCCTTCGCTGAGAGCGAACACACAATTGCTTCAATACTTGGTCATTTCTTCAACTTAGCAAATACTCATCGCTTCAGTACTCGGAAACTTATATGTCACACATGCACCCTTTGCTACGCATGTGGTTTCGTTTCAAATAAACGCTTCATTGAAGTACACATATTATTTTGCTAAAGCTAACTATTGGTTTACAAATTCGAATAACCTGCATTATGGTATTTGTTAACTCCTTTGCTATCAAGTCAACACACTTCTTGAAACTTCTTTTCTTTCAAGTGACATTCATGGTTTATCTTTGTGACCATGCCGTGATTCCTTTGTTAATACATACGTTTATTGTCAAGTTACGCTGAAACCAAGTTCAATTGCTTGAACTTATCCATTTTGCATGTTCGTTTTGAGACGCTGTATGATGTATTGAGAGCATCATATTCAAATATTCTTGCAAAGGTTCTTTTGTTTCGAGTCATAGTGGACTTGATTGGTCTACGACTCCACTAAATCATTTGTTGATTTCGATACCTTACGGTGATACTCTCATGAAATTGAAGCTTGCGCTAATTTGGTTACTTACTTCATACACAAATTTAATTACTTAATTACTAATTTGCTCTAAATCCGTCTTGTTTATCACGATTAAAGCAGTCCCAACACAAGTTGTGTGTTAAGGCAATGGTACATAGATTCATTTCATAAGCACCATGTACCTCCTAACGATTCCTTCATTGTCGATCGAATACCTTGCGATACTTAATACTTTTTCACCTTCGATAAAAAACAGTGGCCCGTTGATGTTCCGTATTTAACTGAAAACTTTACGACATTGTGTAAATCAAATCTTCAGATTGTTTCAGTACACTTTCAGTTGACTTCAGGCACGGTGAACTTGTTCAGTCACCACTATTATTGAATCTCGTCATTACGACACCTTGTGGTGTCATTAGCCTGTGCTAATCATGGTCAACTGTTTCACACAAAACTACATATACTCTTGTCGACTTGTCATTTAAACATTTCTGATGCAACTACGAATTAAGACAATGATACACCAGATTCGCTTGTACCTCATCCGGTGTATTTTCGCAATTCGAGAATGTCAACACACAAATCCTTACCATTTACTTATTCGAAAGTTGACAGGTCATTTTTATCTCCAAGTTGTTGATTTTGAGTTCATATAGCGGATGCTAAGGTTTGTGAAAGTTTGCATACTGTGACCAATCGTTTGAGAACCCTATTGGTCAAAACTCCTCTCTTGTGGAACCCCTGTAACTGGATTACACTAAACTATACGTCAATACGTCTTGTAACTTTGACAGCACATCCTGAGACACATACTTTTTAACTGCTGGGTTCTGATATTAGTAAGATATCCTTGGATTCGCCTGAATTGAATAAGTTTGATTCGGTTTTGGGGTTACCTACTTCAGTATTATTCGTACATATACACGCACAATGTAACCCTAAGGAGTTAAGGTAGTACAAATTTCGAGTACGAAATTTTCTTAACAGGGGGAGAATGTGACAACCGTCAAATTTGCATGCACCCGTACAGTTAATTAATATTGATTTATGTAATGACTGTGCTTAACTACAACTGATGACTTAAACTGTTTTCTGATTTCTGTATCATACATACATATGCATCACATTTCATACTGTCACACCATTTACAAACTTTAGTGACATAAACGATGCACAAAGCACGGTTAGCACAGTGAGCAGATAACTCAGAAAATGCTGACGATGTCCAGTACATAGACAGACAGTGTTTAAAGACCCAGTATGGGCCAGAGACAAGGTACTTCACTAGTATGGAGTGTAGGGAAGTAAGGACCATAAAACTACGTCACTAGGTGCTAGTTTAAGTGCCGAAAGGTGCCTAAAACCCACTAAAAGTGCAGAATTCTGCATATTTCAGCAAAATTCAGCACTTTAACATACTAGTATTATGCAGAAAATTGACTAAATGGTCCTGAATGCTTTCCTAAGTGTCGAGAATTTAAAGTGTCACAAAAGGGTACTTAAAGAACACTAAACGGAATAACTTGACACTTTAACGAACCGGTATCTAACCGAACAACCGGACATTACCCGGAACACCAAAATATTGCTAGAAGCATTGTTTAATTATTTTTGGACTAGTTATGATCCCCGAACACCCTAACACACTATATAATGTGTCATACACTTAAAACACTAGACTTTTCACTTAACCCCCAACTATTATTCAAGTTACCATTCAAAGTTACACATAACCCCCTAGATTTACGGTTTTGGTGGTGGGCCACCATCAAGATCTTTGGTTGATTTCACTAGATATTATTTGATTCACCTAGATTTATAAAGATATTGCTTAGATTTTTTTTCTTGGATTTTATTGGATATTATTAGATATGGTGAAAACTTACACTTGGACCCCCTCCCCCTCATATATTACGGTCACAAGGTGGCCCACCAAGATCACCACAAATCTTCCTAAATCTCACTTCAATCTTTCTTGGATTTGATCAAGATCTTGCATAGATTTTCTTTGGATTTCATAAGTAACTATCATCATCTTCATCACATATCACCAACACCATTCTTCCTTCTTCTTTCCCCTCTACCTACGGCCCAAACACCCTCTTTCCACCTCCACCATTTTTCTCCACTAACAAGCATTCAAAGGTCATTCCAAGGTGTTAGAAGGTGATTCATGAAGCTTGGTGCTTGGAAAACTTGAAGAACCTTCATAAATTGCTTCTACCCATTGCATTTCATCTTGCGTTTCTTCCCTAGCTTGAAGCTAGTAGTAAGCTTCTTGTAACTCTTGTTACTTCATATTTATAGTGGATAAAGGATATATTATGTTGAAATAACAAGAACACTAAAGAACATGAACTTGAATCTTGAAACATAAAGCTTACTTATGATGAAAAATGGATGATATGATGTTGTTTAGTACATGAATAAGGTTGTTTTGAGTATGTTGATGATTGCTTGTTGATTTCTTGATAATATGATGATGACCATCATATTGAACTTGTTAGATTATGATTAAAAACATGATCTGTGACACCTGTGTCACTTCAACCATCAAACAAATACCAAACCAACGAAATATTGTATTTCATAATTGGGATTTGTATAAATATGTGTATCGTTTTCACATATCAATTCTTGTTCGATTTCAAGCTTTAAATCGCTTTTTGGAAGGTTATACGCGATCTGATGCGTAAATATAACCAGTTTAATGCAACAAACACTTCGGAACAGTGACATAGGCTAAAGATACCCTAAATGCCTTTTACATAACTTAGAAATAAGTTTCGAAGGATTCGGTATGGCAAAAACATGTTTATTCGAACTTAAGAACTATTTACGACAAAATTGCGAAACGAACGTTGGTGAGCGCCCGTATAATATTTAAATCCCAAAAATATTCTGTTATGATTAAAATTTTATTTTTAATCAGGTTCGTGTTGAAAAATAAATTAAAACGCTTAACAACGTTATTTTTCAAGTTTAAGCACGTACCGAGTGTTACTGCGCAACACAGTGCTTATGCTGAAAAACGCAGACAACATAGCCAGTCTCGGCAACTTAAATTTGTTTCGGTAATATTTTGGCGAGTTTATTTTTATAGAATAATAAAAATAATTTACAACGCCATAAACCGGGATTTAAACGCTAGATAAAATACCCGGTACCTAGTTAAATACCTGTTTTTATCTATTTTACCATTCAAATTTACGGTGGCCCCCATCAAAATCCTTACAAATCTTGCAAAAATCTTTCATGATATCTCTTGGATTTCCCTTGGATCCTCTTTGATATTTTGTAATCTCTAAAGATTTATCTAGAGATTTTGTCCTATAAATACACCACCATACTTCATAACACTCCACTAACCTCCTTCTCTCTCTCTCCCAACCGTCCACACCACCTTCATCACCATTTCCATTTTTCCAACTTTGTTCTTGAGAATCAAACTCCATTTCAAGCATATTTCAAGTTGGTGTAATGATCCAAAGGAGTTTCCAAGGTGTTTTCAAGTGATTTCAAGCTCCCTATCATCAAAATCTCATCCAACAACTTACTTGAATCTTGAAGGTATAAAGTTTATGTTTAAATCATACTCTTGATTCTTGGTTGTTCTTGATGATTTGAAGTTTCTCTTGAATCTTGGAATTTTCACAAACTTGAAATCTAAAAAGAAATGGGTCTTGATACAAATAAAAATGGTGATGTATTGTATATAAACCGTTCATATGGGTGTATGAGTTTTGAGTTGGATTTCTTGATAAACACTTGTTTAGGATATTTGCTTGCATGTTTTAGTAACATTTAAGCGATTAACAGCATGCTGAGTAACATTTACAGCCAACTTCAGTTGGCTGTAAACGGACCGTTATAAATCGAAAAATCGATTTTATGAAGTCTAAATTATATGTTTTCAAAAAACGAATCAAATGGCACTGGAATCATATTTTTTCGAGGTCGTTTACTATTTTTAAAGGTCCGTTTTGTACAGCAGCAAAAGCTGCGTTTTTACTGCAGAAAATGTGTGTTATGTTTTTCATCATAAGTTAAAATCTGTGTAGAATTGGCTCATGAAATTTGTACTGTAGATGACCACTGATGTCATTGTAATTCTCCCATTGGAATTTCATCAATCAGACTTACGATGAATTTTAAATGAATTATTCCGTGGACTGCAGTCAGAAATCTGATTGCAGTCCGGTAAATATTTTTTTTTAAAATATTGGTAATGAATTGGACCCCGATATTTTTACACAATAATATTTGGATCGTTAATACATTCTGTAAAAATTTGGGAATTTTTGGAGTAAGTTAACTATTTTTTTTAAATTCCCGAAAACAGCCCAGTTTTGAATGATAGTTAAAATACAAGGGTTTTGATGATATATGCATGATTTATGTGCTATATGTGAGACCTGCACTATCATGAGTATAACCACTATTTTATTCAGTAAATAATATGGGTTATGTTAAAATATCAAGTCGTTTCGATTTGGGATGGTTAGGGTAACGTTTGATGCAAAACTATGCGGTAAAACGGTTAAAAATCGGCTTTTCGGAGAATTTTTATAAAAATGTTTTAGATCAGTAAGTAAACTGATATTTTTGATATAAAAATAAGTATTTTAACTTATATTAAGTTTACTTGTTGTTTGGTTAGTCATACGTGACTTCCGACGCCCAAAAATGTTATCGAATCGCTAAAATAAGTGTTTTTCAACATACACTATAATGAGTTGTTCATGGGTTAATTTTATTTGTTACAAGATGTTATGTGATTTAAAATATGTATATGAACTCATATATACACAAATACACCAATATAATAAAAAATAATAACTTTTCGAGAAAATCTCAAAGTTATGTGAAAATTCTAAGTATTGGAGAAACTTATGTATTTTTGTGGGTTTTTTATTATTAAATCGTTCTTATTTAATTTAGGACGAATAAACAATTTGAGGGATTGTGTTAACATATAAAAACGCACCCAAAGATGAGTACATAGCCCCCTCTTTTACGTTTTCAAATGTTTTGGGGTGATTCATATGTGCCTATTCATTATTTTCATGATTTCGACTATATGATTTCACATGCATAAGTACTATCTTTTGATGAATTGAACTATTATCTATGGTTTAAACGACTGATTTCCAAAGTTTGTTAGAACTAATTGTTTATTTATACTGTTATTTATACATTCATTAACAATGATCAAGCCGATTGGTAGTACGATATAGTGCTATAGGACTAGACACCCCATTCCTGTTGTATGGAATGTCAGAAACCGAATTTTAACCAAATAGAATTTGCCTTTGTGGTATTTCTATAGTCTATAAAGTGTAGTTTGATGCACTAAGGTTTGAATGTATTGCTAAATCGCGATTTATGGTATATTTCGATATACTACCAACGTCATACTATTTACTAAAGCATAATTTGATATGCTATTGTTTACTAAAATATAGTTTGACATATTACCAAACCACGATTTAGGTATGTTCCGACATACTACCAACGTGATATTATTTACTAAAGTATAATTTGATATACTATGTACAAATCCAACATATATTATGTTATCTACTAAAACATAGCTGATATGTTATTTACAAGACCAAAGTATACTTATGATATACTACCGAAAACTATTATTTTAACAACTAAAGTATATTTGATATACTATCTGTTTAACTGTTTTAAAACTAAAATATATTTTAATATATTACTTATCCGACTTTCTTAAAACCAAGGTATATTTTTATGTATACTACAACTTTTATATCAATGCAAAGTGTTCTAGAAACCAAACTTTTATCAAGGATTCATGGCTACTTTTATAAACATATAATCTTTTCTTATATGATCCAAACCCATGAATCAAATTCACAAAACCTATGTTACTCACAGGCATTTTTATGCTGACGTATTTACTTTCACATATGTTTCAGGTTTTATTTCATGATGACTGTTGATTGCTTTACATAGGATGGACATGAGACTTAGTAATTATAAAAACATGAACGACAATTGTATTGTTTGTTGATCAAATCCTAAGACAATGTAACTTTTTATGTAATAAAACAATATTCTAAATTCCATGTGTTGTGAAACAATGATTCTGTTACAACACTCCCCGACGTTTCCGCCACGATTTGTTGTTTTACGTGGTCGGGGTGTGACATGATCTAACAAGATAAGAGGTGATTATGTGATTACATAAAATGATCATCTTCTTATTAAGACATGAACTTGATGATGAAGTGATTTCTTGAAAAAAAAAAGTAATAAACAAAGTAAGGGGCTGTTTGGTTGCCTCTGAATGGTCATTAAGAGGCTACCTCTTAATGGAACCATTAAGAATTTTACCAATGAGAAGGTAGAAGAATGTGACATGTGATGATTTACCATTCAGAGGTTACCACTTAACCATTCAGACTTGATGTTAACTCTTATTCATTCAGAGGTTTTAAACCATTAAGAGGTAGCATCTGAATGGTCATTAAGAGGCTACCAAACAGCCACTAAGATAATAATCTTGTAAATCCAAGACTTGTGAAAGATATTTCTAAAAGAACCAAGTTTAGAAAGATGATTTTTGAAAGATCATGATTTTTATTAAAGAGTAAATTGCCATTTTAGTCCCTGAGTTTTGTCCAAATTTGCCACTTTGATCCAAATAGTTTTTTTTGTGCCTCTGGGTCCCTGACTTTTACATTTTGTTGCCATTTTGATCATTTTGTCTAACTCCATCCAAAAACCCAGTTTGTACTTAATCACTAATGTTTTCAGTTGCCATTTTGATCCAATTCCAAAAAATAAAAAAAAGAGTAAATTGCCATTTTAGTCCCTGAGTTTTGTCCAAATTTGCCACTTTGATCCAAATAGTTTTTTTTGTGCCTCTGGGTCCCTGACTTTTACATTTTGTTGCCATTTTGATCATTTTGTCTAACTCCATCCAAAAACCCAGTTTGTACTTAATCACTAATGTTTTCAGTTGCCATTTTGATCCAATTCCAAAAAATAAAAAAAAACTCCAAAAAATTCAAAAAAATCTAAAAATAAAAATATTCTAAAAAATCATAAAAATTCTAAAAAATTCAAAAAAATCTAAAAATAAAAAAAATTCTAAAAAATCATAAAAATTCTAAAAAATCCAAAAATCATTAAATGTTTCGGCACGAACCGTTTCGACCCGTACCGTTTCGAACCGAACCGTTTCGACCCGTACCGTATCGAACCGAACCGTTTCGAACCCGTACCGTATCGAACCGTACCGTTTCGACCCGTACCGTTTCGAACCCGAACCGTTTCGATACGGTACGATTCGAAACGGTACGGTTCGATACGGTACGGGTTGAAACCGTTCGGTTCGAAACGGTTCGCGTCGAAACGGTTCGGGTTCGAAACGGTACGGGTCGAAACGGTTCGTGTCGAAACGGTTCGGCTCGAAACGGTTCGCGTCGAAACGGTACGGTTAGAAACGGTACGGGTCGAAACGCTTCACGTCGAAACGCTTCGCGTCGAAACGGTACGGCTCGAAACGGTACGGTTCGATACGGTACGGGTCGAAACGGTTCGGTTCGAAACGGTTCGCGTCGAAACGGTACGGGTCGAAACGGTACGGTTCGATACGGTACGGGTCGAAACGGTTCGTGCCGAAACATTTAATGATTTTTTGATTTTTTAGAATTTTTATGATTTTTTAGAATTTTTTTGATTTTTAGATTTTTTTGAATTTTTTAGAATTTTTATGATTTTTTAGAATTTTTTTTATTTTTAGATTTTTTTGGAATTTTTTTTGATTTTTTGATTTTTTGGAATTGGATCAAAATGACAACTGAAAACATTTTTTAAGGAAATCTCCAAAATACCCCTGTTACAAACTGGGTTTTTGGATGGAGTTAGACAAAATGATCAAAATGGCAACAAAATGTAAAAGTCAGGGACCCAGAGGCACAAAAAAAACTATTTGGATCAAAGTGGCAAATTTGGACAAAACTCAGGGACTAAAATGGCAATTTACTCTTTATTAAACCTACACTATTTTTAGTGGAAAAACAAGTGTATAAACACTAAAGAAACAAGAAGGTTTAATAAAGAAACATATTTGTAAATTATGTTTACAAGTTGTAAACACCAAATCTTTGCAAGAATGAGATTTTAAAGGAAGTAAATACACTTTGGAAGGTAACTAAGGCCACTAAACGCTTTACCAAGTTACTACACGTTTTACTGTTTTAGTGAAAGATCAAGTTCATGATGTTATGAAAATCATATAGTTTTTGCACTTGGTGAACATAATATGGTTTAGTGATTTGTTGTTGATTGTTTTAATGATTTTGAAAAAAAGAAAATGATATGCTAAATAGCATGGACACCTCCATTTTCAAAGGAAACTATGGCGAAATTTTCTAAAAACTCAAACACTTAGAAAATATTTTCTAACAAGTGTTTACAAGTATATTTTTAACTTTGTTTTTCAAATATAAACATTGCCATAGGTTTTGTTACAAAAATACAAAGTGTCGGAGGTTGGTTTTCGTAAATAAAAATGCATAAATATATATTTAGAATATATATTTTATACTAAGACGCTTGTGTGAATATTTGTTTACTTTGCAGAATAGTTATATTATTTTAGGGTAAAATAATATAACTTACAAATACCATGGAATTTACAACTCCAAAATAATACCAAAAATCACAAGGAATAAATATTCAAGTTACACACTTGATATGATGAAACCGAACGCAACAGCGTAACTTACGAAATATTCCGGGAAATACCAATACAAATGTATTTTTTTTGGTAAATATTATTTTGGATACAAAGGAAGTGAAAGTATGATTTTTGTAAATATTACCAAGTTACAACACATTTTCGACAAGGAGAAAATGTATTATTTTTGGGAGATAAAAATATATTTTCATAGTATATTTGGAAGATATATGATTTTTGGGAAAAATATATATTTTCGGGAGATACAGTGTTTTTGGACAAGATAAGTTTATATATTTTCTAAGTGAGACTTGAAAATATATTGTTTTGGGAATATATTGAATATTTGTTTAGAAAATACGTACACACCGGAATACGACATCAATACATGGCAACTTATACCAATACAAGAATACGGACATACATGTATAAGATACCCCCATCCTTGGGAAGGAAATACTTGAGAAGTATTGTTACAAAATATCGTTTAAACAAATTATTCCAAAACTAAATATAATTTAAAGTTAAAATAATTATTATTTTAGCAAATAATTATAACCTAGAATAATATTGGGAACATAAAAGGAATGTAACTCAACCACGTAGATACTAAAACAAGGCACTCCACGTCCGTCTAATAGACATCAGTACATTGTAGGTAGTCGTGTTTGCCGAAGGGATTTGAGTTACAATTGTGAAGAAGCAATACTGTGAGTTCATGTCCCCCTTTTCTTTTAACTGTTTTCAGTTTTATACTTCGGGGGTGAAATACATGTTACAATTATTACAGACATTTTATACATGGTATGATTAGCTTAAGGAGGGTTTACTACTAGATCGTGTGAATTGGTAGGGCGATTAAGGCCATCAATCCTCGTTGTAGGACCGAGGGGCATGAGTGATAGATCTATTTGGGTGTAGCGAGCCCCATCCCCGAGTCCGCTGAGTGGACCATGTGGTGACTATGTCTTACAGCCGGAAGCCCGGTGCAAAATTTGCTAGGTTTGAGTCTTCCTGCATCACTTCACACATACCATTGGCTTTGCAATCCAGTGGTGATCTCTTTTTTCTTATTGCTACATACCAGGGACTTACATACATACTTACAATGTTTCGAAGGCTTATACATACACACAAACGAACACATGAACTCGCTCAACTTTTGTTGATGTTTTTCAAACTACATGTATTTCAGGGAATTTATAAGTGGATCTGGCGGGAGTTGGAGGTTTTTATGTTGCGTTAAGAATAAAGCTGTCATCCATGGTCTTTGATTTGGTTAATGGGTCTTTTTCCTGGACGAGACATGTCATCCAAACCTTGGTGTTATTCAATATCTTTTGACGAGTCCTTAATGAACTCATAAACAATTTGTATGGTTTCTAAAACTTGAATTTAAAGTCTGCAATGTTGTTATGTTTTGAACTTATCTAATGGATTACAAACCTATGGTTTTATCATATAGTTGATGTTATGATTGAATGCAATGATATTAAGAAAGTCACACCATAATCACGCTTCCGCAAAAGTCAGGGTGTGACATTGTGGATCCAGATTGCATTTCCCAAAATGACTTTTGTCACAGTTCTTGCACCTGGGCTTGTCACCAGACTGACCCTTCTTAAACCCAAAGTTTCCCTTCTTTTTCTTGTTTAATTGGTGAGACTGATCATCCTCTCTCTTTCTCTTCCCATCCTCAATGGTCCTCTTAGAGTTACTCCTTATCACATCTAGAGTAAGTTACCGTGATAGATATACAACAGATCTATAAGAGGTAGGCTTAGAAGCCTTGACATTCCCTTTGATCTCTGGGGCTAACCCCCCAATGAAACGCACAATGCGTTTTGGCACTGGAGTGACCAGGTACGGAACGAGTCAGGACATGGAGTTAAAACTGGTAACATAGGATCTACAATCCAGATCTTTCATAACCAGAGTGAGGAAATCAGTTTCCACCTTTTCCACTTCATGCTGTTGTCAATATGTATCATTGACGAGTTCAACGAACTTAACCCAAGAAAGGTTATACAAAGGAATCTTTCCTATGGATTGCACTAAATCTTTCCACCAAGTCAGGGCATCTCCTTTAAAGGACAGTGACACAAACTTAACAATGTCCTCTTTGGCACACCCACTGATATCAACAACTGTTTCCATCTCGTCTAACCACTTCATACAATCAATAGCTCCCTTTCCCCATTGAAATCCCTTGGTTTACAAGAGACAAAATATTTGTAAGTACAACCCTTGTTGTACCGGGGAGCCTGATCAAATACTATCTGCTTTTGGGATTCACTCGTCTGATTGGATGAATGTTGCGATTCATCCTTTTTCGATGTATGCGGTTTCGAGAGGGACTTTGAATGAATTTTCGATCGAGCTTCACTCGAATATTTAAACACATTATTCACAGCTTTAGTAACTGCCGTGTTTATCATGGCTTGAAGTTCGGCGCCAGTAACATTCAGCCTCGGATCATTATTGTTCCCCTCTACTGGGTGACTATTAGCTTTATCGGAGCCAGCCATGATTTGAATGCTAAAATCAAGAAATTGATTTGTTTAATAACATAACGAATCATTGTATTTGATGATTAGATGGCCATGGTATAAATAAACCATAGATACCAATAAGATAATAAGTTAGAAATTATTTGATTATGATTTGCCTAGGTTGCAAATGAACCATTATTGGCATTCAAGTAGGATATAATCCTTTATATTTAGTAGACAAAGGACATAAGTCACAATTGTCAATGTCGTATAGACATTTTCATATAGTACAAAGGATCGTCTCAAAGGACTTTTAGATGGCACAAAAGGCCTTGTCACTAGGATAATTTAAAATATAATCAATGATCTTTTGGATCGGAAATTTTAAGGGTCGAACATAGTTCATCGCCTTTTGACAAGAAGTTATAAAATAAAACTATCTTTGTCAGGATTACACATTGGCCCGTAGGCAGAACACCTCAATTGGATGTTTCGGTATATACATCATATTCGATGTTATTAGCCATGATTCATATTGATCATTTAGGCTATGAAAGTGGCTTGGAAAGATCCAAGTACTTTGAAGGCTGGTGTGGTTTCTCAAGTCACACTGCCAGGAATGTCAACATGTTTTTAGATGTTAACGAGGAATTATTGTCTTAAGAGGGTTATACCACTATAGCCATTGATATTTTGGCTAGGTTATACCTTTAAGAACATCTTTTGAAATTTCATTGGCAGATCAATAAAATTGAAATGATTATTTGCATATTGATGTATTAAAATACATATATAAATTTCAAAAGAAAGACTTCACTAATAGTACTAAAAGACTACAAAAACTGCCCTAAACGGGTCTTAGAAATAAATAAATTGTCCACGCAGGGACTAAAGAAAAGAAACAAGTCCTCGCAAGGACTAAAAATAAAAGAAATGTCCATGCTAGGACTTAATTAAAACTAAAATACAAAATAAAATAAAGTCTTCTACTTCTTTCCCCTGATGAAGTTTGCAAGGCCCTTAAGGAACTTATGGGTCTTTCTTTCCCGTTCCTCTGCCCTATGCTCAACCTCTTCCAACCTTTGTAAGATTTCTTGCGTTTGTGGTTGTTGAGGTGGAGGTTGAGGTTGTTGCTGATAAGAAGGGTATTGGTATCCTTGAACGGGATACCTAGTTAGGCATGTTGGTGGAAACGGTGAGGAATAGAGAGCGTTAAAGTTAGCTGCTTCGACATATGGGTCGTAAGCAGGAGCTTGATATTCATAACCAGTAGGAGCTTATGGCTCAAACGGGTTATACCCAGTCGAACCTGGGTAGGTAGGTATTGGGTTTTCATAACCCATTGGCGGTGGCGATGTTGCAAAGGTGACTGGCGTGGTATCAACTTTTGGCACCGCGTGAGAAGGTCCACCCATTTATGGATCTTCGGGGATCGGAGGGTAATTACTTGAAGCTTGTGGGGAACTAAATGTTGGTCCCCCTCGCACGAACATGCGTGCGTTCCTCCTTCGTCTTGGTGGCTTAGGAGGTGGTTGAGGTGGTTCCTCAACTAGCAATGGTGGTGGAGTTACCGCCTCGAAGTGCAGTTCCTCCAATGGAGGTTGTGGTAGAGTGTTGTGAAAAGAAGGGGTGTTAACAAAATCCCACTGCCTAAACCATTCTAAAAGTATCGGGACCTTGATAGGGAGATCCTGCAAAAGACGAACTGCTCGAAATATCAATGGGATGTGTAGGCGTCCTAGATGGTGGCATTTGTGGATCTGGATCATCATCCAAATCTATATCCTGTGAAAAATGGTCCTCGGGGCCCAACGGGTTATATCCCGCTGGTGAGTTAATAACCCTGAGAATAGGAGTGATGAGATGAATGGTGAGATTGGTAAGAATGGTGAGAGTGGTGAGAGTGAAATGAATGTTTGGGCTCGTCTTATTGAGGCGGCCCAAAGGAGTGATGGTACGAAGGTGAGGTACTAAGCGAGACGGATCGCCTCGCGGGTTCTAAAGAACGTCTCCATTAGTCTTGTGAATTGGAGGTGCTGAATGACGCTGAAGGTGTGCGTCTATGTGATGGTCCAGCTTGACTTGGCGGTCCTCCTCGCATAGGACCTTTTCCTCGGCCTCTCACTCTTGGTGGCATTTTATCAGTTAAACCTGTCAAAATCAAGAAAACAATATATAAATGACAAAAGGAAAGTTAAGAATAATCCTAGGTCATTTTCCTAGACTCGGAAGTCTAAGAAATGTGCCATTGTGTCATTGAGATTAAACACAAAAGGCTAGTGTTTAATTCACTCAATGTTGGCTTTGATACCAACCTGTCACACCCCGATATTTTCACATATTTTCTGTGGGCCCGGTGGGGAGTATCGTGACGTAGTTGATATCATCATAGACAATTAACACAATTATAGCACAGCGGAAGGCTTGGAAGTTTAATTACTATTACAATCCATAATGTACGAAAGTTCAAAATAAAAGAATATACAGACTGATTGTAATAGAGATCCATAGGCGGACCATAAAATCAAATACATATAACTGAGTTTAACAGACTTCAGGCATCTAAGGATTTGCAAGATCCTCTTAATTGACACCAAGTAGCTCCAGCCTAGTTTCGAGAGGTACATGTCACTTAGTCTTTGGAAAATACGTCAGTTTTCACTGGTAAATACAATTAACTGACTCATTTGAAAAAAATTTATGAAAATTGGTTTAGGCGCACAAGGCGCAAAATCATTTACAACTTGGGACAATCTTTATTAAAATCTTGTATACTGATTTACATGTTTGCCATACAATTGGGGCCGGTTTGGAAGTCGATCGTGATTAACTGACTCACCACTTATAAAACCCACAAAGGAGTTATCCCCAACTTGTGGGTTATTTAATATTTAGCATTTGCATCTGTCAGGTGTATGCCTACACCCTGTGCATAGGTCGTGGCCATAATTAACTTTAATGAGCTGAGGATATCCAGGACACGGTCGTTAACCCCCAATGTTTATGTTATCAAACAAAACAGATTAAAACGGGTTATGCAGATTTATTAAATCACAATCCCGATTAAATGATCTCATACCCGACCAAGCGGTAATAATTTACCGTATCCCAAGCCCGTATAAGGGAAAATAAGTTAAAAGTATTTACCTGAGCTAATGTGCAAGAAAATGCTACTCAGCCGTGTATTCTTAAGACCTTATGAAAATATCTTCTACCGAAGCTACTTAATCTGTAATAAAGGTTTTATTAATAGGATACTAACAGGTCTTATTTAAGTCAAAGACTTAGACCGGTTAGCTAAAAAGAGGTTTTACGGTTCGAAACGCTAGATTAAGAGGAGACCGGAATTGAATGTGATTTAGACCCGACAAGTTTGAATACTTGTATAATATGGGTAAACTAAACACATTCTGGATTTTGAAGTTTAAATGACAAGGTTAAACCCGTTTCGGCTAATTTATGCAAACTAGTTACATGAACCGAACGCATATAGGCATAACGGGTAACCGAATGAACCATATACAAGTCCCATATATTATTATGCTTAAAATATGTTAAGACATCAGTAAGATGTTAACATATATGCCCAAAAACAATTTAAAACCGAATTAGGCCCCGTAAGGGCATTTTGGTCATTTTAAGATTTATAAAAGAGGTTTAAAAGTAAACTGATGTTCTGGTCAAAAATATTTTGTAAGAATATTTATTTTATGATGTTATAATAGTAGGATATCATACATATGTGTGGTTTACCATTTATGGCCAAACTATGCCCCGAAAGGGTATTTTGGTCATTTCACATATCCTTTTAAGGTCATAATTGGAAGTCTGATTTCATGACTTATACCTACTGTAAAAATATTAAAAATTATTTATAAATTCAGTAGGTAAGAAGTCGTGGGTGCTAGTTGTGGTTTTAAACCATACTAATGCACCTAATTAGCGTAAAAATCGATAATTGACGATATTTGCAAAGTTTATGTGATTCTGAGATTTTAACCTGCCTTGGATGGTCAAAATATTTTATTTTTCATATTAGATCAGTAGGAAAAAGTTTTGCATGTTAATCATATATAAAACACATTTTATTTACAAAAAAGGCATTATCGTCAATTATAGAATTTATACAAGAACTCAATGTTAAGGTCAGTATCTAATCTGAACCATCATTCCAAAAATTCCTAAAAATGATATCATAATAGTAGGTTAAGAGTTTTGTGTCAAAATTTATGTTTAAACATGATTTATGCATTAAAGGGTAATTTAGACTTTATAAAAGCTAAATTTAAGATAATTTGCATAACATCAATTTGAGACCAGAATATAGTGTCAAAATATTTTAGACATGTTTATAATTCAGTACCTAACTTATTTGTATGATCATATATTCAAAAATCTCATTTTTAGACCATAAGGGCATATTGGTCAATATTAAGCATAATAACGGAAACATGCAAAGAATTCAGAATTTCCAAATGACCATGTAATATAACCTCAGAGAGTTATACTACAATATTATATGGTCACTATGGAAGCTTAAAACATAGAAGAATTAAGCTTAATCGGTTCAGAACTGAATGTCAAAGCAAAAGTCAAGCTTTTGCGACTTTCGGTTGCGAACCGAGCCTAAACTTAGAATTGTCGGGTTGAACATGTTTAGACATGTTCTAATAATATTTACCAAGTTATTAAAGTGACAAAACATGATTTATATCCTCTACATTATCAGATTATGTTTTTATTTAAAAATCTGACTAGTTTGACTTTTTATTTAATTACTTTGACCCGACAATTAACTAAGTAAACGTCATAATTAGGAGGTGCCCTTTTGAGGGATCAACACACACCTAATTATGATCACGTAGCCATATTCGCCTCGAACAATGGCTGGACCATTTAGGTCTAAACCGAAGGTCAAAGCCGTTTTGCGGCAACTTTGACTTTCGGTCTTTAATTAAACAAAACTAAACTAAAATGGCTAAGGACACTTACAAAGGGTCCTAGCTTTGAACTTTGAACTAGAAAGAGCTTACTTTTGTATCAGGAATCTCAAGAATGCTCAAGAAAGCTTAAGCAAGTGAGAAGATAGATATTTTTGAATGAGCAAAGAATGAGGCTGCATCAAGCCCCTATTTATAGTTGAAGGAGCTTGTCTAGGATCAATCCATGTGTTCTAAGGTGCTCTAGGATGTCCCCAAGTGTCCAAGAGGTTTTTAAAAACTGTTTACAAGCTGTTGGTTTCGAAAATAGATTGCAGAACTGGTTTGTGTGGGGAGCAAGGCTGCATGCTGCCAGTTGCCAGTTCCTGCTGAAAAATGGTCTCGCCCACGACACGCGCCAGGTGCAGGCGGGTCCGGCGCGACACGCGGGGAAGATCAATTCCAAAACTTGTTTTATAATTTACAAGTTTAGTCCTTGCACTTATGTAACTTCCATTTCTCACCTTTCTAGCACTAGGGGCCCTTCAAATCAGGTTTTAAACATTCTTGGAAGTATAATCAAGTACCGTTAAGTTCTGAGTTCGTTAAAAATGTCTCTCGGGAGTAGAATTGTCATATTGACACTTTCAACCCCTCTTCTTGGAATTTGCAGATTCAATCATATAATGGTACTGAAACCTTGTGAATTCAATATTAGGTATTCTTGAGAGTATAATCAAACATTACGAATCCCCGGGTTCGTTAAAAGGTCACTCAGAGGTAAGAATTAACAAGTTGACACGTTTAACCCCTTTGTCTTGTAAACTTTCAATTTCTTTTACAGACAGTTTCTTTCGTCCGATAATTTAATCTTTCAAGAATACAAACATTGTGTGATGTCATTCAGAGGCATAAGTTTAGCTTGTTGACACTTTTAGTCCCTCCGTACACATCTTTTCACTGTTTGCCAACTTTAGTCCTTCTAACTCAAACTTTTACATGTTTAGGGTTTAGGACACATGTCTTTACATAATTGGACACGATTTTAAGAGGTGTTACAACTTCTAATCTTGTCACACCCCGACTGGATAATACAACAAACCGCGACGGAAACGTCGGGGAGTGTCGACTTGGACGAATGTTTTCAAAACGAATTACACTATGAGGTTTACTTAAAGATATAAACCATACAATGTTTACTTTCAAAGACGATTTACTACTTGGTTTTACAAAGACAAATGTTTTCAGTCAAAGATTCATGGCTACAATGGTTTTGGTTTACTTATATCATCTTGTAAAGATGAAAAAACATATTGCAATATCAAACACTTTTTGATTTCACGGTACATACTTGACAACTCTCGTAGTTGGGCAATGTGTTGTAATATGGATTCAAAGCCATGAATTTGACATAAAAAACCTATGTACTCGCCGGCATTTTTATGCTGACTGTTTTTTTCACATATGTTTCAGGTTCTACTATGTGATGATTGTTGATTGCTTACTATACATTGGATGGACGCGGGCTTTAGTGACTTAAAACTTGAAAGACAATTGTTGTAATTATTTGGTTTATATCAAAACAGTGAGTCAATTAACGAAATGAAACAAAACTTCAAGTACCATGTGTTGTGAAACAATGATTCTGTTAAGACATAAACCAATCGTCCAAATCGTTCAAATCGTTCGTGTTTTAATTGTGAAATACAACTTTTGGTCGTTCTTTAAAGAATACATTCAAACCTGTGTGACTCGATATACCACCCATGGGGTATCTTTAATAGGCCCTGAAAGACCTCTTTAATAGGCCCCGAAAGACCTAACAAACCAACACATGATTTGTTAATCAGAAAAAAGTTTCTGTCGTTACCCACATTACCCACCAAAGGGATAGTCCGATAACGAGATTTGTCAGATCCTATGGTACCATAACATACTACTGGTCGGCTTGATCATAGTTAATGAATGTCATTCGAATATCTTTCGACTAATGCCCCAACAAGTTGGTTCACATTATTGAAAACATCATGTTTTATATAAACCATAGCATTTGTTCATGGAAACTTGAAAAGCATTTAGCACATATGAGTCACCCCAAAACAATTGAAAAACATAAAAGGGGGGAGCTATGTACTCACTTGAGATTCACAAGTATCCTTGATTAAGTGACCTAACAAAGCTCGGGAAATCAAGGAATCAAGTGGCACCTATTATGGAATCACTAAGTTAATAAATCGGGACCTAAATCGGGAGATCAGGTAGAATGAGGTCTTGTAAACCAAATGAGTGTTAGAACTCATATAATATGGTTTAATAAAGCCTACATTCTGATTTGAAACCTATCTAAGTGCTTTGACCCGTTTAGGTAGTTTACGCTACTTTAATGCGTCATTTGCGCAATTGCGCGTTCGGATGGTCTAACTAGTCATATGATAAGTCTTATATGCCCTAACATGTTTAATAGTGTTTCATAATTAGTTTAAGTGTCAAAATTTAGGTTACATATGCTTAAATTGAAATTATGCGCAAAAGGGCATTTTGGTCATTTTCCTAAGGCATATAAACTACATATCATACAACTAATTAAACAAAGTGACAATAAGGTATAACCTCGGAAGGTTATTCCCTATTCAACTACGGTCACAAAATATGTTTGGTCGGATCCTAGTGATCGACCAAACGGGTCGGGTTCGAAAGTCTAAGTGGTTGTCGAGACCGCTTGACTTACGACCCTAAATAAGCACTAAACTAAAAGTGACGAGTTAAACATGTCAAAACATGTTTAACTAAGTTAGGAAATTGATTTGATATCAAAACAAAGTGTTTTGATACCCGAAAATAGTTTCATCGCAAAATGCACATAATCGTGCATTTTGACCGAAACTTTGACTTGTCACTTCGACTAGTCAACGTGGTAATCAGTAGGTATAGTCGCAAGGGACTATAAGCATCGTGATTACGCTCACATTGCAAAGTTCAAATGAACTTTGTCTTGACCAAATCATGGTCAAAGCTGAAAGTCAAACACTGTTTGACTTTCTTGCTTGGACTAACTAAACAAGCATGAAAGAACACTTACAAGAGTCCTGAGCTTAGAAAAATGAACTAGAAAACTCAGGTAGAAGGCATCCAAAAGATGGTAGCCTTCACTTAGAGTTCAAGAGTAAAGAAAATGAAATGAGCAAGGAATGAAGGTTGAAGTGCTTGGGTATTTATAGTTATAGGAATGCCACAAGATCTTGACACATGGATTATGTATTGCCCAAGGAAAGATCATGGCCTTACAAGTGTTAGGATCAGATTTAAAGGCATGTAGAACACATAAACCAGCCCACAAGATTGAAAAATCTGAGATTAAAACCAAGAACACCAGCTGTTTTGCAGATTCTGGATTCTGATGTGCTAGAGGGTCCTTACGGACCGTATGGGTGTTGTGCTTACGGTCCGTATGCATGGTCCTGGCAGCAAGTTTTCAAAAGCGACAATTTTGGTCCCCACAACCTGGTTTGTCGCTGTTTGGCACTTCTAACACCCGTCAAGCCCATTTTCAAGCTCCATGATGAAGTTAAAGTATATTTAACTTGAATCATGCTAAAAAATGTAACGGATGTCGGTTCGTTTGGCTGTACGGTTGTGTTTTTCGGTTAATTACGATGAAATCGTAACGAATGCGAAAACGACCCAAATTGCGCGACGAATGGTATTTTTGCATTCCCATCACTAAAATACAATAGTCTAATGATTACAAAAAATATTTGGATGTCCGGATATGGTCAGAACGCAAGATATGCACGAAATGCATACTTTTGCAGTTTTGACGCTTTTAGTCCCTATGATTAAATAAGCACAATTTCGCACACCGAACCCCTCAAAACTTATTTCTAAGCTATGATAAGGGTATTTAGGGGGTCTTTAGCTTATGATCTTATTCCGGAGTGTACGTTGCTATACGAATTGGCAGACTTTTGCAGTTTGACGCAAATAGTCCCTGTGATTGAATAATCTTGTTTTTGCCATACCAAACCCTTCAAAACTTATTTCTAAGTTATGTAAAGGTTATTTCAGCTTATGTTACTATTCCGGAGTGTATGTCGTGTTAAACTGATTACGTTTACGTAACAGTTTGCGTATAACTTCCAGAAATGCTTCTCGAGAGTTCTGAATCATACGAAATTTGATATGTGTACTTGTCACTTGTAATTGTACAAATCCCGAGAATGAAATACAAGATTTCATTGGATTCGTAATCGTATGATGATCGTAATGGCACAAATGTCACAGTCTCCCCTACTTTAGGAAATTTCGTCCCGAAATTTAATTTAGAGGAAACTTGTGAAGACAGATGTGGATTATTCGCTTTCAAATAAATCCTCTGTTCCCTAAGTAAACCTCTGGGCCACGTCTGGATTTCCAGCGAACTTTGTTATTCGTAGTCGTCTGTTGTTTAAAGGGAAGAGTTCATATCCGAAGATTTAAACTCCATTCCAATAGGTTTGTGTATGATTGTACCAAACCTCATGAGCGACATGTAATCATCAAAATGATATCCTTGTTGTAGTAAAATATGGAAAGCGTGTGAATTCGACAAGAAGTTGGAGTTTCGAATAACAGATAGAGAGAATGTTTCCTATGAAGACTATTATAGGAAACTTGTGTTTGCTCGAAATTGGAGTTGGAGAGTATGACATAAATCAACATTGGTCAAGGTTCAGAACTTCTAGTAACTTAAATAATGTCACGCCTGCAATGTAATAAGGAACATTTATATATAGGAAGTACCATCGACGTATCCACCATGCCCTTATTACATTGTTCCCATTTCATTATTCTTATCACTATGGGTTCTTACACATGACAAAACTCGTTGTGGTTTCTTTGCACCGAATTCCATAATTATGTATGCATCCATAATTACGTAATTCCATGCATAGTCCGCACAGTTCATTTTATAATGTGTAGGGGAAAAATCAAACGAATAATCCTGTGATGACTTGACTAGACTACCATAGAGTCTCTTTAACTAGATCAACGAATGATCTCCTTAAATAGACCACCAAAGAGTCTCTTCAACTAGATCACCAAAGGATCTCTTTAACTACATTGACGAATGATCTCTTTAACTTGATCGACGAACGACCTCTTTAACTAGACCACTAAAGGGTCTCTTTAACTAGATCAACACATGATCTCTTTAATTAGATTGACGAATAATCTCTTTAACTAGACCACCAAAGGGTCTCTTTAACTAGATCAACACATGATCTCTTTAACTAGACCACCAAAAGGTCTCTTTAACTATATCAACGCATGATATCTTTAACTAGATCAACACATGATCTCTTTAACTAGACCACCAAAGGGTTTTTTAACTATATCAACGCATGATATCTTTAACTAGATCAACACATGATCTCTTTAACTAGATTGACGAATCAGTCTCTTTAACTAGACCACCAAAGGGTCTCTTTAACTATATCAACACATGATATCTTTAACTAGATTAACACATGATCTCTAACTAGATTGACGAATCAATCTCTTTAACTAGACCACCAAGGGTCTCTTTAACTATATCAACACATGATTTCTTTAACTAGATCAACACATGATCTCTTTAACTAGATTGACGAATCAATCACTTTAACTTTGGAATAGTACTTTAAAATCCAAGGGTCTTAACTATTACATAGAAGCCCATTAAGGATTTAAGATAGTACTTTTTGGATATCCTTCTAAGAATCCATCATATGAAGATATGGAAGACTGTACAAGGATTTGGATAGCGAGCATTTGGATCACACATAACACATAAGCACATAAACACATAATCACATAACCACATAATTGTCAACTTGGCCATCAGCTTGTTATCAATTTGTTATTGATTTGTACACTTGCATTTAAAGTACACCAGGAATCTAATCAATGGACTTCAATTAGAACCTTAAACATCCTCAAGAATCTAACTATGAAGATAGGAAGATCTTATAAGGATTCGGTTTTGTCCTCATTGAATGGTAACATACGTATTAAAGCACACAAAGAATCCAATTAAGGACTTTGATTTTGCGCTTTAAACATCCACAAGGATCTAACCATGAAGATATGAAGATCCTATAAGGATTTTGGAATTCGTGTAGCAAGATATTGTTTCGAAACCTTGTACTAGGTATGCTAAGTCAACATACGAAGTATAGTGTTTATGAAATCAAGGTGCTAGATATGCTAAGCCAACATATGAAGCAAATAGGATCCTTGAAATCAATGTGCTAGGCATGCTAAGTTAACATACGAAGCAGAATGTCCTTGAAAATCGTGTACTACGTATGCTAAGTTAACATACGAGTAAAATGTCTTTGAAAACTATGCATGGGATCTTTGAAAATATGTTTAATGTTCTTGAAACATTATGTAGTGTTTTTGAAATCATGTTCTAGGTACATTAGGTAAATATGTTGATAAAACGTTTTAAAACCATGTGAAATGCCTTTAAAATCATGTTTGAGATTTTTGAAAACATGGATGATTTTTGAAATTATGCACTTGGTATATTGGGAAAACATACTATGTTTAAATGTTTTTGAACCATATGAAATGCTTTTTTTTTTTGAAAACATGAATGATGTTTTGAAATCATATACTATGTATATTGTCGTGAACCAGAAAGAAATGTTATGTACATAGACATATTGCATAAGACCAATTAAGGACTTACGAAAAGTACCCTTACATATCCAAGCAAGGATTTAAAGTGGTACTATGAGTATTCGCCCAGAGTTTGTAACTTGTACCTTGTACTTTGTTTCTTTAGAAGAAACGAGTACTTAGGATTTTCGTGGAGATTGTGAGCGATCACAAAATGGAAGGACTACAAGAGTAGTTTGTCTTGCAAGGAACACGGTTCCTTGGTGTCGATATCGTAGGGGTATGTCATTCATACAAGTAACCACATTTGTTTTTGTACATCAAAATGCGAATAAAGATTTATTTATAAACCAAAATAATTGTTTCATAGTCTTGGATAACAAAAGAAACTAAACATAAAGTTTAGTAGTTTCAAAGCAGCATCGTCTTCCAGTTAGCCAAATGTTCATCCACGGGCTGGATTTTCATTATTAAGCCTTTGGCAATTATTCCTGAAATGGCCTATCTCGCCACAGTTGTAGCAAGAACTAGGTGGAAAACGAGCTTGAGCAGGGTTGGCTTGAGGTTGGTTTGGACCACCTTGGTTCGGGTTAGTTCGATAAGCATTTGCCAAATGACCAAGTCGCCCACATGATGCACACTGACGGCACTGTAGGTAAGCTTGGTGGTGTGCATTACACCTGTTGCATAGCAGTGCAGTACCAGCATAGGTTTTCTTAGCAAGAGGCTATGCTGGTTGATTAGGAGCAACCTGATTGTTCTGAGCAACTACAGCGAAGTTCTGTGAAGCCTTACGCTTCTTTGACTTCTTGGAGGATTCAGTCTGCTAATCCTTTGGTTTTGTCTCATCTGATGGTTTCTTGTCACCTTTTCGAAAAAGTTTACTCTTCCTGATCTGAGATTCAGTCAGGGTAGCGGATAGTTGAATGGCCTATCTAACTGTGGTAGGGTTACTACCAGTAACAATGTCCTGAACTGGGTCAGCGAGGCCATCCATGTACTTTTCAATTGCCGTATCCAAAGGCGTAACCATGGTTGGACATAACAGACTTAGTTCCTCATAATGATCAGTGTTGGCACGATGTTCACCACTGTCTTGTTTAAGATCGTCAAATTCCCTTTCCAATGCCCTGAGTTCACGACGAGGATTGAATTCCTTCATCATTAGAGCCCGAAGCTCTTCCCAGGTTTGTGCCATTGCCACATCGGCACCCCTATCCCTCATCACACCGTTGTACCATGTTAATGCTCGTTTCTCAAAAACACTAGATGCGAACTCAACCTTTCGCTCATTTGGACAGTGAACATGTCGGAATGTGCTTTCTATACTCTCGAACCATTGTAGGAGCACAGTTGCTCCTTGAAACCCAGAAAATTTCAGTGGTTTAGCCGAATTGAACGTTTTGTAGCTACACTGAGCATTGTTATTGTTGTTATTCGCTTGGTTTATCTGAGTAATAAGGTTTGGAATCACAACAGCAATCTGTTGAGCGACTAGGGCTGCGAGTGCAGCATCCTGAGTTTGATCGTGTCTAGGAGGCATTTTCTAAGAAGGATCAAGGAAACATGAGAAACGAGTGAGATTGATATTTGGATAAACAAGAGAGGTATTGAAAATATCGACAAAACATGAAGATTGTGACCATTCGTTCGTTAAATAAAAGAAATAAACGTCACGGTGACTAATCAAAGTAAGTGGGTCATAATAATGTATCGTGAAGACATGCTTTAGCCTATAAGTGGACACTCACCCCAAGAGTTCCCAGGTAAGAGTGACTAGTCCGATACTGTGGATTTGTACAAACTCTCTAGCCTTAGACAGAAAACTCGAGGTACAGGCACCCACCCTTCTAGATTGCATGTGTTCACATTATAAAACCCAAACTTTGACGAGATTTTTGAAAACGCCAAAGGCTTAAAAGCCTAAAACAATTCATCTAAGGATAGATGATTTCTTCTGATGTTTTGAAAAATTTTGACTCGAGAGAATGAATTGTGTTTCGTTTTTGTTAATCACCTAAGGATAGGTGATCGGTATTGTATTAAGAATCTAAACACAAGTGAACTCGCGTTAGGGTCCTAGGAAGGTTATAGACTAGGTCAAGAGCATTACTAATAACCTAATTCCCTATAACCATAAGCTCTGATACCAACTATTCTATCACACCCCGACCGCGTAATACAACAAACCGCGGCAGAAACGTTGGGGAGTGTCGTAACACAATCATTGTTTCACAACACATGGTACTTGAAGTTTTGTTTCATTTCGTTAATTGACTCATTGTTTTGATATAAACCAAATAATTACAACAATTGTCTTTCAAGTTTTAAGTCACTGAACCCCGCGTCCATCCTATGTATAGCAAGCAATCAACAATCATCACATAGTAGAACCTGAAACATATGTGAAAAAACAGTCAGCATAAAAATGCCAGCGAGTACATAGGTTTTGTATGTCAAATTCATGGCTTTGAATCCATATTGCAACACCTCGCCCAACTACGAGAGTTGTCGAGTATGTACCATGAAATCAAAAAGTGTTTGATATTGCAATATGTTTTATCATCTTTACAAGATGATATAAGTAAACCAAAACCATTGTAGCCATGAATCTTTAACTGAAAACATTTGTATATCTAAAACCAAGTAGTAAATCATCTTTGAAAGTAAACACGGTATGGTTTATATCTTTAAGTAAACATCGTAGTGTAATTCGTTTTGAAAACATTCGTCCAAGTGATCTAGATAACACTACGACCTGTAATGTGATAAAAGCACTTATATATAGGAAGTACCAGCGGCGTATCCACCATGCTTTTATCACATTACACACGCCTCGTTACCTAATCACTTACCATAAACCAATTGTCCAAATCGTTCAAATCGTTTAAATCGTTTGTGTTTTAATTGTGAATTAAAACTTTTGGTTCTTTCTTTAAAGAATACATTCAAACATGTGTGACTCCATATACCACCCATGGGGTATCTTTAATAGGCCCTGAAAGACCTCTTTAACAAGACTAACAAACCAACACATGATTTGTTAATCAGAAAACAGTTTCTGTCGTTACCCACATTACCCAACAAAGGGATAGTCAAATAATGGGATTTGTCTGATCCTATGGTACCATAACATACTACTGGTCGGCTTGATCATAGTTAATGAATGTCATTCGAATGTCTTTCGACTAACGCCCTAACAAGTTCGTTCACATTATTGAAAACATCATGTTTTATATAAACCATAGCATTTGTTCATGAAAACTTGAAAAGCATTTAGCACATATGAGTCACCCCAAAACAATTGAAAAACATAAAAGAGGGGAGCTATGTACTCACTTGAGATTCGCAAGTATCCTTGATTAAGTGACCTAACAAAGCTCGGGAAATCAAGGAATCAAATGGCACCTAGTATGGAATCACTAAGTTAATAAATCGGGACCTAAATCGGGAGATTGGGTAAAATGAGGTCTTGTAAACCAAATGAGTGTTGGAACTCATATAATATGGTTTAATAAAGCCTACATTCTGATTTGAAACCTATCCTAAGTGCTTTTGACTCGTTATGACTCGTTAAGGTAGTTTACGCTACTTTAACGCGTCATTTGCGCAATTACGCGTTCAGATGGTCTAGCTAGTCATATGATAAGTCTTATATGCCCCAACATGTTTAATAATGTTGCATAATCAGTTTAAGTGTTAAAATTTAGGTTGCATATGCTTAAATTGAAATTATACACAAAAAGGGCATTTTGGTCATTTTCCTAAGCCATATAAACTACCTATCATACAACTAATTAAAAGAAGTGACCATAAGGTATAACCTCGGAAGGTTATTCCCTATTCAAATATGGTCACAAAATATGTTTGGTCGGATCCTAATGATCGACCAAACGGGTCGGGTTCGAAAGTCTAAGCGTTTGTCGAGACCGCTTGACTTACGACCCTAAATAAGCACTAAACTAAAAGTGATGAGTTAAACATGTAAAAACATGTTTAACTAAGTTAGGAAACTGATTTGATATCAAAACAAAGTGTATTGATACCCGAAAATAATTTTGTCGCAAAATGCACATAATCATGCATTTTGACTGAAACTTTGACTCGTCACTTCAACTTGTCAACGTGGTAATCAGTAGGTATAGTTGCAAGGGACTATAACCATCATGATTACGCTAACGTTGCAAAGTTCAAACGAATTTTGTCTTGACCAAATCATGGTCAAAGCTGAAAGTTAAACACTGTTTAACTTTCTTACTTGAAATAATTAAACAAGCACGAAAGAACACTTACAAGAGTCCTAAGCTTGGAAAAATGAACTAGAAAACTCAGGTAGAAGGCATCCAAAAGATGGTAGCCTTTACTTAGAGTTCAAGAGTGAAGAAAATGAAATGAGCAAGGAATGAAGGTTGATGTGCTTGGGTATTTATAGTTATAGGAATGACACAAGATCTTGACACATGGATTATGTATTGCCCAAGGAAAGATCATGGGCTTACAAGTGTTAGGATGAGATTTAAAGGCTTGTAGAACACATAAACTAGTCCACAAGATTGAAAAATCTGAGATTAAAACCAAGAACAGTAGCTGTTTTGCAGATTCTGGATTCTGATGTGCTGGAGGGTCCTTACAGACCATATGGGTGTTGTGCTTACGGTTCGTAAGCATGGTCCTGACAGCAAGTTTTCAAAAGTGACAGTTTAGGTCCCTGCAACCTGGTTTGTCGCATTTTGGCACTTCTAACACCCGTCAAGACCATTTTCAAGCTCCATGATGAAGTTAAAGTATATTTAACTTGAATCATGCTAAAAAATGTTAGGGATGTTGGTTCGTTTGGCTGTACGGTTGCGTTTTTCAGTTAATTACGACGGAATCGTATCGAAGGCGAAAACGACCCAAATTGCGCGATAAATGGTATTTTTGCATTCCCATCACTAAAATACAATATTTTACCGATTACAAAAATTTTTTTGATGTCCGAATATGGTCAGAACGCAAGATATGCATGAAATGCATACTTTCACAGTTTTGACGCTTTTAGTCTCTTTGATCAAATAAGCGCATTTTCGCACATCGAACCCCTCAAAACTTATTTCTAAGTTATGATAAGGGTATTTAGGGTGTGTTTAGCTTATGATCTTGTTCCGGAGTGTACGTTGCTATACGAATTGGCAGACTTTTGCAGTTTGACCCAAATAGTCCCTGTGATTGAATAATCTTGTTTTTGCCATACCAAACCCTTCAAAACTTATTTCTAAGTTATGTAAAGGTTATTTAAGATTATGTCACTATTCCGGAGTGTATGTCGCGTTAAACTTGTGACAACCAGTAGTTTACGCCCTTAATTACGTGATTAACAGGTGATTAACGCGACAATAAATAGTGTTTACGACGCAAATTAACTTAATTAGCCCCTCAGTAAGCTTAGGAACGCCTATGCGGTTCTATAGTACGCGTATGACGGTCTGCGGGAAATCTGCGGAATATTAAACTGCAACGAATGAAACCATACAAAATACTGACAACGCCGACAAATACGGATTAAAGACGGCAACGATGTAATTTTTCGCGATTACTTCCGTTATCGATGCACGAACGCGACTACGACGAATACCGACATTATTTTTACGTGTTTTTAACTCTGAAATATTATTTTACCAGGCTACGGAGATTTTGGTTTAGAAACAAGTCTCGTAGGAATTACGGGCCACTTACACATGAGATGGGCTTGTGGGCCCTGGGCCCAAGCCCAAAACCCACAAGCCTAAACCTACACATAATATATTAGATCTTTTCCTTAAGAATCTTATCAAGATCTAAGAAATCTCTACAAGATCTAAGAAATCTATACAAGATTTACCAAATCTCTACAAAATCTTATCAAGATTCACAAGATCTCTATAAGATCCTTTTCCCCTATAAATGCTCTGTGTTCTCTATTTTAGAACACACACACACAAAATACAGAAAACCTCATCCTCTCACCTTCTACCCTCTCACTCTCTCTTGACCGATTACATACAAACACAGGGAACTCATCCCTTCTAAAACACACAAACCCTCAACACATATACCCCTCTCGATTACTACCTGCAACTCAAAAAAAGGGACTCCATCTTCTCAAACAAACCATGAGGTAAAACACATGGAGGAGCTGGCCACCGCGGATGGTGGTCCGACGAAGCAGATCGGCGGCGACGCCGCTAAGAGTGGCGGTGACGCCGCTGAGAGTGGCGGCGGCGGTTGTGTTATTGCAGTAGGTAAGCCGACAACCCCCCTTCTTCTTTTCTCCTCTCTGCTGTTGTGCAACCGGGGACGACAACAACCACCACCACCGTCTGGTGGTGGTGCGGCGATGACATGCAGGGGCGGAAAGAGAGAGACAGACGAAGAGAAAGAGAGAGAGGAGAACCAGAAGACGTCGACGAACCACCGTCTGCGGTGGAGCCGCGACGGTGGTGATGGTGGTTGGTTCCGACGGGTTTCACGGTAAACCCCATCCTCTGTTTCCTTTCATCTTTAATTTATTTTTGAAAACTGACAACCGATGTTGATGATTCTCGCTGCTGTTGTTAATGTTGTCGATGAGGTGGACATCGGTGGTGGCCGGCGACGGTAAAGGGGGTGCTCCTCGGGTCAGTCAGTCAAGGGGTTCAAGAGTTTTGAGTCGATTTTGTGTCAATTTTCAACTTCGGGTTCGGCATTCGTTCTGATGCGGTCAACCTCGGTTCAGGTCAACAACTTCGGGTCGGGTCAGCGGCTCAGTCAAGGGATTCGGGTTTGGTCAAACCAGGTCAAAGCTGGTCAATCTAGTCAACATTCAACTTCGGGTCTTCTCGGGTCAGATTTTGGGTCAACTCAGTCAAATGGTTCGATGTTTCGACACGCGAAGACTCGGTAAAGGATTTATGACGATTATTATTTACGTTCTTTTCTTATTATTATATGCGAAATCGAGCTCTCAAAATCGTATCAAATAATGAAACTTTTATATAATATTAATTGGATTTACATATTATCTTGATTATATAATTCAGTTATACATATGTCGTGAATTGGAAAATTGTTGAATCTTGACAAATAACGACAACTTGTGTTGTCGGGGCCGTCCAAAAACAGAGGAAACTCTGCCCGTTTTTCGAGAAAATCCGTAAAATACAACATGTTTTAAAGCAAACCAAACGGGTCAAGTAACTTTTATAAAATAATTACAAATGAGTATTTACACCGACACTTTACAACTTACGAAAACGACTATTCGGAAATTATTTTAAAGCGAATAAATATAGTTATTATATGTATTTTAAAGCTTGAAAATTCTACAAATCTTTTATAAAAATCAATAGAATTACTTAGATTGTTTTAGACGTCGATAACTTGAATTCGTTATTACAAATAAATATAGTTTATACATTTATTTCGAACATCAAACAAAACGATGGCTCTTTTGTAAACTTGAATATAGTTTACATATTATTTCAAATACCAAACGACACGAATTCGTTTTATAAAAATAAATATAGTTTATATATTTATTTCCAATATCGTACAAAACGAATCATTTTATAAATAATATAGCTATATATTTATTTTCGACACAAACAAGTCGAACTCTTTTATAAAATAAATATAGTCATATTTATTTTCAAACACGTCAACTCGACGATTCTTTTATAAAATAAATATAACTTTTCATATTTATTTTATACGCCTAAACGGCATATACGAATATTTTGACAAAGATCATACGAAACGCGATATATAATACGAGTTTGTTATAAATTATTTTCGTGTAAATATTCTTTTATATACGTACGACTTCTCGGGACGACAAGCGATCTTAACGATATATTTATATATTTTGGTATAAATATTTACTTATTTTTTAATATCTCTAGAATCAAGTCTTTTCAAGACTCATTAGTTATTATCGACAATAAACGATACTTATCAAATATGACCTAATCGTTTCCATTAAGTTAACGACTTACCGTCGAATCGTTCGGCTAACGATTCGGTAGAGCTTGGTGACACGTAGTTTAGTTACTGCGATTATTTAAAAACTTATAAGATATTCCATGTTAGGAATATTGTAGAATGCACGCTAGCGAGTCTCGTCTTGGAAACGACATCACGAAGTCGTAATTAGCTAGCTTTGCACAAGACAATTCAGGTGAGTTCATAACCCCACCTTTTTACGGCTTTACATTCTTATAAATGTTTTCAGGGTGGAAAGACATGCACGTTTTGCAGAAACACACAAAGTTTTCGACGTACAAAGACTGCATATTTTAGACAAAGCACGTTTTGTAAGAACATACGAGGTTTTGAATGAACGAGAACTCATATTTCTAAATCACGTTACGAACGGATTTCAAGGAACTCAAATGGTTTACGAATGGATAATACTAAATATACCGGTTTTTACAAAACAAATGCGTATTATCGAAATGTGAATGATTTTCATGTGGGATCGTCTAGTGATAATATTGGGACTGGGTTGGTCTGCGTTTGAGAATCGGGACACCCAGTGAGTTCATGTCCCCCTTTTCTTTAAACTGTTTTGTTTATTTACTTCGGGGGTGAAATACATGTTACAAAAGGATTACATACAAATACAATTGGTATGGTTAGCCTAGGAAAGAACCATAGATCATGTGAATAGGTAGGCGGATACTTGGGACCATCAATCCTCGTATAAGGACCGAGGTGCATGAGTGATAGATCTATTTGGGTGTAGCGAGCCCACACCCATGAGGACCAGGGTGGCCCATAGGGTGACTATGTCTTCCAGCCAGAAGCCCGGTGCAACTTTGCTAGGTTTGAGTCTTCCTATACCGTCACACATATCAGTGGCCTTGCAAACCATTGGTGATCTTTTCCTTGTTTTCTTTCATACCGGGATTTACATACATACATACTTACTGTTGGTGCACAAATGTCTGTTTAGTTTATCTTTATCGAGTCTTATATCTAGATAGGATAATCCAGCACACAGCAGGATCAGATTTAGGATTTGTATGTGTAAAAGTGGGTAATTTCGCTTGAAAGAGTCACTGACAGTTTCAAACGAAATTACAAATTGTAATTCCGCTTGAAATGGCCAGTGCCACTTTCAAACGAAATTATCACTCCTATATATAGCTGTGTCATGGTGTCGTTTGAAACGGAATTAGTTCAGTTGATTCAGAGCCGAGGTGCTGCCGGATTGTCATTTGATTTGTAAAAGCTTTGGAAATCAATAAAAGAAGTTAATTAGGAAGTATCAAGCTGTGTTCACGTCTACATCACTGATTCCGCCTTTGATATTGATTCTGAACTCTTCAGATTGACTCGTTAGGGTCACACGACGATCCAACATGTGGTATCAGAGCTTAGGACTAGGAGTTCATACCAATTCAGCTTGATTTCATCGGATTCTCTCACTTCTACTCTTTCTTTTCAAAATTAATCAGAATTTAACGGACAAAATGGCTTGATTTTCACATATTATAAGCGAAGCACTGTTTTAACTAATCCTTGAAAGAATTGGACCAAAATTCGAAGTAAAACAGGATCAATTTGACGAAATTGTGATCGACGGTGCTGATGTCATCCTTATTCCGCTTGAAAGTGCATATGTAATTTCACACGGAATTAGCTTTTGTGACTAATTCCGTTTGAATGTATTGCTGATTTCACACGGAATCACTAATTCCGTTTGAAAATATTGTTGTTTCACACGGAATCACTAATTCCGTTTGAATGTGTCTTTGAGTTTCATACGGAATTACTAATTTCGCTTCAAAGTGACTTGATTCCGTTTGAATTAAGTTAATTCCGCACAAAATTAAATTTCGTTTGGTGATTTCGTTTGAAAACCCTATTCCGTGTGAAAAAGCTTATTTCGCTTGAAAGCTTATTTCGCTTGAAAGCTGATTCTGTTTGAACTGATTCCGTTTGAAAATGTTTTTCAAAATTTCAAAAAATTTTCTAAGTGTTTGTTGATTGTTTCAGGTACTTGAAAGATGGATGATTTCATGAATCCATTTAGTGATGTGTTTGCATTTACCAGTGGTTCGGGAGATGGCACATCAAATAACACGAATGAAACTACACCAACACCGAATGCAAAGAAAATTATTTCTGATGCTATGAGTGTAGACAGTGCATATGGAACATACAATAAGCCGCCCAAGTTGATGGCAATTGAAGATTACAACAGGTGGGCTACAAGATTTGAAGAATGGCTTCAAGCGTTTGCATATCTCAGTTGAAAAAGTTTGAAAAATGGTTTTGATTTGGGGAGAACGGATTATGAAAATTTGGAAGATACCTAAATAGAAAGATATGTTGCTGAACAAAAGTGCATTGCTTTGCTTCATCAGTCTGTCAGAGATGACATTATTTCACTGATTGAGTACAAAGATTCGAGAGACCTTTGGGAAAAATTAAAAATAAAATGTGTTGGTAGTGCTGAGATAGTTAAAAACAAAAAGAAATTGTTACGAAAGGAATTTGATTTGTTTGGATGTTTGAAAAACGAATCAGTGTCTAAAATGATTGAAAGATTTGGGCATTTGAAGATGGAGCTTGCAAGACACGAAATCATATACACTCGAGAGGAGTTGGTTGACAAATTATTTGATTCACTACCAAATGAGCAAGACTGGCAGTATTTTGCATTGATGCTGAAGAATACAGTGAAGCCGACTGAATTGACGGTTGATCTGCTTATCAAAAGACTGGAAAGCCATGAATTGATGATCAGAAAATCCAATAAAGTCAACAACACATCATACCAGCAGAATGTGGAGCTGTATTACAGAGGAAGTATGATCCCGAAATCTGCACCACCAAAAACAGCATTTTCTGCAGAAAGTTCAAATACAGTGAATCAAAAAACTCCTAGCAGTGGCTATCATAGTGGATCCTCATCGACTGCTCAAAGTCAATATGTTCCGAAAAATTTATTTCAATGCAACATTGCTCTGGATTTAAAGAATGGTCAGAATTTTAGTGAAGAATCGGCCAAACAACAGATGGTGTTTTTAGCATCTGTGTTAGAATCGTACGAAAGCCTCGTTGCAGGAAAGATTGGAAACACCAACCTAACAAAAGAAGACTACGATCAGATCGATCCTGAGGAGATGGAGTTAATCGATATAAGGTGGTGTATGGCGAGTGCAGTGAGAAGAGCGCAGCGATTCATGGAGATTACCGGAAGATAGTCTATTGGTGGACCTTCTACCAAGTTAGGCTTTGACAAGTCAAAAGTCACATGCTTTAAATGTAAACAAAAAGGTCATTTTAAGCGTGAGTGCCGAAATGCTTACACTGATGATACTGCAAATCCTTTTCGAGAGGATTATTACAAAAGAGCAATTTATCATCAAAATAAAGCAGAACCTCCAAGGATGAAGCAGATAGAGGAATCACCCAAAGAAAAATCTATGGCACTTGCTGTTTTTCATGATGATGAAGGTTATGATTGGAGTGATGTTTTGCCAGAGGAAGATGCAGTTGGATATGCCTTTGCAGCAAAGATTGTTCCTTTTAAAGATACCAGATCTGAAGAAGTGAAGTACGTAAACAGGAAGGTAACAGCTCAATTCATGAAAGGCAAAATCTATCGTACATGGATGGAAGCAAAGAAAGCAAATCGATGGGATCCTGATAGAGAATGTTACCTCGATCCTAATGGAAACATAGCTGTTGATCCAGATACTGTAGATGTTGAAACTTTCACCAAACAAATTGCTGAAGAAGAAGAAGCCATGCAAAGAATGTGGTGGGGAGGAGGAGAAGCTGATGAGAAAGTGAAAGAGACAGAAAAAGAGCTGCAACCAAAGAAAGTTGATGACGGGATTATTGATACGTCACAAGAATTTACTGCTGAAAATTTAAAGAAGATGGCTGATAAAGTTCTTGCTGCAAAAGAACCAGAGGTAGTTTCTGGTTCTAGAACTGAGTCCAAAAACAAGGTCAGTTCAAATGATACACATGAGTCAGGTAAGAAAGTTAAATCTTAGAACGACAGCAAAAATTGCATGAAAGAGTGCAAAGTTTGTAGTACAATTGCTTACCTCAGTGGTAAGAAGGTTGAAGAACTAACTGGAAGAGTTAGAGATGTTGAAGATCAGATTTTAAACCGTGATAAAGTGTTAAAAGTCTCGAATGACAGAGTAAAAGAATTAACTGAGAAAATCGAAAATGATAAAAATGACGTAGAAAGAATTAGGAAAGAAAATGAAAAATTGATTCTTGAAAATCGTCAAATTTCAGAAAATTTTGAAAAACTAAAACGAACGGTAAAAGATTCTGATGAAAGAAATGGTAAAACTGACGAAGAAAATCTTGAGCTGACCGGTGTTCTTAGAGTGAAAGAAGAGCAAATCAATCAACAGTTGGATGAGATTGCTAACCTGAAGCTTCAAGTTCAAGAAGCTAAAATTGAAAATGAGCGCATCAATCTGAAATTAACCAGTTACAACTCCGCAAGCTTTGTTTTACAACACATTGTTCCCAAACCCATCGGGAAAAACAAAGCAGGCGAAGATGTTTATTCAGATGGAACTGGGGTTGGGTATCATCAGGTTCCACCGCCAGTGTTAAAATATTTTTCAAAGAAAAAGTCCGGGTTGGTTAATGATGATGAAGGAATTGATGAGGTTAAACTTCCAGAGTCAATTGATGTTACATTCTATACATCATCCGATGAGGATAGTGTTCAGTCAGAAATTGTTAAAAGCATGGCTGAAAATGTTTTGAAGTCTGAAAGTGATTCAGCTGAGGATGAAGAATGTTTCTTGAACAATTACATTCCGAAAACAAAATCCAAAAACAACTTAAATGAAGAACCTACTCTTGTCATGTACAAGATGTCGGGATCAGATAAGTTGTATTCGGATTCTGAGTTTCCACTGGAGAATGTTAATGTTGCTAAATTGACAAATGTGTTCAAATTGGTTGAAATTGTTTTGTCTGAAGTAGAAGGTTTAAATCAGACAAAGAGGAAAATGAATTTTGAAAAAGATAAAGCTTACTACAAGAAGCCTGTTGTTCCACCGCGTTTTTATAACAACAATCAAAACAAATGGTCGGGTGGATATCAGGGTGGTAAGAATTATCAGAAAAAGAATGTTTAAAATAGAAGGTTTGCTGAGAAAAAGGTGAATGTGAAAAGTTCAAGTTTGAGTTCACTTTCTGATGAAGAATCTAATTTTTTTTTTCAAAATCAAACAAAGAGTTCTTTGAGAAGAAGGCCTCACAGCCTCAGTCTGAAGGCACAAGTCGGGTAGTTGACACCCGAACATGCTTCAAATGCAATCAAGTTGGACATATTGCATGAAAGTGTACCAACTTGAAGCCTAAGACTGAAGTTGCTGAGAATCAGAAAAAGAAAGCTGATGCAAAAGAAAAGCTCAAATGGTTGTTGAGCAAAAGGTTTTGAAAAATCAAAATATCAAACTTAAAACTGAACCTGTAAAGAATGTGGTAACTAAAAATGACAAGTTTTACAAACGGGTTGCGTCATCTCAACAAACATGGAAGCCAAAAGTTGTTGAAAAGAAAACAATTTCTCCAAAACCAAAGGTTTTTGAGACTGCAAAATCATCATCTTCAACTAAGAAGATGCATGTACCTTTGGATTACTATGAGAAACTTGAATCACAAGAGGCTACTACTTCTGAAAAGAAGAATGTACCAAAGAAAGACCAATCAACTGGTCAACCTCCTAAAAATGATTTCTTGTTATATAAAGAGGTTGAGATTGGATCTGAGGAGAGCTTAAAGATAAATGACAAAAATTTTCCACCACTTTACAATGCTAAAACTCATATCAAAGTCATGTTACCTGAGTCGAAAGAGGCTTCGGTGGCATCAACATCTAACTAAAGTGTTTTTGAAATGTGCAGGAGCTTCCAAGATCCGTTTCACGTTGGATTATGGATAGTGGAGCTTCTCGGCACATGACGGGGAAGAAGACCCTATTGTACGATGTTCGAGGGTTTAATGGAGGTTATGTAGGTTTTACAGGGAATCAAGGTGGTCGAATAGTTGATGAAGGAACTTTATCAAATGGGATTGTCACGTTTGAAAGAGTAAATTACATCGTCGAGCTTGAAAACAATCTTCTAAGCATATCTCAGATTTGTGATCGTATGTATACAACGCACTTTACAGACAAAGAGTGTTTGATATTGAAACCAGGATTTGTTGTTCCTGAAGAGTGGGTTATCATGAGAGCGCCCAGAGTCAATGATCTGTACGTGTTGGACATGAGTGTAACAACTACTACCACGGGTCAGGCTCATTGTTTTATGTCAAGAGCAACGGAAAAAGAGTCACGGTTATGGCATCGAAAGATGGGTCATATTCACTTGCGAAAAATGAATCACCTGGTGCATAACGACTTAGTTATTGGTGTTCATGTGAAAGGTTTTCATCTTGAGGGGGAGTGTATTAGCTATGTCAATGGCAAGAAAAAGAAGAAATCTCACCCTGGAAAGAAAGTCAACTCAGTCTCAAGACCTTTAGAGAGACTCCATATGGATTTGTTTGGTCCAGTGAATGTCAAAAGCATAACTGGAGATCTCTATTGTCTAGTAGTTACAGACGATTACTTAAGATTTTCATGGGTATTATTTTTGAAGTCAAAAGATGAGATGTTTGATCGTTTGATGACACTTTTCAAGAAGATAGAAAACTTGTACCAAACCAGCGTCAGAAGATTACGTAGTGACAATGGTACTGAGTTCAGGAATTTCAAAATGGAAGAATATTGTGATGAAAGAGGTATATTGCATGAATTTAGCACGCCTTACACTCCGCAGCATAATGGAGTAGCTGAAAGAAAGAACAGGACGCTAATTGAAACGGCCAGAACGATGCTTGCTGATTCTAAACTACCTGTTAACTTTTGGGCAGAAGCAGTATCAGCTGCATGCTATACACTTAACCGAGTTCTTACAGTGAAGAAATTCAACAAGACATGTTTCGAGCTGATCAATAACCGCAAACTGAACCTGAAGTATTTAGAACCATTTGGGTCTCCCTGCACTGTTCTAGAGCCTTTTGGTAAATTTGGTGCAAAGAGCATTGAAGGAATATTTGTGGGTTACTCAAGTCCTTTGAAACGAGACTTTGTTCCAAGCTTGAAGCGAATTATTGAGGCACATAATGTTGAATGTCAAGGCTACACAATGCCACCGCAAAATCCCGGCGATTCATGGCGTTTTCACTATGACACTTTGTGGAATTCGTTTGACATGGAAGAGGAAGAAGAAACATATTTCTTTGACGAGTTGGATATTATGAGAGAGTATGAAGAATCACAAGAAAGATTCCCAGCTGAATATTCTAGACGTCAAAATCGAGCTTCTAATGATGACGAAGCCGGTCCAAGTAATGCTGGAGAACATGATGATATTCAGCAATCTCTTCACAATCAGACGACAGTCAATGATAATCAAGAATCTGATGATAGACCTATATTCGATCGTGGTGATTCGGATTCTGAGGGGGAGCAGATCCAGATTTCAAGTCAAACTATTCCAGTCAGTGAACAAGGTGCAAATCAGAATGTTACAAATTTGGAAGGCGAGGTAGATGTTCCAGGCGAGGTGATGCTGAGAACTTTTTCGTACCATCCAGAAGAGTTGATTATTGGAGAATTACAATCTGGAGTTTGCACAAGACGACAAATTGACCAAGGCCTTACTTGTTTTTATTCTACAGTAGCTCTGTTACAAACTGAGTTTTCACTTAGTTGTTTTATTTCGCAGATTGAACCGCGAACATACAAGGAAGCACTAACTGAAGATTCTTGGGTCAACGCGATGCAAGAGGAGCTGAGTCAGTTTGAGAAGTTAGGAGTGTGGAAATTGGTAGACTTGCCTGATGGTCACAGGAAGATAAACACCAAGTGGGTGTTCAAGTGCAAGAGAGACGATCGAGGGGTTATTATCCGTAACAAAGCTCGACTCGTAGTCCAGGGTTTTAGTCAGCAGGAGGGGATAGATTTCACTGAAGTATATGCTCCGGTTGCTAGACTTGAAGCGATCAGAATCTTCCTAGCATTTGCATCTGGGAAAAATTTTAAAGTTTATCAGCTAGATGTTAAATCGGCATTTCTCTATGGGAAGGTAAAAGAGGAGGTATATGTCAGACAGCCACCGGGCTTCACCGATCCAATCCACAAAGAAAAGGTTTATTTGCTGGATAAAGCGTTGTATGGTTTACACCAGGCCCCGAGAGCCTGGTACGAGACTTTGTCTCAACACCTACTAGCCAACAGCTTCATCCGTGGAAAAGTGGATGCCACTCTCTTCACCAAAGAGGTCGACGGACATCTCAAGATAGTTCAGATATATGTGGACGACATTATATTTGGGTCAACAAATGAGAATCTGTGCAAATATTTTGAAAGAGTTATGAAGCAGAAATTTGAAATGTCATCGATGGGTGAGATGAAATTCTTCTTGGGACTTCAAGTTGATCAACTGCCTAAGGGAATTTTCATACATCAGACGAAGTATGTTCATGATATCTTAGAGAAATTTGGGATGTCAGGTTCTACTCCAGCTTCCACCCCGTTAGCGACGAACCATGGGATAAACCTTGATCTCACCGGAGAGAAGGTAGATGAAACGTTGTATCGTTCCATGATCGGATCGCTGACGTACTTGACAGCTTCAAGACCCGATATTATGTATCCAACCTGCCTCGCAGCAAGATTTCAGTCTAACACGAGAGCTTCGCATATGGTGATTATGAAACGGATATTACGCTACCTGAAAGGAACTCTATCACTGGGGTTGTGGTATCCAAAAGAAGGCAATTTTACGCTCGAAGGGTATTCCGATTCCGATTTCGGATGCTGAAAAGTTAACGCTAAGTCAACAATAGCGGGGTGCCAGTTTTTTGGACCACGATTGGTTACCTGGAAATGCAAGAAACATACCTCTGTAGCTTTATCCACATGTGAAGCTGAGTATGTATCTGCTAGCAGTTGCTGCTCTCAGATCTTGTGGATCCAGCAACAGATGCACGACTATGGTTTGCAATTTCTTAACACCCCTATCTTTGTTGATAATGAGGCAGCGATAAACATTATTAAAAATCCTGTTCATCACACTAAAACAAAACACATTGAAATTCGTCATCACTTCATTCGCGACTGTTTCGAGAAGAAATTGATACGAATTGAGAAAATCCACACTGACGAACAAAAAGCTGATTTACATACCAAAGCGTTTGATAAAACTCGTTTTCAATATTTGCTAAAATTGAACGGTATGAAGCTTTTATCGGTGTCGGAGGAGATTCTTGGCGTTGATGAAGGTACCACTGTAGATGATGTTGAGAAGCAATCTGCAATGGTTTGTCGATTTTTTACTTGTTTTGGTATTTAGGGGGAGTATAGGGTAATATTTTCAGAAAATACAAAAACAGTAAAAAATTTCAAAAACAAAAACAAAAACATGAGATATTTCAAAATCCAAAAACAATAGAAAACCAGAAAAGAGCTTGTGTAAAATGGGAAAATGATAGTACATTGGCTTGACAGTTACGGTATGCTAAAGATATGTAAAGTTTAAAAGTGATTAAACAGTCTCGCTGATGATGTGCCGATAGGTTTTAACACATTTAGTAGGTTTGTTCGGGATATAAACCTAAAATCTTTACTTGCTTATTTCGTGGGGAACACTACTTGGATATATAGGTAACCCCTGAAATCTTGTTTGAAAGATCCCTCTTTCTGAGATACTAGGTCTTTATACTCAGTGATATCTGAGGTATTATCCCGGGACTTCTGATTTTGCGGAAGCAATGGCCTAGTCTGTCACACCCCTTTCTGCGGCGGAAGCACGAGGTGTGATCATGAAAGGTTCTCATTGCATACGAAAGGTAAACATACTACATGCTCATAAAATAACTTCAAAATGCCAAACATTACATAACCGTAAAACATGGTTTAAGTGTTTTCATCACAAGACACCATTTTGTCTGATAAGTTTACAACTTTATTCAAAGATAAACAAAAGCGACATCCAAGAGCATGAGTAAAACCGCGCGCACATCCATCCTAGTTACCTGAAATACATGTGAGTTTTTGGAAAAAACGTCAACATAATGTTGGTGTGAATTCATGCAGTTTTGTGTTGAACACGTTTGTATACTTTGTATGAAAACATGACAAGTATCTTGTGAAAATAAAGTATTCTTGTGGTATAAACCAAATAACGTATTCTTGTTTAGTTAATGGGTTGCAAGACCATTAACATGTGACGCGACATAGGAAGTCACCAAACCATAGGCATTTTTCTAGTAGTCGATTCACGACTGAGACACAAAAACACTACTCGGCTCTAGTGGCTACCAAGAGTGGGGCTGCCCTGAACCCGTTAGATCTAACCTTCTGTTCTGCGGTCTTAGTATGTACACGATTAATGGTGCTTATGGTACCCTATTCGTGACACTATTTCTCGTTTATGATACCAAGTATCAATTCTCGTTTATTACATCAAGTATCAATTCTCGTTTATTATATCAAGTAACATGTATTTCACCCCCGAAGTTATAAAACTGAAAACAGTTAAGAGAAAAGGGGGAGCATGAACTCACAACTTTGCGTTCCTTGCGTCGTAAACTTCACCGGATTTGCTTAAATAGCGTCGTGACCTAAACGGGTTTTATTATCGTTAGTCACTAGACTTGTATCGTACAAGTACAAGTCACTGTCTTTTATGTATATGTTTTCTTTTGTTAAAAATAATCCATATTTTTAACTAAGTGTCTTACTTATATTATTTTCTCAAAAATACATATAAGTTTCTTGTATTTTGCACTTTGCACCCGAGTCTTGTATGTTGTATGTGTATTTTTGTTACAAAAATTATGGCGAGGTTTGTATTTGAACATCATAGTTTAGAACACACTAGCAAACATTTGTCTAGAAAATATTTACTAAGTGTTAGAATTTTCAGAAAATTTCGCCATAGTCTCCTTTGTAAACGGAGGTGTCCATGCTAAGTAGCATACCATTTTCTTTAATATACAACACATTAGATCGTTCTCAAATAATCAACCCGACATTCTGACATGCAAGATACTACTTTTGTCGTTTCAGTTTTAATACATAAAACTGGTCTGTTTTCGGACATTTTAATAAAATGGTTAACTTATTCCAATAATTCCCAAATTTTTACAGAACGTCTTAATCGAACCAAAAATTATTGTGTAAAAATATCGGGGTCCAGTTCATTATCAGTAATTTATAGAAAATCGTTTACCAGACTGCAATCAGATTTGTTACATTCTGATTGCAGTCTACGGAATAGTTCGTTTAAAATTCCTCGTAAGTCCGTTTGACGAAATTCCAGTTGGAGGGTCACAAATACATCAGCGATCATCTACGGTAAAAATTTCAGGGGCTGGTTCTATTCAGGTTTCAAGTTGTGACTGAAAACGTAAGGCCCATTTTACTGCAGTAAAACTCAGCCTTAGCTGCTGTCATGAAAACAGACTTTTAAAATAGTAAACGACCTCAAAAAAATACAATTCTAGCGCCATATTCTTCGTTTTTCGAAAATACACAATTTAGGCTTCAGAAATTCCGTTTTTCGATTTATTAAAGTCTGTTTACAGCCTGTTGAAGTCGGCTGAATAAGTACATCAGCATGTTATTTTGTGGTTTAAATGTTACTAAATCATATTAACATGTGTCCGAACAACGGGTTTATCAAAAGTTCGACGATCAAACATCATATATGTATTAACCAACCCTAAACCAACAAGTTTTCATCTTCAAATAATCTTTTATATTCAAGTTTCATGTAAAGTTTCATATTCATCATCTTAGTGTTCTTATTCTTGTGATTTAACCATAAACATCATACTACATATTTTTTTTTTATCACCAAAAATAAGATGAACAAGGGTGTAATGAGACTTACTACTAGCACAAGGCTAGGGTAGAATTTCTAGTGCAAAGATGATGAGGAAAGATGATGAACAAGACTAGAACAAAGCTCCTTAACTTGCAACCTCCATAGATCACCTTGCAAGCTTGGAATGGACTTGAAAATGGGGAAGATGATGATGTGAAAGTGGTGGTGGTGGATTCGGTTTAGGGCAGCCATGAGGGAGAGAGAGAGTGAGAGTGAGAGAGTGAAATCTTGTGAAGTGAGGTTATGATCCATGCACCATGCTTTAATAAATGTCTTCATATATTTTGTTTAGTTCTACAAGTAAAGATCTAGTAAAAATCTAAGCAAGATCAATTGAAATCCCATGAGATCAAGTAAGATCCTTGGTGGGACCACCATAACCGTCCAACATAAGGGGGGGGGGGGGGGGGTAAAGTGTAACATTTTGCAACTAGGAAGAAATGGATAGTTAGTTTCCAAGTATAAGCTTCCACATGTTATTTATTTGATATTTAGTGGGTGTTAGGGTGTTCGGGGATCATGACTGGCCAAGAATTAGATAAACAATGTGTTTGGCAAAAATTTGGTGTCCCGGGTAATGTCCGGTTGTTTGGTTAAATACCGTTCCGTTAAAGTGTTAATTTGCACCGTTTAGTGTCTTTCTTGTGCCCTTTTGCCCCCTTTCAATTCCCGACACTTAGGGAAATATTCTGGACGATAGAACGTAAATTATGTATGATATTTTATTGTTTAAAAGCTGGTTATAGCTGAATTTAGAATAATTATGCACTTAAAGTGCGTTTCGGGTGCTTTTTAGTGCGTATTTTAGCTTTCGGAGCGTCTATATGTTAACCCTTGTATGTACTCTTGGGTTTTAATGTATTTTTGACGTTGGACCTACACCTAGGCCTCAGTTCTAACGTCTGACTGCTTTCTGCAGAGTTGTTGACATATTGTGTTTTACCGGTGAGTTTACTAGTATTTCTGACGCAACGCTCTTGTTAAGGCATAAAGCAATATTTTGTAGTATTAATCGTGCATGAATTCACTTGTATATAATGTAATCAATCAATGTTGACGTTGAAGCACCTAATTGCAGTCATTAAGTAATAATTAAAGTGTACGGAAATTACCGGTTTTGTGCTAGTTGTCACAGTCTCCCCCCGTTAAAAGAATTTCGTCCCGAAATTCAGGCTGAACTAACACTCGCAGGAGTCTTCTTGAATAGGTGGGGATACTTTTCTTTGAACTGGTCTTCACGTTCCCATGTGTACTCGGGTCCGTGCTTAGAGTTCCAACGTACTTTGACAAGTTTAACAGTGCTCCTCCTGGTCTTGTTGACTTTCCAGTCGGTAACCTCAACGGGTTGTTCTGTAAATCGGGGTGCGTCATCAATGTGTACTTCATCCGCAAGGATGATCACGTCTTCTTGTGTTGGACTCTTCTTGAGGTTGGATACATGAAATATATCATGTACTCCATTAAGTTCTTCCGGTAATTCCAATTTGTATGGCACGGTACCAATTCTTTCCAAAATCTTGAATGGTCCGATGTATCGTGGATTCAGCTTTCCACGTTTTCCAAATCTTACTACGCCCTTCCAGGGTGAGACTTTTAGCAACACTTTGTCTCCCACCTCGAAATCTAATGGCTTTCGTTGTAGATCGGCGTAGCTCTTTTGTCGATCCCGAGCCGCCTTAATGCGCTCTCGGATTTGCGTAATCTTGTCGGTTGTCTCTTGCACAAGTTCAGGACCAACCATGCACTTATCCCCAGCGTCTGCCCAACATAAGGGCGATCGGCACTTGCGGCCATACAGAGCTTCGAACGGTGCGGCTTTTATACTTGTATGGTAACTGTTATTGTAGGAAAACTCAACTAAAGGTAGATGAGTATCCCAGCTGCCACCCAGGTCCATGACACATGCACGAAGCATATCTTCTAACGTTTGTATAGTCCGTTCGCTCTGGCCGTCTGTTTGTGGATGGAATGCTGTGCTTAGATCTAACTGAGATCCAAAGGCTTCCTGAAAGGATTGCCAGATTCTTGAGACAAAGCGTCCATCTCTGTCTGAAATAATTGAGATTGGCACCCCATGACGTGCCAAGATTTCTTTCAAGTATATCTCGGCAAGCTTTCCAGTGCTATCCTTCTCTCGGATCGGTAGGAAGTGCGCAGACTTTGTTAACCGATCAACTATTACCCATATCATATTGTGCCCTCTCGGGGTCCTGGGTAATTTCGTTATGAAGTCCATCGAGATTTGTTCCCACTTCCACACGGGAATCTCTGGTTGTTGTAGTAGGTCGGACGGTTTCTGATATTCTGCCTTAACCTTAGCACAGGTTAGGCATTTTCCAACATAGACAGCAACATCGCTTTTAAGTCTCGGCCACCAATAGTATTCTTTTAAGTCTTGATACATCTTATCCGATCCTGGATGGATCGAGTATCTTGACTTGTGTGCTTCATCGAGGATGACTTCTTGTATGCCACCATAGAGTGGAACCCAGATACGTTTCTCGAAGTATAAGGCTCCCTCTTCATTTGGCACCATATATTTCAATGCACCCCGGAGGTATTCAGCTTTGCTATTTTCTTCCTTAAGAGCTTCTTGTTGTGCGTCACGAATACGTGCAGTGAGGTTCGTTTGAATCGTCATTTCCAATGCTCGAACCCTTAGGGTCTTAACCCTTTCTTTTCGGCTTAACGCGTCTGCTACAACGTTTGCTTTTCCAGGATGGTACTTAATCTCACAGTCATAATCGTTCAGTAACTCGACCTAACGGCGTTGACGCATATTTAATTCCTTCTGATCAAATATGTGTTGTAGGCTTTTGTGATCTGTGAAGATTGTACATCGAGTACCATATAAATAATGTCGCCAAATCTTCAAGGCGAATACCACCGCGCCGAGTTCCAAGTCGTGCGTGGTATAATTCTTTTCATGTACCTTCAATTGTCTTGAAGCATAAGCGATGACTTTCTGGCGTTGCATGAGCACGCAACCCAAGCCTTGTCGTGAGGCGTCACAATATACCACGAAGTCTTCCGTGCCTTCGGGTAATGATAGTATCGGTGCATCGCATAGTTTGTTTTTGAGCAGTTGGAAGGCTTCTTCTTGCTTGTCAACCAGTCGTACTTCTTGTCTTTCTGAGTAAGGGAGGTTAGCGGTTGAGCTATCTTTGAGAAGTTCTCGATGAAACGTCGGTAATAGCCCGCCAAACCCAAGAATTGACGAACTTCAGTTGGTGTTTTGGGAGCTTCCCAATTCTTTATTGCTTCAATCTTGGATGGGTCTACATGAATACCCTTCTCATTCACAACATGACCCAGAAATTGTACCTCGCGAATCCAGAATTCGCATTTCGAGAACTTCGCATAAAGCCTCTCTTTCTTCAGTAGTTCCAAAATGGTCCTGAGATGTTGCTCATGCTCGTCTTTTGTTCGCGAGTAAATCAGGATATCATCGATAAATACAATCACGAATTTATCGAGATATGGTTTGCAAACACGGTTCATTAGGTCCATAAAGACCGCTGGTGCGTTCGTCAATCCGAATGGCATTACAAGAAACTCGTAATGCCCATAGCGCGTTCGAAATGCAGTCTTTGGCACGCTTTCTTCTTGTATCTTTAGCTGATGGTATCCGGATCGAAGATCGATCTTGGAATAATAGCTTGATCCTTGCAACTGATCAAATAAGTCATCAATCCTTGGTAGTGGATACCGATTCTTGATAGTGAGCTTGTTCAATTCTCTGTAATCGATACACATCCGCAGAGTTCCATCCTTTTTCTTCACGAACAATACGGGAGCTCCCCAAGGTGAGAAGCTTGGCCTTATGAATCCTTTATCCAACAACTCCTGGAGTTGTGTAGACAATTCTTGCATTTCGGATGGTGCAAGCCGATAGGGTGCCTTGGCCACAGGAGCGGCTCCTGGAACCAAGTCTATACGGAATTCGACTTGCCGTTGCGGAGGTAGTCCTGGCAGATCTTCAGGAAAAACATCAGGGAATTCCTTTACCACAGGAATGTCTTCGAGCTTCAGCTCCACAGCCTTCTTATCTACAACGTGTGCTAGGAAAGCAACACATCCTTTCCTTAAGTACTTTTGTGCCTTCATGCAACTGATGATTCGAAGAGGCGTGTTTCGTCTTTCTCCATGTACGATGAGAGTTTCATCATTCGCCAAAGGAATGCGAATGATTTTCTCATGACAAATAACTTCAGCTTTGTTCTTGGACAACCAGTCCATTCCGACCACTACATCGAAGCTACCCAATTGAATAGGTAAAAGGTCGATGCTAAATCTTCGTTCACCAAGTTCTAATGTGCAACCTCTAACCACTTCGCCCGACTCAACAAGTTTACCATTGGCTAGTTCTATGGAATAAGGAATTTCTAATCTACTAGATTCTATTCCAAGCATGCGTTTAAATTCCACAGACATGAAGCTATAATCGGCACCAGTGTCAAATAATATGGATGCAAAGTGATTATTAATGAGAAACGTACCGGTGACCATATCAGGGTCCTCGCGTGCGTTCTTTGCTCCAATCACAAACGCTTGAGTCTGAACGTTGTTTCTCCTTGGGCAATTTTTCTTGAAATGATCCGTGCTTCCACAACCAAAGCATTCTTGGTTTTGCCCGGCTCCATTCCCATTTCCAGTTCCAGCACCGTGGTGGTTTCCATTCCCGTTCTTTCCTTTTCCCCAACAGTCCTCAGTATGGTGACCCAGTTTTCCACACTTGTCGCATTTTGGAATGCGACAAACTCCTCCGTGATGACGCTTGCACTGGTTGCAGATGGGCATAGTGCCCAGGTACCTTTTGGTAGGAGCGTCAATCATGTCTGCAGGAGTTTTCACCTCCTGAGGCGGTTCAGGGTCGCACTTCTTGTTGTTGAAACCCTTGTTGTTGTTGCGAGTTGCTTGATTCAGATTTGAATGCTTCCTCTTCTTGTCACCAGACGACCTAGCATGCGACTTGGTCCTTTCAGTTGAGTTTAATGAAGACCTCTTCCTAAGAACACAATCTTTAGTAAGGTTGGCAGCCAGAGTTACAGCCTCGGTGATTGTTTGAGGTTTGGCCGAAGTTACCATGCCGTGGAACTCTGGGGCCAGTCCCCAAATGTAGCGTTCCACACGTTTAAATTCAGGAGTCACCATGAAGGGAAGCACTCTAGACAGATCGTGAAACCTTCGAGTGTAATTAGTGATGTCAGCACCTACCATGGTCAAGTGCCAAAACTCAGTCTCCAATCTTTGGAGTTCGGCACGAGAGCAATACTTCTCTCTCATTTTCTCCTTCAACTCATCCCAAGACATGCCATACGCGGCATCATCACCCATAGTTTGGACTTGCAAGTTCCGCCAAGTCAGAGCTTCGTCGACAAACAACCTAGTAGCAAAAGTAACTTGTTGATCCGCAGTACACTTGCTCATGCGGATAGTGGACTCAGTCTTCTCCGTCCAGCGTACAAACGCCACTGGTCCTCCGGTACCATCGTAGTTCAGTGGTTTGCAGTCGAGAAACTGCTTGAAGGTGCAGCCTTGAGCTGTGTTTCCTCCAGACGAATCTCCATGTCCGTTACGTCTAGCATTGCTTGGTCCTGCACTGTCTTGAGTACGGTTCGCCTTGTAATGGGCGATAGCAGCGGAGATCCTTTCTTCCAGTAGAGCTTCCAGCTCTTCGGCAATTCTTGGCAGTGGGGGAGGAGGAGGTTGGTCACGAGCGTTCACAGCTCTTCTGGGTGCCATGTTCTGAGAACACAACCCAACAGGGTTAGATATTTGTTTGATATCGTCATACTAGACAGTAGTAGTATATATATTCACAGGTATATACCACATAAGTGACATCAAACAATTATTACTCTAGCAGAGTATTTAGTAGGATTGCACTGAGGGAATCTACACGTGACAAAACTTGCTGTGGTTTCTGTGCACCAAATTCCATAATTATGTATGCATCCATAATTACGTAACTCTTTGCACAGTCCGCACAGTTCGTTTCATCCTCATATTTCTTCCTTCAGATAAGCCATCGCTTTCAGGTAAAGTCACATATACTTGTGACATTCTACTTCTAGTATATGCTAATTATCACACATAATTGCAAGTAATTTCTCAGTTAGAGACAAGTGCTACTCTTGTGCACCTTAAGTCTCGTAGTGTCTTTTCTAGACCCTTGTAACTAGTTTCAGGTAGTGGATGTCGCGGGACGTTTTATGCAATGAAAACTTTTTGAAAATTGTTTTCATGAAAGGATCCTAGAGATTGTAGACTAGACTCGAGAAGGAATCCTGGTTCACTACAATCGCAGCTCTGATACCAATCTGTTACACCCCTTTCTGCGGCGGAAGCACGAGGTGTGATCATGAAAGGTTCTCATTGCATACGAAAGGTAAACATACTACATGCTCATAAAATAACTTCAAAATGCCAAACATTACATAACCGTAAAACATGGTTTAAGTGTTTTCATCACAAGACACCATTTTGTCTGATAAGTTTACAACTTTATTCAAAGATAAACAAAAGCGACATCCAAGAGCATGAGTAAAACCGTGCGCACATCCATCCTAGTTACCTGAAATACATGTGAGTTTTTGGAAAAAACGTCAACATAATGTTGGTGTGAATTCATGCAGTTTTGTGTTGAACACGTTTGTATACTTTGTATGAAAACATGACAAGTATCTTGTGAAAATAAAGTATTCTTGTGGTATAAACCAAATAACGTATTCTTGTTTAGTTAATGGGTTGCAAGACCATTAACATGTGACGCGACATATGTCACACCCCGACCACGTGGAACATACAAAACGTGGCGGAAATGTCGGGGAGTGTTGTAACAGAATTAATTGTTTCAAATCCATGGCAATTGAAGTTTCGTTTTATTGATTAAAAGTGTTACAATGTCTTAACAAACAAGGAAATACAACATAATTAACTAGTCTTGTATCTTTTATTGTCACTAAAGCCCAAGTCTGCCTATGTGTATCTTGATCATCTTATGCAACAGTTCCTGAAAAACACATGTGAAAATAGGTACGTCAGCATAAAAATGCCTGTGAGATACATAGGTTTTGTGAAAATAGGTTTCATGACTTATGTTTGAGAAAATGTTTAGTCATGAACCTTGTTATTTGCTTTGTTTTGTAAATCATTTGAAAATCGATAAGATCAGATGATAAGTATAAATAAATGTAAGGTTAAATGAATAACCAAGTAAAATATGTTTGCATAAGATAAGATGTTTATAAATCAATGTCTTGTGAAAAGTATGTTATTTGTATAAAATGTTATATGTCTCAAACTGAAATGATTCAAATAACGCTACAATATGTAATACCATACAAACACTTATATATAGGAAGTACCAGCGGCGTATCCACCATGCTTGTATCATATTACACACGCATCGTTACTTAATCACTTAATCAAACCAAACCAACCAATGTAAGAAGTCTATGTTTAAATCAATTGTCAAATGTATTGGGTAATATGTCAAAGTGTTCATGTCAAGATGTAAATCATATCAAAATGTCTATGTCAAATATCCATGTCAAATGTCTATGTCAAATATCCATGTCAAACGTCTATGTCAAGATGTCATGTATGGCAAGTGAAATGTCTCAACTAAACCATATGCACAAAAACAAAGTATTGAAGTAAATCTTGGTTTAAATCAAAGTTATGTTTTGTGGGAAATGCATGATCAAATGTCAATCATGTTAAAATGTCTATGCCGAAATGTCTATGTCAAAATGTCATGTAAAACGATGTACTAAGTAATGCACACAATTGGGCACACCTAGCATGAAATGTCATAAAATCATGTACTATAATGTACTAACGAACATAGCAGTATATGATGTTAAAACAGGAAAGCATGAAAGTAACAAGTAGGCACATGTGTTCCACCCCAAAACAGTTTGGAAAACAGTAAAAGAGGGGTCTATGTACTCACTTGAGATTGCTCAGAAGTCCTAGGATAACCACCAAGCAATGCTAGAGATCGCGGAATATCAAACGGCACCTAATATAGGTAACTACATTAATAAACCGGACCTAAATCGGAAGACTGGGTAGCATGAGGGTTTGTAAACCAAATGAGTGTAGGAACTCATGTGATATGGTTAATCAAAGCCTACATACTAAATGAAACTTAACCTAAGTGTCTACGACCCATTACGACCCGTTTAGGTAGCTTATGCTACTTTAACGCGTCGTTCGCGTGAAACGCGTTTGGACCGCCTAACTAGCCCTATGACAAGTGTTATATGCCTAAACATATTACATAATCAGTTATGTGACAAAGGTTTAGGTTACATATGCTTAATTACCAATTATACATGAAAAGGGTATTCTGGTAATTTACCTAAGGCATATAAACTACCTATCATACAACTACTTAAACGATGTGACCATAGGGTATAACCTCGGAAGGTTATTCCCTACCTACTATGGTCACCTAATGTGTTTGGTCGGATCCTAATGATCGACCAAACTGGGTCGGGTTCGAGGTATAAGCGATTTATCAGATCGCTTACCCTACGACCCTACACAGCGTGGTAATCAGTAGGCATAGTCCCAAGGGACTATAACCAACGTGATTACACTCACGTTGCGAAGTTCAAACGAACTTCGCATTGACCATTACTGGTCAACGCTGAAAGTCAAACAAAGTTTGACTTTCTGACTCGAAAAGTAGTAAAATAAGGAAAAGAACGAAAGAATACTTACGAAGGGTCCCCGAATGCTAATCCCGATTCAAGAATCTCAGGTATGAAACAATGGTTTCAACTTAGAGGTTCTCAAATCAGAATTCTAGTGATTTTAGCAATGGGGGGGTATGGGGTATTTATAGGAATACCCGAACCGTTAAGATCGTTTCATGGAAAACGTGCCTTAATCCCATCCGTACATGTGTTGAAAAGTTATGGTGTTTAGGTGTTTAAATTCCATCCATACATGTGTTGCAAAGTCATGGTGCCAAAATTCCATCCTTATCCGCTGACTAAGCAAGTTTAGAATGTGTGGTTGTGAATTAAACAACGGCTAATACATCGAATCTGGTCCCGAATGCGAAAAACGAACCAAATGACGCGACGAATGGATTTTTCTTATGGCGAATACTAAAATAAAATATTTTAGTGCTTACATAAATTTTTGGATGTCCGGATGTATTCAGAACGTAAGTTATGCGCGAAAATGCAAACTTGTGCACTTTTTGACACTTTTAGTCCCTGAATGACCCAAAAGTTTATTTTAGCACACCGAACCCCTCAAAGCCTATTTCTAAGCTATGTAAAGGATATTTATGGTGTGTTTAACTTATGGTCATGTTCCGGAATGTCTGTTACAGTTCAAATTGGCATACTTTCGCAGTTAGTCAACTTTAGTCCCTGTAAGCGATTAAACTTGATTTCACCACACCAAACCTTCCAAAACTTATATATAAGTTATGTAAAGGTTATTCAAGGTATGTTAAGCCTATTTCACTATTCCGGAGTGTTCGTTGGATTAAACTGGTTATATTTACGCATTAGTGCGCGTATAACCTTCCAGAAAGCGATTTAGAGTTTGAAATCGAACAAGAGTTGATATGTGCAAAAGATACACATATTTATACAAGTCCAAAGTATGAAATACAATATTTCATTGGTTTGGCATTTGTTTGATGGTTGAAATGACACAGGTGTTACAACATAGGAAGTCACCAAACCATAGGCATTTTTCTAGTAGTCGATTCACGACTGAGACACAAAAACACTACTCGGCTCTAGTGGCTACCAAGAGTGGGGCTGCCCTGAACCCGTTAGATCTAACCTTCTGTTCTGCGGTCTTAGTATGTACACGATTAATGGTGCTTATGGTACCCTATTCGTGACACTATTTCTCGTTTATGATACCAAGTATCAATTCTCGTTTATTACATCAAGTATCAATTCTCGTTTATTATATCAAGTAACATGTATTTCACCCCCGAAGTTATAAAACTGAAAACAGTTAAGAGAAAAGGGGGAGCATGAACTCACAACTTTGCGTTCCTTGCGTCGTAAACTTCACCGGATTTGCTTAAATAGCGTCGTGACCTAAACGGGTTTTATTATCGTTAGTCACTAGACTTGTATCGTACAAGTACAAGTCACTGTCTTTTATGTATATGTTTTCTTTTGTTAAAAATAATCCATATTTTTAACTAAGTGTCTTACTTATATTATTTTCTCAAAAATACATATAAGTTTCTTGTATTTTGCACTTTGCACCCGAGTCTTGTATGTTGTATGTGTATTTTTGTTACAAAAATTATGGCGAGGTTTGTATTTGAACATCATAGTTTAGAACACACTAGCAAACATTTGTCTAGAAAATATTTACTAAGTGTTAGAATTTTCAGAAAATTTCGCCATAGTCTCCTTTGTAAACGGAGGTGTCCATGCTAAGTAGCATACCATTTTCTTTAATATACAACACATTAGATCGTTCTCAAATAATCAACCCGACATTCTGACATGCAAGATACTACTTTTGTCGTTTCAGTTTTAATACATAAAACTGGTCTGTTTTCGGACATTTTAATAAAATGGTTAACTTATTCCAATAATTCCCAAATTTTTACAGAACGTCTTAATCGAACCAAAAATTATTGTGTAAAAATATCGGGGTCCAGTTCATTATCAGTAATTTATAGAAAATCGTTTACAGTGTCTGACACTGATCATGAGTCTGAGTTAGTAAAGAAAGTTGTCGATCAGGTGTTAGATACGGATGAAGAGTCAAAGTCGGAGTCTGAGTCTAAAAGTCCGAGTTCATCAGAAAAGAGTCCGAGTTCGCCGGTTAAAAGGGTTTACAATAAAGAATTCCTGTTATCAAAATCTAATTTGAGTAACGAACCAATCAAAGTGGCTTATACTTTGAATGATTCAGACAAATTATTTTCTGATGAAGAATTTCCAATAAGAAGTGTAAAAACTGAAATGATCAAATAGGTTTTCAAACTAACATAAATTAATATTTCTGAAATAAAAGATTTAAATCTTGCTGAAAAACCTAAAAAATACACTTCAAGAGTTCAACAGAGATTGAACAAGAAAATGGGTTACGGTTGTGGTTATAATTTCCAAAAGAAATCAAACCATAATGGTAATCTCAAAAAGAAAGGTCTTGGTTTTATTTCATCAGAAAATTATAAAAATCAAAAAACTTATAAACCAAAAACAAAATTTGTTTCAGGAGGAAGTTCAGAGGATGAACAGAAAAAACCGTTCTGGAAGCAGTCAAATCAGGAGTTTAGTGAAGAAGAATGTGAGAAAGTTTGCTCAAAGAGTTGACAGAAGAACCTGTTTCAAATGCCAAGAAGTTGGACACATAGCTTGGAATTGTCCCAAGTCCAACTACAAAGAACAGGGAGTTTCTTCTAACTTTGATTCAAGAAGAAAATTTGTTGATAAGAAAGAACTATCTTTGAAAAAGGATAAAATGTTTGAAAATTCTAGTTCTGAAAAAAAAATGAAAGTTCAAAATGGTTTTACAAAAGAAAAGGTGATATGAACAAGCAAAAGTGGGTGGTTAAATCTGAGGGTAATTCTGACAATGAATCTGATTCCATAAAATCAGAGGAGTCTTTGGTTGATAAAAAGGTTGTGAATTCCGTTCCAGAGGTGAACGATGAGGATTTTCCTCCATTGTCAAAGGAAAATTTGATGAAGAAAGTGGGAAAGGTAGAGATCTCAAATCAATTCTTCGCTGATAAGGGAGAATTTGATGTTGAGAAGACTTTCAATGGAAAAGTCAAACATATTTTTGGGAAGATGGTTGATGGGAAGGTTTAAACTGCAAAAGATTTTTATAAATAAAAATGTTTGTGGGATAGATGTGTCCCAGAATCTCCCAATGCTGGTCAGGCTTGGGGGAAAGTTTTTCCTAACTGAAAATCCTAACTTGCCGGAGCTCCCAGGTTGGTAAGAGTGGAGCAGGTTTCGGCATCTTTCTTAGCAAATGATCCTACAAGTGGTACAGTTGGTAAAGTACAGGTGATATCTTTAAATTGTTATATTTTGATTTACAAGTGATTATAGTTAGTGAGTGAATCTGTAAGTGATTAAAAGAGGTTTTCATTGACAAGTGGTTAATCAAGGTCATTAAGTTGAACTTGATTGGACCATACTTACAAGTGATATTTTGGAGAACAATGTGATGAACCCCTAACCTACATGTGGTTTATAAAAATCAACAAAACTAATTTTTCGGAAAAACCATTTGATTAAAACAAACTTAAGTGTTTTGAAATCACAATGGGAAAATAGTTTGTTGTAAGCGGGAGTTCTGATTGTTTATGCCAAGTGGATGGCGATTTGAAGCGATTTGATATCGGTTGTCACTTTATTGTATAGTTTGGTTTCAAATTTCCTAAAATGTGTTTGCATTTTAGGGGGAGTAAAAATTTTCAGAAAATCCAAAAACATTAGAAAATTTGAAAATTTTTTCAGAAAATCCAAAAACATTAGAAAATTTGAAAAAGTCAAAAACATGATAAAATGAAAATGAGTTTTGTTGTATAAAAGAGGAAATGATAGTACATCAGTGGACGATCACAGCATGCTAAAGAAATGGAAAGTTAAATAGTGATAAACGGTCTCACTGATGATATGCCAGTAGGTTTTTGCACATTTAGTAGATTGTGACGAGATATAAACCTAAATTTCAAACTTGCTTATATCGTGGGTAACATCTCTCGGATATATGGGTAACCCCCGAAATCTTGTTTGAAGGACCCCTCTTTCTGAGATACTAGGTCTTTATGCTTAGTGATATCTGGGGTATTATCCCGGGACTTCTGATAATGCGGAAGCAATGGCCTAGTCCCCGGAGAATACTTTCTGCTTGCTTGAAATATAGCGCCGCCCTCAGCAAAAATAGACAATAAAATTGCTAATTAATGCTGTTGTAAAAAAGATCCTCTAAAGGGGACTCACCAAAAGTCGAAGCCGTCATCTCTCTGCTGAACGGAAGTTCTGACCTGAGCTCTCACGGTTTTCGCAATTAACCCCTTACATATATCATCTAGGTATACTCACCTGTAAGACTGAATATTGGGATCTGGATACGGGAGTATATTATGAGGTGGGACACGCGAATAAGTTTAAGTGCTTAAAATATTAATCTCATATCTCGAAACAGTTGAACTTTGTGTGAAAATTTAAGTGGATCAATATACTGACAATCTAAGTGAATCGTTTAGAACTTAAAATGGTTAAAGCTTAACGGTGTTGGTGATTTGTCTCAAAACTGATATGATCCTCTTACACAAACTCACAAAAATTTTGTATGTAAATATTTCTTTACTGTTTTTCTGTTATTTCTAAAATCCAAAAAGATTTTCGGTGTGTTTTAGCATAAACTTTTGAAAAATCCAAAAAGATTTTAGACGACTGATGTTGAAAAGCTGATTTTCAAAATTCCGAGTGCTAAGCATGACGAACAGGTTTGGGAAAGTTTGTTTGAAGATGTGTTGAAATGAAAATGATATATATTCAAGTGGTTCATAAGAAATTGACATGATAAATCATTTTGTTTGATACTTGAAAATGATGTATTCAGGGTTGTGTCTTTAAGTGATTAGCAAAGTTTCTTAATTTGTTATATCTTATCTTTTATGAAACTTATGTTTTGGGTAGAGAATTTGCAGGTGTGTCAGGTTACGATACCTGAACCTGTGAAAGCCAGACTACGATCCCAGTACAAGTTGAGGGGGAGTCTGTTAGAGAAAGAAAGTCAGAAGTTGCTAGAGCCAGCAGTTGATCCTGAAGAATACAAGAGAGAGTTACATCATTCGAGGAGGAGATTAGTTGAAGAATGTTAGAGTGATAAAGACTGAAGATTGAGAAGACTCGATACTTAAGACTCGTCAACATCTGAGGGGGAGTCTGTTGGTGCATACATCTGTCGACTTCGCCTTATATCGAGTCTTGGTTGTGTTGCGGATCTGATCAAGAGTGGCATCATCAAAATGTCATCATGTGACATCAATGATGACATCACAACATTCTAGATGATGAAAATCTGTTCTCGAAAGTCAATACACTCACAAGAGACAAAATAGATTCTAAGTTTGGTTTGAAAATTAAGTTTCGCTTGAAGTTAAATATGTACAGTTCGCTTGAAAGATAATTGGGTAGTTCGCTTGAGAGGCTCGCTTGAAACTGACATGTATGTTTCAAGCGAGACCATGAGTACTATAAATAGGGTTGTTGTCTTTTCATTTGAAGTGGACTAGAACAGATTTTTCAGAGTGATACCGAGGTGCCGCCGGTGTTCCTTGTAATTGTAATCGATAGTAAATCAATATACAAGAGGTTTATAGTGATATTCAAGCTGTTTTCACATCCGTTTCTCTGTTTCCGCCTCTAAAACGGATTTGAGCTCTTCCGAATGACTCATTCAGGTCACAATTCGATCCTACACATCCAGAACGAAATCAGGATATGAGGCGGATACAAACGAACCTTTCATTTTCCAAGCCCAACCAATTGAACAACAACCCCCTAAGAAATAGATTGGTTCAATAAAGGAATAAGAGAAAAGAGGAAAAAGAAAAAAAAAACCAAGTAGCCACCATAACCCTAGTTGAAGGTTCAACCCAAATCCCTGTTACCAAACTTTTGTGGGAGGAACTAAACTAGAGGTTAGCTAATTGTGACCTTTTCCAACCCATAGACAATGAGATAAATTTAAACCTACCAGCAAATCCCGAACCAATACTACCCTTTAACCCAGATCAACTATTAGAACCGATACCTTTTTTTATCCCGAACATATAAATCCCTAAGCAATACCCGTTTTTAATCTAGAAGAAATTCCGAGGATCCCTGCACCTGCACCAGACTATATGTAGCAGTGGTGGATGCATGACTGGCAATTCCAAAACTTAGTACATGATCCCTATATCCAGCCACCACAATTCCCACCATACATACCAAATGTCTATCCAGCCATGAGCCTAGAGAACGTAGCTGAACTTAGGCAATATGGAGAGGAACTAATGACGGTAGGAAACCAAATCCGCACGATTGGAGAAAATCTCGTCTGGAAGTATGACGAGAGAGAATTTCACTTCTAAAGACAAACCAACCTAATATAATATAATATTTATACATATATATATAGGGGATGGTTCAAATGAAAACCACTTTTAACGCGAAAACTCTAAAACTAACTAAAAAAAGCCTAAAAAACACATCAAATTTTTTTTATAAAAATCGCAGGTTTTTTTTATTAAAAAAAAAACTTTAAATTTTTTTTGTATTACACATGTATATGTGTACTACACATGTGTACTACAAATTTTTTTTTGAAATTTTTTTATATACTAAAAGTGGCGAAAATTGGTATGAAAAAAAAATGGTATGTTTTTTTGGCTTTTTTAATTAGTTTTCGAGTTTTCACAATAACTAGTGGTTTTCATTTGAACCTTCCCCTATATATATATATATATATATATATAGGATAAGGATCATGTGGGAAGTAGTAGGCTAATTGAGAAACTTGAGAAGCATTCTGGACCACACATTTTCCCTAAGTAAAAAAATGAAAAAAAATGCAATTTTTTTTTTTGAAAAAATCGGAGCTTTTTCTTTAAGGTTTTGTTTTTTTTTTTAAATTGGATTTATACACATGTGTATATTGTTAATCTTTTAACTATACATATGTGTATATTGTCAAATACACATATATGTATATACATGTTTAAAATTGAAAAATAAGTGTTATTTAGGGTTTAGCATTAGTATTTAGGGTTCAACGTTAGGGTTTAGGGTTTAGCATTAGGATTTAGCTTTTGGGTTTAGCATTAGGGTTTAGCATTACGGTTTAGCTTTAGCTTTACGGTTTGCATTAAGGGTTTAGCTTTAGGGTTTAGAATTAGGGTTTAGGGTTTAGCATTAAGGTTTAGTTTTAGGGTTTAGGGTTTATAACACTTATTTTTCAATTTTAAACATGTATATACATATATGTATAATTGACAATATACACATTGTATAGTTAAAAGATTGACAATATACACATGTGTATAAATCCAAAAAAAAAATTAAAGAAAAAGCTCCGATTTTTCCAAAAAAAAAAAAAAAAATTGCATTTTTTTCACTTTTTTTTTGCAATTTTTACTTAGGGAAAATGTGTGGTCCAGATTGCTTCTCAAGTTTCTCAAATAGGGTGGACTTCTCTTAGGATCCCTACCATATATATATATATATAACACATATACATATATATTGACGCATAACTAAAACTAAAACTAAAATACCGACGTGTATAATTATGGATTATGTTTATTAGTAATGCAATATATAAAAAGAGTAGGACGTCACAATGTTCGACGATTTTGATCAAAGTGCTTTGAATATTTGTTTTATTTTAGTTATTCTGTAATATTAATACCTGAAAATGTTTGTAATTCAGATGTCTAGTGAAGTATCACGAAATCAAGAAATTCATGCTAGTGATGGAAATCAATTGGATAAAAGTGCTACAGAAAATATAGTAGCCTAAGGAATAGCCGATGACATACCTCTAATTATTGAAGCTATTAAAAATCTTATGCCTGTAAACAATAATACTATTATAGGTAGTAAGCATACTCATCACAGTGAGCCTAGCCACAATGTCAATGGAGACAATGACATTCTTGTCAAAGCTCCATTTCTCAAATGAAAGAAGACCATCGCATATGGTTGTTCTTATGAAGAATTCTTATCCTGTAAGCCAATTGAGATCTCTGGTAATGAAGGAGCAATTGCAGCATTACGCTGGCTAGAGAAAACTAAAGCTATTCTGAAAATCAGTAAGTGTGCTGAAGAAGATAAAGTAATGTATGCTTCTGTCACACCCCGATATTTCCACATATTTCCGATGGGCCCGGTGGGGAGTATCATGATGTAGTTGATATCATCATAGATAATTAACACAATTATAACACCGCGGAAGGCTTGGAAGTTTAATTACTGTTACAATCCATAATGTCTGAAAGTTCTAAATAAAAAATATACAGACTGATTGTAATAGAGATCCATAGGCGGACCATAAAATCAAATACATAAAACTGAGTTTAACAGACTTCAGGAATCTAAGGATTTGCAAGATCCTCTTAATTGACATCAAGTAGCTTCACCCTAGTTTCGAGAGGTACCTGTCACTTAGTCTTTGGAAAATACGTCAGTTTTCACTGGTAAATACAATTAACTGACTCATTTGTAAAAAGTTTATGAAAATTGGTTTAGGCGCACAAGGCACAAAATCATTTATAACTTGGGACAATCTTTATTAAAATCTTGTATACTGATTTACATGTTGGTCATACAATTGGGGCCGGTTTGGAAGCCGGTCGTGATTAACCGAATCACCACTTATAAAACCCACAAAGGAGTTATCCCCAACATGTGGGTTATTTAATATTTAGCATTTGCATCTGTCAGGTGTATGCCTACACCCCGTGCATAGGTGGTGGCCATTATTAACTTTAATGAGCCGAGAATATCCAGGACACGGTCGTTAACCCCCAATGTTTATGTTATCAAACAAAATAGATTAAAACGGGTTATGCAGATTTATTAAATCACAATCCAATTAAATGATCTCATACCCGACCAAGCGGTAATAATTTACCGTATCCCAAGCCCGTATAAGGGAAAATAAGTTAAAAGTATTTACATGAGCTAATGTGCAAGAAAATGCTACTCAGCCGTATATTCTTAAGACCTTATGAAAATGTCTTCTACCGAAGCTACTTAATCTGTAATGAAGGTTTTATTAACCTATTAGGATACTAACGGGTCTTATTTAAGTCAAAGACTTAGACCGGTTAGCTGTAAAGAGGTTTTACGGTTCGAAACGCTAGATTAAGTGGAGACCAGAATGGAATGTGATTTAGAACGACAAGTTTTAATACTTGTATAATATGGGTAAACTAAACACATTCTGGATTTTGAAGTTTAAATGACAGGGTTAAACCCGTTTCGGCTAATTTATGCAAACTAGTTACATAAACCGAACTGAACGCATATAGGCATAACAGGTAACCGAATGAACCATATACAAGTCCCATATATTATTATGCTTAAAATATGTTAAGACATCAGTAATATGTTAACATATATGCCCAAAAACAATTTAAAACCGAATTAGGCCCCATAAGGGCATTTTGGTCATTTTAAGATTTATAAAAGAGGTTTAAAAGTAAACTGATGTTCTGGTCAAAAATACTCTGTAAAAATATTTATTTTATGATGTTATAACAATAGGATATCATACATATGTGTGGTTTACCATTTATGGCTAAACTATGCCCCGAAAGGGCATTTTGGTCATTTTACATATGCTTTTAAGGTCATAATTGGAAGTCTGAGTTTATGACTTATACCTACTGCAAAAATACTAAAAATTATTTATAAATTCAGTAGGTAACAAGTCTTGGGGTGCTATTTATGGTTTTAAACCATACTTATGCACGTAATTAGCGTAAAAATCGACAATTGAAGATATTTGCAAAGTTTATGTGATTTTGAGATTTTGACCAGACTTGGATGGTCAAAATATTTTATTTTTCATATTAGATCAGTAGGAAAAGTTTTTGCATGTTAATCATATATAAAACACATTTTATTTACAAAAAGGGCATTATCGTCAATTATAGAATTTATACAAGAACTCAATGTTAAGGTCAGTATCTAATCTGACCCATCATTCCAAAAATTCCTAAAAATGATATCATAACAGTAGGTTAAGATTTTTATGTCAAAATTTATGTTTAAACATGATTTATGCATTAAAGGGTAATTTAGACTTTATAAAAGCTAAATTTACGAGAATTTGCATAACATCAATTTGAGACCAGAATATAGTGTAAAAATACTTTAGACATGTTTATAAATCAGTACCTAACTTATTTGTATGATCATATATTCAAAAATCTCATTTTAGATCATAAGGGCATATTAGTCAATATTAAGCATAGTAACGGAAACATGCATAGAATTCAGAATTTCCAAATGAACATGTAATATAACCTCAAAGAGTTATACTACAATATTATATGGTCACTATGGAAGCTTAAAACATAGAACAATTAAGCTTAATCGGATCAGAACTGAAAGTCCAAGCAAAAGTCAAGCTTTTGCGACTTTCGGTTGCGAACCGAGCCTAAACTTAGAATTGTCGGGTTGAACATGTTTAGACATGTTCTAATATTATTTACCAAGTTACTAAAGTGACAAAACATGATTTATATCCTCTACATTATCAGATTATGTTTTTATTTAAAAAGCTGACTAGTTTGACTTTTTATTTAATTACTTTGACCCGACAATTTACTAAGTAAACGTGATAATTAGGAGGTGTCCTTTTGAGGGATTAACACCTACCTAATTATGATCATGTAGCCATATTCGCCTCGAACAATGGCTGGACCATTTAGGTCTAAACCGAAGGTCAAAGCCGTTTTGCGGTAACTTTGACTTTCGGTCTTTAATTAAACAAAACTGAACTAAAGTGGCTAAGGACACTTACCAAGGGTCCTAGCTTTGAACTTTGAACCATAAAGAGCTTCCTTTTGTATCAGGAATCTCAAGAATGCTTAAGAAAGCTTAATCAAGTGAGAAGATAGAAATTTTTGAATGAGCCCGAATAAGGCTGCATCAAGCCCCTATTTATAGTTGAAGGAGCTTGTCTAGGATCAATCCATGTGTTCTAAGGTGCTTTAGGATGTCCCCAAGTGTCCAAGAGGTTTTAAAAAACTATTTATAAGCTGCTGGTTTCGAAAACAGATTGCAGAACTGGTTTGTGTGGGGAGCAAGGCTGCATGCTGGCAGTTACCAGTTCCTACTGTAAAATGGTCTCACCCGCGACACGCGCCAGGTGCATGCGGGTCCGGCGTGACACGCGGGGAAGATCAATTCCAAAACTGGTTTTATAATTTACAAGTTTCGTCCCTGCACTTATGTAACTTCTATTTCTCACCTTTCCAGCACTAGGGCCCCTTCAAATCAGGTTTTAAATATTCTTAAAAGGATAATCAAGTACCATTAAGTTCTGAGTTCGTTAAAAATGTCTCTCGGGAGTAGAATTGTCATATTGGCACTTTCAACCCCTCTTCTTGGAATTTGCAGATTCAATCATATAATTGTACCGAAACCTTGTGAATTCAATATCAGGTATTCTTGTGAGTATAATCAAACATTATGAAGCCCCAGGTTTGTTAAAAGGTCACTCAGAGGTAAGAATTAACATGTTGACACGTTTAACCCCTTTGTCTTGTAAACTTTCAATTTATTTTACAGACAACTTCTTTCGTCCGATAATTTACTCTTTCAAGAATACAAAAATTGTGTGATGTCATTCAGAGGCATAAGTTTAGCATGTTGACAGTTTTAGTCTCTCTGCACACATCTTTTCACTGTTTGCCAACTTTAGTCCTTCTAACTCAAACTTTTACATGTTTAGGGTTTAGGACACGTGTCTTTACATAATTGGACACGATTTTTATGAGGTGTTACCTCCTCACCCCCTTAAAAGAAATCTCGACCCTGAGATTTACTGAAATAAGTGAGGGTACTTTTGTCGCATAGTGGACTCTACCTCCCATGTATATTCAGGGCCTCTACGGGTATCCCATTTTACTTTCACTATCGGTACGTGCTTCCTTCGGAGCTTTTTAACCTGTCGATCCTTGATCGATATAGGTCTTTCAACAAATCTCAGGATTTCATCTATCTGTACGTCCTTATGAGACATTACTAGCGATTCATTAGCTAGACATTTCTTTAAGTTACAGATGTGGAACACATTGTGGATTCCACTAAGATCCTCGGGCAAGTTTAGCTTATTTGCTACACTGCCGACACATTCGATGATCTCGAATGGTTCGATGTACCTCGGGCTTAGCTTTCCCTTCTTACCAAAGCGCATCACACCTTTCCAGGGTAATACCTTTAGTAAGACTTTGTCTCCTTCCTCAAACTTTAGAGGTTTTCGCCTTTTATCTGCATAGCTTTTCTGCCTATCTCTGGAAGCCTTTAGGTGATCATGAATCTGGACAATCTTGTCCGTTGTTTCAAGGACTATCTCAGGTCCTGATAATTGAGCTTCTCTAACTTCTGCCCAACAGACAGGCATTCAACATTTTGTCCCATATAAAGCCTCAAAAGGTGCAGCCTGAATGCTAGTATGGTAACTATTATTATAGGAGAACTCAATTAAAGGAAGGTGGTCATCCCAACTACCACCTAAATCAATAACACATGCGTGAAGCATGTCTTCCAATGTTTGAATTGTACGCTCACTTTGCCCATTCGTTTGAGGATGGTAAGCAGTACTGAAATTCAAACGAGTGCCTAATGGTTGTTGGAAGCTATTCCAAAAATGAGAAGTGTATCTAGTATCTCTATCAGATACAATAGATATCGGCACTCCATGGAGAGATACAATCTCATCCACATATAATTGAGCTAACTTATCGGAGCTATGAGTCTCCTTGATGGGTAGGAAATGAGCTGATTTAGTCAGTCTATCAACTATAACCCATATAGTATTGTTTCCATGCCTTGTTTTAGGTAACTTGGTAATGAAATCCATGGTTACCATCTCCCACTTCCATGTAGGAAGTTCTAACTATTGTAGCAAACCAGACGGCTTTTGATGTTCAGCTTTAATCTGAGTGCATGTCAAACATTTAGCTACGTGTGTGGCTATGGACTTCTTCAAACCCATCCACCAATAATTGGCCTTTATATCTTGATACATTTTGTCACCACTAGGATGAACTGAGTATCTTGAATTATGAGCTTCTTGGAGGATTATATCTCTAACTCCTCCATGAATAGGAACCCAGATTCTACCATTTAATCTGAGGATTCCATCTTTGCCAGGTGACAACTGGTTAGCAGTTGGGCCTAACTTCTCACTTGGAAGGTTAGCTTCCAATATAGCTTCCTTCTGAGCAACTAACAGTCTTTCATTCAAGCTGTTGTTAAGTTCAATACTCTTGGCATTAATCCGTATAGGTTTAATTCCTTTGCTTAATGCATTTGCGACTATTTTCGCTTTACGAGGATGATAGCGAATATCACAATCATAGTCATTCAAGGTTTCCATCCAACGGCATTGCCTCATATTGAGATCTTTTTTATTAAACAAATGTTGGAGACTTTTGTGATCTGAATATATCACACATTTAGTTCCATACAAGTAATGTCTCCACATTTTAAGTGCAAATACAACGACACCCAACTCCAGATCGTGGGTGGTGTAATTCTTTTCATGCACTTTCAGTTGTCGTGATGCATAGGCAATCACCTTGCCTCTCTGCATAAGCACACAGCCCATGCTAGTATGCGAAGCATCACAATAAACAACAAACTCTTCTATTCCTTCAGGCAATGTCAACACTGGAGCATTGCTCAATTTGTGCTTAAGGATTTCAAAAGACTCTTGTTGTTTAGGACCCCAATCAAACTTCACATTTTTGTGGGTCAGAGTAGTTAGCGGTGCAGCTATCCTTGAGAAGTGTTCGATGAACCTTCTGTAATATCCAGCTAATCCCAGAAAACTACGAATCTCAGTAGGTGTCTTAGGTGCTTCCCAGTTCATGATTGCTTCTATCTTAGCGGGATCCACTTGGATACCACGCTCGCTTACAACATGTCCAAGGAATTGGACTTCGCGAAGCCAGAACTAGCACTTAGAGAATTTAGCATACAACTTCTCCTGTTGTAGCAATCCTACGATACACCGACAGTGTTTCTCGTGATCAGCTTGATTACGAGAATAGACAAGAATGTCATCTATAAAGACAATGACAAACTTATCTAGGTACGGCTTGCAGACTCGATTCATGAGGTCCATGAATACTGCAGTTGCATTAGTGAGCCAGAAAGGCATTACTAAGAACTCATAATGGCCATACCTTGTTCTAAACACGGTTTTAGGTACATCTTCAATTCTAACTTTGAGTTGATGATACCCCGACCTTAAATCAATCTTCGAGAAGAAGCTTGCCCCTTGGAGTTGATCGAACAAGTCGTCGATCCTGGGCAATGGATAATGGTTCTTGATTGTTACCTTGTTTAGCTCACAGTAATCAATACACATACGCATTGAACCATCCTTCTTCTTTACAAACAGTATGGGTGCTCCCCAAGGTGACGAGCTGGGTTGTATAAAACCCTTTTCCAATAAATCATCTAATTAGGTTCTCAACTCTTTCATCTCTGTTGGTGCTAAACGGTAAGGAGCTTGTGCAATCGGTGCTGCACTTGGTAGAATGTCTATCCTGAACTCTACTTGTCTTTCTGGAGGTAATCCAGGTAGTTCATCAGGAAAGACATCAGGGTATTCAGATATGATTGGAATGTCTTCAATCTTGGGTTTCAGTTCATGAACTGTCACTTGTGCCATGTAGATGACACATCCGCTCTTCAGACACTTGGATGCTTTGAGTATGGATATATTGTCGGGCAAACCATAGTGTGTATCTCCATGAATGGTGATCAACTCACCAGATGGGGTTTTGATGTTCACTAGTTTCTTATCGCAGGCAATTTGGGCATGGTTACGTGATAACCAATCCATGCCTAAAACTATATCAAACCCAGCCAATTTCATTAGCAAAAGAGATAGCGGAATAGAATGATTCTTAATGGATATAAAAATCCATCAAGAAGAGTTGAAGTGGTTTCTAAGGTACCATCTGCGAGTTCTACCTCATATTTAATGTCTAGAGTTTTAATAGGCAGATTCAACAACTTACTAAACTTATGTTCTACAAATGATTTATCAGCACCTGAATCAAATAAAACTCTAGCATAAATATCATTAATGAGGAAGGTACCTGTTATAACTTTATCATCATTCACCGCCTCCTTGGCGTTCATCTGAAACATCCTAGCATTTGTCTTTTTCGCCTCATCAAGCTTCTTGGTGTTCTTAGGGCAGTTTGTTTTAATGTGCCCTTTTTCATTACAACCATAGAAGGTTGCATCCTTTAAATTTCGGCACTCCAAAGTTTTGTGCCCTTTCTTCTTACAGATCCTACAAGGCTTGGCTTGTGTGTGACAACCGTCAAATTTGCATGCACCCGTACAGTTAATTAATATTGATTTATGCAATGACTGTGCTTAATTACAACTGATGACTTAAACTATTTTCTGATTTCTGTATCATACATACATATGCATCACATTTCATACTGTCACACCATTTACAAACTTTAGTGACATAAACGATGCACAAAGCACGGTTAGCATAGTGAGCGGATAACTCAGAAAATGCTGACGATGTCCAGTACATAGACAGACAGTGTTTAAAGACCCAGTATGGGCCAGAGACAAGGTACTACACTAGTATGGAGTGTAGGGAAGTAAGGACCATAAAACTACATCACTAGGTGCTAGTTTAAGTGCCGGAAAGTGCCTAAAACCCATTAAAAGTGCAGAATTCTGCATATTTCAGCAAAATTGACTAAATGGTCCTGAATGCTTTCCTAAGTGTCGAGAATTAAAAGTGTCACAAAAGGGTACTTAAAGAACATTAAACGGAATAACTTGACACTTTAACGAACCGGTATCTAACCGAACAACTGGACATTACCCGGAACACCAAAATATTGCTAGAAGCATTGTTTAATTATTTTTGGACTAGTTATGATCCCCGAACACCCTAACACACTATATAATGTGTCATACACTTAAAACACTAGACTTTTCACTTAACCCCCAACTATTATTTAAGTTACCATTCAAAGTTACACATAACCCCCCTAGATTTACGGTTTTGGTGGTGGGCCACCATCAAGATCTTTGGTTGATTTCACTAGATATTATTTGATTCACCTAGATTTATAAAGATATTGCTTAGATTTTTTTTTCTTGGATTTTATTGGATATTATTAGATATGGTGAAAACTTACACTTGGACCCCCTCCCCCTCATATATTACGGTTACAAGGTGGCCCACTGTAACACCTGTGCCTCCACGGCCATCAAAAAAATACCGAACCAATGAAATATTATATTTCATACTTGGGATTTGTAAGAATATGTGTATCATTTGCACATATCAATTCTTGTTCAATTTCAAACTCTAAATCGCTTTCTAGAAGGTTATACGCGCACCGATGCGTAAATATAACCAGTTTAATGCAACAAACACTCCGGAATAGTGACATAGGCTTAACATACCTTAAATAACCTTTACATAACTTAGAAATAAGTTTTAAAGGCTTTGGAATGGCAAAAATCAAGTTAAATCGCTTACAGGGACTAAATTTGACAAACTGCGAAAGTATGCCAATTTGAACTGTAACAGACATTCCGGAGCATGACCATAAGTTAAACATACCATAAATATCCTTCACATAGCTTAGAAATAGGCTTTGAGGTGTTCGGTATGCTAAAATAAACTTTTGTGTCATTCAGGGACTAAAAGTGTCAAAAAGTGCACAAGTTTGCATTTTCGCGCATAACTTACGTTCTGAATACATCCGGACATCCAAAAATTTATGTAAGCATGACTATATTATACTTTAGTGTTTGGCTTGCCAAAAATCCATTCGTCGCGTCATTTGGATCGTTTTTCGCGCTTATGCGCATTCCGTCGTAATTAAGCGAACATCGCGTTCGTACGACCAAACGAACCAACACCCGGCATATTTTTGAGCATGTTTCATGTCCTCAATGTTTAGGCAACATTTTAGGGCCTTAAAGTTGGCTTTACGGGCCTTAGAAGTGTCGGAAATGGCCTTAAACACGTGCAGGGACTGAAACTGACATTTCTGAAACTTTGTTCTGATCTGTGACTCCTAGGCGGCCCGCCTCAGGATCTTAACATCCTTAGGCGGCCCGCGTCAGACCTTCTGACCAGGTTAAATGTTTCTAACAGCAGATTGCAGCTGTTTGATCCACCACCACACATTCTCATTTGTCTAGTCAGATGATAAGGATCACATTTTAGTCACCATAAGGTCCCGACACTTGTACGGGTGGGATTAAGGCACGTTTTCCATGAAACGATCTTAACGGTGGACCTTTTACTATAAATACCCCACCCCCCATGCTTCAAAATTACAAGAATTCTGATTTGAGAACCTCTATGTTGAAACCATTGTTTCATACCTGAGATTCTTGAATCGGGATTAGCATTCGGGGACCCTTCGTAAGTATTCTTTCGTTCTTTTCTTTATTTTATTGCTTTTAGAGTCAGAAAGTCAAACTTTGTTTGACTTTCAGCGTTGACCAGCTTATGGTCAATGCGAAGTTCGTTTGAACTTCGCAACGTGATTGTAATCACGTTGGTCATAGTCCCTTGGGACTATGCCCACTGATTACCACGTTGTCTAGGGTCGTAGGGTAGGCGATCTAATAAATCGCCTATACCTTCGAACTCGACCCATTTGGTCGATCATTAGGATCCGACCAAATACATTAGGTGACCATAGTAGGTAGGGAATAACCTTCCGAGGTTATACCCTATGGTCACATCGTTTGAGTAGTTGTATGATAGGTAGTTTATATGCCTTAGGTAAATTACCAGAATACCCTTTTCATGTATAATTGGTAATTAAGCATATGTAACCTAAACTTTTGTCACAAAACTAATTATGTAACATGTTTAGGCATATAACACTTGTCATAGGACTAGTTAGGCGATCCAAACGCGTTTCACGCGAACGACGCGTTAAAGTAGCATAAGCTACCTAAACGGGTCGTAATGGGTCGTAAGCACTTAGGTTAAGTTTCATTTAGCATGTAGGCTTTGATAAACCATATGACACGAGTCTCTATACTCGTTTGGTTTACGAAACCTCATTCTATCCGATCTTCCGATTTAGGTCCGGTTTATTAATGTAGTTACCTATATTAGGTGCCGTTTGATTTCCGTGATCTCTAGCATTGTTTGGTTGTCACTCAAGGACTACTGAGCATTCTCAAGTGAGTACATAGACCCCTCTTTTACTGTTTTTCAAACTGTTTTGGGGTGAAACACATGTGCCTACTTGTTACTTTCGTGCTTTCCTGTTTTCACATCATATACTTGCTATGTTCATTAGTACATTTATAGTACATGATTTCATGGTGTTCTATGCTTTGTATGATGACTTTGCATACTTAGTACATTGTTTTACATGACTTTTCTACTTTGTATGATGACTTTGCATACTTAGTACATTGTTATATACTGCATCTCTGTTGCATATGTTCCAGTAACATATGGACACATTGTTTTACAGCTCTACCCTGTATGTTTACTCTAGCATACTAGGTACATTATCTTCATAAAACATTCTTACATTTTGGTATGACATTTGATTTGTTTAAACTATACTATACATTCATTAACACCGATCATGCCGCTCGGTAGTAGGTAGTGGTACCATAGGACTTGACAAATCGCGTTCCGGACATCCCAGGGAAAGGGGATGAAAGGAATGACCGAATCCGAATACATATTCTCTTGATAACTCACTTTTACATAGTTATCCGTCTGTCTCAAGGCTTGGATGTATGAATTTTCACAATACCGCATAAATGTTCATATTCAGTATAGCATGCATATATCTTACAAAACATAACTTTGATTTAAACCAAGTTTTACTTCAATACTTTGTTTTGTACATTTTTACTTATGGTTTAAGTAGTCTAAATTTTACTTACCATACATATCATTTTGGTTATACATTACTTGACTACTTTTGGACTATCAACATTTGACATGGTTTATACAAGGACTTTTGACTATTGGTTTAAACATAGACATCTTACATTGTTTGGTTTGGTTTGATTAAGTGATTAAGTAACGATGCATGTGTAATATAATACAAGCATGGTGGATACGCCGCTGGTACTTCCTATATATAAGTGTTTGTATGGTATTACATATCGTAGCGTTATTTGAATCATTTCAGTTTGATACATATAACATTTTATACAAATAACATACTTTTCACAATTCATTGTTTTACAAACAACTTAACTTATACAAACTCAGTTTACATGGTTATTCATTTAACCATGCATTATTCTCTTATTTATACGTATCATCTGAACTTATTGTTTTCAAATGTTTTACAAAGACAAAGCAAATTACAAGGTTCATGACTAAACAGTTTCTCAAACATAAGTCATGAAACCTATTTTCACAAAACCTATGTATCTCACAGGCATTTTTATGCTGACGTACCTATTTTCACATGTGTTTTTCAGGAGCTGTTGCATAAGATGATCAAGATACACATAGGCAGACTTGGGCTTTAGTGAAAATAAAAGATGCAAGACTAGTTAATTATGTTGTATTTCTTTGTTTGTTAAGACATTGTAACACTTTTAATCAATAAAACAAAACTTCAATTGCCATGGATTTGAGACAATTAATTCTGTTACAACACTCCCCGACATTTCCGCCACGTTTTGTATGTTCTACGTGGTCGGGGTGTGACAGAAAGGATGATATCAGAGCCAATGGTTATAGGGAATTAGGTTATTAGTAATGCTTTGACCTAGTCTATAACCTTCTTAGGACCCTAACGCGAGTTTACTTGCGTTTAGTAATAAAACAATACCGTCACCTATCCTTAGGCGACGACCACAACAAGAACATAAATTTCAAAACCGCTTTGAAAACTAATCATCTGTTCTAGGATGATTGATTACTAGGTTTTGAACTCTCTAGTATATGGTTTTGAACCCCTTTGAGTTTTCAAAACTTCATCAAGGTTTTGGGTTTTAAATAATGTGAACACGTGCAAACTGGAAGGGTGGGTGAATGCCTGTATTCTGGGTTTTCTGTCTAGGCAAGCACTTCGTATACATCTCATCAGACGCGAGACCAGTTGTGCTTACCTGGGAATTCTTGGGATGAGTGTTCACTTATAGGCGAGCATGTCTTCGCGATACATTATTTTTGACCCATTTACTTTGATTAGTCACCGTCTCATTTGTTTGCCTTAGGTAACAAACAAATGATCGCAATTTTCATGCGTTATCTTTCTGTTTTGATTGTCCAATAATCTTTCACCTGTTTCTCCCTACGCCTTTCTTTTTCTTCAAGAATGTCTCTTCATCACGATGACGCCCAGATATCTGAGCAAGCAGCCAAAATTCGCTCAGCGAATAGGCGAAGTAGTCCTGAAGACTGTTGAATTAGCTACTGCCATGTATCATCTCCAGGATGAAGCCACTCAAGAGTCACCAAGACAGGCAGGACCTAGTCAGGCGACAACACCATCAGCCAATAAACCAATCGAGGAATCAAAGACCATGGATGAACGATCCCCTAAGAAGTCAAAGAAGCGAAAGGCTTCTCAGAACTTCGCCATGGTCGCTCACAATGGTAAAGCAGTCCCCAACCAACTAGCTCAACCCCCTGCTAGGTGTGTATGGCTTTTCCTATGATACCTACATCAAGGAACTATGTACCTTACAAACTACTCTTGTGATTTCTCTCTTTCAAATGATTGCTCATGATTCCCTCGAAAATTTTAAGTACTCGTTTCACTCTAAGAAACAAAGTACAGAAAATTAAGTGACATTATGAGTAATCGTGCTTTTCGCACATCTGTGCCTTTAAATCCTTGGTTAGATAACTAAGGGTATTTTCAAATCTCATACCCATTACGTTTTGATTTTTCAACATACACAGTACCAGTATTTCAAAACAATCTTCATGATCTCAAAACATTTCATATAGTTTGAAAACAATTTTTCTAGATGCATTGTCTATGTTATTTCAAAAACATTGGCCATGTTATCAAAACCAACCTTCCTAATTTCAAAATATTTCATATAGTCTGAAGACAATATTAACACAATACATTTTATTATCAAGTGCATGATTTCGAAAAGCATCATTCATGTCTTTCAAAAACCTTATACATAATTTCAAAATTCATCTCGCATGATTTTAAAACATTTTTGTAAATATATCTACCTAATACACCTACTTTATGATTTCAAAAAGTATTATATATAAGGTTTCAAAAACGTTAAACACATTTTTCTTAAAAGAACCTCATGCATAGTTTTCAAAAATATTTTTCTCATACATTGACTTAACCTTCAAAATTCTGCTTCATATGTCGCCTTGACATATCTAGCATCTCAACTTCATAAGCATTTTACTTCATGTTTTGACTTAAGCACATCCCGTGCAAGATTTCAAAACATCTCCAACTTCTAAAATTCATATGGGATCTTTTCATTAGATCCTTGTGGATGATTATCATTCAAATCAGAGTCCTTAATTGGATTCCTTATGTACCTTAATTCGAACACGTCGGTTCCTAATAATCGAAATCGAATTTTCTTTTTGAATCTTTCTATCTTTTTAGTTGGATTCTTGATAACGTTTAAAGTACCAAATGAAATCCACGGAATGGATTCCTAGTGTGCTTTAAATGCATGTACGCAATTTACAAGACAAATTAACAAACAATTTTGTGGTTATGTGACTATGTGTTTATTCATCTGATGTTTTCTTTTATGCATTTTTGTGTTTTTGTATACTCTGGATATTCGTTATCCAAATCCTCGCAGGATCTTTCATATCTCCATATGAGGGATTCGTAGAATGGATATTCAAAAAGGTACTACCTTCAATCCTAAATGGGCTTCTATGTAATAGTTAAGACCCTTGGATTATATAGTACCACTCCATGATTCATAAGAGACCCTTTAGTGGTCTAGTCAAAAAGATTGATTCACAATTTGGTTAAAGAACGACATCTAGTGATGTAGCTGAACAGACTCCTTGATAGTCTATTTAGATCATTTATTGATTTAATTTAAAGGACTCTATGGCGGTCTAGTCACACTCATCACAGGATTGTTCATTTGGTTTTCCCCTACACATTATAAAATAGATTGTGTGAACTGTGCAAGGAATTGTCTGATTATGGACGCGTACATAACTATGAAATACAGTGCACGGTAACCACAGTAAGATTTATTATGTGTAAGAACCGATAGTGACGACAATAACGAAATGAGAACGATGTAATAGAGGTACGGGGACGCACCAATGACGCTTCATATACTTGTATATAAGTATCCCTCTTACATTGCAATCATGATGTTATTAAAGGTTACTAGAAGTTCAGAACCCTAATCAATATTGTTCGATCTTTTCAACTTCATGTTTTCAAGCTCTCACAAGTTTCCTCTAAATAAATTTCGGGACGAAATTTCCTAAAGTAGGGGAGACTGTAACACCTGTGCCTCCACGGCCATCAAACAAATACCAAACCAATGAAATATTATATTTCATACTTGGGATTTGTAAGAATATGTGTATCATTTGCACATATCAATTCTTGTTCAATTTCAAACTCTAAATCGCTTTCTGGAAGGTTATACGCGCACCGATGCGTAAATATAACCAGTTTAATGCAACAAACACTCTGGAATAGTGACATAGGCTTAACATACCTTAAATAACCTTTACATAACTTAGAAATAAGTTTTAAAGGCTTTGGTATGGCAAAAATCAAGTTAAATCGCTTACAGGGACTAAATTTGACAAACTGCGAAAGTATGCCAATTTGAACTGTAACAGACATTCCGGAGCATGACCATAAGTTAAACATACCATAAATATCCTTCACATAGCTTAGAAATAGGCTTTGAGGTGTTCGGTATGCTAAAATAAACTTTTGTGTCATTCAGGGACTAAAAGTGTCAAAAAGTGCACAAGTTTGCATTTTCGCGCATAACTTACGTTCTGAATACATCCGGACATCCAAAAATTTATGTAAGCATGACTATATTATACTTTAGTGTTTGGCTTGCCAAAAATCCATTCGTCGCGTCATTTGGATGGTTTTTCGCGCTTATGCGCATTCCGTCGTAATTAAGCGAACATCGCGTTCGTACGACCAAACGAACCAACACCCGGCATATTTTTGAGCATGTTTCATGTCCTCAATGTTTAGGCAAAATTTTAGGGCCTTAAAGTTGGCTTTACGGGCCTTAGAAGTGTCGGAAATGGCCTTAAACACGTGCAGGAACTGAAACTGACATTTCTGAAACTTTGTTCTGATCTGTGACTCCTAGGCGGCCCACCTCAGGATCTTAACATCCTTAGGCGGCCCGCGTCAGACCTTCTGACCAGGTTAAATGTTTCTAACAGCAGATTGCAGCTGTTTGATCCACCACCACACATTCTTATTTGTCTAGTCAGATGATAAGGATCACATTTTAGTCACCATAAGGTCCCGACACTTGTACGGGTGGGATTAAGGCACGTTTTCCATGAAACGATCTTAACGGTGGACCTTTTACTATAAATACCCCACCCCCCATGCTTCAAAATTACAAGAATTCTGATTTGAGAACCTCTAAGTTGAAACCATTGTTTCATACCTGAGATTCTTGAATCGGGATTAGCATTCGGGGACCCTTCGTAAGTATTCTTTCGTTCTTTTCTTTATTTTATTGCTTTTAGAGTCAGAAAGTCAAACTTTGTTTGACTTTCAGCGTTGACCAGCTTATGGTCAATGCGAAGTTCGTTTGAACTTCGCAACGTGATTGTAATCACGTTGGTCATAGTCCCTTGGGACTATGCCCACTGATTACCACGTTGTCTAGGGTCGTAGGGTAGGCGATCTAATAAATCGCCTATACCTTCGAACTCGACCCATTTGGTCGATCATTAGGATCCGACCAAATACATTAGGTGACCATAGTAGGTAGGGAATAACCTTCCGAGGTTATACCCTATGGTCACATCGTTTGAGTAGTTGTATGATAGGTAGTTAATATGCCTTAGGTAAATTACCAGAATACCCTTTTCATGTATAATTGGTAATTAAGCATATGTAACCTAAACTTTTGTCACATAACTGATTATGTAACATGTTTAGGCATATAACACTTGTCATAGGACTAGTTAGGCGATCCGAACGCGTTTCACGCGAACGACGCGTTAAAGTAGCATAAGCTACCTAAACGGGTCGTAATGGGTCGTAAGCACTTAGGTTAAGTTTCATTTAGCATGTAGGCTTTGATAAACCATATGACACGAGTCTCTATACTCGTTTGGTTTACGAAACCTCATTCTATCCGATCTTCCGATTTAGGTCCGGTTTATTAATGTAGTTACCTATATTAGGTGCCGTTTGATTTCCGTGATCTCTAGCATTGTTTGGTTGTCACTCAAGGACTACTGAGCATTCTCAAGTGAGTACATAGACCCCTCTTTTACTGTTTTTCAAACTGTTTTGGGGTGAAACACATGTGCCTACTTGTTACTTTCGTGCTTTCCTGTTTTCACATCATATACTTGCTATGTTCATTAGTACATTTATAGTACATGATTTCATGGTGTTCTATGCTTTGTATGATGACTTTGCATACTTAGTACATTGTTTTACATGACTTTTCTACTTTGTATGATGACTTTGCATACTTAGTACATTGTTATATACTGCATCTCTGTTGCATATGTTCCAGTAACATATGGACACATTGTTTTACAGCTCTACCCTGTATGTTTACTCTAGCATACTAGGTACATTATCTTCATAAAACATGCTTACATTTTGGTATGACATTTGGTTTGTTTAAACTATACTATACATTCATTAACACCGATCATGCCGCTCGGTAGTAGGTAGTGGTACCATAGGACTTGACAAATCCCGTTCCGGACATCCCAGGGAAAGGGGATGAAAGGAATGACCGAATCCGAATACATATTCTCTTGATAACTCACTTTTACATAGTTATCCGTCTGTCTCAAGGCTTGGATGTATGAATTTTCACAATACCGCATAAATGTTCATATTCAGTATAGCATGCATATATCTTACAAAACATAACTTTGATTTAAACCAAGTTTTACTTCAATACTTTGTTTTGTACATTTTTACTTATGGTTTAAGTAGTCTAAATTTTACTTACCATACATATCATTTTGGTTATACATTACTTGACTACTTTTGGACTATCAACATTTGACATGGTTTATACAAGGACTTTTGACTATTGGTTTAAACATAGACATCTTACATTGTTTGGTTTGGTTTGATTAAGTGATTAAGTAACGATGTGTGTGTAATATAATACAAGCATGGTGGATACGCCGCTGGTACTTCCTATATATAAGTGTTTGTATGGTATTACATATCGTAGCGTTATTTGAATCATTTCAGTTTGATACATATAACATTTTATACAAATAACATACTTTTCACAATTCATTGTTTTACAAACAACTTAACTTATACAAACTCAGTTTACATGGTTATTCATTTAACCATGCATTATTCTCTTATTTATACGTATCATCTGAACTTATTGTTTTCAAATGTTTTACAAAGACAAAGCAAATTACAAGGTTCATGACTAAACATTTTCTCAAACATAAGTCATGAAACCTATTTTCACAAAACCTATGTATCTCACAGGCATTTTTATGCTGACGTACCTATTTTCACATGTGTTTTTCAGGAGCTGTTGCATAAGATGATCAAGATACACATAGGCAGACTTGGGCTTTAGTGAAAATAAAATATGCAAGACTAGTTAATTATGTTGTATTTCTTTGTTTGTTAAGACATTGTAACACTTTTAATCAATAAAACAAAACTTCAATTGCCATGGATTTGAGACAATTAATTCTGTTACAACACTCCCCGACATTTCCGCCACGTTTTGTATGTTCTACGTGGTCGGGGTGTGACACCCACCAAGATCACCACAAATCTTCCTAAATCTCACTTCAATCTTTCTTGGATTTGATCAAGATCTTGCATAGATTTTCTTTGGATTTCATAAGTAACTATCATCATCTTCATCACATATCACCAACACCATTCTTCCTTCTTCTTTCCCCTCTACCTACGGCCCAAACACCCTCTTTCCACCTCCACCATTTTTCTCCACTAACAAGCATTCCAAGGTCATTCCAAGGTGTTAGAAGGTGATTCATGAAGCTTGGTGCTTGGAGAACTTGAAGAACCTCCATAAATTGCTTCTACCAATTCCATTTCATCTTGTGTTTCTTCCCTAGCTTGAAGCTAGTAGTAAGCTTCTTGTAACTCTTGTTATTTGTAGTGGATAAAGGATATATTATATTGAAATAACAAGAACACTAAAGAACATAAACTTGAATCTTGAAACATAAAGCTTTCTTATGATGAAAAATGGATGATATGATGTTGTTTAGTACATGAATAAGGTTGTTTTGAGTATGTTGTTGATTGCTTGTTGATTTCTTAATAATATGATGATGACCATCATATTGAACTTGTTAGATTATGATTAAAAACATGATCTAACAAGATAAGAGGTGATTATGTGATTACATAAAATGATCATCTTCTTATTAAGACATGAACTTGATGATGAAGTGATTTCTTGAAAAAAAAAAGTAATAAACAAAGTAAGATAATAATCTTGTAAATCCAAGACTTGTGAATGATTTTTCTAAAAGAACCAAGTATAGAAAGATGATTTTTGAAAGATCATGATTTTTATCAAACCTACACTATTTTTAGTGGAAAAACAAGTGTATAAACACTAAAGAAACAAGAAGGTTTAATAAAGAAACATTTTTGTAAATTATGTTTACAAGTTGTAAACACCAAATCTTTGCAAGAATGAGATTTTAAAGGAAGTAAATACACTTTGGAAGGTAACTAAGGCCACTAAACGCTTTACCAAGTTACTACACGTTTTACTGTTTTAGTGAAAGATCAAGTTCATGATTTTATGAAAATCATATAGTTTTTGCACTTGGTGAACATAATATGGTTTAGTGATTTGTTGTTGATTGTTTGAATGATTTTGAAAAAAAGAAAATGATATGCTAAATAGCATGGACACCTCCATTTTCAAAGGAAACTATGGCGAAATTTTCTAAAAACTCAAACACTTAGAAAATATTTTCTAACAAGGGTTTACAAGTATATTTTTAACTTTGTTTTTGAAATATAAACATTGCCATAGGTTTTGTTACAAAAATACAAAGTGTCGGAGGTTGGTTTTCGTAAATAAAAATGGATAAATATATATTTAGAATATATATTTTATACTAAGACGCTTGTGTGAATATTTGTTTACTTTGCGGAATAGTTAAATTATTTTAGGGTAAAATAATATAACTTACAAATACCATGGAATTTACAACTCCAAAATAATACAAAAAATCACAAGGAATAAATATTCAAGTTACAGACTTGATATGATGAAACCGAACGCAACAACGTAACTTACGAAATATTCCGAGAAATACCAATACAAATATTTTTTTTTGGTAAATATTATTTTGGATACAAAGGAAGTGAAAGTATGTTTTTTGTAAATATTACCAAGTTACAACACATTTTCGACAATGAAAAAATGTATTATTTTTGGGAGATAAAAATATATTTTCTTAGTATATTTGGAAGATATATGATTTTTGGGAAAAAATATATATTTTCGGGAGATACAGTGTTTTTGGACAAGATAAGTTTATATATTTTCTAAATGAGACTTGAAAATATATTGTTTTGGGAATATATTGAATATTTGTTTAGAAAATACGTACACACCGGAATACGACATCAATACATGGCAAGTTATACCAATACAAGAATACGGACATACATGTATAAGATACCCCCATCCTTGGGAAGGAAATACTTGAGAAGTATTGTTACAAAATATCGTTTAAACAAATTATTCCAAAACTAAATATAATTTAAAGTTAAAATAATTATAATTTTAGCAAATAATTATTATTTTAGCAAATAATTATAACCTGGAATAATATTGGGAACATAAAAGGAACATAACTCAACCACGTAGATACTAAAACAAGGCACGACCCGTCCGTCTAATAGACATCAGTACATTGTAGGTAGTCGTGTTTGCCGAAGGGATTTGAGTTACAATTGTGAAGACGCAATACTGTGAGTTCATGTCCCCCTTTTCTTTTAACTGTTTTTAGTTTTATACTTCGGGGGTGAAATACATGTTACAATTATTACAGACATTTTATACATGGTATGATTAGCTTAAGGAGGGTTTACTACTAGATCATGTGAATGGGTAGGGCGATTAAGGCCATCAATCCTCGTTGTAGGACCGAGGGGCATGCGTGATAGATCTATTTGGGTGTAGCGAGCCCCATCCCTGAGTCCGCTGAGTGGACCATGTGGTGACTATGTCTTACAGCCGGAAGCCTGGTGCGAAATTTGCTAGGTTTGAGTCTTCCTGCATGACTTCACACATACCATTGGCTTTGCAACCCAGTGGTGATCTCTTTTTCCTTATTGCTACATACCAGGGACTTACATACATACTTACAATGTTTTGAAGGCTTATACATACACACAAACGAACACATGAACTCGCTCAACTTTTGTTGATGTTTTTCAAACTACATGTATTTCAGGGAATTTATAAGTGGATCTGGCGTGTGTTGGAAGTTTTTATTCTGCGTTAAGAATAAAGCTGTCATCCATGGTCTTTGATTTGGTTAATGTGTCTTATTCCTGGACGAGACACGTCATCCAAACCTTGGTGTTATTCAATATCTTTTGACGAGTCCTTAATGAACTCATAAACAATTTGTACGGTTTCTAAAACTTGAATTTAAAGTCTGCAATGTTGTTATGTTTTGAACTTATCTAATGGATGACAAACCTATGGTTTTATCATATAGTTGATGTTAAGATTGAATGAAATGATATTAAGAAAGTCACACCATAATCACGCTTCCGCAAAAGTCAGGGTGTGACAGCTTGGTATTAGAGCTTCGATCGTAGTGAACTAGGATTCTTTCTCAAGTCTAGACTACGATCATTAAGGCTCTCACGAAAATGTTTTACGACATGTTTTCATTGCATACACAAAACGTCCAGATCCAGGGAACAAACATTTTTACAAACAAAAGGCACAATAACACATTTCAAAGGGCTATGTTTATAATCCAGTCTTAGAGACTGAGGGAGTCCAGTCTTAGAGACTAAGGGAGTTCAGTCTTAGAGACTGGGGGAATTGAGTCTTAGAGACCAGGGAGGTTCAGTCTTAGAGACTGAGGGAGGTTCAGTCTTAGAGACTGGGGAGGTTTAGTCTTAGAGACTGGGGAGGTTCAGTCTTAGAGACTGGGGAGGTTTAGTCTTAGAAACTGGGTGTTTAGTCTGAGAGACTGGGTGTTTAGTCTGAGAGACTGGGTGTTTAGTCTGTGAGACTGGGTGTTTAGTCTGAGAGACTGGGTGTTTTAGTCTGAGAGACTGAGAAGGATAGAAAGTTTCATGAAGAATAATGTGAATACATGACTACATGATAAATTACTTTTGATTACATACGCTAATTGTTAGTGGTTACTATGGATATACATGCTACGACTATTATGTACCGGCACACATGTCACCTTGATTAGAAAGCGAGTTACCAGACATTGATAACCTTGCGGTCACCGCCGCAGATAATGGAATTACCCCTGAGCCGGAGATATTTACGTCAGACACTGAGAGTGATCCTGATATGCTGACCAAGGACGAGGATGACTTTCAACAGTCCGCGCTCCCAGATTCTGGTGATGATTTACCCTTGCTGATGGCTTCTCCGACAAGAATCCTCCTGTCACTCTTATTTCAGTCCATGACCACTTCATCACTGGTCATCCCGATGGTGAGCGCACCATGGCTCCGATCCTCGACAATGCGCCTCCTGTGGACATTCCTTCCGAAGGTTGGCTACTCGACGAATAATTGATGATAACTTTGACATGATATTGATGGTCCTTCTGATAACGCCCATGATGATGGGAAGATAGACGAAAATGCTGTTACTAAATTCAGTTCTGGAGACCCCTGTTACCAAGCTATCCTCTGATTCTAGCATGCACTCGATTTCAGACTCCTTTGAGTCTGTGACATCTGCAGCCTTACATACGACCGGATTACAGCTTTCTACTACTGACCCAGACGACGATGTCGCTATGACTGCTGCACTATCACCTGTTCGAGATGCCACACCGTTACACGACCCAGAGCCTGCTCCTGAGCTAGCTTCTGCTCCTTTTTGGGGCAGCTTGATGATGCGCCTAATGATCTTGAACCGATGCCTGATCCTAACCATGTTTCTTTTGGGTTACCAGACAATGCACCCCTTATACCTAACCCAATACCTGCACCAATGATCTCCTTATTGGTTGAGACGTTTATTCCTGCACCTTCACCCGCTGATGTTGCTCCTATGGAAACCGACGTCCATTGCGCTAACATGCCTATCGATTTCTTTCAAGACATACCCGCACCCCGGGAAGGTACTCCAGGTCAGCACCCGCGTAACGATCCCTTTTGCTACAACAGCATTTCCTACGACCTCACAGGCCGCACCGGTTGCTACATTCACCTCTACATCGCTGGACGGGCCATTTCGATGGTTCTTATAATACACTATGCTGATGTTAGACCCTTACCATCCCTCACATTATGGAGGCTACACACGGGATGAGTGTTTCTGTATCATCAGCTACAGTTTAAGGATAAGTCGCAGAGTTTTGGAGCTTGAGCTAACACCACGTCCTCCACCTTGTCTATTGCCAGTATACTTTGATCCTCCACATTTACTAAAGATTCCTTTGGCACACTCACCTGCTACTATTACACTTTTCCCAGGATTTTATGCTCCTTTCTTTACTGCCAAGTGGCATATCAATTAATTACTTCGACGTATATACAAGCTCGAGGAGGAGTTCACGCATGTTAACAGTTTACTTTTCTTCCCTCCTCCACCTCGGTCACCAGTATAGAATTATGCGGATTGCATTACATTGGGTAAAGACACTAATGATGAGCCGAGATTGTGGAGACTTTTAAAGACCACATCTGATTACGTAATACTTGTTGGACAAGGGTAGGGTGACCCTGTGTCCCTCTTGATGTGATACATTTTGTAAGACAATGCAATTGTGGTCGGAGAATAATGAGAGCCCAAACAAGCGACAATACTTTGTGACCAATAACCAATGAAAGCTCAGTCGCTATGCCTTCGTTAAGCGCGTTGTTGATCTATATGTGTGTGCTATAATTATAATGCTACGTGCTTGCTTGCTATGCTCTCATTAAACATAATTCCCAAATTACTTGGTTACGCTATGATTATGCTATTGCTTGAATTGGTTGATATAAAAATCAAATACGTGTATGTACATATGACCTCTAAACAACTATATGCACTCCCTGAACAAGTACAACCTGACCTAACCAATCTCCTTCTTAGAAGATGACGATATGAGGGAACATCGCCACCAACAACCCTCCGCCAACAACAGCGGCAGAACTACAAGAGCGCATCTCACATGCCATTGAATAGCTCGAGGCCATTCGCTCCGAACACAGCGAAGGCTGCACCTACAAGCAGTTCTTAGACCACAAACCTCGAGAATTCGACGGCACCGGGGGTGCCTTAGCTTTTGTGCGTTGGGTTGAGAAGACGGATTATGTTTTGCGACTAAGTAAATGCGCCCTAGAACATCAGGTTACGTACATAGCGGGGCTGTTTGTGGATGGGGCTCTGTCATGGTGGAACCTTCAGGTTCAGACAATGGGCTAGACTACTGCGTATGCTTTGACGTGGGACGAACTGAAGGAACTGATGCGCAAAAGATATTGCTCCAGGGCAGAAGTCCAGAAGTTGGAAACTGAGTTGTGGAACTTGAAAATGGAAGGTCCAAAGATAGCTGAGTATATGTAGAGATTTAACGATTTATCACAAGTTGCTATGCTTCTGGTGGGACCAGAGTTTAAGAGAGTCGAACGTTTCATAGGGGGACTGGCACCCCAGATTCTAAGCCTGGTAACAACATCTATACCTTCAACGATCACCGAGGCTATCGACATAAGCGTGGCGCTCACTGAAGAAGCGGTTAGACTAGGAAAATTTTTCATTATGGAAGAGAAAGACGAGACTCCTGTAGAGCCATCTGGAGACAACAAGAGAAAGCTCGCAAATTTCAAGATGGTTACTCGGGCGAGTAGCAAGAAGAAGGCCAAAAAGGGAAAAGACTACATGGGTATCCTACCTAAGTGTGACAATTGTCTACGTTATCATGTCGGGCGATGTAAATATGGAAAATGTGATAACTGTGGTAAGAGGGGACATCCTAGGGAAACTTGTAGGCAAAATACTGAACGTAGAAATGGAGGCCAAGATGGTAGCGAGAATCACGGAGGAAACAAAGAGAACTATCAAGGTAGGACGAGTGACAAACAAAAACGTGCTCAAGGTTGTCTTAACTGTGGGAGCAAGAAGCACTTCAGAAAATACTGCCCTAAGAAGAATCAGGCACAAGGATGAAAGCTTAACAGCGAAGCTGGGGAAACACGCCAGACTCCAAACAAGGTTATCCATTCGTACCATATTACTCAACGTTATGCATCTGTGCTGCTAGATACAGTTGCGAATTTTAAGCTTCGCATCTCTAAAAGTTTGAGAATATACTTGGTTTGATAGTAAGTAAGTTAGATAACCCGCACTCGATAGAACTAGCTAATGGGAAGCTAGTGGAAGTCAACGAAGAAATTGAAATCGGCAAGATAGAACCCGGAGAACGTAAGTTTACGCTTGATCTACTGCCAGTTGAGTTGGGAAGCTTCGACGAGGTAATTGGGATGGATTAACTGCCGAGTGTTCAAGCGGAGATTGATAACCGCATCACAATGGTAAACGAAGAAACGATCGTGGCTCATGAAACATGATACGCCTCTACAAATTACTAATGGCTTGAAGGCACAAAAATTGTTGCGTAAAGGATATGTTGTTTTCTTGGCTCATGTCAGGGACAAGGGAGCCGAAGAACCAAAACTCGAAGATATTTCTATGTAAAGGAAATATTCTAAAGTCTTTCCCGAAAACTTCCCAGAATTACCTCCTCAACAACAAGACGAATTTTGCATCTATTTGACTCCAGGCATCGCGCCTGCAATCAATGCACCCTAACGGCCTACACCTCCGGAGATGTAAGGATTGTCAGTGTAACCTTAGTGGTTGATAGAGAAGGAAGGTAACAGACCAAGATTCCCGTTTTGGGTAACCCCAGTCCTGCTCGTCAATAAGAAGGACGATATCTTTCGTACGAACATCAAACTACCAGGAGCCGAACGAACTAACCCACGAGAGTCGGCGACTCTTGCTAAGGATTAACGAATTACTTATTTAACTAATTGTGAGGATCCAACTACTATTACATGACTGATCGATGATCGAGTGTCATTAGCTGTGAATTCAGGAAAAAGGTATACCGGGGAAATTATGGGACAATAACTTGTTTTGAACGTACACAGAAATGGTGTCACCTACACGATGCACAGAATAACCTTACACCAAATACGAAACTCTGAGAATCTAGGAAACATGTACTTAGGGTCTTTGGGAAACCCGGACCAAACTCGTAAGGGTTGTTACTTAGGAACCATATTTGTTAACCCAAGCAAACACCATTATCCTGGCATATATGCCATTTCAGTTAACAAAACAGAAAGTACTTAAATTTCTTTTGTTGAAATCTTCACTTTCGCTTCTAGCAAGTAGAGGTTTGCATATCTACTCCTCTAATGGAAGTTGCATCGCGCCAATTTCCTTCGCTGAGAGCGAACACACAATTGCTTCAATACTTGGTCATTTCTTCAACTTAGCAAATACTCATCGCTTCAGTACTCGGAAACTTATATGTCACACATGCACCCTTTGCTACGCATGTGGTTTCGTTTCAAATAAACGCTTCATTGAAGTACACATATTATTTTGCTAAAGCTAACTATTGGTTTACAAATTCGAATAACCTGCATTATGGTATTTGTTAACTCCTTTGCTATCAAGTCAACACACTTCTTGAAACTTCTTTTCTTTCAAGTGACATTCATGGTTTATCTTTGTGACCATGCCGTGATTCCTTTGTTAATACATACGTTTATTGTCAAGTTACGCTGAAACCAAGTTCAATTGCTTGAACTTATCCATTTCGCATGTTCGTTTTGAGACGCTGTATGATGTATTGAGAGCATCATATTCAAATATTCTTGCAAAGGTTCTTTTGTTTCGAGTCATAGTGGACTTGATTGGTCTACGACTCCACTAAATCATTTGTTGATTTCGATACCTTACGGTGATACTCTCATGAAATTGAAGCTTGCGCTAATTTGGTTACTTACTTCATACACAAATTTAATTACTTAATTACTAATTTGCTCTAAATCCGTCTTGTTTATCACGATTAAAGCAGTCCCAACACAAGTTGTGTGTTAAGGCAATGGTACATAGATTCATTTCATAAGCACCATGTACCTCCTAACGATTCCTTCATTGTCGATCGAATACCTTGCGATACTTAATACTTTTTCACCTTCGATAAAAAACAGTGGCCCGTTGATGTTCCGTATTTAACTGAAAACTTTACGACATTGTGTAAATCAAATCTTCAGATTGTTTCAGTACACTTTCAGTTGACTTCAGGCACGGTGAACTTGTTCAGTCACCACTATTATTGAATCTCGTCATTACGACACCTTGTGGTGTCATTAGCCTGTGCTAATCATGGTCAACTGTTTCACACAAAACTACATATACTCTTGTCGACTTGTCATTTAAACATTTCTGATGCAACTACGAATTAAGACAATGATACACCAGATTCGCTTGTACCTCATCCGGTGTATTTTCGCAATTCGAGAATGTCAACACACAAATCCTTACCATTTACTTATTCGAAAGTTGACAGGTCATTTTTATCTCCAAGTTGTTGATTTTGAGTTCATATAGCGGATGCTAAGGTTTGTGAAAGTTTGCATACTGTGACCAATCATTTGAGAACCCTATTGGTCAAAACTCCTCTCTTGTGGAACCCCTGTAACTGGATTACACTAAACTATACGTCAATACGTCTTGTAACTTTGACAGCACATCCTGAGACACATACTTTTTAACTGCTGGGTTCTGATATTAGTAAGATATCCTTGGATTCGCCTGAATTGAATAAGTTTGATTCGGTTTTGGGGTTACCTACTTCAGTATTATTCGTACATATACACGCACAATGTAACCCTAAGGAGTTAAGGTAGTACAAATTTCGAGTACGAAATTTTCTTAACAGGGGGAGAATGTGACAACCGTCAAATTTGCATGCACCCGTACAGTTAATTAATATTGATTTATGTAATGACTGTGCTTAACTACAACTGATGACTTAAACTGTTTTCTGATTTCTGTATCATACATACATATGCATCACATTTCATACTGTCACACCATTTACAAACTTTAGTGACATAAACGATGCACAAAGCACGGTTAGCACAGTGAGCAGATAACTCAGAAAATGCTGACGATGTCCAGTACATAGACAGACAGTGTTTAAAGACCCAGTATGGGCCAGAGACAAGGTACTTCACTAGTATGGAGTGTAGGGAAGTAAGGACCATAAAACTACGTCACTAGGTGCTAGTTTAAGTGCCGAAAGGTGCCTAAAACCCACTAAAAGTGCAGAATTCTGCATATTTCAGCAAAATTCAGCACTTTAACATACTAGTATTATGCAGAAAATTGACTAAATGGTCCTGAATGCTTTCCTAAGTGTCGAGAATTTAAAGTGTCACAAAAGGGTACTTAAAGAACACTAAACGGAATAACTTGACACTTTAACGAACCGGTATCTAACCGAACAACCGGACATTACCCGGAACACCAAAATATTGCTAGAAGCATTGTTTAATTATTTTTGGACTAGTTATGATCCCCGAACACCCTAACACACTATATAATGTGTCATACACTTAAAACACTAGACTTTTCACTTAACCCCCAACTATTATTCAAGTTACCATTCAAAGTTACACATAACCCCCTAGATTTACGGTTTTGGTGGTGGGCCACCATCAAGATCTTTGGTTGATTTCACTAGATATTATTTGATTCACCTAGATTTATAAAGATATTGCTTAGATTTTTTTTCTTGGATTTTATTGGATATTATTAGATATGGTGAAAACTTACACTTGGACCCCCTCCCCCTCATATATTACGGTCACAAGGTGGCCCACCAAGATCACCACAAATCTTCCTAAATCTCACTTCAATCTTTCTTGGATTTGATCAAGATCTTGCATAGATTTTCTTTGGATTTCATAAGTAACTATCATCATCTTCATCACATATCACCAACACCATTCTTCCTTCTTCTTTCCCCTCTACCTATGGCCCAAACACCCTCTTTCCACCTCCACCATTTTTCTCCACTAACAAGCATTCAAAGGTCATTCCAAGGTGTTAGAAGGTGATTCATGAAGCTTGGTGCTTGGAAAACTTGAAGAACCTTCATAAATTGCTTCTACCCATTGCATTTCATCTTGTGTTTCTTCCCTAGCTTGAAGCTAGTAGTAAGCTTCTTGTAACTCTTGTTACTTCATATTTATAGTGGATAAAGGATATATTATGTTGAAATAACAAGAACACTAAAGAACATGAACTTGAATCTTGAAACATAAAGCTTACTTATGATGAAAAATGGATGATATGATGTTGTTTAGTACATGAATAAGGTTGTTTTGAGTATGTTGATGATTGCTTGTTGATTTCTTGATAATATGATGATGACCATCATATTGAACTTGTTAGATTATGATTAAAAACATGATCTGTGACACCTGTGTCACTTCAACCATCAAACAAATACCAAACCAACGAAATATTGTATTTCATAATTGGGATTTGTATAAATATGTGTATCGTTTTCACATATCAATTCTTGTTCGATTTCAAGCTTTAAATCGCTTTTTGGAAGGTTATACGCGATCTGATGCGTAAATATAACCAGTTTAATGCAACAAACACTTCGGAACAGTGACATAGGCTAAAGATACCCTAAATGCCTTTTACATAACTTAGAAATAAGTTTCGAAGGATTCGGTATGGCAAAAACATGTTTATTCGAACTTAAGAACTATTTACGACAAAATTGCGAAACGAACGTTGGTGAGCGCCCGTATAATATTTAAATCCCAAAAATATTCTGTTATGATTAAAATTTTATTTTTAATCAGGTTCGTGTTGAAAAATAAATTAAAACGCTTAACAACGTTATTTTTCAAGTTTAAGCACGTACCGAGTGTTACTGCGCAACACAGTGCTTATGCTGCAAAACGCAGACAACATAGCCAGTCTCGGCAACTTAAATTTGTTTCGGTAATATTTTGGCGAGTTTATTTTTATAGAATAATAAAAATAATTTACAACGCCATAAACCGGGATTTAAACGCTAGATAAAATACCCGGTACCTAGTTAAATACCTGTTTTTATCTATTTTACCATTCAAATTTACGGTGGCCCCCATCAAAATCCTTACAAATCTTGCAAAAATCTTTCATGATATCTCTTGGATTTCCCTTGGATCCTCTTTGATATTTTGTAATCTCTAAAGATTTATCTAGAGATTTTGTCCTATAAATACACCACCATACTTCATAACACTCCACTAACCTCCTTCTCTCTCTCTCCCAACCGTCCACACCACCTTCATCACCATTTCCATTTTTCCAACTTTGTTCTTGAGAATCAAACTCCATTTCAAGCATATTTCAAGTTGGTGTAATGATCCAAAGGAGTTTCCAAGGTGTTTTCAAGTGATTTCAAGCTCCCTATCATCAAAATCTCATCCAACAACTTACTTGAATCTTGAAGGTATAAAGTTTATGTTTAAATCATACTCTTGATTCTTGGTTGTTCTTGATGATTTGAAGTTTCTCTTGAATCTTGGAATTTTCACAAACTTGAAATCTAAAAAGAAATGGGTCTTGATACAAATAAAAATGGTGATGTATTGTATATAAACCGTTCATATGGGTGTATGAGTTTTGAGTTGGATTTCTTGATAAACACTTGTTTAGGATATTTGCTTGCATGTTTTAGTAACATTTAAGCGATTAACAGCATGCTGAGTAACATTTACAGCCAACTTCAGTTGGCTGTAAACGGACCGTTATAAATCGAAAAATCGATTTTATGAAGTCTAAATTATATGTTTTCAAAAAACGAATCAAATGGCACTGGAATCATATTTTTTCGAGGTCGTTTACTATTTTTAAAGGTCCGTTTTGTACAGCAGCAAAAGCTGTGTTTTTACTGCAGAAAATGTGTGTTATGTTTTTCATCATAAGTTAAAATCTGTGTAGAATTGGCTCATGAAATTTGTACTGTAGATGACCACTGATGTCATTGTAATTCTCCCATTGGAATTTCATCAATCAGACTTACGATGAATTTTAAATGAATTATTCCGTGGACTGCAGTCAGAAATCTGATTGCAGTCCGGTAAATATTTTTTTTTAAAATATTGGTAATGAATTGGACCCCGATATTTTTACACAATAATATTTGGATCGTTAAGACATTCTGTAAAAATTTGGGAATTTTTGGAGTAAGTTAACTATTTTTTTTAAATTCCCGAAAACAGCCCAGTTTTGAATGATAGTTAAAATGCAAGGGTTTTGATGATATATGCATGATTTATGTGCTATATGTGAGACCTGCACTATCATGAGTATAACCACTATTTTATTCAGTAAATAATATGGGTTATGTTAAAATATCAAGTCGTTTCGATTTGGGATGGTTAGGGTAACGTTTGATGCAAAACTATGCGGTAAAACGGTTAAAAATCGGCTTTTCGGAGAATTTTTATAAAAATGTTTTAGATCAGTAAGTAAACTGATATTTTTGATATAAAAATAAGTATTTTAACTTATATTAAGTTTACTTGTTGTTTGGTTAGTCATACGTGACTTCCGACGCCCAAAAATGTTATCGAATCGCTAAAATAAGTGTTTTTCAACATACACTATAATGAGTTGTTCATGGGTTAATTTTATTTGTTACAAGATGTTATGTGATTTAAAATATGTATATGAACTCATATATACACAAATACACCAATATAATAAAAAATAATAACTTTTCGAGAAAATCTCAAAGTTATGTGAAAATTCTAAGTATTGGAGAAACTTATGTATTTTTGTGGGTTTTTGATTATTAAATCGTTCTTATTTAATTTAGGACGAATAAACAATTTGAGGGATTGTGTTAACATATAAAAACGCACCCAAAGATGAGTACATAGCCCCCTCTTTTACGTTTTCAAATGTTTTGGGGTGATTCATATGTGCCTATTCATTATTTTCATGATTTCGACTATATGATTTCACATGCATAAGTACTATCTTTTGATGAATTGAACTATTATCTATGGTTTAAACGACTGATTTCCAAAGTTTGTTAGAACTAATTGTTTATTTATACTGTTATTTATACATTCATTAACAATGATCAAGCCGATTGGTAGTACGATATAGTGCTATAGGACTAGACACCCCATTCCTGTTGTATGGAATGTCAGAAACCGAATTTTAACCAAATAGAATTTGCCTTTGTGGTATTTCTATAGTCTATAAAGTGTAGTTTGATGCACTAAGGTTTGAATGTATTGCTAAATCGCGATTTATGGTATATTTCGATATACTACCAACGTCATACTATTTACTAAAGCATAATTTGATATGCTATTGTTTACTAAAATATAGTTTGACATATTACCAAACCACGATTTAGGTATGTTCCGACATACTACCAACGTGATATTATTTACTAAAGTATAATTTGATATACTATGTACAAATCCAACATATATTATGTTATCTACTAAAACATAGCTGATATGTTATTTACAAGACCAAAGTATACTTATGATATACTACCGAAAACTATTATTTTAACAACTAAAGTATATTTGATATACTATCTGTTTAACTGTTTTAAAACTAAAATATATTTTAATATATTACTTATCCGACTTTCTTAAAACCAAGGTATATTTTTATGTATACTACAACTTTTATATCAATGCAAAGTGTTCTAGAAACCAAACTTTTATCAAGGATTCATGGCTACTTTTATAAACATATAATCTTTTCTTATATGATCCAAACCCATGAATCAAATTCACAAAACCTATGTTACTCACAGGCATTTTTATGCTGACGTATTTACTTTCACATATGTTTCAGGTTTTATTTCATGATGACTGTTGATTGCTTTACATAGGATGGACATGAGACTTAGTAATTATAAAAACATGAACGACAATTGTATTGTTTGTTGATCAAATCCTAAGACAATGTAACTTTTTATGTAATAAAACAATATTCTAAATTCCATGTGTTGTGAAACAATGATTCTGTTACAACACTCCCCGACGTTTCCGCCACGATTTGTTGTTTTACGTGGTCGGGGTGTGACATGATCTAACAAGATAAGAGGTGATTATGTGATTACATAAAATGATCATCTTCTTATTAAGACATGAACTTGATGATGAAATGATTTCTTAAAAAAAAAAGTAATAAACAAAGTAAGGGGCTGTTTGGTTGCCTCTGAATGGTCATTAAGAGGCTACCTCTTAATGGAACCATTAAGAATTTTACCAATGAGAAGGTAGAAGAATGTGACATGTGATGATTTACCATTCAGAGGTTACCACTTAACCATTCAGACTTGATGTTAACTCTTATTCATTCAGAGGTTTTAAACCATTAAGAGGTAGCATCTGAATGGTCATTAAGAGGCTACCAAACAGCCACTAAGATAATAATCTTGTAAATCCAAGACTTGTGAAAGATATTTCTAAAAGAACCAAGTTTAGAAAGATGATTTTTGAAAGATCATGATTTTTATTAAAGAGTAAATTGCCATTTTAGTCCCTGAGTTTTGTCCAAATTTGCCACTTTGATCCAAATAGTTTTTTTTGTGCCTCTGGGTCCCTGACTTTTACATTTTGTTGCCATTTTGATCATTTTGTCTAACTCCATCCAAAAACCCAGTTTGTACTTAATCACTAATGTTTTCAGTTGCCATTTTGATCCAATTCCAAAAAATAAAAAAAAGAGTAAATTGCCATTTTAGTCCCTGAGTTTTGTCTAAATTTGCCACTTTGATCCAAATAGTTTTTTTTGTGCCTCTGGGTCCCTGACTTTTACATTTTGTTGCCATTTTGATCATTTTGTCTAACTCCATCCAAAAACCCAGTTTGTACTTAATCACTAATGTTTTCAGTTGCCATTTTGATCCAATTCCAAAAAATAAAAAAAACTCCAAAAAATTCAAAAAAATCTAAAAATAAAAATATTCTAAAAAATCATAAAAATTCTAAAAAATTCAAAAAAATCTAAAAATAAAAAAAATTCTAAAAAATCATAAAAATTCTAAAAAATCCAAAAATCATTAAATGTTTCGGCACGAACCGTTTCGACCCGTACCGTTTCGAACCGAACCGTTTCGACCCGTACCGTATCGAACCGAACCGTTTCGACGCGAACCGTTTCGAACCCGTACCGTATCGAACCGTACCGTTTCGACCCGTACCGTTTCGAACCCGAACCGTTTCGATACGGTACGATTCGAAACGGTACGGTTCGATACGGTACGGGTCGAAACCGTTCGGTTCGAAACGGTTCGCGTCGAAACGGTTCGGGTTCGAAACGGTACGGGTCGAAACGGTTCGTGTCGAAACGGTTCGGCTCGAAACGGTTCGCGTCGAAACGGTACGGTTAGAAACGGTACGGGTCGAAACGCTTCGCGTCGAAACGGTACGGCTCGAAACGGTACGGTTCGATACGGTACGGGTCGAAATGGTTCGGTTCGAAACGGTTCGCGTCGAAACGGTACGGGTCGAAACGGTACGGTTCGATACGGTACGGGTCGAAACGGTTCGTGCCGAAACATTTAATGATTTTTTGATTTTTTAGAATTTTTATGATTTTTTAGAATTTTTTTGATTTTTAGATTTTTTTGAATTTTTTAGAATTTTTATGATTTTTTAGAATTTTTTTTATTTTTAGATTTTTTTGGAATTTTTTTTGATTTTTTGATTTTTTGGAATTGGATCAAAATGACAACTGAAAACATTTTTTAAGGAAATCTCCAAAATACCCCTGTTACAAACTGGGTTTTTGGATGGAGTTAGACAAAATGATCAAAATGGCAACAAAATGTAAAAGTCAGGGACCCAGAGGCACAAAAAAAACTATTTGTATCAAAGTGGCAAATTTGGACAAAACTCAGGGACTAAAATGGCAATTTACTCTTTATTAAACCTACACTATTTTTAGTGGAAAAACAAGTGTATAAACACTAAAGAAACAAGAAGGTTTAATAAAGAAACATTTTTGTAAATTATGTTTACAAGTTGTAAACACCAAATCTTTGCAAGAATGAGATTTTAAAGGAAGTAAATACACTTTGGAAGGTAACTAAGGCCACTAAACGCTTTACCAAGTTACTACACGTTTTACTGTTTTAGTGAAAGATCAAGTTCATGATGTTATGAAAATCATATAGTTTTTGCACTTGGTGAACATAATATGGTTTAGTGATTTGTTGTTGATTGTTTTAATGATTTTGAAAAAAAGAAAATGATATGCTAAATAGCATGGACACCTCCATTTTCAAAGGAAACTATGGCGAAATTTTCTAAAAACTCAAACACTTAGAAAATATTTTCTAACAAGTGTTTACAAGTATATTTTTAACTTTGTTTTTCAAATATAAACATTGCCATAGGTTTTGTTACAAAAATACAAAGTGTCGGAGGTTGGTTTTCGTAAATAAAAATGCATAAATATATATTTAGAATATATATTTTATACTAAGACGCTTGTGTGAATATTTGTTTACTTTGCAGAATAGTTATATTATTTTAGGGTAAAATAATATAACTTACAAATACCATGGAATTTACAACTCCAAAATAATACCAAAAATCACAAGGAATAAATATTCAAGTTACACACTTGATATGATGAAACCGAACGCAACAGCGTAACTTACGAAATATTCCGGGAAATACCAATACAAATGTATTTTTTTTGGTAAATATTATTTTGGATACAAAGGAAGTGAAAGTATGATTTTTGTAAATATTACCAAGTTACAACACATTTTCGACAAGGAGAAAATGTATTATTTTTGGGAGATAAAAATATATTTTCATAGTATATTTGGAAGATATATGATTTTTGGGAAAAATATATATTTTCGGGAGATACAGTGTTTTTGGACAAGATAAGTTTATATATTTTCTAAGTGAGACTTGAAAATATATTGTTTTGGGAATATATTGAATATTTGTTTAGAAAATACGTACACACCGGAATACGACATCAATACATGGCAACTTATACCAATACAAGAATACGGACATACATGTATAAGATACCCCCATCCTTGGGAAGGAAATACTTGAGAAGTATTGTTACAAAATATCGTTTAAACAAATTATTCCAAAACTAAATATAATTTAAAGTTAAAATAATTATTATTTTAGCAAATAATTATAACCTAGAATAATATTGGGAACATAAAAGGAATGTAACTCAACCACGTAGATACTAAAACAAGGCACGCCACGTCCGTCTAATAGACATCAGTACATTGTAGGTAGTCGTGTTTGCCGAAGGGATTTGAGTTACAATTGTGAAGAAGCAATACTGTGAGTTCATGTCCCCCTTTTCTTTTAACTGTTTTCAGTTTTATACTTCGGGGGTGAAATACATGTTACAATTATTACAGACATTTTATACATGGTATGATTAGCTTAAGGAGGGTTTACTACTAGATCGTGTGAATTGGTAGGGCGATTAAGGCCATCAATCCTCGTTGTAGGACCGAGGGGCATGAGTGATAGATCTATTTGGGTGTAGCGAGCCCCATCCCCGAGTCCGCTGAGTGGACCATGTGGTGACTATGTCTTACAGCCGGAAGCCCGGTGCAAAATTTGCTAGGTTTGAGTCTTCCTGCATCACTTCACACATACCATTGGCTTTGCAATCCAGTGGTGATCTCTTTTTTCTTATTGCTACATACCAGGGACTTACATACATACTTACAATGTTTCGAAGGCTTATACATACACACAAACGAACACATGAACTCGCTCAACTTTTGTTGATGTTTTTCAAACTACATGTATTTCAGGGAATTTATAAGTGGATCTGGCGGGAGTTGGAGGTTTTTATGTTGCGTTAAGAATAAAGCTGTCATCCATGGTCTTTGATTTGGTTAATGGGTCTTTTTCCTGGACGAGACATGTCATCCAAACCTTGGTGTTATTCAATATCTTTTGACGAGTCCTTAATGAACTCATAAACAATTTGTATGGTTTCTAAAACTTGAATTTAAAGTCTGCAATGTTGTTATGTTTTGAACTTATCTAATGGATTACAAACCTATGGTTTTATCATATAGTTGATGTTATGATTGAATGCAATGATATTAAGAAAGTCACACCATAATCACGATTCCGCAAAAGTCAGGGTGTGACATTGTGGATCCAGATTGCATTTCCCAAAATGACTTTTGTCACAGTTCTTGCACCTGGGCTTGTCACCAGACTGACCCTTCTTAAACCCAAAGTTTCCCTTCTTTTTCTTGTTTAATTGGTGAGACTGATCATCCTCTCTCTTTCTCTTCCCATCCTCAGTGGTCCTCTTAGAGTTACTCCTTATCACATCTAGAGTAAGTTACCGTGATAGATATACAACAGATCTATAAGAGGTAGGCTTAGAAGCCTTGACATTCCCTTTGATCTCTGGGGCTAACCCCCCAATGAAACGCACAATGCGTTTTGGCACTGGAGTGACCAGGTACGGAACGAGTCAGGACATGGAGTTAAAACTGGTAACATAGGATCTACAATCCAGATCTTTCATAACCAGAGTGAGGAAATCAGTTTCCACCTTTTCCACTTCATGCTGTTGTCAATATGTATCATTGACGAGTTCAACGAACTTAACCCAAGAAAGGTTATACAAAGGAATCTTTCCTATGGATTGCACTAAATCTTTCCACCAAGTCAGGGCATCTCCTTTAAAGGACAGTGACACAAACTTAACAATGTCCTCTTTGGCACACCCACTGATATCAACAACTGTTTCCATCTCGTCTAACCACTTCATACAATCAATAGCTCCCTTTCCCCATTGAAATCCCTTGGTTTACAAGAGACAAAATATTTGTAAGTACAACCCTTGTTGTACCGGGGAGCCTGATCAAATACTATCTGCTTTTGGGATTCACTCGTCTGATTGGATGAATGTTGCGATTCATCCTTTTTCGATGTATGCGGTTTCGAGAGGGACTTTGAATGAATTTTCGATCGAGCTTCACTCGAATATTTAAACACATTATTCACAGCTTTAGTAACTGTCGTGTTTATCATGGCTTGAAGTTCGGCGCCAGTAACATTCAGCCTCGGATCATTATTGTTCCCCTCTACTGGGTGACTATTAGCTTTATCGGAGCCAGCCATGATTTGAATGCTAAAATCAAGAAATTGATTTGTTTAATAACATAACGAATCATTGTATTTGATGATTAGATGGCCATGGTATAAATAAACCATATAGACCAATAAGATAATAAGTTAGAAATTATTTGATTATGATTTGCCTAGGTTGCAAATGAACCATTATTGGCATTCAAGTAGGATATAATCCTTTATATTTAGTAGACAAAGGACATAAGTCACAATTGTCAATGTCGTATAGACATTTTCATATAGCACAAAGGATCGTCTCAAAGGACTTTTAGATGGCACAAAAGGCCTTGTCACTAGGATAATTTAAAATATAATCAATGATCTTTTGGATCGGAAATTTTAAGGGTCGAACATAGTTCATCGCCTTTTGACAAGAAGTTATAAAATAAAACTATCTTTGTCAGGATTACACATTGGCCCGTAGGCAGAACACCTCAATTGGATGTTTCGGTATATACATCATATTCGATGTTATTAGCCATGATTCATATTGATCATTTAGGCTATGAAAGTGGCTTGGAAAGATCCAAGTACTTTGAAGGCTGGTGTGGTTTCTCAAGTCACACTGCCAGGAATGTCAACATGTTTTTAGATGTTAACGAGGAATTATTGTCTTAAGAGGGTTATACCACTATAGCCATTGATATTTTGGCTAGGTTATACCTTTAAGAACATCTTTTGAAATTTCATTGGCAGATCAATAAAATTGAAATGATTATTTGCATATTGATGTATTAAAATACATATATAAATTTCAAAAGAAAGACTTCACTAATAGTACTAAAAGACTACAAAAACTGCCCTAAACGGGTCTTAGAAATAAATAAATTGTCCACGCAGGGACTAAAGAAAAGAAACAAGTCCTCGCAAGGACTAAAAATAAAAGAAATGTCCATGCAAGGACTTAATTAAAACTAAAATACAAAATAAAATAAAGTCTTCTACTTCTTTCCCCTGATGAAGTTTGCAAGGCCCTTAAGGAACTTATGGGTCTTTCTTTCCCGTTCCTCTGCCCTATGCTCAACCTCTTCCAACCTTTGTAAGATTTCTTGCGTTTGTGGTTGTTGAGGTGGAGGTTGAGGTTGTTGCTGATAAGAAGGGTATTGGTATCCTTGAACGGGATACCTAGTTAGGCATGTTGGTGGAAACGGTGAGGAATAGAGAGCGTTAAAGTTAGCTGCTTCGACATATGGGTCGTAAGCAGGAGCTTGATATTCATAACCAGTAGGAGCTTATGGCTCAAACGGGTTATACCCAGTCGAACCTAGGTAGGTAGGTATTGGGTTTTCATAACCCATTGGCGGTGGCGATGTTGCAAAGGTGACTGGCGTGGTATCAACTTTTGGCACCGCGTGAGAAGGTCCACCCATTTATGGATCTTCGGGGATCGGAGGGTAATTACTTGAAGCTTGTGGGGAACTAAATGTTGGTCCCCCTCGCACGAACATGCGTGCGTTCCTCCTTCGTCTTGGTGGCTTAGGAGGTGGTTGAGGTGGTTCCTCAACTAGCAATGGTGGTGGAGTTACCGCCTCGAAGTGCAGTTCCTCCAATGGAGGTTGTGGTAGAGTGTTGTGAAAAGAAGGGGTGTTAACAAAATCCCACTGCCTAAACCATTCTAAAAGTATCGGGACCTTGATAGGGAGATCCTGCAAAAGACGAACTGCTCGAAATATCAATGGGATGTGTAGGCGTCCTAGATGGTGGCATTTGTGGATCTGGATCATCATCCAAATCCATATCCTGTGAAAAATGGTCCTCGGGGCCCAACGGGTTATATCCCGCTGGTGAGTTAATAACCCTGAGAATAGGAGTGATGAGATGAATGGTGAGATTGGTAAGAATGGTGAGAGTGGTGAGAGTGAAATGAATGTTTGGGCTCGTCTTGTTGAGGCGGCCCAAAGGAGTGATGGTACGAAGGTGAGGTACTAAGCGAGACGGATCGCCTCGCGGGTTCTAAAGAACGTCTCCATTAGTCTTGTGAATTGGAGGTGCTGAATGACGCTGAAGGTGTGCGTCTATGTGATGGTCCAGCTTGACTTGGCGGTCCTCCTCGCATAGGACCTTTTCCTCGGCCTCTCACTCTTGGTGGCATTTTATCAGTTAAACCTGTCAAAATCAAGAAAACAATATATAAATGACAAAAGGAAAGTTAAGAATAATCCTAGGTCATTTTCCTAGACTCGGAAGTCTAAGAAATGTGCCATTGTGTCATTGAGATTAAACACAAAAGGCTAGTGTTTAATTCACTCAATGTTGGCTTTGATACCAACCTGTCACACCCCGATATTTTCACATATTTTCTGTGGGCCCGGTGGGGAGTATCGTGACGTAGTTGATATCATCATAGACAATTAACACAATTATAGCACAGCGGAAGGCTTGGAAGTTTAATTACTATTACAATCCATAATGTACGAAAGTTCAAAATAAAAGAATATACAGACTGATTGTAATAGAGATCCATAGGCGGACCATAAAATCAAATACATATAACTGAGTTTAACAGACTTCAGGCATCTAAGGATTTGCAAGATCCTCTTAATTGACACCAAGTAGCTCCAGCCTAGTTTCGAGAGGTACATGTCACTTAGTCTTTGGAAAATACGTCAGTTTTCACTGGTAAATACAATTAACTGACTCATTTGAAAAAATTTTATGAAAATTGGTTTAGGCGCACAAGGCGCAAAATCATTTACAACTTGGGACAATCTTTATTAAAATCTTGTATACTGATTTACATGTTTGCCATACAATTGGGGCCGGTTTGGAAGTCGATCGTGATTAACTGACTCACCACTTATAAAACCCACAAAGGAGTTATCCCCAACTTGTGGGTTATTTAATATTTAGCATTTGCATCTGTCAGGTGTATGCCTACACCCTGTGCATAGGTCGTGGCCATAATTAACTTTAATGAGCTGAGGATATCCAGGACACGGTCGTTAACCCCCAATGTTTATGTTATCAAACAAAACAGATTAAAACGGGTTATGCAGATTTATTAAATCACAATCCCGATTAAATGATCTCATACCCGACCAAGCGGTAATAATTTACCGTATCCCAAGCCCGTATAAGGGAAAATAAGTTAAAAGTATTTACCTGAGCTAATGTGCAAGAAAATGCTACTCAGCCGTGTATTCTTAAGACCTTATGAAAATATCTTCTACCGAAGCTACTTAATCTGTAATAAAGGTTTTATTAATAGGATACTAACAGGTCTTATTTAAGTCAAAGACTTAGACCGGTTAGCTAAAAAGAGGTTTTACGGTTCGAAACGCTAGATTAAGAGGAGACCGGAATTGAATGTGATTTAGACCCGACAAGTTTGAATACTTGTATAATATGGGTAAACTAAACACATTCTGGATTTTGAAGTTTAAATGACAAGGTTAAACCCGTTTCGGCTAATTTATGCAAACTAGTTACATGAACCGAACGCATATAGGCATAACGGGTAACCGAATGAACCATATACAAGTCCCATATATTATTATGCTTAAAATATGTTAAGACATCAGTAAGATGTTAACATATATGCCCAAAAACAATTTAAAACCGAATTAGGCCCCGTAAGGGCATTTTGGTCATTTTAAGATTTATAAAAGAGGTTTAAAAGTAAACTGATGTTCTGGTCAAAAATATTTTGTAAGAATATTTATTTTATGATGTTATAATAGTAGGATATCATACATATGTGTGGTTTACCATTTATGGCCAAACTATGCCCCGAAAGGGTATTTTGGTCATTTCACATATCCTTTTAAGGTCATAATTGGAAGTCTGATTTCATGACTTATACCTACTGTAAAAATATTAAAAATTATTTATAAATTCAGTAGGTAAGAAGTCGTGGGTGCTAGTTGTGGTTTTAAACCATACTAATGCACCTAATTAGCGTAAAAATCGATAATTGACGATATTTGCAAAGTTTATGTGATTCTGAGATTTTAACCAGCCTTGGATGGTCAAAATATTTTATTTTTCATATTAGATCAGTAGGAAAAAGTTTTGCATGTTAATCATATATAAAACACATTTTATTTACAAAAAAGGCATTATCGTCAATTATAGAATTTATACAAGAACTCAATGTTAAGGTCAGTATCTAATCTGAACCATCATTCCAAAAATTCCTAAAAATGATATCATAATAGTAGGTTAAGAGTTTTGTGTCAAAATTTATGTTTAAACATGATTTATGCATTAAAGGGTAATTTAGACTTTATAAAAGCTAAATTTAAGATAATTTGCATAACATCAATTTGAGACCAGAATATAGTGTCAAAATATTTTAGACATGTTTATAATTCAGTACCTAACTTATTTGTATGATCATATATTCAAAAATCTCATTTTTAGACCATAAGGGCATATTGGTCAATATTAAGCATAATAACGGAAACATGCAAAGAATTCAGAATTTCCAAATGACCATGTAATATAACCTCAGAGAGTTATACTACAATATTATATGGTCACTATGGAAGCTTAAAACATAGAAGAATTAAGCTTAATCGGTTCAGAACTGAATGTCAAAGCAAAAGTCAAGCTTTTGCGACTTTCGGTTGCGAACCGAGCCTAAACTTAGAATTGTCGGGTTGAACATGTTTAGACATGTTCTAATAATATTTACCAAGTTATTAAAGTGACAAAACATGATTTATATCCTCTACATTATCAGATTATGTTTTTATTTAAAAATCTGACTAGTTTGACTTTTTATTTAATTACTTTGACCCGACAATTAACTAAGTAAACGTCATAATTAGGAGGTGCCCTTTTGAGGGATCAACACACACCTAATTATGATCACGTAGCCATATTCGCCTCGAACAATGGCTGGACCATTTAGGTCTAAACCGAAGGTCAAAGCCGTTTTGCGGCAACTTTGACTTTCGGTCTTTAATTAAACAAAACTAAACTAAAATGGCTAAGGACACTTACAAAGGGTCCTAGCTTTGAACTTTGAACTAGAAAGAGCTTACTTTTGTATCAGGAATCTCAAGAATGCTCAAGAAAGCTTAAGCAAGTGAGAAGATAGATATTTTTGAATGAGCAAAGAATGAGGCTGCATCAAGCCCCTATTTATAGTTGAAGGAGCTTGTCTAGGATCAATCCATGTGTTCTAAGGTGCTCTAGGATGTCCCCAAGTGTCCAAGAGGTTTTTAAAAACTGTTTACAAGCTGTTGGTTTCGAAAATAGATTGCAGAACTGGTTTGTGTGGGGAGCAAGGCTGCATGCTGCCAGTTGCCAGTTCCTGCTGAAAAATGGTCTCGCCCACGACACGCGCCAGGTGCAGGCGGGTCCGGTGCGACACGCGGGGAAGATCAATTCCAAAACTTGTTTTATAATTTACAAGTTTAGTCCTTGCACTTATGTAACTTCCATTTCTCACCTTTCTAGCACTAGGGGCCCTTCAAATCAGGTTTTAAACATTCTTGGAAGTATAATCAAGTACCGTTAAGTTCTGAGTTCGTTAAAAATGTCTCTCGGGAGTAGAATTGTCATATTGACACTTTCAACCCCTCTTCTTGGAATTTGCAGATTCAATCATATAATGGTACTGAAACCTTGTGAATTCAATATTAGGTATTCTTGAGAGTATAATCAAACATTACGAATCCCCGGGTTCGTTAAAAGGTCACTCAGAGGTAAGAATTAACAAGTTGACACGTTTAACCCCTTTGTCTTGTAAACTTTCAATTTCTTTTACAGACAGTTTCTTTCGTCCGATAATTTAATCTTTCAAGAATACAAACATTGTGTGATGTCATTCAAAGGCATAAGTTTAGCTTGTTGACACTTTTAGTCCCTCCGTACACATCTTTTCACTGTTTGCCAACTTTAGTCCTTCTAACTCAAACTTTTACATGTTTAGGGTTTAGGACACATGTCTTTACATAATTGGACACGATTTTAAGAGGTGTTACAACTTCTAATCTTGTCACACCCCGACTGGATAATACAACAAACCGCGACGGAAACGTCGGGGAGTGTCGACTTGGACGAATGTTTTCAAAACGAATTACACTACGAGGTTTACTTAAAGATATAAACCATACAATGTTTACTTTCAAAGACGATTTACTACTTGGTTTTACAGAGACAAATGTTTTCAGTCAAAGATTCATGGCTACAATGGTTTTGGTTTACTTATATCATCTTGTAAAGATGAAAAAACATATTGCAATATCAAACACTTTTTGATTTCACGGTACATACTTGACAACTCTCGTAGTTGGGCAATGTGTTGTAATATGGATTCAAAGCCATGAATTTGACATAAAAAACCTATGTACTCGCCGGCATTTTTATGCTGACTGTTTTTTTCACATATGTTTCAGGTTCTACTATGTGATGATTGTTGATTGCTTACTATACATTGGATGGACGCGGGCTTTAGTGACTTAAAACTTGAAAGACAATTGTTGTAATTATTTGGTTTATATCAAAACAGTGAGTCAATTAACGAAATGAAACAAAACTTCAAGTACCATGTGTTGTGAAACAATGATTATGTTAAGACATAAACCAATCGTCCAAATCGTTCAAATCGTTCGTGTTTTAATTGTGAAATACAACTTTTGGTCGTTCTTTAAAGAATACATTCAAACCTGTGTGACTCGATATACCACCCATGGGGTATCTTTAATAGGCCCTGAAAGACCTCTTTAATAGGCCCCGAAAGACCTAACAAACCAACACATGATTTGTTAATCAGAAAAAAGTTTCTGTCGTTACCCACATTACCCACCAAAGGGATAGTCCGATAACGAGATTTGTCAGATCCTATGGTACCATAACATACTACTGGTCGGCTTGATCATAGTTAATGAATGTCATTCGAATATCTTTCGACTAATGCCCCAACAAGTTGGTTCACATTATTGAAAACATCATGTTTTATATAAACTATAGCATTTGTTCATGGAAACTTGAAAAGCATTTAGCACATATGAGTCACCCCAAAACAATTGAAAAACATAAAAGGGGGGAGCTATGTACTCACTTGAGATTCACAAGTATCCTTGATTAAGTGACCTAACAAAGCTCGGGAAATCAAGGAATCAAGTGGCACCTATTATGGAATCACTAAGTTAATAAATCGGGACCTAAATCGGGAGATCAGGTAGAATGAGGTCTTGTAAACCAAATGAGTGTTAGAACTCATATAATATGGTTTAATAAAGCCTACATTCTGATTTGAAACCTATCTAAGTGCTTTGACCCGTTTAGGTAGTTTACGCTACTTTAATGCGTCATTTGCGCAATTGCGCGTTCGGATGGTCTAACTAGTCATATGATAAGTCTTATATGCCCTAACATGTTTAATAGTGTTTCATAATTAGTTTAAGTGTCAAAATTTAGGTTACATATGCTTAAATTGAAATTATGCGCAAAAGGGCATTTTGGTCATTTTCCTAAGGCATATAAACTACATATCATACAACTAATTAAACAAAGTGACAATAAGGTATAACCTCGGAAGGTTATTCCCTATTCAACTACGGTCACAAAATATGTTTGGTCGGATCCTAGTGATCGACCAAACGGGTCGGGTTCGAAAGTCTAAGTGGTTGTCGAGACCGCTTGACTTACGACCCTAAATAAGCACTAAACTAAAAGTGACGAGTTAAACATGTCAAAACATGTTTAACTAAGTTAGGAAATTGATTTGATATCAAAACAAAGTGTTTTGATACCCGAAAATAGTTTCATCGCAAAATGCACATAATCGTGCATTTTGACCGAAACTTTGACTTGTCACTTCGACTAGTCAACGTGGTAATCAGTAGGTATAGTCGCAAGGGACTATAAGCATCGTGATTACGCTCACATTGCAAAGTTCAAATGAACTTTGTCTTGACCAAATCATGGTCAAAGCTGAAAGTCAAACACTGTTTGACTTTCTTGCTTGGACTAACTAAACAAGCATGAAAGAACACTTACAAGAGTCCTGAGCTTAGAAAAATGAACTAGAAAACTCAGGTAGAAGGCATCCAAAAGATGGTAGCCTTCACTTAGAGTTCAAGAGTAAAGAAAATGAAATGAGCAAGGAATGAAGGTTGAAGTGCTTGGGTATTTATAGTTATAGGAATGCCACAAGATCTTGACACATGGATTATGTATTGCCCAAGGAAAGATCATGGCCTTACAAGTGTTAGGATCAGATTTAAAGGCATGTAGAACACATAAACCAGCCCACAAGATTGAAAAATCTGAGATTAAAACCAAGAACACCAGCTGTTTTGCAGATTCTGGATTCTGATGTGCTAGAGGGTCCTTACGGACCGTATGGGTGTTGTGCTTACGGTCCGTAAGCATGGTCCTGGCAGCAAGTTTTCAAAAGCGACAATTTTGGTCCCCACAACCTGGTTTGTCGCTGTTTGGCACTTCTAACACCCGTCAAGCCCATTTTCAAGCTCCATGATGAAGTTAAAGTATATTTAACTTGAATCATGCTAAAAAATGTCACGGATGTCGGTTCGTTTGGCTGTACGGTTGTGTTTTTCGGTTAATTACGATGAAATCGTAACGAATGCGAAAACGACCCAAATTGCGCGACGAATGGTATTTTTGCATTCCCATCACTAAAATACAATAGTCTAATGATTACAAAAAATATTTGGATGTCCGGATATGGTCAGAACGCAAGATATGCACGAAATGCATACTTTTGCAGTTTTGACGCTTTTAGTCCCTATGATTAAATAAGCACAATTTCGCACACCGAACCCCTCAAAACTTATTTCTAAGCTATGATAAGGGTATTTAGGGGGTCTTTAGCTTATGATCTTATTCCGGAGTGTACGTTGCTATACGAATTGGCAGACTTTTGCAGTTTGACGCAAATAGTCCCTGTGATTGAATAATCTTGTTTTTGCCATTTCAAACCCTTCAAAACTTATTTCTAAGTTATGTAAAGGTTATTTCAGCTTATGTTACTATTCCGGAGTGTATGTCGTGTTAAACTGATTACGTTTACGTAACAGTTTGCGTATAACTTCCAGAAATGCTTCTCGAGAGTTCTGAATCATACGAAATTTGATATGTGTACTTGTCACTTGTAATTGTACAAATCCCGAGAATGAAATACAAGATTTCATTGGATTCGTAATCGTATGATGATCGTAATGGCACAAATGTCACAGTCTCCCCTACTTTAGGAAATTTCGTCCCGAAATTTAATTTAGAGGAAACTTGTGAAGACAGATGTGGATTATTCGCTTTCAAATAAATCCTCTGTTCCCTAAGTAAACCTCTGGGCCACGTCTGGATTTCCAGCGAACTTTGTTATTCGTAGTCGTCTGTTGTTTAAAGGGAAGAGTTCATATCCGAAGATTTAAACTCCATTCCAATAGGTTTGTGTATGATTGTACCAAACCTCATGAGCGACATGTAATCATCAAAATGATATCCTTGTTGTAGTAAAATATGGAAAGCGTGTGAATTCGACAAGAAGTTGGAGTTTCGAATAACAGATAGAGAGAATGTTTCCTATGAAGACTATTATAGGAAACTTGTGTTTGCTCGAAATTGGAGTTGGAGAGTATGACATAAATCAACATTGGTCAAGGTTCAGAACTTCTAGTAACTTAAATAATGTCACGCCTGCAATGTAATAAGGAACATTTATATATAGGAAGTACCATCGACGTATCCACCATGCCCTTATTACATTGTTCCCATTTCATTATTCTTATCACTATGGGTTCTTACACATGACAAAACTCGTTGTGGTTTCTTTGCACCGAATTCCATAATTATGTATGCATCCATAATTACGTAATTCCATGCATAGTCCGCACAGTTCATTTTATAATGTGTAGGGGAAAAATCAAACGAATAATCCTGTGATGACTTGACTAGACTACCATAGAGTCTCTTTAACTAGATCAACGAATGATCTCCTTAAATAGACCACCAAAGAGTCTCTTCAACTAGATCACCAAAGGATCTCTTTAACTACATTGACGAATGATCTCTTTAACTTGATCGACGAACGACCTCTTTAACTAGACCACTAAAGGGTCTCTTTAACTAGATCAACACATGATCTCTTTAATTAGATTGACGAATAATCTCTTTAACTAGACCACCAAAGGGTCTCTTTAACTAGATCAACACATGATCTCTTTAACTAGACCACCAAAAGGTCTCTTTAACTATATCAACGCATGATATCTTTAACTAGATCAACACATGATCTCTTTAACTAGACCACCAAAGGGTTTTTTAACTATATCAACGCATGATATCTTTAACTAGATCAACACATGATCTCTTTAACTAGATTGACGAATCAGTCTCTTTAACTAGACCACCAAAGGGTCTCTTTAACTATATCAACACATGATATCTTTAACTAGATTAACACATGATCTCTAACTAGATTGACGAATCAATCTCTTTAACTAGACCACCAAGGGTCTCTTTAACTATATCAACACATGATTTCTTTAACTAGATCAACACATGATCTCTTTAACTAGATTGACGAATCAATCACTTTAACTTTGGAATAGTACTTTAAAATCCAAGGGTCTTAACTATTACATAGAAGCCCATTAAGGATTTAAGATAGTACTTTTTGGATATCCTTCTAAGAATCCATCATATGAAGATATGGAAGACTGTACAAGGATTTGGATAGCGAGCATTTGGATCACACATAACACATAAGCACATAAACACATAATCACATAACCACATAATTGTCAACTTGGCCATCAGCTTGTTATCAATTTGTTATTGATTTGTACACTTGCATTTAAAGTACACCAGGAATCCAATCAATGGACTTCAATTAGAACCTTAAACATCCTCAAGAATCTAACTATGAAGATAGGAAGATCTTATAAGGATTCGGTTTTGTCCTCATTGAATGGTAACATACGTATTAAAGCACACAAAGAATCCAATTAAGGACTTTGATTTTGCGCTTTAAACATCCACAAGGATCTAACCATGAAGATATGAAGATCCTATAAGGATTTTGGAATTCGTGTAGCAAGATATTGTTTCGAAACCTTGTACTAGGTATGCTAAGTCAACATACGAAGTATAGTGTTTATGAAATCAAGGTGCTAGATATGCTAAGCCAACATATGAAGCAAATAGGATCCTTGAAATCAATGTGCTAGGCATGCTAAGTTAACATACGAAGCAGAATGTCCTTGAAAATCGTGTACTACGTATGCTAAGTTAACATACGAGTAAAATGTCTTTGAAAACTATGCATGGGATCTTTGAAAATATGTTTAATGTTCTTGAAACATTATGTAGTGTTTTTGAAATCATGTTCTAGGTACATTAGGTAAATATGTTGATAAAACGTTTTAAAACCATGTGAAATGCCTTTAAAATCATGTTTGAGATTTTTGAAAACATGGATGATTTTTGAAATTATGCACTTGGTATATTGGGAAAACATACTATGTTTAAATGTTTTTGAACCATATGAAATGCTTTTTTTTTTGAAAACATGAATGATGTTTTGAAATCATATACTATGTATACTGTCGTGAACCAGAAAGAAATGTTATGTACATAGACATATTGCATAAGACCAATTAAGGACTTACGAAAAGTACCCTTACATATCCAAGCAAGGATTTAAAGTGGTACTATGAGTATTCGCCCAGAGTTTGTAACTTGTACCTTGTACTTTGTTTCTTTAGAAGAAACGAGTACTTAGGATTTTCGTGGAGATTGTGAGCGATCACAAAATGGAAGGACTACAAGAGTAGTTTGTCTTGCAAGGAACACGGTTCCTTGGTGTCGATATCGTAGGGGTATGTCATTCATACAAGTAACCACATTTGTTTTTGTACATCAAAATGCGAATAAAGATTTATTTATAAACCAAAATAATTGTTTCATAGTCTTGGATAACAAAAGAAACTAAACATAAAGTTTAGTAGTTTCAAAGCAGCATCGTCTTCCAGTTAGCCAAATGTTCATCCACGGGCTGGATTTTCATTATTAAGCCTTTGGCAATTATTCCTGAAATGGCCTATCTCGCCACAGTTGTAGCAAGAACTAGGTGGAAAACGAGCTTGAGCAGGGTTGGCTTGAGGTTGGTTTGGACCACCTTGGTTCGGGTTAGTTCGACAAGCATTTGCCAAATGACCAAGTCGCCCACATGATGCACACTGACGGCACTGTAGGTAAGCTTGGTGGTGTGCATTACACCTGTTGCATAGCAGTGCAGTACCAGCATAGGTTTTCTTAGCAAGAGGCTATGCTGGTTGATTAGGAGCAACCTGATTGTTCTGAGCAACTACAGCGAAGTTCTGTGAAGCCTTACGCTTCTTTGACTTCTTGGAGGATTCAGTCTGCTAATCCTTTGGTTTTGTCTCATCTGATGGTTTCTTGTCACCTTTTCGAAAAAGTTTACTCTTCCTGATCTGAGATTCAGTCAGGGTAGCGGATAGTTGAATGGCCTATCTAACTGTGGTAGGGTTACTACCAGTAACAATGTCCTGAACTGGGTCAGCGAGGCCATCCATGTACTTTTCAATTGCCGTATCCAAAGGCGTAACCATGGTTGGACATAACAGACTTAGTTCCTCATAATGATCAGTGTTGGCACGATGTTCACCACTGTCTTGTTTAAGATCGTCAAATTCCCTTTCCAATGCCCTGAGTTCACGACGAGGATTGAATTCCTTCATCATTAGAGCCCGAAGCTCTTCCCAGGTTTGTGCCATTGCCACATCGGCACCCCTATCCCTCATCACACCGTTGTACCATGTTAATGCTCGTTTCTCAAAAACACTAGATGCGAACTCAACCTTTCGCTCATTTGGACAGTGAACATGTCGGAATGTGCTTTCTATACTCTCGAACCATTGTAGGAGCACAGTTGCTCCTTGAAACCCAGAAAATTTCAGTGGTTTAGCCGAATTGAACGTTTTGTAGCTACACTGAGCATTGTTATTGTTGTTATTCGCTTGGTTTATCTGAGTAATAAGGTTTGGAATCACAACAGCAATCTGTTGAGCGACTAGGGCTGCGAGTGCAGCATCCTGAGTTTGATCGTGTCTAGGAGGCATTTTCTAAGAAGGATCAAGGAAACATGAGAAACGAGTGAGATTGATATTTGGATAAACAAGAGAGGTATTGAAAATATCGACAAAACATGAAGATTGTGACCATTCGTTCGTTAAATAAAAGAAATAAACGTCACGGTGACTAATCAAAGTAAGTGGGTCATAATAATGTATCGCGAAGACATGCTTTAGCCTATAAGTGGACACTCACCCCAAGAGTTCCCAGGTAAGAGTGACTAGTCCGATACTGTGGATTTGTACAAACTCTCTAGCCTTAGACAGAAAACTCGAGGTACAGGCACCCACCCTTCTAGATTGCATGTGTTCACATTATAAAACCCAAACTTTGACGAGATTTTTGAAAACGCCAAAGGCTTAAAAGCCTAAAACAATTCATCTAAGGATAGATGATTTCTTCTGATGTTTTGAAAAATTTTGACTCGAGAGAATGAATTGTGTTTCGTTTTTGTTAATCACCTAAGGATAGGTGATCGGTATTGTATTAAGAATCTAAACACAAGTGAACTCGCGTTAGGGTCCTAGGAAGGTTATAGACTAGGTCAAGAGCATTACTAATAACCTAATTCCCTATAACCATAAGCTCTGATACCAACTATTCTATCACACCCCGACCGCGTAATACAACAAACCGCGGCAGAAACGTTGGGGAGTGTCGTAACACAATCATTGTTTCACAACACATGGTACTTGAAGTTTTGTTTCATTTCGTTAATTGACTCATTGTTTTGATATAAACCAAATAATTACAACAATTGTCTTTCAAGTTTTAAGTCACTGAACCCCGCGTCCATCCTATGTATAGCAAGCAATCAACAATCATCACATAGTAGAACCTGAAACATATGTGAAAAAACAGTCAGCATAAAAATGCCAGCGAGTACATAGGTTTTGTATGTCAAATTCATGGCTTTGAATCCATATTGCAACACCTCGCCCAACTACGAGAGTTGTCGAGTATGTACCATGAAATCAAAAAGTGTTTGATATTGCAATATGTTTTATCATCTTTACAAGATGATATAAGTAAACCAAAACCATTGTAGCCATGAATCTTTAACTGAAAACATTTGTATATCTAAAACCAAGTAGTAAATCATCTTTGAAAGTAAACACGGTATGGTTTATATCTTTAAGTAAACATCGTAGTGTAATTCGTTTTGAAAACATTCGTCCAAGTGATCTAGATAACACTACGACCTGTAATGTGATAAAAGCACTTATATATAGGAAGTACCAGCGGCGTATCCACCATGGTTTTATCACATTACACACGCCTCGTTACCTAATCACTTACCATAAACCAATTGTCCAAATCGTTCAAATCGTTTAAATCGTTTGTGTTTTAATTGTGAATTAAAACTTTTGGTTCTTTCTTTAAAGAATACATTCAAACATGTGTGACTCCATATACCACCCATGGGGTATCTTTAATAGGCCCTGAAAGACCTCTTTAACAAGACTAACAAACCAACACATGATTTGTTAATGAGAAAACAGTTTCTGTCGTTACCCACATTACCCAACAAAGGGATAGTCAAATAATGGGATTTGTCTGATCCTATGGTACCATAACATACTACTGGTCGGCTTGATCATAGTTAATGAATGTCATTCGAATGTCTTTCGACTAACGCCCTAACAAGTTCGTTCACATTATTGAAAACATCATGTTTTATATAAACCATAGCATTTGTTCATGAAAACTTGAAAAGCATTTAGCACATATGAGTCACCCCAAAACAATTGAAAAACATAAAAGAGGGGAGCTATGTACTCACTTGAGATTCGCAAGTATCCTTGATTAAGTGACCTAACAAAGCTCGGGAAATCAAGGAATCAAATGGCACCTAGTATGGAATCACTAAGTTAATAAATCGGGACCTAAATCGGGAGATTGGGTAAAATGAGGTCTTGTAAACCAAATGAGTGTTGGAACTCATATAATATGGTTTAATAAAGCCTACATTCTGATTTGAAACCTATCCTAAGTGCTTTTGACTCGTTATGACTCGTTAAGGTAGTTTACGCTACTTTAACGCGTCATTTGCGCAATTACGCGTTCAGATGGTCTAGCTAGTCATATGATAAGTCTTATATGCCCCAACATGTTTAATAATGTTGCATAATCAGTTTAAGTGTTAAAATTTAGGTTGCATATGCTTAAATTGAAATTATACACAAAAAGGGCATTTTGGTCATTTTCCTAAGCCATATAAACTACCTATCATACAACTAATTAAAAGAAGTGACCATAAGGTATAACCTCGGAAGGTTATTCCCTATTCAAATATGGTCACAAAATATGTTTGGTCGGATCCTAATGATCGACCAAACGGGTCGGGTTCGAAAGTCTAAGCGTTTGTCGAGACCGCTTGACTTACGACCCTAAATAAGCACTAAACTAAAAGTGATGAGTTAAACATGTAAAAACATGTTTAACTAAGTTAGGAAACTGATTTGATATCAAAACAAAGTGTATTGATACCCGAAAATAGTTTTGTCGCAAAATGCACATAATCATGCATTTTGACTGAAACTTTGACTCGTCACTTCAACTTGTCAACGTGGTAATCAGTAGGTATAGTTGCAAGGGACTATAACCATCATGATTACGCTAACGTTGCAAAGTTCAAACGAATTTTGTCTTGACCAAATCATGGTCAAAGCTGAAAGTTAAACACTGTTTAACTTTCTTACTTGAAATAATTAAACAAGCATGAAAGAACACTTACAAGAGTCCTAAGCTTGGAAAAATGAACTAGAAAACTCAGGTAGAAGGCATCCAAAAGATGGTAGCCTTTACTTAGAGTTCAAGAGTGAAGAAAATGAAATGAGCAAGGAATGAAGGTTGATGTGCTTGGGTATTTATAGTTATAGGAATGACACAAGATCTTGACACATGGATTATGTATTGCCCAAGGAAAGATCATGGGCTTACAAGTGTTAGGATGAGATTTAAAGGCTTGTAGAACACATAAACTAGTCCACAAGATTGAAAAATCTGAGATTAAAACCAAGAACAGTAGCTGTTTTGCAGATTCTGGATTCTGATGTGCTGGAGGGTCCTTACAGACCATATGGGTGTTGTGCTTACGGATCGTAAGCATGGTCCTGACAGCAAGTTTTCAAAAGTGACAGTTTAGGTCCCTGCAACCTGGTTTGTCGCATTTTGGCACTTCTAACACCCGTCAAGACCATTTTCAAGCTCCATGATGAAGTTAAAGTATATTTAACTTGAATCATGCTAAAAAATGTTAGGGATGTTGGTTCGTTTGGCTGTACGGTTGCGTTTTTCAGTTAATTACGACGGAATCGTATCGAAGGCGAAAACGACCCAAATTGCGCGATAAATGGTATTTTTGCATTCCCATCACTAAAATACAATATTTTACCGATTACAAAAATTTTTTTGATGTCCGAATATGGTCAGAACGCAAGATATGCATGAAATGCATACTTTCACAGTTTTGACGCTTTTAGTCTCTTTGATCAAATAAGCGCATTTTCGCACATCGAACCCCTCAAAACTTATTTCTAAGTTATGATAAGGGTATTTAGGGTGTGTTTAGCTTATGATCTTGTTCCGGAGTGTACGTTGCTATACGAATTGGCAGACTTTTGCAGTTTGACCCAAATAGTCCCTGTGATTGAATAATCTTGTTTTTGCCATACCAAACCCTTCAAAACTTATTTCTAAGTTATGTAAAGGTTATTTAAGATTATGTCACTATTCCGGAGTGTATGTCGCGTTAAACTTGTGACAACCAGTAGTTTACGCCCTTAATTACGTGATTAACAGGTGATTAACGCGACAATAAATAGTGTTTACGACGCAAATTAACTTAATTAGCCCCTCAGTAAGCTTAGGAACGCCTATGCGGTTCTATAGTACGCGTATGACGGTCTGCGGGAAATCTGCGGAATATTAAACTGCAACGAATGAAACCATACAAAATACTGACAACGCCGACAAATACGGATTAAAGACGGCAACGATGTAATTTTTCGCGATTACTTCCGTTATCGATGCACGAACGCGACTACGACGAATACCGACATTATTTTTACGTGTTTTTAACTCTGAAATATTATTTTACCAGGCTACGGAGATTTCGGTTTAGAAACAAGTCTCGTAGGAATTACGGGCCACTTACACATGAGATGGGCTTGTGGGCCCTGGGCCCAAGCCCAAAACCCACAAGCCTAAACCTACACATAATATATTAGATCTTTTCCTTAAGAATCTTATCAAGATCTAAGAAATCTCTACAAGATCTAAGAAATCTATACAAGATTTACCAAATCTCTACAAAATCTTATCAAGATTCACAAGATCTCTATAAGATCCTTTTCCTCTATAAATGCTCTATGTTCTCTATTTTAGAACACACACACACAAAATACAGAAAACCTCATCCTCTCACCTTCTACCCTCTCACTCTCTCTTGACCGATTACATACAAACACAGGGAACTCATCCCTTCTAAAACACACAAACCCTCAACACATATACCCCTCTCGATTACTACCTGCAACTCAAAAAAAGGGACTCCATCTTCTCAAACAAACCATGAGGTAAAACACATGGAGGAGCTGGCCACCGCGGATGGTGGTCCGACGAAGCAGATCGGCGGCGCCGCCGCTAAGAGTGGCGGTGACGCCGCTGAGAGTGGCGGCGGCGGTTGTGTTATTGCAGTAGGTAAGCCGACAACCCCCCTTCTTCTTTTCTCCTCTCTGCTGTTGTGCAACCGGGGACGACAACAACCACCACCACCGTCTGGTGGTGGTGCGGCGATGACATGCAGGGGCGGAAAGAGAGAGACAGACGAAGAGAAAGAGAGAGAGGAGAACCAGAAGACGTCGACGAACCACCGTCTGCGGTGGAGCCGCGACGGTGGTGATGGTGGTTGGTTCCGACGGGTTTCACGGTAAACCCCATCCTCTGTTTCCTTTCATCTTTAATTTATTTTTGAAGACTGACAACCGATGTTGATGATTCTCGCTGCTGTTGTTAATGTTGTCGATGAGGTGGACATCGGTGGTGGCTGGCGACGGTAAAGGGGGTGCTCCTCGGGTCAGTCAGTCAAGGGGTTCAAGAGTTTTGAGTCGATTTTGTGTCAATTTTCAACTTCGGGTTCGGCATTCGTTCTGATGCGGTCAACCTCGGTTCAGGTCAACAACTTCGGGTCGGGTCAGCGGCTCAGTCAAGGGATTCGGGTTTGGTCAAACCAGGTCAAAGCTGGTCAATCTAGTCAACATTCAACTTCGGGTCTTCTCGGGTCAGATTTTGGGTCAACTCAGTCAAATGGTTCGATGTTTCGACACGCGAAGACTCGGTAAAGGATTTATGACGATTATTATTTACGTTCTTTTCTTATTATTATATGCGAAATCGAGCTCTCAAAATCGTATCAAATAATGAAACTTTTATATAATATTAATTGGATTTACATATTATCTTGATTATATAATTCAGTTATACATATGTCGTGAATTGGAAAATTGTTGAATCTTGACAAATAACGACAACTTGTGTTGTCGGGGCCGTCCAAAAACAGAGGAAACTCTGCCCGTTTTTCGAGAAAATCCGTAAAATACAACATGTTTTAAAGCAAACCAAACGGGTCAAGTAACTTTTATAAAATAATTACAAATGAGTATTTACACCGACACTTTACAACTTACGAAAACGACTATTCGGAAATTATTTTAAAGCGAATAAATATAGTTATTATATGTATTTTAAAGCTTGAAAATTCTACAAATCTTTTATAAAAATCAATAGAATTACTTAGATTGTTTTAGACGTCGATAACTTGAATTCGTTATTACAAATAAATATAGTTTATACATTTATTTCGAACATCAAACAAAACGATGGCTCTTTTGTAAACTTGAATATAGTTTACATATTATTTCAAATACCAAACGACACGAATTCGTTTTATAAAAATAAATATAGTTTATATATTTATTTCCAATATCGTACAAAACGAATCATTTTATAAATAATATAGCTATATATTTATTTTCGACACAAACAAGTCGAACTCTTTTATAAAATAAATAGTCATATTTATTTTCAAACACGTCAACTCGACGATTCTTTTATAAAATAAATATAACTTTTCATATTTATTTTATACGCCTAAACGGCATATACGAATATTTTGACAAAGATCATACGAAACGCGATATATAATACGAGTTTGTTATAAATTATTTTCGTGTAAATATTCTTTTATATACGTACGACTTCTCGGGACGACAAGCGATCTTAACGATATATTTATATATTTTGGTATAAATATTTACTTATTTTTTAATATCTCTAGAATCAAGTCTTTTCAAGACTCATTAGTTATTATCGACAATAAACGATACTTATCAAATATGACCTAATCGTTTCCATTAAGTTAACGACTTACCGTCGAATCGTTCGGCTAACGATTCGGTAGAGCTTGGTGACACGTAGTTTAGTTACTGCGATTATTTAAAAACTTATAAGATATTCCATGTTAGGAATATTGTAGAATGCACGCTAGCGAGTCTCGTCTTGGAAACGACATCACGAAGTCGTAATTAGCTAGCTTTGCACAAGACAATTCAGGTGAGTTCATAACCCCACCTTTTTACGGCTTTACATTCTTATAAATGTTTTCAGGGTGGAAAGACATGCACGTTTTGCAGAAACACACAAAGTTTTCGACGTACAAAGACTGCATATTTTAGACAAAGCACGTTTTGTAAGAACATACGAGGTTTTGAATGAACGAGAACTCATATTTCTAAATCACGTTACGAACGGATTTCAAGGAACTCAAATGGTTTACGAATGGATAATACTAAATATACCGGTTTTTACAAAACAAATGCGTATTATCGAAATGTGAATGATTTTCATGTGGGATCGTCTAGTGATAATATTGGGACTGGGTTGGTCTGCGTTTGAGAATCGGGACACCCAGTGAGTTCATGTCCCCCTTTTCTTTAAACTGTTTTGTTTATTTACTTCGGGGGTGAAATACATGTTACAAAAGGATTACATACAAATACAATTGGTATGGTTAGCCTAGGAAAGAACCATAGATCATGTGAATAGGTAGGCGGATACTTGGGACCATCAATCCTCGTATAAGGACCGAGGTGCATGAGTGATAGATCTATTTGGGTGTAGCGAGCCCACACCCATGAGGACCAGGGTGGCCCATAGGGTGACTATGTCTTCCAGCCAGAAGCCCGGTGCAACTTTGCTAGGTTTGAGTCTTCCTATACCGTCAAACATATCAGTGGCCTTGCAAACCATTGGTGATCTTTTCCTTGTTTGCTTTCATACCGGGATTTACATACATACATACTTACTGTTGGTGCACAAATGTCTGTTTAGTTTGTCTTTATCGAGTCTTATATCTAGATAGGATAATCCAGCACACAGCAGGATCAGATTTAGGATTTGTATGTGTAAAAGTGGGTAATTTCGCTTGAAAGAGTCACTGACAGTTTCAAACGAAATTACAAATTGTAATTCCGCTTGAAATGGCCAGTGCCACTTTCAAACGAAATTATCACTCCTATATATAGCTGTGTCATGGTGTCGTTTGAAACGGAATTAGTTCAGTTGATTCAGAGCCGAGGTGCTGCCGGATTGTCATTTGATTTGTAAAAGCTTTGGAAATCAATAAAAGAAGTTAATTAGGAAGTATCAAGCTGTGTTCACGTCTACATCACTGATTCCGCCTTTGATATTGATTCTGAACTCTTCAGATTGACTCGTTAGGGTCACACGACGATCCAACATGTGGTATCAGAGCTTAGGACTAGGAGTTCATACCAATTCAGCTTGATTTCATCGGATTCTCTCACTTCTACTCTTTCTTTTCAAAATTAATCAGAATTTAACGGACAAAATGGCTTGATTTTCACATATTATAAGCGAAGCACTGTTTTAACTAATCCTTGAAAGAATTGGACCAAAATTCGAAGTAAAACAGGATCAATTTGACGAAATTGTGATCGACGGTGCTGATGTCATCCTTATTCCGCTTGAAAGTGCATATGTAATTTCACACGGAATTAGCTTTTGTGACTAATTCCGTTTGAATGTATTGCTGATTTCACACGGAATCACTAATTCCGTTTGAAAATATTGTTGTTTCACACGGAATCACTAATTCCGTTTGAATGTGTCTTTGAGTTTCATACGGAATTACTAATTTCGCTTCAAAGTGACTTGATTCCGTTTGAATTAAGTTAATTCCGCACAAAATTAAATTTCGTTTGGTGATTTCGTTTGAAAACCCTATTCCGTGTGAAAAAGCTTATTTCGCTTGAAAGCTTATTTCGCTTGAAAGCTGATTCTGTTTGAACTGATTCCGTTTGAAAATGTTTTTCAAAATTTCAAAAATTTTTCTAAGTGTTTGTTGATTGTTTCAGGTACTTGAAAGATGGATGATTTCATGAATCCATTTAGTGATGTGTTTGCATTTACCAGTGGTTCGGGAGATGGCACATCAAATAACACGAATGAAACTACACCAACACCGAATGCAAAGAAAATTATTTCTGATGCTATGAGTGTAGACAGTGCATATGGAACATACAATAAGCCGCCCAAGTTGATGGCAATTGAAGATTACAACAGGTGGGCTACAAGATTTGAAGAATGGCTTCAAGCGTTTGCATATCTCAGTTGAAAAAGTTTGAAAAATGGTTTTGATTTGGGGAGAACGGATTATGAAAATTTGGAAGATACCTAAATAGAAAGATATGTTGCTGAACAAAAGTGCATTGCTTTGCTTCATCAGTCTGTCAGAGATGACATTATTTCACTGATTGAGTACAAAGATTCGAGAGACCTTTGGGAAAAATTAAAAATAAAATGTGTTGGTAGTGCTGAGATAGTTAAAAACAAAAAGAAATTGTTACGAAAGGAATTTGATTTGTTTGGATGTTTGAAAAACGAATCAGTGTCTAAAATGATTGAAAGATTTGGGCATTTGAAGATAGAGCTTGCAAGACACGAAATCATATACACTCGAGAGGAGTTGGTTGACAAATTATTTGATTCACTACCAAATGAGCAAGACTGGCAGTATTTTGCATTGATGCTGAAGAATACAGTGAAGCCGACTGAATTGACGGTTGATCTGCTTATCAAAAGACTGGAAAGCCATGAATTGATGATCAGAAAATCCAATAAAGTCAACAACACATCATACCAGCAGAATGTGGAGCTGTATTACAGAGGAAGTATGATCCCGAAATCTGCACCACCAAAAACAGCATTTTCTGCAGAAAGTTCAAATACAGTGAATCAAAAAACTCCTAGCAGTGGCTATCATAGTGGATCCTCATCGACTGCTCAAAGTCAATATGTTCCGAAAAATTTATTTCAATGCAACATTGCTCTGGATTTAAAGAATGGTCAGAATTTTAGTGAAGAATCTGCCAAACAACAGATGGTGTTTTTAGCATCTGTGTTAGAATCGTACGAAAGCCTCGTTGCAGGAAAGATTGGAAACACCAACCTAACAAAAGAAGACTACGATCAGATCGATCCTGAGGAGATGGAGTTAATCGATATAAGGTGGTGTATGGCGAGTGCAGTGAGAAGAGCGCAGCGATTCATGGAGATTACCGGAAGATAGTCTATTGGTGGACCTTCTACCAAGTTAGGCTTTGACAAGTCAAAAGTCACATGCTTTAAATGTAAACAAAAAGGTCATTTTAAGCGTGAGTGCCGAAATGCTTACACTGATGATACTGCAAATCCTTTTCGAGAGGATTATTACAAAAGAGCAATTTATCATCAAAATAAAGCAGAACCTCCAAGGATGAAGCAGATAGAGGAATCACCCAAAGAAAAATCTATGGCACTTGCTGTTTTTCATGATGATGAAGGTTATGATTGGAGTGATGTTTTGCCAGAGGAAGATGCAGTTGGATATGCCTTTGCAGCAAAGATTGTTCCTTTTAAAGATACCAGATCTGAAGAAGTGAAGTACGTAAACAGGAAGGTAACAGCTCAATTCATGAAAGGCAAAATCTATCGTACATGGATGGAAGCAAAGAAAGCAAATCGATGGGATCCTGATAGAGAATGTTACCTCGATCCTAATGGAAACATAGCTGTTGATCCAGATACTGTAGATGTTGAAACTTTCACCAAACAAATTGCTGAAGAAGAAGAAGCCATGCAAAGAATGTGGTGGGGAGGAGGAGAAGCTGATGAGAAAGTGAAAGAGACAGAAAAAGAGCTGCAACCAAAGAAAGTTGATGACGGGATTATTGATACGTCACAAGAATTTACTGCTGAAAATTTAAAGAAGATGGCTGATAAAGTTCTTGCTGCAAAAGAACCAGAGGTAGTTTCTGGTTCTAGAACTGAGTCCAAAAACAAGGTCAGTTCAAATGATACACATGAGTCAGGTAAGAAAGTTAAATCTTAGAACGACAGCAAAAATTGCATGAAAGAGTGCAAAGTTTGTAGTACAATTGCTTACCTCAGTGGTAAGAAGGTTGAAGAACTAACTGGAAGAGTCAGAGATGTTGAAGATCAGATTTTAAACCGTGATAAAGTGTTAAAAGTCTCGAATGACAGAGTAAAAGAATTAACTGAGAAAATCGAAAATGATAAAAATGACGTAGAAAGAATTAGGAAAGAAAATGAAAAATTGATTCTTGAAAATCGTCAAATTTCAGAAAATTTTGAAAAACTAAAACGAACGGTAAAAGATTCTGATGAAAGAAATGGTAAAACTGACGAAGAAAATCTTGAGCTGACCGGTGTTCTTAGAGTGAAAGAAGAGCAAATCAATCAACAGTTGGATGAGATTGCTAACCTGAAGCTTCAAGTTCAAGAAGCTAAAATTGAAAATGAGCGCATCAATCTGAAATTAACCAGTTACAACTCCGCAAGCTTTGTTTTACAACACATTGTTCCCAAACCCATCGGGAAAAACAAAGCAGGCGAAGATGTTTATTCAGATGGAACTGGGGTTGGGTATCATCAGGTTCCACCGCCAGTGTTAAAATATTTTTCAAAGAAAAAGTCCGGTTTGGTTAATGATGATGAAGGAATTGATGAGGTTAAACTTCCAGAGTCAATTGATGTTACATTCTATACATCATCCGATGAGGATAGTGTTCAGTCAGAAATTGTTAAAAGCATGGCTGAAAATGTTTTGAAGTCTGAAAGTGATTCAGCTGAGGATGAAGAATGTTTCTTGAACAATTACATTCCGAAAACAAAATCCAAAAACAACTTAAATGAAGAACCTACTCTTGTCATGTACAAGATGTCGGGATCAGATAAGTTGTATTCGGATTCTGAGTTTCCACTGGAGAATGTTAATGTTGCTAAATTGACAAATGTGTTCAAATTGGTTGAAATTGTTTTGTCTGAAGTAGAAGGTTTAAATCAGACAAAGAGGAAAATGAATTTTGAAAAAGATAAAGCTTACTACAAGAAGCCTGTTGTTCCACCGCGTTTTTATAACAACAATCAAAACAAATGGTCGGGTGGATATCAGGGTGGTAAGAATTATCAGAAAAAGAATGTTTAAAATAGAAGGTTTGCTGAGAAAAAGGTGAATGTGAAAAGTTCAAGTTTGAGTTCACTTTCTGATGAAGAATCTAATTTTTTTTTCAAAATCAAACAAAGAGTTCTTTGAGAAGAAGGCCTCACAGCCTCAGTCTGAAGGCACAAGTCGGGTAGTTGACACCCGAACATGCTTCAAATGCAATCAAGTTGGACATATTGCATGAAAGTGTACCAACTTGAAGCCTAAGACTGAAGTTGCTGAGAATCAGAAAAAGAAAGCTGATGCAAAAGAAAAGCTCAAATGGTTGTTGAGCAAAAGGTTTTGAAAAATCAAAATATCAAACTTAAAACTGAACCTGTAAAGAATGTGGTAACTAAAAATGACAAGTTTTACAAACGGGTTGCGTCATCTCAACAAACATGGAAGCCAAAAGTTGTTGAAAAGAAAACAATTTCTCCAAAACCAAAGGTTTTTGAGACTGCAAAATCATCATCTTCAACTAAGAAGATGCATGTACCTTTGGATTACTATGAGAAACTTGAATCACAAGAGGCTACTACTTCTGAAAAGAAGAATGTACCAAAGAAAGACCAATCAACTGGTCAACCTCCTAAAAATGATTTCTTGTTATATAAAGAGGTTGAGATTGGATCTGAGGAGAGCTTAAAGATAAATGACAAAAATTTTCCACCACTTTACAATGCTAAAACTCATATCAAAGTCATGTTACCTGAGTCGAAAGAGGCTTCGGTGGCATCAACATCTAACTAAAGTGTTTTTGAAATGTGCAGGAGCTTCCAAGATCCGTTTCACGTTGGATTATGGATAGTGGAGCTTCTCGGCACATGACGGGGAAAAAGACCCTATTGTACGATGTTCGAGGGTTTAATGGAGGTTATGTAGGTTTTACAGGGAATCAAGGTGGTCGAATAGTTGATGAAGGAACTTTATCAAATGGGATTGTCACGTTTGAAAGAGTAAATTACATCGTCGAGCTTGAAAACAATCTTCTAAGCATATCTCAGATTTGTGATCGTATGTATACAACGCACTTTACAGACAAAGAGTGTTTGATATTGAAACCAGGATTTGTTGTTCCTGAAGAGTGGGTTATCATGAGAGCGCCCAGAGTCAATGATCTGTACGTGTTGGACATGAGTGTAACAACTACTACCACGGGTCAGGCTCATTGTTTTATGTCAAGAGCAACGGAAAAAGAGTCACGGTTATGGCATCGAAAGATGGGTCATATTCACTTGCGAAAAATGAATCACCTGGTGCATAACGACTTAGTTATTGGTGTTCATGTGAAAGGTTTTCATCTTGAGGGGGAGTGTATTAGCTGTGTCAATGGCAAGAAAAAGAAGAAATCTCACCCTGGAAAGAAAGTCAACTCAGTCTCAAGACCTTTAGAGAGACTCCATATGGATTTGTTTGGTCCAGTGAATGTCAAAAGCATAACTGGAGATCTCTATTGTCTAGTAGTTACAGACGATTACTTAAGATTTTCATGGGTATTATTTTTGAAGTCAAAAGATGAGATGTTTGATCGTTTGATGACACTTTTCAAGAAGATAGAAAACTTGTACCAAACCAGCGTCAGAAGATTACGTAGTGACAATGGTACTGAGTTCAGGAATTTCAAAATGGAAGAATATTGTGATGAAAGAGGTATATTGCATGAATTTAGCACGCCTTACACTCCGCAGCATAATGGAGTAGCTAAAAGAAAGAACAGGACGCTAATTGAAACGGCCAGAACGATGCTTGCTGATTCTAAACTACCTGTTAACTTTTGGGCAGAAGCAGTATCAGCTGCATGCTATACACTTAACCGAGTTCTTACAGTGAAGAAATTCAACAAGACATGTTTCGAGCTGATCAATAACCGCAAACTGAACCTGAAGTATTTAGAACCATTTGGGTCTCCCTGCACTGTTCTAGAGCCTTTTGGTAAATTTGGTGCAAAGAGCATTGAAGGAATATTTGTGGGTTACTCAAGTCCTTTGAAACGAGACTTTGTTCCAAGCTTGAAGCGAATTATTGAGGCACATAATATTGAATGTCAAGGCTACACAATGCCACCGCAAAATCCCGGCGATTCATGGCGTTTTCACTATGACACTTTGTGGAATTCGTTTGACATGGAAGAGGAAGAAGAAACATATTTCTTTGACGAGTTGGATATTCTGAGAGAGTATGAAGAATCACAAGAAAGATTCCCAGCTGAATATTCTAGACGTCAAAATCGAGCTTCTAATGATGACGAAGCCGGTCCAAGTAATGCTGGAGAACATGATGATATTCAGCAATCTCTTGACAATCAGACGACAGTCAATGATAATCAAGAATCTGATGATAGACCTATATTCGATCGTGGTGATTCGGATTCTGAGGGGGAGCAGATCCAGATTTCAAGTCAAACTATTCCAGTCAGTGAACAAGGTGCAAATCAGAATGTTACAAATTTGGAAGGCGAGGTAGATGTTCCAGGCGAGGTGATGCTGAGAACTTTTTCGTACCATCCAGAAGAGTTGATTATTGGAGAATTACAATCTGGAGTTTGCACAAGACGACAAATTGACCAAGGCCTTACTTGTTTTTATTCTACAGTAGCTCTGTTACAAACTGAGTTTTCACTTAGTTGTTTTATTTCGCAGATTGAACCGCGAACATACAAGGAAGCACTAACTGAAGATTCTTGGGTCAACGCGATGCAAGAGGAGCTGAGTCAGTTTGAGAAGTTAGGAGTGTGGAAATTGGTAGACTTGCCTGATGGTCACAGGAAGATAAACACCAAGTGGGTGTTCAAGTGCAAGAGAGACGATCGAGGGGTTATTATCCGTAACAAAGCTCGACTCGTAGTCTAGGGTTTTAGTCAGCAGGAGGGGATAGATTTCACTGAAGTATATGCTCCGGTTGCTAGACTTGAAGCGATCAGAATCTTCCTAGCATTTGCATCTGGGAAAATTTTTAAAGTTTATCAGCTAGATGTTAAATCGGCATTTCTCTATGGGAAGGTAAAAGAGGAGGTATATGTCAGACAGCCACCGGGCTTCACCGATCCAATCCACAAAGAAAAGGTTTATTTGCTGGATAAAGCGTTGTATGGTTTACACCAGGCCCCGAGAGCCTGGTACGAGACTTTGTCTCAACACCTACTAGCCAACAGCTTCATCCGTGGAAAAGTGGATGCCACTCTCTTCACCAAAGAGGTCGACGGACATCTCAAGATAGTTCAGATATATGTGGACGACATTATATTTGGGTCAACAAATGAGAATCTGTGCAAATATTTTGAAAGAGTTATGAAGCAGAAATTTGAAATGTCATCGATGGGTGAGATGAAATTCTTCTTGGGACTTCAAGTTGATCAACTGCCTAAGGGAATTTTCATACATCAGACGAAGTATGTTCATGATATCTTAGAGAAATTTGGGATGTCAGGTTCTACTCCAGCTTCCACCCCGTTAGCGACGAACCATGGGATAAACCTTGATCTCACCGGAGAGAAGGTAGATGAAACGTTGTATCGTTCCATGATCGAATCGCTGACGTACTTGACAGCTTCAAGACCCGATATTATGTATCCAACCTGCCTCGCAGCAAGATTTCAGTCTAACACGAGAGCTTCGCATATGGTGATTGTGAAACGGATATTACGCTACCTGAAAGGAACTCTATCACTGGGGTTGTGGTATCCAAAAGAAGGCAATTTTACGCTCGAAGGGTATTCCGATTCCGATTTCGGATGCTGAAAAGTTAACGCTAAGTCAACAATAGCGGGGTGCCAGTTTTTTGGACCACGATTGGTTACCTGGAAATGCAAGAAACAGACCTCTGTAGCTTTATCCACATGTGAAGCTGAGTATGTATCTGCTAGCAGTTGCTGCTCTCAGATCTTGTGGATCCAGCAACAGATGCACGACTATGGTTTGCAATTTCTTAACACCCCTATCTTTGTTGATAATGAGGCAGCGATAAACATTATTAAAAATCCTGTTCATCACACTAAAACAAAACACATTGAAATTCGTCATCACTTCATTCGCGACTGTTTCGAGAAGAAATTGATACGAATTGAGAAAATCCACACTGACGAACAAAAAGCTGATTTACATACCAAAGCGTTTGATAAAACTCGTTTTCAATATTTGCTAAAATTGAACGGTATGAAGCTTTTATCGGTGTCGGAGGAGATTCTTGGCGTTGATGAAGGTACCACTGTAGATGATGTTGAGAAGCAATCTGCAATGGTTTGTCGATTTTTTACTTGTTTTGGTATTTAGGGGGAGTATAGGGTAATATTTTCAGAAAATACAAAAACAGTAAAAAATTTCAAAAACAAAAACAAAATCATGAGATATTTCAAAATCCAAAAACAATAGAAAACCAGAAAAGAGCTTGTGTAAAATGGGAAAATGATAGTACATTGGCTTGACAGTTACGGTATGCTAAAGATATGTAAAGTTTAAAAGTGATTAAACAGTCTCGCTGATGATGTGCCGATAGGTTTTAACACATTTAGTAGGTTTGTTCGGGATATAAACCTAAAATCTTTACTTGCTTATTTCGTGGGGAACACTACTTGGATATATAGGTAACCCCTGAAATCTTGTTTGAAAGATCCCTCTTTCTGAGATACTAGGTCTTTATACTCAGTGATATCTGAGGTATTATCCCGGGACTTCTGATTTTGCGGAAGCAATGGCCTAGTCTGTCACACCCCTTTCTGCGGCGGAAGCACGAGGTGTGATCATGAAAGGTTCTCATTGCATACGAAAGGTAAACATACTACATGCTCATAAAATAACTTCAAAATGCCAAACATTACATAACCGTAAAACATGGTTTAAGTGTTTTCATCACAAGACACCATTTTGTCTGATAAGTTTACAACTTTATTCAAAGATAAACAAAAGCGACATCCAAGAGCATGAGTAAAACCGCGCGCACATCCATCCTAGTTACCTGAAATACATGTGAGTTTTTGGAAAAAACGTCAACATAATGTTGGTGTGAATTCATGCAGTTTTGTGTTGAACACGTTTGTATACTTTGTATGAAAACATGACAAGTATCTTGTGAAAATAAAGTATTCTTGTGGTATAAACCAAATAACGTATTCTTGTTTAGTTAATGGGTTGCAAGACCATTAACATGTGACGCGACATAGGAAGTCACCAAACCATAGGCATTTTTCTAGTAGTCGATTCACGACTGAGACACAAAAACACTACTCGGCTCTAGTGGCTACCAAGAGTGGGGCTGCCCTGAACCCGTTAGATCTAACCTTCTGTTCTGCGGTCTTAGTATGTACACGATTAATGGTGCTTATGGTACCCTATTCGTGACACTATTTCTCGTTTATGATACCAAGTATCAATTCTCGTTTATTACATCAAGTATCAATTCTCGTTTATTATATCAAGTAACATGTATTTCACCCCCGAAGTTATAAAACTGAAAACAGTTAAGAGAAAAGGGGGAGCATGAACTCACAACTTTGCGTTCCTTGCGTCGTAAACTTCACCGGATTTGCTTAAATAGCGTCGTGACCTAAACGGGTTTTATTATCGTTAGTCACTAGACTTGTATCGTACAAGTACAAGTCACTGTCTTTTATGTATATGTTTTCTTTTGTTAAAAATAATCCATATTTTTAACTAAGTGTCTTACTTATATTATTTTCTCAAAAATACATATAAGTTTCTTGTATTTTGCACTTTGCACCCGAGTTATGTATCTTGTATGTTGTATGTGTATTTTTGTTACAAAAATTATGGCGAGGTTTGTATTTGAACATCATAGTTTAGAACACACTAGCAAACATTTGTCTAGAAAATATTTACTAAGTGTTAGAATTTTCAGAAAATTTCGCCATAGTCTCCTTTGTAAACGGAGGTGTCCATGCTAAGTAGCATACCATTTTCTTTAATATACAACACATTAGATCGTTCTCAAATAATCAACCCGACATTCTGACATGCAAGATACTACTTTTGTCGTTTCAGTTTTAATACATAAAACTGGTCTGTTTTTGGACATTTTAATAAAATGGTTAACTTATTCCAATAATTCCCAAATTTTTACAGAACGTCTTAATCGAACCAAAAATTATTGTGTAAAAATATCGGGGTCCAGTTCATTATCAGTAATTTATAGAAAATCGTTTACCGGACTGCAATCAGATTTGTTACATTCTGATTGCAGTCTACGGAATAGTTCGTTTAAAATTCCTCGTAAGTCCGTTTGACGAAATTCCAGTTGGAGGGTCACAAATACATCAGCGATCATCTACGGTAAAAATTTCAAGGCTGGTTCTATTCAGGTTTCAAGTTGTGACTGAAAACGTAAGGCCCATTTTACTGCAGTAAAACTCAGCCTTAGCTGCTGTCATGAAAACAGACTTTTAAAATAGTAAACGACCTCAAAAAAAATACAATTCTAGCGCCATATTCTTCGTTTTTCGAAAATACACAATTTAGGCTTCAGAAATTCCGTTTTTCGATTTATTAAAGTCTGTTTACAGCCTGTTGAAGTCGGCTGAATAAGTACATCAGCATGTTATTTTGTGGTTTAAATGTTACTAAATCATATTAACATGTGTCCGAACAACGGGTTTATCAAAAGTTCGACGATCAAACATCATATATGTATTAACCAACCCTAAACCAACAAGTTTTCATCTTCAAATAATCTTTTATATTCAAGTTTCATGTAAAGTTTCATATTCATCATCTTAGTGTTCTTATTCTTGTGATTTAACCATAAACATCATACTACATATTTTTTTTTTATCACCAAAAATAAGATGAACAAGGGTGTAATGAGACTTACTACTAGCACAAGGCTAGGGTAGAATTTCTAGTGCAAAGATGATGAGGAAAGATGATGAACAAGACTAGAACAAAGCTCCTTAACTTGCAACCTCCATAGATCACCTTGCAAGCTTGGAATGGACTTGAAAATGGGGAAGATGATGATGTGAAAGTGGTGGTGGTGGATTCGGTTTAGGGCAGCCATGAGGGAGAGAGAGAGTGAGAGTGAGAGAGTGAAATCTTGTGAAGTGAGGTTATGATCCATGCACCATGCTTTAATAAATGTCTTCATATATTTTGTTTAGTTCTACAAGTAAAGATCTAGTAAAAATCTAAGCAAGATCAATTGAAATCCCATGAGATCAAGTAAGATCCTTGGTGGGACCACCATAACCGTCCAACATAAGGGGGGGGGGGGGTAAAGTGTAACATTTTGCAACTAGGAAGAAATGGATAGTTAGTTTCCAAGTATAAGCTTCCACATGTTATTTATTTGATATTTAGTGGGTGTTAGGGTGTTCGGGGATCATGACTGGCCAAGAATTAGATAAACAATGTGTTTGGCAAAAATTTGGTGTCCCGGGTAATGTCCGGTTGTTTGGTTAAATACCGTTCCGTTAAAGTGTTAATTTGCACCGTTTAGTGTCTTTCTTGTGCCCTTTTGCCCCCTTTCAATTCCCGACACTTAGGGAAATATTCTGGACGATAGAACGTAAATTATGTATGATATTTTATTGTTTAAAAGCTGGTTATAGCTGAATTTAGAATAATTATGCACTTAAAGTGCGTTTCGGGTGCTTTTTAGTGCGTATTTTAGCTTTCGGAGCGTCTATATGTTAACCCTTGTATGTACTCTTGGGTTTTAATGTATTTTTGACGTTGGACCTACACCTAGGCCTCAGTTCTAACGTCTGACTGCTTTCTGCAGAGTTGTTGACATATTGTGTTTTACCGGTGAGTTTACTAGTATTTCTGACGCAACGCTCTTGTTAAGGCGTAAAGCAATATTTTGTAGTATTAATCGTGCATGAATTCACTTGTATATAATGTAATCAATCAATGTTGACGTTTTTAGCACCTAATTGCAGTCATTAAGTAATAATTAAAGTGTACGGAAATTACCGGTTTTGTGCTAGTTGTCACAGTCTCCCCCCGTTAAAAGAATTTCGTCCCGAAATTCAGGCTGAACTAACACTCGCAGGAGTCTTCTTGAATTGGTGGGGATACTTTTCTTTGAACTGGTCTTCACGTTCCCATGTGTACTCGGGTCCGTGCTTAGAGTTCCAACGTACTTTGACAAGTTTAACAGTGCTCCTCCTGGTCTTGTTGACTTTCCAGTCGGTAACCTCAACGGGTTGTTCTGTAAATCGGGGTGCGTCATCAATGTGTACTTCATCCGCAGGGATGATCACGTCTTCTTGTGTTGGACTCTTCTTGAGGTTGGATACATGAAATATATCATGTACTCCATTAAGTTCTTCCGGTAATTCCAATTTGTATGGCACGGTACCAATTCTTTCCAAAATCTTGAATGGTCCGATGTATCGTGGATTCAGCTTTCCACGTTTTCCAAATCTTACTACGCCCTTCCAGGGTGAGACTTTTAGCAACACTTTGTCTCCCACCTCGAAATCTAATGGCTTTCGTTCTAGATCGGCGTAGCTCTTTTGTCGATCCCGAGCCGCCTTAATGCGCTCTCGGATTTGCGTAATCTTGTCGGTTGTCTCTTGCACAAGTTCAGGACCAACCATGCGCTTATCCCCAGCGTCTGCCCAACATAAGGGCGATCGGCACTTGCGGCCATACAGAGCTTCGAACGGTGCGGCTTTTATACTTGTATGGTAACTGTTATTGTAGGAAAACTCAACTAAAGGTAGATGAGTATCCCAGCTGCCACCCAGGTCCATGACACATGCACGAAGCATATCTTCTAACGTTTGTATAGTCCGTTCGCTCTGGCCGTCTGTTTGTGGATGGAATGCTGTGCTTAGATCTAACTGAGATCCAAAGGCTTCCTGAAAGGATTGCCAGATTCTTGAGACAAAGCGTCCATCTCTGTCTGAAATAATTGAGATTGGCACCCCATGACGTGCCAAGATTTCTTTCAAGTATATCTCGGCAAGCTTTCCAGTGCTATCCTTCTCTCGGATCGGTAGGAAGTGCGCAGACTTTGTTAACCGATCAACTATTACCCATATCATATTGTGCCCTCTCGGGGTCCTGGGTAATTTCGTTATGAAGTCCATCGAGATTTGTTCCCACTTCCACACGGGAATCTCTGGTTGTTGTAGTAGGTCGGACGGTTTCTGATATTCTGCCTTAACCTTAGCACAGGTTAGGCATTTTCCAACATAGACAGCAACATCGCTTTTAAGTCTCGGCCACCAATAGTATTCTTTTAAGTCTTGATACATCTTATCCGATCCTGGATGGATCGAGTATCTTGACTTGTGTGCTTCATCGAGGATGACTTCTCGTATGCCACCATAGAGTGGAACCCAGATACGTTTCTCGAAGTATAAGGCTCCCTCTTCATTTGGCACCATATATTTCAATGCACCCCGGAGGTATTCAGCTTTGCTATTTTCTTCCTTAAGAGCTTCTTGTTGTGCGTCACGAATACGTGCAGTGAGGTTCGTTTGAATCGTCATTTCCAATGCTCGAACCCTTAGGGTCTTAACCCTTTCTTTTCGGCTTAACGCGTCTGCTACAACGTTTGCTTTTCCAGGATGGTACTTAATCTCACAGTCGTAATCGTTCAGTAACTCGACCCAACGGCGTTGACGCATATTTAATTCCTTCTGATCAAATATGTGTTGTAGGCTTTTGTGATCTGTGAAGATTGTACATCGAGTACCATATAAATAATGTCGCCAAATCTTCAAGGCGAATACCACCGCGCCGAGTTCCAAGTCGTGCGTGGTATAATTCTTTTCATGTACCTTCAATTGTCTTGAAGCATAAGCGATGACTTTCTAGCGTTGCATGAGCACGCAACCCAAGCCTTGTCGTGAGGCGTCACAATATACCACGAAGTCTTCCGTGCCTTCGGGTAATGATAGTATCGGTGCATCGCATAGTTTGTTTTTGAGCAGTTGGAAGGCTTCTTCTTGCTTGTCACCCAGTCATACTTCTTGTCTTTCTGAGTAAGGGAGGTTAGCGGTTGAGCTATCTTTGAGAAGTTATCGATGAAACGTCGGTAATAGCCCGCTAAACCCAAGAATTGACGAACTTCAGTTGGTGTTTTGGGAGCTTCCCAATTCTTTATTGCTTCAATCTTGGATGGGTCTACATGAATACCCTTCTCATTCACAACATGACCCAGAAATTGTACCTCGCGAATCCAGAATTCGCATTTCGAGAACTTCGCATAAAGCCTCTCTTTCTTCAGTAGTTCCAAAATGGTCCTGAGATGTTGCTCATGCTCGTCTTTTGTTCGCGAGTAAATCAGGATATCATCGATAAATACAATCACGAATTTATCGAGATATGGTTTGCAAACACGGTTCATTAGGTCCATAAAGACCGCTGGTGCGTTCGTCAATCCGAATGGCATTACAAGAAACTCGTAATGCCCATAGCGCGTTCGAAATGCAGTCTTTGGCACGCTTTCTTCTTGTATCTTTAGCTGATGGTATCCGGATCGAAGATCGATCTTGGAATAATAGCTTGATCCTTGCAACTGATCAAATAAGTCATCAATCCTTGGTAGTGGATACCGATTCTTGATAGTGAGCTTGTTCAATTCTCTGTAATCGATACACATCCGCAGAGTTCCATCCTTTTTCTTCACGAACAATACGGGAGCTCCCCAAGGTGAGAAGCTTGGCCTTATGAATCCTTTATCCAACAACTCCTGGAGTTGTGTAGACAATTCTTGCATTTCGGATGGTGCAAGCCGATAGGGTGCCTTGGCCACAGGAGCGGCTCCTGGAACCAAGTCTATACGGAATTCGACTTGCCGTTGCGGAGGTAGTCCTGGCAGATCTTCAGGAAAAACATCAGGGAATTCCTTTACCACAGGAATATCTTCGAGCTTCAGCTCCACAGCCTTCTTATCTACAACGTGTGCTAGGAAAGCAACACATCCTTTCCTTAAGTACTTTTGTGCCTTCATGCAACTGATGATTCGAAGAGGCGTGTTTCGTCTTTCTCCATGTACGATGAGAGTTTCATCATTCGCCAAAGGAATGCGAATGATTTTCTCATGACAAATAACTTCAGCTTTGTTCTTGGACAACCAGTCCATTCCGACCACTACATCGAAGCTACCCAATTGAATAGGTAAAAGGTCGATGCTAAATCTTCGTTCACCAAGTTCTAATGTGCAACCTCTAACCACTTCGCCCGACTCAACAAGTTTACCATTGGCTAGTTCTATGGAATAAGGAATTTCTAATCTACTAGATTCTATTCCAAGCATGCGTTTAAATTCCACAGACATGAAGCTATAATCGGCACCAGTGTCAAATAATATGGATGCAAAGTGATTATTAATGAGAAACGTACCGGTGACCATATCAGGGTCCTCGCGTGCGTTCTTTGCTCCAATCACAAACGCTTGAGTCTGAACGTTGTTTCTCCTTGGGCAATTTTTCTTGAAATGATCCGTGCTTCCACAACCAAAGCATTCTTGGTTTTGCCCGGCTCCATTCCCATTTCCAGTTCCAGCACCGTGGTGGTTTCCATTCCCGTTCTTTCCTTTTCCCCAACAGTCCTCAGTATGGTGACCCAGTTTTCCACACTTGTCGCATTTTGGAATGCGACAAACTCCTCCGTGATGACGCTTGCACTGGTTGCAGATGGGCATAGTGCCCAGGTACCTTTTGGTAGGAGCGTCAATCATGTCTGCAGGAGTTTTCACCTCCTGAGGCGGTTCAGGGTCGCACTTCTTGTTGTTGAAACCCTTGTTGTTGTTGCGAGTTGCTTGATTCAGATTTGAATGCTTCCTCTTCTTGTCACCAGACGACCTAGCATGCGACTTGGTCCTTTCAGTTGAGTTTAATGAAGACCTCTTCCTAAGAACACAATCTTTAGTAAGGTTGGCAGCCAGAGTTACAGCCTCGGTGATTGTTTGAGGTTTGGCCGAAGTTACCATGCCGTGGAACTCTGGGGCCAGTCCCCAAATGTAGCGTTCCACACGTTTAAATTCAGGAGTCACCATGAAGGGAAGCACTCTAGACAGATCGTGAAACCTTCGAGTGTAATTAGTGATGTCAGCACCTACCATGGTCAAGTGCCAAAACTCAGTCTCCAATCTTTGGAGTTCGGCACGAGAGCAATACTTCTCTCTCATTTTCTCCTTCAACTCATCCCAAGACATGCCATACGCGGCATCATCACCCATAGTTTGGACTTGCAAGTTCCGCCAAGTCAGAGCTTCGTCGACAAACAACCTAGTAGCAAAAGTAACTTGTTGATCCGCAGTACACTTGCTCATGCGGATAGTGGACTCAGTCTTCTCCGTCCAGCGTACAAACGCCACTGGTCCTCCGGTACCATCGTAGTTCAGTGGTTTGCAGTCGAGAAACTGCTTGAAGGTGCAGCCTTGAGCTGTGTTTCCTCCAGACGAATCTCCATGTCCGTTACGTCTAGCATTGCTTGGTCCTGCACTGTCTTGAGTACGGTTCGCCTTGTAATGGGCGATAGCAGCGGAGATCCTTTCTTCCAGTAGAGCTTCCAGCTCTTCGGCAATTCTTGGCAGTGGGGGAGGAGGAGGTTGGTCACGAGCGTTCACAGCTCTTCTGGGTGCCATGTTCTGAGAACACAACCCAACAGGGTTAGATATTTGTTTGATATCGTCATACTAGACAGTAGTAGTATATATATTCACAGGTATATACCACATAAGTGACATCAAACAATTATTACTCTAGCAGAGTATTTAGTAGGATTGCACTGAGGGAATCTACACGTGACAAAACTTGCTGTGGTTTCTGTGCACCAAATTCCATAATTATGTATGCATCCATAATTACGTAACTCTTTGCACAGTCCGCACAGTTCGTTTCATCCTCGTATTTCTTCCTTCAGATAAGCCATCGCTTTCAGGTAAAGTCACATATACTTGTGACATTCTACTTCTAGTATATGCTAATTATCACACATAATTGCAAGTAATTTCTCAGTTAGAGACAAGTGCTACTCTTGTGCACCTTAAGTCTCGTAGTGTCTTTTCTAGACCCTTGTAACTAGTTTCAGGTAGTGGATGTCGCGGGACGTTTTATGCAATGAAAACTTTTTGAAAATTGTTTTCATGAAAGGATCCTAGAGATTGTAGACTAGACTCGAGAAGGAATCCTGGTTCACTACAATCGCAGCTCTGATACCAATCTGTTACACCCCTTTCTGCGGCGGAAGCACGAGGTGTGATCATGAAAGGTTCTCATTGCATACGAAAGGTAAACATACTACATGCTCATAAAATAACTTCAAAATGCCAAACATTACATAACCGTAAAACATGGTTTAAGTGTTTTCATCACAAGACACCATTTTGTCTGATAAGTTTACAACTTTATTCAAAGATAAACAAAAGCGACATCCAAGAGCATGAGTAAAACCGTGCGCACATCCATCCTAGTTACCTGAAATACATGTGAGTTTTTGGAAAAAACGTCAACATAATGTTGGTGTGAATTCATGCAGTTTTGTGTTGAACACGTTTGTATACTTTGTATGAAAACATGACAAGTATCTTGTGAAAATAAAGTATTCTTGTGGTATAAACCAAATAACGTATTCTTGTTTAGTTAATGGGTTGCAAGACCATTAACATGTGACGCGACATATGTCACACCCCGACCACGTGGAACATACAAAACGTGGCGGAAATGTCGGGGAGTGTTGTAACAGAATTAATTGTTTCAAATCCATGGCAATTGAAGTTTCGTTTTATTGATTAAAAGTGTTACAATGTCTTAACAAACAAGGAAATACAACATAATTAACTAGTCTTGTATCTTTTATTGTCACTAAAGCCCAAGTCTGCCTATGTGTATCTTGATCATCTTATGCAACAGTTCCTGAAAAACACATGTGAAAATAGGTACGTCAGCATAAAAATGCCTGTGAGATACATAGGTTTTGTGAAAATAGGTTTCATGACTTATGTTTGAGAAAATGTTTAGTCATGAACCTTGTTATTTGCTTTGTTTTGTAAATCATTTGAAAATCGATAAGATCAGATGATAAGTATAAATAAATGTAAGGTTAAATGAATAACCAAGTAAAATATGTTTGCATAAGATAAGATGTTTATAAATCAATGTCTTGTGAAAAGTATGTTATTTGTATAAAATGTTATATGTCTCAAACTGAAATGATTCAAATAACGCTACAATATGTAATACCATACAAACACTTATATATAGGAAGTACCAGCGGCGTATCCACCATGCTTGTATCATATTACACACGCATCGTTACTTAATCACTTAATCAAACCAAACCAACCAATGTAAGAAGTCTATGTTTAAATCAATTGTCAAATGTATTGGGTAATATGTCAAAGTGTTCATGTCAAGATGTAAATCATATCAAAATGTCTATGTCAAATATCCATGTCAAATGTCTATGTCAAATATCCATGTCAAACGTCTATGTCAAGATGTCATGTATGGCAAGTGAAATGTCTCAACTAAACCATATGCACAAAAACAAAGTATTGAAGTAAATCTTGGTTTAAATCAAAGTTATGTTTTGTGGGAAATGCATGATCAAATGTCAATCATGTTAAAATGTCTATGCCGAAATGTCTATGTCAAAATGTCATGTAAAACGATGTACTAAGTAATGCACACAATTGGGCACACCTAGCATGAAATGTCATAAAATCATGTACTATAATGTACTAACGAACATAGCAGTATATGATGTTAAAACAGGAAAGCATGAAAGTAACAAGTAGGCACATGTGTTCCACCCCAAAACAGTTTGGAAAACAGTAAAAGAGGGGTCTATGTACTCACTTGAGATTGCTCAGAAGTCCTAGGATAACCACCAAGCAATGCTAGAGATCGCGGAATATCAAACGGCACCTAATATAGGTAACTACATTAATAAACCGGACCTAAATCGGAAGACTGGGTAGCATGAGGGTTTGTAAACCAAATGAGTGTAGGAACTCATGTGATATGGTTAATCAAAGCCTACATACTAAATGAAACTTAACCTAAGTGTCTACGACCCATTACGACCCGTTTAGGTAGCTTATGCTACTTTAACGCGTCGTTCGCGTGAAACGCGTTTGGACCGCCTAACTAGCCCTATGACAAGTGTTATATGCCTAAACATATTACATAATCAGTTATGTGACAAAGGTTTAGGTTACATATGCTTAATTACCAATTATACATGAAAAGGGTATTCTGGTAATTTACCTAAGGCATATAAACTACCTATCATACAACTACTTAAACGATGTGACCATAGGGTATAACCTCGGAAGGTTATTCCCTACCTACTATGGTCACCTAATGTGTTTGGTCGGATCCTAATGATCGACCAAACTGGGTCGGGTTCGAGGTATAAGCGATTTATCAGATCGCTTACCCTACGACCCTACACAGCGTGGTAATCAGTAGGCATAGTCCCAAGGGACTATAACCAACGTGATTACACTCACGTTGCGAAGTTCAAACGAACTTCGCATTGACCATTACTGGTCAACGCTGAAAGTCAAACAAAGTTTGACTTTCTGACTCGAAAAGTAGTAAAATAAGGAAAAGAACGAAAGAATACTTACGAAGGGTCCCCGAATGCTAATCCCGATTCAAGAATCTCAGGTATGAAACAATGGTTTCAACTTAGAGGTTCTCAAATCAGAATTCTAGTGATTTTAGCAATGGGGGGTATGGGGTATTTATAGGAATACCCGAACCGTTAAGATCGTTTCATGGAAAACGTGCCTTAATCCCATCCGTACATGTGTTGAAAAGTTATGGTGTTTAGGTGTTTAAATTCCATCCATACATGTGTTGCAAAGTCATGGTGCCAAAATTCCATCCTTATCCGCTGACTAAGCAAGTTTAGAATGTGTGGTTGTGAATTAAACAACGGCTAATACATCGAATCTGGTCCCGAATGCGAAAAACGAACCAAATGACGCGACGAATGGATTTTTCTTATGGCGAATACTAAAATAAAATATTTTAGTGCTTACATAAATTTTTGGATGTCCGGATGTATTCAGAACGTAAGTTATGCGCGAAAATGCAAACTTGTGCACTTTTTGACACTTTTAGTCCCTGAATGACCCAAAAGTTTATTTTAGCACACCGAACCCCTCAAAGCCTATTTCTAAGCTATGTAAAGGATATTTATGGTGTGTTTAACTTATGGTCATGTTCCGAAATGTCTGTTACAGTTCAAATTGGCATACTTTCGCAGTTAGTCAACTTTAGTCCCTGTAAGCGATTAAACTTGATTTCACCACACCAAACCTTCCAAAACTTATATATAAGTTATGTAAAGGTTATTCAAGGTATGTTAAGCCTATTTCACTATTCCGGAGTGTTCATTGGATTAAACTGGTTATATTTACGCATTAGTGCGCGTATAACCTTCCAGAAAGCGATTTAGAGTTTGAAATCGAACAAGAGTTGATATGTGCAAAAGATACACATATTTATACAAGTCCAAAGTATGAAATACAATATTTCATTGGTTTGGCATTTGTTTGATGGTTGAAATGACACAGGTGTTACAACATAGGAAGTCACCAAACCATAGGCATTTTTCTAGTAGTCGATTCACGACTGAGACACAAAAACACTACTCGGCTCTAGTGGCTACCAAGAGTGGGGCTGCCCTGAACCCGTTAGATCTAACCTTCTGTTCTGCGGTCTTAGTATGTACACGATTAATGGTGCTTATGGTACCCTATTCGTGACACTATTTCTCGTTTATGATACCAAGTATCAATTCTCGTTTATTACATCAAGTATCAATTCTCGTTTATTATATCAAGTAACATGTATTTCACCCCCGAAGTTATAAAACTAAAAACAGTTAAGAGAAAAGGGGGAGCATGAACTCACAACTTTGCGTTCCTTGCGTCGTAAACTTCACCGGATTTGCTTAAATAGCGTCGTGACCTAAACGGGTTTTATTATCGTTAGTCACTAGACTTGTATCGTACAAGTACAAGTCACTGTCTTTTATGTATATGTTTTCTTTTGTTAAAAATAATCCATATTTTTAACTAAGTGTCTTACTTATATTATTTTCTCAAAAATACATATAAGTTTCTTGTATTTTGCACTTTGCACCCGAGTCTTGTATGTTGTATGTGTATTTTTGTTACAAAAATTATGGCGAGGTTTGTATTTGAACATCATAGTTTAGAACACACTAGCAAACATTTGTCTAGAAAATATTTACTAAGTGTTAGAATTTTCAGAAAATTTCGCCATAGTCTCCTTTGTAAACGGAGGTGTCCATGCTAAGTAGCATACCATTTTCTTTAATATACAACACATTAGATCGTTCTCAAATAATCAACCCGACATTCTGACATGCAAGATACTACTTTTGTCGTTTCAGTTTTAATACATAAAACTGGTCTGTTTTCGGACATTTTAATAAAATGGTTAACTTATTCCAATAATTCCCAAATTTTTACAGAACGTCTTAATCGAACAAAAAATTATTGTGTAAAAATATCGGGGTCCAGTTCATTATCAGTAATTTATAGAAAATCGTTTACCGGACTGCAATCAGATTTGTTACATTCTGATTGCAGTCTACGGAATAGTTCGTTTAAAATTCCTCGTAAGTCCGTTTGACGAAATTCCAGTTGGAGGGTCACAAATACATCAGCGATCATCTACGGTAAAAATTTCAGGGGCTGGTTCTATTCAGGTTTCAAGTTGTGACTGAAAACGTAAGGCCCATTTTACTGCAGTAAAACTCAGCCTTAGCTGCTGTCATGAAAACAGACTTTTAAAATAGTAAACGACCTCAAAAAAATACAATTCCAGCGCCATATTCTTCGTTTTTTGAAAATACACAATTTAGGCTTCAGAAATTCCGTTTTTCGATTTATTAAAGTCTGTTTACAGCCTGTTGAAGTCGGCTGAATAAGTACATCAGCATGTTATTTTGTGGTTTAAATGTTACTAAATCATATTAACATGTGTCCGAACAACGGGTTTATCAAAAGTTCGATGATCAAACATCATATATGTATTAACCAACCCTAAACCAACAAGTTTTCATCTTCAAATAATCTTTTATATTCAAGTTTCATGTAAAGTTTCATATTCATCATCTTAGTGTTCTTATTCTTGTGATTTAACCATAAACATCATACTACATATTTTTTTTTTATCACCAAAAATAAGATGAACAAGGGTGTAATGAGACTTACTACTAGCACAAGGCTAGGGTAGAATTTCTAGTGCAAAGATGATGAGGAAAGATGATGAACAAGACTAGAACAAAGCTCCTTAACTTGCAACCTCCATAGATCACCTTGCAAGCTTGGAATGGACTTGAAAATGGGGAAGATGATGATGTGAAAGTGGTGGTGGTGGATTCGGTTTGGGGCAGCCATGAGGGAGAGAGAGAGTGAGAGTGAGAGAGTGAAATCTTGTGAAGTGAGGTTATGATCCATGCACCATGCTTTAATAAATGTCTTCATATATTTTGTTTAGTTCTACAAGTAAAGATCTAGTAAAAATCTAAGCAAGATCAATTGAAATCCCATGAGATCAAGTAAGATCCTTGGTGGGACCACCATAACCGTCCAACATAAGGGGGGGGGGGGTAAAGTGTAACATTTTGCAACTAGGAAGAAATGGATAGTTAGTTTCCAAGTATAAGCTTCCACATGTTATTTATTTGATATTTAGTGGGTGTTAAGGTGTTCGGGGATCATGACTGGCCAAGAATTAGATAAACAATGTGTTTGGCAAAAATTTGGTGTCCCGGGTAATGTCCGGTTGTTTGGTTAAATACCGTTCCGTTAAAGTGTTAATTTGCACTGTTTGGTGTCTTTCTTGTGCCCTTTTGCCCCCTTTCAATTCCCGACACTTAGGGAAATATTCTGGACGATAGAACGTAAATTATGTATGATATTTTATTGTTTAAAAGCTGGTTATAGCTGAATTTAGAATAATTATGCACTTAAAGTGCGTTTCGGGTGCTTTTTAGTGCGTATTTTAGCTTTCGGAGCGTCTATATGTTAACCCTTGTATGTACTCTTGGGTTTTAATGTATTTTTGACGTTGGACCTACACCTAGGCCTCAGTTCTAACGTCTGACTGCTTTCTGCAGAGTTGTTGACATATTGTGTTTTACCGGTGAGTTTACTAGTATTTCTGACGCAACGCTCTTGTTAAGGCATAAAGCAATATTTTGTAGTATTAATCGTGCATGAATTCACTTGTATATAATGTAATCAATCAATGTTGACGTTTAAGCACCTAATTGCAGTCATTAAGTAATAATTAAAGTGTACGGAAATTACCGGTTTTGTGCTAGTTGTCACATAGTCCCCGTATAATACTTTACGCTTGCTTGAAATATAAGCCTGCCCTCAGCATAAAAAATGATGAAACATTGAAAAATGCTAATCATGTGCTGTTGTAAAAAAGATCGTCTAAAGGGGACCCACTAAAAGTCGAAGCCGTCATCTCTCTGCTGAATGGAAGTTCTAACCTTAGCTCTCACGACCTTCGCAATTTAACCCTTTACAGATATCATCTGTGGTATACTCACCTGTAAGACTGAATATTGGGTTCTGGATACGGGAGTATATTCAAGAGGTGGGACACATGAATGAGTTTAAGTTCTTAATTCTCCTAATCCGTATCCTGGACAGATTGAAAATTGTGTGAGAATTTAAGTGGATCAGTATATCGACAATCTAAGCGAATTGTTTAATTCTGAGTATGTAATTAAAGCTTAACGGTACTTGTGACTTGTCGAATAGCTGATATGATTCCCTAACACGCTCACCAAAAATATGTTTGTAAATAGTTTACTTTACTGCATGTTATTTCTGTAATTCATTTCTAGTTTAGAAACTTTATTAAAATCAAAAATATTTTACATTTCTGCTTTATTTTCCGACAAACCAAAGTGGAAAGCTGATCTTCAGATTCACAAATTGAAGCAGATGCAAGAAGTTTCTGAGCTGGAAGATGAGTTGTGAGCATGTCTTGTTAAACCTGGATATTGAAAAGTCAAAACAAGTTCATTAATTTGAAACTTGTAAATTTCAGAAAATTGTTTGAACTAGTTTGTACAAAATGTCAGTGTGCTTTATCTCAGGTAAACCAAGGTCATTAAGTTGGACTTAGTAGACAAATTGAGTACTCAGGGTCATTAATTTGGACTTGGATACTTAAGTGGATTTCTAAATTCTGACAAAACCAACAAATGAAGTTAAATGGTAAGTTTGGATTAAAATTGTTATAATCTTAAATCTTATGTTAAGGTAGAGATTGTGCAGGTAACGGGTTTGTTATTGAAAATAGCATGGTAAAATTCCAGTTAACTGATTGGGGGAGTCTGAAGACTTAAAAGTCAGATACAGATTCTGGATCTACATTCAAGGGGGAGTTTGAAAGTTGTTAAAGATTCAGTTTCTGTGATTCATGCTAGTTGTTGATATAAAAAAGAGAAGATTTGAAGGAAGCTTACAGTGTCAGACAATCTGGAAAGAGATCAAGACTGAAGACTCGACGCCGAAGACTTCGTCAACATCCAAGGGGGAGTCTGTTGGTGTACAAATGTCTGTTAACTTTGTCTTTATCAAGTCTTATGTCTAGATAGGATAATCCAGCACACAGCAAGATCAGATTTAGGATTTGTATGTGTAAAAGTGGGTAATTTCGCTTGAAAGTGTCACTGACAGTTTCAAACGAAATTACAAATTGTAACTCTGCTTGAAATGGCCAGTGCCACTTTCAAACGGAATTATCACTCCTATATATAGCTGTGTCATGGTGTCATTTGAAACGAAATTAGTTCAGTTGATTCAGAGCCGAGGTGCTGGCGGATTGTCATTTGATTTGTAAAAGATTTGGAAATCAATAAAAGAAGTTAATTAGGAAGTATCAAGCTGTGTTCACATCTATATCACTGATTCCGCCTTTGATATTGATTCTGAACTCTTCAGATTGACTCGTTAGGGTCACACGACGATCCAACACTTACACTGATTACAAAGGTTTTATACAAATTCAAAGCATAGGATTATGCAGGCATGAAGTCAAAGTCAGGGTGGGCATTGACGGTTATACAAACTTTACAAATACAAGAGTTTACAAATACATGGTTCTACGAACATAATGCGTTACAAATACAAAGTTTCCATATAACTTGACAAGAAAATGATTTCTAAATTCGTTTTCTTAATAATATTTCACAAACTGGTTATTCAATAGGTTTATTTCAAATCTCTTACAAACAAACTATGAACTCGCTCAACTTTATGTTGATTTTTCGCATGTTTCTTTCTCAGGTTGCATTTCTAAGACAAGGCACGGTTGGAATAGGAGAACCATTGGAGATTCGAGTACTTAGTGGGCGTTCGTTTTCTAAAAGTCTTAGCTTATTTGCTTTCGCTATGCAATGAAGATACCAGTCCAGTCACACCAGCTCTGATAATTTCGGGGTGTGACAAAACTGATTACGTTTACATAAAAGTTTGCGTATAACTTCCAAAAAAGCTTCTCGAGAGTTCGGAATCATACGGAATTTGATATGTGTACTTGTCACATGTAATTATACAAATCCCAAGAATGAAATATAAGATTTCATTGGATTCGTAATTGTATGATGATCGTAATGGCACAAATGTCATAAATCTTTTCAAAGATGAAGCATTAGAATGGTGGAATACCATTCTTTAATCTAAAGGTAGTGACATGGTTTATGCCATGGAATGGAATGAATTTAAGGAAATGACTGAAAGAAAATTATGTCCTCCTCATGAAAAAGAACAAATAGCTAATAAGTTCCTAAACCATAAGATGATTGGTGTAAATTGTCGTGAATTTACTACCAAATTCTTTGAATATGCAAGGATAGTACCAGCCCTGGCTTCACCAGAACCGATATTAACACTTTGACAAACTATTGAAGAAACAGTTGAACTGGCTAACACCTTGACAAATGGACTGATTCGCATACGAGAAGAGAATCAGAAAAATGATTTAGCCCAAAAGATTACCCAAGAACTACATTATGGTAATTAATTCCTATAGAAGGAGAGGAGCTGGTCCATCATCTTCATCACCTTTATGTAGATTCTGTAAAAAAAGGCATGCGGGGAGATATGCTAAGTACTGCAACTTCTGCAAGACACCTGGATATAAAGAAGAAGAGTGTAGAAGAAAAACTAACACCAGAATATGCTTCAACTGCGGAGAGGCATGCCATCCAAACTGCCCAAAACTAACAACAGCACCTAACAACAAAGCAAAAGCAACCGAAGGACCTAAGAAGAATTCATGAGCTTTTGTACTGACATCACAAGAAGCAGAAATGATTCCCGATGTGATCACCGGTACATTTCTCATTCATGACGTCTATGCTAAAGTATTATTTGACTCCGGTCCAAGCTAAAGTTTTATAAATACTGCTTTCTAACAATTACTCAAATAACCTTTAACTAAACTTCGCCAAGACTGCACGGTAGAAACGGCAAATGGAAATTCTATCAACATACACGAAATACTTCAGAAAGGAAAGATAGAATTAGTAGGTCATAAGTTCATAGCGAACCTATTACCAATGAATCTAGCTGGATTCGATGTTGTGTTAGAAATGGATTGGTTGGTAGCCAATCATGCGCGAATATTGTGTGATCAAAATTCCGTTGAGATTCGTACGCCAACAGGAGAAACGATCACAATCCAGGGAGACAAGCCGACAAAATCAAAAAAATTCATCTATGTGATGAAAGTTTCAAGCTACGCACGATAAAGAGGAACAATGTATATGATCTCTGCGATCATTAGCACTAAAGGAAAAGAATTGAAAGATATTTCTATTGTATCAGATTTTTTCGGTGTTTTCCCAGAAGAATTACCTGGACTGTCGCCTGATTGTGAAGTTGAATTTAAAATTCACCTAATTCCAGTAACTGCAACAATTGCCAAGGCACCCTATCGTTTAACGCCAAAAGAGATGCTGGATCTGAAGAAGCAACTAGATGAATATTAGAAAAGGGTTTCATACAACCTAGCTAATCGCCTTAGGGAGTACCTGTGTTATTCGTCAAGAAGAAAAATGGATCAATGCGTATGTGTGTCGATTATAGAGAATTGAATAAAGTCACAATTAAAAATCGGTACCCACCACCAAGAATTGATGATCTATTCGATCAACTTTAAGGAGCTCGATTCTTTTCAAAGATAGATTTACGATCTGGTTACCATCAATTGAAAGTACAGGAAGAGGACATTCCTAAAACTGCTTTTAGAACAAGGTATGGACATTATGAGTTTAAAGTTATGCCATTTGGTTTAACGAATGCTCCAGCTGCATATATGGATATGATGAACATGATACGTAAACCATATCTGGATAAGTTTGTAATTGTCTTCATAGACGATATACTTATTTATTCCAAGAGTAAGGAAGAGCATGTGAGTTCTGCTTACAAGAGGTACAACTTCTTGGACATTTGATTAATCATGAAGGAATTCATGTAGATCCTACAAAGATTGAGGCAATTACCAAACGGAAAGTCCCTAATTCACCAACAAAAGTAAGAAGTTTTCTTGGATTGGCAGGATACTATAGACGTTTTATTCAAGATTTTTCTAGAATAGCCATTCCATTAACCAAGTTAACCTGTAAAGCAATTAAGTTTGAATGGGGAACAAAGCAGGAGGAAGCCTTTAAGACCCTAAAGCAAAGACTAACTAATGCAGCAATACTTGCTTTACTAGAAGGAACTGAAGATTTTATAGTATACTATGATGCATCAAAATCAGGATTTGGATGTGTGCTGATGCAACGCCAGAAAGTGATTTCTTATGCCTCTAGACAATTGAAGAAGCACGAAGAAAACTATACAACGCATGATCTGGAATTAGGAGCGATAGTTTTGCCCTCAAAATCTGGAGACATTATCTTTATGGTAGCAAGTTTACCATTTTTACAGATCATAAAAGTTTAAAATATATTTTCGGGAAAAAAGAATTGAACATGAGACAAATACGTTGGATGGAGATTCTTAGTGACTACGATTGTGATATCCAATATCACGCAGGTAAAGCTAACATAGTAGCTGATGCTTTAAGTCGTAAGTATCATGAGAAGCCGAAGCGGGTACGTGCTCTCAGATTAAATCTATAGATATATTTAATGGAACAATTGAAAGATACTCAAGGCACAACAATCAAGGATGATGCTGAAGGATTAAAAGGAAAGATGAAATGTCACAGCCCCCGACCCCTACCCTGGGAGCGGGAGCCGCGAGACAACAGCTGGTGGTATCGGTGTTTGTTCATTTGGCAACGAAAATGAGACATCAGGATCATAGTTAGGAAATAATTTCAGAGTTTCAAAACACCAAACTTTTATAATTAACGGATGGGATAAAACCCATGTTTCATTGATAATACATTTATAGGAATAACCCTAGTTGCTGAAAACATAAACTTTTATTTAGGTAACTTTTATAGCCACTTCTTTAAGCCTTCAGTGCTCCATAACTGGCTTCTTATAGCTTCACATTAAGTTACCTGAAACGCGTTTTAAAAGATTTTATCAGCAAGAAAAACTGGCGAGTGCATCCCAGTTTAATCAAAACAGGCTTTTATAACTTTACCGTATTGAGAGCGATTACAATGTTTATATATACCAATATACTCATTCGGTACTTGTCACTCGACCGGATCTGTGACTATGGTCATATCACACATTGGCTAACCCGTTGTCCAATGATGACGCTTTGTCAAGTAATGTATACAAAACCCATTAATACCGACAACAATTGTAGAATACAAAGAATCAATATCTGTAAATATACTTGAAAATATTTGAGATTTTGTAACACAATTTGGTAGAAAAAGAGAATGACTCACTTTGTAGACTTTGGTAATACTATTGTTTCCTGTTGCTTTTCCTGATTATTTTCTATTAAAACAGACAATGCACACGTGTTAGTAAGATAACCCAAGTCACTTAGCCATACAACACGAGACAGAACTCCAACGAACTTAGTCAGGCAGAGCCTCGACATGCGTTACGGAGCCCTAGATCAATCGGGTAGGGTAATGAATTAGTGATCGGAGGTTAAAATACTTACAACAAGGCAGAGCTTTGTGTTTTAGGGGTATAATACCGAGCTACTAATTTCCTACAATAGAGGCTGACAGAAGAAAGGAATTAACGAATTGTAACTGAGGCCGAAGGCCTCCTTTTATAGGCTAAAATCGAGCTGGCTCGCGCCCCGCGACCCGCTAGCCTCTCTCTCTCGCGGCCCGCGAGAGACCCCCTAGCTACGGCTAGGGTGGCCAGGTTGCATCGTAGCTTCAACAGGTGTGGGACACGTGGTGTTTTTGTGTGTCCGGCAAGATAAGGGCTCTCACGCCACGCGACTCGCACATATAAGGTAGTCGCGGCCCGTAAGCGACGTAAATTGTTTATTTTATTTGATTTTTATAAGAACTAAGGTGATACGGGTCGAGTTATGTATATAAGGGGTATAATTAGGGCGTTTTATGAGGGTTGTTGTATGAAAGAATTAGCAAAAGGAACAGATGGAATCTGGAAATTCTATAAGAAAAGAATTTGGGTACCTATCCAAGGAAATCTACGAGACCGATATCTAGATGAAGCTCATAAATCTAAATATACGATGCATCCTGGAAGCAACATGATGTATCAAGACCTAAAGAAAAATTTCAGGTGGATAGGAATGAGAAAGGACTTAGCAAGTTATGTTTCTAAGTGTTTAAATTGCTCACAAGTTAAGGCCGAACATCAAAAAACATCATGTTTACTTCAGCAATTGGAGATGCCAGTTTGGAAATGGGAACTGATAACCATGGATTTTGTTACCAAACTACCCAAGACGCAAAAAGGTAACGACACAATCTGGATGATTGTGGATAAATTGACTAAGTCTGCACATTTTTTTACCAATAAAGGAAACTTCAGTATGGAACGTTTAGCTAAACTGTATATGGATGAGATAGTCTCGTTACATGGAATCCGTTTATCTATTGTGTCGGACAGAGATAGTCGTTTTACTTATCATTTTTTGGCAAGTTTCCAAAAAGCTATGGGAACCCGATTAAATTTAAGTACAACTTATCACCCTCAAACAGATGGACAAAGTGAAAGGACAATCCAAACATTAGAAGACATGCTAAGGGGATGTGAATAGATTTTGGAGGAAGTTGGGACGATCACTTACCACTAATAGAATTCTCCTATAACAATAGTTATCATACAAGCATAAATCCTGCTCCATTTGAAGTACTTTATGGACGAAAGTGCCGAACTCCTGTATGTTAGGCAGAAATAGGAGAGAATCAATTATCAGGTCCCGAGATTGTGCAAGAAAGAACTGAAAAAGTAATTCAAGTCAAGGAAAGACTGAAAACAGCATAAGATTGACAAAAGAGTTATGCAGATAATCGTTGAAAGCCATTAGAATTTCAAGTTGGAGACAAAGTCTTATTAAAAGTTTCACCTTAGAAAGGAGTAGTCAGATTCAGAAAAAGAGGAAAGTTAAGTCCAATATACGTTGGACCATTTAAAGTTATCAAGTGAATTGGACCAGTAGCTTATCAGCTATAGTTACCCGAAGAAATGGCAGGTGTACATGTTGTATTTCATGTATGTAGCTTAAAGAAATGTTTAGCCGATGAATCATTAATAGTACCTCTTCAAGACATAGAAGTAAATGAGAAACTGAAGTTTGTTGAAAAACCTCTACAAATTGAAGATAGAAAGATTAAGAATCTCAAGCACAAGAGGTTAGTTCTGGTCAAAGTGAAATGGGATTCGAAATGAGGACCGAAATACAGATGGGAGCTAGAGTCTGAAATAAAACGAAAGTATCCTTACTTATTTCAATGAATCTCGAGGATGAGATTTAAAATAAGGTAGGGATGATGTAACAACCCTCGACAACCACCACAACAAACCATAACCGAGACTCCAAACATGTACCATGAAAATCAAGTGAACCCAGGTACTGACCTCGTCGCGCTACGCGACGGTATTTTGGTATATGGTCGTGTGGCACGACACCCTATGGTATGACAGGGGACACGTGGCAGCCACATGGCAGACCTACAGTAGTGAATCTTTACACCTAAGCCCTAATTGACCTAGTCACGCTACGCGGCGATGTTAAGGAAACCCGGTCGCGTGACGCGACGCGCTCGTTCTATGACACCTGACTATTTTGAGTCTATACCATACTAGTGAGACACGTGTTATGAATAAATAAAGGTAATATTTTATTGAATTTGGTGTTAATATATAGTATTTGATGTGTTGGTAAATTCAAACTTTGTTAAAAATTATGTTGGCAATAATAAGATAAACGTTTGCCGCATAACGAACAAAATGCGAAACGAACGTCGGTGACCGCCCGATTAATGTTAAAATCCTAAAAATATTCCATTATGATTAAAATGCTATTTTTAATCATATCCGTGATGAAAAATTAATTAAAGCGCTTAAAATCTCTATTTTGCGAATTTAAGCGCATACTACGCGATACAGCACGTATCTTACATAATACAAACGACGCAGACAGTCGAGGCAATTAAAATATTTTTTAGTAATATTATGGCCAGTTAACTTTTATAGAATGATAAAAAAATAATTTTAAACGCCTTAAAACGCGATTAAAATGCGAGATAAAATACCCGGTTGTCAGTTAAATACGTGTCTTTGTTCTAATATATATGTATATGTATGAGAGATGCATGGTGTGTGTGTGCATATGGGACAAGTGGCGGCCAAACCCACTCCCCAACAGACTACCTAATGGCTAGAATGAATGCATGGTGGACAAATGTCCCAAAGCTTCTACATAACCTCCAACTCTATACATCAACTCTCTCTCTCATGCAATCCGTATACACACACACAAATCCAATTTCAAAATTTTGATCAAGATTTGAAGAACAAACTCCATAACCTTCATTATTGGTGAAATTCGTGGTGATTTTAAAAGGGTATTTTTTTATGAACAAATAAGTGTCCATGAAGATTTATCCATGGATTTTAATCTATATCTTCCACCCATTTCAAGTGTTCTTCATGTTGGATTCTGTATGCCCAAGACACATATTAAATTGATGTGGCTAGTACGTTATGATCCAAGTCGAGTCATACCCAATAACAAGCTAGAAAAACACTTATAATATTTATTTATGATTTGATCAAACAAATAAATTTAAACACTTGTAATATTTAGAAATTGGTTTTCTAAATAATTGCACTTGACAAACTAATAAATTATATGGATAATTTATTTTGAGAGAATATTTTATCTTGTTATTTAATGGGTTAAATAACATTATAAAAGCTTGTGAGATATTATATAAGTCTTATAACATATGATGTTACATTTTCTAAAAAAAGTTATAAAATATAAATAAGACTTAATTGTTAAAATCAATTTTGAATTTTTTTATAAAATCCCACAAGTCCCCCCCCCCCCCCATGTGTATTCCCAAAGTTTATTTTGGTCCAATAAGAATACATGCATTTGCATCGCTAGATGTTTTTTGATTGGGTGTTAAGGGTGGCTACTTCACTTGAACTTTTAAATGCAATTTTGTATGACAAAATCAATGATGAGAACTTGACAGAAACTCAAGAATACTCTCTAGAATTTTCAGCCAACATAAGGTTGTCCAAGAGTTTTTCAAGTTTGAAAATCAAGTGTAAGAACTCTCTAAAAATGCTCCATATTTTCGGCCATGGTATGGTTGATCAAGAGGGGATTTTTCAAGTGAGTTACAAGTGTAAAATCCTAGCTAAACTTAAAGGGTTTGTTGGAAGGCTTGGGGTATACAAGCTTGAGGTCTTCTACACTTGAAAATTACCATTCAAGAAGCATCATCTTCTTCATATCTCTTACTCCTTGGAATGTAGTATTCTTGAAACACCCTATGTGTCACACCTCAACTGCGTTAAAACAACGAACCCGCGGCGGAAACGTCGGGGAGTGGAGTAACAGAATCATTGTTTCACAACATGGATTGAAGTTTCGTTTTATTAAATTAAGTTATGTACATTGTCTTGAAATTTAAAAGCAAATCACAAACATATTGTCTATCATTGTTATTAAGTCACTAAGGCCTCGTCCGATCCTACGTGAGCATGCATCCTAGTCATCATCAACATCATCAAACACCACCTGAAACATATGTGAAAATAAAGTCAGCATAAAAATGCCGGCAAGCATATAGGTTTTGTGAGTGTGTCAGATTCATGGCTTGTATACATGTTGCAATACCTCGTGCGACTACTAGAGTCGATAATTGAAAACCTTGTTTTGAAAAGTGTTCTGTATTGCAATATGATTAACAAACTAAAACAAGTTAGTTATAGCTTGTAAAACCTTGTTGCCATGAATCTTGACCCAAAACATTTGCTTTTGTAAACCAAGTTGTAAATTGATCTTGTAATAAAACTCGCATGGTTTATATCATTTAGTAAACATTGTTGCTTGTCATCATTTGAAATCAATTGTTCAAGTGAACTAAATAATGCCACGGAATGTAATATGATAAAAGCACTTATATATATAAGAAGTACCAGTGGCGTATCTACCATGCTTTTATCACATTACACCCATCCCGTTATCTAATCACATACCAAAAACCAATTGTTCAATTGTACTTGTTCTCAAATCGTTCGTGTTATCAAAACCAATTGTTAAACTCGTTTGTGTTATAAACCATCGTTCAATTGTTCAAATCGTCCAAATCGTTCAAATCGTTCGTGTTTAGTTTGTGAAAACTAACTTTTGGTCGTTCTTGTTGAATACATTCAAACCTGTGTTCTGACTCGACTATACCAACAAAGGGTATCTTTAACTCGACTAACAAACAACCAACGGGTTTGTTAAAATTCATCAGGTTTTGTCGTTACCCACATTACCCCATAACCATGGCGATAGTCCGATAACAGGATTTGTCAGATCCTATGGTACCATAACTGTCACACCCCGCAAGTAGCGGAAGCGTATTGTGTGTGACGTAAGAAAGGTAATCATTGCATCCAGATGAGTAAACACATAAACAACAACGATGCCATAGATATAATGATTTTTACAAAAGATCACAAGTTTTCCAACATAGTTTCAAGTTTACCAACGTTCACAACGTTAACCATGACATAGATTAAGTTATATTACACAACGCAAAAGCTAGTTTTTAACATAAATCATAGTGAGGTTTTGTCCCCTATATACCCATACAAAGTTGGGATATAAAAGACAAACCCTCCAAAAGTGGCCATCGTTGTCATTGACTTTCCCGTTACCCGTAGTGTATCACCGGCTCAAGACCTGTTTCATGAAATACATTTAGTTTTAAAAAGTCAACAAAAGTTGAGCGAGTTCATGCAGTTATTGTGACAACCCTCACCAAACCAGGTATCCGTACGAACAAATTAATATTTAATTACTGCTTAATTACTGTGCTTGCTTACAACTGTGATTAAACTGCTTACTGATTTCTGATACATACATGTTCATGCATCATACTTTGTTACTGTCACTCTATTATTTGCACACAAACCTTAGTGACAACCTTGATGCACAAAAGCACAGTGAGCACACTATACGGGATACCCAGTAAACATGCTGACATAGCCAGCATCAGAAAGATTACTGTCTCTAAGGCCAGTATGAGCCGGGAATAGTTTACTACACCAGTAGTGAGTGTAGGGAGGTGAGGATTGTAGAACTGCGTCACTATGTGATAGTTATAGTGACCGGATGTGCCTAAAACATGTGATAACTATAAAATTCTGCACTTTTTCACAAAACTCAGCATTTTAAATTGCTAATAAAGTGCAAAAACATGGCAGAACGGTCCTGTGTATTTTCCTAAGTGCCGGGAATAATTTGTGTTGCAAAAATATATATAAAAGACCCTATGTGGAATAATTAAACGCTTTAACAGAACAGTATCCGACAGGATAACCGGACATTACCTGAAACACTAAACTTTTGTCATGGACATAGTTTTTATTATTTTTGGCTAGTCATGGGTCCCGTATACCATAACACCCCCTAAATATCAACATACTAGCATATGGAATTATGTATATGGGATTTAACTAGTACTTACTTATTAGTTGCAAATATTTACAATTAGCCCCCCTTCATAACCAAAAATCGGTCCCAAGGACCCACAAATATCCACCAACATATCTTCCTAGATTTGTTCTTTATATTTTATTTGATTTGTTTCTTGTTATCTTGAACAAAATATAGTGAATATCATTATAAGTATGACAAACATCCTATCATATCTTTCACTAAGATCACACCCTCATTCCTTACATCTCTCTCTCTCTCTCTTCGGTTCCACCCCATAACCGAAACCCATCACCACCACTTCCATCATCCACCTCTTCCACTGTCAAGTTCATTCCAAGCTTTGAAGGTGAATCTATGGAAGTTGCATCTTGAAGGGTTTCAAAGGAGCTTGTTTCAAGACTTTTCACCATCTTTTTCTTACCAACTTTGCACTAGATTCATCCCTAGCTATAAGCTAGTAGTAAGTCCTTTGTTACCCTCTTGTTAATTTTGTTTCATCTCGTTTCTATGATCAAAAGGTGTAGTATGTTTAAAATCACTAAAGTGTCAAGAACTAGTAGATGAACATAAAATTTTATATGAAATTTGCATATGAAAAGTTTACTTATGATTGATACATAAAGATGAAAACTTTATGGTTTAAGGTTGGTTAATACATATATGATGTTTGATAGTCAAACTTTGATAAACCCGTTGTTCGGACACTTGTTAATACGATTTAGTAACATTTAAACCACAAAACAACATGCTGAGTTACTTTTTCAGCCTTCTTCAACAGGCTGTAAACAGACTTTAATAAATCGAAAAACGGAATTTCTGAAGCCTAAATTGTGTATTTTCGAAAAACTGATCAAATGGAATTGGAATCGTAATTTTTCGAGGCCGTTTACTATTTTTAAAGCGTGGTTTTCTAACAGCAGCTCAAGCTGTATTTTTCCTGTTGAAAAAGTGTGTTGTTTTCGGAGACATAACTTGAAAACTGGGTAGAGTTAGATCATGAAATTTTTACCAAAGATGGTCACTAATGTATTTGTGACCCCCAACTGGAAATTCGACAAACGGAGTTGCGAGGAATTTAAACAAATTATTCCGTAGACTGCAATCAGAATGTAACAAATCTGATTGCAGTTCGGTAAGCGATTTTCTATAAAATACTGGTAATGAACTGGACCCCGATATTTTTACACAATAATTTTTGGGTCGATTAGGACGTTCTGTAAAAATTTGGGAATTTTTGGAATAAGTGAAGTATTTTATTTAATCATCCGAAAACAGTCCAGTTTTTCATATATTGAAACTGAAACGACAAAGGTAGTATTTTGCGTGTCAGAATGTAAGGGTTGATTGTTGATGATCATGGTTTGATTTCAAAAGAAAACGATGTGCGTATTAGCACGGGCACCCCCGTTTTTAGGGGAAACTCTGGCAAATTTTTTTCTAAAAATCCCAAGACTTAGAATTTTTTTTTTCTAACGAGTATGTCTAACTTAATTTCTCGGAAGTAAACCTCGCCATGAGTTATGATACAAAACTTCAAAGTGTCGGAAATGAGACTTATATATATATATATATATATATATATATATATATATATATATATATATATATATATATATATATATATATATCGTCATTACTCTAAGTCACCGAATACATGATACTTGAAAAGTGTGGATACGGAATAGTTACCTAACTATTCTTCGTTTAAGTCAAAATAATTATTATTATTTTGACAAAGCATAACATTAAGAAACCTAACTCAAAACCCTAAATACTAAGCCAAGGCACGGCCCGTTCGTCTAATAGATATAAGTACGTGTAGGTGTCGTGTTGCAGACCGAGTTTTGAGTTGCTGTTATCGAGGACGCACTACAGTGAGTTCATGTCCCCCTTTTCTCTTAACTGTTTTCAGTTTTCTAAACTGCGGGGGTGAAATACATGTTACTATGATTACGAATACTTTTTACATGGTATGGTTAGCGTAAGGAGGGTTACTACTTAGATCATGTGAGTGGGTAGGCGCAACTTGAGGCCATTAATCCTCAGTGTAGGACCGAGGGATAGTAGCGGTAGATCTATCTGGGTGTAGCGAGCCCAGCCCCAGGCCTAGCAGAACGGACCTCGGGGTGACTTTGTACCCAACGCAAAATCCGCTAGGTTTGAGTCTTCCTACTTGCACTTCACACATATCAATGGCCTTGCAAACCATTGGTGATCTCTTTTTCCTTATTTGCTACATACCAGGGATTTTTATACTTACAAAGGTTTTACATACTCACTACACATGAACTCGCTCAACATTATTGTTGATTTTTCCAACTTACATGTATTTCAGGGAGCTAAGGATCTGGCACGGTATGCTACGTTTTCTCGCTGCGTAGAGTTATGGGATCAGCCGAGTTTAGGGGTTGTGGCTTTTACCTGGACGAGTCACAGTTCTTAAGCTACGTCTATTTTAAGTTTGTGGTTGTGTCTTTCAAACAATGTTTTTATGTTATTAGGTTGTAATTTCCGTTGCATGTGTCAACGCCTTAAGACAATGTTGTGGTATTTTACTTTTCAAACTTAAATCAATGGATGATCTGCATGGTTTTATTTTCATATAGCTTTGTTATGATTAAGCTATGGTATTAAGAAGTCACACCAAATAAACCCACGCTTCCGCAAAGCCAGGGTGTGACAGCCTGGTATCAGAGCTCTGATCATAGCGAACTAGGATTCTTTCTCGAGTCTAGACTATGATCACTAGGGCTCTCACGAAAACAATTTTACATTGCATACCACCTAAGTCCAGATCCAAAACGTTTTTACAAACAAATGTTGAGCACATTTTATTTGTTAGTTATAGGCTCAGTCTGGGAGGCTGAGGCTTAGTCTGGAAGGCTGAGGCTCGGTCTGGGAGGCTGAGGAAGTAGGCTAGTGGGACTAGGAGAACTATATGATTGCTTATTGGTGACTAATATGTTTATCTGACTATATGATTGATTATTTGTGCATATGTGTGTTTGTATTACAAAACGTCATACCTTCATCAGATTCTGGAGAGTCGGACACTACAGATCCCATGGCCATAGTATCAGGCGACATAGTTTCATCGGAGCATGAGGTGTACATTTCCGATACTACCAGCACAGACGATGACGACTTTCAGCCCTTTGTGTTGCCTGATGTCGTAGCAGAGCCTGCTGATGGCCATCTTGTTGGGGATTTGCCACTCGCGGTGATCCCTGCTCCTGTGCCCCTTGCCGCTTATCCCATTGTTCATATGTCCCCCGACATTGTCTCTGACGACGATGTCGAACTATTAGAGGAGGACCCACTTGAGGGCGAGGCCGTATTGCTGCTGGTGGTAGCCTACTGCTTGCTGACGCTCCTGCAGAGGAGGCTCATGCTCATTCACTTGTCCCAAACTCATTTGAGTCTGTGGCGTCCGCATCTTCGCATATACAGGGAGTGCAGCACCACTCACACGACGCCGACCCTGATATGGCGTCATCAGCTGCACCGGTTCCCGCACACAGCTTTGAGTTTGATCACCATATTGAGGATGATCCTGTTTTTCCACCTGGTTTTGATCCAGACCATGACATTGAGTTCATACACTTAGACCAGCCCTTGGAGGATCCTGTAACCCCTGTGTTTATTGATCCAGCTGATTTTGAGATGGAGTTTGTTGATCCGGAGCCAGCCGTGGCCCCTGAGCCAGGCGTTGCTCCTGACCCCGCATTGGAGCATGACCCTGTTCATGCCGATGCACCTGCTGTTGCTCCTTGATTGATCATCTGCTTGGACGAGAGAAAATTGGGGTAACTGTGCAAGACAATCTATTATTACGGGGGCCCACGTAATAACGGCTTGTAGTGCGCAGAAATCCTGGTGGACTCTGCGGGTCAAGCTAATGAAAACCCATGTAGCAGGAAATAACTAAAACACAGATGACCAAGGCGATGTAGCCTCGAGTTCATTCTATTACAAGCAACAAGCCATTTTGGCAAGCCTATGTGAAGGCTCATAAATTTATTTCCTCACTCATACATTGAGTATATTTACGTGTGAAATTGGGTGATTACCTGATGGCTTATGGTGCTATGTATCTCATAGACAATTGAAATGTTGTCTAACCCACTTCATACCACTGCGACAGAAGAGAATGCCACCCAGGCGTGACACAGACACTAGTACACTGCCAAGGACAGAAGCCGAGTTGCAAGAACGTATCTCACAGGCAAATGTATGACATGAAGCCCTCCGCTCTAAGTACAACGATGGCATTACTGGAAATAACCCTCCAACTGGCTGCACCTATAAGCAGTTCCTGAACTGCAAGCCTTTGAACTTTGATGGAGCAGGAGGCGCCGTGGCATTTGTTCGTTGGTCCGAGAAGACTGAATCCATTCTAAGAATGAGTAACTTTTCGCCCCAACAGAGTATTGCCTATATCTCGGGGTTATTTCTAGATGGCACACACTCATGGTGGGATCTTCAGGTTCAGACCCTTGGTACAGATGCTGCTTATGCACTGAGCTGGGACGAGCTCAAAGAAACGATTGAGAAGAAATATTGTTCTAGGGCTGGTATTCAGAAGCTTGAGGTGGAGTTCTGGAATTTGAAAATGGACGAACCAGAGAATCCTGAACATGTCCAGCGATCGCACGACTTGTCTAGGGTCATCCCCTACTAAGTCATTGATGTTGTATGATACAGTTGTGTACTTGTAAGCTTTACATTGTGGTCTCGATTTGTGGCAATGCAATCGCAGTATTCTCATTACTTGTGATGTTTGATCTATTGTTTATGTTCTATGACATGAGATGTTATGTGGTTGATTTATTTATAGCATGAGATGTTATGTGTTGATATTGTTGAATACATACGTACATTTTACTTGCTATGACCTAACTTACGTGAAACATCTTTTAGAAGATGCCACCAAGACGCGAAATGCGCATGCCCACCTCAGAGGCGGAACTTCAAGAGATAATTGTTGCAGCTATAGCACAGCACGAGGCCCTGCGCTCCGAACCTAGCAGAGGTACCTCAGAAAATAACGGTTGTCCCTACTGGCAGTTCCTCAACTACAAGCCTCCGAAGTTCGACGGCACTGGAGGTGCCATAGCTTTTGTGAAATGGATTGAAAGTATGGATTCCATCTTTCGAATGAGTGGTTGTACGCCAGAACAACAAGTCCCATACGTTTCTGAGTTGTTTCAAGATGGAGCTCGATTATGGTGGAATCTTCAGGTTCGAATAATGGGCCTCACTACAGCATACGCGTTAACTTGGGATGAGTTGAAAGGAATAATGCGTAAGAAGTATTGCACCCAAACAGAAACCCAGAGGTTGGAAGGTGAATTCCAGAGCCTGATGATGGAAGGTCCAAAAATGTTGGAATACATGCAAAGACTTCATGATTTGGCACGAGTCGTTCCGTACTTGGTGGAACCAGAATTAAAGAAATTAGGACATTTCATTTGGGAACTGGCACCTCAAGTCCTGAGCTTAATGACAGCATCTATGCCACCAACAACTATGGCTGCAAGTAAGATGGGCTTGGCACTCGTTACGGAAGCAATTAGACTAGAAAAACTTGCAAACCCTGATAAGGAGACTCAGGTAGAGTCGTCCGGAAAGAACAAAAGGAAGCTCACCGAAGATACCCGAACGAATAATGATGAACAAAGATCTATTCGAGGTTGTTTTGACTGCGGGGACAAAGGGCATTTCAAGAAAGATTGCCCTAACAACAAACAGGCCAATGATAAGATTTACTTAGAAACTAAACCAAGACGTGCTGGGTGCAAGTATCACCACGATTGTGGATGTCGGAAGCCTAGGTGCGGGAGGAAAGGACACAACAAGGATGGTTGTGGGATGAAGAGTCCCAGAAAAGGAGAAAACAGTAACAACGCTCAAGGTGGAAATGGGAAAGGAAATGGCCGAGTGCCAGGATGCTTCCATTGTGGGGACGTTGGACATCTTAAGAGGGAATGCCCGAAGTTGAAACAAGACCGTGAAAGAACATCCAACATCGGAGCTTGTGAAGCATGCCAGGATCCAGGCGTGATTACTGGTACGTTCTCTAACAACCAAAACTTTTGCATCTATTTTGTTTGATACTGGTGCCGATTATAGCTTCGTGTCATTAGAATTTAAGAATATTCTTGGTTTGACGCCTACTAAGTTAGACGTCCCATATTCGACCGAATTAACAAATGGGAAACTAGTTGAGACCAGTGAAGTTGTCCAAGGATGTGTGATTGAATTAGGAGGGCACGAGTTTACGCTAGACTTACTACCTGTCGAGTTGGGAAGCTTTCATGTGGTAGTGGGAACGGATTGGCTATCGAGTAACAAGGCCGAGATTGGCTGTCACTAAAAGGTCGTACGCATCCCAACCGAGGATGGTGAAATGATTGTAGTTCATGGGGAGAAGCGAGATACGCCCTTAAGAATCATCAGCTGCCTGAAAGCCCGTAAGTGTTTACAGAATGGATGTGCTGCCTTCTTGGCACACATCGTGGATAAGAAAGCTGCTGAGCCGAAAATCGAAGACATCCCTGTCGTAAGGGAGTATCCTGAAGTCTTCCCTGAGGACTTGCCAGGATTGCCACCCCAGAGGCAAGTGGAGTTCCATATAGACTTAGTTCCAGGCGCCTAGCCTGTAGCTAGGGCACCTTATAGACTTGCACCGTCAGAGATGCAGGAATTATCGACACAACTCCAAGAGTTGCTAGACAAAGGATTCATCAGACCAAGCTTCTCACCTTAGGGAGCTCCGGTCCTGTTTGTTAAGAAGAAGGACGGTAGTTTTCGTATGTGCATTGACTACCGGGAGTTGAACAAGTTGACCATCAAGAATCGGTATCCTCTACCAAGAATCGATGATCTTTTCAATCAATTGCAAGGTTCAAGCTTTTACTCTAAGATCGATCTTCGATCTGGATACCATCAGCTAAGGATACAAGAGGAGAGCATCCCGAAGACAGCCTTTAGGACTCGCTATGGACATTACGAGTTCCTAGTTACGCCGTGTGGATTGACAAACGTGCCTGCTGTTTTTATGGACCTAATGAACCGAATCTGCAAGCCGTATCTCGATAAGTTCGTGATTGTATTCATCGACGAGACTTGATTTATTCAAGGACAAAGGCTGAACACGAACAACATTTAAGAGCCGTTTTGGAGTTACTAAAAAAGGAACAGTTGTATGCCAAACTCTCTAAGTGCGAGTTTTGGCTACGAGAAGTCCAATTCCTTGGACATGTGGTGAATGGAGACGGGATTCATGTTGATCCCACAAAGATAGAGGCAATCAAGAGTTGGGAGACTCCAAAGACGCCAACCGAGATTCGACAATTCTTGGGTTTGGCTGGTTACTATCGAAGGTTCATTGAGGATTTTTCTAAAATCGCTCAACCTCTTACCGCGCTCACACAGAAAGATAAGAAGTTTAATTGGGAAATCAAACAGGAAGAAGCATTCCAGTTACTGAAAGATAAGCTTTGCAATGCGCCAATCTTAGCGCTACCAGAAGGAACTGATGATTTCATGGTATACCGTGACACCTCACGTCAAGGATTGGGTTGCGTGTTGATGCAACACCAGAAAGTTATAGCTTACGCGTCACGCCAGTTGAAAGTTCATGAAAAGAACTATACCACACATGATTTGGAACTAGGCGCAGTGATATTTGCATTAAAGATCTGGAGACATTACCTATATGGTACAAAGTGTACAATCTTCATAGATCATAAAAGTCTGCAGCACATATTCGACCAGAAAGAGCTGAATATGAGACAAAGACGTTGGGTCGAATTGTTGAACGATTACGATTGCGAGATAAAGTACCATCCAGGGAAGGCGAATGTGGTCGCTGATGCCCTAAGTCGAAAAGAAAGGATCAAGCCCATAAGGGTTAGGGCTCTGGAGATGAATATCCAGACAGATCTTTCCCTGCGCATTCGTGCCGCGCAAAAAGAAGCTCTTAAGGAAAGAAACCTTGAAGAAGAATATCTCCGTGGGATGGAGAAGCAATTAGTGCCAAACGAGGAAGGAACGTTATGTTTTATGAAAAGGATTTGGGTTCCTCTGTTTGGTGGTTTGAGAGAAGTTATTTTTTATGAGGCACACAAATCACGGTACTCTATCCATCCAGGAGCGGATAAGATGTACCAGGACCTTAGAGATTACTATTGGTGGCCTAGAATGAAAGGCGACGTTGCTGTTCATGTTAGCAAGTGTTTAACGTGCGCCAAGGTGAAAGCTGAATACCAGAAGCCTTCAAGACTTCTGCAGCAACCTGAAATTCCCAAGTGGAAATGGGAACAGATTTCAATGGACTTCATAACGAAACTGCCCAAGACGCCCAGAGGCCATGATACTATTTGGGTAATAGTTGACCGCCTAACAAAGTCCGCACACTTCCTGCCAATCAAGGAAAAGGACAACACGAGTAAACTTGCGGAAATATACCTGCGAGAGATCGTTGCACGACATGGAGTGCCTCTCTCGGTTATCTCTGATAGAGATGGACGTTTCATATCAAGGATTTGGCAATCCTTCCAAGAAGCTTTTGGCTCACAGTTGAATCTGAGCACTGTATTTCATCCGCAAACTGATGGCCAAAGTGAAAGACCTATCCAAACATTGGAGGATATGCTGAGAGCATGTGTAATGGATCTAGGTGGTAGCTGGGATAATCATTTACCATTGGTCGAATTTTCATACAACAACAGCTACCACACCAGCATTGGAGCCGCGCCATTTGAAGCTCTTTACGGACGAAAGTGTTGATCACCCCAATGCTGGGCTGACGCGGGTGATAGGCAGCTTGTTGGTCCCGAAATCGTCCAAGAGATGACAGACAAGATTGCGCAGATCCAAACCGGAAACATTTGGAATTCCAAGTTGGAGATATGGTTTTATTGAAAGTTTCACCCTTGAAGGGTGTGGCACACTTCGGAAAGCGTGGGAAGTTGAATCCGCGTTACATTGGCCCTTTCAGAATTTTGCAAAGGATTGGGCTTGTAGCCTACAAGTTGGACCTACCTGCTGAACTCCTTGGTGTTCACGATACATTCCATGTATCCAATTTGAGAAAAAGTCCAACGCAAGATACATTGATCATTCCTGCTGACGAAGTTCATATCGACGACACGCTCCACTTCACTGAAGAACCTGTTGAGGTCACGGATTGGAAAGTTAACAAAACTTGCAGGAGCAGTGTCAAACTTGTCAAAGTTCGTTGGAATGCGAGACATGGGCCTGAATTCACGTGGGAACGTGAGGATCGAATGAAGGAGAAGTACCCCCATTTATTTCCAAAGACCCCTGCAAATAGTAGCAGAACTTAAATTTCGGGACGAAATTTCTTTAACGGGGGGAGAATGTGACAACCCTCACCAAACCAGGTATCCGTACGAACAAATTAATATTTAATTACTGCTTAATTACTGTGCTTGCTTACAACTGTGATTAAACTGCTTACTGATTTCTGATACATACATGTTCATGCATCATACTTTGTTACTGTCACTCTATTATTTGCACACAAACCTTAGTGACAACCTTGATGCACAAAAGCACAGTGAGCACACTATACGGGATACCCAGTAAACATGCTGACATAGCCAGCATCAGAAAGATTACTGTCTCTAAGGCCAGTATGAGCCGGGAATAGTTTACTACACCAGTAGTGAGTGTAGGGAGGTGAGGATTGTAGAACTGCGTCACTATGTGATAGTTATAGTGACCGGATGTGCCTAAAACATGTGATAACTATAAAATTCTGCACTTTTTCACAAAACTCAGCATTTTAAATTGCTAATAAAGTGCAAAAACATGGCAGAACGGTCCTGTGTATTTTCCTAAGTGCCGGGAATAATTTGTGTTGCAAAAATATATATAAAAGACCCTATGTGGAATAATTAAACGCTTTAACAGAACAGTATCCGACAGGATAACCGGACATTACCTGAAACACTAAACTTTTGTCATGGACATAGTTTTTATTATTTTTGGCTAGTCATGGGTCCCGTATACCATAACACCCCCTAAATATCAACATACTAGCATATGGAATTATGTATATGGGATTTAACTAGTACTTACTTATTAGTTGCAAATATTTACAATTAGCCCCCCTTCATAACCAAAAATCGGTCCCAAGGACCCACAAATATCCACCAACATATCTTCCTAGATTTGTTCTTTATATTTTATTTGATTTGTTTCTTGTTATCTTGAACAAAATATAGTGAATATCATTATAAGTATGACAAACATCCTATCATATCTTTCACTAAGATCACACCCTCATTCCTTACATCTCTCTCTCTCTCTCTCTCTCTTCGGTTACACCCCATAACCGAAACCCATCACCACCACTTCCATCATCCACCTCTTCCATTGTCAAGTTCATTCCAAGCTTTGAAGGTGAATCTATGGAAGTTGCATCTTGAAGGGTTTCAAAGGAACTTGTTTCAAGACTTTTCACCATCTTTTTCTTACCAACTTTACACTAGATTCATCCCTAGCTATAAGCTAGTAGTAAGTCCTTTGTTACCCTCTTGTTAATTTTGTTTCATCTCGTTTCTATGATCAAAAGGTGTAGTATGTTTAAAATCACTAAAGTGTCAAGAACTAGTAGATGAACATAAAAGTTTATATGAAATTTGCATATAAAAAGTTTACTTATGATTGATACATAAAGATGAAAACTTGATGGTTTAAGGTTGGTTAATACATATATGATGTTTGATAGTCAAACTTTGATAAACCCGTTGTTCGGACACTTGTTAATACGATTTAGTAACATTTAAACCACAAAACTACATGCTGAGTTACTTTTTCAGCCTTCTTCAACAGGCTGTAAACAGACTTTAATAAATCGAAAAACGGAATTTCTGAAGCTTAAATTGTGTATTTTCGAAAAACTGATCAAATGGAATTGGAATCGTAATTTTTCGAGGTCGTTTACTATTTTTAAAGCGTCGTTTTCTAACAGCAGCTCAATCTGTATTTTTCCTGCTGAAAAAGTGTGTTGTTTTCGGAGACATAACTTGAAAAATGGGTAGAGTTAGATCATGAAATTTTTACCAAAGATGGTCACTGATGTATTTGTGACCCCCAACTGGAAATTCGACAAACGGACTTGCGAGGAATTTAAACAAATTATTCCGTAGACTGCAATCAGAATGTAACGAATCTGATTGCAGTCCGGTAAGCGATTTTCTATAAAATACTGGTAATGAACTGGAGCCCGATATTTTTACAAAATAATTTTTGGGTCGATTAGGACGTTCTGTAAAAATTTGGTAATTTTTAGAATAAGTTAAGTATTTTATTTAATCTTCCGAAAACAGTCCAATTTTTCATATATTGAAACTGAAACGACAAAGGTAGTATTTTGCGTGTCAGAATGTAAGGGTTGATTGTTGATGATCATGGTTTGATTTCAAAAGAAAACGATGTGCGTATTAGCACGGGCACCCCCGTTTTTAGGGGAAACTCTGGCAATTTTTTTTCTAAAAATCCCATGACTTAGAAATTTTTTTTTCTAACGAGTATGTCTAACTTTATTTCTCGGAAGTAAACCTCGCCATGAGTTATGATACAAAACTTCAAAGTGTCGGAAATGAGACTTAAATATTGGTGATCTCTTTTCCTTATTTTCTACATACCAGGGATTTTTATACTTACAAAGGTTTTACATACTCACTACACATGAACTCGCTCAACATTATTGTTGATTTTTCCAACTTACATGTATTTCAGGGAACTAAGGATCTGGCACGGTATGCTACGTTTTCTCGCTGCATAGAGTTATGGGATCAGCCGAGTTTAGGGGTTGTGGCTTTTACCTGGACGAGTCACAGTTCTTAAGCTACGTCTATTTTAAGTTTGTGGTTGTGTCTTTCAAACAATGTTTTTATGTTATTAGGTTGTAATTTCCGTTGCATGTGTCAACGCCTTAAGACAATGTTGTGGTATTTTACTTTTCAAACTTAAATCAATGGATGATCTGCATGGTTTTATTTTCATATAGCTTTGTTATGATTAAGCTATGGTATTAAGAAGTCACACCAAATAAACCCACGCTTCCGCAAAGCCAGGGTGTGACAGTTATTGTTATCATATGAAATCTCTTAAATGTTATGTTGTAATCATGGTATGTTCTGATTCATTCATGGAGTCCGTCAAGGATCTATCAGTGGGTAGCGAGCCCCCTGACATAACGTACCATAAGCAACTAACCAAACCGAGAACACTTTGTCATCATTTGGGATCACAAAATCACTCCAGGGTATACCAACCAGGAGTGGGGCGTGCCTCAAGCCCAATAGATCTACACCTTTTGCACCTTGGTCACTAAGTGATTAATGGTTACTAATGTTATCTCCTTACTTATGCACATTGATCATGTTATCTACTACTCCGTAACTAACATACCAATAGTTTTAGCATGTATTTCCCCTCGATGTTTTTGAAAACAAAACATTGAAAATAGTGAAAGGAGGGACATGAACTCACAAGTTTGCGTTCCGTATTATGATATCGAAGTGAGCGTCCGTACGTGTCAATAACCTACATGTGTACTAATCTCGTTAGACACTAGGTCTTTCGGACCTCGTACAAGTTGTTCATCTTGAATTCTTTATTATGTTCTCGTTTGTCATCTTTGGAACAACTTTGTATTTTAGAGCGTTGATAGTTTACTCGCTCGATTGTTATGTATATACATGTATTCTATAGGTATAGAATTCATAAGCGTATTCATGTATTCTATGTGTATTGACTTATGTGTGATCGACTTCATTCTTTACACGTCCTCGTGCAGTGCACGCATGTCATTGAGCCTTTGCTCATGTCATTGGGCCGAGCCCATGTCATCTATGTTATCGCATCTAAACCATGTTTTAATGTTATTGGGCCGAGCCCATGTCATTGGGTCGAGCCCATGTTATCTATGTTATTGGGCCTAACCCATGTTTTATTGTTATTGGGCCGAGCCCATGTTATATTGTCATCGGGCCCTAGCCCATGTATTAGGGAATTTGGGCCTAGCCCATTACTAGCTTTAATAGGCCCAATTTTGACTTTATGAGTCCATTAACATAATCTTGCAATTCTTACCAAAATGTTACCAAGTAGTAAACTTTAAATAAGTTCATTTTTCCTATGAAAAATACTTGGTAATTTGTATAGTTTTCGACTTTCCAGATTCTTGTTATCGATCGTTTAGATATATGCTCGTTTTAATGTCTAAAATATGTTATTTTAGACTCGACTTTGTAGTAACTTGTTCACGATGTCGATACGCCCAATTTGTTGTCGTCAAGTGTTATGTATTTCCATTTCGGCCATTTTATTTAATTGTTCGATTTACTAGCATTTCTTGGACCATGTAGGAACATGTATGTGTGTTTATTTTGAACACCCTATAGGTATCTAATACATACACATATAGCACATATTACATGCACTCGACAAGTTTCCAAAAATATATAATTTTTACCAAAAAATATATATACATATATGGTTACATTTTTAACCATTTATTTTTGTAAAAGAATAAGTTTAAGTCCATAAAACTTATTTAATATTTAAGACTTAAATATTTCTCATTAGGGTTTCCAAAAATGACGTTTATGACCACTAATCGCGTTTAACATTGTTAATCACCCTTTAATCCCCTCTTTAATCGCGATTAGATTTTTAGAAAATTTCGCCATAGTTTCCCCTAAAACTATGACGTTTCCCACGTTACAAAAACGCGTCTAAACCATGTTTAAACCCATAATCATAATCAATTTCCAAATCAAGTTTCATTATCCCAACTTTACATGCATGATATCATACATTTTAACCCTCATTTCCATGAACTTTATAAGTGTATTTTAACCACTTGTTTAATAAATAATCTTCACATTTTTACTAGACTTTTTGAAGACATCATTTTTGTCATAAGTTCAAATCAAGTTTTCCCACTATAACCTCTTTGATTACAAGGCTTTTTATGAGGACATTTTGTAATAATCAAGTCTTTTAACTAGTCTTGTAAAAATCAAAGTCTACTAATCTTCCAAGATTTGGTTGTAAACCCCTTTTAAACTCTTGTTTCTTTATGAAATCTTTTAAATACATATTTAGTTCATGGAAGTGAGTATGATGATCCCACAAGATTTAAACATATCCATGTTTAAATCATATATTTATGTTCATCATGGTGAGATAAACATAAGTCTTGAATACTACAAGAATCTACTCACAAGATCATCATAAACATAGACTTTAAGCTACTAATCTCAACAAAAATAACATAATCAACATGATCATATAAACATATTAACACTAAACAACATGAATCAACACATAATATATTCATATTTAGTGTTTAGGGTTTTTGATTATGTTAAGCTTTAAATTCAAGATAATCAACTTGTACTTTTGAGATTAACTAGTAGTAAGAAGCTAAAAAAATGGTGATTAGAAGACTTACAATATTGCACAAGCTAAATAAGAAAATAAAAAGAAGATTAGGCTCCAAAAGTGCTCCTAAAGATGATCCATATTTACTCCATGGGTGGATAATCTTGTAGTGGATATTTTAGTGAAAAATGAGAAGTTTTAGTGAAGATTTGAAAGTGGTTCTTGGGTGCTCCCATGGCTGCCGAAAATGGTCTCCAAATGGGGGTTTCTTATTGTTTGAAAAAGTGTGAATGAAAGATAATTTAGATGTGATATTAAGTATGGTGATACATGACTTCTTTTTCACATCAACCATAACATGAGCCATACTCTAATCTTCACAATATTCAAACATGAATATGGTGGGTGGAACCCACCTTGATTTCGGTCATAATGAAGGGGGGGTATTATATTATTATTTTTTTAAAATATAAAAAAATAGATATTTTAGTAATTAAGCGAAGTTCGATGATTAGGGGTTTAATTACGCCATTAGAGGGTAATTAGTGATTCGGAACCAAAATTGTTATTAATTAGTTCACTAAACTAGTAAAAATAGTGTTTAACTAGTTTAAACGGTTCCCGGTTAAGCGCCGGTTCACCTACGATGCTTTTATGTCGTACTGATAAGGATTTTCCGTAAGTTGTTTTCTTGCATCCAAGTGATGTATGAAGTTATTTCGAGTTCCAAATTTTACTTAACTAGCTCGCTAGACTCTTCGTTTGGTTGTTTCGTGACGAAAATGTCGCCTACTAGTTCATCGGTTCGCTAACGAACTATTTTAGCGCATAGCGATGTAATACCGGAAACTTGTGATTATGAACATTCCGTTGATATCATCTTATTGTTTTAGTATGTTTTTCATCAATTGACATTATTCCGAAGTCCCGAAAATGCTTTGTTATAGGTTCGGACAAGTTAAAAGTGCTATATTTTTAGCCGAAATAGACATTTTTTAGATTAGGGTGTTATACCGGAAAGTCTTGTTTCTTTGCAAGATGTGTTTTCATAATAATGTTTTCTTATATAAATGGACTCAGTTATGTTATCCGAGTGTCGTTTTCAGTGTTTCGGTCTGATTTCACGGTTTGCTGGCATGAATAGTGTAACCGTGAATAGTGCACGTGGCACTTTCTACCAACACTTTTAGGACATTTTTTGCCTGATTTCGCAATGTGGCGAAAACCAACATATGTTTTAGCATTGTTTCCTTGTCCTAACCTTGTTATCCAATTAACGACACTGTTACGTAATTAAATTATGCTAAATGCATGAGATTATGTAAATAAAATAGTGATTAGTTTGTACGGAATTGCCGGTTTATTGCCATTTGTCACAATAACATACTGCTGGTCGGCTCGGCCAAAGCAAATGAATGTCATTCGTGTTATGTCTTAATGCACCAACAAGTTCGTTCACATTATTGAAATCGTTGTGTTTAATATAAACCATAGCTTTTGTTTTGTTCTGAAAACTCAAAATCGTTTAGCACATATGAGTCACCCCAAAACAATTGAAAGCAGTAAAAATAGGGGAACTATGGACTCACTAGAGATTGCAAGGTATCGTCGATTTAAGTGAACTAACAAGCTTGGGCAATCAAGGAATCAAGTGGCACCTTGTATTGGATCACTATGTTAATAAATCGACACCTAAATCGGGAGATCAGGTAGAATGAGGTCTTGTAAACCAAATGAGTATTGGAACTCATGTGATATGGTTTAACAAAGCCTACATTCTGATTCGGAACCTATCCTAAGTGCTTATGACCCGTTATGACCCGTTAAGGTAGTCTACGCTACTTTAACGCGTCATTTGCGCAAAAGCGCATTCGGACAGCCTAACTAGTCCTATGATATGTATTATATGCCCTAACATGTTTAATATTGTTGCATAAACATTTTAAGTGTCAAAATTTAAGTTACATAGGCTTAAATTCAAATTATGCATGAAAAGGGCATTTGGTCATTTTCCTAAGGCATATAAACTACCCATCATACAACTAATTAAACTAAGTGACCATAAGGTATAACCTCGGAAGGTTATTCCCTATATAACTATGGTCACAAAATATGTTTGGTCTGATCTTAATGATCGACCAAATGGGTCGGGTTCGAAAGTCTAAGCGGTTGTCAAGACCGCTTGACTTACGACCCTAAATAAGCACTAAAGTAAGAGTGACGAGTTAAACATGTTAAAACATGTTTAACTAAGTTAGAAAACTGATTTGATATCAAAACAAAGTATTTTGATACCCAAAAATAGTTTCGTCGCAAAATGCACATAATTGTGCATTTTGACCAAAACTTTGACTCGTCACTTCGACTAGTCAACGTGGTAATCAGTAGGTATAGTCACAAGGGACTATAACCATTGTGATTATGCTCACATTGCAAAGTTCAAACGAACTTTGTCTTGACCAAATCATGGTCAAAGCTGAAAGTCAAACACTGTTTGACTTTCTTGCTTGAAATAAATAAACAAGCATGAAAGAACACTTACAAGAATCCTATGCTTGGAAAAAATGAACTAGAATGCTCAAGTATGAGGCCTCCAACTTAATGTGGTAGCCTCAAATCAGAGCAATAGAGAGAAGAGAATGAAATGAGCAAGTTGGAATGAAAGAGTTCATGGGTATTTGTAGTATTTGATGATGTTTAGGATCAAGACATGTGGATTAAGTGTTCCCCAAGGATTAATTCTAGCCATACATGTGTTTGAGACTGATTATGAAGCTTTACTTGGTCCCCAAACAAGGAAACAATTGGCCAAAACCATCAATTTCAGCTATTTAAATCAAAAATTGGTTTCTGCCAGCTTCTGTTCTCGCAGCCCATGACCTAGAAGGGTTTATTTTTCATGGCCAGCCTAAAAGGTGCATATCAGAATGTTTCAAACTTGTCAAAACAGGTCCCTGCAGCTCCAAAACTTGTTTTTCGACGCGTTTAACCCCCGTTAACCCAATTTCAAGGCTCTACAAGGATGTTAAACATAGGGGGACTTGAAATATGCTTGAAAATATCATGGATGTCGGTTTGTTTGGTCGTACGATCGCGTTATTCGGTTAATTACGACGAAACTCGAACGTACGCGAAAACGATCCAAATTACACGACGAATGGTATTTTTGCATTCCTATCACTAAAATATTTTAGTGGTTACAAACATTTTTGGATGTCCTAGATATGGTCAGAACGTAAGTTATGCGCGTATATGCAAACTTACGCAGTTTTTGACGCTTTTAGTCCCTATGATCAAATAAGCATATTTTCGCATACCGAATCCCTCAAAACTTATTTCTAAGCTATGTTAAGGGTATTTATGGTATGTTTAGCTTATGATCATGTTCCGGAGTGTACGTTGCTATACGAATCGGCAGACTTTTGTAGTTTGTCGCAAATAGTCCCTGTGATCGAATAAACTTGTTTTTGACACACCAAACCCTTCAAAACTTATTTCTAAGTTATGTAAAGGTTATTTAAGGTATGCTAAGCTTATGTCACTGTTCCAAAGTGTTTGTCGCGTTAAACTGATCACGTTTACGTAACAGTTTGCGTATAACTTTCTAGAAAGCGATTTAGAGCTTGAAATCGAACTAGAATCAAAACGTATAATTGTTAAACCCAAATAAGCAAACATTGAGCCCAAAACACATTGTTTCATTGATAAATGATATTGTTCTATATCGTACAGTGTTTACAAAGCACAAATGTCATAGTCTCCCCTACTTTAGGAAATTTCATCCCGAAATTTTATCTAGAGGAAACTTGTGAAAACAAATGTGGATATTTCGCCTTCATTTGGTCCTCACATTCCTAAGTAAACTCTGGGCCACGTTTGGACTCCCAGCGAACTTTGACTATCGGTATTTGTTTGTTCTTCAGTCGCTTGACTTCATGGTCCATTATCTCCACAGGTTTCTCGACAAAGTGCATTATGTCATCAACTTGAATTTCGTCGAGTGGAATGTGAAGATCATTATCGGCTAAACACTTTCGTAGATTGGACACGTGGAATGTTGGGTGAATATTCCCAAGTTCAGGAGGTAGCTCAAGTCGATAGGCAACCTTTCCGATTCTTTCAACAATCTTAAATGGTCCAACGTATCGTGGTGCAAGTTTTCCTTTCTTTCCAAATCTCACCACTCCATTCCAAGGGGATACCTTGAGTAGGACATGGTCTCCGACTTGAAATTCCAAGGGCTTGCGTCGCATGTCCCCATAACTCTTTTTCTAGCTGTCAGAAGATTATCGCGAATTTTCCTGACTTTGTCTGTTGTTTCAAGAATGAGTTCAGGTTCAGTAAGCTGAGCTTCACTGACCTCATTCCAACAGACATATGAACGGAATTTTTGACCGTATAAAGATTCAAACGGTGCCATATTAATGCTAGCGTGATAACTATTGTTGTAAGAGAACTCGATCAACGGTAGATGCAAATCCTAATTACCACCAAAGTCTATCACACATGCTCTAAGCATATCCTTCAGTGTTTGTATCGTCCTCTCGGATTATCCATCCATTTGGGGATGATAAGCAGTGCTCTGATTTAGTTGGGTTCCCATAGCAGATTGCATGGTCTTCCAAAAGTGAGATGAGAATCGAGCATCATGTCGAGATATAATATCATGTCGAGATATAATATCATCAACATAAATCTTGGCGAGTTTATCAGTAGATAGATCCTCGCGAATTGGTAAAAAGTGTGCTGATTTTGTAAGATGATCAATGACTACCCAAATTGCATCATGACCTCTAGGTGTGCGAGGTAACTTAGTGATGAGATCCATCGCAATGTTCTCCCACTTCCATACCGGTATTTCTGGTTGTACAAGCAAACCAGATGGACGTTGATGTTCAGCCTTGACTTTGAGACAAGTTAGGCATTTTGATACATACAAGGCAACATCCTTCTTCATACCAGGCCACCAGTACTAAGTACGAAGATCCTTGTACATTTTGTCAGCACTAGGATGGATTGAATAACGAGACTTATGAGATTCTTCCATCACTAAAGTGCGAAGATTGTCTTGATTCGGAATCCACAGTCGGTTCTTGAAATAAAGTAATCCATTATCTTTTGTTTCGAGTTGAAGCTCAAGATTTAATGGCAGCTCATTTTTCAACAAGCCTTAGGTTACACATGTTCGTTATGCTTGAAGGACACGTGTTTGGATATCGGATAGAGTTCGAACACAGTGTAGCTTGACACGTTCCTTACAACTTAGAGCATCGGCTACAACATTCGCCTTACCAGGATGGTAGCGAATCTCGCAGTCGTAATCGTTCAAGAGTTCAACCCAGCGTCGTTGTCTCATGTTCAGCTCCTTTTGATTGAAAATGTGTTGGAGACTTTTTTGGTCTGTGAAAACCACACACTTCATGCCATAAAGATAGTGTCTCCAGATTTTGAGAGCAAAAAATACAGCGCCTAACTCAAGATCATGAGTTGTGTAGTTCTTCTCGTAACTTTCAATTGTCTCGACACATAAGCTATAACCTTACCTCGTTGCATAAGAACACAACCAAGGCCTAGATTCGATGCGTCACAATAGATAACGAAATCATCGTTTTCATCGCTTAAAGATAAGACAGGAGCATCACAGAGTTTTTGTTTCAATGTTTGGAAAACTTCCTCTTGTTTAGGTCCCCACTCAAAAGGCTTATTCTTATGTGTTAAAGCAGTGAGAGGAACCACAATCTGTGAGAAGTTCGCAATAAATCAACGATAGTAACCAACAAGATCAAGAAAGGAGCGAACTTATGTGGGTGTAGTAGGTGTGTTCCAATCCTTAATCGCGGTGATTTTGGAAGGATCCACATGAATACCTTGCTCGTTAACAATATGGCCCAAAAACTGAACTTCCTTAAGCCAAAATTCACACTTAGAGAATTTGGCAAAGATTTATTCCTTATTTAGGAGTTCCATTATCAGACGAAGGTGTTGCTCGTGATCGGCTCGAGACTTCAAATAAATAAGAATATCGTCAATGAATACAATGATGAACTTGTCTAAATAAGGTTTAGAAACCCTATTCATTAAGTCCATGAAAACAGCTGGAGCATTCGTCAAACCAAAAGGCATGACAGTGAACTCGTAGTGACCATATCTCGTGCGGAAAGCAGGTTTGGGAATATCTTCTTCGAGTACACAAAGTTGATGATACCCAGAACGCAAATCGATCTTGGAGAAACATGTAGCACCTTGCAGCTGATCAAAGAGATCATCAATTCGTGGCAGGGGATATCGATTCTTGATTGTGAGTTTATTGAGCTCACTGTAATCGATACACATACGGAAAGATCCATCTTTCTTTTTCACAAACAGGACTGGAGTGCGCCAAGGTGAATAACTCGGACGGATGAATCCTTTGTCAGATAACTCTTGAAGCTATTTTGATATTTCTTACATCTCAGACGGTGCAAGACGGTAAGGTGCCTTAGCAATCGTGTTGGCATTAGGTACAAGATCAATATGAAACTCGACTTGACGAACTTGAGGCAAACCAGGCAGTTCATCAGGAAACACCTCTGGATAATCTCGAACAATCAGAATATCTTGAACACACTTGCAGTTGCCTTTCTCCTCTACGACATGTGCCAGAAAGGCCACATATCCCTTTCGTAGGTATTTTTGGGCTTTCGTACACGACATGAGTTTTAAACCATTCGAGATTCTAAGAATTTACCAGACGAAAGAGGAATACGAACGATCTTTTCGAAACAAACCACCTCAGCATGATACTTGGTTAACCAAGCCAATCCTACGATAATATCGAAGTTTCCAAGTTGCATCGGGGTGAGGTCAATAGGAAAAAAGATGGTTATCGAGGTTCAATTGACAATTGCGAATGACAGAATCGAGTACAAGAGGTTCACCAGTAGCAATTTCGACAGATAAGGGCTTCCTTAGTTAATTTCTATTCATTGCAAGTAAAGGCTCAAAAGCTAACGATACAAAGCTTCTATCGGCACCAGAATCGAAAAGAACAGATGCAGGTTGATGGTTAACAAGGAACGTACCGTTAACGGCTTCGTTATCAGCACGGGCCTCGTTTGCGTTTATGTTGTATGCTCACCCACGAGCGGGATTGGCATTCGCGTTCACTGGTTTTGGATAGATGTTCCTGAAGTGACCCATTTCTCCATAGTTATAACATGAACCAGGTGGGAATGGAGGTCTAGCAGCATTTCCTTGAGCCTGTGCTGGGTTCTGTGCAGCTTGGTTAGAAACAACTCGACAAATATTGGCTGTATGGCCAAGTCTACCACAAGATGTGCACTGCCGACAAACTAGCTGTGCCGAATGGTGACCATTGCACCGATTACAGTATGGTGTGGTACCAGCATATGGCTTCCTCGCAGGAGGCTGTGCCGGTTGGTTCTGTGTGTTCTGGTTAGGTTGTGCGGTGACAACAAAGTTTTGGGAAGCCTTACGCTTCCTCGACCTCTTCGACGACTCTCCCTTCTTCTTGCCCTTTCCATTGTCTTGAGTGGTATCGGCTGACTGTTTCTTATCACCCTTGCAGGTTAGTTTTCCCTTCCTGACCTGAGATTCAGTCAGGGTTGTAGTCAACTCGATGGCCTAGCGTACAGTGGTAGGGTTACTACCAGTAACTATGTCTTGCACAGAGTCAGGCAAACCGTCAATATACCTCTCAATCGCTTTTTCCAACGGGGTAACCATAGTAGGACACAGTAAACTCAGCTCCTCATAATGATCTGTATACAAACGGTGTTCTCCCCCATCCTATTTAAGATCATCAAACTCCCATTCCAATGCCCTTATTTCATGACGGGGGTAGAACTCTCTCATCATGAGAGCCCGAAGTTCTTCCCATGTCTGTGCCATCGCCACATTGGCACCCCTATCTCTCATCACTCCATTCCACCATGTTAAAGAACGCTTCTCGAAAACACTAGATGCGAACTCGACCTTTCGCTCACTCGGACACTGAACATGTCTAAATGTGCTTTCTAGACTCTCGAACCATTGTAGGAGCGCAGTTGCTCCTTGAGACCCAGAAAATTTCAGTGGTTTAGCTGAATTAAACGTCTTAAAACTGCACTGAGCATTGTTATTGTTGTTTGCTTGATTTATCTGAGTTATGAGGTTCGGAATCACAGCAGCAATCTGCTGAGCGACTAGGGCTGCGAGTGCAGCATCCTGTGTTTGATCGCGTCTAGGAGGTATATTCTAAAAAGAATAAGGAAACATAAGAAACGAGTGAGATTGACATTTAGATAAACAAAAGAGGTATTGAAAATCTCGACGAAGTATAAGGAAGGTGATCATTCGTTCATTACCTCGAACAAACAAACGACGCATAGTGACTTATCAAAGTAAATGGGTCTTAATAATGTATCGCGAAGACATGCTTTAGCCTACAAGTGGACGCTTACCCCAAGAGTTCCCAGGTAAGAGTGACTGGTCCGATACTGCGGATTTGTATGAACACTCTAGCCTTAGACAGAAAACTCGAGGTACAGGTACCCACCCTTCCAGATTGCACGTGTTCACATTATAAGACCCAAACTTTGACAAGATTTTGAAAACTTTGAAGGCATAAGAATAAAACAAATGATCTAAGAATAGATGAATGATTTTCTGTCCCACCCTCAAATCCACATGCGGAGTACTAGTGTGAGGCGTGTGACTGACCAGGATCCAGCCATCAATCATGTTGAACGAGCAATTTAATAATAGTAAAGTCAACCAACCATAAGGGTTAGTGGACACCATAATTAGGGTTCCAAAGTTTTAAATTCAAATAACAGTCTAAGTAAGTAGCGGAAGCATAGGCAAAACAATTCAAATAAAAATTCATGGTTCGAGTTTATTAGAGAACCCAACACATTGGGTTAAGACGACCACTACAAATCCCCAAGCTGCAAGCTCCTGAGTCACTTGGTACCTGCAAAGCATGCAGTAGGGTATCAACATAATGTTGGCGAGTTCACGAGTTTGTCCAGTTTTTAATTCCAAAAACTTGTTTTAACAATTAATTTACTCATTTATACCATGCCATGGGGAGCTACCCCATAAGTAAGCTCCTAAACTGAACAATATCGAATACTTTGCGACTGTACGTTTTCGTAGAGTGTGCCCCGTTTGTCAATGTATATCATCATTGATGGTTTGCCAGAGTCTATTAGTTCACTCCTGATCCCATATGCGGGCACGGTGTGAGGTTGGTGAGACCAAAATAGCGCTATCAACTAATAACCCGTTCGCCATGCCCCAGCGACTAATCGGTATTAATACGTAGGGACTTTAGTGATAGAGTTTTGTTTAGTATGCTAGTTGCATCTAATACAAAAAGTAATTAACTAAGCGTCCCTCACAAGGGGAGAAATGTCACACCCCAACCGATGGCGGAAACATCGGGGTGCGAGCACTAAGCGTTCAGATTGCGCATGAGATTCCATAATACTATTTGTTTCAATTGAAATTAGATCAAATTCATCATGACATTGTCTAAAGCAAACATGATCCACACAAGTATCGAATACAGACCAAGACAGATATTGTTCACATTGTTCAAAAGATTCTAAGTTAACTAGGTGACGTTTCTAAGCATCTCCTAGCTGAATTCCATGCACTTCCAAGCATCCTATCAGCCTGCAACATGTATTAAAATATCAATACAAAAGTATTGGCGAGTATACAAGTTTAATATTAGAATGATAGATTAAAACAACTCATATCCATAGTGTAAACAATAAATTAGTTTCAGCCGTGCTAGTGTCGCAGTCCACGCAGTGATAGCCCAAGTATCCCGATGCTTTAGCGTTTACCCAAGACTCAAGGTAAACTAGAATCCTCCTAACAATACCCCCCGAGAATAATAGGAGAGGTGCATCTCCTATAGCGCTACTATTGTTAAGGCGGAACTACACACTCTGGATTAAACGTCACATAGCACAAAGAGTCAAGAATCAAGAATCACAAGTTTCACATAGGATAGAGTACAAGTTTCAAGATTCAAGTTTAAGTTTCATAGAATACATGTTACACCCCAAAAGTTTAAAGTAAAAGGGGATCGAGTATACTCATAGTGATTGCTTAAACAGTCGCAACTGTTATTGTATCAAAGGGAGCTCTTTATAGAACTAGCCTGATTAGATTACAAAAGGATAAGGGTCGAGTAGAGTAACGAGGTTGAAATAAAGTGTTAAACCAGTCACCGGATCGACTGGCTCTCCGATCGGATGGCTGCCCAGTCGGATGGTCAGTCGGTCGGATGACCCTTGTGTGCGCGAGGTGATAATGGCTGACCGATTGGATGGCCATCCGATCGGGTTGCCACTCATTCGGGAGAGACTCACATGAAAGGGACCAGGGTGGCTTGTCCGATCGGATGGTAATCTGATTGGATTACTACTCGATCCGAGTGCAGGTAAACTGAACATACCAACCGGATGGCAGCTCGATCGGACTGCTGTCCGATCGGGTTGCCATTTCATTCGTCTTCCCAGTTTTGATTGTTTACCAATAGTTTGAAAGTTTCAAGGCAATTAGGAAAGTGTCACCTGATAGGGTGGTTGTCCGATCGGATTGTTGTCCGATTGGGCGACGCTTTTTCTTGTTTATCATTTTGTAAAATCTCTAGTTTCTAACTTAAAAGTGACGGCACGACACGTATTTTGACAACAGTAACCTCGTTAGCACAAGGCCGTCCTGATCGGGTGGGAATCACCCCTGTCCAATCAGCCGCCTGTCTTTAACGAAATTATGTCGGGATCCGTCACATGCTCGTCTTCCCCGGTATGACTCAGATCCAAGCCGACTTTAGACTATGCATCAAGTCCACAGCCTGTTTAGATCCGGTTTCTACCAAGATAAGGCAAAAGTTGATGAAAGATGAAAAATAACACAAGTTTTATATGAAAAGTATAGATTAGTGTAAAAACGCATGAATCATCTTAGATCTGAGCTAGATCTTGCTCAGAATAACGTCACCTGGTAGTTCGTACAAACCACCATGATGATGGTCATCCGATCGGACAGCCACTCTGGCCATTCCAACTTTCCGCGTTCCCGATTTTGATTCGTGTCACACCCCGACCACGTAGAAATGAATCATCTTAGATCTGAGCTAGATCTTGCTCAGAATAACGTCACCTGGTAGTTCGTACAAACCACCATGATGACGGTCATCCGATCGGACAGCCACTCTGGCCATTCCAACTTTCCGCGTTCCCGATTTTGATTCGTGTCACACCCCGACCACGTAGAACATAAAAAACGTGGCGGAAACGTCGGGGGGTGTTGTAACAGAATTATTGTTTCACAACCATGGCATACAAAGTTATATTTTATTTATTAAACAAGAGTGTTATATTGTCTTAAACAGGAAACAAAGAGTTCATTACATAATTAAACTAGTCTCTCTTCATTTTTAGTCTCTAAGGCACAGGTCCGCCCTAGTGTCATGATCATCATCCTACGCAATAGCTCCTGAAAACACATGTGAAAATAGGTACGTCAGCATAAAAATGGCTGTGAGATACATAGAATTTGTGAAAAGAGGATTCATGACTTATGAGTTTAGAAAAAGTTGTTTAACAAAAGTCAGTCATGAACCTTGTAAATTGTTTTGTTTTGTAAATCATTCAAAAAGCGATGATATATATAAATAAGAGAATAATGTAAGGTTAAATGATTAACCAAGTAATATGAGTTTGTATAAGATAAATTGTTTTATAAATCAATGCCTTGTGAAAATAAGTTGTTTATGTAAAACGTAATATGTCAAATATTGAAATGAGTTAAGTAACGCTACGACATGTAATGTCATACAAACACTTATATATAGGAAGTACCAGCGGCGTATCCACCATGCTTGTATCATATTACACACGCCTCGTTACTCAAATCACTTACTCAAACCAACCACCAATGTAAATTGTTTATGTATAAATGAATTGTCATGTGTTAATGTGTAAACCATATCGAAATGTCTATGTCCAATGTAAACCACTAAATGTGTATATCAATGTCAAAATGTTTATGTTTAATGTAGATCATGTAATGTGTACCCAAAAATATCATGTATGGTAAGTGAAATATATCAACTAAACCATATGTAAAATGCACAAAAACAAGGTATTGAAGTAAAACATTGTTTAAATCAAAGTTATGTTTTGTGGAACAAATGCATGCTATACTGATACAAACATTTATGCGGTATTGTAAAAATGCATACATCCAAGCCTTGAGACTGTGGCGATAAACCCTTAAACAAATTAAAGGTTTATCTAAGTTATGTGTATCGAATTCGGTCATTCCTTTCATCCAAACCTACCCAGGATGTCCGGAACGGGAGTTGTCAATTCCTATGGTACCACTACCTACTAACGAACGGCGTAGCTAATGTTAATGAATGTATTGTTCCATTTTAAACAACCCAAATGTCATACCAAAATGTAAACATGTGATGAAAACAACTGTACTAAGTATGCACACAATGGGCATACATAGCATGAAATGTAATGTGAAACAATGTACTAAGTATGCACACAATGGACATACATAGCATGAAATGTAATGTAAAACAATGTCCTAAATATGCACACAATGGACATACATAGCATGAACACAATGAAATCATGTACTATAAATGTACTATTGAACATAGCAAGTATATGATGTGAAAGCAGGAAAGCACGAAAGTAACAAGTAGGCACATGTGTTTCACCCCAAAATGTTTGGAAAACAGTAAAAGAGGGGTCTATGTACTCACTTGAGATTGCTCAGAAGTCCTAAGATAACCACCAAGCAAAGCTAGAGATCACGGAATCAAACGGCACCTAATATAGGTAACTATGTTAATAAACCGAACCTAAATCGGAGGATCGGATAGAATGAGGGTTCGTAAACCAAACGAGTATGGAGACTCGTGTAATATGGTTTAATAAAGCCTACATACTAAATGAAACCTAACATAAGTGCTTACGACCCATTACGACCCGTTTAGGTAGCTTATTCTACTTTAACGCGTCGTTCGCGTGAAACGCGTTCGGACCGCCTAACTAGTCCTATGACAAGTAGAATATGCCTTAACATGCCTAATATTGTCGCCAAATCAGTTTAGATGTCAAAAGTTATGTCACATATGTTTATAATGAATTTTTGCATCAAAGGGGTATTTTGGTAATTTACCTAAGGCATATAAACTACCTATCATACAACTACTTAAACGTCGTGACCATAAGGTATAACCTCGGAAGGTTATTCCCTACCTACTATGGTCACCTAATGTATTTGGTCGGATCCTAACGATCGACTAAATGGGTCGGGTTCGAAGGTATAAGCGATTTATTAGATCGCTTACCCTTACGACCCTAGACAACGTGGTAATCAGTAGGCATAGTCACAAGGGACTATAACCATCGTGATTACAATCACGTTGCGAAGTTCAAACGAACTTCGCATTGACCATAAACTGGTCAACGCATAAAGTCAAACAACGTTTGACTTTCGGACTCGAAAAGAAATAAAAGAACGAAGGAATACTTACGAAGGGTCCCCGAATGCTAATCTTGATTCAAGTAGCTCAGGTATGAAACAAAGGTTTCAACTTAGAGCTTCTCAAATCAGATTCTAGTGGGTTTTGAAGTTGGGGGATGTGGGTATTTATAGGATTTCCTGAACCGTTAGGATCATTTCTTGGAAACCGTGATCGAATCTAAGGCGTACACTTGTTGGAATGTTGTGGTGACTAAAAATGGCCCCTCATGAACTGAAAGGGCAAGTGTGGGTGTGTGGTTGGGAGTTTAACAGTTGTAATCTGCAGATTAATTGATCTTATCTGATCTGGGAGCCTGACGTGGGCCACGTAAAGGATAGCCCTGGTTTTACGCGGGCCGCCTGGCCTGACTGGTCAGAAACAAACTTTCGTAAATGACAGTTTCAGTCCCTGTTACGTGTATAAGCCATTTTCGACACGTTTAAGGCCCGTTAAGCCAACGTTAAGGCCCTAAAATGATGCCTAAACATTGTGGACATGAAAAATGCTCAAAAATATGTCGGATGTCAGTTCGTTTGGTCGTACGATCGCGATGTTCGCTTAATTACGACGGAATGCGCATAAGCGCGAAAAACGATCCAAATGACGCGACGGATGGATTTTTCTTATGCCAATCACTAAAATAAAATGTTTTAGTGCTTACATAAATTTTTGAATGTCCGGATGTATTCAGAACGTAAGTTATGCGCGAAAGTGCAAACTTGTGCACTTTTTGGCACTTTTAGTCCCTGAATGACCCAAAAGTTTATTTTAGCACACCGAACCCCTAAAAGCCTATTTCTAAGCTATGTAAAGGATATTTATGGTATGTTTAACTTATGGTCATGTTCCGGAATGTTCGTTACAGTTCAAATTGGCATACTTTCACAGTTTGTCAAGTTTAGTCCCTGTAAGCGAATTAACTTGTTTTTGCCATACCAAAGCCTTCAAAACTTATTTCTAAGTTATGTAAAGGTTATTTAAGGTATGTTAAGTATATGTTGATGTTCCGGAGTATTTGTCGCATTGAACTGATTACGTTTACGCATCAGTTTGCGTATAACTCTCCAGAAAGCGATATAGAGTTTGAAATTGAATAAAAGTCAAAACATGAAAAATGTAAAACACAACCAAACAAACATTGGGATCAAATAACATTGTTTTATTGATAACTGAACTGTTCACAATGATTACAAGCACAGATGTTACAGTCTCCCCTACTTGTGGAAATTTCATCCCGAAATTTATTTAGAGGAAACTCGTGGGAAAAGATGCGGATATTTCGCCTTCATTTGATCTTCGCGTTCCCAAGTAAACTCAGGTCTACGTTTAGCTTTGCAGCGAAATTTGACCAAAGGAATGCGCTTGCGTTTGAGCCACTTGACTTCACGTTCCATGATTTCCACTGGCTTCTCAACAAATTTCAGTGTTTTATCAACATGAATTTCGTCAAGCGGTATGTGGAGGTTCTCATCAGCTAAACACCTCTTGAGATTGGACACGTGAAAAGTTGGATGAACATTTCCAAGTTCAGGAGGTAACTCAAGTCTGTAGGCTACCTTACCGATTCTTTCGACGATCTTGAATGGTCCAACGTATCTAGGTGCAAGTTTTCCTTTCTTTCCAAATCCGATCAGACCTTTCCAAGGTGAGACCTTAAGTAATACTCGATCACCGACTTGAAATTCCAAGGGCCTGCGTTTTAGGTCCGCGTAACTCTTTTGACGGCTTCTAGCTGTCTGAAGGTTATCACGAACTTTCTTTACCTTATCTGTTGTCTCTAAAATGAGGGCAGGTCCAGTAAGCTGAGCCTCGCCGATCTCATTCCAGCAGACTGGTGAACGACATTTTCGACCATAGAGAGCCTCGAAAGGAGCCATGTTGATGCTGAGTGATAACTGTTGTTGTAGGAGAATTCAATCAACGGAAGATGTGAATCCCAACTACCACCAAAATCGATCACACAAGCTCTAAGCATATCCTCCAGAGTCTGGATTGTTCTCTCAGATTGACCATCCGTTTGCGGATGATAAGCTGTGCTAAGATTAAGTTGGATCCCCATAGCAGATTGCATGGTTCTCCAAAAATGAGAAGTGAAACGAGCATCTCTGTCAGAAATGATGTTCAAAGGAACACCATGTCGAGCTACAATTTCATCCACATAGATTTTAGCAAGTTTGTCAGCAGAAAAATCCTCACGGATTGGCAAGAAATGCGCTGACTTAGTAAGACGATTAACGACTACCCAGACGGCATCATGACCTTTCTTTGTGCGTGGAAGTTTGGTAACAAGATCCATAGTAATGTTTTCCCATTTCGAAACCGGGATCTCTGGTTGCACCAATAAACCCGAAGGACGTTGATGTCCAGCCTTAACCTTAAGACAAGTAAGGCATTTTGATACGTATAAGGCAATGTCTTTCTTCATACCAGGCCACCAATAGTGAATACGAAGATCCTTATACATCTTATCCGATCCAGGATGAATAGAATATCGAGACTTATGGGCTTCATCCATAAGCAAGGTACGAAGGTTATCTTGGCTTGGGACCCACAAACGGTCCATGAAGTAATACGATCCATTGTCCTTCAGTTCCAGATCAGGTGTTATGTGATAGGGAAATTCCTTATCCATTAAATCTTGTGAAACACAAGATTGTTGAGCCTGAGAAATGCGTGCTAGGATATCGGATCGAGCTTGAATAACAGATTGAACACGAACACAATGAAGCTTAGTACGTTCCTTACGACTCAATGCATCGGCTACGACATTCGCCTTACCAGGATGGTAGCGAATTTCGCAGTCATAGTCGTTTAGAAGCTAGACCCAACGCCGTTGCCTCATGTTGAGTTCTTTCTGGTTGAAGATATGCTGAAGACTTTTGTGGTCCGTGAAAACCACACGTTTTGTACCGTACAAATAGTGTCTCCAGATCTTTAGAGCGAAAACAACTGCACCCAACTCAAGATCATGAGTGGTGTAGTTCTTCTCATGTATCTTCAACTGCCTCGATGCATATGCTATGACTTTGTTCCTTTGCATCAGGACGCAGCCAAGACCCAATTTAGATGCATCACAATAAACGACAAAATCATCATTGCCCTCAGGCAAAGTCAGAACAGGCGCGTCGCAAAGCTTCTGCTTCAAGTTTTGAAAAGCTTCCTCTTGTTTGAATCCCCAGTCAAAGGGCTTGTTCTTCTGAGTTAGAGCAGTTAGAGGAACTGCAATCTTTGAGAAGTTCTCAATGAAGCGGCGGTAATAACCCGCTAGACCAAGAAAAGAACAAACTTTAGTAGGAGTAGTAGGCGTATCCCAATCCTTAATCGCACTGATCTTGGAGGGATCTACATGAATGGCTTGTTCGTTGACAATATGTCCTAAAAATTGAACTTCTTTAAGCCAAAATTCACACTTGGAGAATTTGGCGAAAAGTTGCTCTTTCTTTAGGAGTTCCAAAGTAAGACGAAGATGTTTCTCGTGATCAGCTCGCGTCTTAGAATAAATCAAGATGTCGTCAATAAAAACAATGACGAACTGATCCAAATAAGGTTTGCAGACCCTATTCATTAAGTCCATGAAAACAGCAGGAGCATTAGTCAAACCGAATGGCATGGCTGTGAATTCATAATGCCCATAACGAGTACGGAACGCTGTCTTGGGAATATCTTCTTCATGCACCGGAAGTTGATGATACCCAGAACGTAGATCAATCTTCGAAAAATAAGAAGCGCCCTGTAACTGATCAAAGAGATCGTCTATGCGCGGTAGGGGATATCGATTTTTGATGGTAAGCTTGTTAAGCTCACGATAATCGATACACATCCTAAAAGATCCATCCTTCTTCTTGACAAAAAGAACGGGAGCACCCCAGGGTGAAAAGCTAGGACGTATAAAACCTTTGTCAGAGAGCTCCTGAAGCTACTTAGACAACTCTTGCATCTCAGATGGAGCAAAACGATATGGAGCTCTGGCAATGGGATTTGCACCAGGTACGAGGTCAATGCGGAACTCGACTTGGCGTGCTGGGGGTAGACCAGGTAACTCTTCAGGGAAAACTTCAGAATAATCCCAAACGACAGGGATATCTGAAATAGACTTACCCTTGCCTTTATCTGCTGTAACATGTGCTAAGAAAGCCACATAGTTCTTCCGCAGATATTTCCGAGCTTTAAAACAAGACATGAGCTTGAGACCACCAGACGGTTTCTCACCTTGAACCTGTAGGATCTCGCCTGTCGAAAGCGGCACACGAACGATCTTCTCGAAACAAACTACTTCTGCGTGATGCTTGGATAACCAGTCCATACCCACAATGACGTCGAAGCTTCCAAGTTGCATAGGCGTGAGGTTGATAGGAAAAAGATGGTCGTTAAGGTTCAACTGGCAGTTGCGTAGAACAGAATCAAGAACAATGGGTTCACCACTAGCAACTTCTACTGTCAAGGGTTTCCTAGTTTCGTTCTAGACACGCGAAGCATTGGCTCAAAAGATAATGACACAAAACTCTTGTCGGCACCAAAATCGAAAAGAACAGATGTAGGCTGATTATTAATAAGGAACGTACCGTTCACCACTTCATTGTCTGCCTGCGCCTCTTGAGCATTCATGTTGAAGACTCAACCTCGAGCCGGAGCCTGAGCTGGATTCGCATTCACCAATCTTGGACATTGGTTACGGTAGTGGGTCAGATCCCCACAATTATAACAAGTACCTGGTGGGTAGTGTGGTCGTGCAGCTTGACCCTGTTACTGAGCAGGAGGCTGAGCAACTTGTTGAGCCGGGTTCTGAACTGCCTGATTCTGAGTAAACCGACAAACATTGGCAAGATGACCCGACTTCCCACAGTTATTACAGAAACGGCACTGATGTTGCGGCTGATGGTGACTGTTGCATCTATTGCACAAAGGTGCATTCCCTGAATAGGGCTTCTTCGCTGGAGGCTGTGCGGGTTGGTTGGGAGCTGCCTGGTTAGCTTGGGCAGTGACATCATAGTTTTGGGAAGCCTTATGCTTCCTTGCCCTTTTTGATGAACCATAATCCTTTCCATTCTTGTTTTGACCTTTCTTGCTATCTTCCTTGTCAGGCGACTGTTTCTTGCCCTTGTCACCCTTCCTGTGTAACTTATTCTTCTGATCTGTGACTCAGTCAATGTCGTTGCTAACTCGATAGCCTGACGGAGTGTGGCAGGGTTACTACCAGTAATGATGTCTTGCACTGAGTCAAGTAGGCCGTCGATGTACCTTTTGATAGCCTTGTCAAGTGGGGTAACCATTGTTGGGCAAAGCAGACTCAATTCCTCAAATCTATCGGTATATGCCCTGTGCTCGCCACTGTCTTGTTTCAAGTCATCGAACTCTCTCTCCAAAGCTCACTGTTCATGACGAGGACAGAACTCCCTCATCATAAGGGCCCTAAGTTCAGCCCAAGTTTGTGCTAGAGCAACTTCTGCACCACGGTCTCTCATAACCCCGTTCCACCATGTGAGAGCCCTCTTCTGAAACACACTCAAAGAAAACTCGACCTTGCGATTGTCAGGACACTGCACGTGGCGAAAAGTATTCTCAATGCTCTCGAACCATTGAAGAAGCCCAGTCGCTCCTTCAGAACCACTAAACTTGAGTGGTTTAGCCGAGTTAAAATCCTTGTATTTGCATGGAGCATTGTTGTTGTTGTTGGCTTGGTTCCATTGAGCAAAGAGGTTTGGGAATTGAGCAGCCATCTGCTGCGCAATGATTTCTGCCAGTTCGGCAGTCGCTATCTGGTTTTCGCGTCGAGGAGGCATTCTAAAAGAGGAAAACATGAAAGGGAACGAGTGAGATGATTGGATGAAGAGAATGAGATGAAACAAAATTAACAAAAGAAAAGATGGTGGTCATTTGTCCGCATTACCAAGCAAACAAACGACACACAGTGACTAATCAAAGTAAATGGGTGAAAAATAATGTATCACGAAGACATGCTCGCCTATAAGTGAACACTCACCCCAAGAGTTCCCAGGTAAGAGTGACTGGTCCGATTATGTGGATTTGTACGAACACTCTAGCCTTAGACAGAAAACCCAGGGTACAGGCATTCACCCTTCCAGTTTGCATGTGTTCACATTATTTAAAACCCAAAACCTTGACGAGATTTTGAAAACTCAAAGGGGTTCAAAACCATATAACAGAGGGTTCAAAATCTTACAATTGAGGGTTCAAAACCTTGTAATAATTCATTCAAAAACAGATGATTGATTTTCAAAAAAAAATCGTTTCGGAAAATTTGGTTTTTGTTTTGATAATCACCTAAGGATAGGTGATGTACATGTTTTAAGATCTAAACACAAGATAACTTGTGTTAGGGTCCTAGAAAGGTTATAGTCTAGGTCAAAGCATTACTAATAACCTAATTCCCTATAACCATTGGCTCTGATACCAACTCTTTTGTCACACCCCGACCACGTAGAACATACAAAACATGGCGGAAACGTCGGGGGGTGTTCTAACAGAATTATTATTTCACAACCATGGCATACAAAGTTAAACTTTATTTATTAAACAAGAGTGTTATATTGTCTTAAACAGGAAACAAAGAGTTCATAACATAATTAAACTAGTCTATCTTCATTTTTAGTCTCTAAGGCACAGGTCCGCCCTAGTGTCATGCTCATCATCCTAGGCAATAGCTCCTGAAAACACATGTGAAAATAGGTACGTCAGCATAAAAATGCCTGTGAGATACATAGAATTTGTGAAAAGAGGATTCATGACTTATGAGTTTAGAAAAAGTTGTTTAACAAAAGTCAGTCATGAACCTTGTAAATTGTTTTGTTTTGTAAATCATTCAAAAAGCGATGATATATATAAATAAGAGAATAATGTAAGGTTAAATGAATAACCAAGTAATATGAGTTTGTATAAGATAAATTGTTTTGTAAATCAATGTCTTGTGAAAATAAGTTGTTTATGTAAAACATAATATGTCAAATATTGAAATGATTTAAGTAACGCTACGACATGTAATGTCATACAAACACTTATATATAGGAAGTACCAGCGGCGTATCCACCATGCTTGTATCATATTACACACGCCTCGTTACTCAAATCACTTACTCAAACCAACCACCAATGTAAATTGTTTATGTATAAATGAATTGTCATGTGTTAATGTGTAAACCATATCGAAATGTCTATGTCCAATGTAAACCACTAAATGTGTATATCAATGTCAAAATGTTTATGTTTAATGTAGATCATGTAATGTGTACCCAAAAATATCATGTATGGTAAGTGAAATATATCAACTAAACCATATGTAAAATGCACAAAAACAAGGTATTGAAGTAAAACATTGTTTAAATCAAAGTTATGTTTTGTGGAACAAATGCATGCTATACTGATACAAACATTTATGCGGTATTGTGAAAATGCACACATCCAAGCCTTGAGACTGTGGCGATAAACCCTTAAATAAATTAAAGGTTTATCTAAGTTATGTGTATCGAATTCGGTCATTCCTTTCATCCAAACCTACCTAGGATGTCCGGAACGGGAGTTGTCAATTCCTATGGTACCACTACCTACTAACGAACGGCGTAGCTAATGTTAATGAATGTATTGTTCCATTTTAAATAACCCAAATGTCATACCAAAATGTAAACATGTGATGAAAACAACTGTACTAAGTATGCACACAATGGGCATACATAGCATGAAATATAATGTGAAACAATGTACTAAGTATGCACACAATGGACATACATAGCATGAAATGTAATGTAAAAAAATGTCCTAAATATGCACACAATGGACATACATAGCATGAACACAATGAAATCATGTACTATAAATGTACTATTGAACATAGCAAGTATATGATGTGAAGTAGGAAAGCACGAAAGTAACAAGTAGGCACATGTGTTTCACCCCAAAATGTTTGGAAAACAGTAAAAGAGGGGTCTATGTACTCACTTGAGATTGCTCAGAAGTCCTAAGATAACCACCAAGCAAAGCTAGAGATCACGGAATCAAACGGCACCTAATATAGGTAACTATGTTAATAAACCGGACCTAAATCGGAGGATCGGATAGAATGAGGGTTCGTAAACCAAACGAGTATGGAGACTCGTGTAATATGGTTTAACAAAGCCTACATACTAAATGAAACCTAACATAAGTGCTTACGACCCATTACGACCCGTTTAGGTAGCTTATGCTACTTTAACGTGTCGTTTGCGTGAAACGCGTTCGGACCGCCTAACTAGTCCTATGACAAGTATAATATGCCTTAACATGCCTAATATTGTCGCCAAATCAGTTTAGATGTCAAAAGTTTTGTCACATATGTTTATAATGAATTTTGGCATCAAAGGGGTATTTTGGTAATTTACCTAAGGCATATAAACTACCTATCATACAACTACTTAAACGTCGTGACCATAAGGTATAACCTCGGAAGGTTATTCCCTACCTACTATGGTCACCTAATGTATTTGGTTGGATCCTAACGATTGACCAAATGGGTCGGGTTCGAAGGTATAAGCGATTTATTAGATCGCTTACCCTTACGACCCTAGACAACGTGGTAATCAGTAGGCATAGTCACAAGGGACTATAACCATTGTGATTACAATCACATTGCGAAGTTCAAACGAACTTCGCATTGACCATAAACTGGTCAACACAGAAATTCAAACAAAGTTTGACTTTCGGACTCGAAAAGCAATAAAAGAATGAAGGAATACTTACGAAGGGTCCCCGAATGCTAATCTTGATTCAAGTAGCTCAGGTATGAAACAAAGGTTTCAACTTAGAGCTTCTCAAATCAGATTCTAGTGGGTTTTGAAGTTGGGGGATGTGGGTATTTATAGGATTTCCTGAACCGTTAGGATTGTTTCTTGGAAACCGTGATCGAATCTAAGGCGTACACTTGTTGGAATGTTGTGGTGACTAAAAATGGCCCCTCATGAACTGAAAGGGCAAGTGTGGGTGTGTGGTTGGGAGTTTAACAGCTGTAATCTGCTGATTAATTGATCTTATCTGATCTGGGAGCCTGACACGGGCCGCGTAAAGGATAGCCCTGGTTTTACGCGGGCCGCCTGGCCTGACTGGTCAGAAACAAACTTTCGTAAATGACAGTTTCAGTCCCTGTTACGTGTTTAAGCCATTTCCGACATGTTTAAGGCCCGTTAAGCCAACTTTAAGGCCCTAAAATGATGCCTAAACATTGTGGACATGAAACATGCTCAAAAATATGTCGGATGTCAGTTCGTTTGGTCGTACGATCGCGATGTTCGCTTAATTACGACGGAATGCGCATAAGCGTGAAAAACGATCCAAATGACGCGACGGATGGATTTTTCTTATGCCAATCACTAAAATAAAATGTTTTAGTGCTTACATAAATTTTTGGATGTCCGGATGTATTCAGAACGTAAGTTATGCGCGAAAGTGCAAACTTGTGCACTTTTTGGCACTTTTAGTCCCTGAATGACCCAAAAGTTTATTTTAGCACACCGAACCCCTCAAAGCCTATTTCTAAGCTATGTAAAGGATATTTATGGTATGTTTAACTTATGGTCATGTTCCGAAATGTTCGTTACAGTTCAAATTGGCATACTTTCGCAGTTTGTCAAGTTTAGTCCCTGTAAGCGAATTAACTTGTTTTTGCCATACCAAAGCCTTCAAAACTTATTTCTAAGTTATGTAAAGGTTATTTAAGGTATGTTAAGTATATGTTGATGTTCCGGAGTATTTTTCGCATTGAATTGATTACGTTTACGCATCAGTTTGCGTACAACTCTCCAAAAAGCGATATAGAGTTTGAAATTGAATAAAAGTCAAAACATGAAAAATGTAAAACACAACCAAACAAACATTGGGATCAAATAACATTGTTTTATTGATAACTAAACTGTTCACAATGATTACAAGCACAGATGTTACAATTCGTTTGCGCGTTAGGTTAGGCGTTGCGTTACGTATAGTTTGGGTAAAGTATCTAGATTACATTTCAAACCAAAAGTTTCCAAGTTTCATAGATTCCGCCAGTGACAAGGCTCCAGCCTCTCGTTCCACCAAGAATCAAGTTTCACGAGTCTAAGGAGTCAAGCACCAAATAAGTTTTAGGAGTCAAGAATCATAGTTTCTCAAGCATCAAGAATCAAGAGTCCAAGTATCAAGTGTCAAGAATCATAAAGAATCTAGTTTCCATAGTATCAAGTGTCTAGTTTTAAGTATCAAGAGTCAAGTATCTAGATTAAGTATCAAGTCTCATAGTTTAAGTGTCAAGAATCAAGAATCTAAAATAAAGAGTCAAGCATCATAGTATCAACAATTTTCACACCAAAAATATCAAAACATCAACTCCATAAAACCACAGAGACTAAAATTGACAACTTATTAGAAGTTCAGCGACTGTTCTTGCCAAATGCCTAAAGTTCAGGGATGCTGGGCATTACAGTCTCCCCTCCTTCAGGAGATTTCGTCCCCGTAATCTTAGAAGTAGACTGCTCGAAGAGGTGCGAGTACTTGGCCTTCATATCACTTTTGAACTCCCAAGTGAATTAGGCCCCACGCTTTCCTTCCCATCGAACCTTAACAATGGGAATTTTGTTGTACCTCAGACGCTTGACAGTTTGATCCATGATTTCGACCGGTTTCTCCACAAACTGAACAGCTTCGTTTATTTGCAAGTCCTCAAGAGGAACTTGCAATCCTTCGTCGGCTAGGCATTTCCGTAGGTTAGATACGTGGAACACTGGATGCACGTTGTTTAGCTCTTGTGGCAAGTCGAGTTTGTACGCTACCTTGCCAATCCTTTCAAGTATCATGAAAGGACCCACATAGCGAGGAGCAAGCTTTCCCTTCTTTCCGAAACAAACTACTCCCTTCCAGGGAGATACTTTGAGAAGAACTCGGGTACCAATAGCAAATTCCAAAGGCTTCCGCCTATTGTCAGCATAGCTCTTTTGTCTGCTCCTAGCCTTGATCAAGTTATCACGGATCTGAAGAATCTTATCCGTCGTTTCTTGAACAATCTCAGAGCCAGTGAACTGCTTTTCCCCAACCTCATGCCAGCTGAGAGGAGATCGGCATTTTCGCCCATATAACGAAAGGAGCCATCTGAATACTGGAATGGTAGCTATTATTGTACGAGAATTCTATCAATGGTAAATATACATCCCAGTTACCACCAAAGTCGATGACACAAGAACGTAGCATGTCCTCTAGGGTTTGAATAGTGCGCTCGGTCTGTCCATCCGTCTGAGGATGAAAGGTCGTGCTAAGATTCAAGTGCGAACCCATAGCAGACTTGAAGGTTTGCCAAAGACGTGAAGTAAAACGACCATCACGGTCAGAGATTATGTCTAAAGGTACGCCCTTACGGCTTATAATCTCATCAGTATAGACTCGAGCAAGTTTCTCCACTCTGTAATCCTCACGAATAGGAAGAAAGTGAGCGGATTTGGTCAAATGATCTATTATCACCCAGATACTATCATGACCTTTAGAGCTACGGGGTAGCTTAGTAATAAAGTCCATAGCGATACTATCCCATTTCCAAACTGGGATCTTAGGTTGTTCTAAGAGTCCAGAGGGACACTGGTGTTCAGCCTTTACCTTCGAGCAGGTAAGGCAATTAGACACATATACATCAATATCCCTCTTCATGCCAGGCCACCAATAAGTCGTACGCAGATCCTGGTACATATTTTCGGCACCTGGATGGATAGAGTAACGGGATTTGTGAGCCTCGGTCATAATGAGCTCACAGAGATTATCGTGATCTGGCACCCAGATGCGATTCAGATAATACTGCAGACCATCAGATTTAGTTTCGAGTTAATTAACATCAGCGCCAAGCACTTCCTCCAATAGACTTCCTTCATTAGCGGACGAATACTGAGCTTTGTGAATACAAGCATGCAAATCACTAGATATACGAATAGCCTTGACATGAGTCTTATGACTAAGAGCGTCGGCCACTACGTTCGCCTTACCAGGATGGTAGCGAATTTCGCAGTCGTAGTCGTTTAGAAATTCCACCCAACGCCTCTGTCGCATGTTCAGCTCCTTCTGGTCAAAGATGTGTTGAAGGCTCCAATGGTCGGTGAAGACCACACACTTAGTACCATACAGGTAGTGTCGCCAAATCTTTAACGCAAAAATCACCGCACCAAGCTCCAGATCGTGAGTAGTGTAGTTTTTCTCATGCACTTTGAGTTGTCGAGAGGCATAAGCAATAACCTTTTCCCGCTGCATGAGCACACAGCCCAATCCACGGTTCGAGGCATTGCAATATACCACAAAATTGTCATTGCCATCAGGTAGAGTTAAAACAGGAGCATTACACAAAATATTCTTAAGGGTTTGAAAGGAATTCTATTGCTCAGAACCCCAAACAAAAGGTTTCTCCTTTTGGGTTAAAGTAGTAAGAGGAACAGTGATTTTAGAAAAAATTGTGATGAATCGGCGGTAATAACCCGCCAATCCTAGAAAAGAGCGAATCTCGGACACGGATTTAGGCGTACACCAATTCTTCACTGCCTCAATCTTAGAAGGGTCAACATGAATACCCTGACTACTAACAATATGACCTAGAAACTGCACTTCATCAATCCAAAACTCGCACTTAGAAAATTTAGCATATAGGCGTTCACCACGTAGAAGTTCAAGCATAAGACGTAGATGGCGAGCATGATCAGCTTTAGACTTAGAATAAATGAGAATATCATCAATAAAGACTATAACAAAACGATCCAGATAGGGTTTACAAACATGGTTCATAAGGTCCATGAACACTGCAGGTGCGTTGGTCAAGCCAAAAGGCATGACTATGAACTCGTAGTGCCCATATCGAGTACGAAACGCAGTTTTAGGAATATCATCTTCGAGGACATGTAGCTGATGATATCCAGAACGTAGGTCAATTTTAGAGAAACATGACACTCCTTGTAGTTGGTCAAATAGGTCATCAATACGGGGTAAAGGATAACGGTTCTTCACAGTAAGCTTATTCAGTTCATGGTAGTCGATATGCATACGAAACGAACCATCCTTCTTCTTGACAAATAAAACAGGAGCACCCCACAGAGAGGTACTTGGACGAATAAAACCCTTATCGAGTAGTTCTTGTAGTTGGCTGGATAACTCTTGCATCTCGGAAGGTGCAAGACGGTAAGGAGCCCTGGCGACAGGAGTCGCACCAGGTACGAGATCAATACGAAAATCAACAGATCTGGGAGGAGGAAGACCGGGTAGATCCTCAGGAAAGACGTCAGAGAAATCACACACAACTAGAACATCGTTTATGTTCCTCCCCTTGCCCCTTTGTTCCACCACGTGGGCCAAGAAGGCAGGGTTCTGTTTGCGTAAACTTCTGCTCGCTTGTGTGCATGACATCAGCCTTAGTTCCTTCGAAGGTCGGTCTCCATAGACATGTAAAAGATCACCAGATGGAAGAGGAAGACGGACAAGCTTCTCATGATAAACAATCTCGGCATGGTTTTTACGCAACCAGTCCATGCCAATGATGACATCAAAACTTCCCAATCGCATGGGTATAAGATTGATAGAGAAGACGTGATCGTTAAGAATCAAGGAACAATCACGCACGATAGAATTCACGAGAATCGACTTACCATTAGCGACCTCAACAACGAATGGCTCAGGTAACTTGGAGCGTGTACAGTTTACCAAGGACTCAAATTCCATGGACACAAAGCTTTTATCGGCACCAGTATCAAATAGAATTGAAGCATAAAGGTTATTAACAATGAACATACCATCGAAAACGCCATTGTCATTACGAGCCTGATTTGCATTTAGATTGAACGCTCGTCCACGAGCGGCTGGCTGCTGATCCTGGTTCAGCTGAGGACACTGGTTACGGAGGTGGGTAGTATCTCCACACTTGTAGCATGTACGAACAACGTTGACTGGCCTTGGGTTCTGCGGAGGTGCTGGAAGAGCTGCTTGAGCTGGTGGAGCAGGAGCTTGCTGAGCTTGAGGAGCAGGATTAGCTTGATGACAGAAGGGAGCCGTGTGACCATAGCGGTTACAGTTGGTGCACAATCGGCATGCAGAAGTAACAGGATGATGAAAGTTGCATGTCGCACACTTGGGGTAGGGCCCAATGTATTGTTTCTTCACTTCCGGAGCAGCAGGGTTAGCAGCAGCAGTAGCAGTAGCAGGAGCAGGCTTAGTGGTAGAGTTAGCAGCAGGGTTAGCAACAGGGGTAATAACATTACATCCCGAACCCTGAGTTTTTCGTTTCTTATTCCTGCTGCCACTTGGCTGCTGAGTGACTTGATTTGCAGACTTCGAAGGAACAGGGGTAGCAAACTTCTTATCACTCACACGATTGTTGTTGAGACTAACAGCGAGATGGTAGACTTCCTCAATAGTTTCTAGCTGAGCTGCTTCGATGGAATCACGCATAGCAGGAGGTAGGCCATTGATGTACTTGGTTATCATTCGCTTAGGAGTCGAAACCAAGTGGGGAACGATAAGACTTACCTGCTTAAAACGGGTAGTATAAGTCAGATTATCATCACCAATCTGCTTCAAGTGCCAAAACTCTTCTTCAAGCTTCATTTGTTCATGAGGAGGGCAGAACTCGAGCATCATGAGTTCACGCACCTCAGCCCATGGAAGAGCATAGGCTTCTTCATTAGAAAAGATGTTTCTCTCATTCGACCACCACTCCAATGCTCTGCCTTGAAACATTCCAGTCGCACTCCTGGTTTTTAAATGATCTGGGCACTCGCTGTTAATGAAGGTAACTTCGATGCTGTCGAACCACTCAAGCATAACAGTTACCCCATCACTGCCCGTGAAAGGCTTAGGGTTGCAAGAGATGAAATGTTTGTAGTTGAACTTGGCAGGCTTCTGTTTCTCAGCCTTGGAGTCCGCAGAGGATGGCGGAGTGTTTGATCCTTGAAGCTCAGTGACGATTCTTGGCATGACTCGAGCGATCTGATCGGCCATGAAAGACATCATCTTCTTCTGAGACTTCTCTCGGGATCTCCTGAGAGCGTCAGATGTTCTACGAGCAGACATCTATAGATCCAACAGACGGGATCGTATAAGTCTAAGTTCACTAGATCTCACAATATAGATTACACACACGATAGATTTAAGAATCTAGATTGAACCATCACAAAATTCACGACCTTCGCATGGCGCGTTGTACGAAGCTCGGTCAACATGCCAAAAATGCTTATATAAAGGAAGTACCAGCGGCGTATCCACCACGCTTCGGGCACATCGCCTTACCCTGTACTCGGTGTCATGTTACGTGTCGCAATTACCACACATAACAATTTACTCATCATCATCATCATCATCATATATCATAGATTGACAGATAGTTTCGCATAGATTGCTCAAATAGATTACATAGATTAGCTTGGCAGTTCACCATAGATTAACTCAAAATATTAACATAGGTTAACTCAGCAGGTTAACAGAAAAGATCAACATATAACATGCTAGAGCACACATTAGTTCTCACGTAGTTTCCCCTATGCTGTACGAATAGCTTTAGAGCTCGCGTAGATTACATAGACTTTTATAGATTTCGCAAGTAGAATTTTCATAGATTACATAGTCTGCTTATAGATTGCATAGGCTTCCTATAGATTGCATAAACATTTCGTATGTAACATCTGTGCTTGTAATCATTGTGAACAGTTCTATTATCAATAAAACAATGTTATTTGATCCCAATGTTTGTTTGGTTGTGTTTTACATTTTTCATGTTTTGACTTTTATTCAATTTCAAACTCTACATCGCTTTCTGGAGAGTTATACGCAAACTGGTGCGTAAACGTAACCAGTTTAATGCGAAAAATACTCCGGAACATCAACATATACTTAACATACCTTAAATAACCTTTACATAACTTAGAAATAAGTTTTGAAGGCTTTGGTATGGCAAGAACAAGTTAATTCGCTTACAGGGACTAAACTTGACAAACTGCGAAAGTATGCCAATTTGAACTGTAACGAACATTCCGGAGCATGACCATAAGTTAAACATACCATAAATATCCTTTACATAGCTTAGAAATAGGCTTTGAGGGGTTCGGTGTGCTAAAATAAACTTATGGGTCTTTCAGGGACTAAAAGCGTCAAAAAGTGCGCAAGTTTGCACTTTCGCACATAACTTACGTTCTGAATACACCCGGACATCTAAAAATTTATGTAAGCACTAAAATATTTTATTTTAGTGTTTGGCTTGAGAAAAATCCATTCGTCGCGTCATTTGGATCGTTTTTCGCGCTTATGCGCATTCCGTCGTAATTAAGCGATCATCGTGATCGTACGACCAAACGAACCAACGTCCGGCATATTTTTGAGCATGTTTCATGTCCAAAATGTTTAGGCATCATTTTAGGGCCTTAAAGTTGGCTTTACGGGCCTTAGAAGTGTCGGAAATGGCCTTAAACACCAACAGGGACCTAAACTGTCAATTCAGCAAAGTTTATTCTGATCAGACAGGCCAGGCGGCCCGCGTAAGGTCTGTGTGTATCTTTACGCGGCCTGCGTCAGGCTCCCGGATCAGATAAGATCAAATAATCAGCAGATTACAGTTGTTAAACTCCCATCCACACACTCACACTTGCCCTTTCAGTTCATGAGAGGCCATTTTTAGTTACCACAACTTTCCAACAAGTGTAAGCACGAGATTCGATCATGTTTTCCAAGAAACAATCCTAACGGTTCGGGAAATCCTATAAATACCCAACCCACTTCACTTCAAAACCCACTAGAATCTGATTTGAGGAGCTCTAAGTTGAAACCTTTGTTTCATACCTGAGCTACTTGAATCACGATTAGCATTCGAGGACCCTTCGTAAGTATTCCTTCGTTCTTTTATTGCTTTTCGAGTCCGAAAGTCAAAATTTGTTTGACTTTCTGCGTTGACCAGTTTATGGTCAATGCGAAGTTCGTTTGAACTTCGCAACGTGATTGTAATCACGATGGTTATAGTCCCTTGTGACTATGCCTACTGATTACCACGTTGTCTAGGGTCGTAAGGGTAAGCGATCTAATAAATCGCTTATACCTTCGAACCCGACCCATTTGGTCGATCATTAGGATCCGACCAAATACATTTGGTAACCATAGTATATAGGGAATAACCTTCTGAGGTTATACCTTATGGTTACGACGTTTAAGTAGTTGTATGATAGGCAGTTTATATGCCTTAGTTAAATTACCAAAATACCCCTTTGAAGCCAAAATTCATTATAAACATATGTGACATAACTTTTGACATCTAAACTGATTTGGCGACAATATTAGGCATGTTAAGGCATATTCTACTTGTCATAGGACTAGTTAGGCGGTCCGAACGCATTTCACGCGAACGACGCGTTAAAGTAGCATAAGCTACCTAAACGGGTCGTAATGGGTCGTAAGCACTTAGGTTAGGTTTCATTTAGTATGTAGGCTTTGTTAAACCATATTACATGAGTCTCCATACTCATTTGGTTTACGAACCCTCATACTATCTAAATCCTTCGATTTAGGTCCGGTTTGTTAACATAGTTACCTATATTAGGTGCCGTTTGATTCCAAGATCTCTAGCATTGCTTGGTGGTTATCTTAGGAATTCTGAGCAATCTCAAGTGAGTACATAGACCCCTCTTTTACTGTTTTCCAAACTCTTTTGGGGTGAAACACATGTGCCTACTTGTTACTTTCATGCTTTCCATGTTTTCACATCATATACCTGCTATGTTCATTAGTACATTTATAGTACATGATTTCATTGTGTTCATGCTACGTATGTCCATTGTGTGCATACTTAGTACATTGTTTTACATTACATTTCATGCTATGTATGCCCATTGTGTGCATACTTAGTACAGTTGTTTTCATCACATGCTTACATTTTGGTATGACATTTGGGTTGTTTACAAGGGAACAATACATTCATTAACATTAGCTATGCCGTTCGTTAGTAGGTAGTGGTACCATAGGAATTGACAACTCCCGTTCCGGACATCCTGGGTAGGTTTGGATGAAAGGAATGACCGAATTCGATACACATAACTTAGATAAACCTTTAATTTGTTTAAGGGTTTATCACCACAGTCTCAAGGCTTGGATGTATGCATTTTCACAATACCGCATAAATGTTTGTATCAGTATAGCATACATTTGTTCCACAAAACATAACTTTGATTTAAACCATGTTTTACTTCAATACATTGTTTTTGTGCATTTTACATATGGTTTAGTTGATATATTTCACTTACCATACATGATATTTTTGGGTACACATTACATGATCTACATTAAACATAAACATTTTGACATTGATATACACATTTAGTGGTTTACATTGGACATAGACATTTCGATATGGTTTACACATTAACACATGACAATTCATTTATACATAAACAATTTACATTGATGGTTGGTTTGAGTAAGTGGTTTGAGTAACGAGGCATGTGTAATATGATACAAGCATGGTGGATACGCCGCTGGTACTTCCTATAGATAAGTGTTTGTATGATATTACATGTCGTAGCGTTACTTAAATCATTTCAATATTTGACATATTACGTTTTACATAAACAACTTATTTTCACAAGACATTGATTTACAAAACAACTTATCTTATACAAACTCATATTACTTGGTTATTCATTTAACCTTACATTATTCTCTTATTTATATATATCATCGCTTTTTGAATGATTTACAAAACAAAACAATTTACAAGGTTCATGACTGACTTTTGTTAAACAACTTCTTCTAAACTCATAAGTCATGAATCCTCTTTTCACAAATCCTATGTATCTCACAGGCATTTTTATGCTGACGTACCTATTTTCACATGTGTTTTCAGGAGCTATTGCGTATGATGATGATCATGACACTTGGGCGGACCTGTGCCTTAGAGACTAAAAATGAAGATAGACTAGTTTAATTATGTTACGAACTCTTTGTTTCCTGTTTAAGACAATATAACACTCTTGTTTAATAAATAAAATATAACTTTGTATGCCATGGTTGTGAAACAATAATTCTGTTACAACACCCCCCGACGTTTCCGCCACGTTTTGTATGTTATACGTGGTCGGGGTGTGACATCGTAGATTACATAGACTTTCCACACAGGTCTGCAAACACTAATCTCGTATGGCACTTGGTACGAAAGTTGGTAACATGCCGGAAGCACTTATATATAGGAAGTACCAGCGGCGTATTCACTACGCTTCGGACATGCCACTTCTGTCTCATACTTCCACGTCATCTTAGTGTTTCATACCCACAACAACACATCATATCACCATAGTCAATCAAGATTACCGCATAGATTACTCATAGAATAAGGCTTCATAAATTTAGTTCGATCTGAGATTAGAATTAACGTTTTAGATTGTGGACAACGTGCAAATTTGGGTAAAAATATTTCAAAACAAACAAAGAATCATGTTCAAAGCTTCATAGATAAAACCACATTTATAGGAAAACGATATAACATAAAAGCAAGACATGCTTATAAAACACAGGATTGTTCCGGGTAGAGGAACGGCGACTAACCAAAGTGATTTGAACCCCTTTCGAATTGAGGTATCGTGTCCCGACTTACTTAGAAAACACGTCATCGATGTTAGGCCTACGATATTCATCCTTTTGGTCAGTTCACGTACTCAATTGATTGGTAGTCACGAGACCTTGGCGAGACATAAAATCATAAAGGAATGGGACTAGCTATCAAGGTCTGAGTTTCACCTCTAACTTGACAACATCGTACCCTAAATGGTGTTGGTACTTATCTGCAGATAAGGCCTACTAGAATAATATAGAGATTTCCCATCAAGGTTCGGATGTCACTCCTATCCTGTGGGCAAATCTCGTGCAAAATATAAACACTGTGTAACAGTGTTTTCATAGTATAAAGTGTACATTGTATCAACCTTAGGAAAGGCATGTAAGTTCAATAGGAACATGAGCTGCTAGGAAGCAGATACGGTAGAATGCATAAGTCTTAAACAACAAGTAAGAATCAAGTTCCTAAAACTATAGACTAGGGCAAGTATTCCTACTTATCCTCATTCCCTATAGTTATGGCTCTGATACCAATCTGTCACACCCCAACCGATGGCGGAAACATCGGGGTGCGACCACTAAGCGTTCAGATTGCTCATGAGATTCCATAATACTATTTGTTTCAATAGAAATTAGATCAAATTCATCATGACATTGTCTAAAGCAAACACGATCCACACAAGTATCGAATACAGACCAAGACACATATTGTTCACATTGTTCAAAAGATTCTAAGTTAACTAGGTGACGTTTCTAAGCATCTCCTAGCTGAATTCCATGCACTTCCAAGCATCCTATCAGCCTGCAACATGTATTAAAATATCAATACAAAAGTATTAGCGAGTATACAAGTTTAATATTAGAATGATAGATTAAAACAACTCATATCCTTAGTGTAAACAATAAATTAGTTTCAGCCGTGCTAGTGTCGCAGTCCACGCAGTGATAGCCCAAGTATCCCGATGCTTTAGCATTTACCCAAGACTCAAGGTAAACTAGAATCATCCTAACAATACCCCCTGACAATAATGGGAGAGGTGCATCTCCTATAGCGCTACTATTGTTAAGGCGGAACTACACACTCTATATTAAACGTCACATAGCACAAAGAGTCAAGAATCAAGAATCACAAGTTTCACATAGGATAGAGTATAAGTTTCAAGATTCAAGTTTAAGTTTCATAGAATACATGTTACACCCCAAAAGTTTAAAGTAAAAGGGGATCGAGTATACTCACAGTGATTGCTTAAACAGTCGCAACTGTTATTGGATCAAAGGGAGCTCTTTTTAGAACTAGCCTGATTAGATTACAAAAGGATAAGGGTCGAGTAGAGTAACGAGGTTGAAATAAAGTGTTAAACCAGTCATCGGATCGGCTGGCTCTCCGATCGGATGGCTGTCCGGTCGGATGGTCAGTCGGTCGGATGACCCTTGTGTGCGCGAGGTGATAATGGCTGCCCAATCGGATGGCCATCCGATCGGGTTGCCACTCGTTCGGGAGAGACTCACATGAAAGGGACCAGGGTGGCTTGTCCGATCGGATGGTAATCCGATCGGATTACCACTCGATCCGAGTACAGGTAAACTGAACATACCAACCAGATGGCTGTTAGATCGGACTGCTGTCCGATCGGGTTACCATTTGATTCGTCTTCCCTGTTTTGATTGTTTACCAACAGTTTGAATGTTTCAAGGCAATTAGGCAAGTGTCACCTGATAGGGTGGCTGTCCGATCAGATTGCTGTCCGATCGGGTTGCCGTTCGATCGGGCGACGCTTTTTCTTGTTTATCATTTTGTAAAATCTCTAGTTTCTAACTTAAAAGTGACGGCACGACACGTATTTTGACAACAGTAACCTCGTTAGCACAAGGCCGTCCTGATCGGGTGGGAATCACCCCTGTCCAATCAGCCGCATGTCCTTAAAGAAATTATGTCGGGATCCGTCTCATGCTCGTCTTCCCCGGTATGACTCAGATCCAAGCCGACTTTAGACTATGCATCAAGTCCACAGCCAGTTTAGATCCGGTTTCTACCAAGATAAGGCAAAAGTTGATGAAAGATGAAAAATAACCCAAATTTTATATGAAAAGTATAGATTAGTGTAAAAACGCATGAATCAACTTAGATCTGAGCTAGATCTTGCTCAGAATGACGTCACCTGGTAGTTCGTACAAACCTCCATGATGACATCACCCTCAAGAACTCAGATCCGAGAGATTTCATGGTGAAAAGTGTGATTTCAAGTGAGAATCACGTAGAGAATGTTGTGTAGATCAAGAAAGTACAAGAATCTAGCCTAAAACGTAACGAAATCAGCGAGAAAAGGAAGAAAATTAAAAGTGCCTGTGTTTGGTCGAACAGAGCTGTCATATCACTCAAAACGGTGATGTGACAGGCCTATTTATAGGAAGGGAGTTAAGTGGGGGTGGCATAAGGCGGATAGGGTGGTCACCCGTTCAGGTAGTCATCCGATCGGATGGTCATCCGATCGGGTGGTCATTCGATCGGACGACCACTCCGGCCATTCCAACTTTCCGCGTTCCCGATTTTGATTCGTTTGCGTGTTAGGTTAGGCGTTATGTTACGTATAGTTTGGGTAAAGTATCTAGATTACATCTCAAACCAAAAGTTTCCAAGTTTCATAGATTCCGCCAGTGACAAGGCTCCAGCCTCTCGTTTCACCAAGAATCAAGTTTCACGAGTCTAAGGAGTCAAGCACCAAATAAGTTTTAGGAGTCAAGAATCATAGTTTCTCAAGCATCAAGAATCAAGAGTCAAAGTATCAAGTGTTAAGAATCATAAAGAATCTAGTTTCCATAGTATCAAGAATCAAGTGTCTAGTTTTAAGTATCAAGAGTCAAGTATCTAGATTAAGTATCAAGTGTCATAGTTTAAGTGTCAAGAATCAAGCATCTAGAATAAAGAGTCAAGCATCATAGTATCAACAATTTTCACACCAAAAATATCAAAACATCACCTCCATGAAACCACAGAGACTAAAATTGACAAGTTATTAGAAGTTCAGGGACTGTTCTTGCCAAATGCCTAAAGTTCAGGGACACTGGGCGTTACAAGAAAAGTAGTTTGTATCCCTCACAAAGAAATAGCGTTGTTTTTAGTTCCGTTTCCCAACCACCGGGAATGCATGCTTTAAAAGTTGTGAACTCACCTTGGGTTTCTCGGCAGACAATTTACTTGGTCAAGCACGCAGGTCACCACATCCTAACATGGTTACCAGTATGGGTCAGGCTCGGGTACAAACAAGTCATGTATATCTTACACGTATCTAACACATAGCATGCATAACACACCATTATCCACTAAGTTATAAAGCCCATTTAAACGGTCAAATAGTAACAGTTTACACAAAGCCCACATATGATCATGCAACCCAAACATGACATCACATTATGTGGCCCAATAACTGAGTTAAGCAGTCAAGTCGAAGCCAGGCGGTCTCGACTCGAGACTAAGAGATCTCGAGTCGCAACCATGGGATCCCGAGTTGAAATCAAAGCAATCCCGAGTTGTACACTTCCGGTTCGAAATCCTGAGGTCTCGAGTCAGGGCTGAGTTGAGACCAGGCGGTCTCGAGCCGCAACCATGTCGGTCTCGAGTCCTGAAGTGCGTGTTGGCTGGTTTCGATTAGTCACTTTAGTGGTTGCGAGTCACAATATTGCGGTCTCGACTCGCTCACCTGATGATGGGATCCTTCTAGAATATCTGCCAGCATTTTGTACTATCCAATGGAATTGCATAATCATGATTTTATGTACTGACCAATCAAATTGCACTAACATGTTTCCAATATTCAACACTGATCAAAATGGATCAAACATAGCATTTTTCAAATATCCAACACACATTCATCACACATTCAACACATATTCATGTAGTTCATCCTTTGCAAGCACGTTCATTCAAGCCAACATAAACCCAAATCAAAACACAAATCAGTCATCATCATCGGCCCTATATCTAGCACATAATCACCGGTTCAACATCAGATCTATGTATTTGCTATAGCAACCTTGCATACCATCTTTAAACAACTTTATCATTCAATTCATAACTAATACCAAGGACTATCATTTACTAAACAAATTTGTGTTCAACACTTAACATACAATTGTCAGTTTATCTCTTTTACCCCTAGACAAGCACTTACATCATTTGACCATTTTAACCCACTAAATCATGCAAAGATACATTTAAGCCAAGCATGTATATTATACATCAACTAAGCATTACTATAATGTATTGTCATCTAGTAGTTACGGGACACTAACCGGATGATGCTCGAGTGTGGGGATGGTGCGGAAATCAGCCGAGAGACACTTCCTAGCGAAGGATGATAGCTAAGATGAGAGCTTTTAGCTGATTTGGTTGGATCCAAGAGAAGAGGAGGGGATGTTGTTGCTAGGGTTTTAGTGAGAGAAGGTAGGAGAGTGAGGGAATGAGTGTGAGGGAATGTTTGGGGATTTGATGCAAATGATGGTTGCCAAAAGTGGCAAGGACGGCCACCATCATGGGTTTTATACCCGTTCCAAGTTGGTGCACCCTAATGGGTTTCCGAATGGGCTTGGTAGATACGCGACCAACTGCTTCGGGTCACTCGAGACCACCTGGTCTCGAGTAGAGACCTTGCAGTCTCGGTTCCTATCTATGCATACATCTATATATATCTGTATAATAGTACACGTAATGCAATAAGGAGATCACACAATGCACATCAAATAATAACGGTTCCTCACTTAATATTATATATGTTCACGTAACACTAATACAAGAAGAAGGTTACTCAGGAGAACCTAGAGTGTCACATTATCCCCATGTTTTAAGAACTTTCGTCCTGAAAGTTAAAGCGCAGCCACTGGCAAGCTGGTGTGTGAGAGAATGTTTCAACGAGGTGTCACATCAACCCCCCGTTAGTTTGGAATTTCATCCCGAAATTCCGTTGTAGCTTCAGTGCTGGGAGTTTCGTTTGCAAACAACTGGGGATACTTGCACTTCATCTGGTCTTCCCGTTCCCAGGTAAACTCTGGGCCACGGCGCGAGTTCCAACGAACTCGTATGATAGGTATCTGGCTACGTTTGAGGGTTTTGACTTCTCGGTCCGTGATCTCGATCGGTTCCTCAATAAAGTGTAGCTGATCGTCAATACTTAGCTCCTTGAAAGGAATGATGAATGTTTCATCTGACAGACACTTCTTTAGATTTGACACGTGAAAGACGTTGTGCACCGCACTAAGTTCTTCAGGCAGATTCAATCTGTAAGCAACCTTACCGATCCTTTCAGTAATTTCAAATGGTCCGACGTATTGCGGATTAAGCTTGCCCCGTTTACCAAAATGAACCACAACCTTATTGATCTTGGCAATCTTTTCCGTTGTCTCGACTACAAGTTTCGGGCAAGTAATTTGGCTTTCGCTAACTTCTGCCCAACACAGAGGTGATCGACATTTACGACCGTACAATGCCTCAAAGGGTGCTGCCTAAATGCTGGTGTGGTAGCTGTTGTTATAAGAGAACTCTACCAGAGGTAGGTGTCGTTCCCACCCGTTTCCAAACTCAATGACATATGCTCTCATCATGTCTTCAAGTGTTTGGATGGTGCGCTCAGTTTGACCATCGGTTTGCGGGTGGTAGGCAGTGCTCATGTTTAGACGTGAGCCAAAATATCTATGCGTAGCTTGCCATAACTCGGATGTAAAGCGTGGGTCATGATCAGAAATGATTGAGATTGGCACCCCGTGCCTAGCCACTATTTCCTTCAAGTAGATAGTAGCGAGTTTCGAATACTTATCTGTTTCCTTAATCGCGAGGAAGTGCGCAAACTTAGTTAGGCGGTCCACGATGACCCAAATGGTATCGTTTCCGCTTTGGGACCTTGGTAAGCCTGTAACGAAATCCATGGAAATTTTCTCCCATTTCTATGTTGGCAGTTCTAGCTGCTGCAACAAGCCTGATGGCTTCTGATATTCGACCTTGACCCTAGCACAGGTCAAGCATTTGCTAACATACTTAGCAATAATGACTTTCATGTTAGGCCACCAATACAGAGTCTTGAGGCCGTGATACATTTTATCGGCGCCAGGATGTATCGAGTAGTGAGATTTGTGTGCTTCATCCATCACAAGTTCTCGAAGATTTCCATAAAACGAGACCCAAATGCGGTTCGCAACATAATGAATACCGTCGTCCTTGAGTTCCAATCGTTTCTCCATGCCCCGTAGGGATTCAGCTAGGAGATTTTCTATCTTAAGTGCCTCAACTTGGGCATTGCGGATTTGACTAGGGAGGTTCGAGTGGATAGTGAGCTGTAATGCACGGACACGCTTAGGTTTGGTTTCCTTCCTGCTAAGGGTTTCGGCCACAACATTAGCTTTTCCTGGATGGTACTTGATCGCACATTTGTAGTCATTAAGGAGTTCTACCCATCTACGTTGCCTCATGTTCAACTCTTTCTGATCCAGAATATGCTGGAGACTCTTGTGATCGGTGTAAATTGTGCACTTGGTACCGTACAACTAATGTCTCTAAATCTTGAGTGCGAACACAACTGCTCCGAGTTCTAAGTCATGCGTCGTGTAGTTCCATTTGTGAATCTTAAGTTGTCGAGAGGCGTAGGCGATAACTTTCTCGCGTTGCATCAACACGCAACCTAGTCCATGAATAGACGCGTCGCAATAGACCACAAAGTCATCGGTACCTTCAGGTAACGAAAGAATAGGAGCACTACAAAGATTCTCCTTTAGCTTCTGAAAAGCAGACTCCTGAGCCTCATTCCACTTGTAGGTAATACCTTTCTGGGTGAGGGTCGTGAGTGGTTGAGCGATCTTTGAATATACCTTGATGAATCTACGATAGTACCCTGCCAATCCCAAGAATTGGCGAACTTCGGTCGGAGTCTTCGATGTGGGCCAATTCCTTATGGAGTCGAACTTAGTGGGATCGACGTGAATCCCATCCTGGTTGACTACGTGCCCAAGGAAATGTACTTCTCGAAGCCAGAAGTCACATTTCAAGAACTTGGCGTACAGTTGCTCGTTGCGAAGGACCTAGAGAATAAGACACAGGTGTTGTTCATTGTCACACCCCGACCGCGTTAAAACAACAAACAGCGGCGGAAACATCGGGGAGTGTCGTAACAGAATCATTGTTTCACAACACATGGATTGAAGTTTTGTTTTACTAAATTAAGTTTATTACAATGTCTTGAAATCAAAAGCAAAACATGAACAAATTGTCTTTTATTGTTATTGAGTCACTAAGGCCTCGTCCACTCCTATGTGAGCGTGCGTCATAGTCGTCATCAAACAATCATCAAACTATGGTACCTGAAACATATGTGAAAATACGTCAGCATAAAAATGTCGGCGAGTACATAGGTTTTGTGACTATGTTAGATTCATGGCTCTGTGTTCATATTGCAATACCTCGTCCAACTATGAGAGTTGTCGAGTGTGTACCTTGGAAACAAAAGAGTTTGATATTGCAGTATGTTTCTATCAACTTTTACAAGTTGATATATGTTTAAACCAAAACCATTGTAGCCATGAATCATAACTGAAAACATTTGTCTTTGTAAACCAAATTGTAAATCGTTCTCGTAATAAAACTCGTATGGTTTATATCGTTAAGAAAACCATGTAGTGTAACTTCGTTTTGATAGCATTCGTCCAAGTGATCTAGATAACGCAACGACATGTAATGTGTTAAAAGCACTTATATATAGGAAGTACCAGCGGCGTATCCACCATGCTTTTATCACATTGCACCCGCCCCGCTACCTAATCACTCACCATAACCCAATCATTCAATAGTTCAAATAGTCCCCAATCGTTCAAATAGTTCACATAGTTCGAATAGTTCCAATGGTTCAATAGTTCAATAGTTCAACTAGTTCACATAGATCAAGTAGTTCCAATGGTTCAATAGTTCAACTAGTTCACATAGATCAGATAGTTCCAATGGTTCAAATAGTTCACATCGTTCAATAGTTCCAGTGGTTCGTGTTTAAGTTGTGAAAACTAACTTTTGGTCGTTTCATTGAATACATTCAAACCTGTGTGACTCGTCCTAATCGTTCAACTTGTATTAACAAACCACCAAAGGGTAAGTTAATAATCATCAGGTTCTGTCGTTACCCACATTACCCCCATAACCATGGTGAAAGTCCGATAACGGGATTTGTCAGATCCTATGGTAACATAATATCCTATGGTACCATAACGTACTACTAGTCGGCTTAAAAATAGTTAATGAATGTCATTCAACTGTCTTTCGACCAACGCCCCAATAAGTTTGTTCAAATAATTGAAATCATTGTGTTTAATATAAACCATAGCATTCGTTTAGAAATCTCGAAATCGTTTAGCACATATGAATCACCCCAAAACGTTTGAAAGCGGTAAAAGAGGGGAACTATGTACTCACATCGAAGTGCAAAGTATCCTTGATTAAATGAAGTAGCAAAGCTCGAGTAAACCAAGGAATTCAAGTAGCACCTAGTAATCGAATCGCTAGTTAATAAATCGACACCTAAATCAGAGGATCGGGTAGAATGAGGTATTTTAAACCAAATGAGTATTGGAACTCATGTGATATGGTTTAACAAAGCCTAAATTCTAAATCGGAACATATCCTAAGTGCTTTTGACCCGTTACGACCCATTAAGGTAGCTTACACTACTTTAACGCGTCGTTCGCGCAAATGCGCGTTCGAGACGCCTAACTAGTCCTATGACAAGTATATATGCCCTAACATGATTAAATATGTTGCATAATCAGTTTAAATGGCAAAATTTAAGTTACATATACTTAAAATCTGATTATGCATGAAAAGGGCATTTTGGTCATTTTCCTAAGGCATATAAACTACATATCATACAACTAATTAAACTAAGTGACCATAAGGTATAACCTCGGAAGGTTATTCCCTATACAACTGTGGTCACTAAATATGCTTGGTCGGATCCTAACGATCGACCAAACGGGTCGGGTTCGAAAGTCTAAGCGGTTGTTAAGACCGCTTGACTTACGACCCTAAACAAGCACTAGACTAAAAGTGACGAGTTAAACATGTAAAAACATGTTTAACTAGGTTAGAAAATAGGTTTGATATCAAAACAAAGTGTTTTGATACCCAAAAATAGCTTCGTTGCAAAATACGCATAAACACGTATTTTGACCGAAACTTTGACTAGTCACTTCGACTAATCAACGTGGTAATCAGTAGGTATAGTCACAAGGGACTATAACCACGTTGCAAAGTTTAAATCGCTCACGTTGCAAAGTTTAAACGAACTTTGTGTTGACCAAATTCATGGTCAAAGCAGAAAGTCAAACACTGTTTGACTTTCATGCTTGAAAATCAATAAAAGCATGAAAGAAGCTTACAAAAGGTCCAAGCAATGAAGATTTGAACTCAAAATTCTCATGTATGAAGCTTCACAAGTGAGAGCTTCAACTTAGAGAATAATTGAGATCAAATTGTGAGGAATGAAGTGAAGAACCCACTTCTATTTATAGTAAGCTTGGATTAACAAGATCATGACAAGTGTTTTTGCAAGAATCAAGGTTCAATCCTAGTCATACACTTGTGGAACATGGTTTTGTATACAATGGGAGCTCCAAAACTAGTTGATAGTATTGAGAAAGTTGCATAAAAGACCCTCAAGTTCAAACTAGTTGCTGAAAACTGAATTTTTGTCAACATGAAGGGCTCGCATGCCGCCACAGCAACACCCTATTGTTGTGGAGCGACGCCACCACTCCCCAGGTCCAGAATGTTTCAAAAAATGGCAAAAATGGTCCCTGCAGCATGTTTAAGCCATTTTCAACGCGTTTAAACCACGTTAACCAATTTTCAAGGCTCTACAAGGATGTTAAAGCATAGGGGACTTGAAACATGCTTGAAAATATCTCGGATGTCGGTTCGTTTGGTCGTACGGTCACGTTATTCGGTTAATTACGACGTAACACGAACGGACGCGAAAAATGATCCAAATTACGCGACGAATGGTATTTTTGCATTCCAATCACTAAAATAAAATACTTTAATGATTACAAAAATTTTTGGATGTTCGGATATGTTCAGAACGTGAGATATGCGCGTAAATGCAAACTTATGCACTTTTTGACGCTTTTAGTCCTTGTTGATCAAATAAGTTTATTTTTGCTCACCAAACCCCTCAAAGCCTATTTCTAAGCTATGTAAAGGATATTTAGGGAATGTTTAACTTATGATCATGTTCCGGAATATTCGTTACCGCACAAATCGGCATAGTTTCACAGTTTGACACAAATAGTCCATGCGACCGAATAAACTTGTTTTCGACACACCAAACCCTCCAAAACTTATTTCTAAGTTATGTAAAGGTTATTTAAGGTATGTTAAGCCTATGTCACTGTTCTGGAGTGTTTTTCGTGTTAAACTGATTACGTTTATGCATCAGTTCGCGTATAACTTTCCAGAAAGCGATTTAAAGCTCGAAATTGAACAAGAATTGACATGTGCAAATGATACACATATTTATACAAATCCCAAGTATGAAACACAATATTTCATTGGTTTTGTATTCATATGATGGTCAAAGAGGCACAGATGTCACAGTCTCCCCTACTTTAGGAAATTTCGTCCCGAAATTTATTCGTAGGAGTCTGTTTGTAACATTGTGTTAAACTACTGTCTTGCACAGAATCTAGGGTGCTATCTACTTGCATAGAGTAACCCATCCAAGATTTCCATGTAAGGCATAACTTTGTTGTTCCCAAATGGATGCTTCCTCAGATAATGCGGGAAGTGGGAATGAGAGATTTGATTAAATGATAGTATCAAACTAATCAGTAGTTCTGTAGGTATCCCTTAAGAATCTAACTATTAAGATAGAAGATCTTGTAAGGATTTGTATTTCATTTCTCCAGTGGGCATTCTTCAGAAGCGAGAATGAATGGATGATTCACTTTCTCTAATGGGTTCTTCGTCAGATGTGGAAATGAAATACGAATAAGTTATTAATTTCCAATGGATATTTCTTCAAAAGCGGAAATGAATGGATAATTCAATTTCTCCAATGGATACTTTTATCAGAAACGGAAATGAAAGAATGTATAAGCTGTTCATTGCTCAATGGTTATTTCTTTAGAAGCTAAAATGAATGGATGATTCATTCTCCTCGGTGGATACTTCGCCAGAAGTAGAAATGAAGGATTGCTAAATAAGCTATTCATTTCCCCGATGGATATTTCTTCAGATGCGAAAATGAATGGATGATTCATTTTTCCTCAGTGGATACTTCGTCAGAAGTGGAAACGAAAGAATCGATACAGGATTATTCATTCCCCAATGGATATTTCTTCAGAAGCGAAAATGAATGGAAAATTCATTTTCCTCAGTGGATACTTCATCAGAAGTGGAATGAATCTAATCATTTTCCTCAGTGGATATTTCTTTAAAAGTGAAAATGAATGGATGACTCATTTTCCTCGGTGGATACTTTATCAGAAACGAAAATGACAAAATTAATGTAGGATTATTCATTCCCTCAGTGGATATTTCTTTAGAAGCGAAAAAGAATGATCAATTCTTTTTCCTCAGTGGATACTTCACCAGAAACGGAATGAATTTATTCATTTTCCTCAGTGGATATTTCTTCAGAAGCGAAAATGGACAGATAGTTCATTTTCCTCAGTGGATACTTCATCGGAACGAAAATGAATTTGTTCATTTTCCTCAGTGGATATTTCTCAGAAGCGAAAATGAATGGATAATTCATTTTCCTCAGAGGATACTTCATAAGAAATGAAAATCAACACGGTTCAGGAATAGATTATTCATTTCCCTTAGTGGATATCTCTTTCAGATGTGAAAGCTAGTTCATATTTCCTCATTGGGTACTTCATCAGAAACGGAAATGAATATAGTTAACTTTTGTTCCTTGTTTAAGTTGATACATGACAAAACTTGATGTGGTTTCTGTGTACTGAATTCCATAATTATGTATGCATCCATAATTACGTAATTCCTTGCACAGTCTGCACAGTTCATTTTATAATGTGTAGGGGATAGAATCAGTCGAACACATAACACGTAAGCACATAATAGTCACACAATTGTTCACTTGGTTATCAATTCGTTACTAGTTTGTTATTAACTTGTCGATGAATGGTACACGTGTATTCAAATTACACCAGGAATCCAATCAATGGACTACAACTAGCACTTTAAACATCCTCAAGAATCTATCTATAAAGATAGGATGATCTTATAAGGATTCGATTTCGTTCACAATGAATCGTAACATTCACATTAAAGCACACAAAGAATCCAATTAAGGACTTTGATTTTGCGCCTTAAACATCCACAAGGATCTAACTATGAAGAAGATCCTATAAGGATTTGGGAATTCGTAGTGAAAAATGTTTAAGAATCTTGTACTAAGTATGTTAAGACCATATACAAAGTATAGTGTTTATGAAATCAAGGTGCTAGATATGCTAAGACAGCATATGAAGCAAATGGATCCTTGAATTTATTGTGCTAAGCATGCTATGTCAGCATACGAAGCAGGGTGTTCTTGAAAATCGCGTACCACGTATGCTAAGACAACATACGGGCAGTTTATTTTTTGAAAGCTATGCATGGAATTGTTAAAAATATGTTTTTGAAAACCTTTTTGTAATGTTTATGAAATCATGTACTAGGTATCATAGGAAAAATATGTTTATAAAATGATTTAAAACCATGTGAGATGATTTTGAAAACATGTATGAGGTTTTTGAAAACATGCATAATCTTTTGAAATCATATGCTGTGTGAATATCATGAAATCAGGAAGATATGATATGTATATCGCGTAAGACTAATTAAGGACTCACAGAAGTACCCTTGGATATCCAAATAAAGATTTAAAGCGGTACTTTAGATATTCATTCAGAGTTGTAACTTGCACCTCATACTTCGTTTCTTAGAAGAAACGAGTACTTAGGATTTTTCGTTGGAGATTGCGAATGATCATAAAAATGGAAGAACTACGAGAGTAGTTTGTCTTGCAAGGAACACGGTTCCTTGGTGTTGGCATCGTAGGGGATATGTCGTTCATACATGTAACCACACTTGTTTTCATACATCGAAATGCAAATAAATGTTTATTTATAAACCAAAATAAGTTGTTTCATAGACTAGGATAACAAGAGAAAGTAATACATAAAGTTCGATCGTTTCTAAATAGCATCGTCTTCCAGTCAGTCGAATGCTCATCCACGAGCTGGATTTGCATTAGCAAGCCTTGGGTAATTGTTTCGAAAATGGCCCATCTCGCCACAATTGTAGCAAGAACCTGGTGGAAAACGAGCTTGAGCAGGGTTATTGTCGACTTGATTTTGTGCAGTTACAGCTCGGCAAACCCTAGCTGTATGACCAACAAGTCCACAATTTAGGCATTTGCGGCATTGCATATTAGCATGATGATGAAGGTTACACTGGTTGCACAAAGGTACGGTTCCGTTGTATGGCTTCTTAGCAGAGGGTTGAGCAGCCTGATTGTTTTGAGCATCCACGAAGAAGTTCTGAGAAGCCTTACGCTTCTTTGACTTCTTGGAGGATTCAGTCTGCTTATCCTTCGGTTTCGTTTCATCGGTTGGTTTCTTGTCGCCCTTTCAGAAAAGTTTACCCTTCTTGATCTGAGATTCTGTCAGGGTAGCGGATAGCTCAATGGCCTGTCTAAATGTGGTAGGGTTGCTACCAGTAACAATGTCTTGAACTGAATCAGGGAGGCCATCAATATACTTTTCAATTGCCTTATCCAAAGGCGTAACCATGGTTGGACATAACAGACTTAGCTCCTCATATCGGTCCGTGTAGGCTCGATGCTCACCACTATCTTGCTTAAGGTCGTCGAATTCCCTTTCCAATGCCCTGATTCATGACGAGGACAGAATTCCTTCATCATTAGAGCTTGAAGCTCTTCCCAGGTTTGAGCCAGTGCTACATTAGCACCCCTATCTCTCATCACACCATTCCACCATGTTAAAGCTCGTTTCTCAAAAACACTAGATGCGAATTCAACCTTTCGTTCATTTGGACACTGAACATGTCTGAATGTGCTTTCCAGACTCTCAAACCATTGTAGGAGCACAGTTGCTCCTTGAGACCCAGAAAATTTCAATTGGCTTAGCTGAATTGAACGTTTTGAAATCACACAGAGCATTGTTATTGTTGTTATTGTTATTTGCTTGGTTTATCTGGGTAATGAGGTTCGGAATCACAGCAGCCATTTGCTAGACGATTGTGGCTGCGAGAGCAGCATTCTCAGTTTGATCGCGTCTAAGAAGGCATTTTCTAAAAAGAACAAGAAAACATGAGAAACGAGTGAGATTGACATTAGAATGTTCAAAAGAGATATTGAAGATGTTGACGAATCAAAAGGAAGGCGATCATTCGTTCATTACCTCGAACAAACAAACGACACATAATGACTAATCAAAGTAAATGGGTCAATATAAATTATCGCGAAGACATGCTTTAGCCTATAAGTGGACACTCACCCCAAGAGTTCCCAGGTAAGAGTGACTAGTCCGATTATGGGGATTTGTACGAACACTCTAGCCTTAGACAGAAAACTCGGGATACAGGCACCCACCCTTCCAGATTGCACGTGTTCACATTAATAAGACCCAAACTTTGACGAGATTTTGAAAACTTTTAAGGTTCAAAACCTTATAAAAAATCATCTAAGAAGAGATGATTAGTTTTCAAGTCGAATTCGAAGTTCGTGTTCTTGTTGTGGTTGTCACCTAAAGATAGGCAACGGTATTGTTTTAAGACTAAACACAAGATAACTTGTGTTAGGGTCCTAGGAAGGTTATAGTCTAGGTCAAAGCATTACTAATAACCTAATTCCCTATAACCATGAGCTCTGATACCAACTCTTCTGTCACACCCCGACCGTGTTAAAACAATAAACCGCGGCGGAAACGTCGGGGAGTGTCATAACAGAATCATTGTTTCACAACACATGGATTGAAGTTTCGTTTTACTAAATTAAGTTTATTACAATGTCTTGAAATCAAAAGCAAAACATGAACACATTGTCTTTTATTGTTATTGAGTCACTAAGGCCTCGTCCACTCCTATGTGATCGTGCGTCATAATCGTCATCAAACAATCATCAAACTATGGTACCTGAAACATATGTGAAAATACGTCAGCATAAAAATGCCGGCGAGTACATAGGTTTTGTGAGTATGTTAGATTCATGGCTCTGTGTTCATATTGCAATACCTCGTCCAACTATGAGAGTTGTCGAGTGTGTACCTTGGAAACAAAAGAGTTTGATATTGCAGTATGTTTCTATCAACTTTTACAGTTGATATATATTTAAACCAAAACCATTGTAGCCATGAATCATAACTGAAAACATTTGTCTTTGTAAACCAAATTGTAAATCGTTCTCGTAATAAAACTCTTATGGTTTATATCGTTAAGAAAACCTTGTAGTGTAACTTCGTTTTGATAGCATTCGTCCAAGTGATCTAGATAATGCAACGACATGTAATGTGTTAAAAGCACTTATATATAGGAAGTACCAGCGGCGTATCGACCATGCTTTTATCATATTACACCCGCCCCGTTACCTAATCACTTACCATAACCCAATCGTTCAATAGTTCAAATAGTCCCCAATCGTTCAAATAGTTCACATAGATCGAATAGTTCCAATGGTTCAATAGTTCAACTAGTTCACATAGATCAAATAGTTCCAATGGTTCAATAGTTCAACTAGTTCACATAGATCAGATAGTTCCAATGGTTCAAATAGTTCACATCGTTCACATAGTTCAAATAGTTCTAGTGGTTCAAATAGTTCACATCGTTCAATAGTTCCAGTGGTTCGTGTTTAAGTTGTGAAAACTAACTTTTGGTTGTTTCATTGAATACATTCAAATCTGTGTGACTCGTCCTAATCGTTCAAATCGTATTAACAAACCACCAAAGGGTAAGTTAATAATCATCAGGTTCTGTCGTTACCCACATTACCCCCATAACCATGGTGAAAGTCCGATAACGAGATTTGTCAGATCCTATGGTAACATAATATCCTATGGTATAATAACATACTACTGGTCGGCTTAAAAATAGTTAATGAATGTCATTCAACTGTGTTTCGACCAACGCCCTAATAAGTTTGTTCAAATAATTGAAATCGTTGTGTTTAATATAAACCGTAGCATTCTTTTAGAAATCTCGAAATCGTTTAGCACATATGAATCACCCCAAAACGTTTGAAAGCGGTAAAAGAGGGGAACTATGTACTCACATCGAAGTGCAAAGTATCCTTGATTAAATGAAGTAGCAAAGCTCGAGTAAACCAAGGAATTCAAGTAGCACCTAGTAATCGAATCGCTAGTTAATAAATCAACACCTAAATCGGTGGATCGGGTAGAATGAGGTCTTGTAAACCAAATGAGTATTGGAACTCATGTGATATGGTTTAACAAAGCCTACATTCTAAATCGGAACCTATCCTAAGTGCTTTCGACCCGTTACGACCCATTAAGGTAGCTTACACTACTTTAACGCGTCGTTCGCGCAAATGCGCGTTCGAGACGCCTAACTAATCCTATGACAAGTATTATATGCCCTAACATGTTTAAATATGTTGCATAATCAGTTTAAATGGCGAAATTTAAGTTACATATACTTAAAATCCGATTATGCATGAAAAAGGCATTTTGGTCATTTTCCTAAGGCATATAAACTACCTATCATACAACTAATTAAACTAAGTGACCATAAGGTATAACCTCGGAAGGTTATTCCCTATACAACTATGGTCACTAAATATGCTTGGTCAGATCCTAACGATCGACCAAACGGGTCGGGTCTGAAAGTCTAAGCGGTTGTCAAGACCGCTTGACTTACGACCCTAAACAAGCACTAGACTAAAAGTGATGAGTCAAACATGTTAAACTAGGTTAGAAAATAGGTTTGATATCAACTCTCTCAGGTAGATTCAGCTTGTAAGTGACTTTGCCAACTCTCTCAATGATTTTGAACGGTCCGACATAACGCGGATTGAGTTTGCCTCGTTTGCCAAAACGAACTACACCTTTCCAAGGCGACACTTTGAGTAGCACTCGATCCCCAACCTGGAACTCGAGTGGTTTCCTGCGCTTATCAGTGTAGCTTTTCTGACGGCTACGAGCTGCCGCCATTCGTTGTCGTATCAGGGCAATCTTCTCAGTTGTGTCTACCACAAGTTCTGGGCCAGTGATTTGGTTGTCACCCACTTCTGCCCAGCAAAGAGGTGATCGGCATTTACGTCCGTACAATGCCTCAAACGGAGCTGCCTGGATGCTGGTGTGGTAGTTGTTATTATACGAAAACTCCACCAATGGGAGGTGCTTTTCCCATCCATTACCAAAATCGATTACACATGCTCGAAGCATGTCTTCAAGGGTTTGGATGGTGCGTTCAGACTGCCCATCCGTTTGCAGTTGATATGCTGTGCTCATGTCTAATCTAGAGCCAAAAGACTTGTGCATTGCTTACCACAGTTCAGAAGTAAAACGCGCGTCACGATCAGAGATAATGGAGGTTGGCACCCCGTGCCTCGAAACCACTTCCTTCAAGTATACGTCTGCTAAAGTAGAGAACTTGTCAGTTTCTTTGATAGCCAAGAAGTGTGCAGACTTAGTTAATCGATCCACTATCACCCAAATAGTGTCATTTCCGCGTTGTGATCTAGGCAGACCAGTAATGAAATCCATGGAAATTTTCTCCCATTTCCACTTTGGTATCTCTGGTTGTTGAAGTAGGCCTGATGGTTTCTGGCATTCGAATTTGACTCTCGCATAAGTCAAACATTTACTGACGTAAGTTGCTATATGGGCTTTCATGCTAAGCCACCAATACGTGGTCTTTAAATCATGGTACATCTTATCCGAACCAGGATGTACTGAGTAACGAGACTTATGTGCTTCATCCATCACAAGCTCGCGTAAGTTTCCATAAAGTGAGACCCAGATGCGCCCTATTACGTAGTAAGCGCCTTATTCCTTTTTTTCTAATCGTTTCCTTGATCCACGTAGGGACTCGGCCCTGATATTCTCTGTTTTCAATGCTTCGATCTGAGCATCTCGTATCTGAGTAGGAAGACTAGATTGGATGGTAAGTTGTAACGCACGCACTCGCTTAGGTGTAGTATCCTTTCGACTAAGGGCGTCGGCCACCACATTGGCTTTGCCCGGATGGTACTTGATCGCGCATTCGTAATCATTCAAGAGCTTGACCCATCGACGTTGTCGCATGTTCAACTCCTTTTGCTTGAAGATATGCTCGAGACTCCTGTGATCGGTGTAAATGGTGCATTTGGTACCGTACAGGTAATGCCTCCATATCTTAAGAGCAAAAACCACTGCTCCCAACTCCAAGTCGTGCGTAGTGTAGTTCCTTTCGTGGACCTTAAGTTGACGTGATGCGTAAGTAATGACCTTGTCACGTTGCATCAACACGCAACCAAATCCTTGGATGGACACGTCGCAATAAACCACGAAATCGTCTCTGCCTTCAGGCAATGAGAGGATAGGAACGCTACAAAGTCTATCCTTTAAGTTCTGAAACGCAGTTTCCTGGGCATCACCCCAACGATAAGTGACACCTTTCTGAGTTAGCAAGGTGAGAGGTTGCGCAATCTTGGAGAAATCTTGGATAAACCTTCTATAGTAGCCCGCCAAACCCAAGAATTGGCGGATTTCTGTTGGTGTACGGGGCGCAGGCCAGTTCTTGATCGAGTATACCTTGGATGGATCAACATGAATCCCATCCTCATTCACCACATGTCCTAGAAAATGGACTTCATGAAGCCAGAAGTCGCATTTCGAGAACTTTGCATACAACTGTTCTGTTCGAAGGAGTTCCAAAATAAGCTTCAGGTGTTGCTCGTGTTTCTCCTGACTCTTAGAATAGATCAGAATGTCGTTGATGAATACAATAACGAACTTATCCAGATAAGGTTTGCACACTCTGTTCATAAGGTCCATGAAGACCACTGGTGCGTTCGTCAATCCAAAAGGCATAACCAGGAACTCATAATGCCCATAACGAGTCCTGAACGCTGTCTTGGAGATATCCTCATCTCGGACTCTCGGTTGATGGTAGCCTGACCTCAAGTCAATCTTCGAGTAGTAGCTCGACCCTTGCAGCTGGTCAAATAAGTCATCAATGCGTGGAAGGGGATAACGATTCTTCACGGTCACCTTGTTGAGTTCGCGGTAGTCAATACACATACGGAAGGTACCGTCCTTCTTCTTCACAAACAAGATGTAACATCTGTGTCTGAAATCATTGTAAACAATTCAGTTATCAATAAAACAAAGTTATTTGATCCCAATGTTTGTTTGGTTGTGTTTTACATTTTTCATGTTTTGACTTTTATTCAATTTCAAACTCTATATCGCTTTCTGGAGAATTATACGCAAACTGGTGCGTAAACATAATCAGTTTAATGCGAAAAATACTCCGGAACATCAAAATATACTTAACATACCTTAAATAACCTTTACATAACTTAGAAATAAGTTTTGAAGGCTTTGGTATGGCAAAAACAAGTTAATTCGCTTACAGGGACTAAACCTGACAAACTGCGAAAGTATGCCAATTTGAACTGTAACGAACATTCCGGAACATGACCATAAGTTAAACATACCATAAATATCCTTCAAATATCTTAGAAATAGGCTTTGAGGGGTTCGGTGTGCTAAAATAAACTTTTGGGTCATTCAGGGACTAAAAGTGTCAAAAAGTGCACAAGTTTGCATTTTCGCGCATATCTTACGTTCTGAATACATCCGGACATCCAAAAATTTATGTAAGCACTAAAATATTTTATTTTAGTGTTTGGCATAAGAAAAATCCATTCGTCACGCCATTTGGATCGTTTTTCGCGCTTATGCGCATTCCGTCGTAATTAACCGAACAACGCAATCGTACGGCCAAACGAACCGACATCCGAGATATTTTTGAGCATATTTTAAGTTCCATATACTTTAACTTCATTTTAGAGCTTTCAAATGGGGTTAACGGGGTTTAAACGTGTCAAAAATGCATCAAATAGCAAGTTTGGAGCTTCAGGGGCCTGTTTTGCCATTTTTCAAACTTCTTGTCTGCAGTTGCTTGCGCACCTCAACACTCTGAGTGTTACGGTGCGCAAGTAGGGGTCAGATGCAGAAAATCGTTTTTGGCTGCTGTTATCAGCTTTTAAACACTCCAAAGGCCATTTCCACATGTTGCTACTTGATCATGGGGGGCCAATTGATGTTCATGAGCTTGCCAACAAGTGTAGGGATGTGATCATTCCCTCTTCTCCAAGAAACGATCCTAACGGTGAACCGAAAACTATAAATACCCAACCCACTTCATTGCAAAACCCACTTGAAATCTGAGATTTCTCTAAGTTGGGGTGTTTCATCACCTCATACCTGAGAATACTTGGATTATCAATCTTGCGGGGACCCTTTGTAAGTGTTCCTTCGTTCTTTTATTGCTTTTCGAGTCCAAAAGTCAAACTTTGTTTGACTTTCTGCATTGACCAGTTTATGGTCAATGCGAAGTTCATTTGAACTTCATAACGTGAGCGTGATCACGATGGTTATAGTCCTTAGTGACTATACCTACTGATTACCACGTTATCTAGGCTCAGTGACGAGTCGTAGTTTCGGCCAAAATGCGCATTCTTGCGTATTTTGTAACCAAACTACTTTTAGGTATCAAAACCGTTTTTTTTGATACCAAACCTGTTTTCTAAACTTAGTTAAGCATGTTTTAACATGCTTAGCTCGTCACTTTTAATTTAGTGCTTATATAGGATCGTAAGGTAAGCGATCTAAACAATCGCTTATACTTTCGAACCCGACCCGTTTGGTCGATCATTAGGATCCGACCAAGCACATTAGGTGACCATAGTATATAGGGAATAACCTTCCGAGTTTATACCTTATGGTCGCTTCGTTTAAGTAGTTGTATGATAGGTAGTTTATATGCCTTAGGTAAATTACCAAAATGCCCTTTTGACGCCAAAATTCGTTTTTAGCATATGTAACATAATTTTTGGTATCTAAACTGATTTGGTAACAATATTAGACATGTTAAGGCATATTTTACTTGTCATAGGACTAGTTAGGCGTTCCGAACGCGTTTTACACGAACGGCGCGTTAAAGTAGCATAAGCTACCTAAACGGGCGTGATGGGTCGTAAGCACTTAGGTTAGGTTTCATTTAGTATGTAGGCTTTGTTAAACCATATTACACAAGTCACCATACTCGTTTGGTTTACGAACCCTCATTCTATCCAATCCTTCGATTTAGGTCCGGTATATTAACATAGTACCTATATTAGGTGCCGTTTGATATCCGTGATCTCTAGCATTGCTTGGTGGTTATCTTAGGACTTCTGAGCAATCTCAAGTGAGTACATAGACCCCTCTTTTACTGTTTTCAAACTGTTTTGGGGTGAAACACATGTGCCTACTTGTTACTTTCATGCTTTCCATGTTTTCACATCATATACCTGCTATGTTTGTTAGTACATTATAGTACATGATTTCATTACATTTCATGCTATGTATGCCCATTGTGTGCGTACTTAGTACATCGTTTTACATTACATTTCATGCTATGTATGTCCATTGTGTGCATACTTAGTACATTGTTTTACATTACATTTCTGCTATGTATGTTGACTGATAGCATGCTAGCACATTGATTTACATGACTTTTCTGCTTTGTATGTTAACTTAGCATACTTAGTACATTGTTTTCATATGACATGTATACAATTGCTATAACATTTGGTTTGCACAAACAAGACTTATATACGTTCATTAACATTAGCTACGCCGCTCGGTAGTAAGTACTGGTACCATAGGACTTGACAAATCCCATTCCTGACATCTCGGGTTTGTTTGGATGTAAGGAATGACTGAATCCGAAAACATTTATTTTGATAACCTTGACTGAAAGGGTTATCCGACTGTCTCAAGGCTTGAATGTATGCGTTAACTTACCACATAAATGTTTGTATCAATGTAACATGCATTACTTTGCAAAACATAACTTTTTGATATATTCAAAATACTTTGTTTTGTACATTTCTACATTTAGATTATGTGACAATACTTTACTTACAATACATAACATTTGTTACACATTACTTGACTACTTTTGGACTTCTTAACATTTGACATGGCTTATACAAGGACTTTTTGACAATTGGTTTAAACATAGACTTTATACATTGGTGGTTTGTTTAAGTGACTTAATTAACGAGATGTGAGTAATATGATACAAGCATGGTGGATACGCCGCTGGTACATCCTATATATAAGTGTTTGTATTATATTACATATCGTAGCGTTATTTAAATCATTTCAATTTATACATATAACATTATATACAAATAACATATCTTTCACAAGACATTGTTTTACAAACAACTTATCTTATACAAATTCATTTTACATGGTTATTCATTTAACCATACATTATTCTCTTATTTATACATATCATCTGAACTTATTGTTTTTCAAACGATTTACAAAACAAATCAATTTACAAGGTTCGTGACTAAACTTTATTAAACAATTTCTTAAACATAAGTCATGAATCCTATTTTTCACAAACCTGTGTATCTCACAGGCATTTTTATGCTGACGTACCTATTTTCACATGTGTTTTCAGGAGCTTTTGCGTAGGACGATGATCATGACACTAGGGCGGACCTGTGCCTTAGAGACTTAAAAATGAAGATAGACTTAGTTTAATTATGTTATAAACTCTTTATTCATGTTTAAAACAATGTAACTCTTATGTTGATAAATAAAATACAACTTTGTATGCCATGGTTATGAAACAATTAATTCTGTTACAACACTCCCCGACGTTTTCCGCCACGTTTTGTATGTTATACGTGGTCGGGGTGTGACACAAGACTGGAGCTCCCCAGGGCGAAGAGCTAGGACGAATGAAACCCTTGTCCAACAGCTCTTGTAGTTGCGTAGACAGCTCTTCTAGTTCTGATGGAGCTAAACGATAAGGTGCACGAGCTATTGGCGTTGCTCTAGGAGCTAGCTCGATTTGAAATTCGACTTGTCGATGAGGCGAAAGACCAGATAATTCCTCAGGAAAGTCACATACGATCAGAAAATCTTCTATCTTCTTCTCTTTCTTCGAGGTGTCGGTAACGTGGGCTAAAATAGCAGTGTGGCCCTTTCGCAAACACTTTTGGGCCTTAAGGAAAGAGATGATGCCCACAACAGCACAACTCTTGTCGCCTTGAACTACTAAAGGTTCTTCACTAGAACGAGGAATACGGACGATCTTCTCCTTGCAAAGGATCTCTGCTCGATGTTGAGATAACCAATCTATCCCAATAACGATGTCGAAACTACCAAGAACGATAGGGATAAGATCGATAGAGAAAGTCTGACCAGCGAGAACGATATTACAACCCTTAACTATGTGTGTGGCTTCAAGACTTTTACCATTTGCTAGTTCTACAATGTGCTTGGTGTTTAAAAGTGTTGGGGTACGCTTAAGCATCTGACTAACTTTTAAGGACACATAACTAGTATCGGCACCCGAATCAAATAAAACAGAAACATAGAAGTCGTCCAGTAGGAACTTACCCGTCACGACGTTGGGATCGTTCGTTGCATCACCTTGTCCAATCACAAAAACACGACCCCTGTGACACCTGGGTCACTGCGACCATCAAACAAATACCAAGCCAATGAAATATTGTATTTCATACTTGGGATCTGTATAAATGTGTGTATCTTTTGCATATCAATTCTTGTTCGATTTCAAGCTCTAAATCGCTTTCTAGAAGGTTATACGCGCACTGATGCGTAAATATAACCAGTTTAATGCAACGAACACTCCAGAATAGTGACATAGGCTTAACATACCTTAAATAACCTTTACATAACTTAGATATAAGTTTTGAAGGCCTTGGTATGGCAAAATCAAGTTAATTCGCTTACAGGGACTAAATTTGACAAACTGCGAAAGTATGTCAATTTGAACTGTAACAGACATTCCGAAACATGTCCATAAGTTAAACATACCATAAATATCCTTTACATAGCTTAGAAATAGGCTTTGAGGGGTTCAGTGTGCTAAGATAAACTTTTGGGTCATTCAGGGACTAAAAGCGTCAAAAAGTGCACAAGTTTTCACTTTCGCGCATAACTTACGATCTGAATACATCCGGACATCAAAAAATTTATGTAAGCACTAAAATATTTTATTTTAGTGTTTGGCTTGAGAAAAATCCATTCGTCGCGCAATTTGGATCGTTTTTCGCGCTTATGCGCATTCCGTCGTAATTAAGCGAACATCGCGATCGTACGGCCAAACGAACCAACACCCGGAATATTTTTGAGCATGTTTCATGTCCACAATGTTTAGGCATCATTTTAGGGCCTTGAAGTTGTCTTAACGGGCCTTAAACGTGTCGAAACGAGCCTTAAACACCAACAGGGACCAAATCTGTCATTTTTCAAAATTGTTTTCTGATCAGACATGCCAGGCGGGGCGCGTAAGGTTTGGCCATACCTTACGTGGGCCGTGTCAGCCTCCCAGACCAGATTAACTGAATCTAACAGCTGTTAACAGCTGTTAACAGCTGTTAAGCACTCCCACCTCAATTCCAAGTGTTGTTTCCTGATTATGGGGGGCCAATATGTTGCACATGAGCTTACCAACAAGTGTAGGGATGTGCTCAAAGCTTGGTATTCGAGGAACGATCCTAACGGTGGTCCGAACACTATAAATACCCAACCCCTTTCCTTCCAAAAACCACAAATCTGATCTAAAAGACTCTAAGTTGAAGCCATTGCTTCATACCTGAGTTATTTGGAACAAGATTAGCTTTCGGGGACCCGTTGTAAGTATTCCTTCGTTCTTTTATTACTTTTCGAGTCTGAAAGTCAAACTTTGTTTGACTTTCTGCATTGACCAGTTTATGGTCAATGCGAAGTTCGTTTGAACTTCGCAACGTGAGCGTAATCACGATGGTTATAGTCCCTAGTGACTATGCCTACTGATTACCACGTTGTCTAGGGTCGTAAGGGTAAGCGATCTAATAAATCGCTTATACCTTCGAACCCGACCCATTTGGTCGATCATTAGGATCCGACCAAATACCTTAGGTGACCATAGTGTATAGGGAATAACCTTCCGAGGTTATACCTTATGGTCACATCGTTTAAGTAGTTGTATGATATGTAGTTTATATGCCTTAGGTAAATTACCAAAATACCCCTTTGACGCCAAAATTCATTTTAAACTTATGTAACATAACTTTTGACATCTAAACTGATTTGGAAACAATATTAGACATGTTAAGGCATATTTTACTTGTCATAGGACTAGTTAGGCGATCCGAACGCGTCTCACGCGAACGACGCGTTAAAGTAGCATAAGCTACCTAAACGGGTCGTAATGGGTCGTAAGCACTTAGGTTAGGTTTCATTGTAGTATGTAGGCTTTGTTAAACCATATTACATGAGTTCCCATACTCATTTGGTTTAAGAGCCCTTATTCTATCCGATCCTCTGATCTAGGTCCGGTTAATTAACATAGTTATCTATATTAGGTACCGTTTGATATCCGTGATCTCTAGCATTGTTTGGTTGTTACTCAAGGACTACTAAGCAATCTCAAGTGAGTACATAGACCCCTCTTTTACTGTTTTCAAACTGTTTTGGGGTGAAACACATGTGCCTACTTGTTACTTTCATGCTTTCCTGTTTTCACATCATATACTCGCTATGTTCATTAGTACATTTATAGTACATGATTTAAATACATTTCATGCTATGTATGTCACACCCCGACCACGTAAAGCAACTAGACGTGGCGGAAACATCGGGGAGTGTTGTAACAGAATCATTGTTTCATAACCATGGAATAAATAAATTATGTTTTATTGAATAAATGAACTCATTGTTTTAATACAATCAAATAAGTACAACTATGATCTTCCAAGTTTTAAAGTTGCTAAGGCACGAGTCCATCCTAAATGTAGCATGTACCGACAATCATTGCAAAGCAGTACCTGAAACATGTGTAAAAATAGGTACGTCAGCATAAAAATGCCTGTGAGATACATAGGTTTTGTGAAAATAGGATTCATGACTTCTAAGTTTAAGAAAAATGTTTAATAAAGTTTAGTCATGACCCTTGTAAATTGATTTGTTTTGTAAATCGTTTGAAAAACAATAAGATCAGATGATATGTATAAATAAATGTAAGGTTAAATGAATAACCATGTAAAATGAGTTTGTATAAGATAAGTTGCTTGTAAAACAATAGTTTGATAAAAAGGCTTATAGTATATTTGAAAATATACTTTGGATTTTAAGAGAATCGAATGAGTAATATATTAAAGTATATTTCAGTTCCAATATCGTTAACCCAAGTGTACTAAATAACGCCACGGTATGTAATGCAATGAAAACACTTATATATAAGAAGTACCAGCGGTGTATCTCCCATGTTTTCATCACATTACACCCGTCCCGTTATCTAAACACTAACCAAAACCCAATCGATAGATAGATGGTACATTAAATATACCTTAGTTGTTTAAAATAATAGTTTTGAGTAGTATATTACAAGTATACTTCGGATTTATAATTAATATATTAAAATATGCTTTGGATGTGATATATAACATATTAAACTATGTTTTGGTTTTGTAAATAACATATCAAAATATGCTTTGGATGATTAACAAAATATATGCTGGTTTTGTACAATATCACACATGGGAGCATATCAAACTATACTTTTGGGAGTATAACTAAATATACAAAAATAATGTGATTTAAGAATTCATTCAGACCTAGTGCATCAAAATACACCTTTGAGACTATAGGGATACCACAAAGGAATCCCTATTTCGATGGAGAAACAAATTGGTTTCTGACATTCCATGACAATAGGAATGGGGTGTCAAATCCTATAGCGCTATATCATACTAACAACCGGTCTGGTGAACAAAATAAGTACAATTCAACAATTTATGTTATAGTCTTTGAAAAATCAGTGTTTAAACCATAGATAGTCATTCAGTTTGTCAACAGATAAGTACTAACATGTATAATCAATTATACTTTGAAATCATGAAAATAACATATAGGTACACATGCTTCACCCCAAAACAGTTGAAAACAGAAAAATAGGGGAACTATGTACTCACTTGAGATTGCTTAGAAGTCCTAGGATAATCACCAAGCAATGCTAGAGATCACGGAAATCAAACGGCACCTAATATAGGTAACTATGTTAATATACCGGACCTAAATCGAAGGATTTAGATAGAATGAGGGTTCGTAAACCAAACGAGTATGGAGACTCGTGTCATATGGTTTAGCAAAGCCTACATACTAAATGAAACCTAACCTAAGTGCTTACGACCCATTACGACCCGTTTAGGTAGCTTATACTACTTTAACGCGTCGTTCGCGTAAAACGCGTTCGGAACGCCTAACTAGCCCTATGATAAGTAAAATATGCCTTAACATGTCTAATATTGTTACCAAATCAGTTAAGTGACAAAAGTTTGGGTTACATAAGCTTAATTACCAATTACACATGAAAAGGGTATTTTGGTAATTTACCTAAGGCATATAAACTACCTATCATACAACTACTTAAACGAAGCGACCATAAGGTATAACCTCGGAAGGTTATTCCCTATATACTATGGTCACCTAAAGTATTTGGTCGGATCCTAATGATCGACCAAATGGGTCGGGTTCGAAGGTATAAGCGATTTATTAGATCGCTTACCCTTACGACCCTAGACAACGTGGTAATCGGTAGGCATAGTCACAAGGGACTATAACCATCGTGATTACAATCACGTTGCGAAGTTCAAACGAACTTCGCATTGACCATAAACTGGTCAACGCAGAAAGTCAAACAAAGTTTGACTTTTGGACTCGAAAAGCAATAAAAGAACGAAGAAACACTTACAAAGGGTCCAAGAATGGAAGGTTTGAATCCGAATACTCTCAGGTATGAAGTGTTAAACACAACAACTTAGAGAGCAAATTCAGATTCAAAGGTGTGGGTTTTTGGGGTTGAAAGGGTTGGGTATTTATAGGATTTCCCGAACCGTTAGGATCATTTCTTGGAAACCGTGATCGAATCTAAGGCGTACACTTGTTGGAATGTTGTGGTGACTAAAAATGGCCTCTCATGAACTGAAAGGACAAGTGTGGGTGTGTGGTTGGGAGTTTAACAGCTGTTAATACATTGAATCTTGTTTTTTTTCTGTTCAGCATAGGCGCTCCCATAGCGCAACGGTAAAGGCCTTAGGGCTCGCGCTACGCCACCATGCACCAGATTCAGAAAAGTTTCAAAAATGGCAGAAATGGTCCCTGCAGCCCGTTTAAGCTATTTTCGATGCGTTTGAACCCCCATTAACCTCATTTCAAGGATCTAAAATGAAGTTAAAGTATATGGAACTTAAAATGTGCTAAAAAATATCTAGGATGTTGGTTCGTTTGGCCGTACGATCGCGATGTTCGCTTAATTACGACGGAATGCGCATAAGTGCGAAAAACGATCCAAATGACGCGACGAATGGATTTTTCTTATGCCAAACACTAAAATAAAATGTTTTAGTGCTTACATAAATTCTTGGATGTCCGGATGTATTCAGAACGTAAGTTATGCGCGAAAGTGCAAACTTGTGCACTTTTTGACACTTTTAGTCCCTGAACGACCCAAAAATTTATTTTAGCACACCGAACCCCTCAAAGCCTATTTCTAAGCTATATAAAGGATATTTAAGGTGTGTTTAACTTATGGTCATGTTCCAGAATGTCTGTTACAGTTCAAATTGGTATACTTTCGCAGTTTGTCAAGTTTAGTCCCTGTAAGCGAATTAACTTGTTTTTGCCATACCAAAGCCTTTAAAACTTATTTCTAAGTTATGTAAAGGTTATTTAAGGTATGTTAAGCCTATTTCACTATTCCGGAGTGTTCGTTGGATTAAACTGGTTATATTTACGCATCAGGGCGCGTATAACCCTCCAGAAAGCGATTTAAAGCTTAAAATCGAACAAGAGTTGATATGTGCAAACGATACACATATTTTTTACAAATCCCAAGTATGAATTACAATATTTCATTGGTTTGGCATTTTTTTGATAGTTGAAGTGACACAGGTGTCACAGTCTCCCCTACTTTAGGAAATTTCATCCCGAAATTTAATTCTATAGGAAACTTGTGAAGACAGCTGTGACGGTTTCGCCTTCTAATAGATCCATTAAACCCTTAAGTAAAACTCTGGGCCATGTTAGGACTCTTAGCGAATTTGTTAACCCTCAAAGTGAATTCCTTGTAGTAGTAAAACATGAAATTTTTGAACTACGGACAAAAGAACGTTTCTTATGAATACTTATCATAGGAAACTTGTGTGTGGTTGAAATCAGAATTGGGGAGTGTAAGATAAAATGACATCGGTCAAGGTCCAAGACTTCTCCCGTATCATTATTCTTGTCACTATAGGTCTTAACACATGACAAAGCTTCCTGTGGTTTCTGTGCACTGAATTCCATAATTATGTAGGCCTCCATAATTACGTAATTCCTTGCACAGTCCGCACAGTTCATTTCATAATGCGTAGGAAAAATCACTTGAATAAACATGAAGCGACTCGAATAGACCGCCAAAGGATCCTTTTAATTAGATCAACGAACGATCTTTTTAACTAGTTCAACACATGATCTTCTTAACTAGACCGTCGTATGATCTCCTTAAATGGACCACTTAAGGGATCTTTTCAATTATATCATCACATGATATTTCTAACCAGATTTTCAAATCAATCTGTTTAACTAGACCACCCAAGGGGTCCAATTATAGAATAGTACTTTAAAACCCAAGGGACTTGACTACAACGTAGAAGTCCATTAAGGATTTAAGATAGTAACTTTGGATATCCTACTATGAATCCCTCATATGAGATATGGAAGATTCTACGAGGATTTGGATGGATCACATACAACCACAAAACATATAAGAAAACACATAAGCACATAATTAGTTAACTTGATTCTTTAATTTGTTGTCTTTGAGCATGGATAATTAAAGTACATCAGGAATCCAATCCATGGATTTCATTTGGCACTTTAAGCATTTTCAAGGATCCATCTATAAAGATAGAAGGATTTTCAATAAGAGTTTGGCTTTGTTTCTTAGAAGAAACGAGTGTTAAAGGTTCTTAGGGAGATCACAAGTGATCATAAAATGACAGAACCACACGAGTAGTTTGTCTTTGGGTTGACATCATAAGGTTGCATCAAACATTCACACAATCGCATAAATCTTGCAGAAATAAAAACAACAAATCTTTATTTATGCAACAACCAAATTGTCTTGAAGTGTCAAAAGATAATAACCAAGGAAATACAAAACGCTAATTGTTCACTGCTGCATCATTGTTCATGTTTGCCTCATTGATGTTAAACACTCGTCCACGCACTGGAGGTATGTTAACAAGTCTTGGGCAATTGTTCTTGTAGTGGGTAAGGTCACCACAGTTATAACATGACCCCGGAGGGAACCATGCTTGAACAACAGCAGGGTTTGCAGCAGCTTGATTTGCATAACGACAAACATTGATCAAATGTCCCAACCGCCCACAGTGGGTACATTTGTGACACTGCTCTTGCTCTAGATGATGACGGTTGCACTTGTTGCACAAAGGTGCGGTATCAACATAGTTTTGCCTTTTGCGAGGTTGTGTTGGCTAGTTTGGTGCAACCTGTTTGTCTTGAGCGGTTACAACGTAGTTTTGAGAGGCTTTGTGCTTCTTCTTCTTGGACACCTCAGCATGTTCTTCCTTTGGTTCCACTTGAGCAGTCTTGTCAGATGGTCTTGAGTCTCCCTTTCGAAACAGCTTGCGCTTCCTGATATGGGATTCAGTCAGAGTGGCGGACAATTCAATGGCTTGTCTGACAGTAGTAGGGTTGCTGCCAGTAACGATATCCTGAATTACGTCAGGAAGACCATCAATGTATTTCTCAATCGCCTTATCCAGAGGCGTAACCATAGTAGGGCATAACAAGCTCAATTCCTCATAGCGGTCAGTATAGGCTCAATGTTCCCCACTGTCTTGCTTCAAATCATCAAATTCCCTTTCTAGAGCCCTTAGCTCATGACGAGGACAGAATTCCTTCATCATAAGAGCCCTTAGCTCGGCCCAAGTCTGTGCTAATGCAACCTCAGCACCGCGATCTCTCATAACCCCGTTCCACCACGTAAGAGCCCTCTTCTGAAACACACTCGAAGAAAACTCGACCTTGCGATTTTCAGGACACTGAACGTGACGAAAAGTATTCTCAATGCTCTCGAACCATTGAAGAAGCCCAGTTGCTCCCTCAGAACCACTAAACTTGAGCGGTTTAGCCGAGTTAAAATTCTTGAAATTGCATGGAGCATTGTTGTTGTTGATGGCTTGCATCATTTGAGCATAAAGATTTGGGAAGGCAGCAGCCATTTGCTGCGCGATGATCTCCGCCAGTTCGGCATTCGCCATCTGATTGTCGCGTCGAGGAGGCATTCTAAAAGAGGAACATGAAAGGAAACGAGTGAGAGAATTAGACGGAAAGAATGAGATGAAACAAATCGGATGAAAGCAAGGATAGTGGTCATTTGTTTGTTACTACAAAGCAACAAACGATCCCGGTGATTAACCAAAGTAAATAGGTCAAAAATAATGTATCGCGAAGACATGCTCGCCTATAAGTGGACACTCACCCCAAGAGTTCCCAGGTAAGAGTGACTGGTCCGATTATGTGGATTTGTACGAACACTCTAGCCTTAGACAGAAAACTCAGGGTACAGGCACCCACCCTTCCAGTTTGCACGTGTTCACATTATTTAGACCAACTTTGACGGGATTTTGAAAACTTAAAGGGTTCAAAACCATATAATAAATCATCCTAGAACAGATGATTAGTTTTCAAAGCGGGATAGAAATTTATGTTCTTATTGTGGTTGTCACCTAAGAATAAGTGACGGTATTGTTTTAAAACTAAACACAAGAAAACTTATGTTAGGGTCCTAGGAAGGTTATAGTCTAGGTCAAAGCATTACTAATATCCTAATTCCCTATAACCATTGGATCTGATACCAACTTTTCTGTCACACCCCGACCTCGTAAACCAACTAGACGTGGCGGAAACGTCGGGGAGTGTTGTAACAGAATCATTGTTTCATAACCATGGAATAAATAAATTCTGTTTTATTGAATAAATGAACTCATTGTTTTAATACAATCAAATAAGTACAACTATGATCTTCCAAGTTTTAAAGTTGCTAAGGCACGAGTCCATCCTAAATGTAGCATGTATCGACAATCATTGCAAAGCAGTACCTGAAACATGTGTAAAAATAGGTACGTCAGCATAAAAATGCCTGTGAGATACATAGGTTTTGTGAAAATAGGATTCATGACTTGTAAGTTTAAGAAAAATGTTTACTAAAGTTTAGTCATGAGCCTTGTAAATTGATTTGTTTTGTAAATCGTTTGAAAAACAATAAGATCAGATGATATGTATAAATAAATGTAAGGTTAAATGAATAACCATGTAAAATGAGTTTGTATAAGATAAGTTGCTTGTAAAACAATAGTTTGATAAAAAGGCTTATAGTATATTTGAAAATATACTTTGGATTTTAAGAGAATCGAATGAGTAATATATTAAAGTATATTTCAGTTCCAATATCGTTAACCCAAGTGTACTAAATAACGCCACGGTATGTAATGCAATGAAAACACTTATATATAAGAAGTACCAGCGGCGTATCTGCCATGTTTTCATCACATTACACCCGTCCCGTTATCTAAACACTAACCAAAACCCAATCGATAGATAGATGGTACATTAAATATACCTTAGTTGTTTAAAATAATAGTTTTGAGTAGTATATTACAAGTATACTTCGGATTTATAATTAATATATTAAAATATGCTTTGGATGTGATATATAACATATTAAACTATGTTTTGGTTTTGTAAATAACATATCAAAATATGCTTTGGATGATTAACAAAATATATGTTGGTTTTGTACAATATCACACATGGGAGCATATCAAACTATACTTTTGGGAGTATAACTAAATATACAAAAATAATGTGATTTAAGAATTCATTCAGACCTAGTGCATCAAAATACACCTTTGAGACTATAGGGATACCACAACGGAATCCCTATTTCGATGGAGAAACAAATTGGTTTCTGACATTCCATGACAATAGGAATGGGGTGTCAAATCCTATAGCGCTATATCATACTAACAACCGGTCTGGTGAACAAAATAAGTACAATTCAACAATTTATGTTATATTCTTTGAAAAATCAGTGTTTAAACCATAGATAGTCATTCAGTTTGTCAACAGATAAGTACTAACATGTATAATCAATTATACTTTGAAATCATGAAAATAACATATAGGTACACATGCTTCACCCCAAAACAGTTGAAAACAGTATAAGAGGGGAACTATGTACTCACTTGAGATTGCTTAGAAGTCCTAGGATAATCACCAAGCAATGCTAGACATCACGGAAATCAAACGGCACCTAATATAGGTAACTATGTTAATATACCGGACCTAAATCGGAGGATTTAGATAGAATGAGGGTTCGTAAGCTAAACGAGTATGGAGACTCGTGTCATATGGTTTAACAAAGCCTACATACTAAATGAAACCTAACCTAAGTGCTTACGACCCATTACGACCCGTTTAGGTAGCTTATGCTACTTTAACGCGTCGTTCGCGTAAAACGCGTTCGGAACGCCTAACTAGCCCTATGATAAGTAAAATATGCCTTAACACGTCTAATATTGTTACCAAATCAGTTAAGTGACAAAAGTTTGGGTTACATAAGCTTAATTACCAATTACACATGAAAAGGGTATTTTGGTAATTTACCTAAGGCATATAAACTACCTATCATACAACTACTTAAACGAAGCGACCATAAGGTATAACCTCGGAAGGTTATTCCCTATATACTATGGTCACCTAAAGTATTTGGTCGAATCCTAATGATCGACCAAATGGGTCGGGTTCGAAGGTATAAGCGATTTATTAGATCGCTTACCCTTACGACCCTAGACAACGTGGTAATCAGTAGGCATAGTCACAAGGGACTATAACCATCGTGATTACAATCACGTTGCGAAGTTCAAACGAACTTCGCATTGACCATAAACTGGTCAACGCAGAAAGTCAAACAAAGTTTGACTTTCGGACTCGAAAAGCAATAAAAGAACGAAGAAACACTTACAAAGGGTCCAAGAATGGAAGGTTTGAATCCGAATACTCTCAGGTATGAAGTGTTAAACACAACAACTTAGAGAGCAAATTCAGATTCAAAGGTGTGGGTTTTTGGGGTTGAAAGGGTTGGGTATTTATAAGATTTCCCGAACCGTTAGGATCATTTCTTGGAAACCGTGATCGAATCTAAGGCGTACACTTGTTGGAATGTTGTGGTGACTAAAAATGGCCTCTCATGAACTGAAAGGGCAAGTGTGGGTGTGTGGTTGGGAGTTTAACAGCTGTTAATACATTGAATCTGGTTTTTTTTCTGTTCAGCATAGGCGCTCGCGTAGCGCGACGGTAGAGGCCTTAGGGCTCGCGCTACGCCACCATGTACCAGATTCAGAAAAGTTTCAAAAATGGCAGAAATGGTCCCTGCAGCCCGTTTAAGCTATTTTCGATGCGTTTGAACCCCGTTAACCTCATTTCAAGGATCTAAAATGAAGTTAAAGTATAGGGAACTTAAAATGTGCTCAAAAATATCTAGGATGTCGGTTCGTTTGGCCGTACGATCGCGATGTTCGCTTAATTACGACGGAATGCGCATAAGTGCGAAAAACGATCCAAATGACGCGACGAATGGATTTTTCTTATGCCAAACACTAAAATAAAATGTTTTAGTGCTTACATAAATTCTTGGATGTCCGGATGTATTCAGAACGTAAGTTATGCGCGAAAGTGCAAACTTGTGCACTTTTTGACACTTTTAGTCCCTGAACGACCCAAAAATTTATTTTAGCACACCGAACCCCTCAAAGCCTATTTCTAAGCTATATAAAGGATATTTAAGGTGTGTTTAACTTATGGTCATGTTCCAGAATGTATGTTACAGTTCAAATTGGTATACTTTCGCAGTTTGTCAAGTTTAGTCCCTGTAAGCGAATTAACTTGTTTTTGCCATACCAAAGCCTTTAAAACTTATTTCTAAGTTATGTAAAGGTTATTTAAGGTATGTTAAGCCTATTTCACTATTCCGGAGTGTTCGTTGGATTAAACTGGTTATATTTACGCATCAGGGCGCGTATAACCCTCCAGAAAGCGATTTAAAGCTTAAAATCGAACAAGAGTTGATATGTGCAAACGATACACATAATTTTTTCAAATCCCAAGTATGAATTACAATATTTCATTGGTTTGGAATTTGTTTGATGGTTGAAGTGACACAGGTGTCACAATGTATGTCCATTGTGTGCATACTTAGTACATTGTTTTACATTACATTTCATGCTATGTATGTCCATTGTGTGCATACTTAGTACATTGTTTTACATTACATTTCATGCTATGTATGTCCATTGTGTGCATACTTAGTACATTGTTCTACATTACATTTCTTGCTATGTATGTCCATTGTGTGCATACTTCGTACATTGTTTTACATTACATCTTCTTGCATATGCTCATCCAGCATATGAACACATTATATTACATTTTGGACCGTTATAACTATTTGACTATGTGAACCGTTGTAACCATTTGATTATATGAACCGTTTGTAACTGTTGAACCGTGAGAACCATAATTGACCATACATAAACATTTCTACAATTGTTAAACATTACATCTTGGTGGTTTGGTTTGAGTAAGTGATTTAAGTAACGAGGCGTGTGTAATATGATACAAGCATGGTGGATACGCCGCTGGTACTTCCTATATATAAGTGTTTGTATGGTATTACATATCATAGCGTTATTTGAATCATTTCAATTTGAGACATATAGCATTTTATACAAATAACATACTTTTCACAAGACATTGTTTTACAAACAACTTATCTTATACAAACTCATTTTACTTGGTTATTCATTTAACCTTACATTTATTTATACATATCATCTGATCTTATCGTTTTTTTCAAATTGATTTACAAGACAAAGCAAATTATAAGGTTCATGACTAAACATTTTCTCAAACATAAGTCATGAATCCTATTTTCACAAAACCTATGTATCTCACAGGCATTTTTATGCTGACGTACCTATTTTCACATGTGTTTTCAGGAGATGATGCATAGGACTTATCAAGACATACTTAGACGGACCTGTGCCTTAGTGACTTAAAACGAGACAAGAACTAGTTAATTTATGTTATGTACTCTTTGTTTCTTGTTTAAAACAATGTAAACTCTCATGTTTGTTTAATAAAATGAAACTTCAATTGCCATGGATTTGAAACAATTAATTCTGTTACAACACTCCCCGATGTTTCCGCCACGTTTCGTTATCTCACGTGGTCGGGGTGTGACAGAAAAGTTGGTATCAGAGCCAATGGTTATAGGGAATTAGGTTATTAGCAATACTTTAACCTAGTCTATAACCTTCTTAGGACCCTAACGCGAGTTTACTTGCGTTTAGTCATAAAACGATACCTTCACCTATCCTTAGGTGATAACCACAACGAGAACATCAATTCCGAATCCGCTTTGAAAATTAATCATCTGTTTTTGGATGATTTATTACTAGGTTTTGAACCCTCTATTTTAAGGTTTTGAACCCTCTATTGTAAGGTTTTGAACCCTCTATTATAAGGTTTTGAAAACCTTTGAGTTTTCAAAATCTCGTCAAAGTTTTGGGTCCTAAATAATGTGAACACGTGCAAACTGGAAGAGTGAATGCCTGTACCCTGAGTTTTCTGTCTAAGGCTAGAGTGTTCGTACAAATCCACATAATCGGACCAGTCACTCTTACCTGGGAACTCTTGGGGTGAGTGTCCACTTATAGGCGAGCATGTCTTCGCGATACATTATGAGGATCTACTTGCTTTGATTCAGCCTTTGTGTGTCGTTTGTTTGCCTCGTGGTTCAAACAAATGACCATCACCCATGATTTTGGTCGGTAATTGTAACATGCTATTCTTACCCAATGCCATTTCATTTGTTTTCTCTCTTGTTTCCCTTTTAGAATGCCTCCACGATGCGAAAATCCGGTATCTATTGAAGAGCTGGCAGCTGTCATTACACAGCAAATGACTGCTGCATTCCCGAACATCGTTGCTCAATGTAACCAAGCCCTCAACAACCCCCTGCAACTTCAAGACGTTCAACTCAGCTAAGCCATCAAAGTTTTCTGGGTCTCAAGGAGCGACTACACTTCTGCAATGGTTCGAGAGTTTAGAGAGCACCTTCAGACATGTTCAATGTCCAAACGAGCGAAAGGTAGAGTTCGCATCTAGCGTCTTTGAGAAACGAGCTTTGACATGGTGGAATGGTGTGATGAGAGATAGGGGTGCCGATGTGGCACTGGCTCAAATGTGGCAAGAGCTTCGAGCTCTGATGATGAAGGAATTTTGTCCTCGTCACGAGATCAGGGCCTTGGAAAGGGAGTTCGACGATCTTAAGCAAGATAGCGGTGAGCATCGAGCCTACACTGATCGATATGAGGAGCTGAGCCTGTTGTGTCCTACCATGGTTACGCCTTTGGATAAGGCGATCGAAAAATACACTGATGGTCTCCCTGAGTCAGTACAAGACATTGTGACCGGTAGTAATCCCACTACAGTTAGACAGGCCATTGAGCTATCTGCAACCTTGACTGAATCAAAGATCAGGAAAGGTAAACTTTTTCGAAAAGGTGACAAGAAACCGGTCGAGGAATCGAAACCAATCGAGGAATCAAAGACCATGGATGAACAGACTGGATCCCCTAAGAAGTCAAAGAAGCGAAAGGCTTCTCAGAACTTCGCCATGGTTACTCACAATGATCAAGCCGTCCCCAACCAACCAGCTCAACCCCCTGCTAGGAAGCCATACAATGGAACTGCACCCTTGTGCAACCAATGTAGCATCCATCATCATGCCAATGTATAGTGCCGCAAATGCCAAACTTGTGGACTTATAGGCCATACAGCAAGAGTCTGCCCAGCTGCAGCTGCACCAAACCAAACTGGCAACAATCCTGCTCAAGATCGTTTTCTACCAGGTTCTTGCTTCAACTGTGGCGAGATGGGTCATTTCCGAAGAAATTGCCCAAAGCTTGCTAATGCAAATCCAGCACATGGATGAGCATCTGACCGACTAGAAGACAACATCGTTTAGAAATAATCGCGTCTTATGTATTATTTTCTTTTGTTGTCAAGGTCCATGAAACAGTTGTTATCATTGTTTATAAATAAATCCTTCATTTACATTGCAATGTATTTGTGTGGTTGTATGTATAAAGAACATATCCCCTACAATACCGACAAACAAGGAATCGTATTCCTTGAAAAGCAAACTACCCCCAAAATTTTTCCATCTTATGATCTCTTGCGTTTTCCACGAAATTCCTAAGTACCCGTTTATTCTAAGGAAACGAAGTACAAGGCGCAAGTTACAACACTGGACGAATACCCAAGGTACCACTATAAATCCTTAATAAGGGTACCTAAGGATATTTCCGTAAATCCTAAAATTTTTGTGTTCCTTAATTCGAATATTACGTTTCTTTGAAAACAAAATCGAATTTTTAGGAGATCATCCTATCTTTTCAGATAGATCCCAGAGGACATTGAAGTCCAGCGACTGGTTTCCTGGTGTACCTTGAATGTCCATATTAAATCGCTAACAAGTTAATAACAAATTAATAACCAAGTTAAACAACTATGTGATTATATGCTTATGTGTTCCCATTTATGTTTTTGGTGTAATCCAAGTATTTGTTATCCAAATCCTCGTAGAATCTTCCATAAGGGATTCATAATAGGATACCCAAAGGTACTATCTAAAATCCTTAATGGGCTTCTACGTAGTAGTCAAGTCCCTTGGATTATTAAGTACTACTCCATAATTAGACCCCTTGAGTGATCTAGTTAAACAAATTGATCCAAAAATCTGGTTAGGAACATCATATGATGATATAGCTGAAAGGACTCCTTGGTGACCTAATTAAAAAGATCATCTGTCGATCTAATTAAAAGGACCCTATGGTAGTCTAGTCACCCTCATCACAGGTTTGATTTTCTTCCCCTAAACATTACAAGACAAACTGTGCGGACTGTGCAAGGAATTACGTAATTATGGATGCATACATAATTATGGAATTCAGTGCACAGAAACCACAGCGAGTTTTGTCATGTGTCTAGAATTAGCTCTATTCATTTCCATTTCTGATGAAGCACCCGTTGAAAATGACTCCGTCAGTTCATTTTTCGTTTATGAAGATTGTCCGTTGAGGAAATGAATATCCGTTTGTTTATCCTTTTCATTTCCATTTCTGATGAAGCACCCGTTGAAAGTGACCCCGTCAATTATTTTCGTTTCTGAAAATTGCCCGTTGAGGAAATGAATATCCGTTTGTTTATCCTTTTCATTTCAATTTCTGATGAAGCACCCGTTGAAAATGACTCCGTCAGTTCATTTTTCGTTTCTGAAGATTGTCCGTTGAAGAAATGAATATCCGTTTGTTTGTTCCTTCATTTCCGGTTCTGAAGAGTACTCGTTGAGGAAAATGACTCCATCTGTTCATTTTCGTTTCTGAAGAGTGTCCATTGCCTTGCATATCTTTGGTGGTTATTTGACACAAAGTCACAGACATGCTCCTACAAATAAATTTTGGGACGAAATTTCCTAAAGTAGGGGAGACTGTGACACCTGGGTCACTGCAACCATCAAACAAATACCAATCCAATGAAATATTGTATTTCATACTTGGGATCTGTATAAATGTGTGTATCTTTTGCACATATCAATTCTTGTTCGATTTCAAGCTCTAAATCGCTTTCTGGAAGGTTATACGCGCACTGATGCGTAAATATAACCAGTTTAATGCAACGAACACTCCGGAATAGTGACATAGGCTTAACATACCTTAAATAACCTTTACATAACTTAGAAATAAGTTTTGAAGGCCTTGGTGACGTACCTATGTATCTCACAGGCATTTTTATGCTGACGTACCTATTTTCACATGTGTTTTCAGGAGATGATGCATAGGACTTATCAAGACATACTTAGGCGGACCTGTGCCTTAGTGACTTAAAACGAGACAAGAACTAGTTAATTTATGTTATGTACTCTTTGTTTCTTGTTTAAAACAATGTAAACTCTCATGTTTGTTTAATAAAACGAAACTTCAATTGCCATGGATTTGAAACAATTAATTCTGTTACAACATTCCCCGATGTTTCCGCCACGTTTCATTGTCTCACGTGGTCGGGGAGTGACAACCCCTGGCACCACTGCCGTTGTTACCCCCGTTGTTTCCATTCCCCTGGTTGTTATTATTGTTGTTGTTCTGATTCTGGTTCAGCTGGGGACAGTCTTTCTTGAAGTGGCCTTCAGCACCACATTGAAAGCACCCTTTGTTGTTACCTTGCTGTTGCTGCTACTGCTGACATTGGTTTGGTGGGGCTCGCTGTTGTTGCCGATTCTGATTCGCGGGAAGCTGACTCCTACAATCTCTTGCACTGTGACCAGGCTTGTTACACCGATGACAGCTGCCTCTACTACATGGTCTGCTATGGTGCAAGTTACAGCGATTACATTTGGGGTGATTCCCCTTGTATCCACCCTGCCCTTGACTTCCAGAAGACTCCTGACCGGGGCTCCTATTGTCCTCAGTCCTTCGCTGCTGTGACTGAGATTGAACAGAAGTTGAACCCTTGCTTGAATTTCCATCCCACTTGCGCTTGAGATACAGTTCAATACGCTTTATGGGAGGATCCACCATAGTAGGACACAAGATAGCTAATTCGTTCGATCTCTTTGTGTATGCCACAATTTCAGACCCCGTCATCTTCAAATTGAAAAATTCTACCTCTAGCTTGTGGATGTCATCCCGACTACAGTACTCCTCTTTGATCAGCTCCTTGAAGTCGTTCCACGGGGTGGCATTAGCAACAGCCAGCCCTAACAGTTGAACCTGTGCCTTCCAACAGGTTAACGCAGCACCTTCGAGTGTTCCAGTAGCAAACTTTACCCTACGAGCCTCAGGGCATTCACACATCTCGAAGACAGATTCGAGCTTCTCGAACCAGTGGAGGAGACCTACAGCTCCTTCTGTACCACTGAAGGTACTAGGTCTACAGTCCATAAAGGTCTTGAATGTACACGCGGGAGGCTGAGCAGGCTGACCTGTCGCACGAGAAAGAAAAGACAAAATTAAGCACGAGGTTTGGTTCACGAGAGTAGGATCTAAACATCCTAGGATAGGTCGAAATGGCAGGTTATACCTCCTGCAGGGACAGCTGCGAGTGCCTCAGCAACTCGTTCATTGATTAGAGCCGTCAACTAGGCTTGAGTCAAGTTCAGGCGTCCACTCGTGATCTTCATATCGAAGGAAACACAAGTAAGGAAAGTGTCACAAAAAGACGTAAGTGTGGAGTGACAGAAAAGAGCAAGCACGCAAGGTTCAAGCAATCATTGTTACACTAACGAAGTATCCCATGACTAATGCACTACTTAAACTAATAGGCAAGCAATACCATTACAAACCATATCACCTATTGTGTTGAGTCTTGCACGTGGAGCGAAGTGTCGTTGTCGATTGTCGAGCACTGTACAGGTTATAGTCTGGTTTTGTCAAAAAGCTTTTCCCCTTTTTAAAACCGAGTTCACTATAACCAATGGCTCTGATACCAATCTGCCACACCCCCAAAATCCACACGCGGAGTAATACCGCAGGGAGCATGACATGACCAGGATCAAGCCACCAATCATATTGAACAATATAGTAAAGCAAATAAAAGTCTAACCACACAATATAATTGGTGTTCAAAAACAGTTTAACAAATCTAAGTTATCAGCGGAAGCAATTAGTTCAAAACCCAAATCATAAATTAAAGTGTTTAAGTTCATCATGAACACTCAATGTCCATGCTCCACAACGACTCTTCCCCATGCAAGCTCCTGCTAAACCTAGTGACCTGCAAAGCATGTAGTAACGAGTCAACAACAAAGTTGAGCGAGTTCACAATTGGTTGTCCATTTTAGAGTTGTTCCAAAAACATAGTTTATTCTTAACCGGCTATCTAGCCGTGGGGGTTACCCCATAGTTTCGAAAACGTTCATTTGTTAATCCATTTTCACTTCGGCCGTTCCAGCCATGGGGGCTACCCCATGTTCTCAATCTTCGGCTATCCATCCCGGAACTTCGGCCGTGGGGGCTACCCCATGTTTAAACTACCAGACTCGTTACCATATCGACTACTAACGTTCGTCATGTTTATGTGCCCTAGCGTCAGCGTCTATCATCACTGACGTGCCATAGTCCATTAGTCCACGCCCATCCTCTGCGGCACGGTGTGAGGTTTGTTAAACCTAATAGCGCTATTTAACTAATGACCCGTTCGCCCTTGGCCTTGGTGATTAAGTCGATATAAAAGGAGGGACTTCGTTGATAGAGTTCTAGTCTAGTAAATCTAAATCCGTCCCAACAGGATGAGGAATTCACATTCCTGTACGCGTCCCAACAGGACAAGGAAATCCCTATTCCTTAACCCATTCCCAAACCCACCGGGAACTACCATGCTTTGTAGAGAAGTGTGAACTCACCTTGGGTTAGCTCGGCAGATAAGTAAGGGTTGATTGAGCTACTAGTGGTCAACCACGTCCTAACATGGTTACCATACAAGTCAGGTCTAGGTTCAAGTAGTGCACGTAAGTTTTTACACATAACTAACAGGTTACTAGCACATAACGATCATGGTATACACAAAGATCACGTTAAACAATAACTGTTAAGTATACACATGAAGCCCAATAATAATCGGCCCAACCTGTTGTGCGTCCAGCACAACCTTGTGCTACTCACAACGGGTTATGTGATCCAAACATACCCGGCCCAAATATCATAAGCAATCCAGCATGTATACGGCCCAAATAAATAAACATGATTCAAATTGTGCGATCCATTTGACCTTGTGCGACTCGGAACATCTTGTGAGACTGGGTTCTGGGCTTTAAGGCCCAATCTACATAATAAAGTCCAAACAGTGTGTGTGGCCTAAGCCTTGTGCGATCGGCACTGTCTTGTGCGATCCACAAGGTCTTGTGTGATCATGCATAACTAAACATTACCCTATGCTTTATGTAGTTGCACTAAGCTTGTGCGATGCACCTTGTGCGATCAGATGAGGTCTTGTGTGACCTGATCTTGTGCGACCGACAAACTTGTGCGATTGGTTATGAGATTTTCCTAAAATCATGCAATTCATTTAATTATCCTAACAGTTTCCATTTAACTTGCAAGATTCAATTTTAACAATTTCCATTCATGTGATATTCGATCAAATCAAGCAGTTTTTATTACTTTCTCATGAACCCTAACAATTTATCAAGCATAAACAGTAACCATAACACTTATACATATTAACATGGTTCATGTTCTTGATCACTAGTATGTATTCTTTCATGACATCACAACAAATCGTCTAAACATAAACACATCACAGCCGAGTAACATACATTCAGTTCTTGATTAATATCATGCAAATTCCGAGTCATATGAACATTATCAAATATACATGTGAGCCGATTTTATGAACACAAACCCTTAACAATTTTCATCAAAATCAAACACATAACACCCCTAAATCATCATGTAAAACATGTAAGCCAACACATCATCAATCATGCAGTTAAAAGTAATACACTAACCGGTTAAAGAATGGAACGAGGGTTGATCCGAACGAGAAAGCTTCGAGAGAGATGGGATATTGTTGCCGTCGGGTTTGAGAGGGAGAGGAAGGAGAGAACTAGGGTTTGTGTGTGTTTGTGTTTTGCAAGTAATGACAAACAAACTCCCACAAGAGTGTTTGTATGTGTAAGAGATGTGGGCCGACCCCATACATGGGCTGCCCTTGGTTCGGATACAAAGAGTGTGGCCCGAATGGGCTTGTGCGATCGGCCAAGTGTTGTGTGATCGGGCTCATTTTGTGTGATCATATTACATACATACATGCATTACACAAAATCACGTAACATAACAACATAACATTCAATTAATCATCAAAGTTCACATAATCACATAACGATCACATCGGTTACATCGAAATACAAAGAGTGGTTTGGAATACGAGTTGTCACATGATATGTTCAGAACGTGAGATATGCGCGTAAATGCAAACTTATGCACTTTTTTACGCTTTTAATCCCTGTTGATCAAATAAGTTTATTTTTGCACACCAAACCCCTCAAAGCCTATTTCTAAGCTATGTAAAGGATATTTAGGGCATGTTTAAATTATGATCATGTTTCGGAATATTCGTTACCACACAAATCGGCATAGTTTCGTAGTTTGACACAAATAGTCCCTGCGATCGAATAAACTTGTTTTCGACACACCAAACCCTCCAAAACTTATTTCTAAGTTATGTAAAGGTTATTTAAGGTATGTTAAGCCTATGTCACTGTTCCAGAGTGTTTGTCGCGTTAAACTAATTACATTTACACATCAGTTCGCGTATAACTTTCCAGAAAGCGATTTAAAGCTCGAAATTGAACAAGAATTGACATGTGCAAATGATACACATATTTATACAAATCCCAAGTATGAAACAAAATATTTCATTGGTTTTGTATTCGTATGATGGTCAAAGAGGCACAGATGTCACATTCATGCTCCTCTTAATTCTTTGAGTAGATTAGGATGTCATCGATAAACACAATCACAAACTTGTCAAGGTAGGGTTTGCACACTCGATTCATGAGATCCATAAAAACCGCAGGTGCATTGGTCATTCCAAAAGGCATGACGAGGAACTCATAGTGACCATAACGAGTTTTGAACGCAGTTTTGGAGATGTCCTCGTCGCGGACTCTCAACTGATGATAACCTGATTGCAGATCAATCTTAGAGTAGTAACTCGACCCTTGCAACTGATCGAATAGATCGTCGATTCGCGGGAGTGGGTAACGGTTCTTGATGGTAACCTTGTTCAGCTCACGATAGTCGATGCACATACGGAATGCCTTCTTGACAAAGAGCACTGGTGCTTCCAAGGGTGACGAACTAGGACGGATAAAGCCCTTATTTAACAGTTCTTGCAATTGCATAGAAAGTTCCTTCATTTCGGCGGGGGCTAGTCGATAAGGTGAACGAGCTATGGGTGCCGCTCCGGGAGTTACCTCTATTTGAAATTCTATCTGACGGTGAGGAGGGAGTCCAGGTAATTCCTCGGGGAATACCTCGGGATAGTTGCGTATAACAGGAAAATCTTTGATCCTCTTTTCCTTCTCCTGTGTATCAGTAATAAGTGCTAGGATAGCGATGCGCCCCTTTCGTAAATACTTCTAGGCTTTTAAGAACGTGATGATGCCTGTGACTGCTCCACCTTTGTCACCTTGAACGATAAGAGGTTCGCCAGAAGGGCAGGGAATACGAACGACTTTCTCTCGACAAAGGATTTCAGCCCGATGTTTGGATAACCAATCCATACCAACAACGATGTCGAAGCTTCCTAGAATGATAGGGAAGAGTTCGATGCAGAAGGCCTGACCAGACAACACGAGTTTGCAGTTACTGACAACGTGTGAGGCCTCTATGTTCCTACCATTAGCTAACTCGACAACATGCTTAGAACTTAATAACGTAGGCGTACACTTAAGCTTCTTACTAATACGTAGGGATACATAGCTAGCATCGGCTCCAGAGTCAAACAATACAAAAACATAACGATCATCGAGTAGGAACTTACCCGCTACGACGTTGGGATCATTCCTAACTTCTCCAGCTCCAATCACAAAAGCCCTCCATCTTGCGCCATTGTCAGTGTTGTTGTTAGGATCGTTATTTCCAGTACCCTGGTTGTTGTTGCGGTTCTGATCCAGCTCAGGGCAATCCCTTCGCATGTGCCCCGTTGCTCCACATTTGTTGCATCCACGGTTGTTACACTGTTGCTGCTGTTGCTGTGGTTGTTGTTGATTCTGCCTAGCTGGAAGCTGGCTTCTGCAGTCCTTGGCTTCATACCCCATCTTGTTGCATCGCTGACACTTTCTTTTTCCACATGGCCCATTGTGGTGTCGGTTACACCTATTACACTTAGGGTGGTTCCCTTGATGGCCACCCAGTTGCTGAGGGCCCTTGTTGTTTTCAGTCTTCCTTTGCTGAACTAGGGCCTGAGTGGGGTTAGCATCCTTACCCTGATTTCCATCCCACTTGCGTTTGTTATCACCAGAAGTTCCAGTAGTAGCACTGATCCTTTTGGGCAGCTTGCTGTAACGCCCTGCTTTTTCATACTTTCCATATTTAGAAACCATTGCTTGAAATTCTATTTTTTTGGAAATTTTGTATTCATTGTAATCGTATTTCGTTGTATCGTTGTAAAATCCGAGACTATGATCGTAATGAAATGAATCTTTATACATCGTTTATACATGTTTATACATTGATACGTGCACTCGTTTGATACATGGTTCGTAATTCGTATAAACGTAAGCTTAACTCGTAAACAATGATCGTGTATTCGTAATCCTTAAATCTTCATACATTTAAACACTTAGTTATTCGATTATAAGATTAAGTTGTATGTTTTTTTCACTTGATCATGTCACACCCTGGCTTTGCGGAAACGTGGTTAATTTTGGTGTGACTTCTTAATACCATAGCTTAACCATAACAAAGCTATATGAAATAAAATCATGCAAGATCATCCATTTGATTAAGTTTTAAAACCAGAGCAACATACCATTGTCTTAAAGACTTACAACACCATAACGTAAAACATTGTCTTGAAAAACATAAACATAAACATCAACATGAGATAAACGCAGTTTAAGATTTGTGACTTGTCCAGGAAAGAGTCACATTTCCTAAACTGGGATGACCTTGGAACCCTTATGCAGCGGGGAAAACATAACATACCGTGCCAGATCTTTAATTTCCTGAAATACATGTAAGTTGAAAAATCAACAATAATGTTGAGCGAGTTCATGTGTAAGTGAGTATGTAAAACACTTGTAAGTATAAAAGTTCCCTGGTATGTAGCAGTGTAAGGAAAAAGAGATCACCAATGGTTTGCAAGGCCATTAGTATGTGTGAAGTGTAAGTAGGAAGACTTAACCTAGCAGATTTCGCGTCGGGTACAAAGTCACTCCAAGGTCCGTTCTGTTGGGCCTCTTAGAGGTCCGTTCTGTTGGGCCTAGAGTTGGGCTCGCTACACCCAGATAGATCTACCGCTTATGTCCCTCGGTGTTTCTGCCTACCCACTCACATGATCTAAGTAGTAAACCTCCTTACGCTAACCATACCGTGTATAAAGTACTTGTAATCAAAGTAACATGTATTTCACCCCCGCAGTTAAGAAAACTGAAAACAGTTAGAGAAAAGGGGGACATGAACTCACAGTGAAGCGTCTCTACCAAGTATCTCCTGCTCACGCAGCTGTGCGACGACCTACAGGTGCTAATTTCTATTAGACGGACGGCCGTGCCTTAGCTTTATAGTTTAAGTCTTTGGGAAATAGTTAGACAACTATTTCGTGTTTACATTCTGTATATACTTGGTAGTTAATCTCCTTCCCAAGGATGGGGGATTCAATACATGTGCGTTCATAAATATTTCCGTAAGTGCGTAAGTTACGTTTTTAATAATCGAGTGGTAATATACTTACCGGTGTAACTTATATATTTATGGTGAAAGCGTTCGTATTATTTTGGATTCGTTAACGTTCGTAAATATTATTTTTACTCTAAAAATAATATTTATGTATTTCCACAAAATAATCATAAACAGTGTGTGAAAAATATATATTTGTCACGTTTAATTTTGTGAAAATCCCACCTCCGATTATTTAGTAAATAAAGTCATGGCGAAATTCATATTTCGAGAACATGTCAAAAATAATTCTAACACTTGTAGTGTAAATAGTTCTAAGTGTTAGGTTTTTAGAAAAATTTCGCCAGAGTTTCCTCTGTAACTGGAGGTGGCCACGCTTTCAAGCGTATCATTTTCTTTAACAAATCAACTCAACAATTTTCCTTATTTGATCAGAACAACTTTCATCACAACAACTAAACAACATATGTGTAAATTTCCAAAAATTACATGAACTTGCAGTTTTTCCCAAAACTGTGGTGTAAACCCCTTAAATTTAGTAGATCTTCATATAAGGTAACTTGATCTTGTAAAAACCTCGTTTTTAGAGAAAATCCGCTTTCACAACTTTCCGTCATCTTTTACAAAAAACTGTTATTTTGTCGGATCTTTTCATTTCACAAGTGTTTACACACTTGTGGTTTATAAAAATCATGCTTGTTAGTGTAAGATCTATCTTTTAAAATACATGATTTCTTTGATGCGTGGTTCTTTGAAAATACCTTTTGCAGATACGTAGATCTGCTAGTTTTTAAACACAATGTCACAAGTAAAACGCTTTTACACAAGTTCATGATTCGCGTGTGGTAGAGTTTCACCTTTTAACCCTTGTATTATTCAAAACAAGCTTATGTTATGATCCATGATCTTACCAAACCGGGTTAAACGATGATCCGAGCTACCATATCATAGATCGGGCCTAAATAATCATACATTTCGAATACTACATCATTTACACAACATATGAGTTATTAACCACTATTTTTAGTGTTTTTAGTAAACTTTAATGCTTCAAAATGCAAGATTCCGAGTTTTAATCATCATACCTCTTATTAACCACCTTAGATTAGTTCAAGAACGAGTTTTAAGCATTATACCTCTAGCTCGAGGCTAGGGAAGAATCTATGCGCAAAAGAGGTGGATAAAAGCAAAGTAACGAGGTCCTTCGCGTTCCGTTTGCTCCAAGCTTCCTAATACGAGACCCTTAACGCGTGTGTTAGCTTGGAATGGCTTGATCAAAACTCGAAGATGATGGATGTGGGTGGGGTGCTCTCGGCCGAGACCTCCAAGAGAGGGAGAGAAAGTGTGGTTGATGATTTGTGTGTTGTGAATGATCAAATGGGTTTAGGTTTGATCTTATAGGCAATGTTTAGGGTGATTAACCATTGGGCACTATGTCCCATAGATATTAAGCAAGGATGATTAATTTAATCATCATAGTACAAGGTATGTCCCCTAGGGGACGGTTTCGGTTAAGGGGGGGGTCCCTTGGTTCGATTTCAACTAGGCACCAAGTATTAGTTAGGTTATAGTTAAGTTAAGTAGGTTAGTTAAGTACTTAACTTGGTTAGTAGTGTGTCACGCGTTACAAAGGGTGTTAGGGCAATCAGGGACCCTAACTAGCTCAGAAAAAGATAAATAGTGAAAATAACAATATTTTCATGTCCCGGGTATAGTCCGGTTGTTTGGTTGGATAGTAATCCGTTAAAGCGTTACTAAAGCTTTAAAGTGTCGTTATTACTCTCTTTAGTGACACAGCTCATTCCTGACACTTTGGAAAGTGTCTAGTAATATTTTTCTCATGTTTTGGCACTTTATTAGTTAGCTAAAAGCTGAATTATTTTGTAAAGTGCTGAGTTTTGTACTTAGAGTACGTTTTAGGCACATCCAGTCATAGTGACTTATCCCTAGAGACGCAGTTCCACAACCCTTATATCCCTACACTCACTACTAGTGTAGCAAAACGTTTCTGGCTCGTACAGGCCTTAGAGGCAGTGTTTGCCTGATGCTGGCTTTATCAGCATGTTCAATAGGTTATCCGTTATAGTGCTACTGTGCTTTTTGTGCATCACGGTTGTCACTAGGGTTCAGCATGTAAATAATGTAGTGACGATAAGTAAAGTATGATGCAAGTAAGTACATGTATCAGATATCAAGTAGCAGTTCATCAGCTAGTTCAAACAAGCACAGTAATTAAGCAGTAATTAATTACTAATTAAGTCGTACGGATACCTGGTTTAGTGCAGGTTGTCACATTCTCCCCCCGTTAAATAAATTTCGTCCCGAAATTTAAGTTCTGCTCGTAGATGCAGGGTTCTTAGGGAAAAGGTGGGGGTATTTCTCTTTCATCCGGTCCTCACGTTCCCAGGTGTATTCAGGACCATGTCTGGCATTCCAACGAACTTTGACGAGCTTGAAACTGCTCCGACGGGTCTTGTTTACTTTCCAATCTGTGACCTCAACAGGTTCTTCAACGAAGTGGAGCGTGTCGTCAACATGAATCTCGTCGGTGGGAATGGCAACGGTGACTTGAGTTGGACTTTTCTTTAGATTGGATACGTGAAAGGTGTCGTGAACACCATTCAGTTCAGCAGGTAGGTCCAACTTGTATGCTACTAGTCCTATTCTTTCCAGAATTCTGAAGGGACCAATGTAGCGCGGATTTAACTTCCCACGCTTTCCGAAGCATGCCACACCCTTCCAGGGTGAGACTTTTAATAACACCATCTCTCCAACTTGGAAATCCACATGTTTCCGGTTTGGATCCGCATAGGCCTTCTGTCTGTGGCGAGCTGCTTCGATGCGTTTAAGGATCTGCGCGATCTTGTCTGTCGTCTCTTGGAGGATTTCGGGACCAGCAAGCTGCCTATCACCTGCGTCAGCCCAACATAAGGGTGATCGGCACTTGCGTCCGTAAAGGGCTTCAAATGGCGCGACACCAATACTGGTGTGGTAGCTGTTGTTGTACGAAAATTCGACCAAAGGTAAATGTTTATCCCAGCTACTGCCCAAATCCATAACACACGCCCTCAGCATGTCTTCCAAAGTCTGTATCGTTCGCTCGCTCTGGCCGTCAGTTTGCGGATGAAACGCAGTGCTCAGATTCAATTGTGAGCCAAAGGCTTCTTGGAAGGATTGCCATATCCTTGACACAAACCTTCCGTCTCTATCAGAGATGATTGAGAGAGGTACTCCATGACGCGCGACGATCTCTCTCATGTAAATTTCAGCCAATTTGCTCGTATTATCCTTCTCTCTGATAGGTAAGAAGTGTGCTGACTTCGTTAACCGATCCACTATCACCCAGATAGTGTCATGGCCTCTTGGCGTTCTTGGCAATTTTGTAACAAAATCCATTGAGATTTGTTCCCATTTCCACTTGGGAATCTCAGGTTGTTGCAGAAGTCCTGAAGGCTTCTGGTATTCCGCTTTCACCTTAGCGCACGTTAAACATTTGCTCACGTAAACAGCAACATCGCCTTTCATCCTATGTAACACCTGTGTCATTTCAACCATCAAACAAATTCCAAACCAATGAAATATTGTATTTCATACTTTGGACTTGTATAAATATGTGTATCTTTTGCACATATCAAGTCTTGTTCGATTTCAAGCTCTAAATCGCTTTCTGGAAGGTTATACGCGCACTGATGCGTAAATATAACCAGTTTAATGCAACGAACACTCCGGAATAGTGAAATAGGCTTAACATACCTTAAATAACCTTTACATAACTTAGATATAAGTTTTGGAAGGTTTGGTGTGGTGAAATCAAAGTTTAATCGCTTACAGGGACTAAAGTTGACAAACTGCGAAAGTATGCCAATTTGAACTGTAACAGACATTCCGGAGCATGACCATAAGTTAAACATACCATAAATACCCTTCACATAGCTTAGAAATAGGCTTTGAGGTGTTCGGTATGCTAAAATAAACTTTTGTGTCATTCAGGGACTAAAAGTGTCAAAAAGTGCACAAGTTTGCACTTTCGCGCATAACTTACGTTCTGAATACATCTGGACATCCAAAAATTTATGTAAGCACTAAAATATTTTATTTTAGTGTTCGCCATAAGAAAAATCCATTCGTCGCGTCATTTGGTTCGTTTTTCGCATTCGGGACCAGATTCGATGTATTAGCCGTTGTTTAATTCACAACCACACATTCTAAACTTGCTTAGTCAGCGGATAAGGATGGAATTTTGGCACCATGACTTTGCAACACATGTATGGATGGAATTTAAACACCTAAACACCATGACTTTGCAACACATGTATGGATGGAATTTAAACACCTAAACACCATAACTTTTCAACACATGTACGGATGGGATTAAGGCACGTTTTCCATGAAACGATCTTAACGGTTCGGGTATTCCTATAAATACCCCATACCCCCCATTGCTAAAATCACTAGAAACTTGATTTGAGAAACTCTAAGTTGAAACATTTGTTTCATACCTGAGATTTTTGAATCGAGTTTAGCATTCGGGGACCCTTCGTAAGTATTCTTTCGTTCTTTTCCTTATTTTATTGCTTTTCGAGTCCGAAAGTCAAACTTTGTTTGACTTTCAGCGTTGACCAGTAATGGTCAATGCGAAGTTCTTTTGAACTTCGCAACGTGAGTGTAATCACGTTGGTCATAGTCCCTTGGGACTATGCCCACTGATTACCACGTTGTCTAGGGTCGTAGGGTAAGCGATCTAATGAATCGCTTATACCCTCGAACCCGACCCAGTTTGGTCGATCATTAGGATCCGACCAAACACATTAGGTGACCATAGTAGGTAGGGAATAACCTTCCGAGGTTATACCCTATGGTCACATCGTTTAAGTAGTTGTATGATAGGTAGTTTATATGCCTTAGGTAAATTACCAGAATACCCTTTTCATGTATAATTGGTAATTAAGCATATGTAACCTAAACCTTTGTCACATAACTGATTATGTAATATGTTTAGGCATATAACACTTGTCATAGGGCTAGTTAGGCGGTCCGAACGCGTTTCACGCGAACGACGCGTTAAAGTAGCATAAGCTACCTAAACGGGTCGTAATGGGTCGTAGACACTTAGGTTAAGTTTCATTTAGTATGTAGGCTTTGTTAAACCAAATGACACGAGTCTCTACACTCGTTTGGTTTACAAACCCTAATGCTACCCGATCTTCCGATTTAGGTCCGGTTTATTAATGTAGTTACCTATAGTAGGTGCCGTTTGATTCCGTGATCTCTAGCTTTGCTTAGTGGTTATCCTAGGACTTCTGAGCAATCTCAAGTGAGTACATAGACCCCTCTTTTACTGTTTTCCAAACTGTTTTGGGGTGGAACACATGTGCCTACTTGTTACTTTCATGCTTTCCTGTTTTAACATCATATACTGCTATGTTCGTTAGTACATTATAGTACATGATTTTATGACATTTCATGCTAGGTGTGCCCAATTGTGTGCATTACTTAGTACATCGTTTTACATGACATTTTGACATAGACATTTGACATAGACATTTCGGCATAGACATTTTAACATGATTGACATTTGATCATGCATTTCCCATAAAACATAACTTTGATTTAAACCAAGATTTACTTCAATACTTTGTTTTTGTGCATATGGTTTAGTTGAGACATTTCACTTGCCATACATGACATCTTGACATAGACATTTGACATGGATATTTGACATAGACATTTTGATACGATTTACATCTTGACATGAACACTTTGACATATTACCCAATACATTTGACAATTGATTTAAACATAGACTTCTTACATTGGTTGGTTTGGTTTGATTAAGTGATTAAGTAACGATGCGTGTGTAATATGATACAAGCATGGTGGATACGCCGCTGGTACTTCCTATATATAAGTGTTTGTATGGTATTACATATCGTAGCGTTATTTGAATCATTTCAGTTTGAGACATATAACATTTTATACAAATAACATACTTTTCACAAGACATTGTTTTACAAACAACTTATCTTATACAAATCCATTTTACTATGGTTATTCATTTAACCATACATTATTCACTTATTTATACATATCATCTGAACTCATTGTTTTTCAAATGATTTACAAAACAAAGCAAATAACAAGGTTCATGACTAAACATTTTCTCAAACATAAGTCATGGAACCTATTTTCACAAAACCTATGTATCTCACAGGCATTTTTATGCTGACGTACCTATTTTCACATGTGTTTTTCAGGAACTGTTGCATAAGATGATCAAGATACACATAGGCAGACTTGGGCTTTAGTAACAATAAAAGATGCAAGACTAGTTAATTATGTTGTATTTCTTGTTTGTTAAGACATTGTAACACTTTTAATCAATAAAACGAAACTTCAATTGCCATGGATTTGAAACAATTAATTCTGTTACAACACTCCCCGACGTTTCCGCCACGTTTTGTATGTTCTACGTGGTCGGGGTGTGACAGAAAAGATGGTATCAGAGCCAATGGTTATAGGGAATTAGGTTATTAGTAATGCTTTGACCTAGTCTATAACCTTCTTAGGACCCTAACGCGAGTTTACTTGCGTTTAGTCATAAAACAATACTGTCACCTATCCTTAGGTGACGACCACAACAAGAACATAAATTTCAAAACCGCTTTGAAAACTAATCATCTGTTCTAGGATGATTTATTACAAGGTTTTGAACCCTCTATTGTAAGGTTTTGAACCCTCTGTTATACGGTTTTGAACCCCTTTGAATTTTCAAAAATCTCGTCAAGGTTTTGGGTTTCTAATAATGTGAACACGTGCAAACTGGAAGGGTGAATGCCTGTATTCTGGGTTTTCTGTGTAGGCAAGCACTTCGTATACATCTCATCAGACGTGAGACCAGTTGTGCTTACCTGGGAATTCTTGGGATGAGTGTTCACTTATAGGCGAGCATGTCTTCGCGATACATTATATTGACCCGCTTACTTTGATTAGTCAATGTCTCATTTGTTTGCCTTTGGTAACAAACAAATGGTCACAATCTACATGCCTTGTCATTTTCTTTTGACTATCTTTCGCTTGTTTCCTCCCATGTCTTCCATTTTCTACATGGTGCCTCTACGTTGCAACAACAATGTCCGAACTAGGTGCTGCAATTGTCCATCAATTAGGCGTCGTACTACCAGAAGGCCGTTGATTTAGCTATCACCGTGACTCATCTCAGGGATGAAGCTGTATAAGGGAACTGCTCCTTGGAGAAATCAATGCAACCGTCATCATTCAAATCAAATACCCTGTTTCAAATGTACCCACGGTGGACGATGGAGACATTTGGTTAACATGTGCCGCTTTGCAATCCAAAGCAAAGCTGTTACAAATCCTGCTGCTGCTCAACCTTCAAACTCTGCTTCATATGTCGCTTGGCATATCTGGCGCCTCAACCTCATGAACTTTCTACCTTCTGTATCGACTTAAGCACGCCTAGTGCAAGGTGTCGAAGCACCTCTCGTTACACAAATTCCAAAATCCATTTAGGATCTTTCTATCCTCATAATTAGATCCTTGTGGATGAATATCACTCAAATCGGAACCCTTAATTGAATTATTCGTATGCCTTAATACGTACATTACAATTCAATAAGGACAGAGCCGAATTCTTATTAAGATCTTCCTATCTTCATAGTTAGATTCTAATGATTAAAGTGCCAAGTGAAATCCACGGATTGGATTCCTGGCGTGCTTTAAATATCCGTGTCCAAAGATAACAAATTAATGGTCAAGTTAAACAACTATGTCATTATGTGCTTATGTGTTTCCTTTTATGTTGTGTGATCCAAGTTTTGTCATCCAAATCCTCGTAGAATCTTGCATATCTTCGTATAAGGGATTCATAGTAGGATATCCAAAGGTACTACCTTAAATCCTTAATGGACTTCTACGTTGTAGTTAAGTCCCTTGGATTATAAAGTACTATTCCAAAAGTTAAATACATCCTACGTCGGTGTAGTAGGTAGTTGAGTTAAATAGATCCTACGTCGATCTAAAGTTAAATACATCCTACGTCGGTGTAGTAGGTAGTTGAGTTAAATAGATCCTACGTCGATCTAAAGTTAAATACATCCTACGTCGGTGTAGTAGGTAGTTGAGTTAAATAGATCCTACGTCGATCTAAAGTTAAATACATCCTAAGTCGGTGTAGTAGGTAGTTGAGTTAAAGAGATCCTACGTCGATCTAAAGTTAAATACATCCTACGTCGGTGTAGTTAAATGTTTCTCTTAGGTAGTTGAGTTAAAGAGATCCTACGTCGATCTAAAGTTAAATACATCCTACGTCGGTGTAGTTAAATATTTCTCTTGGGTAGTTTAGCTGAAGATATTTTTCGTTTATCTAATCCTTTGGTGACCTAGTTAAAGAGACTCTATTACAGTCAAGTTAAATCACCACAGGATTATTCATTTGATTTTTTTCCCCATACGCATTATGAAATGAACTGTGCGGACTGTGCAAGGAACTACGTAATTATGGAGGCCTACATAATTATGGAATTCAGTGCACAGAAACCACAGGAAGTTTTGTCATGTGTTAAGACCAACAGTGGCAAGAATAATGATAAGGGAGAAGTCTTGGACTTCGAACTAAGTCGATGTGAAACTCTACTTGCCTCTGAGGTGGCAGTCCAGGTAAGTCCTCTGGGAAGACTTCCGGATACTCCCTCACGACAGGGATATCTTCGATCTTTGGCTCAGCAGCCTTTTTATCCACAATGTGCGCTAGAAAAGCAACACATCCTTTCTGCAAACACTTCCTTGCTTTCAAGCAGCTGATAATTCTTAACGGCGTATCACGGTTCTCTCCGTGAACAACAATTGTTTCGCCATCTTCGGTTGGGATACGAACGATCTTTTCGTGACAAACTATCTCAGCCTTGTTGCCTGATAACCAATCCATTCCTACTACCACGTCGAAGCTTCCCAACTGGACTGGTAGTAGATCTAAAGCAAACTCACGCTCTCCTAATTCGATCACACAACCTCTGATAACTTCATTGGCTTCTACTAACTTTCCATTGGCCAATTCGATTGAGTAGGGAATATCTAACTTATTAGCGGCTAACCCAAGCATATTCTTAAATTCTAACGACACGAAGCTATAATCGGCACCAGTATCAAATAAAACGGATGCATAGCGTTGATTTACAGGGAGCGTACCAGTAACAACATTGGGGTCCTGGCGTGCTTCCCTAGCTTCGATTTGGAACACTCTTCCACGGGCTTGGTTTAACTCTGGGCAGTTCTTCTTAAAATGCCCGATATCACCGCAGTTATAGCATCCAAGTCTTTGCCCGTTTCCACCTCCATTTCCAGCTTGGTTGTTGTTTTGGTTTGCATTGCCAGCTTGGTTCGCAAAGTTGCCTCGATTCCCGTTTCCTCCATAGTTTCCCTGTGAGAGATTACCACCACGATTATTATTCCTGTTCCCAAATCCTCCCTGGCCTCCCTGACCAGCAGTGGCCCAACAAGTGTCCTTCGAGTGGCCACGTTTCCCACATGCTTCGCATATTTTTGGCCCGCAATGACCAGAATGGTGGCGCTGGCAGGTGTTGCATTTGGGCTGGGTGCCCATATACCCTTTTCCTTTCTTTCCTCTACCAGCTGTAACCTGAGCTGGCGTGTCTGACCCTCCTTTCTTAACCACCACACTGGCGCCCTGCTTGAAGTTCGAGAACTTCCTTTTGTTACTTCCTGATGACTCGACGTGAGTCTCTGCCTTCTTGGTCTTGATCTCGTCAAACTTGTTCAGGAGAATAGCCTCCTCAGTGAGAGCTACGCTCAAATCAATCGCCTCAGTAATAGTTGCAGGCTTGGATGAGGTTACCATGCTTATGATTTGAGGAGCTAGTCCCCAAATGAAACGTTCAATTCTCTTGAACTCCGGAGTGACCATGTAGGGTACCACATGCGATAAGTCATGGAACCTTTGAACGTATTCTGCTATCTTTGGACCGTCCATTTTCAAGTGCCAGAACTCGGTCTCCAATCGCTGGATTTCTGCGCGGGAACAGTACTTTTTGCGCATAAGTTCTTTCAGTTCGGTCCAGGTCAGCGCATAGGCAGCAGCTTCGCCAAGTGTCTGTACTTGCAGATTCTACCAAGAGAGGGCTCCATCTAGAAACAGCCCTGAGATATAGGTGACTTGCTGATCTAGTGCGCATTTGATCATGCGAAGAACAGATTCGGTTTTCTCAGCCCAACGAACAAAGGCGACAGCACCTCCGGTGCCATCAAAGTTTACGGGCTTGCAGTCTAAGAACTGCTTGTAGGTGCATCCTGCACATACGTTATAACATACGTTTGGCATTAGCATCATTGCTAAGGATATCCAATTAGGTCATGGTATGTCTAAATGACTTAGTATTACCATGAGGTGGATTATTGTTGTTGCCAGTGTTGCCAGAGTTGCTTCCACTAGTCCCTCCTTGAGAGGCAGCGTATTGTGCAATGGCAGCAGCGATAATTTGCTGGAGTTCTGCCTCATTAGTAGGCATGTGTGTCTCACGTCTCGGCGGCATCTTCTAAAAGATGGTTTACGTTGGTCAGGTCATAGTAAGTAGAGTGTACGTAAGTATACAACAATATCAACACATAACATCTCATGTTATCAATCACATAACATCTCATGTTATAAATAGATCACCCATATTGATAGCTTCTGCAATGGTTGAGGGCTTTGAGGTAGTAACCATACCCCTGATCTGGGGTGCAAGTGTCCAAATGAATCGTTCAATCCTTTTCAACTCTGGTTTGACTAAGTAGGGGGGCGACCCTAGATAAGTCGTGCGATCGCTGGACAAGTTCAGGAATTTCTGGTTCGTCCATTTTCAAATTCCTGAACTCCACCTCAAGCTTCTAAATTCCAGTCTTAAAGCAACATTTCTTCTCAATCGTTTCCTTGAGCTCGTCCCAGCTCAGTGCATAAGCAGCGTCTGTGCCAAGGGTCTGAACCTGGAGGTTCCATTAAGAGAGTGTGCCGTCTAGAAATATCCCCGAGATATAGGTAACACTCTGTTGGGGCGAACAGTTACTCATTCTTAGAATGGAGTCGGTCTTTTCGGACCAACGAACAAATGCAACGGCGCCTCCTGTTCCGTCAAAGTTCAAAGGCTTGCAGTTCAGGAACTGTTTATAGGTGCAGCCAGTTGGAGGGTTATTTCCAGTAATGCCATCGTTGTACTTAGAGCGGAGGGCTTCATGTCGTGCATTTATCTGTGAGATGCGTTCTTGCAGCTCGGCTTCTGTCCTTGGCAACGTACTAGTGTTTGTGTCACGCCTGGGTGACATTCCCTTTTGTCGAAGTGGTGTGAAGCGGGTTAGACAACGTTTCAATTGTCTATGAGGTGTATAAAGCAACATAAGCCATCATGTAATCACCCAATTTCACACGCAAATATACTCACTGTATGAGTGGGGAAGTAAATTTCTGAGCCTTCACATAGGCTTGCCAATTTGGCTTGTTGCTCGTAATAGAATGAACTCGAGGCTACATCGCCTTGGTCATTCGTTTTTAAGTTATTTCCTGCTGCATTGGTTATCATTAGCTTGGCCCGCATAGTCCACCAGGATTCCTGTGCACTACAAATCGTTATTACGTGGGCCCCCGTAATAATAAATTGTCTTGCACAGTTACACCAAATTTTTCTCTCGCCCAAGCAGATGATCAATCAAGGAGCAACAGTAGGTGCATTGGCATGAACAGGGTCATGCTCCAATGCGGGGTCAGGAGCAGCGCCTGGCTCAGGGGCCACGGCCGGCTCCGGATCAAAAACTCCATCTCAAGATCAGCTGGATCAATAAACACAGGGGGTTACAGGATCCTCCAAGGGCTGGTCCAAGTGTATGAACTCAAGGTCATGGTCTGGATCAAAACCAGGTGGAAAAGCAGGATCAACCTCAATATCGTGATCAAACTCAAAGCTGTAGGCGGGATCCGGTGCAGCTAATGATGCCATATCAGGGTCGGCGTCGTGTGAGTGGTGCTGCATTCCCTGTATGTGCGAAGATGCGGATGTCAGAAACTCAAATGAGTCTGGGATAGGGGAATGGACATGAGTTTCCCCTACAGGAGCGTCCGCATGCAGTAGTCTAATACCAGCAGCAATAGGGCCCTGCCCTCGAATGGGTCCTCCTCCAGTAGATCGTTATCTTCGTCAGAGGCCACGTTGGGAGGGGGCATATCAACAACAGGATAAGCGGCAAGGGGGCAAATTCCCAACAAGATGGACATCAGTAGGCTCTGCTACGACTTCAGGCAGCGCAAAAAGGGCTGAAAGCCGTCATCGTCTGTGCCGGTAGTATCGGAAATGTACACCTCGTGCTTCGATGAAACTATGTCGTTTGATACTATGGCCATGGGATTCGTAGTGTCCATCTTTCTAGTATATGATGAAAGCATGATGTTTGTAACACAAACACAAATATGCTCAAATAATCAGTCATACAATCAGATAATCACATAAGTCACCAAGGAAGATATCACATAATTCTCCTAGTTTCACTAGCCAATTTCTCCCAGTCTTTAAGACTGCTCTTTCCTCCACCTCGACCTCTTAGATCGAGCCTCGGTCCCCTTGACCGAGCCTCAGCCTTCATGACTGAGCCTACTCTTTCTAGCCTCACTAGCCAACTACCTCGGTCACCTAGACCGAGCCTCGATCCTCCAGACTGAGCCTCCAGGCTGAGCCTATAATAAATCAACGTGCTCAACTACCTCGGTCACCTAGACCGAGCCTCGATCCTCCAGACCGAGCCTCAGCCCTCCAGGCTGAGCCTATAAATAATAAAATGTGCTCAACATTTGTTTGTAAAAAGTTTTGGATCTGGACTTAAGTGGTATGCAGAAAATGTTTTCGTGAGAGCCCTAGTGATCATAGTCTAGACTCGAGAAAGAATCCTAGTTCGCTATGATCAGAGCTCTGATACCAAGCTGTCACACCCTGGCTTTGCGGAAGCGTGGTTAATTTTGGTGTGACTTCTTAATACCATAGCTTAACCATAACAAAGCTATATGAAATAAAATCATGCAAGATCATCCATTTGATTAAGTTTTAAAACCAGAGCAACATACCATTGTCTTAAAGACTTACAACACCATAACGTAAAACATTGTCTTGAAAAACATAAACATCAACATGAGATAAACGCAGTTTAAGATTTGTGACTTGTCCAGGAAAGAGTCACATTTCCTAAACTGGGATGACCTTGGAACCCTTATGCAGCGGGGAAAACATAACATACCGTGCCAGATCTTTAATTTCCTGAAATACATGTAAGTTGAAAAATCAACAATAATGTTGAGCGAGTTCATGTGTAAGTGAGTATGTAAAACACTTGTAAGTATAAAAGTTCCCTGGTATGTAGCAGTGTAAGGAAAAAGAGATCACCAATGGTTTGCAAGGCCATTAGTATGTGTGAAGTGTAAGTAGGAAGACTTAACCTAGCAGATTTCGCGTCGGGTACAAAGTCACTCCAAGGTCCGTTCTGTTGGGCCTCTTAGAGGTCCGTTCTGTTGGGCCTAGAGTTGGGCTCGCTACACCCAGATAGATCTACCGCTTATGTCCCTCGGTGTTTCTGCCTACCCACTCACATGATCTAAGTAGTAAACCTCCTTACGCTAACCATACCATGTATAAAGTACTTGTAATCAAAGTAACATGTATTTCACCCCCGCAGTTAAGAAAACTGAAAACAGTTAGAGAAAAGGGGGACATGAACTCACAGTGAAGCGTCTCTACCAAGTATCTCCTGCTCACGCAGCTGTGCGACGACCTACAGGTGCTAATTTCTATTAGACGGACGGCCGTGCCTTAGCTTTATAGTTTAAGTCTTTGGGAAATAGTTAGACAACTATTTCGTGTTTACATTCTGTATATACTTGGTAGTTAATCTCCTTCCCAAGGATGGGAGATTCAATACATGTGCGTTCATAAATATTTCCGTAAGTGCGTAAGTTACGTTTTTAATAATCGAGTGGTAATATACTTACCGGTGTAACTTATATATTTATGGTGAAAGCGTTCGTATTATTTTGGATTCGTTAACGTTCGTAAATATTATTTTTACTCTAAAAATAATATTTATGTATTTCCACAAAATAATCATAAACAGTGTGTGAAAAATATATATTTGTCACGTTTAATTTTGTGAAAATCCCACCTCCGATTATTTAGTAAATAAAGTCATGGCGAAATTCATATTTCGAGAACATGTCAAAAATAATTCTAACACTTGTAGTGTAAATAGTTCTAAGTGTTAGGTTTTTAGAAAAATTTCGCCAGAGTTTCCTCTGTAACTGGAGGTGGCCACGCTTTCAAGCGTATCATTTTCTTTAACAAATCAACTCAACAATTTTCCTTATTTGATCAGAACAACTTTCATCACAACAACTAAACAACATATGTGTAAATTTCCAAAAATTACATGAACTTGCAGTTTTTCCCAAAACTGTGGTGTAAACCCCTTAAATTTAGTAGATCTTCATATAAGGTAACTTGATCTTGTAAAAACCTCGTTTTTAGAGAAAATCCGCTTTCACAACTTTCCGTCATCTTTTACAAAAAACTGTTATTTTGTCGGATCTTTTCATTTCACAAGTGTTTACACACTTGTGGTTTATAAAAATCATGCTTGTTAGTGTAAGATCTATCTTTTAAAATACATGATTTCTTTGATGCGTGGTTCTTTGAAAATACCTTTTGCAGATACGTAGATCTGCTAGTTTTTAAACACAATGTCACAAGTAAAACGCTTTTACACAAGTTCATGATTCGCGTGTGGTAGAGTTTCACCTTTTAACCCTTGTATTATTCAAAACAAGCTTATGTTAAGATCCATGATCTTACCAAACCGGGTTAAACGATGATCCGAGCTACCACATCATAGATCGGGCCTAAATAATCATACATTTCGAATACTACATCATTTACACAACATATGAGTTATTAACCACTATTTTTAGTGTTTTTAGTAAACTTTAATGCTTCAAAATGCAAGATTCCGAGTTTTAATCATCATACATCTTATTAACCACCTTAGATTAGTTCAAGAACGAGTTTTAAGCATTATACCTCTAGCTCGAGGCTAGGGAAGAATCTATGCGCAAAAGAGGTGGATAAAAGCAAAGTAACGAGGTCCTTCGCGTTCCGTTTGCTCCAAGCTTCCTAATACGAGACCCTTAACGCGTGTGTTAGCTTGGAATGGCTTGATCAAAACTCGAAGATGATGGATGTGGGTGGGGTGCTCTCGGCCGAGACCTCCAAGAGAGGGAGAGAAAGTGTGGTTGATGATTTGTGTGTTGTGAATGATCAAATGGGTTTAGGTATGATCTTATAGGCAATGTTTAGGGTGATTAACCATTGGGCACTATGTCCCATAGATATTAAGCAAGGATGATTAATTTAATCATCATAGTACAAGGTATGTCCCCTAGGGGACGGTTTCGGTTAAGGGGGGGGGTCCCTTGGTTCGATTTCAACTAGGCACCAAGTATTAGTTAGGTTATAGTTAAGTTAAGTAGGTTAGTTAAGTACTTAACTTGGTTAGTAGTGTGTCACGCGTTACAAAGGGTGTTAGGGCAATCAGGGACCCTAACTAGCTCAGAAAAAGATAAATAGTGAAAATAACAATATTTTCATGTCCCGGGTATAGTCCGGTTGTTTGGTTGGATAGTAATCCGTTAAAGCGTTACTAAAGCTTTAAAGTGTCGTTATTACTCTCTTTAGTGACATAGCTCATTCCTGACACTTTGGAAAGTGTCTAGTAATATTTTTCTCATGTTTTGGCACTTTATTAGTTAGCTAAAAGCTGAATTATTTTGTAAAGTGCTGAGTTTTGTACTTAGAGTACGTTTTAGGCACATCCAGTCATAGTGACTTATCCCTAGAGACGCAGTTCCACAACCCTTATATCCCTACACTCACTACTAGTGTAGCAAAACGTTTCTGGCTCGTACAGGCCTTAGAGGCAGTGTTTGCCTGATGCTGGCTTTATCAGCATGTTCAATAGGTTATCCGTTATAGTGCTACTATGCTTTTTGTGCATCACGGTTGTCACTAGGGTTCAGCATGTAAATAATGTAGTGACGATAAGTAAAGTATGATGCAAGTAAGTACATGTATCAGATATCAAGTAGCAGTTCATCAGCTAGTTCAAACAAGCACAGTAATTAAGCAGTAATTAATTACTAATTAAGTCGTACGGATACCTGGTTTAGTGCAGGTTGTCACAGATCATACCAAACTATAAACCATACATTCTTGTTACATTTCATGTGTTATACACACCTATGTTATCACACTTTTTGCTAAATTAAAACATGTCATTTATGCATTTTGGACCTTGTTACAAGTTACATACATACTAGAAACCATGTAACACTTTATTAAACATCAAATATATACCTTCTAATGTCAACAAAAAAAAATTATACGGTTGTTAACAGCCTTGCATCAGCCCACTTAATTTCCTTGTTTTGAGATATTTAGCCCACTAAACACTTCCAAAACCCAACCCAATGAAACCCTAATCCATCCCCTATATAACCCAAGCCTCCTCCAAGCATTTTTCACATTCTAAACACTCTCCATTCACTCTCAACCACTCCAAACCGTAGCTGATTGCAGAAGTTCGAGCAGATTTACACCACTTCACTAAAGTGAGCATAAGTCACTCAATTCTTATCCGATTGACTCGATTCTTTTTCCTACTACTTTGTATTGACCTTAGCTACGTTTCCATGGGTTTTCCTTGGAAAACCAGAGCCTGGAATGTTGCCAAAAGGGCTCTAAAGTGGACTGATTTTTCTGTTCTTGTTTCAAACTTTGATAAACTTGTTTAAACTTGAGGAAACTCATCTCAAACCTATGTCCTTTTGCTTATAACCACTTCTATGGTTAGTTAGGCTTAAAAATAAGGTTGGGACATTCAAAATCAGAGGTATAAACCTCACAAACTTTCTATTTTGTTCAAGGGTTTTAACCCACAAGTGATGCTCAAGTTCAAGACTTGATGATTGTGTGATTTAGGATTAGCTTGGGCTAACATACTTGAAAATCCACACATTGCTTGATGTTTTCTCATAGATTAGTTGTTCATATTCTATTGTTTCTTGTAAGGTCATGACCCTCCTTGTTGTTTATAACAACAAGTGTAGTGGTGAACAATAGAGGTACCTAAATGGAAGCTTTGTTCTTCCTACCTCATGTATGAATTCCATGATACTTAGAGGTGCCTAAATGAAGACTTTAATCTTCTACCTCATGATTGACTTATATGATGTAATATACACTATGTAATAATTATGTAACGACCAAATAATTGAACTCTTGGTGATGAACTAATGGACATTCGTCAAGCTAGTAAATTGTATCATCTTAGGCCTTGACAACTTTGTTCCATGAAAACATTTAAATTCTTTTAGTGTTTCACAGTGTCAAGAACAAGTGTCATAGGTGTTAGATGATTATTTTCATATGTTTATTTTTCATGTTATTTAAACTCCAAATCCCTAGAACCGTATGTAAACACCTCTTAAACTCCAAATCGAACACATTCAACTTCCTAGTCTCAACAACTTCATCACATGGGATAATCGGAAAGCATATGCAACTTTGTGAGTACACTTGACCCATTTTCCTTTTAATACACTTTAGGTGCAACATGTTTTACTTATTAAAATGCACGATTCACAAACATGCTTTATTCAATCAATCCTTTTACATGCTTTGTTATGCTAAAGTTCATGCTAGAATTCATACTACTTGTTAACTTGGCTTAACAATTATAGCACTATAGGAGTAGCACACCACCCGACGGGGTTTTGTTGAGTCTTTATTCTATAACGGTCTCGTCACTTTTGTGTCGAGGGATGCTAAATACTAGTGGACACTAGAGTTGACATATTGTTATGCATGATAGATTGACCTTGTATACCAAATGCTATGTTTGATTGAAAATAATTTTATACTTATGTCACGAGTCTAAAACTTATGTACTCGCTAATACCTTTGTATTGAACTATGCTTTTAAAACATGTTGCAGGTTTAGCGATGACATTGATGATACATGGAATCTAGTAGGATGCTTAGATACACACTTTAAATTTTGCACTCCTATTGTATTGTATTTCATTATTCATGTTGTTGTATTTGCTTCAAATCCTTGTAATTGATTCTTTAGAATTGGAATGGAATTTATTATTTAAATACTTGTCACAATTATTAGTGTTATGATGTCTCGAGCAATCTATTTTGTCTCACTCTGATGTTTCCCCCATCGGTTGGGTTGTGATAGATTGGTATCAGAGCCATAACTATAGGGAATTAGGAAAATTGCCATGCTTTTGACCTAGTCTATAGTTAAGCACCAAAACTCGACCATACTTGCTTCACATGCTACTTTTATGAAATATCTTTACATGTTATTCTTGAAATGTCTCTTTTGTGTTATTTTCTTAAAATGCTTTATGTGCTTATACTTGTTATTATTATTTTGAACATACGTCTTTTACTCATTTGAACTAAATTCGAAACCACTTGTAATACACAAATGAGACGACTTCACCAAAATAGGTGTGAAACCCACAATTTGGTGAAAGACTCTCAATCCACCTATTCTTTTTACAGGAAATTCGCCACCAAGTTAGGAGTGAGATCCTCACTTTGATGGAGAATTTCCGCTTTCAATTTCTAGTGGACCCTCGTCAAAGTGTTGAAATTAAATTTTGAGTACCAACCACACTTAGGATACGAAATCGTCAAGTTAGGGGTGAAACCCGCACCTTGTTGACTAGTTCCACTCCTTGAATTTTTCATAAATCCTGCCAAGTCTCGAAATTTCGATTGATTTGGGACATGTAGTAACCGGAAGAGTAAATACCGTTAACCGACTTGTCGGCGAGAGTATTCCACCTATTAGGCCAAATCATGCTCCTCAAATTCGAAAGACTTTCAACCACTTTGGTTAGTCAAAGTTCCGTTTTGGAACCATCCCAAATTTTAATCAAACATGTGTTTCTATTATTTATTTTATACGATGCAATCTTTCAAATTCGAATTTACTTTCGATATTTTCTTCTCACACACACATCATACTAAATCTTTTTCATACATTTATACATATGCATGATTTCAAAACGTCACTCAATTTTGTTTACATTCTTTATAACGCCAAAATGGAGACATATCATTGAGTTAGGAGTGATTTCATTACCATGACGATTAACTCCTCTCCCTTTTTTCCTTAAAACGACCTCACCATCGAGTTAGGGGTCATTCCCTTACCTAGGTGATCGTTACCGAAACTTTCCTTAAAAATATTATATTATGCAAACCCGATCATGTTTTATACCTAAATCATTTATCATTATTCAAAATACCTACTTGTACCGATTTCAAAATACATTGTTTTATCAAACTTACTTCTTATTCTACAATCTATTTTCACTCAATTCATATACACGAGTTTCTTAATCATGTCTTAAAACGTTTTATTACCCGAATTTCAAAACCTTACGAAATGCTACCTATCAATTCAATCGGTCCAATGAATCTCTTGCCCATGAACTTCATATTCGACTTAATCACTAAAACACACACTCACGTTATATCACCATACTAAAGACTTTCATTCTCAATCGGAATTCAAATCAACTTTTTCATATACTTATAAGATCTTATAGATATTATACGAACGTTTTACCAAAGACGCTTTTCAACATCAACAAATCATTTGTTAAAACTGTTTTCTATAACCACTAAGTCCGTTTTGCTAAATTCCTTTTCTAAGGATCAACGTTTTCATAAGAACCTCCAAAATTCAAATTTCTTGTTTTGACGCAAATGAGGAAAACCTATTATTTTCGAAAACTTTATTCTACACCTCTTAATTAGTCATTCAAAATTCAAAACACGTGGGCAAGAAGACTCCATGGGGACTAACAACCTTCAACATACGTAAACTCTTTTTAAAACAAAAGTAGCATTTCATTCATTACAAAATACGTTATGCATAACCAATGAGTACTTTATGTTCCTTTACATTTACAAACTATATTCTACCTTCCAAATCAACTCAATCTATTATGATTTGATAAACTCGACGTTTCACTTAAACCATGATACATGCATATCATCGTACACGTTTTAGTCGATATCTCGCGACAATTTCATCTATATCATTCGTATTTGCATACTCAACCTTTTGATCATTTTCACATGCTTAAATTCGACTCAATTTATACTATTTATGCAATCTTTATTATTCATACCTACACTCATACTCATACGTTTTATATTTATACTTACACCCACATGCGTATTTATACTTACACTTATACGTATACTCATACTATCCATACGTTTTTTGTTTATACTCATACTTGTGTGCATACGTATACTTAAACTTATATTGATACTTTCATTCATACTCATGATTCATACATTGGTACCCGTACGCGAGCGTAATCCGAGGGATTCGCTTACGTGGGTCCAATACATATTTAAGCATGGACTTGCTTATATACTACATTCTTATACGTACACGGTTTTTTTAAATTATGTAACGACATTCAAAAATGTCCCAAATTGAACCGTAAGTGCAAACTCGGACCCCTGAAACCTTAATCCATATCAAAAATTAAGAAAGTAAGATTTTTGGTCTTCAGGCGGGCCGCGTAAAGGTTAGCTTAGCCTTGCGCGCCTTGCGCGGGCCGCGTCAAACTTTAGTTGACCGGATAAGCACGTCGGGCCACGCGTCGCACACGTGGCAGCCCTAGGTGTGACACGCTAGCCCTAGTCTACGATTAGGTTGCGCTCGTGGGCCGCGTAAAGATCAAGGGTGGGCTCACGCGGGCCGCGTGAGACCTAAATTTGTCACACCCCGACCACCTAGGACAACCAAACGTGGCGGAAACGTCGGGGAGTGTTGTAACAGAATTATTGTTTCATAACACATGGAAATTGAAATATTGTTTTATTGATTAAAGTAGTTACAATGACTTGACAATCAAAGAAACATAACGTAAATAACTAGTCTTGCATCTTTTATTGTCGCTAAGGCCCAAGTCCGCCTAAGTGTATCTTGATAAATCCTATGCATCATATCCTGAAACACATGTGAAAATAGGTATGTCAGCATAAAAATGCCTGTGAGATACATAGGTTTATGAAAATAGGATTCATGACTTATTGTTTAAGAAAATGTTTAGTCATGAACCTTGTAATTTGATTTGTCTTGTAAATCATTTGAAAAACGATAAGATCAGATGATATGTATGAATAAGAGAATAATGTATGGTTAAATGAATAACCATATAAAAATGAGTTTGTATAATTTAAGTTGTTTGTAAAACAATGTATTGTGAAAAATATGTTATTTGTATAAAATGTTATATGTCCAAATTGAAATGGTTCAAATAACGCTACGATATGTAATACCATACAATCACTTATATATAGGAAGTACCAGCGGCGTATCCACCATGCTTGTATCATATTACACACGCCTCGTTACTCGAATCACTTACCCAAACAAACCACCAATGTAAGATGTCTATGTCTAAACCAATTGCCAAACGTATTGAATAATATGTCAAAATGTTTATGTCAATATGTAAATCATGTAATGTGTAACCAATGTCAATAATGTTTATGTGTCAAATGTAAATCATGTAATGTGTAACCAATGTCAATAATGTTTATGTGTCAAATGTAAATCATGTAATGTGTAACCAAAATGATATGTATGGCTAGTGAAATATATCAACTAAACCATATGCACAAAAACAAAGTATTGAAGTAAAACACGGTTTAAATCAACACTATGTTTTGTGGAAATGCATGGTATACTGATACGAACATCTATGCGGTATTGTGAAAATGCATACATCCAAGCCTTGAGACTGTGGCGATAAACCCTTAAACAACTTAAAGGTTTATCTTAATTATGTATATCGAATTCGGTCATTCCTTCCAATCCAAACAAACCCAGGATTTCAGGAACGGGAGTTGTCAATTCCTATGGTACCACTACCTACTAACGAACGGCGTAGCTAATGTTAATGAATGTATTATTCCATTGTAAACAACCCAAATGTCATAACAAAATGTAAGCATGTGATGAAAACACTGTACTAAGTATGTAACCAACGGACATACATAGCATAAAATGTAAATGTAAAACAATGTACTAAGTATGCACACAATGGGCACACATAGTATAAAATGTAATGTAAAACAATGAAATCATGTACTATAAATGTACTAATGAATATAGCAAGCATATGATGTGAAAGCAAGAAAGCATGAAAGTAACAAGTAGGCACATGTGTTTCACCCCAAAACAGTTTGGAAAACAATAAAAGAGGGGTCTATGTACTCACTTGAGATTGCCCAGAAGTCCTAGGATAACCACCAAGCAATGCTAGAGATCACGGAATCAAACGGCACCTAATATAGGTAACTACATTAATAAACCGGACCTAAATCGGAAGATTTAGATAGAATGAGGGTTCGTAAACCAAACGAGTATAGAGACTCGTGTCATATGGTTTAACAAAGCCTACATACTAAATGAAACCTAACCTAAGTGCTTTCGACTCATCGCGACCCATTAAGGTAGCTTATGCTACTTTAACGCGTCGTGCGCGCAAAAGCGCACTCGAGACGTCTAACTAGCCCTATGACAAGTGTTATATGCCTAAACATGTTACATAATCAGTTAAGTGATGAAAGTTTAGGTTACATATGCTTAATTACCAATTACACATAAAAAGGGTATTCTGGTAATTTACCTAAGGCATATAAACTACCTATCATACAACTACTTAAACGTCATGACCATAAGGTATAACCTCGGAAGGTTATTCCCTATATACTATGGTCACCTAATGTATTTGGTCGGATCCTAATGATCGACCAAAGGGGTCAGGTTCGAAGGTATAAGCGATTTATCAGATCGCTTACCCTACGACCCTAGACAACGTGGTAATCAGTAGGCATAGTCCCAAGGGACTATAACCAACGTGATTACACTCACGTTGCGAAGTTCAAACGAACTTCGCATTGACCATAAACTGGTCAACACAGAAAGTCAAACAAAGTTTGACTTTCAGACTCGAAAAGACTCGAAAAGCAATAAAAGAACAAAAGAATACTTACGAAGGGTCCCCGAATGCTAACCTCGATCCAAGTAGCTCAGGTATGAAACAATGGTTTCAACTTAGAGCTTCTCAAATCAAGATTCTAGTGGTTTTTGCAAGAAGTGGGGTGGGGTATTTATAGTGTTCGGTTAGCCGTTAGGATCGTTTCTAGGAAACCGTGCTTTAATCTCAACCATACACCTCAAGAACATGGTATTACAAAACCATTTGAGCCCATTGTATTGCCCCAAAACCATGTGCAAGTGAAATGGACCAGATTCAAAGTTTCTGCCATGTTTCTGCTGTCTGGGAGGCTGATGCGGCCCGCTTCAGGATCAGACAAACCTCAGGCGGGCCGCCTGGAGCTTCTGATCAGGAAACAAGTTTCAAAAGTGACAGTTTCAGCCCCGGCACGTGTTTAAGGCCATTTCCGACACTTCTAAGGCCCGTAAAGCCAACTTTCAGGTCCTAAAATGATGCCTAAACATTGTGGACATGAAACATGCTCAAAAATATGTCGGATGTCAGTTCGTTTGGTCGTACGAACGCGATCTTTGCTTAATTACGACGGAATGCGCATAAGCGCGAAAAACGATCCAAATTGCGCGACGAATGGATTTTTCTCATGCCAAACACTAAAATAAAATGTTTTAGTGCTTACATAAATTTTTGGATGTCCGGATGTATTCAGAATGTAAGTTATGCGCGAAAATGCAAACTTGTGCACTTTTTGACGCTTTTAGTCCCTGAATGACCCAAAAGTTTATTTTAGCACACCGAACCCCTCAAAGCCTATTTCTAAGCTATGTAAAGGATATTTAAGGTGTGTTTAACTTATGGTCATGTTCCGGAATGTTTGTTCCAGTTCAAATTGGCATACTTTCGCAGTTTGTCAATTTTAGTCCCTGTAAGCGAATTAACTTGTTTTTGCCATACCAAAGCCTTCAAAACTTATTTCTAAGTTATGTAAAGGTTATTTAAGGTATGTTAAGCCTATTTCACTATTCCGGAGTGTTTTTTGCATTAAACTGGTTATATTTACGCATCGGTGCGCGTATAACCCTCCAGAAAGCGATTTAGAGTTTGGAATTGAACAAAATTTGATATGTGCAAATGATACACATATTTTTGCAAATCCCAAGTATGAAATATAATATTTCATTGGTTCGGTATTTGTTTCATCGGTATTTTTTTTGCAAATCCCAAGTATGAAATATAATATTTCACCTATAAATAGCTTGGATCAGGAGCTTTCATTCTGTGTCGAAATCCATTCACAAAAAACGAAGTTATACTGTTCGAAATCATAATTTCAATTAGAGGGGTGCTGCTACGATACAGGGTATTAACTCGATCACTGCTACGATTCAATGTCCGTTCGATTGAAACTATCTGATGGATGTTTAAGTGCTGCCCACATTAGGGCCATACTTTGTCATTAGTCGTGAATTCGACGGATGTTTAAGTATAGTTATTGTAAATGATGTATTAGTTACTGACCTAGTTCGTGTGCATTGTTATTTAAATTAGGTTACAAGGCTAATCAGTAGGCTAAACTCTGCCCGTATAAATCTGTAATGTGAGTCATTCTATTTTTATCAACAATATTTTACAATACTCCAAGCATTTTCAAAAGTTATAATTACAGGGATTAAGTCATGGTTATCTTGAATCACTGGCTAATTGGGGTATTGTGCACATTACTAATTTCTCACGGTTAGGCTAATGAATCCTAACAGTGATAATCATCACTACTTGGGGAAGGACCCAATAGTGGTATGACCATCGTCACTAGGTGACAGGGCGCCAGATAAAAATAAGATAAAAGCCATTGTAATCGCTCTTATGCTGTAATTTATAACTATGTGTCATTTTATCAAATTGAGTGATTCGCCAGTATTTCCCCGCTGATAAAATATTTTTAAAACATGTTTCAGGCGACCTGCTGTAATTCAAGGAAAACGTGCTATGGAGCACTACCAAGCTTGAAGAGGTGGCTCAGTTAAAATAAATAAACATGTTTTATAAATCAGGGAATTTCCTAGTAAAATTCCTCTATTGTAAATTACGGGGTTTATCCTGAATTATGAAAGAAAATAATCGGGCATTTTCAAGTTTTAAAAGATCTTGTTGAATCTTCCGCTGTCGCATCAATTAATAAATACCACGGGTTCCTGTCCCGCGGCTCCTGACCGGGTCAAACCGGGGCTGGGGCCGTGACAGGAAAAGGTGGTATCAAAGCCACTGATTTAAGCCTATTAAGTATTTAAAATACTTAATTTTTTTATCGTCATTTTGTGACTATATGTTTATATCTTGACTATCTATTAATATACAGTATGGGTAAGCAAAGAATTTCGGATATCTATCTTAAATTAGATAGTTCACCGAAAGATAAGGGAACTCCATCCCAATCAAATTCCTCAAGATACTCAGCATATACTGAGGAGGGAATATTTGTTCGTAAAGCACAGTATGAGAAACCACTTACCCCTAATAAAAGAAGTTGGATTATTAGAAAAAGTCAGGAGAAAATAAAGAAGTCTCAACCAAAAGGAGCGATGATTAATGAGAAAACCCAGGAAATAGGCAATAACCCACCATAGGAAGATGAGCTAGATGAACAATGGGCAAATCTCTATATGTTAGCCACTATAGCAGTAAATGCTAACTTATAATTTAAATCACCAAACCAGTACCAGCCCCTATGCTACCTACAAGCCAGAAACTTTAATATAATAAATAAACACTAGTGTATTTTAAATTTTAGTTGTACTAAAAATAAATGTTTTATTTCAATAAAATGGTTTATTAGATATTTGTAATTAATATTAAGTTTTCTAAATTTCCAATCTGTGATTCTGTGAAAATTTAATTTACAAAATTTTAACCTAAAATTTTGTGTGTTTCTTCATAAATGCTAAACAGCATGAATGAATTGTCTGAAGCTCTTGAGAATCTCAATCTCTATCCTGTTGATGTGGAAGTTTCCAGAGACTTTACCGAGTATTGTGCTGACATAGAGGAACCTATGGAATTTCAAACCCAACCTCCAGAGAAACCCAAGCCAAAGAAGAGAAGAAGAATTGTGGGCTGGAGGCGTGTGCGCAGAAGGAAACCAGCAACTAGGAAAGTTCCCAAGATAGAAAATCCCATGGATAAAGGAAAAGGGACCGAGATTGGGGAAAGTTCTAGGCAAACTGAGGAATTGCCATTGCAGGAGGAATTAGATCACATACTGACAAGTTATGATATCCTTAGGCCTATTAATGAAAACCTCTTCCCTTATCCTGCTGAAACCCAAATTCCAGTGAACTTGGAGCCAGCCATTCCAGATCCCCTTGTTAATACCCTACCTTTAGGAGAAATGGATGAATGGTGGACCAACGACTGGCAATTTCAAAACCTCCTAAATAACCCTTATACCTTTTTCCCTCAATTCGACCCAGAACCTCCATTACACCCACCTGTGAGCTCTGAAAATTTAGCTGAACTCCACCACTATGGCGAGGAGCTGATTGATGCAGGAAACAAGATTAGGGATGTGGGAGAACGAATCACTTGGAAATACGACGAGAGGGAGCGTCGTTTCTGAAAAGCCAGCTGACGGGATAGTATGTGGTTGTAGGAATGTGTGTTTAATAATAATAATCATAAAAATATAATTATGTGAAATAACTTAAAAATAAAATTTTGTAAGATAACCAGTTTGTACGGATACCTAATATATATAGAATATCGAAAGTCGAAAGATCGACAATTTTGGCTATATTTGTTTACATGATTATGTGCAATTATTTTGTTATATTTGATTATTAATTATTTTATACTAATTACTTAATTAAATTAATTATCAGATGGCACACGCTGGTAATGAACCCAATAATGAAGTTAATCATTCTCAGCATAACAATGAAGATCAATTTCTGAATAGGCAAGATATCGAAAATATCATTGCTCAGGGAATAGCCAATGCTATTCCAGCAATACTTGCTGCTGCTCGAAATCCAATTGAACCTCAACAAATTATTCCTAGCAAACACACACACGGTGACAATTTCAGTAATAGTGTAAACGGAGGCGGTAACATACTAATAACAACAACGATGGAATGCAAGCCCCGCTCCTTAAGAAAATGAAATCTGCAACGCCTGGTTGCACTTATAAGGAATTCCTTGCTTGTAAACCGGTAGAATTTGCAGGCAATGAAGGGGCGACTGCGGCGCTGCGTTGGTTAGAGAAAACCGAGGCAGTAATTATAATAAGTAAATGTGTCGAGGAAGACAAGGTCATGTATGCGTCGCATCTTTTTAAAGAAGGGGCGCTAGAATGGTGGAATACGGCACTTCATGACAAAGGAATAAATTTGGCCTATGCCATGAGTTGGGAAGAATTTAAGCAGCTAGTGGAAAGAAAATTCTATCCCGAGTATGAAAAGGAACAAATGGCGAATAAGTTCCTGAATCACCGGATGGTGGATGTAGACTGTCGAGGGTATACTTCGACATTCTTCGAGTATGCGAGAGTGGTACCAACTTTGGCTTCACCAGAACCGGTACTTATTTCCCGCTATATTTGGGGATTGATTGGCGAAATTCGAGATATCGTCAAAGCTGCGAGACCCCGCACTATTGACGATGCTGTGGAATTAGCTAACACCCTAACTGACGGACTGGTACGCACAAGAGAAGAAACCCGGAAAAAGGAAGTGGCCCAAAAGATTACCCAAGGATTCTGCATGGGTAACAGAAGTAACTTCAAAAGAAAGGGAACTGGGCAATCTTCCACTGTTCCATTTTGCAATGCATGTAAAAGGAAGCATTTTGGGAGATGCAAAGGATATTGCAATTTCTGCAAAATCCTGGGGCACCAAGAAGAAGATTGCAGGAAAAAGAAAGCAACAATCTGCTACAACTGCAGAGAAGCTGGACATTTTAGGCCAGACTGCCCTAAATTGGCCAAACCAGCTGACAACAAAACCAAACCTGCAGAAGGAACTATCAAAAAGAACGCAAGAGCCTTCCAGTTGACTACTCGGGAAGCAGAACTAATTCCTGACGTAATAACTGGTACGTTCCTAGTTCACGACGTTTATGCAAAAGTATTATTTGACTCTGGTGCAAACCAAAGTTTTATAAATACTTCATTCTGCCAAGCTCTTAAGCTACCTTTAACAAAACTTAGACAAATTTTTACGGTAGAAACGGCAGATGGAAATTCTGTTAACATAGATAAGGTTTTGCGAGAAGAAAAGATAAAACCCTTAGGCCATAAATTCTCTGCAAACCTGTTACCTATGAATTTAGCTGAATTCGATGTGGTATTAGGAATGGATTGGTTAGTAGCCAACCATGCCCGAATTCTTTGTGATAAGAATTCCATAGAAATTCATACACCCACAGGAGAATTAGTGGTGATTACAGGAGATAAGCCACGTAAGCCAATGAAATTCATTTTAGTAATAAAGTTGGCCAGTTATTCAAGAAAACAAGAAATGGTGTATATGATTTCGGTAATCATTAACACTAAGGGTAAGGAACTCAAAGAAATTCCAGTAGTATCAGAATACCCAGAGGTATTCCCAGAAGAACTACCTGGATTACCACCTGATAGGGAAGTAGAATTTAGAATTCATCTAATTCCTGGAACTACACCAATAGCCAAGGCACCTTATCGGTTAGCACCCACCGAAATGTTAGAATTGAAAAAGCAGTTAGATGAATTACTAAGCAAAGGATTCATACAACCTAGTTCATCCCCGTGGGGAGCTCCAGTGTTGTTTGTGAAAAAGAAAGATGGTTCAATGAGAATGTGTATCGATTATAGGGAATTGAATAAGGTTACAATTAAGAATCGATACCCATTACCTAGGATTGATGATCTTTTTGATCAACTTCAGGGAGCTAGATATTTTTCTAAGATAGATTTACGCTCTGGATATCATCAATTGAAGGTACAAGAAGAAGACATACCTAAAACTGCTTTCAGAACTAGGTATGGTCATTACGAGTTTACAGTCATGCCATTCGGACTAACAAATGCTCCTGCAGCATTTATGGACATGATGAATAGGATCTGTAAACCGTACTTGGATAAATTCGTAATTGTCTTCATCGACGATATACTTATTTATTCCAAAAGCCAATATGAACACCGTCAGCATTTGCATGCACTCTTAACTTTGTTAAGAAAGGAAAAACTTTACGCCAAATTCTCAAAATGTGAATTTTGGCTCAAGAAGTACAATTTTTTAGGTCACATGGTGAATTATGAAGGTATTCACGTCGATCCTGCTAAGATAGAAGCGATCACCAAATGGAAGGTCCCGCAATCAGCTATGGAAATTAGAAGTTTTATAGGATTAGCCGAATATTATAGACGATTCATTAAGGATTTTTCCAAGATAGCCGTACCATTAACTAAGCTAACCTGTAAGGCAGTTAAGTTTGAATGAGGACCTAGGCAAGAAGAAGCCTTTAGGATTTTGAAGCAAAAGTTAACAAACGCTCCAATTCTAGCTTTACTGGAAGGAACAGAAGATTTTGAAGTATACTGCGATGCTTCTAAGCTAGGATTAGGATGTGTGCTAATGCAACGCAAGAAGGTAATTGCGTATGCATCAAGACAATTGAAAAGGCTCGAAGAAAACTATACAACTCATGACTTAGAATTAGGAGCCATAATTTTTGCCCTTAAGATTTGGAGACATTATTTGTATGGAAGTAAGTTTACTGTCTATACAGATCATAAGAGCTTAAGATACATATTTGGGCAAAAAGAATTGAATATGAGACAAAGGAGATGGATGGAAATCCTAAGCGACTACGACTGTGATATTCAGTATCACGAAGGAAAGGCAAATGTAGTTGCAGACGCCTTAAGTCGTAAGTATCATGAAAAACAACGACAAATTCGTGCTCTTAGATTAAGTTTACAATTAGACTTAATGGAACAACTAAAAAGCATTCAAGAAACAGCAATCAAGGATGATGCTGAAGGTATGAAAGGACGAGTAAAAGAATTAGAGCAAGGCAATGATGAAATTTGGAGATTCCATAAAAGAAGGATTTGGGTACCTAAGCAAGGAGAGTTGAGAAATAAGATTCTAGAGGAAGCCCATAAATCAAGGTATACCATGCATCCTGGAAACAATAAGATGTACCAACATTTAAGAAATAATTTCTGGTGGATATGAATGAAAAAGGACATAGCTAGATATGTTTCTAAGTGTCTTACTTGTTCACAAGTTAAGCCAGAACACCAGAAACCTTCAAGTCTACTACAACAATTAGAAATTCCTGTATGGAAATGGGAGCTTATAACAATGGATTTTGTTACTAAGTTACCCAAAACCAGAAAAGGTAATGATGCAATTTGGGTAATTGTGGATCGATTAACCAAATCAGCTCATTTTCTACCCATGAAGGAAACCTTTAGCATGGAAAGGTTAGCCAAGTTATATGTAGATGAAGTAGTATCCTTACATGGAGTCCCGCTCTCCATTGTATCGGATCGGGATAGTCGTTTTACTTCCCATTTCTGGACAAGTTTCCAAGAAGCAATGGGAACTCGACTAAATTTAAGCATTGCATACCATTCTCAAACAGACGGACAAAGTGAAAGGACGATCCAAACCCTGGAAGACATGCTTAGGGCATGTGTAATAGATTTTGGTGGAAACTGGGATGACCACCTACCCTTAATTGAATTCTCCTATAACAATAGTTATCATTCAAGCATTGAAGTTGCCCCGTTCAAAGCATTGTATGGACGTAAATGCAGAACTCTAGTCTGCTGGGCAGAAATAGGAGAAAGTCAATTATCAGGTCCTGAAATAGTGCAAGAAACTACCGACAAGATCACCCAAATCAAGGAAAGATTAAAGACGGCTCGTGATCGCCAGAAAAGTTATGCAGACAATAGGCGTAAGCCGTTGGAATTTCAAATCGGAGACAAAGTTCTCTTAAAAGTTTCTCCTTGGAAAGGAGTAGTTCGGTTCGGTAAGAAAGGAAAGCTAAGTCCAAGGTACGTAGGACCATTCCCAGTAGTCCAACGTATAGGACCAGTTGCTTATCGCTTACAACTACCAGAGGAGCTAGCTGGAATACATGACGTATTTCATGTATCTAACCTCAAGAAATGTCTATCTGACGAATCATTGGTAGTACCTCTTCAAGCGTCGCACACGTGGCAGCCCTAGGTGTGACACGCTAGCCCTAGTCTACGATTAGGTTGCCCTCGCGGGCCGCGTAAAGATCAAGGGTGGGCTCACGCGGGCCGCGTGAGACCCAAATTTCACCTATAAATAGCTTGGATCAGGAGCTTTCATTCTGTGTCGAAATCAATTCACAAAAAATGAAGTTATACTGTTCGAAATCATAATTTCAATTAGAGGGGTGCTGCTACGATACAGGGTATTAACTCAATCGCTGCTACGATTCAATGTCCGATCGATTGAAACTATCCGATGGATGTTTAAGTGCTGCCCAAGCATTTTAATACTCCAAGCATTTTCAAAAGTTATAATTACAGGGATTAAGTCATGGTTATCTTGAATCACTGGCTAATTGGGGTATTGTGCACATTACTAATTTCTCACGGTTAGGCTAATAAATCCTAACAGTGATAATCATCACTACTTGGGGAAGGACACAATAGTGGTATGACCATCGTCACCAGGTGACACGGCGCCAGATAAAAATAAGATAAAAGCCATTGTAATCGCTCTTATGCTATAATTTATAACTATGTGTCATTTTATCAAATTGAGTGACTCGCCAGTATTTCCTCGCTGATAAAATATTTTTAAAACATGTTTCAGGCGACCTGCTGTAATTCAAGGAAAACGTGCTACGGAGCACTAACAAGCTTGAAGAGGTGGCTCAGTTAAAATAAATAAACATGTTTTATAAATCAGGGAATTTCCTCGTAAAATTCCTCTATTGTAAATTACGGGGTTTATCCTGAATTATGAAATAAAATAATCGGGCATTTTCAAGTTTTAAAAGATCCTGTTGAATCTTCTGCTGTCGCATCAATTAATAAATACCACGGGTTCCAGTCCCGCGGCTCCTGACCGGGTCAAACCGGGGCTGGGGCCGTGACAAATTATGTATACCCTGATTCATACACAACTAGTACAAGCTATGCAGATCATGCGACGATCAAAATAATCGCGGGTGCACATGAGATTATAGTGATAAGCGCATGAGAACCATAGAGTGTACTACTGTGTATGGTAAGACAAAGAACATAACATGACACCAAATACGAAACGGACGTACCGTGGTCAAAACATGGTGGATATGCCGCTGGTACTTCCTATATATAAGTGTTTTCATCATGTTACCAAACTTTCGTAAGACGTGCTATGAGAAATTCAGTGTTTTTGCATACCTTTTAGACCAAATTCAAACTTTAAACAATACACAAAAGCATTATATCCGATTATCCATGACGAGGCTACATCTTTAACATGCTACTTTCGTCTTTCTAATACTTATTTCATTCATATACTTGCATTCATTTAGAGTCAATCGTTCGCCCCATACTCCTATTATTCTCCATTATCCTTTCTTTCATACGAACCCCATACACAATCAAGCTTGTTTAAACATTCAAATCCTAACTTATCTCATTACCTTTAAAACCGTCTTCCTATTCTTTATTCTTGTGTAAATGTACTTAGTATATCTTTAACGCTTTATTCAAAGTACCAAACCTTTCCGTTCCTCTCAATAAACAATTTTTACGAAAGTTTGATTTTTATACTATCCTTAAAACTTCGCCTGTAAACTACCCCACTTTCCAACAAAATACAAACCGTTTGTCAAAATCTTCCTTCGTAATACGTCCCATTTTTAATACATCTCCAATTTAAGTTATCCAAACTTGTTTAGACTCACTTTACCTATATACGCACCTACACGTTTTCAACTATGTTTGGTACCTCAAATTATTTTAGACAACGAACTCCCTTGCAAATTTACCTTGTCATTCTCCTAAGTTTCGTACTTTTCAAACCGTTTCAAAATTTCCAAGTCTCAATTTTGCCAAAACTTTTTCAAGTCTTCCTCTTGAATAAATTTCGGGACGAAATTTCCTAAAGGAGGGGAGACTGTAACGCCCTGCGTTTTCATACTTTCCATATTTAGAAACCATGGCTTGAAATTCTATTTTTTTTTTGGAAATCTTGTATTCCTTGTAATCGTATTTCGTTGTATCGTTGTAAAATCTGAGACTATGATCGTAATGAAACGAATCTTTTATACATCGTTTATACATGTTTATACATTGATACGTGCACTCGTTTGATACATGGTTCGTAATTCGTATAAACGTAAGCTTAACTCGTAAACAATGATCGTGTATTCGTAATCCTGAAATCTTCATATATTTAAACACTTAGTTATTCGATTATAAGATTAAGTTGTATGTTTTTTTCACTTGATCATACCAAACTATAAACCATACATTCTTGTTACATTTCATGTGTTATACACACCTATGTTATCATACATACATACTAGACACCATGTAACACTTTATTAAACATCAAATATGTTGGGTTTTTCACATGTTTATCAAAGTGATTTCATCCATATGAAATAAAAACGCAGCGGAATAATTATTTAAAACATGTTGATTTCAAAATATAAAACTCATTTTATATGTGTAACCCAATACCCGGATCCATATACGAATATGCATGCTATCAAAAATTAAAACACAACCATGGGTGTTTAGAATACTACCTTCCAAGAAGTAAAGCATATGAAGAAGATGATGCTTCTTGAACGGTTGCCTTCAAGTGTAGAATACCTCAAGCTTGTATACCCCAAGCCTTCCAACAAACACCTAAGTTTAGCTAGGATTTTATACACTTATAATCAAAACCGAAACCCTTCTTGGAGCCAACCCTTGGCCAAAAATTCCACTATGGAATATGAGAGTTCTTGGCACTTGAATTACAAACTTGAAAACCCTCTTGCACACATACCCTCTTGGCCGAAATTTTTAGAGCAAGAGGGAAGTTCTTGCAACTTGATTTTGTGTGTGAAAAAAAAAGTGTTGTCATCTCTTTTTTAATTTTTTGTCATACAAAAAATGTATTAAAAGATGTGTGAGAAGTTGCCACCCAATAATAAGTCTTCTAGATATGAAAATTGCATGCAATTCTATTGGTCAAAAATCTTGAGAAGACACCACAAAATAGGGGGCGGCCCACTTGTAGTATTTAAAAAAAAATTCAAATTTTCCTTTTAAATAATTTAAGTCTTGTTTTATATTTTATAACTTTTATAAAATATGTTATAAGACTTATACAATATCTCACAAGTTTTTATAATGTTATTTAACCCATTAAATAACAAAATAAAATATTCTCTCAAAATAAATTATCCATATAATTTATTAGTTTCTCAAGTGCAATTATTTAGAAAACCAATTTCTAAATATTATAAGTGTTAATATTTATTTGTTTGATCATATCGCAAATAAATATTCTAAGTGTTTGTCTAGCTTGTATTTGGGTATGACTCGACTTGGATCATAACGTACTAGCCACATCAATTTAATATGTGTCTTGGGTATACAGAGTCCAACAATCTCCCACTTGCACAAGATACATAAAAGATTGATGCAAGTAGTAAAGACCACCTAACTATAGTTTACTACCCCTAATACGTATGAGTATATATCCCATTCAATAACATCATCCCCTTCAAGTCCCTTACTTGAACATGATTTAGGTGAATCTATCATTTATCCTTTCGTTACAGATGTCATGTCAAATCCAGAGACATAGAGTGATCACTCTCTGTTGGTTTAACTTTAGCAGGCCTTAGACATCTTACTCTCAACAAATAAGAGGAACAAATCCCATCTTGACTACATACGTCTCTCACAATCACCTTGTACCACACCTGAGCTTAGCCTTATGTACTGTCATATTACTGATAGCGAAGAAATAAGTCAAGGCATAATATTTGGTGAATATCAAGACCCAATATATATCTCAGGCCAGAGGATACTATGTAATTCTCCCTTACTCAAATTTACTTATGATCAATCACAAATGATTCCATGCAGTAATATTCGAGAGCGAGTCAGTCCAATATGTGTATCCCACAAATATCTATGAATCTTGGCAGCAACACTTTGCTCTATATTCATACCTAATGAACATCCACCAATCCAAGTTCATAATAGTCTAACATTCATATTTGTTCCCACAAGTATGATCGACTACGGACATTTAGAATAAGAGACTTATTCACGGATTTAAACATGCTAAAATGGAACATAACTCAAAATACCATAAAGAGTTATAATAACAGTTGTTCCAATATCCAAATACAAAATAGATCAAATCCAATCACTAGAATATCGAAGTCCTAAGGCACAAGTATAACCCTCCATGCTTTGCCCCTTTAAGGAGCTTTGTGAGTGGATCCGTAATATTTTGATCAATTGTGAACTTTGCGAATACATATCTTTCCCGTTTTCAACTTCATTCCTTATGTAGTTGAAACTCCGCTCAATGTGCCTAAACTTTTGATGTGCACGAGCTTCCTTGATTTGAGAAATCACACCATCGTTATCACAAAGATTTCTAGGGGTCCTGAATGGTAGGGACTACCCCTAGATCGGCAATAATTCAAGTGGCAGATCCATATGAATTATCTCAATCAATGAAGCAGCGATGTATTCTGATTCTGTAGTGGACAATGCTACCCTGATTGTGATCGAGAACCATCTCGATCAATTTGGAAACTCGTATCCATGTGATCATTTACAACGAATTCCGAAACTCGCATCCCTGTAACCTTTTACAACAAGTTCTTTTTCACCAGATCCATATATTAGAAATATATCCTTAGTCCTTCTAAGGTATTTCAATATATTTTTTAACAGTCACCCAATGACCGTTACTCGCTGGTATCTTCTCGTCATGCTTAATGCGCATGACATGTCCGGTCTAGTGCATATCATTACATACATAATGAATCCTATAACTGTCGCATATAGGATTCCTTTCATTCTTTCTTGCTCATTCTTTGAGCTTGGACATTGAAACGCTTTCAATATTGTTCTCTCTTGAATATGTACCAAACCTTTCATAGAGTTCTCTATCTTGAACCTTTTCAAGACTTTGTCAATGTATGCACTTTAGTTTAAACCTATCAAGCACCTTGATCTATCCCTATAGATCTTTATTCCAAAATATAGGCGACTTCACCAAAATCCTTAATGGAAGAACAACTTCCAAGCTAGGTTTTACACCTTCCATGGTTGGAATGTCATTTCCAAATAATAGAATGTCATCGATATACAATACTAAGAAAGTGATGATGCTCCCACTAGCCTTCTTATACACACAAGCTTCATCGCCGTTCTCAATGAATCCATATTCCCTAATCTCTTCATCAAAACAGTGATTCCAACTTCTAGATGCTTGTTTCAATCCATAGATTGATTTCTTTAGCTTGCATACTTTGTTAGGATGTTTTGGATCGACAAAACCTTCAGGCTTAACCATATAGGCATCTTCCTCAAGATATCCATCAAGGAAAGCCGTTTTGACATCCATTTGCCAAATCTCATAATCATATTATGCAGGTATGGCAAATAATATCCTAATTGACTTTAGCATCGCCACTAGCGAGAAGGTCTCATCATAATCAACCCCTTGAGTTTGATTGGAACCTATTGCTATATGTCTCGCTTTATAAGTATCCAAGTTACCATGCATATCGGTTTTCTTCCTGAAAACCCTACTTACTTCCAACTACTTTGGAGTTAAGAGGTAGTACAACCAATTCCCATACTCGGTTGTCATACATGGATTGCATCTCTACGTTCATGGCTTCTAGCCATTTGTCACAATAAGATTTTGACACTGCATCATGGTATGTGGTAGGTTCACCCGAATCTACCACGTAGCATCAATCTATGAAAAATCCATATCTTTTAGGTGGACTATTATTTCTACCAGATCTGCGAACGTTTTGTGTGTATTGATCAACCACTTGATCGTTTTCAACAACCTTTTGTTGAGTGCTAGTATCAACCAAAGGTGTATCGGCTTATGGTTCTCGATCCTCATCAAGTCCCACTGTTCTACTAATTCCTTCCATAAGGAACTTAGCTTCTAAGAACTCAGCCTTTCGAGCAACAAATACCTTTTACTCTGTTGGATCGTAGAAATAATATCCTTTATTATCTTTAGGATATCTTACAAAATACACTTAGTAGATCGTGCTTCCAATTTGTTTGGGGTGTATTGCTTCACTTAAGCTTCACAAACCCTTACCTTTAAATATGATAATGATGGAGCCCTTCCATGCCATATTTCAAAAGGTGTCTTATCCACTTTCTTGGTTGGGGCCATACGGGCCTCGGAGAGCAAAGCGTAACCCCAAAATGATAGAGATAATGAGCTCCTAGCCATCATAGATCAAACCATATCCAAATAGATTTTGATTCCTCCTCTATCAGAACGAAGAACTTTGATTGAGTTGATTTTGTACTTCACCTTTTGAAGGCTTTGAACATTTCAAAACTTCAACTTTTTGTCTTAGCAAGTACCCATAACCATAGCTACTATAGTTGTTAGTAAAAGTAATGAAATATCTTTCACCATTCCTAGTCATTGGCTTAAAAGAATCACATACATCCGAATGTATGATACCTAATAAATCTTTTTGCCATTTCCCACTAAGGGATTACTTGGTCATTTTACCTTGTAAACAAGATTCACATGTATCAAATGAACCAATTTCATTTGTTTCCAAAAGACAATTCTTTCGAAGTGTTTACATGCGACATCTGTTTATATGACCAGGACGATAATGCCAAAGATAGGTCTCACTCAAATCCATTTTAAGTTTCTTGGTGATTGCTTGGTACATTGAACTATCAATGATGTATTATTATGAACCAATTCATAACTATCATTTGAATGCATAGCTTTAAAGTAAAACATGTCATTCATCGATATAAATGTCATTGTTTACAAACTTTAAATCAAAACCATATTGTCTTATAAGGGAAACTTGAATAATGTTCCTAGTCAAACTAGGAGCATTCAAAACATTTAAAACAATTTCCAAACCATTTAGAAGTTTCAAAACATAGTCTCCTTTCTTGTAATGCTTATTTCTTTTGAACTCTTGCTACAAATTGCAAACATGAGTTCCACATCCGGTATCTAATACCCATGTGTTAGAAGAAATAACATTAAGGTCAATATGTTTCATAAAAATTGTACCTGAGGTTTGCCTAGCATCCCTCTTGTTTTTCAACTCTTTGAGATAGGTTGGACAATTCCTATTTAAATGTCCTATCCCACCACACTCAAAGCATGGATCGTTCATGGCAACCTTTGCCTTCTCTTCTTTTGGTTTCGGTGGTTGCGCTTTTGCCTTTATATTCTTTCCCTTTGAATTTCCCGTTTCCATTGGCAACATTTGCTTTGGTGTCGGGGTGATGCCCTTTCTTGTTGCCACCCTCATTGATTGTTAGAATGGATAAAAGCCCTTTTACCCATATTGAGCCTTTCGAGGTGATCAATGTGGCTTTTCATCTTAAAGACATAAGATGAGACCGATTGGTTTTCCTACATTCGAAATGCATGAAGCGCTCGAACCATTTCGAAGTGTTCTACCCTTGCTTGTTTTAGGAACATTTCCTTCAATTGAGTAATCATATCATACGCCCATGATGTTCAAAAATCCTTTTAAATCTCGGGAATCATAATTCCTAACATGAGGCAAGAGGCTTACATAGTATCCTCGATATACTTAATCCAATCGTTATAGGCATCCTTATCTTCCATAAGATGTTCATCGGTATTAGGATCGTTCAACACATAGGATATCTTTTCTTACTTGAGAACGATTCTTAAGTTTCGATATTAATCCATAAAGTGTTTTGATTGATACGATCCTTTTCAAGGATTAATTTTAGTGATAGGTTACGGACGGTTTGGGTAATATTGTTAGCGGCCATCTACAAAATTTTACAAAGTTCAATTTTAGTATTTTCGATATCATTATATTTTAATCATTAATACCCTTTTATGTCTCATAGACAATTAATAATTAAAATCTAGAATCCAACGTTACATTTAAATATTGGTTAGGTGACATTTATCCCTCTATTTAAATTAACAAGGTAGTCAACGTTTGACGATTACAACCCTTTGCAACTTCTAGCCATGCGGGATCGGTTAAACATCTTTATGTTTAGTTGACATGTTTAATCCCATCAACACCTTTTGTTCGCCATGCTTCGGTGACCCTAAGTTCATGGTTTCCAAATCAAGTCGTCCAACTTACACACATGTGTGAGTTTATGCACATAAGTGGTTAGGTGACCTTTATCCCACAAACATGGTAAACCCACCTCAAATATACAAGTTCCCTCAAATGTGGTTAGGTGACCTTTATCCCACAAAAGAGTTCCCAAGTGATTCGAGTGTTGTATAAAAGGATGGTGTTTGACTTGTTTTATAAAAGGGATTTTGAGTTTTCAAAATTCTAGTTTAGAAAACTTTATGTACCATATATTTGCATGCATTCAAATCCTTGGTACTTTTTGTGAAACAAATTTTCAAGGTTCTTTTAATAAAACCCATTTTATTATAACAATCATTAATTTTTAATAACCTTTTATTAACCAATTTTATGATTTTTAAGAACCTATTTTAAGCTTGTTGTTGATTATTAGTTTGTTAAGCATGCATATCAACATATCATCCAAACAACATAAATAAACAACCACACAAGCACAACACACATATCAATAGGTGCATAACCATAGCCAACTATTTTGACCACACTTGTTAGCCGAAATAAGTGTGTCAAAAGGTCCTTCCTAAGGGTGAATATTGACACAAATAATGTGTCGTTGAACTCCCACTTGATCCCGCATCCAAATGCTTCAAGTCTTCTTCTTGTGTTGTGATTTCTTCACATTCTTTGGGCTTCCAAATGTCTTTTATATTCAGTTCCAAACTCCTTTGGACTTCAAAAATGTGTTTTGGTTATCGGGCTTAAATCCCGTTAAGAACCATGAAATCCTTTAGGCCCGAAATTGGCCAAAACCAAAACCGCATTTTTGTGTGCATCTTCTTTTACAAAAGGTATCCTAATACATTTTTCTATTAAAATGAAATGCACCTAATCTATTTATTTTACATACCAAATGAAAATAAATAAATTACATAACTTTACAAATGGAAGAACAAAAAATAATTAATTATTACAACCTTTAAAATAATTAAATATAAATCACAAACACAAACATTCAACATATTCACACAAGGTCATGGCTAGGTTATGAACACCAAAATATATATCCACATATATAAAAAATCAAGAAGCAAAAATGGTTTCCTTTTTACAACCTACTTTTCGGTCAAGAATGAAAAAACCGAAAAAGTGGGTTTTTCTCCAAACAAACAAATCATCCAAATGACATAATTTTTCAAGATACTTTTATGCATGTATGAAAATAATCTTGAAAAACAAAAGGATACCCATATATAAAATTTCGGCCAAAGGGTTTTAACCAAACCCGAAACCTGAAAATTTCATATCCTATGAAGCATGCACTCATATAAGCGGCTCTAGATGCCATTGTTGGGTTTTTCACATGTTTATCAAAGTGATTTCATCCATATGAAATAAAAACGCAATGGAATAATTATTTAAAACATGTTGATTTCAAGATAGAAAACCCATTTTATATGTGTAACCCAATACCCGGATCCATATACGAATATGCATGCTATCAAAAATTAAAACACAACCATAGGGTTTTTAGAATACTACCTTCCAAGGAGTAAAGGATATGAAGAAGATGATGCTTCTTGAACGGTTGCCTTCAAGTGTAGAAGACCTCAAGCTTGTATACCCCAAGCCTTCCAACAAACACCTAAGTTTAGTTAGGATTTTATACACTTATAATCAAAACCGAAACCCTTCTTGGAGCCAACCCTTGGCCGAAAATTCCACTAGGGAATATGAGAGTTCTTGGCACTTGAATTACAAACTTGAAAACCCTCTTGCACACACACCCTCTTGGCCGAAATTTTTAGAGTAAGAGGGAAGTTCTTGCAACTTGATTTTGTGTGTGAAAAAAAAGTGTTGTCATCTTTTTTTTTAATTTTTTGTCATACAAAAAATGTATTAAAAGATGTGTGAGAGGTTGCCACCCAAAACACCCAATAATAAGTCTTCTAGATATGAAAATTGCATGCAATTCTATTGGTCAAAAATCTTGGGAAGACACCACAAAATAGGGGGAGGCCCACTTGTAGTATTTAAAAAAAATTCAAATTTTCCTTTTAAATAATTTAAGTCTTGTTTTATATTTTATAACTTTTATAAAATATGTTATAAGACTTATACAATATCTCACAAGTTTTTATAATGTTATTTAACCCATTAAATAACAAAATAAATTATTCTCTCAAAATAAATTATCCATATAATTTATTAGTTTCTCAAGTGCAATTATTTAGAAAACTAATTTCTAAATATTATAAGTGTTAATATTTATTTGTTTGATCATATCACAAATAAATATTCTAAGTGTTTGTCTAGCTTGTATTTGGGTATGACTCGACTTGGATCATAACGTACTAGCCACATCAATTTAATATGTGTCTTGGGCATATAGAGTCTAACAAAATATATACCTTCTAATGTCAAAAAAAATAAAATAAAATAAAAATTATAGGGCTGTTAACAGCCTTGCATCAGCCCACTTAATTTCCTTGTTTTGAGTTATTTAGCCCACTAAACACTTCCAAAGCCCAACCAATGAAACCCTAATCCATCCCCTATATAACCCAAGCCTACTCCAAGTATTTTTCACTTTCTAAACACTCTCCATTCACTCTCAAACACTCCAAACCGTAGCTGATTGCAGAAGTTCGAGCAGATTTACACCACTTCACTAAAGTGAGCATAACTCACTCAATTCTTATCCGATTCACTCGATTCTTTTTCCTACTACTTTGTATTGACCTTAGCTACGTTTCCATGGGTTTTCCTTGGAAAACCAGAGCCTGGAATGTTGCCAAAAGGGCTCCAAAGTGGACTGATTTTTCTGTTCTTGTTTCAGACTTTGATAAACTTGTTTAAACTTGAGGAAACTCATCTCAAACCTATGTCCTTATGCTTATAACCACTTCTATGGTTAGTTAGACTTAAAAAGAAGGTTGAGACATTCAAAATCAGAGGTATAAACCTCACAAACTTTCTGTTTTGTTCAAGGGTTTTAACCCACAAGTGATGCTCAAGTTCAAGACTTGATGATTGGGTGATTTAGGATTTGCTTGGGCTAACCTACTTGAAAATCCACACATTGCTTGATGTTTTCTCATAGATTAGTTGTTCATATTCTATTGTTTCTTGTAAGTTCATGACCCCCCCCTGTTGTTCATAACAACAAGTGTAGTGGTGAACAATAGAGGTACCTAAATGGAAGCTTTGTTCTTCCTACCTCATGTATGAATTCCATGATACTTAGAGGTGCCTAAATGAAGACTTTAATCTTCTACCTCATGCTTGATTTATATGATGTAATATACACTATGTAATACTTATGTAACAACCAAATAATCAAACTCTTGGTGATGAACTAATGGACATTCATCAAGCTAGTAGATTGTATCATCTTAGGCCTTGACAACATGTCATGATTCTAATGGAACTTTGTTCCATGAAAACATTTAAACTCTTTTAGAGTTTCATAGTGTCAAGAACAAGTGCCATAGGTGTTAGATGATTATTTTCATATGTTTATTTTTCATGTTATTTAAACTCCAAATCCCTAGAACCATATGTAAACACCTCTTAAACTCCAAATCGAACACATTCAACTTCCTAGTCTCAACAACTTCGTCACATGGGATAATCGGAAAGCATATGCAACTTTGTGAGTACACTTGACCCATTTTCCTTTTAATATACTTTAGGTGCAACGTGTTTTACTTGTTAAAATGCACAATTCACAAACATGCTTTATTCAATCAATCCTTATACATGCTTTGTTATGCTAAAGTTCATGCTAGAATTCATGCTACTTGTTAACTCGGCTTGACAATTATAGCGCTATAGGACTAGCACACCACCCGACGGGGTTTTTTTGAGTCTTTATTCTATAACGGTCTCGTCACTTTTGTGTCAAGGGATGCTAAATACTAGTGGACACTAGAGTTGACATATTGTTATGCATGATAGATTGACCTTGTATACCAAATGCTATGTTGGATTGAAAATACTTTTATACTTATGTCACGAGTCTAAAACTTGTGTACTCGCCAATACCTTTGTATTGAACTATGCTTTTAAAACATGTTGCAGGTTTAGCGATGACATTGATGATGCATGGAATCTAGTAGGATGCTTAGATACACACTTTAAATTTTGCACTCCTAATGTATTGTATTTCATTATTCATGTTGTTGTATTTGCTTCAAATCCTTGTAATTGATTCTTTAGAAATGGAATGAAATTTATTCTTATATACTTGTCACAATTATTAGTGTTATGATGTCTCGAGCAATCTATTTCGTCTCACTCCGATGTTTCCGCCATCGGTTGGGGTGTGACACTTACCCTGTTCCACAGCCTGATCAGTGAGTTTGTGAGCCAGACGAATAACTAGCTGAATGGTAGTGAGGTTTGATGAAGTAACCAAGCTCTGGATTTCTGGAACCAAATCCTTGATGTACAATTTGATCCTTCGATAAACAGGTCGAGACGTGTTTGGACAGAGGGCTGCGTAGTCGTTGGACAGCTTGGTGTAGGTCTCAATTTCTGATCCTACCATCTTGAGCTCATAGTACTCGTTCTCGAGCTTGTAGATGTCATCCCTGTGACAATACTCTTCCTTGATCATGTTCTTGAAATCCTCCCAAGTAGTGGCATTAGCAGTTTCCAAACCAAGCATCTAAATCTGCGCTTTCCACCATTAGAGCGCATTTCCTTCAAGTGTACCAGTAGCAAACTTCACCCAACTAGCAGTGGGACACTCGCATACCGCAAACACAGATTCGACCTTCTCAATCCAGTACAGAAGACCTATGGCACCCTCAGTGAAGAGGAGAGGCTTGCAATCCATGAAAGTTTTGAAAGAGAAAACACGTGGTTGCGCAGGTGCAGGCTGACCTGTCGTGAAAAGTGAAGCGAATAGGTTTAGGGGTGAAAAGACGATGCGGGGGTAGGATCTAAGCATCCTAAGGTAACGAGTTTACCTCTAAGGTGAGCTGCGAAAGCTACAGCCACCGTGTTGATCAGGTTAGTGAACTGAGCCTGAGTCATGTTAACGTTTCCTCTTCCGCGTCCACTCATAGTCTTCATAACCAGAAAACACAATATGAGTGTGATGTCATAGTGTAACGAGAATGAGATAGAAGAGGGATGTGTATATATATCTAACTAGGCACGCTAGTACGTGTACTAGAGCATAGATATTAAACTAACAAGCAAGTAAACACAGTCCGAGCCATAAGGTCTAAAACATTGAGTCTTGCACTTGGAGTGTAGTGTCGCCGCGAGTCACGGGCTATAGTCTGGTTTTTCTCAAAAAGACTTTCTTTTTAAAAACCGAGTTCACTATAACCAAGGGGTCTGATGCCAATCTATCTGACCCTCAAATCCACATGCGGAGTGCTACCGCGAGGCGTGTGACTGACCAGTATCCAACCATCAATCAGGTTGAACGAGCAATTTAATAATAGTAAAGTCCACCAACCATAAGGGTTAGTGGACACCATAATTAGGGTTCCAAAGTTTTAAGTTCAAATAACAGTCTAAGTAAGTAGCGGAAGCATAGGCAAAACAGTTCAAATAAAATTCATGGTTCGAGTTTATTAGAGAACCCAACACATTGGGTTAAGACGACCACTACACATCCCCAAGCTGCAAGCTCCTGAGTCACTGGGTACCTGAAAAGCATGCAGTAGGGTATCAACATAATGTTGGCGAGTTCACGAGTTTGTCCAGTTTTTAATTCCAAAAACTTGTTTTAACAGTTAATTTTTACTCATTTATACCATGCCATTGGGAGCTACCCCATAAGTAAGCTACTAAACTGAGCAATACCGAATACTTTGCGACCGTACGTTTCCGTAGAGTGTGCCCTGTTTGTCAATGTCTATCATCATTGACGGTTTTCCAGAGTCTATTAGTTCACTCCCGATCCCATACGCGGGCACGGTGTGAGGTTGGTGAGACCTAAATAGCGCTATCAACTAATAACTCGTTCGCCAAGCCCCGGCGACTAATCGGTATTAATACGTAGGGACTTGAGTGATAGAGTTTCGTTTAGTATGCTAGTTGCATCTAATATAAACAGTAATTAACTAAGCGTCCCTCACAAGGGGAGAACAGTAGTTTGTATCCCTCAAAGGAGATAGCGTTGTTTTTAGTTCCGTTTCCCAATCACCGGGAACGCATGCTTTAAAAGTTGTAAACTCACCTTGGGTTGCTCGGCAGACAGTTTACTTACTCAAGCACACTGGTCACCACGTCCTAACATGGTTACCAGTATGGGTCAGGCTCTGGTACAAACAAGTCACGTATATCTTACACGTATCTAACACATAGCATGCATAACACACCATTATCCACTAAGTTATCGGGCCTATTTAAACGGTCAAACTGTAACAGTTTACACAAAGCCCACATATGATCATGCAGGCCAAACATGACATCACATTGTGTGGCCCAATAACTGAGTTAAGTAGTCTAGTCGAAACCAGGTGGTCTCAACTCGAGACCAAGAGATCTCGAGTCGCAACCATGGGATCCCGAGTCGAAATCATAGTAGTCCCGAGTTATACACTTCCGGTTCGAAATCCTGAGGTCTCGAGTCAGGGCTGAGTCGAGATCAGGCGGTCTCGAGCTGCAACCATGTCGGTCTCGAGTCCTGAAGTGCGTGTTGGCTGGTTTCGATTAGTCACTTTAGTGGTTGCGAGTCGGAATATTGCGGTCTCGACTCGCTCACCTGATGATGGGATCCTTCTAGAACATCTGCCAGCATTTTGTACTATCCAATGGAATTGCATAATCATGATTTTATGTACTGACCAATCAAATTGCACTAACATGTTTCCAATATTCAACACTAATCAAAATGGATCAAACATAGCATTTTTCAAATATTCAACACACATTCATCATGCATTCAACACATGTTCATGTAGTTCATCCTTTGCAAGCATGTTCATTCAAGCCAACATAAACCCAAATCAAAACACAAATCAGTCATCATCATCGGCCCTATATCTAGCACATAATCATCGGTTCAACATCATATCTATGTATTTGCTATAACAACCTTGCATACCATCTTTAAACAACTTTATCATTCAATTCATAACTAATACCAAGCACTATCATTTACTAAACAGATTTGTGTTCAACACTTAACATACAATCGTCGGTTTATCTCTTTTACCCCTAGATAAGCGCTTACATCATTTGACCATTTTAACCCACTAAATCATGCAAATATACATTTAGGCCAAGCATGTATATCATACATCAACTAAGCATTACTATAATGTATTTTCATCTAGTAGTTACGGGACACTAACCGGATGATGCTCGAGTGTGGGGATGGTGCGAAAATCAGCCGAGAGACACTTCCTAGCTAAGGATGATAGCTAAGATGAGAGCTTTGAGCTGATTTGGTTGGATCCAAGAGAAGAGGAGAGGATGTTGTTGCTAGGGTTTTAGTGAGAGAAGGTAGGAGAGTGAGGGAATGAGTGTGAGGGAATGTTTGGGGATTTGATGCAAATGATGGTTGCCAAAAGTGGCAAGGCCGGCCACCATCATGGGTTTTATACCCGTTCCAAGTTGGTGCACCCTAATGGGTTTCCGAATGGGCTTGGTAGATGCGCGGCCCAACTGCTTCGGGTCACTCGAGACCACCTGGTCTCGAGTTGAGACCTTGCAGTCTCGATTCCTATCTATGCATACATCTATATATATTTGTATAATAGTACACGTAATGCAATAAGGAGATCACACAATGCACATCAAATAATAACGGTTCCTCACTTAATATTATATATGTTCACATAACACTAATACAAGAAGAAGGTTACTCGGGAGAACCTAGAGTGTCACATTTTCAAAACGGATTTGTTATTGGTGTTCTTGTTGTGGTTGTCACCTAAAGATAGTTGACGGTATTGTTTTAGAATCTAAACGCAAGTAAACTCGCGTTAGGGTCCTAGGAAGGTTATAGTCTAGGTCAAAGCATTACTAATAACCTAATTCCCTATAACCATGAGCTCTGATACCAACTCTTCTGTCACACCCCGACCGCGTTAAAACAACGAAATCGCGGCGGAAACATCGGGGAGTGGAGTAACAGAATCATTGTTTCACAACACATGGATTGAAGTTTCGTTTTATTAAATTAAGTTATGTACATTGTCTTGAAATTTAAAAGCAAATCACAAACATATTGTCTATCATTGTTATTAAGTCACTAAGGCCTCGTCCGATCCTACATAAGCATGCATCCTAGTCATCAACAACATCATCAAACACCACCTGAAAGATATGTGAAAATAAAGTCAGCATAAAAATGCCGTCGAGCACATAGGTTTTGTGAGTGTGTCAGATTCATGGCTTGTATACATGTTGCAATACCTCGTACGACTACTAGAGTCGATAATTGAAAACCTTGTTTTGAAAAGTGTTTTGTATTGCAATATGATTAACCAACTAAAAAAAGTTTGTTATAGTCTGTAAAACCTTGTTGCCATGAATCTTGACCCAAAACATTTGCTTTTGTAAACCAAGTTGTAAATCAATCTTGTAACAAAACTCGTATGGTTTATATCATTTGGTAAACATTCTTGCGTGTCACCATTTGAAATCAATTGTTCAGGTGAACTAAATAACGCCACGAAATGTAATATGATAAAAGCACTTACATATAAGAAGTACCAACGGCGTATCTACCATGATTTTATCACATTACACTCGTCTCATTATCTAATCACATACCAAAAACCAATCATTTAATTGTACTTGTTCTCAAATTGTTCGTGTTATCAAAACCAATCGTTCAACTCGTTCGTGTTATAAACCATCGTTTAATCGTTCAAATCGTCTAAATCGTTTGTGTTTTAATTGTGAAAACTAACTTTTGGTCGTTCTTATTGAATACATTCAAACCTGTGTTCTGACTCGACTATACCACCAAAGGGTATCTTTAACTCGACTAACAAACCACCAAAGGGTTTGATAAAATTCATCAGGTTCTGTCGTTACCCACATTACCCCATAACCATGGCGATAGTCTAATAACGGGATTTGTCAGATCCTATGGTACCATAACGTACTACTGGTCGGCTCGGCCAAAGCTAATGAATGTCATTCGTGTTATGTATTAACACACCAACAAGTTCGTTCACATTATTGAAATCGTTGTGTTTAATATAAACCATAGCATTTGTTTTGTTTTGAAAACCCGAAATCGTTTAGCCCATATGAATCACCCCAAAACAATTGAAAGCAGTAAAAATAGGTGAACTATGTACTCACTTGATATTGCAAGGTATCCTCGATTTAAGTGAACTAACAAGCTCGGGCAATCAAGGAATCAAGTGGCATCTAGTATTGGATCACTATGTTAATAAATCAACACCTAAATCGGGAGATCGGGTAGAATGAGGTCTTATAAACCAAATGAGTATTGGAACTCATGTGATATATTTTAACAAAGCTTACATTCTGATTCAGAACCTATCCTAAGTGCTTATGACCCGTTAAGTTAGTCTACGCTACTTTAACGCGTCATTTGCGCAAAAGCGCATTCGGATAGCCTAACTATACCTATGACAAGTATTATATGCCCTAACATGTTTAATATTGTTGCATAATCAGTTTAAGTGTCAAAATTTAAGTTACATAGGCTTAAATTCAAATTATGCATGAAAAGGGCATTTTGGTCATTTTCCTAAGGCATATAAACTACCTATCATACAACTAATTAAACTAAGTGACCATAAGGTATAACCTCGGAAGGTTATTCCCTATACAACTATGGTCACAAAATATGTTTGGTCGGATCCTAATGATCGACCAAACGGGTCGGGTTCGAAAGTCTAAGCGGTTGTCGAGACCGCTTGCCTTACGACCCTAAATAAGCACTAAACTAAGAGTGACGAGTTAAACATGTTAAAACATGTTTAACTAAGTTAGAAAATTGATTTGATATAAAAAAAAGTGTTTTGATACCTAAAAATAGTTTCGTCGCAAAATGCACATAATCGTGCATTTTGACCGAAAGTTTTGACTCGTCACTTCGACTAGTCAACGTGGTAATCAGTAGGTATAGTCACAAGGGACTATAACCATCGTGATTACGCTCACGTTGCAAAGTTCAAACGAACTTTGTCTTGACCAAATCATGGTCAAAGCTGAAAGTCAAACACTGTTTGACTTTCTTGCTTGAAATAAATAAATAAGCATGAAAGAAGACTTACAAGAGTCCTATGCTTGGAAAAAATGAACTAGAATGCTCAAGTATGAGGCCTCCAACTTAATGTGGCAGCCCCAAATCAGAGCAATAGAGAGAAAAGAATGAAATGAGCAAGTTGGAATGAAAGAGTTCATGGGTATTTATACTATTTGATGATGTTTAGGATCAAGACATGTGGATCAAGTGTTCCCCAAGGATTAATACTAGTCATACATGTGTTTGAGACTAATTATGAAGTTTTACTTAGTCCCCAAACAAGGAAACAATTGGCCAAAACCATCAATTTCAATTGTTTTAATCAAAAACTGGTTTCTGCCAGCTTCTGTTCTCACGGCACGCGACCCAGAAGGGTTTATTTTTCACGGCCAGCCTAAAAGGTGCAGATCAGAATGTTTAAAAAGTTGTCAAAACAGGTCCCTGTAGCTCTGAAACTTGTTTTTTGACGCGTTTAACCCCCGTTAACCCAATTTCAAGGCTCTACAAGGATGTTAAAACATAGGGGACTTGAAATATGCCTGAAAATATCATGGATGTCAGTTCGTTTGGTCATACGATCGCGTTATTCGGTTAATTACGACGAAACTCGAACGGGAGCGAAAACGATCCAAATTACACGACGAATTGTACTTTTGCATTCCTATCACTAAAATATAATATTTTAGTGATTACAAAAATTTTTGGATGTCCAGATATGGTCAGAACGTAAGTTACGCGCGTATATGCAAACCTACGCAGTTTTTGACGCTTTTAGTCCCTATGATCAAATAAGCGTATGTTTGCATACCGAACACCTCAAAACTTATTTCTAAGCTATGTTAAGGGTATTTAGGGTATGTTTAGCTTATGATCATGTTCCTAAGTGTACGTTGCTATACTAATGGGGTATGGTATTAGACCCGACCCGAGCGGTCGGATATTCCCATTACTTATTGCTTTTATTATAATATTTATTATTATGGCGTACTAACCCGCGAAGCCTAGCGCATTGTCGTTTACACTACACTAGGTTGTGGGCTTGTAGAGATAACCCCTAACTGGGCCTGGCCCATTGAGGTTAGGGGAGGCCCATATCTCCTATATAAAGAGGTGTTCACCTCATTATTAGGGTAGAGGATATGGAGCCGCCACACTTTTGTTGCTGGAAATAGGGGATTCTTTCCCCTACCGGTCATCTCTACAGCTCCACTTTCTTCTCTTCTCCATTACAGATCTAGGTTCAAGAGGAAGAACAAGGTGCGATTCTCCACCCTTCTCAGAGAACGCGATCCAATCATCCTGGCGGTGATTTCGTGTTTCTTCATTGGCGCCCACCGGTTCAAAATCTAAATCAAAGAATCACAACTTGTTTCTTCTCCATTCATTCTTTAAGATCTATTTTTGGGTTTGAGTGTTAAAAATGATCCCCGATCAATCACTCCATATGTGGGTTTTCTTTTAAGTTCTATTGGGGTTTCCTTATCCACACCTGGATAATCATTAAAGTTTTTTGTCGTAATCCTGGGATTTGATTTTTGGCACAAAGATCCAGATCCATTCAAAGAAGGATTATTATTATTCTCTAACTTGCAAACATTTTTTTAAGAAAATATGTACAGTTGTCAAGTTACAAATCATGTTGCACATGGTATAACCCTTATTACACATACATATTTTGTGAGGAGACACATACTGACATTGACAGGTAAAAGTGTACTAGTGTTCCCTACTTTACATCTATACTTTGTCACCATGCAAGAGGTACTCTCCTCTGATCAAGCATTCAAGCGACCACGATAAAACAATATCTTCGCCTCCACACAATTTGTTACCAGCAACGTCCGGCCGGAAGTCTACGTGTCAACGGCATCCATGGTGCTTCCTGTTTATATCACTTGCGCTACAAACACCCAGCATCAACCACGTCGCGTGCAACCTCTTGGCATCTCCGGCATTAACCATGTCCCGCGCAACAATCAACCTGCCATCTCCGGCATCAACCACGTCGCGCGCATCAAACCAACTGTCATCTACAGCATGAACCATGTCGCGCGCAACAAACACCTGCCATCTCAAACATCAACCACGTCGCGCGCAACCACCTGCCATCTCCGGCATCAACCATGTCACACACAACAAACCACCTGCCATCTCTGGCATCAACCATGTTGCGCGCATCAACCTGCCATCTCCGGCATCAACCACGGCGCGCGTATCAAACCAACTGTCATCTACATCATCAACCATGTCGCGCGCAACAAACCACATGCCATCTCTAGCATCAACCATGTCGCGCACATCAACTAGTCATCTCCGGCATCAACTACGTCACACGCATTAGTCACCTGCGCATGCAGTCATGAACTCCTTGAGTCACGCAACAAGGATATACCTCCTCCAACACGCGGACATGCTCCGGTCACCACCTCCTGCCCGCCAGCCTTCACATCATCTAATGTTAAGGCTCATGGTACGTTGTAATTTTCACCCCTCGATCATATGGCGTGAGTAGTCTTCAAACAAGGTATAACCTTTGCTTTCATCTCCAATATACATCTCAAAGATACTTATACAACCACACATGCTCACTATACACTTCATATATAGGTATGTGGAAGTGCTATTGATTTCATGGTGGTTCTAGTAAAATTCTCACATGTAAAAGCCGGTGCTACTTCAAAAAAGTTCCAAATAAAAATAAAATTATTATTTATCAAAATAATAATGATGTGGTGTGTAAACCTAACCATGCACACGAGTCAAACTGTCACTTCTTAAATTTTCTCTCACCAAGGGATTTTAAATAACCTTTAAAACTCCTATCCTAACTTTATGGTAACAATGGTCAAGTTTTAAGACTCTTGGAAAATAATGGTGATATCATTTAGAAAGCTTTCTGGTAAATTGCAAACATTTATCTGAATTTGACATCACTAACATGTGCACATAACGTTTTACTTAGCCACACTAATCTCGAGATGGCGTATGGAAATAAACGATTAAAATGATGGACCAAGATTTTATTAGTTCTATTGACTGTTACCACAATTAAAAAAGGCATGAGCATCAGGCTTTATTGTTATCGAACAAAAAATATATGAGCACGTAAGTCGCCAGCAGGCGCATGCTCCTTTACATACGAGCACGCCAGTCTCCGTGCGAGACTGCTGCTCTACATGTGAGCACGTAAGTCGCTGGCAAGCGCATGCTCCTTTCCATATCAGCACGCCAGTCTCCGTGCGAGACTGTTGCTCTACATGTGAGCACGTAAGTCGCCATCCGCGCATGCTCCGTTACATGAGAGCACGTAAGTCGCCACGCGCGTATGCTCCTTTACTGATGAGTGAGCACACATGTGCTAGCAGTCGCGTGCTCCTCTACATACGAGCACGTAAGTCGCCACGCGCGCATGCTCCTCTAAATATGAGCACGTAAGTCGCCACGCGCGCATGCTCCATTACTTATGAGCACGTAAGTCGCCATACGTGCATGCTCTTATACATACGAGCATGTAACTCGCTATACGCGCATGCTCCTTTACATATGAGCACGTAAGTCGCCGTACGCGCATGCTTTTTTTACATACAAGCACGTAAGTCGTCACGCGCGCATGCTCCTTTACTTACGAGTGAGCACACACGCACTAGCAGTCGCATGCTCCTCTACATACGAGCACGTAAGGCGCCACACGCGCATGCTCCTCTAAATACGAGCATGTAAGTCGCCACATGCGCATGCTCCATTACTTATGAGTACGTATGTTGCCATACGCACAGGCTCTTTTACATACGAGCACGTAAGTTGCTATACGCGCATGCTCCTTTACATATGAGCACGCCAGTCTCGGTGCGAGACTGCTGCTCTACATATGAGCACGTAAGTTGTGACACCTGTGTCACTTCAACCATCAAAAAAATTCCAAACCAATGAAATATTGTATTTCATACTTGGGATTTGTAAAAATATGTGTATCGTTTGCACATATCAACTCTTGTTCGATTTTAAGCTTTACATCGCTTTCTGGAGGGTTATACGCGCTCTGATGCGTAAAAATAACCAGTTTAATCCAACGAACACTCCGGAATAGTGAAATAGGCTTAACATACCTTAAATAACCTTTACATAACTTAGAAATAAGTTTTAAAGGCTTTGGTATGGCAAAAACAAGTTAATTCGCTTACAGGGACTAAACTTGACAAACTGCGAAAGTATGCCAATTTGAACTGTAACAGACATTCCGGAACATGACCATAAGTTAAACACACCTTAAATATCCTTTACATAGCTTAGAAATAGGCTTAGAGGGGTTCGGTGTGCTAAAATAAACTTTTGGGTCATTCAGGGACTAAAAGTGTCAAAAAGTGCACAAGTTTGCACTTTCGTGCATATCTTACGTTCTGAATACATCCGGACATCCAAAAATTTATGTAAGCATGACTATATTATGCCTTAGTGTTTGGCTTGCCAAAAATCCATTCGTTGCGTCATTTGGATCGTTTTTCGCACTTGTGCGCATTCCGTCGTAATTAAGCGAACATCGCGTTCGTACGGCCAAACGAACCAATGTCCGGCATATTTTTGAGCATGTTTCATGTCCACAATGTTTAGGCATCATTTTAGGGCCTTAAAGTTGGCTTTACGGGCCTTAGAAGTGTCGGAAATGGCCTTAAACACGTGCAGGGACTGAAACTGTCATTCTGCAAACTTATTTCTGATCTGTGCAGGCCAGGCGGCCCGCCTCAGTTTCTGTACATCCTCACGCGGGCCGCGTCCTACTATCAGACCAGATTAACTGCATTTAACAGCAGTTTGCAGCTGTTTAATTCTCACCCACACATTCTCAATTGCTTAGTCAGCTGATAAGGATCATTTTTAGCTACCATAAGGTTCCGACACTTGTACGGATACGATTAAAGCACGGTTTCCATGAAACGATCTTAACGGTGGACCGAAAACTATATATACCCCATGCCCCCCATTGCTTAAATCACTAGAATTTTGATTTGAGAAACTCTAAGTTGAAACCATTGTTTCATACCTGAGATTCTTGAATCGAGATTAGCATTCGGAGACCCTTCGTAAGTATTCTTTCGTTCTTTTATTGCTTTTCGAGTCTTTTCGAGTCTGAAAGTCAAACTTTGTTTGACTTTCTGCGTTGACCAGTTTATGGTCAATGCGAAGTTCGTTTGAACTTCGCAACGTGAGTGTAATCACGTTGGTTATAGTCCCTTGGGACTATGCCTACTGATTACCACGTTGTCTAGGGTCGTAGGGTAAGCGATCTAATAAATCGCTTATACCTCGAACCCGACCCATTTGGTCGATCATTAGGATCCGACCAAATACATTAGGTGACCATAGTATATAAGGAATAACCTTCCGAGGTTATACCCTATGGTCGCTGCATTTGAATAGTTGTATGATAGGTAGTTTATATGCCTTAGGTAAATTACCAGAATACCCTTTTCATGTATAATTGGTAATTAAGCATATGTAACCTAAACTTTTGCCACATAACTGATTATGTAACATGTTTAGGCATATAACACTTGTCATAGGACAAGTTAGACGGTCCGAACGCGTTTCACACGCACGACGCGTTAAAGTAGCATAAGCTACCTAAACGGGTCGTAATGGGTCGAAAGCACTTAGGATAGGTTTCATTTAGTATGTAGGCTTTGTTAAACCATATGACACGAGTCTCTATACTCGTTTGGTTTACGAACCCTCATTCTATCTAAATCTTCCGATTTAGGTCCGGTTTATTAACATAGTTACCTATATTAGGTGCCGTTTGATTCCGTGATCTCTACCATTGTTTGGTTGTCACTCCAGGACTACTGAGTAACCTCAAGTGAGTACATAGTTCCCCTCTTTTACCGTTTTCAAACTGTTTTGGGGTGAAGCATGTGTACCTATCTGTTATTTTCATGATTTCAAAGTATAATTGATTATACATGTTATTACTTATCATTTGACAAACTAAATGACTATCTATGGTTTAAACACTGATTTCTCAAAGAACATAAAATAAAATGTTGAATTGTACTTATTTTATGTTCACCAGACCGATTGTTAGTATGATATAGCGCTATAGGATTAGACACCCCATTCCTGTTGTCATGGAATGTCTGAAACCAATTTGTTTCTCCATCCAAATGGGGATTTCCTTTGTGGTATCCCTATAGTCTCAAAGGTGTATTTTGATGCACTAGGTCTGAATGAATTCTTAAATCACACTTTTAAAGTATAGTTTGATATACTCTCATGTGTGGTATTGTACAAAACCAACATATATTTTGTTAATCATCCAAAGCATATTTTGATATGTTATTTACAAAACCAAAACATAGTTTTAATATGTTATTTATAAAACCCAAAGCATATTTTGATATGTTATTTATGAAACCAAAACATAGTTTAATATGTTACTTACAAATCCAAAGTATACTTTTAATATGCTACTATAAGGTTATTCGTTTAACCTTACTTTATTTTACAAAGCATAACTTCTGATTTATTCAAACACTTTGTTTTGTACAATTTTTGCTTATGGTTTAAGTAGTCTCATTTTACTTACCATACATAACTTTTGCTTACACATGACATGATTTACATTTGACAATAGACATTTGACTATACATAAACATTTCTACAATTGTTAAACATTACATCTTGGTGGTTTGGTTTGAGTAAGTGATCTAAGTAACGAGACGTGTGTAATATGATACAAGCATGGTGGATACGCCGCTGGTACTTCCTATATATAAGTGTTTGTATGGTATTACATATTGTATCGTTATCTGAATCATTTCAATTTGAGACATATAACATTTTAGACAAATAACATACTTTTCACAAGACATTAATTTACAAACAACTTATCTTATACAAACTCATTTTTCATGGTTTGTACGCACATGCTTTTTTACATACAAGCACGTAAGTCGCTACGCGCGTATGCTCCTTTACTTACGAGTGAGCACACATGCGCTAGCAGTCGCATGCTCCTCTACATACGAGCACGTAAGTCGCCACATGCGCATGCTCCTCTAAATACGAGCACGTAAATCGCCACGCGCGCATGCTCCATTACTTATGAGCACGTAAGTCGCCATACGCGCATGCTCTTTTATATACGAGCACGTAAGTCGCTATACGCGCATGCTCCTTTACATATGAGCACGCCAGTCTCGATGCGAGACTGCTGCTCTACATATGAGCACGTAAGTCGTCGTACGCGCATGCTCTTTTACATACGAGCACGTTAGTCGCCACGCGCGTATGCTCCATTACTTACGAGTTAGCACACATGCACTAGCAGTCACATGCTCCTTTACATACGAGCACGTAAGTCGCTATGCGCGTATGCTACTCTAAATACGAGCACGTAAGTCGCCACGCACGCATGCTCCATTACTTATGAGCACGTAAGTCGCCATATGCGCATGCTCTTTTACATACGAGCACGTAAGTCGCTATACGCGCATGTTCCTTTACATATGAGCACGCCAGTCTCGGTGCGAGACTGCTACTCTACATATGAGCACGTAAGTCGCCGTACACGCATGCTCTTTTACATACAAGCACGTAAGTCGCCACGTGCGCATGCTCCTTTACTTACGAGTGAGCACACATGTGCTAGTAGTCGCATGCTCCTCTACATACGAGCACGTAAGTCGCCACGCATGCATGCTCCATTACTTATGAGCACGTAAGTTACCACGCGCGTAGGCTCTTTTACATACTAGCACGTCGGTCTCCATATGAGTCTGTTGTTCTACATACGAGCATCTCAGTCTCCATGCGAGCCTGATGCTCCACCCATGAGCACGTAGGTCGCTATACGCGCATGCTCCTTTGACATATGAGCACGCTAGTCTCCGTGCGAGACTGTTGCTCTACATACAAGCATGCAAGTCGCTATACACGCATGCTCCATTAGATATGAGCACGCCAGTCTCCAGGCGAGCTTACTGCTACACATGCAAGCACGCTAATCTCCATGCGGCCCTGCTACTTTACATACGAGCGTGTATGTCGCCCCCGTGCTTAGCCATATATGAAAACGCTTATAAAAAGTAAACTGTGCTACAAATGCACGCACCACTTTGGGTATACGCAAAAACACGTTGGCTAAAACAAAGTTTCGCTTACACCTACAATCTTCAAGACAAGCCACATCTCCTTGCTTCATGCCACATTGTTGTTGTGGGAGACCGGAGGATCAGCGCAGGCTCGGGTTTCCACTTCATTATCCTGACGCAACTTTATGCCAATTCTCATTCGCGATAACCTGCACAAAGTGGATTAACACGTGCAAATATTGTAGAAAACAATTTACACAGATTCAAAAACTATATATATACGTATGCTTCATGGCCTAAGACACGCGCACCATGCGAAGTCACCAAAAGGTGAATATTTTAGAGTAGCCTCACGACTGTGTGCGCACTACTAAAGCTGGGCCACACTCGAAAATCATCCGAAGGGAAGACACTCATCTAGTCCAGATTTCCACCCACATGCCTTCCGCGCATGGGAGCAACACAAGACTGGGGGGACATGAAGGGGTATGGTCCCAAATACTGCATCAGTCATACGCACGTTGGGCCTTAACCACACTCAACCATCAAAACTCAGCCAGTTCCAAGACTCGTGCACAAGACCTAACCACGTACGCGCAGCCTTGACAAGTTTATGGCAATGCGCCAGTACAATTAGCAACTGCCCGCAATCAATCAGCGTGCGCCAGGTTTGTCCAACCAATTTCCACGATGAACAATCGGGGGATAGTCACTGCTTCATTATCTCTACTCACAGCTAAAGACAGATGCAACAAGCGTGGGAAGCAACTTTCCCACACCTGGGAGACAGGTAAGCTTAAAACTCAATCTTTACTTTCGAGCACTCCTAACAAGTCTAGTACTCCTCCCACGCTTGCACGCAGGAGCAGAACTAGACTAGGGTACTTGATGGGGTATGGTATTAGACCCGACCCGAGTGGTCGGATATTCCCGTTACTTATTTCTTTTATTATAATATTTATTATTATTGCATACTAACCCGCGAAGCCTAGCGTGTTGTAGTTTACACTACACTAGGTTGTGGGCTTGTAGAGATAACCCCTAACTAGGCCTGGCCCATTGAGGTTAGGGGAGGCCCATATCTCCTATATAAAGAGGTGTTCTCCTCATTATTAGGGTAGAGGATATGGTGCTGCCACACTTTTGTTACTGGAAATAGGGGATTCTTTCCCCTACCGGTCATCTCTACAGCTCCACTTTCTTCTCTTCTCCATTGTAGATCTAGGTTCAAGAGAAAGAACAAGGTGCGATTCTCCACCCTCTTAGAGAACGCGGTCCAATCATCCTAGCGGTGATTTCGTGTTTCTTCATATACGAATCGGCAGACTTTTGCAGTTTGTCGCAAATAGTCCCTATGATCGAATAAACTTGTTTTTGACACACCAAAACCTTCAAAACTTATTTCTAAGTTATGTAAAGGTTATTTAAGGTATGTTAAGCTTAGCTCACTGTTCCAGAGTGTTTGTCGTGTTAAACTGATCACGTTTACGTAACAGTTTGCGTATAACCTTCCAGAAAGTAATTTAGAGCTTGAAATCGAACTAGAATCAAAACGTGAAATTGTCAAACACAAATAAGCAAACATTGAGCCCAAATCACATTGTTTCATTGATAAATGATATTTTTCTACATCGTACAGTGTTTACAGAGTACAAATGTCACACTATGGTTGTGTTTTAATTTTGATTGCATGCATGTTCGTATATGGATCCGTCATATTGGGTTTTGCATATAAAAGAGTTTTATATTTTATAAAGTAACATGTTTTAAATAACTTTTCCGCTGCATTTTGGTTTTATATGGATGAATCACTTTGATAAACATGTGAAAAACCCTACAATGGCATCAAGAGCCGCTTATATGAGTGCATGTTTCATAGGATATGAAATTTTCGGGTTTCGGGTTTGGTTAAACCCTATGGCCAAAAATTTTCATCATGGTTCTCCTTTTGTTTTTCAAGATTATTTTCTTACATACATAAAAGTATCTTGAAAAATTATGTCATTTGGATGATTGTTTTGTTTGGACAAAAACCCACTTTTTCGGTTTTTCATTCTTGAACGAAAAGTAGGTTGTAGAAAAGGGAACCATTTTTGCTTCTTGAATTTTATATATATGTGGATATATATTTTGGTGTTCATAACCTAGCCATGACCTTGTGTTTGAATATGTTGAATGTTTGTTTTTGTGATTTGTATTTAATTATTTTAATGGGTTGTAATAATTAATATCTTAGTTCTTCCATTTATGAAAATATGTAATTTATTTATTTTCATTTGGTATGTAAGTAAATAGATTAGGTGCATTTTATTTTACTAGAAAAAATGTATTAGGATAATTTTATGTAAAAGAAGATGCACGCAAAAATGCGTTTTTGGTTTTGGCTAATTTCGGGCCTAAAGGACTTCATAGTTCTTAACGGGATTTTAGCCCAATAAACAAAACACATTTTGAAGCCCAAAGGAGTTTGGAGCTGAATTTAAAGATCATTTGGAAGCCCAAAGAAAGTGGAGAAATCACAACACAAGAAGAAGACTTGAAGCATTTGGATGCAGGATCAAGTGGGAGTTCAACGACACATTATTTGTGTCAATATTCACCCATTAGGAAGGACCTTTTGGCACACTTGTATCAGCTAACAAGTGTTGTAAAAAATAGTTGGCTATGGTTATGCACCTATTGATATGTGTGTTGTGCTTGTGTGGTTGCTTATTTTGTTGTTTGGATGATATATTGATATGCATGCTCAACAAACTAATAATCAACAACAAGCTTAAAATTGGTTCTTTAAAAATCATTAAAAATGGTTAACAAAAGGTTATTAAAGGTTAATGATTTTATAATAAAATGGGTTTTATTAAAAGAACTTGAAAATTGGTTTTCACTAAAGTACCATTGATTTGAATGCATGCAAATATATGGTACATAATATTTTCTAAACTAGAATTTTGAAATATTAAAAACCCCTTTTATAAAACAAGTCAAACACCATCCTTATATACAACACTCGAATCACTTGGGAACTTGTTTGTGGGATAAAGGTCACCTAACCACATTTGAGGGAACTTGTATGTTCGAGGTGGGCTTACCATGTTTTGGGATAAAGCTCACCTAACCACTTATACGTAGAAACTCACATGTGTGTGTAAATTGGAAGGCTTGATTTGGAAACCATGTCATTAGGGTCACCGAATCTTGGCGAGGAAAGGTGTTAATGGGATTTATGACAACCCGAGATCTCAAGGTCTTTCCTCTACGCATCACTTGTTTCACAACCCTATCTTCACAATTCGTTTTATGTTGTAACATGTGCACGATATATGAATGATTAAAGTATTGTTATGTTTGGTTGTAAATGAAAACTTTGGAGTTGTTTAATGTTTAGTCATAGCACGTGCATGCTTCATAACTTTGGCGAATAACTAGAGTTCTTCGTCAACTTCACTTCTTGACGAAGAAGGTCCTTCGTCACAAACACTTCCTGACGAAGAAGGTTCTTCGACATCATTACTCTTGATGAAGTATAGTTCTTCGTCAAAGAGGGTTCTTCGCCAGGAAGGCCCTCGGCCCAAATCCCTTCGTAGCCAAATGGGCCCGACTGTTATTTTATTCACAACTTTCATAACCCTTAAAGCTTAGAATAAAACATCAAACCCTAAACACTCCTCTTCTCCCTTGCATACTCGACGGCTGTTTCCAATCATTCGAAGTCTCAGTGTCTCGATCGAATCAACCCATTCGGTATCTTGGTTAGTGTTCTATCTATGATAGTTTGTTATGATCTGGGTGTGATGATTGTTATAATAAGACATGATGACTTAGGCTATTATGCTACTAGAAAGAGTAATGGAAACTTGTGTTCATGAATCTGTAATAAGTCTTTGGCAATGTTTGTTAATATGCGTATGAACATATCTAAGGGTAGTAGAAATTTTGTTGGGTAAGACTTGGGTTGCATGATAGATGTGGTTGTTGGCTAATGAAATTGATAATCTGATTTACACGAGAATGAGGATGTTAGTGGTTGGATTGGAATCCTGATTATATATGATTAGACTTATGTTAATCAATGATAATGTATTACGATGTTAATATTGTGGTGTTATTAGTTTTGATGATGAACAGCAATTAGGGTTTGTTGAACTTGTAAAATAATTGTCGTTTGATCCGATAATCATGCCAATAAATTGTTAACTGTTGTTACGAGATTAAGGGAATTAGAACCGTGTGTGGAGGGCAGCGACGAAAGACTCCCCCCACGAAGAACATAATTCAACGAAGAACTTGGTTCTTCGTTGACTGGTTCTTGACGAACCACTAGGGTTCTTCACCACACTCATTCTCGACGAAGAATAGTTCTTCGCCATTAGGGTTCTTCGCCATGGAGGCATCCCACGAAGAACTGGTTCTTCGTGGAGATGCTGCAAATGAGCAAATATACAGAACAGTTTAAAAAGTAAACGTGTCCACAAAACATGCATTAACATAAGGTTTCAAATATATGATGATGAATGTTCATGTTTATAAGGTTCTATTTGAAACATGTTAATAATATTAATTAAGAATAAGAAACTGATTTGGCTCGTGTGGGTAGCCAACTCACCTGTTAAATGTTATTATGTGTCATGCACATGGGATGTGGACTTGTATGAGAACTGAGTACTTGCTATGTGATATACGGTGATCCTTGCGATGAATGCAATCTGTGAAAATACGTGACTTAATTGATTATGAAATTGATTTCATTGGTAACCACGGTAGGTTTTGGTTAACCAACTTGGAATGGGTAACTTAACATACCGAGCAAAACTAAGGTGAGTTCATTTCTCTTGAGCATGTGTCCCGGTGGGTGGGACATTCAAATGGGTATTCCTGAGAGGAATAAGTATTTTCTGGGTAAAAACTGGGTTGTTAGATAATACACTCATTTCCTATCACTTTAAGTCCCATCTTATACCGAATTAGTTACCTGATAGGTGACGGGGTATTAGTTGATAGCGTTATTAGGCTTGGTAACCTCACACCGTACCTGAGAGGAGGGGCGTGAACTAATGACCTTAATCACGACCAATGCTTAGATAGGGGGCATTGGGGACAGGCAAACAATCTGGCGCCATCTTGTATGGTACTCGAGTTATTATCAACATTAATATTATACTGAACTAAACTCTTGGCAATTAACGTTTTCACAAAACTATGAACTCACCAGCGTTGTCTGATACACTTTATGCATGCTCGCAGGTCGTTAGATTCTTGGCTATGGAACTTGCTGTCTAGAATGGTTGGAGTGGTCGTGGGTCAAACTGCTTGGGTACGCATGACAGGCTTACTGATTTTCATACATTTGGTTTTTAAAACATTTAAACAATGATTTACTTATTGCTTCCGCTGATCTTGTTTGTAACACCTGTGCCTCCACGGCCATCAAACAAATTCCAAACCAATGAAATATTATATTTCATACTTGGGATTGGTAAAAATATGTGTATCATTTGCACATATCAATTTTTGTTCAATTCCAAACTCTAAATCGCTTTCTGGAAGGTTATACGCGCACTGATGCGTAAATATAACCAGTTTAATGCAACAAACACTCCGGAATAATGACATAGGCTTAACATACCTTAAATAACCTTTACATAACTTAGAAATAAGTTTTGAAGGCTTTGGTATGGCAAAATCAAGTTAAATCGCTTACAGGGACTAAAGTTGACAAACTGCGAAAGTATGCCAATTTGAACTGTAACAGACATTCCGGAAGATGACCATAAGTTAAACACACCATAAATATCCTTTACATAGCTTAGAAATAGGCTTTAAGGGGTTCGGTGTGCTAAAATAAACTTTTGGGTCATTCAGGGACTAAAAGTGTCAAAAAGTGCACAAGTTTGCATTTTCGCTCATAACTTACGTTCTGAATACATCCGGACATCCAAAAATTTATGTAAGCACTAAAATAATTTATTTTAGTGTTCGGCATAAGAAAAATCCATTCGTCGCGTCATTTGGATCGTTTTTCACGCTTATGCGCATTCTGTCGTAATTAACCGAACATCGCAACCGTACGGCTAAACGAACCGACATCCGAGATATTTTTGAGCACATTTTAAGTTCCCTATACTTTAACTTCATTTTAGAGCTTTGAAATGGGGTTAACGGGCCTTAAACGTGTCGAAAATGACCTTATTGCATAACAGGGACCAAAAGTGTAAATCTGCCAAAGTTCAGCCATACGATGCGTAGGGGTTTTTGCCCTACGATGCGTATGGGGTCTTCAGACCAGATGCAGAGTTTTTAACAGCCTGTTTGCAGCAGATTTAACCACAACCACATACTCACACATGCTTAGTCAGATGATAAGAACCCATTTTTAGTACCATAAGGTCCCGACACTTGTACGGGTGGGATTAAGGCACGTTTTCCATGAAACGATCTTAACGGTGGACCTTTTACTATAAATACCCCACCCCCCATGCTTCATAATCACTAGAATTTTGATCTTAGAAACTCTAAGTTGAAACCATTGTTTCATACCTGAGATTCTCGGATCGAAATTAGCATTCGGGGACCCTTCGTAAGTATTCTTTCGTTCTTTTATTGCTTTTCGAGTCATTCGAGTCTGAAAGTCAAACTTTGTTTCACTTTCTACATTGACCAGTTATGGTCAATGCGAAGTTCGTTTGAACTTCGCAACGTGAGTGTAATCACGTTGGTTATAGTCCCTTGGGACTATGCCTACTGATTACCACGTTGTCTAGGGTCGTAGGGTAAGCGATCTGATAAATCGCTTATACCTCAAACCCGACCCATTTGGTCGATCATTAGGATCCGACCAAATACATTAGGTGACCATAGTAGGTAGGGAATAACCTTCCGAGGTTATACCCTATGGTCGCTTCGTTTAAGTAGTTGTATGATAGGTAGTTTATATGCCTTAGGTAAATGACCAGAATACCCTTTTCATGTATAATTGGTAATTAAGCATATGTAACCTAAACTTTTGTCACATAACTGATTATGTAACATGTTTAGGCATATAACACTTGTCATAGGACTAGTTAGACGGTCCGAACGCGTTTCAAGCGCACGACGCGTTAAAGTAGCGTAAGCTACCTTAATGGGTCGCGATGGGTCAAAAGCACTTAGGTTAGGTTTCATGTAGTATGTAGGCCTTGTTAAACCATATCATATGAGTTCCAATACTCATTTGGTTTACCAAGCCTCATCCTGTCCGATCTCCCGATTTAAGTCCGGTTTATTTATATAGTTTTAGATTGCCGACTGATTCCGTGCTCCCTCAAGATTTGTTTGGTTGTTGTTCAAGACCTCTAAGCATTCTCAGGCGAGTACATTATTCCCCTCTTTTACTGTTTTCAACTGTTTTGGGGTGACTCATATGTGCTAAATGCTTTATCAATGATTTCAATAACAATTACAATATGGTTTCAAGAACGATTACAAAAATTTCAATAACAATTACAATGTGGTTTCAAGAACAATAACAAGGGTTTCAAGAACGATTTTAATGGTTCAAAAACTAATTACAAATTTCAAAAAGTGAACAAACTTGTTGGTTATAGTTACATAACCAAATGACATTCATTAGCAATGATCAAGCCGACCAGTATTAGGTTATGGTACCATAGGATCTGACAAATCCCGTTATTCTCTATACCCATGGTTATGTGTGGATATTTTGGGTAGCGACTGAATCTGTAATTATTAACTTACCCTTTGGTAAGGGTTTGTTAAGAACGAGAGCGAGAGCGAGTTGGAACGATGAACGCGTCAAGAAGATTTGAATGTTATTAGAGAATCGACCATTAAGTAGTTTCACAATTAAAACAAGAACGATTTGAACAATTAAAATAAGAACGATTGGAACGATTTCACAAAGAGGTTTAACGATTGGGTAAACATTTGGACATGATTTACATTTGATCATGCATTTCCACGAAACATAGTATTGATTTAAACCAAGTTTTACTTCAATACTTTGTTTTGTGCGTTTTTCCTATGGTTTAGTTGATGCATTTCACTAGCCATACATATCATTTTGGTTACACATTACATGGTTTACATTTGACACAAACACTTTTGACATTGATTATACATGACCTGATTTACATCTTAACATAAACATTTTGTTATGTTATTCAATACATTTTGACAATTTGTTTAAACATGGACATCTTACATTGGTGGTTTGTTTGGGTAAGTGATTTGAGTAACGGTGCGTGTGTAATATGATACAAGCATGGTGGATACGCCGCTGGTACTTCCTATATATAAGTGTTTGTATGGTATTACATATTGTAGCGTTATTTGAATCATTTCAGTTTGAGACATAGAACATTTTATACAAGTAACATACTTTTTACAAGACATTTATTTACAAACAACTTATCTTATACAAACTCATTTTACATGGTTATTCATTTAATCATGCATTATTCTCTTATTATACATATCACCTGAACTTATTATTTTTCAAATGATTTACAAAGGCAAAGCAAATTACAAGGTTCATGACTAAACATTTTCTTAAACAGAAGTCATGAATCTTATTTTCACAAAACCTATGTACTCGCCAGCATTTCTTTGCTGGCCTCGTTTTTACATATGTTTCAGGTATTGTTGAATGATATCGATTGATAAGATGCATGCTCACATAGGACTGGACAAGGCCTTAGTGACTCAATAACAATGATAGACTATGTTTAATTTGTGTATTTAGATTTCCAGACGATGTAATTATTCAATGTTTAATAAAACGAAACACTTTTTGGTATCCATGGTTATGAAACATTAATTATGTTGCAACACGCCCCGATGTTTCCGCCGCGATTTGTTGTTTTACGCGGTCGGGGTGTGACAGAAAAGATGGTATCAGAGCCAATGGTTATAGGGAATTAGGTTATTAGTAATTAGTAATGCTTTGACCTAGTCTATAACCTTCTTAGGACCCTAACGCGAGTTTACTTGCGTTTAGTCATAAAACAATACCGTCACCTATCCTTAGGCGACGACCACAACAAGAACATAAATTTCAAAACCGCTTTGAAAACTAATCATCTGTTCTGGGATGATTGATTACTAGGTTTTGAACTCTCTATTATATGGTTTTGAACCCCTTTGAGTTTTCAAAACCTCGTCAAGGTTTTGGGTTTTAAATAATGTGAACACGTGCAAACTGGAAGGGTGAATGCCTGTATTCTGGGTTTTCTGTCTAGGCAAGCACTTCGTATACATCTCATCAGACGCGAGACCAGTTGTGCTTACCTGGGAATTCTTGGGATGAGTGTTCACTTATAGGCGAGCATGTCTTCGTGATACATTATTTTTGACCCATTTACTTTGATTAGTCACTGTCTCATTTGTTTGCCTTAGGTAACAAACAAATGATCGCAATTTTCATGCGTTATCATTCTGTTTTGATTGTCCAATAATCTTTCACCTGTTTCTCCCTATGCCTTTCTTTTTCTTCAAGAATGTCTCTTCATCACGATGACGCCCAGATATCTGAGCAAGCAGCCAAATTCGCACAGCGAATAGGCAAAGTAGTCCTGAAGACTGTTGAATTAGCTACTGCCATGTATCATCTCCAGGATGAAGCCACTCAAAAGTCACCAAGACAGGCAGGACCTAGTCAGGCGACAACACCATCAGCCAATAAATCAATCGAGGAATCAAAGACCATGGATGAACGATCCCCTAAGAAGTCAAAGAAGCGAGAGGCTTCTCAGAACTTCGCCATGATCACTCATGATTCCCTCGAAAATTTTAAGTACTCGTTTCACTCTAAGAAACAAAGTACAGTAAATTAAGTGACATTATGAGTAATCGTGCTTTTCGCACATCTGTGCCTTTAAATCCTTGGTTAAATAACTAAGGGTATTTTCAAATCTCATACCCATTACGTTTTGATTTTTCAACATACACAGTACAAGTATTTCAAAACAATCTTCATGATTTCAAAACATTTCATATAGTTTGAAAACAATTTTTTTTAGATGCATTTTCTATGTTATTTCAAAAACATTGGCCATGTTATCAAAACCAACCTTCCTAATTTCAAAATATTTCATATAGTCTGAAGACAATATTAACACAATACATTTTCTTATCAAGTGCATGATTTCGAAAAGCATCATTCATGTCTTTCAAAAACCTTATACATAATTTCAAAATTCATCTCGCATGATTTTAAAACATTTTTGTAAATATATCTACCTAATACACCTACTTTATGATTTCAAAAAGTATTATATATAAGGTTTCAAAAACGTTAAACACATTTTTCTTAAAAGAACCCCATGCATAGTTTTCAAAAAATATTTTCCTCATACATTGACTTAACCTTCAAAATTCTGCTTCATATGTCGCCTTGACATATCAAGCATCTCAACTTCATAAGCATTTTACATCATGTTTTGACCTAAGCACATCCAATGCAAGGTTTCAAAACATTTTCAACTTCTAAAATTCATATGGGATCTTTTTATCTTTACAATTAGATCCTTGTGGATGATTATCATTCAAATCAGAGTCCTTAATTGGATTCCTTATGTACCTTAATTCGAACACTTCGGTTCCTAGTAATCGAAATCAAATTTTCTTTTTGAATCTTTCTATCTTTATAGTTGGATTCTTGATAACGTTTAAAGTACCAAATGAAATCCACGAAATGGATTCCAAGTGTGCTTTAAATGCATGTACGCAATTTACAAGACAAATTAACAAACAATTTTGTGGTTATGTGACTATGTGTTTATTCATCTTATGTTTTCTTTTATGCATTTTTGTGTTTTTGTATACTCTGGATATTCATTATCCAAATCATCGCAGGATCTTTCATATCTCCATATGAGGGATTCGTAGAATGGATATTCAAAAAGGTACTACCTTAAATCCTTAATGGGCTTCTATGTAATAGTTAAGACCCTTGGATTATATAGTACCACTCCATGATTCATAAGAGACCCTCTTAGTAGTCTAGTCAAAAAGATTGATTCACAATTTGGTTAAAGAACGACATCTAGTGATGTAGCTGAACAGACTCCTTGATAGTCTATTTAGATCATTTATTGATTTAATTTAAAGGACTCTATGGCGGTCTAGTCACGCTCATCACAGGTTCATTCATTTGGTTTTACCCTACATATTATAAAATAGACTGTGTGAACTGTGCAAGGAATTGTCTAATCATGGACGCGTACATAATTATGAAATTTAGTGCACAGAAACCCAGTAAGATTTATTATGTGTAAGAACCGATAGTGACAACAATAACAAAATGAGAACAATGTAATGGAGGTACGGTGGACGCACCAATGACGCTTCATATACTTGTATATAAGTATCCCTCTTACATTGCAAACATGATGTTATTAAAGTTACTAGAAGTTCAGAACCCTAACCAATGTTGTTTGATCTTTTCAAATTCATGTTTTCAAGCTCTCACAAGTTTCCTCTAAATAAATTTCGGGACGAAATTTCCTAAAGTATGGGAGACTGTAACACCTGTGTCTCCACGGACATCAAACAAATGCCAAACCAATGAAATATTATATTTCATACTTGGGATTGGTAAAAATATGTGTATCATTTGCACATATCAATTTTTGTTCAATTCCAAACTCTAAATCGCTTTCTGGAAGGTTATACGCGTACTGATGCGTAAATATAACCAGTTTAATGCAACAAACACTCCAGAATAATGACATAGGCTTAACATACCTTAAATAACCTTTACATAACTTAGAAATAAGTTTTGAAGGCTTTGGTATGGCAAAATCAAGTTAAATCGCTTACAGGGACTAAAGTTGACAAACTGCGAAAGTATGCCAATTTGAACTGTAACAGACATTCCGAAACATGACCATAAGTTAAACACACCATAAATATCCTTTACATAGCTTAGAAATAGGCTTTAAGGGGTTCGGTGTGCTAAAATAAACTTTTGGGTCATTCAGGGACTAAAAGTGTCAAAAAGTGCACAAGTGTGCATTTTCGCGCATAACTTACGTTCTGAATACATCCGGACATCCAAAAATTTATGTAAGCACTAAAATAATTTATTTTAGTGTTCGGCAGAAGAAAAATCCATTCGTCGCGTCATTTGGATCGTTTTTCGCGCTTATGCGCAATCTGTCGTAATTAACCGAACATCGCAACCGTACGGCTAAACGAACCGACATCCGAGATATTTTTGAACACATTTTAAGTTCCCTATACTTTAACTTCATTTTAGAGCTTTGAAATGGGGTTAACGGGCCTTAAACGTGTCGAAAATGACCTTATTGCATAACAGGGACCAAAAGTGTAAATCTGCCAAAGTTCAGCCATACGATGCGTAGGGGTTTTTGCCCTACGATGCGTATGGGGTCTTCAGACCAGATGCAGAGTTTTTAATAGCCTGTTTGCAGCAGATTTAACCACAACCACATACTCACACATGCTTAGTCAGATGATAAGAACCCATTTTTAGTACCATTAGGTCCCGACACTTGTACGGGTGGGATTAAGGCACGTTTTCCATGAAACGATCTTAACGGTGGACCTTTTACTATAAATACCCCACTCCCCATGCTTCATAATCACTAGAATTTTGATCTTAGAAACTCTAAGTTGAAACCATTGTTTCATACCTGAGATTCTCGGATCGAAATTAGCATTCGGGGACCCTTCGTAAGTATTCTTTCGTTCTTTTATTGCTTTTCGAGTCTTTCGAGTCTGAAAGTCAAACTTTGTTTGACTTTCTACATTGACCAGTTATGGTCAATGCGAAGTTCGTTTGAACTTCGCAACGTGAGTGTAATCACGTTGGTTATAGTCCCTTGGGACTATGCCTACTGATTACCACGTTGTCTAGGGTCGTAGGGTAAGCGATCTGATAAATCGCTTATACCTCAAACCCGACCCATTTGGTCGATCATTAGGATCCGACCAAATACATTAGGTGACCATAGTAGGTAGGGAATAACCTTCCGAGGTTATACCCTATGGTCGCTTCGTTTAAGTAGTTGTATGATAGGTAGTTTATATGCCTTAGGTAAATTACCAGAATACCCTTTTCATGTATAATTGGTAATTAAGCATATGTAACCTAAACTTTTGTCACATAACTGATTATGTAACATGTTTAGGCATATAACACTTGTCATAGGACTAGTTAGACGGTCCGAACGCGTTTCAAGCGCACGACGCGTTAAAGTAGCGTAAGCTACCTTAATGGGTCGCGATGGGTCAAAAGCACTTAGGTTAGGTTTCATGTAGTATGTAGGCCTTGTTAAACCATATCATATGAGTTCCAATACTCATTTGGTTTACCAAGCCTCATCCTGTCCGATCTCCCGATTTAAGTCCGGTTTATTTATATAGTTTTAGATTGCCGACTGATTCCGTGCTCCCTCAAGATTTGTTTGGTTGTTGTTCAAGACCTCTAAGCATTCTCAGGCGAGTACATTATTCCCCTCTTTTACTGTTTTCAACTGTTTTGGGGTGACTCATATGTGCTAAATGCTTTATCAATGATTTCAATAACAATTACAATATGGTTTCAAGAACGATTACAAAAATTTCAATAACAATTACAATGTGGTTTCAAGAACAATAACAAGGGTTTCAAGAACGATTTTAATGGTTCAAAAACTAATTACAAATTTCAAAAAGTGAACAAACTTGTTGGTTATAGTTACATAACCAAATGACATTCATTAGCAATGATCAAGCCGACCAGTATTAGGTTATGGTACCATAGGATCTGACAAATCCCGTTATTCTCTATACCCATGGTTATGTGTGGATATTTTGGGTAGCGACTGAATCTGTAATTATTAACTTACCCTTTGGTAAGGGTTTGTTAAGAACGAGAGCGAGAGCGAGTTGGAACGATGAACGCGTCAAGAAGATTTGAATGTTATTAGAGAATCGACCATTAAGTAGTTTCACAATTAAAACAAGAACGATTTGAACAATTAAAATAAGAACGATTGGAACGATTTCACAAAGAGGTTTAACGATTGGGTAAACATTTGGACATGATTTACATTTGATCATGCATTTCCACGAAACATAGTATTGATTTAAACCAAGTTTTACTTCAATACTTTGTTTTGTGCGTTTTTCCTATGGTTTAGTTGATGCATTTCACTAGCCATACATATCATTTTGGTTACACATTACATGGTTTACATTTGACACAAACACTTTTGACATTGATTATACATGACCTGATTTACATCTTAACATAAACATTTTGTTATGTTATTCAATACATTTTGACAATTTGTTTAAACATGGACATCTTACATTGGTGGTTTGTTTGGGTAAGTGATTTGAGTAACGGTGCGTGTGTAATATGATACAAGCATGGTGGATACGCCGCTGGTACTTCCTATATATAAGTGTTTGTATGGTATTACATATTGTAGCGTTATTTGAATCATTTCAGTTTGAGACATAGAACATTTTATACAAGTAACATACTTTTTACAAGACATTTATTTACAAACAACTTATCTTATACAAACTCATTTTACATGGTTATTCATTTAATCATGCATTATTCTCTTATTATACATATCACCTGAACTTATTATTTTTCAAATGATTTACAAAGGCAAAGCAAATTACAAGGTTCATGACTAAACATTTTCTTAAACAGAAGTCATGAATCTTATTTTCACAAAACCTATGTACTCGCCAGCATTTCTTTGCCGACCTCGTTTTTACATATGTTTCAGGTATTGTTGAATGATATCGATTGATAAGATGCATGCTCACATAGGACTGGACAAGGCCTTAGTGACTCAATAACAATGATAGACTATGTTTAATTTGTGTATTTAGATTTCCAGACGATGTAATTATTCAATGTTTAATAAAACGAAACACTTTTTGGTATCCATGGTTATGAAACATTAATTCTGTTGCAACACGCCCCGATGTTTCCGCCGCGATTTGTTGTTTTACGCGGTCGGGGTGTGACATTGTTGGATGTTATGAAACTAATGTTTGAAACATTTCTTATTAATAAATAAGCAACTTTATTTGAAATCTTGTTATGAGTTCAATGTGATTAGTGGCTAGATCCTGGTACGTCGCAGGTGGTACTTTTGGGGGTGGACAGTTTGGTATCAGAGCCAGGTTTATAGTGAACTAGGTTTTAAAATGCTTTTATAAAACCAGACTATAACCGAACAATTTTGAATCGACCATGACGCTCACCTCCATATTGCAAGGTTCGTCTCTCGTTTACTTATTGCACAACATATCTAGTGTACACTTATGTATGACATTGCATGTGAATGCACACTTAGCACTACAGTTTGAGTTCCTGTATTACTAGCCTACGTTATGTAACTGATAGTGTGACGTCCCTCTAGACTTTCGTGATCTATGTTTTTGATGTCTTTTGTCTTGTGGTTTGAAATTAAGGAACCTTTTAACGCAAGTTAAGAGGAGCTGGGATAAATATGCAAATCACATTATTATTATGGGTGCACACATAATGACAATGTGGGGTGCATGTGAGTCCCAGTGAGGCTTAACGAGTGTGAAGAGGGTTCTGTTCCGTTGTTTGACATAGTAATAGAACACAGTAAATCTGTAGAAGCCATAGTGATGTTTGACTTCTACTCAATTTCGACCCTTAACCTTTTCCACTCTTTTCATATAGAATCATTAGCGGATGAAACGGTGGACGTGGTGGAGGCTGCGGCGGTGGATGTGGCAACATTGTTATGTCTCAGGCTGAATTAACCGACTTGATCAATACTTGTGTGGCTGAGGCCCTAGTGGCTCAGCGGGCCGGTATGATATGTGCCAAATACTCTTTATCCTTGTGTCGCGTACTCGACCCTGACCCGTGTGTCGTATTTTCTTTCATCCTTAGGTCAACAAGTGAATCAGAATCGGAACAATCTGCTTGTTTGCACGTTTAAGACGTTCATGGATTGTAAGCCACAGACGTTCAGTGGGACTGAAGGAGCTGTGGGACTACTTCGTTGGTTTGAGAAAGCAGAGTCGGTTTTCGCTATGTGTAACTGTCCTGCTGGGGACAGAGTGGAGTATACTACGGGCATGCTGGAGGATGGTGCCCTGACTTGGTGGAATGCCCAGGTCCAAATGCTGGGTATTGAAATGGCAAATGCAACTACTTGGGAGGATTTTAAAGAACTGATGAGAGAAGAGTATTGTCCTCGTGACGAGATCCAAAAGCTGGAAAATGAGTACTACAATTTGAAGATGGCAGGGTCCAAGATCGAAGTGTACACGAAACGGTCACATGAGCTCGCGAATATGTGTCCTAACTTATCACGACCACCCCACCGTAGGATTGAGCTGTACATCAATGATTTAGCACCACAGGTCAAGGGTTTGGTCATTGCGGCAAACCTTGACAACTCGCCTCGAATCATTCCTCTAGCTCTCAAGATCACTGCTACTGCTGCTACTACTACAGCTACTACTCCTACTACGGATAACAAACGAAAGTGGAACAATATGGATAAGGTGTCCAACTCGAATCAGTCCCAGAAAAAGCCAGACAACAGTAGAAACCGCAGTTTTAGCCAGTCATCCTCTATTAATCAAAATCAGAGTAACAACTCGAATCAGGGTTCTTACCCAGGGAAACAACCAAGGTGTAGCAAATACAACTACCATCATCGAGGACCGTGCACTTAAATTTATCACCGGTGCAACAAGGTGGGCATATGGCAAGGGATTGCAGGGCCCGGCTCCCTAAGCAGCAGCAGCAATCTCCACAGCAACAGGAAAGGCAACAGCCTCAACAGAACCAAGGAAATCGTAAGGGGTGTTTTCAGTGTGGAGACGAGGGTCATTTTAGGAGGGATTGCCCTCAACTGAAATAGAATGTTGGGAATAATAACAACAACACTGGAAACAACAACAACGGGAACATTGGTGGGAATGGTGCGCGTGGAAGAGTATTTATTATTGGTGCTGGGGAAGCTAGTAATGATGGCAATGTGGTGACCGGTACGTTTTCTATAAACAATCTATTTGCTTTTGTTTTATTCGACTCTGGTGCCGATTGGAGTTATGTGTCTTTGGGGTTTAGTTGTCAGTTAGGGTTGACTCCTACACCTCTTGTAAACAAACACGTAGTAGAATTATCTGATGGCAAATCGATTGAAGCTTCACATGTTCATTTTGGGTGTAAACTCGATCTTATGGGTCAAGTGTTCGACATTGACCTACTTCCCATTACTCTGGGAAGTTTTGATGTGGTCGTTGGTATGGATTGGTTGTCTAAGCACCAAGCGGAAATTCTATGTAAAAAGAAAATCGTACGTATTTCTCTCCCCAGTGGAGAATCCCTATCAGTCCAAGGTCACCAAAGTGGAGCAAAGGTTAACCTTATCTCAGGCATGAAAGCCCAGAAGTGTTTACGAAAGGGCTATCCTACTATTTTAGCACTTGTTACTGACACTCAGTCTGAAGAGAGGAAAATCGAAGATCTGCCTGTTGTCCGTGAATTTCATGACGTATTTCCTGAAGAACTTCCTGGTTTACCACCACACCATCAGGTGGAGTTTCAGATTGACCTTACACTAGGAGCAACCCCAATTGCTCGTGCTCCTTATCGTTTTGCACCAGGAGAGCTGTAAGAACTGTCTAACCAACTCCAAGAACTGTTGGATAGAGGTTTTATCCGACCCAGTTCTTCGCCTTGGGGAGCCCCGGTCCTATTCGTAAAAAAGAAAGACGGATCCTTTCGTATGTGTATTGACTATCGGGAACTAAACAAAGTGACAGTCAAGAACCGTTATCCTTTACCTCTCATTGATGATCTGTTTGACCAGCTGCAAGGGTCAAGTTTTTACTCGAAAATTGACTTAAGATCGGGCTATCATCAGATGAGAGTCCGAGAGGAGGATGTTCCAAAAACAGCTTTTCGAACGCGGTATGGCCATTATGAGTTTCTGGTCATGCCATTCGGGTTGACAAACGCACCAGCGATTTTCATGGACCTCATGAATCGTGTGTGCAAACCGTATCTTGACGACTTCATCATCGTCTTTATCGATGACATTTTGATCTATTCTAAGAGCAAGGAGGACCACGAGCGACACTTGCGTCTTATCTTGGAACTCTTGAGAAAAGAGCAACTCTACGCGAAGTTTTCTAAGTGTGACTTCTGGATACGAGAAGTACACTTCCTTGGCTACATTGTTAACGAAACGGGGATACACGTGGATCCTTCTAAGATTGATGCTATCAGAAATTGGGCGACACCGAAGAACCCTTCGGAGGTGCGACAATTTCTTGGTCTCGCTGGGTACTATCACAGATTTATTAAAGACTTCTCAAAGATCACTCAACCTCTCACCGCATTAACACAAAAAGGCGTTGTATATTCTTGGGGAACGAAGCATGAGGATGCTTTCCAACTCTTGTAACAAAAACTCTGCGGTGCACCAATCTTGTCTTTACTTGAAGGTACCGAGGATTTTGTGGTGTACTGTGATGCTTCTATTCAGGGTCTCGGTTGTGTGCTAATGTAATGCGAGAAGGTGATAGTGTATGCTTCTTGACAGTTGAAGGTTCATCAGAAGAATTACACGACTCACGAGTTAGAGTTGGGGGCCGTGGTTTTCGCGTTAAAAATCTGGAGGCATTACTTGTACGGTACTAAATGCACTATTTATACCGACCACAAGAGCCTTCAACATATCTTTGATCAGAAGGAATTGAATATGCGATAGCGTCGCTGGGTAGAACTCTTAAACGACTACGATTCTGCAATTAAGTACCATCCAGGTAAAGCTAACATTGTAGCTGATGCCCTTAGTCGAAAGGAAACGAAACCCAAACGTGTCCGCGCTTTGCAACTCACCATCCATTCTAATCTACCTGATCAGATCTGTTCTGCTCAAACTGAAGCGTTGAAGGAAGAAAACCTTGAAGCTGAATATTTGCGGGGCATGGAGAAACGTCTTGTAGAAAGATCTGATGGTATTCGCTATTTCTTGGAGCGAATATGGGTCCCTTTATACGGAAACCTTATAGAACTGGTGAAGGAAGAAGCACACAAGTCTCGCTACTCTGTTCACCCAGGTTCTGATAAGATGTATCAGGATCTAAAAGCCTTGTATTGGTGGCCGAAGATGAAAGCTCACATCGCGACGCATGTGAGTAAATGTTTGACTAGTGTGAAAGTCAAAGTGGAATATCAGAAACCATCTGGCCTGCTTCAGCAACCAGAAATACCCATGTGGAAATGGGAGCAAATTGCTATGGATTTCGTCACTTGTTTGCCAAGAACTCAAAACGGAAGTGATACCATCTGGGTGATCGTTGACCGTCTCACGAAATCTGCGCACTTTCTCGCGATCAAGGAAACTGATAAGTTCTCACAACTTGTTGCTGCTTATCTTAAGGAAGTGGTTTCTAGGCACGGGGTGCCAACCTCTATTATCTTTGATCGTGATCCGTGTTTCATATCCGATTTATGGCAATCGATGCACAAATCATTCGGCTCACGTCTCTACATGAGTACTGCTTACCACCCTCAGACGGATGGTCAAAGCGAACAGACCATCCAGACACTTGAAGATATGCTGCGAGCATGTGTGATCGATTTTGGTAAAGGGTGGGAGAAACACTTGCCCTTGATAGAGTTCTCTTATAACAACAGTTACTATTCTAGCATCCACGCAGCCCCGTTCGAAGCATTGTACGGACGGAAATGTCGTTCTCCTCTTTGTTGGGCTGAGGTGGGTGACAGCCAGATCACAGATACGGAACTTGTACTTGAAACTTCAGTGAAGATTGTCCAGATCAGAAATCGTATAGCGGCAGCGAACGACCGTCAGAAAAGATACACCGACAAGCGTAGGAAACCTTTGGAATTCGCTGTGGGCAATCGTGTTATGTTGAAAGTATCACCCTGGAAGGGTATGGTACACTTTGGGAAACGCGGCAAGCTTAATCCGCGTTATGTGGGGCCATTCAAAATTCTAGAATGAATTGGCAAGGTGGCCTACAAGCTCGAATTACCTACTAAGTTGGGTAACGTTCATGATGTCTTTCATCTTTCGCAATTAAAGAAGTGTTTGTCCGATGAAACACTTATGTGAAGAACCCATCGAAATTATGGACCGGGAAGTCAAGGTCCGTAAGCATAGTCGAATCCCGATCGTTAGGGTTCGTTGGAACTTAAGACGTGGACCAGAGTTCACGTGGGAACGCGAGAATCAGATGAAGCTCAAATATCCTCAACTATTCCCAACTGCCCAATCTAATCCTGACGTAATTGGTGAATTTCGGGACGAAATTCTCTTTCAAGTTGGGGATGATGTGGCAACCGAGGAAAATCCACAGTCATCCTGATCTAACACCTTGCTGTTTTGGGTTACTTATCAAATTTCGAGACGAAATTTCTTTCAAGTTGGGGATGATGTGACAACCCGAGATCTCAAGGTCTTTCCTCTACGCATCACTTGTTTCACAACCCTGTTTTCACAATTCGTTTTATGTTGTAACATGTGCAAGATATATGAATGATTAAAGTATTGTTATGTTTGGTTGTAAATGAAAACTTTGGAGTTGTTTAATGTTTAGTCATAGCACGTGCATGCTTCGTAACTTTGGCGAATAACTAGATTTCTTCGTCAACTTCACTTCTTGACGAAGAAGGTCCTTCGTCACAAACACTTCCTGACGAAGAAGGTTCTTCGTCATCATCACTCTTGACGAAGTATAGTTCTTCGTCAAAGAGGGTTCTTCGCCAGGAAGGCCATCGGCCCAAATCCCTTCGTAGCCAAATGGGCCCGACTGTTATTTTATTCACAACTTTCATAACCCTTAAAGCTTATAATAAAACATCAAACCCTAAAAAGTCCTCTTCTCCCTTGCATACTCAATGGCGGTTTCCAATCATTCGAAGTCTCAGTGTCTCGATCGAATCAACCCATTCGGTATCTTGGTTTGTGTTCTATCTATGATAGTTTGTTATGATATGGGTGTGATGATTGTTATAATAACACATGATAACTTAGGGTTTTATGCTAGTAGAAAGAGTAATGGAAACTTGTGTTCATGAATCTGTAATAAGTCTTTGGCAATGTTTGTTAATATGCGTATGAACATATCTAAGGGTAGTAGAAATTCTATTGGGTAAGGCTTGGGTTGCATGATAGATGTGGTTGTTGGCTAATGAAATTGATAATCTGATTTACACGATAATGTGGATGTTAGTGGTTGGATTGAAATCCTGATTATATATGATTAGACTTATGTTAATTCTTGATAATGTACTAAGATGTTAATATTGTGGTGTTATTAGTTTTGATGATGAACAACAATTAAGGTTTGTTGAACTTGTAAAATAACTGTTGTTTGATCCGATAATCATGCCAATAAATTGTTAACTGTTGTTACGAGATTAAGGGAATTACAACCGTCTGTGGAGGGCAGCGACGAAAGACTCCCCCCACGAAGAAGGTAATTTAACGAAGAAACGGGTTCTTCGTTGACTAGTTCTTGACGAACCACTAGGGTTCTTCGTCACACTCATTCTCGATGAAGAATAGTTCTTCGCAATTAGGGTTCTTCGCCATGGAGGCATCCCACGAAGAACTGGTTCTTCGTGGAGATGCTGGAAATGAGCAAATAGACAGAATAGTTTAAACAGTAAACGTGTCCACATAACATGCATTAACATCAGGTTTCAAATAGTTTATGATGTGTATGATGATGAATGTTCATGTTTATAAGGTTCTATTTGAAACATGTTAATAATATTAATTAAGAATAAGAAACCTGATTTGGCTAGTGTGGGTAGCCAACTCACCTGTTAAATGTTATTATGTGTCATGCACATGCGATGTGGACTTGTATGAGAACTGAATACATGCTATGTAATATACGGTGATCCTTGCGATGAATGCAATCTGTGAAAATACGTGACTTAATTGATTATGAAACTAATTTCATTGGTAACCACGGTAGGGTTTGGATGACCAACTTGGAACGGGTAACTTAACATACCGAGCAAAACTAAGGTGAGTTCATTTCTCTTGAGCATGCGTCCCGGTGGGTGGGACAGTTAAATGGGTATTCCTAAGAGGAATAAGTCTTTTCTGGGTAAAAACTGGGATCTTAGATAATACACTCATTTCCTATCACTTTAAGTCCTATCTTATACCGAATTAGTTACCTGAGAGGTAACGGGGTATTAGTTGATAGCGCTATTAGGCTTGGCAACCTCACACCGTACCTGAGAGGACGAGCGTGAACTAATGACCTTAATCACGACCAATGCTTAGATAGGGGGCATTGGGGACGGGCAACCAATCTGGCGCCATCTTGTACGGTACTCGAGTTATTATCAACATTAATATTAAGCTTAACTAAACCCTTGGCAATTAACGTTTTCACAAAACTATGAACTTACCAGCGTTGTCTGATACACTTGTTGCATGCTCGCAGGTCGTTAGATTCTTGGCTATGGAACTTGCTATCTGGAATGGCTGGAGTGGTCATGGGTCGAACTGCTTGGATACGCATGACAGTCTTACTGATTTTCATACATTTGGTTTCTGAAACATTTAAACAGTGATTTACTTATTGCTTCCGCTGATCCTGTTGGATGTTATGAAACTTATGTTTGAAACATTTCTTATTAATAAATAAGCAACTTTATTTGAAATCTTGTTATGAGTTCAATGTGATTAGTGGCTAGATCCTCGTACGTCACACGCCTAGCGGGGTTTCCGCAGGTGGTACTTTTGGGGGTGTGACAGGATTAAACATGCCAACTAAACATAAAGATGTTTAACCGATCCCATATGGCTAGAAGTTGCAAAGAGTTGCAATTGTTTAACATTGACTACCTTGTTAATTTAAGGGTTATTGGATTTTATCACCCACAACTATCGGCCTTTGGCCGATGACACCTGCAACTAACACTTTGACACCCGGCACCCCCAACTTGTCTTTTTGTTTGCACTAGCACCACTCAATTAAATATTCTCTAACTTGGTTAGTTATTTGTCCGACGTGGCACCATTTTGCTGATTGTACATGCTGATGTGGATGATGAGGTGTAATGTCTCCTTCTCCTTTATAACACAGACATCCCAAATGAACCCTAATTCTCCATTCATCCCACATAATCACTGCAAAAGCTCTGATTCCCCCACAATTCATCGATTCATCCCACAGAAACCCTAATCGAGATGAGTTCATCTTCCAATTCATCATGGAGTGTGAACCGAACCCCTAAATTGTTCAAGGTTGATTTGGATGGAAACTTGTGTTGTCATCATGAAGTTGTTGCTATTCTTCGCATTGCTGGTCCTAAAAGTGTTCGACATGGTGATCAATTTTAGGGTTGCCCTCAATGGCCTGTAAGTTGTTTACTTATGGATTGAACTTAAATTCTTTGTTGATCACTAGAAATACCTTTGTTATATTCTGCAGAGTATTAACACTTATGATATTCATATGCAGGGTCTATTGAATGTTGTTGCACTAATATGGCCAAGGGCAGAGCATAGAAACTGTGCAAGGCACATCTATGCTAACTGGCACAAGACATTCAAGGATGAGGAGTTGAAGGAACTGTATTGGAAAGCTACAAGGGCTTATTGTGAACCTGAGTACATTCAAGCACTTGATGAGATGCGATCAATCAACCCTGATGCAGTAGAAGCATTATTGAAACAAGATAAAACTTGTTTCAATAGGTGCTACTTGAAAGAGGGGGCAAACTGTCAGCTAAAAGAGGAAGACCTAGAGGGAAGGGCAACAGAGAAGGATGTGCTTAGTTGATGAATGTTTAACTTATGTTTGGACAATTTAGTGTTTTGTAATGCCTCTTTTGGACAAGAATCATGTAGGCTTAATGTTAAGTAATGAAACTATGTAATGTAATGACTTAATGTGGTATGTAATGTTTTGGTTAGTTAATATTAATGATGCAGGGGTAATTTGGTCATTTTACAGGTGTGGTATATATATGCAGTGGTATATATATGTCAGGTCTGTGTATATGACAGGTGTTTAAGAAATGGGTCAAAACAGTTGTGGTCATTTGATCAGTTTGGAGCTGTGGCATTTGATCAGTTTGGAGCTGTTTGCTGCACATATATGTTTGGTGATTACCAAATGAGTAATATGGGTCAAAACAGATATTGGTCACTTATGTTTGGCTGCACTTTGGTTTGGTCATTACCTAATCACTAATATGGGTCAAAACAGATGTTTGGTCACTTATGTTTGGCTGCACATTGGGTCAAAACAGATAGCTGTTTGCTGCACTTATGTTTGGTGATTACCAAATCACTAACATGGGTCAAAACAAACCATTGTTATGACAAATGTTTGGCTGCACTTTGGTTTTGTAATTACCAAATCATGACAAATGGGTCAAAACAGACTAAACAACTGTCATGACAAATGGGTCAAAACAGACTAAACAACTGTCATTAATAACTTCAATATTGTACAACCTAATTAAATCACTTGTTCAAAATGTACATCCATAATGCAATGACAAAACACATAGTAAACAGAAATGGTTGCTTCCACATGGACTTTTTGCCAAGAATTTGTCTTTTCAGCATCGTGTTCTCTTCGAGTAGCAACTTGTTCTGCAATTCCAAGTTCTCATTTTTCAGTTCTTGATAACTGACTGGACTTGAACTACAATTTGAATGTGCTTCCAAAAATTTGTCGAAATCTTGTTTCCACATAAAGAACTTGCAATCGGATAACTACAAAACAATATACCAACCTCAGTTTCAACAAGAATTTAAGTTCAATCCATAAGTAAACAACTTACAGGCCATTGAGGGCAACCATAAAATTGATCACCATGTCGAACACTTTTAGGACCAGCGATGCGAAGAACAGCAATAACATCATGATGACAATACAAGTTTCCATCCAAATCAACCTTGAACAATTTAGGGGTTCGGTTCACACTCCATGATGAATTGGAAGATGAACTCATCTCGATTAGGGTTTCTGTGGGATGAATCGATGAATTGTGGGGGAATCGGAGCTTTTGCAGTGATTATGTGGGATGAATGGAGAATTAGGGTTCATTTGGGATGTCTGTGTTATAAAAAAGAAGGAGACATTACACCTCATCATCCACATCAGCATGTACAATCAGCAAAATGGTGCCACGTCGGACAAATAACTAACCAAGTTAGAGAATATTTAACTGAGTGGTGCCAGTGCAAACAAAAAGACTAGTTGGGGGTGTCGGGTGTCAAAGTGTTAGTTGCGGGTGTCATCGGCCAAAGGCCGATAGTTGCGGGTGATAAAATCCAATAACCCTTAATTTAAATAATGGGATAAAGGTCACCTAACCAATATTTAAATGTAACGTTGGATTCTAGATTGTAATTACTAATTGTCTATGAGACATAAAAGGGTATTAATGATTAAAATATAATACAATATCAAAAATACTAAAATTGAACCTTGTTAAATTTTGTAGATGGCCGCTAATAATTACCCAAACCGTCCGTAACCTATCACTAAGAACAATCCTTGAAAAGGATCGTCTCAACCAAGACAACTTCATGGATTGATATCGAAACTTGAGAATCGTTCTCAAGTAAGAAAAGATATCCTATGTGTTGGACGATCCTATTCCCGATGAACCTCTTATGGAAGATGAGGATTCCTATAACGATTGGATTAAGAATACTGTGGATTCTATGCAAGGCTCTTACCTCATGTTGGGAACTATGATTCCCGAGATTCAAAAGGATTTTGAACATCATGGGCGTATGATATGATTACCCAATTGAAGGAAATGTTCCTACAACAAGCAAGGGTAGAATGCTTCGAAACGGTTCGAGCGCTTCATGCATGTCGAATGGAGGAAACCCAATCGATATAATCTTATATCTTTAAGATAAAAAAAGCCACATTGATCGCCTCGAAAGACTCAATATGGGTAAAAGGGCTTTATCCATTCTGACGATCAATGAGGATGGCAACAAGAAATGGTATCACCCCGACACCAAGGCAAGTGTTGCAAATGAAAGGGGCAATTTAAAGGGAAAAGAAAAGAAAAGCTAAAGTGGAACCACCGAAACCAAAAGAAAAGAAGGCAAAGGTTGCTACGAACGATCCATGTTTTGAGTGTGGTAAGATAGGGCATTTGAAAAGGAATTGTCCAACCTATCTCAAGGAGTTGAAAAACAAGAGGGATGCGGGGCAAACCTCAGGTACAATCTTTATGATACATATTGACCTTAATGTTATTTCTTCTAACACATGGGTATTAGATACCGAATATGGAACTCATATTTGCAATTTGTTACAAGAGTTCAAAAGAAATAAACATTACAAGAAAGGAGACATTAGTCTCTTCATGGGCAATGGAGCGAAAGTTCAATTTGAAGCCCAAGGAGACTATGTTTTGAAACTTCCAAGTGGTTTGGAAATCATTTTGAAAAATGTTTTGTATGCTCCTAGTTTGACTAGGAATATTATTTCAGTTTCCCTTTTGAGACAATATGGTTTTGAATTAAAGTTTGTAAACAATGACATTTATATTTCGATGAATGACATGTTTTACTTTAAAGCTATGCTTTCAGATGGTATTTGTGAATTGATTCATGATAATACATCATTTGATAGTTAAATGTACCAAGCAATCACCAAGAAACTCAAAATGGATTTGAGTGAGACCTATCTATGGCATTATCGCCTTGGTCATATAAACAGAAGTCGCATGTAAACACTTCAAAAGAATGGTCTTTTAGAAACAAATGAAGTTGGTTCATTTGATACATGTGAATCTTGTTTACAAGGTAACATGACCAAGAAACCCTTTAGCGGTACCAACCAAAGGGCAAAGGATTATTAGGTATCATACATTCAGATGTATGTGATCCTTTTAAGCAAATGACTAGGAATGTTGAAAGATACTTCATTACTTTTACCAACAACTATAGTAGTTATGGTTATGTGTACTTGCTGAGACACAAAGATGAAGCTTTTGAAACATTCAAAATCTTCAAAAGTGAAGTATAAAATCAACTCAATCAAAGTTCTTTGTTTCGATAGAGGAGGAATCGAACTCTATTGGATATGGTTCGATATATGTGGCTAGGAGCACATTGTCTCTATCATTTTGGGGTTACGCTTTGCTCTTCGTGGCCCGTGTATTAAATATGGCCCAAACCAAGAAAGTGGATAAGACACCCCTTTGAAATATGGCATGGAAGGGCTCTATCATTATCATATTTGAAGGTATGAGGTTGTGAAGCTTATGTGAAGCAATACACCCCAAACAAATTGGAAATACGATCCACTAAGTGTATCTTTGTAGGATATCCTAAAGTTGGTATAGGATATTATTTCTACGATCCAATAGAGCAAAAAGGTATTTGCTGCTCGAAAGGCTGAGTTCTTGAAAGTTAAGTTCCTTGTGGAAGGAATTAGTAGAACATTGGAACTTGATAAGAATCGTGAACCACAACATGTTTGGTTGATACTAGCACTCAACAAGAGGTTGTTGAAAACGATCAAGTGGTTAATCAATACACACAAAACGTTCGCAGATCTGGTAGAATTAGTAGTCCACCTGAAAGATATGGATTTTTCATAGATGGTGTGACAACTGTCACTTTTCCATGTATTTCCGTACAATAATAAACAGTAATTGTTCTTTAATGATTGTGTATGTTTGAACCAATGATATGAATGATTATCTGATTACTGTCATACTCTTACAATTGCATTTCATGTTGCAAGAATGTTATCATTATTATATGGAACTCAAAGTGGTTCAATTAGTGCACAGAATAAAGTTAGCACAGTTATTAGATAAACTAGAAGTACTGATGGGAGTTCAGTACTCAGACAGACATGATCTTAAGACACAGAAAGAGCCCGAAACCAAGAGTTACACTAGAATAGTGTGTAGGAAAATAGGGATCATAAAACTGTCTTCCGAGTGATAGTTTAAGTGCCGGAAAGTGCCCGAAACACACAGAAACTGCAGAATTCTGCACAAATCAGCATTTTAACTCTAAAATATAATGCAGAATTATGGTTTAATGGTCCAGAATACCTTCCCAAGTGTCGGGAATCAAAACTGTAATAAAAGATAACATAAAGCACACTAAACTGCGTAATTTAGTACCTTAACGAACCGGTAACCAACCGAACAACCAGACACTACCCGAAACACCAAATTTTCACTAGAAGCATTGTTTTAGTGTTACGAAGCTAGTTATGGTCAACGAACATCATAACACATCCTATAAACACTAAACACCTAAAACACTAACTAACATACTTGAAATCTAACTTAAATCCCTAACTTGTAGTTGAAACACAACCAACACCCGCCCCCCCCCCCCATAGTTGATGGTCACAAGTGGGGGACCCACTTGTGATTTCATTCTAATATTTTATTTGATATGTAGAGACATTATGAAGCATATTAACCACTAGATCTTGTAATGTTGGAAGGTTTGTTTATAAAACCATAAGACTTAACCAACTTATCATTCCATCATCTTCTCCACACAAACTCCTCTCTTCTTCCCCCTCTTGTTCTCGGCTCCAACACCCCACCATACTACCTCCATTTTCATTCAATTCTCAAGCATTCTAAGGACTCTCAAGGGTGTAAGAAGCATAACTAAGAAGCTTGGAAGCATTGGAAGTGGAAGGACCTTCTCCTAGAGCTTTTAACCATCACTTTTCTTCATCATCTTCATCTTTTTTTCTTCCCTAGCCTTAGAGCTACTAGTAAGCCTCTTGATCTTGTTTTTACTTCTAATCTTAGTGCTTAAAATGTTATGTAACTTCTTGAACTCAAGAATCTCAAAGAAACATAAGCATGATCTTGAACATAAAGCTTAATAACATGAAAAACAAAGATGTTTAAGTGTATGTAGTATACTTGTTTATTGATTTCTTGTGATTATGATGTTGATCATCATAAGAAGCTTGCTAGATGATGATTAAACACATGATCTAGCAAGTGTAAGGATAGATCTTGTGAAATTTGTGATGATCATCCTTTATGTTAAACATGAACTTGAAGATGAATTTGTTATAGTGTATGATGAATATTTCTACAAGTAAAAAGTCTTGAAAATAAGGGATTTCAAAGATAATATTTTCAAGAAACCAAAGTTAATACAAGATTTAACATGAACTTGGTTTTTAAAGAAAGTAAACATATTTTTAGGGTTAAATCAAAGCTAGGAAAGTGTTGGTAACAAGAAAAATACAAGAAGAGTTATTTTTGAAAAATCATCATACAAGTTGTGAAGAACCAAAATTCACAAGAATGAGTTTTATAAACTAAAAACCATGTTTTTAGAGATAACTAAGCTTACTAAACAACATGTGAAAGTACTATAAATTTTTACAAACTTTCAAGTTCATGTCATAGTGTAAAATGCTTATTTTGGCTAATGGTAAGTTGTGTGTAAATTGTTGATGATTGGTGATAAATTTCTAAAAGAAAATGATATGCTTTTAATCATGGAAACCTCCATTTTTAAGGGAAAACTATGGCAATTTTTTTGTAGAAATTAAACACTTAGAAAAATATTTTTAAACAAGTGTTTACAAGTAAATTTTGATCATGGTTTTCATATAAAAATTTTCCATAATTTTTATTACAAAAATTACAAATATTGGAGGTTAATTTTTTATAATAAAAATGACTTAGTAAATATTTAGGAGTATATATATTTAGATGTCACAAATTGTGTGCTATTTGTATATTGATTGTATTAGTTATATTATTTTAGAAACTTGAAAATAATATAACACACCAAAATACCAAAATTTGGAATACAAAATACTACCAAAATTCCAAGAAAATAAATATATAATCTACACCCGAATATTGGACAATCGGACAAACGGACATAAGAACTATAAGTATATATATTCCGGCAATAAATTCGTAACTTAACAAAGGTGTCAAACGGTATCCTTGAAACCGAAGAAACGGAAAATATGAATTTTTACAAGTGTTACAAAATATATCATATTTTGTCAAACAGAAAGTATATTATTTTTTAGTGGAGAAAAATATATTTTCTTAAGCAATTTGAAGATATATTATTTTTTAGTGGAGAAAAATATATATTTTCTCAAACAAGTTAAAAATATATTATTTTGGGTGAAGACTAGAAATATATATTTTCTAAAGTTAATCTTAAAAATATATATTATTTTTGAGATATATATGAAGGTATATTTATTTTTGCCAAGTAAAGTTATAGATATATATTATTTTGGGTGAAGGTATATTCATGGAGAGAAGCACGATATGCCCTTAAGGATTTTCAATTGTATGAAAGCGCAGAAGTGTCTACGAAAAGGATGCGTCGCTTTCCTAGCACATGTGGTGGATAAGAAGGTTGAGGAACCTAAGCTTGAAGACATCCCAGTGGTGAGAGATTATCCTGAGGTCTTCCCCGAAGACTTGCCAGGATTACCACCGCATAGACAAGTCGAATTCCATATTGACTTGGTTCCAGGCGTCGCGCCTGTAGCCAAGGCACCATATCGACTTGCGTCATCCGAAATGCAAGAGTTATCTACGCAACTCCAGGAGTTGTTGGACAAGAGATTTATAATGCCGAGCTTCTCGCCTTGGGGAGCTCCAGTATTGTTCGTTAAGAAGAAGGATGGTAGCTTTTGAATGTGCATCGACTACCAGGAGTTGAGCAAGTTAACTATCAAGAATCGGTATCCGTTACCGAGGATTGACGATTTATTCGACCAAATTGCAAGGATCGAGCTATTATTCCAAGATTGACCTTCGGTCTGGCTATCATCAGTTAAGGATTCAAGAGGAGAGCATACCAAAGACTGCGTTCAAAACTCGTTACGGGCACTACGAGTTCCTTGTGATGCCGTTTGGATTGACTAACGCGCCAACAATATTTTTGGATTTTATCAACCGTTTATGCAAGCCATATCTCGATAAATTTGTGATTGTATTTATCGACGATATTCTGATTTATTCACGAACAAAGGAAGAGCACGAGCAACATCTCAGAGCCATTCTGGAACTATTGAAGAAAGAGAAGCTCTATGCAAAGTTCTCAAAATGCGAATTTTGGATTCGCGAGGTACAGTTCCTTGGTCATGTGGTGAACGAGAATGGTATCCATGTGGATCCAGTGAAGATCGAAGCAATAAAGAATTGGGAAACTCCCAAGACACCGACTGAAATTCGACAGTTTTTGGGATTAGCGGGCTATTACCGCAGATTTATCAAGAATTTCTCCAAAATAGCTTAACCGCTAACTTCCCTTACTCAGAAAGACAAGAAGTATGACTGGGGAGACAAGCAGGAATAAGCCTTTCAACTACTCAAAAACAAACTATGCGATGCACTGATACTATCTCTACCCGAAGGCACTGAAGACTTCATGGTATATTGCGACCCTTCGCGTCATGGATTGGGTTGCGTGCTCATGCAACGCCAAAAAGTCATCGCCTATGCATCACGCCAATTGAAAGTACATGAGAAGAATTATACCACTCACGACCTGGAGCTAGGCGCGGTGGTATTTTCCTTGAAGATTTGGCGACACTATTTGTATGGTACTTGATGTACTATCTTCACATATCACAAGAGTCTACAACACATATTCGATCAAAAGGAGTTAAATATGCGTCAGCGACGATGGGTTGAGTTGCTGAATGATTACGACTGTGAGATCAAGTATCACCCTGGAAAGGCAAACATGGTAGCAGACACATTGAGTCGAAAGGAAAGGGTTAAGACCCTAAGGGTTTGAGCTTTAGAAATGACAATTCGGATGAATCTCACTTCACGCATACATGACACATAATAAGAAGCCCTTAAGAAGGAAAATCTTAAGGCTGAATATCTCCGAGGAATGGAGAAAAAGTTGGTGCCAAATGAGGAAGGAACCTTATACTTCATGGGACGCATTTGGGTTCCGCTCTATGGCGGTATTCGAGAAGTTATCTTTGACGAAGCTCACAAGTCGAGATACTCGATCCACCCAGGATCGGACAAAATGTATCAAGACTTGAAAGAATATTATGGGTCATTAAAACTCAAGAGTGACATAGCCGTTTATGTTGGAAAATGCCTAACCTGTTCTAAGGTTAAGGCCGAGTATCAGAAACCTTTCGGTCTATTGCAACAACCTGAAATACCCGTATGGAAGTTGGAGCAAATTTCTATGGACTTCATACCGAAATTACCCAGGACTCCTAGAGGGCATGATATGATATGGGTAGTAGTGGATCGATTAACAAAGTCTGCACACTTTCTGCCGATTCGATAGAAAGATAACACTGGAAAGTTGGCTGAGCTTTACCTTAAGGAGATAGTGGCACGTCATGGAGTGCCTATCTCGATAATTTCAGACAGAGATGGACGATTTGTATCAAGGATCTGGCAATCCTTTCAATAAGCCTTTGGATCTCAATTAGATCTAAGCACGACCTTTCACCCGCAAACAGACGGTCAGAGCGAACGAACCATACAAACACTGGAAGATATGCTTCGCGCATGTGTTATGGATTTAGGTGGCAGTTGGGATACTCATCTACCTTTATTTGAGTTTTCCTATAATAACAGCTATCATATAAGCATACAAGCCGCACCGTTCGAAGCTCTATATGGCCGTAAGTACTGCTCACCGTTATGTTGGGCAGAAGCTGGAGATAGACAGTTGGTTGGCCCCGAACTTGTTCAAGAAACAACTGACAAAATCATGCAGATCCGAGAACGCATCAAGCCGGCTCGTGATCGACAAAAGAGCTATTCCGATCGAAGACAGAAACCTCTAGAATTCGAGGTAGGAGACATGGTTTTGTTGAAGGTCTCACCTTGGAAAGGTGTAGCACGATTCGAAAAACGTGGAAAGTTGAATCCACGATACATTGGGCCATTCAAGATCTTGGAAAGGATTGGTACCGTAGGATACAAACTAGAATTACCAGAAGAACTGCACGGTGTACATGACACATTCCATGTGTCAAACCTTAAAAAGAGTCCAACCCAAGAAACAGTTATCATCCCTGCGGATGAGGTGCATATCGACAACAAACTCCGATTTACACAATAACCTGTTGAGGTAATGGATTGGAAGATCCAGAAAACAAGAAGGAGTCGCATTAAACTTGTCAAGGTACGATGGAACTCTAAACATGGGTTGGAATACACGTGGGAACGCGAAGACCAATTCAAAACCAAGTATCCCCACCTTTTCGAGAAAGCTCCTGCGGGAGATAGCTCAACTTGAATTTCGGGACGAAATTCTCTTAACGGGGGGAGAATGTGACAATTGTCACTTTTCCATGTATTTCCGTACATTAATAAACAATAATTGTTCTTTAATGACTGTGTATGTTTGAACCAATGATATGAATGATTATCTGATTACTGTCATACTCTTACAATTGCATTTCATGTTGCAAGAATGTTATCATTATTACATGCAACACAAAGTGGTTCAATTAGTGCACAGAATAAAGTTAGCACAGCTATCAGATAAACTAGAAGTACTGACTTAACTAGATCATGCTTATGTTTCTTTGAGATTCTTGAGTTTTTCAAGTTTGAAAATCAAGTGTAAGAACTCTCTAAAAATGCTCCATATTTTCGGCCATGGTATGGTTGATCAAGAGGGGATTTTTCAAGTGAGTTACAAGTGTAAAATCCTAGCTAAACTTAAAGTGTTTGTTGGAAGGCTTGGGGTATACAAGCTTGAGGTCTTTTAGACTTGAAGATTACCATTCAAGAAGCATCATCTTCTTCATATCTCTTACTACTTGGAAGGTAGTATTCTTGAAACACCCTATGGTTGTGTTTTAATTTTGATAGCATGCATGTTCATATATGGATCCGGGATATTGGGTTTTGCATATAAAAGAGTTTTACATCTTATAAAGTAACATGTTTTAAATAACTTTTCCGCTGCGTTTTGATTTTATATGGATGAAATCACTTTGATAAACATGTGAAAAACCCAACACTTCAAAGGTATAAATTTACTTTTAAAATTATGTTTTTTGATTCTTGGTGATAATGATGATGGAAGGTTTCTCATAAACTTAGAGTTTTTCACAAACTTGAAAACTAATAATGTCACTCCCTCAAAATCCACATGCGGAGTATTACCGCGAGTCGTGTGACTGACCAGGATCTAACCACTAATTATGATGAAAGTTATAAATTATCAAAATCAACAGGATTAGTCATTAATGTTTATAAGTCCAAAAATTACAGTTTAATTTTAGCAGCGAAACATAAAGAAAACCCATTATATCTTAAAACCACAAGTGTTTAAAATATACGTTTTAACATGAAGCTTACAAACCATGCACTCCAGCCGATTGCAATGTCCGTCCTAAGTTGTAACGAACAACCTGCAAAGCATGCAGTACGGTGTCAACATAAAGTTGGCGAGTTCACTGTTTTCCAGTTTTATTTCCATAAGCTTATGTTGTTAAATTACTCATTCATATCATGTTATGGGGAGCTAACCTATATGTAAGCTTCTAAACTCCGTAATACCAAACACCCTTTGCGACCCGTTGTATCGTTGTTGCCCCCATTTGTCAATGTCTATCATCATTGACGGTTTACCAAGGCCTTTATTTGTCAAAGTATTAGTTACCAAGGCCATAGCATACATTCTAGTTGGCATAGTTTTCTTAATCTGGATTAGATGCATGTATTAAATGTCGCACTCTAAGTCGGGATTTTTGTGGATTGTGTCACACCCCGACCACGTAGAACATACAAAACGTGGCGGAAATGTCGGGGAGTGTTGTAACAGGATTAATTGTTTCAAATCCATGGCAATTGAAGTTTCGTTCTATTGATTAAAAGTGTTACAATGTCTTAACAAACAAAGAAATACAACATGATTAACTAGTCTTGCATCTTTTATTGTCACTAAAGCCCAAGTCTGTCTATGTGTATCTTGATCATCTTATGCAACAGCTCCTGAAAAACACATGTGAAAATAGGTACGTCAGCATAAAAATGCCGGTGAGATACATAGGTTTTGTGAAAATAGGTTCCATGACTTATGTTTGAGAAAATGTTTAGTCATGAACCTTGTTATTTGCTTTGTTTTGTAAATCGTTTGAAAATCAATAAGTTCAAATGATATGTATAGATAAAAGAATAATGAATGGTTAAATGAATAACCATGTAGACTGAGTTTGTATAAGATAAGTTGTTTGTAAAACAATGTCTTGTGAAAAGTATGTTATTTGTATAAAATGTTATATGTATCAAACTGAAATGATTCAAATAACGCTACGATATGTAATACCATACAAACACTTATATATAGGAAGTACCAGCGGCGTATCCACCATGTTTGTATCATATTGCACACGCATCGTTACTTAATCACTTAATCAAACCAAACCACCAAAGTAATGTTCATGTCTAATGTAAATAATGTAATGGATACAAACGGTTCAATAGTTACAAACGGTTCACATGGTTCAACGGTTACAAACGGTTCACATGGTTCAACGGTTACAAACGGTTCACATGGTTCAACGGTTACAAACGGTTCACATGGTTCAACGGTTACAAATACAAACGGTTCACAGATATCAACGGATCACATAGTCAAATGATTACAACGGTTCAAAATGTAGTATAATGTGTTCATACGCTGGATAAGCATATGCAACAGAAAGGCAATGTAAAACAATGTACTAAGTAATGCACACAATGGGCACACCTAGCATGAAATGAAATGTAAAACGATGTACTAAGTAATGCACACAATGGGCACACCTAGCATGAAATGTAATGTAAAACGATGTACCAAGTAATGCACACAATGGGCACACCTAGCATAAAATGTAATGAAATCATGTACTATAATGTACTAACGAACATAGCATGTATATGATGTGAAAACGGAAAGCATTAAAGTAACAAGTAGGCACATGTGTTCCACCCCAAAACAGTTTGGAAAACAGTAAAAGAGAGGTCTATGTACTCACTTGAGATTGCTCAGAAGTCCTAGGATAACCACCAAGCAATGCTAGAGATCGCGGAATATCAAACGGCACCTAATATAGGTAACTACATTAATAAACCGGACCTAAATCGGAAGACTGGGTAGCATGAGGGTTTGTAAACCAAATGAGTGTAGGAACTCATGTGATATGGTTAATCAAAGCCTACATACTAAATGAAACTTAACCTAAGTGTCTACGACCCATTACGACCCGTTTAGGTAGCTTATGCTACTTTAACGCGTCGTTCGCGTGGAAACGCGTTCGGATCGCCTAACTAGTCCTATGACAAGTGTTATATGCCTAAACATGTTACAAAATCAGTTATGTGACAAAAGTTTAGGTTACATATGCTTAATTACCAATTATACATGAAAAGGGTATTCTGGTAATTTACCTAAGGCATATAAACTACCTATCATACAACTACTTAAACGATGTGACCATAGGGTATAACCTCGGAAGGTTATTCCCTACACTATGGTCACCTAATGTATTTGGTCGGATCCTAATGATCGACCAAACTGGGTCGGGTTCGAAGGTATAAGCGATTTATCAGATCGCTTACCCTACGACCCTAGACAACGTGGTAATCAGTAGGCATAGTCCCAAGGGACTATAACCAACGTGATTACACTCACGTTGCGAAGTTCAAACGAACTTCGCATTGACCATTACTGGTCAACGCTGAAAGTCAAACAAAGTTTGACTTTCGGACTCGAAAAGCAATAAAATAAGGAAAAGAACGAAAGAATACTTACGAAGGGTCCCCGAATGCTAATCCCGATTCAAGAATCTCAGGTATGAAACAATGGTTTCAACTTAGAGGTTCTCAATTCAGAATTCTAGTGCAAAATGAGGTTGTGTGGGTTGGGTATTTATAGGAATACCCGAACCTTTAGGATCGTTCCATGGAAAACGTGCCATGAATCCAACCCGTACACTTGTCGGAACCTTATGGTGGCTGGAAATCCATCTTTATCAGATGACTAGATAATTAGGAACATGTGGTTGTGGATTAAACATGTGCAATCTGCTGTTAGAAACACTGCATCTGGTCTGTGCAAGGCTAGCGCACCGCTACACTAAAAGTGTAGCGCACCGCTAGGCCTTATTTTGGCAGATTTACACTTTTGGTCCCTGTAGTGCAATCAGCCCATTTTCGACACGTTTAAGGCCCGTTAACCCCATTTCAAAGCTCTAAAATGAAGTTAAAGTATAGGGAACTTAAAATGTGTTCAAAAATATCTCGGATGTCGGTTCGTTTAGCCGTACGAACGCGATGTTCGCTTAATTACGACGGAATGCGCATAAGCGCGAAAAACGATCCAAATGACGCGACGAATGGATTTTTCTTTTGGCGAACACTAAAATATAATATAGTCATGCTTTCATAAATTTTTGGATGTCCGGATGTATTCAGAATGTAAGTTATGCGCAAAAATGCAAACTTGTGCACTTTTTGACACTTTTAGTCCCTGAATGACACAAAAGTTTATTTTAGCACACCGAACCCCTCAAAGCCTATTTCTAAGCTATGTAAAGGATATTTATGGTATGTTTAACTTATGGTCATGTTCCGGAAGGTCTGTTACAGTTCAAATTGGCATACTTTCGCAGTTTGTCAACTTTAGTCCCTGTAGACGAATAACTTTGATTTCACCACACCAAACCTTCCAAAACTTATATCTAAGTTAAGTAAAGGTTATTTAAGGTATGTTAATCCTATTTCACTATTCCGGAGTGTTCGTTGGATTAAACTGGTTATATTTACGCATTAGAGCGCGTATAACCCTCCAGACAGTGATTTAGAGCTTGAAATCGAACAAGAGTTGATATGTGCAAAAGATACACATATTTATACAAGTCCAAAGTATGAAATACAATATTTCATTGGTTTGGAATTTGTTTGATGGTTGAAATGACACAGGTGTTACAGTCTCCCCTACTTTAGGAAATTTCGTCCCGAAATTTATTCGTAGGAGTCTGTCTATGACTTTGTGTCAAATAGTCATCAAAGATATGTAAAGCATAATCTGGTTATTTTCCTCAACGGATATTTTTCAGAAGCGAAAATGAACGAACAGAGTCATTTTCTTCAACGGGTTCTTCGGAAATGGAAAATAAAGGAATTAACTAAACGGATATAAATTTCCCTCAACGGATATTCTTCAGAAGTGAGAATGAATGGATGATTCATTCTTTCTCAACGGATTCTTCGTCAGAAATGGGAATGAAGGAATAATCCACGGATATTCATTTCTCTCAACGGATATTCTTCAGAACGAAAATGAACAAACGGGGTCATTTTCCTCAACGGTTTGTTCTTCAGAATTTGAAATGAAAGAAAAATCAACGGATATTCATTTCCTCAACGGATAATCTTCAGAAACGAAAATGAAATAACGGAGTCATTTTCAACGGTTGTTTCCTCAGGTACGGAAATGAAGGACTACACAACGGATATTCATCTCCTCAACGGATAAATCTTCAGAAACGAAAATGAACTAACGGAGTCATTTTCAACGGTTATTTCCTCAGAGTTGGAAATGAAGGATTACACAACGGATATTCATCTCCTCAACGGATAAATCTTCAGAAACGAAAATGAACTAACGGAGTCATTTTCAACGGTTATTTCCTCAGAGTTGGAAATGAAGGATTACACAACGGATATTCATCTCCTCAACGGATAAATCTTCAGAAACGAAAATGAACTAACGGAGTCATTTTCAACGGTTATTTCCTCAGAGTTGGAAATGAAGGATTACACAACGGATATTCATTTCCTCAACGGATATTCTTCAGAACAAAAATGAATGGATAATTCATTTTTTTTTTCAACGGTTATTCTTCAGAATGGAAATGAAAAGATAAACAACGGATATTCATTTCCTCAACGGATATTCTTCAGAAGTGAAAAATGAATAGCTAGTTCATTTTTCCTCAACGGATGCTTCATCAGAATTGGAAATGAATAGGGTTAACTCTAGATACATGATAGAACTTGCTGTGATTTTCTGTGCACTAAATTCCATAATTATGTATGCATCCATAATTACGTAATTCCTTGCACAGTCCGCACAGTTCGTTTTGTAATGTTGTGGGGAAAGATATCAAACTTGAGATGAGAGTGACTAGACTACCATAGGGTCCTTTTAATTAGATCAACAGAGGATCTTCTTAATTAGGCCACTAAGGAGTCCTTTCAGCTATATCATCACATGATATCCCTAACCAGATTTTTGGATCAATCTGTTTAACTAGACCACTAAAGGGGTCTAATTATGAAGTAGTACATTAAAATCCAAGGGACTTTAACTACAACGTAGAAGTCCATTAAGGATTTTAGGTAGTACCTTTGGGTATCCTACTAGGAATCTCTTGCACAAGGATATGTAAGATTTTACGAGGATTTGGATAACATAATTTGAATTACATGACACATAAAAGGGAATACATAAGCACATAACCACATAATTGTTTAATTGTTATCATCTTGTTATTGATTGCTATTAACTTGGCGCCCCGTACATCGTTTCTCTTGGAAGAAACGGGTACTTAGGATTTTCGTGGAAACGCAAGAGATCGTAAAATGGAAGAAATTTGGGGGTAGTCTGTTCTTCAAGGAATGCGGTTCCTTGATTGTCGGTATTGTAGAGGATATGTTGTTTATACATACAATCACATAAATACATTGCGATGTAAATAAAAGATTTATTTATAAACAATGATAACAACAACCGTTTCATGGATCGTGACAACAAAAGAAAATAATACATAAGACGTGATTATTTCTAAACGATGTTGTCTTCTGGTTGGTCATATGCTCATCCCTATGCTGGATTTGCATTAGCAAGTCTTGGGCAATTCCTACTAAAATGGCCCATCTCGCCACAGTTGTAGCAAGATCCCGGTGGAAAACGAGCTTGAGCAGGATTGTTGTTAATCTGATTTGGTGCTGCTGCTGTTGGGCAAACCCTCGCTGTATGACCTATAAGTCCGCAAACTTGGCATGTGCGGCACTTCACACCAGCATGATGATGTAGGCCACATTGGTTGCACAAGGGTGCAGTTCCGTTGTAAGGTTTCCTGGCAAGGGGTTGAGCTAGTTGGTTGGGGACGGCTTGATCATTGTGAGCGACCACGGCGAAGTTCTGAGAAGCCTTTCGCTTCTTTGACTTCTTAGAGGATCCAGTCTGTTCATCCATGGTCTTTGATTCCTCGATTGGTTTCGATTCCTCGATTGGTTTCGATTCCTCGACCAGTTTCTTGTCACCCTTTCGGAAAAGCTTACGTTTCCTGATCTGCGATTCAGTCAAGGTTGCAGATAGCTCAATGGCCTGCCTAACAGTAGTAGGGTTGCTACCTGTCAAAATGTCTTGTATTGAGTCAGGAAGGCCATCAATGTACTTTTCGATTGCCTTATCCAAAGGCGTGACCATGTTTGGGCATAACAGACTTAACTCTTCATAACGGTCCGTGTAGGCTCGATGCTCACCGCTGTCTTGCTCAAGATTGTCGAATTCCCTTTCCAAGGCCCTGATCTCGTGACGAGGACAGAATTCCTTCATCATAAGGGCCCTAAGTTCAGCCCATGTCTGTGCTAGAGCAACTTCTGCACCTCGATCTCTCATAACCCCGTTCCACCACGTAAGGGCTCTCTTCTGGAACACACTCGAAGCAAACTCGACCTTGCGATTGTCAGGACACTGCACGTGGCGGAAAGTATTCTCAATGCTCTCGAACCATTGAAGAAGCCCAGTCGCTCCCTCAGAACCACTAAACTTGAGTGGTTTCGCCGAGTTAAAACTCTTGAAATTGCATGGACCATTGTTGTTGTTGTTGGCTTGATTCCATTGAGCAAAGAGGTTTGGGAATTGAGCAGCCATTTGCTGCGCAATAATTTCTGCCAGTTCGGCAGTCGCTATCTGGTTTTCGCGTCGAGGAGGCATTCTAAAAGAGGAAACATGAAAGGAAACGAGTGAGAGAATTAGACGAAAAGAATGAGATGAAACAAATCTGAAAAAAGCAAGGATAGTGGTCATTTGTTTGTTACTACAAAGCAACAAACGACACACAGTGACCAATCAAAGTAAATAGGTCAAAAATAATGTATTGCGAAGACATGCTCGCCTATAAGTGAACACTCATCCCAAGAATTCCCAGGTAAGCACAACTGGTCTCGCGTCTGATGAGATGTATACAAAGTGCTTGCCTAGACAGAAAACCCAGAATACAGGCATTCACCCTTCCAGTTTGCACGTGTTCACATTATTTAAAACCCAAAACCTTGACGAGATTTTTGAAAATTCAAAGGGGTTCAAAACCATATAACAGAGGGTTCAAAACCTTACAATAGAGGGTTCAAAACCTTGTAATAAATCATCCTAGAACAGATGATTAGTTTTCAAAGCGGTTTTGAAATTTATGTTCTTGTTGTGGTAGTCGCCTAAGGATAGGTGACGGTATTGTTTTATGACTAAACGCAAGTAAACTCGCGTTAGGGTCCTAAGAAGGTTATAGACTAGGTCAAAGCATTACTAATAACCTAATTCCCTATAACCATTGGCTCTGATACCATCTTTTCTGTCACACCCCGACCACGTAGAACATACAAAACGTGGCGGAAATGTCGGGGAGTGTTGTAACAGAATTAATTGTTTCAAATCCATGGCAATTGAAGTTTCGTTCTATTGATTAAAAGTGTTACAATGTCTTAACAAACAAAGAAATACAACATAATTAACTAGTCTTGCATCTTTTATTGTCACTAAAGCCCAAGTCTGTCTATGTGTATCTTGATCATCTTATGCAACAGCTCCTGAAAAACACATGTGAAAATAGGTACGTCAGCATAAAAATGCCGGTGAGATACATAGGTTTTGTGAAAATAGGTTCCATGACTTATGTTTGAGAAAATGTTTAGTCATGAACCTTGTTATTTGCTTTGTTTTGTAAATCGTTTGAAAATCAATAAGTTCAAATGATATGTATAGATAAAAGAATAATGAATGGTTAAATGAATAACCATGTAGACTGAGTTTGTATAAGATAAGTTGTTTGTAAAACAATGTCTTGTGAAAAGTATGTTATTTGTATAAAATGTTATATGTATCAAACTGAAATGATTCAAATAACGCTACGATATGTAATACCATACAAACACTTATATATAGGAAGTACCAGCGGCGTATCCACCATGTTTGTATCATATTGCACACGCATCGTTACTTAATCACTTAATCAAACCAAACCACCAAAGTAATGTTCATGTCTAATGTAAATCATGTAATGGATACAAACGGTTCAATAGTTACAAACGGTTCACATGGTTCAACGGTTACAAACGGTTCACATGGTTCAACGGTTACAAACGGTTCACATGGTTCAACGGTTACAAACGGTTCACATGGTTCAACGGTTACAAATACAAACGGTTCACAGATATCAACGGATCACATAGTCAAATGATTACAATGGTTCAAAATGTAGTATAATGTGTTCATACGCTGGATAAGCATATGCAACAGAAAGGCAATGTAAAACAATGTACTAAGTAATGCACACAATGGGCACACCTAGCATGAAATGAAATGTAAAACGATGTACTAAGTAATGCACACAATGGGCACACCTAGCATGAAATGTAATGTAAAACGATGTACCAAGTAATGCACACAATGGGCACACCTAGCATAAAATGTAATGAAATCATGTACTATAATGTACTAACGAACATAGCATGTATATGATGTGAAAACGGAAAGCATTAAAGTAACAAGTAGGCACATGTGTTCCACCCCAAAACAGTTTGGAAAACAGTAAAAGAGGGGTCTATGTACTCACTTGAGATTGCTCAGAAGTCCTAGGATAACCACCAAGCAATGCTAGAGATCGCGGAATATCAAACGGCACCTAATATAGGTAACTACATTAATAAACCGGACCTAAATCGGAAGACTGGGTAGCATGAGGGTTTGTAAACCAAATGAGTGTAGGAACTCATGTGATATGGTTAATCAAATCCTACATACTAAATGAAACTTAACCTAAGTGTCTACGACCCATTACGACCCGTTTAGGTAGCTTATGCTACTTTAACGCGTCGTTCGCGTGGAAACGCGTTCGGATCGCCTAACTAGTCCTATGACAAGTGTTATATGCCTAAACATGTTACAAAATCAGTTATGTGACAAAAGTTTAGGTTACATATGCTTAATTACCAATTATACATGAAAAGGGTATTCTGGTAATTTACCTAAGGCATATAAACTACCTATCATACAACTACTTAAACGATGTGACCATAGGGTATAACCTCGGAAGGTTATTCCCTACACTATGGTCACCTAATGTATTTGGTCGGATCCTAATGATCGACCAAACTGGGTCGGGTTCGAAGGTATAAGCGATTTATCAGATCGCTTACCCTACGACCCTAGACAACGTGGTAATCAGTAGGCATAGTCCCAAGGGACTATAACCAACGTGATTACACTCACGTTGCGAAGTTCAAACGAACTTCGCATTGACCATTACTGGTCAATGCTGAAAGTCAAACAAAGTTTGACTTTCGGACTCGAAAAGCAATAAAATAAGGAAAAGAACGAAAGAATACTTACGAAGGGTCCCCGAATGCTAATCCCGATTCAAGAATCTCAGGTATGAAACAATGGTTTCAACTTAGAGGTTCTCAATTCAGAATTCTAGTGCAAAATGAGGTTGTGTGGGTTGGGTATTTATAGGAATACCCGAACCGTTAGGATCGTTCCATGGAAAACGTGCCATGAATCCAACCCGTACACTTGTCGGAACCTTATGGTGGCTGGAAATCCATCTTTATCAGATGACTAGATAATTAGGAACATGTGGTTGTGGATTAAACATGTGCAATCTGCTGTTAGAAACACTGCATCTGGTCTGTGCAAGGCTAGCGCACCGCTACACTAAAAGTGTAGCGCACCGCTAGGCCTTATTTTGGCAGATTTACACTTTTGGTCCCTGTAGTGCAATCAGCCCATTTTCGACACGTTTAAGGCCCGTTAACCCCATTTCAAAGCTCTAAAATGAAGTTAAAGTATAGGGAACTTAAAATGTGTTCAAAAATATCTCGGATGTCGGTTCGTTTAGCCGTACGAACGCGATGTTCGCTTAATTACGACGGAATGCGCATAAGCGCGAAAAACGATCCAAATGACGCGACGAATGGATTTTTCTTATGGCGAACACTAAAATATAATATAGTCATGCTTTCATAAATTTTTGGATGTCCGGATGTATTCAGAATGTAAGTTATGCGCAAAAATGCAAACTTGTGCACTTTTTGACACTTTTAGTCCCTGAATGACACAAAAGTTTATTTTAGCACACCGAACCCCTCAAAGCCTATTTCTAAGCTATGTAAAGGATATTTATGGTATGTTTAACTTATGGTCATGTTCCGGAAGGTCTGTTACAGTTCAAATTGGCATACTTTCGCAGTTTGTCAACTTTAGTCCCTGTAGACGAATAACTTTGATTTCACCACACCAAACCTTCCAAAACTTATATCTAAGTTAAGTAAAGGTTATTTAAGGTATGTTAATCCTATTTCACTATTCCGGAGTGTTCGTTGGATTAAACTGGTTATATTTACGCATTAGAGCGCGTATAACCCTCCAGACAGTGATTTAGAGCTTGAAATCGAACAAGAGTTGATATGTGCAAAAGATACACATATTTATACAAGTCCAAAGTATGAAATACAATATTTCATTGGTTTGGAATTTGTTTGATGGTTGAAATGACACAGGTGTTACAGATTGGTAATTATATTATTCAAAAAGGTATAACTTTTGTTACACAAGACCCAAGTTATTAACAATATAATAAATTCACGTATGGAAAATATAGTATGAAGCTTTCATACCACTGAAATACATGTTGATAACCTCTAGATACCTAACAAAACATGAAATATGATACATGATGTGATTAGGTAGTCAACAATATATTAGAAAACAAATAAAGAAAATATTGTTATGAATTATTAGGTTCAGACAAAATTCTCATATTCATAACAGTTCTTCTTTTGTATATATATGTATGATATGATAAGAGAGAGATACACGAGTTTTTAGAGAAAGAAAAACTTATTCCCAATTAAAGAAAGAAAGAAGAAGACGGATATGGAGGATTCAAGTGATTCCGTCTCTATTGATATGGAAACCATACATCTTGGAGGAAAGGTGTAAGGGATGTGAATTAGCCCTTTGTTTGATCAGTTGTACACCAGAGTAGTTCTATTTTACAGTGGTTTTATAACACGTTATCAGCACGAAGCTCTAGACAAGCACGAGGTTCTAGCCAAGCACGAGGTTCTAGCCAAGGAAACGTTCAAGCAATTATAATCAAATTAAGTGTTTGATTAATTTATATAAACTATAATTGTTATGATAAACCTAATATTTCTTTTATACCGTGGGATTGTTTTCCTTTAGGAGACTCAGTTATCCAGACACTCCTATCATAAAAACATCTAAATCCCATACTTAATAATAAAAATGAGTACGAGATACCTATTGCTATAGGAATATAATAACTATGGGACTACTAACAATCTAAATCAGTGCAGAGAACCTCATACAATGGATATATAATAACTTGGGACTACTAACAATCTAAATTTCTTTTATGCACCTAACATTTATATTTATGTTATCTAACATTTATTTATGCACCTAACATTTACATTTATGTTATCTAACATTTATTTATGCACCTAATATTTATATTTATGTTATCCAACATTTATTTTCTAATGTTTAATAACGTTTATTTATGTTATAAAAACTGGCCTAAAAGCATTTTGTGTGATGGAGACTTAGGCTCCTTTTGAGCTCCTTTATTGCAGTTTCTTTAAGGAAAAAGAAATAAAACAAAACTGGTGGGGCCTATATCATAATAATTCGTTCGAATTATTTCATTTACTGTGCGCTACTGTGCGCGTCGTTGTCATCCACTATTCATAATAATTTATTTATTATTATGCATACTAATTATATATATATATATATATATCCGTAAAAATGGCTATGGATATTTTACTATAAAATTACCAATTATTAATATCATCACTGTTGTTATCGGAACCATTTAGAAGTGATACTCAGCACGTTACCCACGATACCTACCGAATCTAATATTAGTTTAAGCATTTTGTTTGTTACCGAAATTTTCAAACCTAATACAGTAAAACTATTTTCAAGGTGTATCATGGAAGCCTTAACCAAGCATATTGTGTAAGCTTAATTTTTATCTATATAAGTAACCCACCACTCATGTAAATCCTCAAACCAACTGAACTTCTGATATAGTTCGACACATACCCAAAACAACTCATACTCAAATTCTATTTTTTTTAGAACTCAAACAAAGCCCAATATTACTATCATGAGTCTTCAGTTTTCTACTCGTGCACACGCTGAATCTTCAAACGCAGCAGAAATTCGTGCCCAGATCGAAGTCCATAAATTTCTTCAGTTTAGGGATGCACGCACCCATACGAAATGTCTAACCCTCAGGAGGCTTAAAGTTAATACTATTAATAGTATCGACTGGAACATAACGGGGATTCTAGACAAAGATGATCGACTGACGAGGTTACTACCAATTGGTTCACCATGGCGTCGTTTTTTTGATATCTTAGAACCCTCATACGATGAATTTGTATATGAGTTCTGGTCTACTTTTCATTTCACACGAAATAAAAACCTATCTGAGCCCTCTATCGATTTTAGACTCGGTGGAAAAACTTTTAATTTGTCATTATCTGAGTTCGCATTACATTTAGGTATTTATACAGAAGAAGAGTTTAGATCACCTATATTTATAAACGCATTAACCGAATATCCTGATCGCATACAAGATTATTGGTCTACACTTACACCAGCAGTGTGGAGTAGAAATAATAATTCAAGAACATTTAGAGATCCTCTTTATCAATATATGCACCGTGTTCTAGCCAACACGATCAGGGGGCGCACGTCTAATCTACACAGGGTTAGTGGTACCGATCTCTTCCACTTATACAGTATATTCGAGTCAGTCCATTGTAATATTGCTTACTCTCTTGCTATGTACTTTGAGCAATACCAAACACGTCTCCCGAAAAACCTTATGGGAGGATCATACATAACAAAAATAGCTAAATCTCTAGGTGTCATAAACGATCAGATTATTCAAGAATTATCCCCACCACGATTACCTGGAGTGGTAAGTTTTACCAATATTGATATAATACCTATTGATATTCCTACACAAACACGGTCGTTTCAATCTGAGGCAGCACCGGTTATCCCAGAAAATACATCACAAAATATACAACATCAACTGTCGCAGTTTCCTCCACCATCTTTTTATCAGTTTGATTTGTTGTCTCAACAGCAGCCAATACCACCCGTGTTTGAACATATTTCAACTAACACATCTCAAACACAGCATACTCAACCACAAACACCAGGCATCTACCAGGCACTTTCACCTTTAACTTTTGGGCAAGAAGAAATGATGCCACAATCCATATTTAATGATAACATGACATTCCAAGAGTTGTTAGCAACATAGCAACCCATATCACCACTATTACAGCAACAATCTTCACAACATCCGGAGCAACAACAACCGTCAATTGTTGAAGCCGGACCAAGTACGGTGCCTCTAATAAATCCATTTTTAGATCCAATGAAGGTTGCTAAACTAATAAAAAAGAACCGAAAAATGTCCAGACAAATAGAGTGGTTGACGAAAAAGAATGAGTGGCAGGAAGAAAAGCTAAGACAAGTAGCTAGTATTATCTCAAAACAATTTACTCCGCCACCTCCATCACCTAATGATTCTGATTCTGCTTCTGATTCTGATTTTGATTAAGTTCAGTTGTATACACAGACAGAGGTCTGCAAACATAACAATATACTAGAATCATTTTACTACGATTCAATTAGTTTAATATATATCTATACAAGTATCTGGGAAATACATACAAACTAAAAGACTTACTTGCTATAGCTGAAACAAAACCATTCGTAAGTCTGTGAATAAGCATAAATTAAAAGCTACATATCTGGATAAGTAGCCATATGAATTGAAACATGTTTACATACAACATTGATATGGAAGATAACACGAGCATTGTCATCCCAACAGCAACTCCCATCACCGTTAGATGGATCCCACCACCATATTAATAATTATGTGACTGAATTATTTTGCACTACGGAACGTATATATATTTGTATTCAAGTGTATGGATTCTTGTGATGAATCATCATAGAGAGTTGTCTATAACTGTCAACTCTTTTTGGGAAGTTAGAAAACTGTCAGGTTTATTTGATTCATAAAAACAAGTTTATATTTACAAAATATATTAAATTGTAAAGACGAAGCTTGATAAACATACAAGTTTGGGTTGTACATACATACAAATGTTTTGTGGAAATACAAATGACAAACATATGTATATGAATAATGCAAATAACGGCTCTGTCTGGGACATTCAAAATTAATAGAAAAAATGGGAAAAGCTAATTACATAATGATACAAAGCTTTTAAATAGAGGACGCTCTATTTTTCCCAAATATCAACAAGAAACTTGTTGAGTTTCAATAATATATATATATATATATATATCATCAAGGATATGATGGCATGACAGATTAAGTCATCAAGGATATACTATGATGAAAAGGATTCATGGTGGGGTGATAATCCTAAAAAGGATTAAAGGATACACATATCCTAGCATGATACCATTTAGTATTTAAATCGATGCATCGTCTAAATGGTTATCAATTCGCAACTTGAAGTTTGCACATATGGCTTAGCTAATATAGCAAGAATATTATTCCAGACTGAAAAATTTGTTTTTGATAAATTCTAAATTATCAATGATCATTTACTCCCCATTACAGTTATTTAGAAACCAAATATTTATCATTTTTGGGTGTGCGATATATATACTATATATATAATGAAACTGTTACCACACAACGCACAAAGAAGAGATTTAATGACATGTTGGGAATAAATAATATATAGCCATATGGGTTTCATTTGCTGATTATAAATCCCAACATGAGGGGGAGATAGAAAACAACTAAAAGTGAAATAAATTTTGAAGTTATAAGTGAAATAAATTTTGAAGTTATCATTGTATTATCTGTATCCTCGAGTAAAATATCTAAAAGATATTTTAAGAAGGAAATTCATCCAAAAAGTTTTGAATTGCTCCAGCTCGAGTTGAGATCCCTAATAAGGCAATAGATAATAATATGACTCATGAATCTCAGAAACGTTTAAAACGTGGAAGGCCAATTGGTTCGAAGGATAAATATCCTCGAAAAAGAAAAGCGCTTATAAATGAAATTGACCATAAAGATAAAAATCTTGATCAAGCGGTAAATACCGAAACCTCTCATGAGGAAGATGTTGATGATACTAACAAAGAGATATCAATCAACTATGGTCATACACATATAATATGGAACCGAGATGAAATGGAAAATATGGATGAAATATTTTCATATTCGGTTGCCAGTGAGATTATGAGTGGAGATGATACTCCTGAACCAAAGTCTGTAAATGATTGTAAAAATAGACATGACTGGGGAAAGTGGAAAGATGCTATGCAAGCTGAATAAATTCATTAAACAAACGAAAGGTTTTTGGGCCTATTGTTATCACTCCTAAGGCAATAAAGCCTGTAGGGTATAAATGGGTTTTCGTACGGAAACGAAATGAGAAAAATGAGATTACAAGGTATAAAGCGAGACTTGTAGCTCAAGGTTTTTCGCAAAGGCCAGGGATTTTGAAAAATAGGAAGTTATTGTACATGTGCTTATATTTAACCAAAAACGGAAATTTCACAAACTAGGCACCTAGCTCGGTTGGCTAGGTGCGCGAAAGGGTGTGGCCTAGACCCGGGTTCGATCCAGGGGACGGCCAGTTTCACCATTTTTACCATACAAATTTAGAAATTTTCATTAACACGTTGCAAGATGAATTATATTTTCCTTTTTCATATTCTCCTAAGGTGAAACGAAATTTTCGATACATTTGAGATATGTAAGGTATAATTTATATTTTTACTAACCCATCGAAACAAGTTTGGTTAGTTTTTGTAAATGCAGGTAATGTAACAAAACACAGTTGTGGATCTTATGATATTTGTTTCCAAAAAGGAACCAGAAGTCTCATATGAAGATCATATAACACTGATCGGCAAAAGATTGCCTACCTAAGGATTGTTGTCTATAAAGCTTTGATCAACTTTCAAGAAAGATAGAGACAAGTCACATAAATGATACATATTAAAATGAGGGGGAGTATTATACAAGTTGCACTCTTTTTCCCTTCACTAAGTTTTATCCCATTGGGTTTTCTTAGTAAGGTTTTTAATGAGGCAACATACATGATCCAAAAATATCAGGAGAAGACTACACACTGCACTCTTTTTCCCTTAGCTATGGTTTTATCCCACTGGGTTTTCCTAGCAAGGTTTTTAACGAGGCAATATTCCATAGTCAAATCCCAAAGTTGAAAATTGTCATCCAACTTGGAACGTATGGATTATTGATCAAGTGAATGGTGATAATATGTCTGAGGGGGAGTGTTATGAATTATTAGGCTCAGACAAAATTCTCACATTCATAACAGTTCTTCTTTTGTATATATATATATATGTGTATGATATGATAAGAGAGAGATACACGAGTTTTTAGAGAAAGAAAAACTTATTCCCAATTAAAGAAAGAAAGAAGAAGACGGATATGGAGGATTCAAGTGATTCCGTCTCTATTGATATGGAAACCATACATCTTGGAGGAAAGGTGTAAGGGATGTGAATTAGCCATTTGTTTGATCAGTTGTACACCAGAGTAGTTCTATTTTATAGTGGTTTTATAACAAATACTAATATATTATGATTTCTATGACTATGAAGACCCATGTTTTGTGCTCTAGTTTCTTGTTGCAAGACCTTATTTCTCCCCCTCCTTTCTACATAAACTGACACAAAGTAAGGCGATTTTGCTAGTGTTTTGTCTTGGGGTTATAACAGCAAATCCCATGTTTTGTGTCCACTATGAGCACCAAATGAGACCAAAAACACAGAATTAAGAATAAACCCTATTGGCATAGCTTCTACCAATCAACAAGAAAACAAATTACTTAAATATAGTTGCAACAAAGAAGACAAAGCTCCCACCTTTATATCTTTATAAAGCTTCCATCTTTTGTTTCCAAACTGTCTTTGTTTGTATCTCAACATGTCAAATATCTCAGCAGACGAAGGAGGTAGCTTCTCTTCAGGTAATACTACTGGTGCTGTTGTTGAAGAAGGTCAACAAAGACTGCCACCAGTAGTCAACTCTCAAGATGTTCCAGATTTATCTAAAAAGAAGAAAAGATCCTTACCAGGAACACCAGGTAAGCTTTCTTCCCCAATTCATTTCTGTTACTTTCACACACACATACACTAGAGACATTAAGATAATTCTTTTTTGGACTTGTTTTTTTTTATTGCTAGATCTTGATATTAATCAGCATGCTATGATATATTTGAATATATATGATTGTGATTTTCATTGTCATGATTTATCTACTTCTATGATCATTGAATGCCAAGGAATGGGATTTGAAGTAGTTTTTAAATTTGTAGATAGTTTTAGTTGAGGAAATTAATTTGATATGTTTAACAACTAGTTTTTATTCTTAAATGATTTCTTTTAGATCTTCTAGTAACTCAGTAAACAAAATTCAAATACCAGCCTCTCTATTCCTATGGGGTAGAGGTAAGGCTGTCTACATCTCACCCTCCTCATACCCTACCTTAGCTTTGCTATTGGTGGGATATATTGAGTATGATGATGATGATGATGAGTTTCATGACTTATAAATTACACATCATGAAATGGTCCAAACCTATTAGATGAGAAAATATTGATATAAATGTTAGATAGGTTGTCAAATAAGATAAAGGAGACTCAATTATTGGTTTATGGATTGCAATAATTGGAGTTCTTTTACCCCTCATCTTTTTTCTTCTACTTTTGTTTTTTTGCTGCTTCAAGTAATTATACTATATAACAATTTGAGTAAGGTCTTAGGAACAGTCCCAGTCTCCCGGTTTCTGCCACCCTACAACTGTCGGTCATCATCTTTTTTTCTTGGCAGTCTTGTGTTTTAACAATTTGCTAAAATTACGAGCTTACCATTTGTTACATCAGAAATTACAATGGTAATGCTATAATGACAAGGTCGACCGCCATCAAGTTGCAAACGGTAACACAAAGAGGAACTCCGGTGGCCGTAAACCCAGTCTCCATATGCATCATCAACTGTCGATTTATCAAGAAACAAAGGTTAAATCGAAAAGAGGTGACCGGATATCATGCTGGAACCCTAGATCTATCACTGCATGTTACCGGAACCATCCTTATCGCCGATGACTTGAATGCAACCAGATCTGAAGACGGGTTGGAAGACTGATTTTGGGTCTCCGACCCCGTACGGAATTGTCGACCCTCTTTCTGTCTCCAGGTCTCAAATGTGTTATATGAAATTGCAATTTGCAATGAAAGAAAATGAATTGTAAACGAAATGTTGCCTTTTCTTCTGTCGCAACCATCGACGTCGGAGGTCATGACTTACGACTACTATGGCCGAAGACGATTGATCTGAAAAGAATAATAAAACTGTAGAAAAAGTAAATAGAATTCTGGAGACATAAAACAATTCTTTTCTGGTGAATGTGTTCATAGGAAAGAATGAATTATGACGCATCAACTCCCCTCTTAAACTCTCCTCACACCCTAATTTGACGGCGGTACTCTCCTATTAGGTGATTTTTTTTTATTCAAAAAAAAAAAAAGGGAATTAATTGATTGGTTTGAAAAGAGGGTGGCCCCACACTCTCCCCCTTCCTTCTTCGGTGAACTCCCCCCGACCCACCTCTCCGATTTGGGTCACCACAGGGATGACGGCGGTTTTCCCGCTGGGGTAATAGGGTCACCGAAGCCACTCCCCGCTGGTGCCCGGATACCCTGATAAAGAGAGAGAGAGAGAGACTAGAGAGGAGGGAAAGTGGCTGACAAAAGCAAGTGCCATGTGAACGCTCAGCTACAATAACCCTCTTGAAGTTTTATCAGTTTTTCTTTTTACCTTATCTATTTTTCCTTTCCATAATAGTTTTTATTGTAATTGTAATATATTTCTTGGAGCGGGTTAAATTTCTATTTAATACATTTCTTATCCTCCACTTGTGGTGGAGTGGTGGAAAGGATTTGGTTTTCCTTGGATGGCCAAGTTCGATCCCCACACCCATCACATTTGGGGGAATGGCAATGAACGGGTGGAGGGCCAGTTGGTTCGAAACCCGGGAGCCACCCCGAGTTTTCTATTACAGTGCATTTACTCCAGAGAGTCCCCGACTCTTGTGGAGGGTGCAACTACACGCTCCCGGTTAATCGGGTGGGCAGTGGGCTGGAAATTTTCTCGGGGAACGCCTTAGCCAAACTCTGATGCACCAAGCGTGGGCCCGGTTAAGACAACATAGCCTTGGATGCCGGAGTGGGGCGGAGGGGCCTACCCGAGTTATAGGGTAGGTGCGATCTCTATTGCCTGTTGTAGAAATATCGCCGTTCAAAAAAAAATTTAATACATTTCTTGATGATTTAACTATACTTAACATATGAATTGGCAGGTAAGTAAAAAGGGTAAAATTCTTAGCAAGAACATAATAGGGTAAAGCTTTATGCCAAAAAGGTTTAAGATAAACATACAAGTTATATTGCAGTTTAAAAAAAACAAAAAAAATTGACCAACTTTAAAGACGAATCAACAACTTTTTAAACAAAAAAAGTGTTAACATGCATCTTATATTCCAAGAGGCTATCATGTGTTCTTAAATGACTTAGACTCTCTTAATATATTTTTTAACACATTATGATAAAAATTTCAAACAATACTACAGCTTTTTTCGTATGAAACTTTTATGTTTCGGTTCAAATCAAATCCATACTAAATTACTAACCTAGGTACCGGTATCGATATTATCGGAACTAGCACCGATATTACATTTATGGTTTCGCTCGGTGTAAAAACATGTAGGTATTGTATTGGGCATATCACGGCTATGTAATTTAGGTTTTCTCATTTTGTTGCTACATCGAATGTCGGTACTATACCGGTACCGTAACGAACTAAACCAAACTGATACAAACCAAAATCCCGCCGCGAAGCGCGGGTGAATCCAACTAGTTACATATACATGTGTACTGCTCCTATCAATAGTGTTTGTGGTGGGGTGGTTGATGTATACACTTCACTGTGCATGTATATATTATTTTAATTTCTTCTTTAATGCTTATCCTAGATCCAGTTTTCCTGGGACATGTTGTTCCAAATCTAAGTGTTTGGAATATATATACTGTCATTTAATCTCTATTTTAGAGATGTAACAATATTATCTAGGTATTTATATGTTTAAATATATAGAATTTATGAACAAATAACAGATCCAAATGCCCAAGTGATTGCATTATCACCAACAAGTCTAATGGCTAAGAACAAATACATATGTGAAATTTGCAACAAGGGTTTCCAAAGGGATCAAAACCTCCAACTGCATAGGAGAGGACATAACTTACCATGGAAACTTAGGCAACGAACCGGCACTGAAATAATCAAACGTGTGTATATATGTCCTGAACCAACATGCGTCCACCACAATCCAGCTCGTGCATTGGGCGATCTAACTGGGATCAAGAAACATTATAGCCGAAAACATGGCGAAAAGAATTGGAAATGTGAGAAATGTTGCAAAAGATATGCTGTACAATGTGACTGGAAGGCTCATTCCAAAATTTGTGGCACCAAAGAATACAAATGTGACTGTGGTACCATCTTTTCCAGGTTTTAATCATCTCTCCCTGACTGATTTAATTTAAGTTTTAGGAAATTTTACTTTTGAAATTAGAAGTTCATTATGGCCTATAGGATAAATTTATCATCAACTAAATGGCAAACCCGGTGCATGAGGCTTCTATATGCACGGGGTTTGGAGGGGTGTGGGACAATATGGGTCTAATGTACGCATCTTAACCTTGCATTTCAGCAAAGGTTGTTTCCACGACTCGAACTCTGACCTTCAGGTCACATGTGACAACACGCTTACTATGTTATGTGGTTCACCTCTTAAGTAATAAAAACAATAATATGGTTACAAAAAATAAAAGAAGTTTTGGTACGTTTTTTAAATTTTTAACTGCATCATATCACATCGTTTTCTTCCGCAATATGAAAATCATAAGCCACCGGCCTGAAAAATATTTCTTATCAATGTCGACTGCTGATTGAAGTAAAAGTCCAATTTGAGTATACATTTAATTTCCTGTTATTCTATTTAGTTTATCTACCTGCTTATTATTAATTAAAAAATCCCAGCAGTGTCATGAATGTTGTGAAGTTTATATATTTTATTAGTTAATTGCAGGTTGGACTATTTTGACTTAGCTTTTATAGTAAAATAAATACACTCATTATATGAATAAAATTTTCAAGTTTGAACCATTATTATTATTATTATTATTATTATTATTATTATTATTATTATTATTAAGACTGGTTGGTTTGGTCTCGCGGGTGATATAGGGGAGGGATTGAATTTTTGTATTTTGTGTGCATACAAGTTAACTATCTCAAATTAAAGTGTTAAGGGATTGAATTTGTGTGTACTGAATTAATTAGATGATCTTAATTAAAGAAAGAATAGATTGTTATATTAACATTTTATTTTCTGATATCATACTTTTAGTATATCATAAAACACAAACACAACGTCAAACCAGTAAACAAGCCCGATTTTAAATATATATTTATTTGGTTGTGTTAAACGTATCAATATATTTGTGAGTAAATTACAAAACTCGTCTTTTATGTATGTATCTTATTGCAAATCATGTTATTTGTCTTCATTAATTACATAATCATACCTAATGTTCACAAATCCTAAAATGTTATATCCTTTAACCTAAACCCAGTTAATTTTCTCAGTTAATTTTAGTCACGTGGGACCCACGTGAGGGCATTAATGTCCTTTCACGTACCCATCTATTTATCCCCCGTTTAAAGCCCCCAAATAACCATAATCACCCTTCACGTGGGAGATTAGTTTCACCCTCCACCTCCCACCACCCTCCTCACCACTAGGGGTGTGTATGGTTCGGTTCGGTTCGGATTTTGGGTAAAACTAAAACCGTAACCGATAGTTCGGTTTTTGGTTTTTAAAAACCGTTCGATTTCGGTTTTTTCGGTTTCTGTTTTAGCAACGGTTTGGTTCGGTTTTTTGGTTTTTTCTGTTTTTGAAACAAATTATGTAAGATTCAAAACTTAAAGTTTAAGAATCTTTCTTAAATGTTTACATTTAAGTTAATATATCTAGTCTTTTAAATTAATATTATTCATATAAACCTAACCTTCTAATCTATTTTAATGTTTCTCCAAAGTTTTTGTTAAAACGTTTTTTTTATAATACTTTGAAAACAATTTTACTTTTATATTAAACTTTTTTAGTTCTTGTAAACAATGGTTAATGTTAATGATAAATAAACATGGTAATTTTCTTATTATAAATATTTAACAAACAAGAATAAAATTAATAATTCTTAGTAGCATGGGTAAACACTTAAACAACTTAAACATAAAAATATATAGATTTGGTATACTATTAAAACTTATCGGTTATTGAAAATGATTATCCAAAAACCAAACCGAAATTTTCGGTTATTAAAAATCCGAAAACCGAACCGTCAGTTTTTGTTTCGGTTTGGTTTTTTCGGTCCGGATTTTTCGGTTATGTTGGTTACGGTTCGGTTATTTCGGTTTTCTGCTCACCCCTACTCACCACCACCAGCACCATCCTCCCCACCCTACCACCTACCACCACCCTTCTCACCACCATCACTAGCTACTCATGCTCCTCAATCAATCTCAAACCCTAACGCATTCCGCTCGCACGATAAAAACAAACAAAAACCTAACTAAAACAACAAAGTGTTAAAATCACAATACATAAACTCAAAATCTCAAACCCTAACACATTCAGTTCGTACAAGGTTCCAGATTATTAACCAGCAAATGTATACTCACTGCACAACTATACAAAACAATTTAGAAACCTTAACTCGTAGCGAAAAAGTGAAAATATGATGATATTGTACCTCGGGTCATAACCCAACTATGTAACTGACAAATCGAGCAAACAAATTCAACAAAAAGCAAAGAAATTTTTACCAAAAACTGAAGATGAAATTGAATTCAAAAGAAGAGACATAGTGTACTCCCAGATCTAAAATCGCATTGTCGATTGATGTTATTGTTGCGATGTGTGGAGGTTTAGTGTCATTTGAGTGTAGAGAGAAAGAGAGAGAGAGAGAGAGAGAGAGAGAGAGAGAGAGTGAGTGACTGTGGTTTGACGGCGGTGATCGGTGGAGTGGTGGAATTTGAAATTTGAAATTCAATTTTTTTGGTGATGGTTGCTGTGTGATGAACTCATGATGAAGAGTTTGAAATTTAATAGTGGTTTTTGGTAATGGAGAATCTGGAATTTGAAATTGATTATGGCTTTTGGTTGTTGTGTGATTAAGGTTATTTGGGGGTTTTAAATGAGGGAGAAACGAATGGGTAGGTGAAAGGACATTAATGCTCTCACGTGTGTCCCATGTGACTAAAATTAACTGAGAAAATTAACTGAGTTTGGGTTAAAGGATATAGCATGTTATGATTTGTGAACATTAGATATAATTAATGTAATTATTGAAGACAAAGAATATGATTTTTAATAACATACATACATAAAAGGATGATGAGTTTTGTAATTTACTTTATATTTGTAGATATAAAGGATGAGTTTTGTAATTTACTCTATATTTGTAGATAGCTGGAAATTAGGTTGAATTTTTAGACATGCATGCATCTAAAAGTCAATAAAGTGAAATCTAAAATTATTGAGGATTTGAAGAAATATATAACCGTGATTTTAAAATATGCCAATTAAATATTCAGAATTATTTAATTAACAGTGAATACATTTTCTGTTTCTTGAGAAACTATAAGGATAAATTACACCTTTCGTCATTTATGTTTGTACCGGATTACAACGGATAGCCTTTAACTTCAATAATCACAGTCGCAATCCTTTATTTGCAAAACCCGTACACTCTAAGTCCTTTAATACTAACAGGTTAAAATTTTCAATTAACTTTACTCACTTAAGGGTATTTCGGTCAATTCATGTTTTTATTTAAATGTTTAATAAATAAAATATATTAAAACAGGTTAAAATTTTCAATTAACTTTACTCACTTAAGGGTATTTCGGTCAATTCATGTTTTTATTTAAATGTTTAATAAATAAAATATATTAAAACAACTAAACCCATCTCCCTCTCTCTCAAAATTAAATCTAATTTTGAAAACAACATAAATCCAAGTTTATCATTCACAGTGAATTAAAACAAAATTCACCAGAGAGGGTTTGAGATGATCAAATCCAAGAACAATATCGCCCAAATTTCCTCAAATAAAAGATCAAATATCATAAATCAGCAACAATTACGGAACTTGAAAGCGGGAAAATCAGAGAGAAAGTAGAAAGGAATGATACTGTGTTTATTAGGGACGAACAAGGAGGCGATGGGTTTGGTGGTGGTCGGTCGGCCAACGAGTTCATAGGTGGTTTCCAGATCGCTCTTACCTCGAACAAGAACTCGACAAACGTTTCAGTCTCATCCGCCTGTGGAACTACCCACGAAAACACGAATTCTTCAAGAATCACTCAGATTCCATCCGTGCCGTCGTCAACAACCCCTGGCAGCCGGCCGACCGAGAGTTTATCGACTCGTTACTTGCTCTGGAGATCGTGTCGAGTTACAGAGTTTATCGACTCGTTACCTGTAAGCCGAAGGGGTTAAGGTTACGAATACACCTGATGTGTTGACTGAAGATGTGGCTGATTTGGCTATTGGGTTGATGTTAACGACGCTTAGAGGGATTGGAATCGGTGTTGCAGTTCAGGGTTTTTGGTGGTTTCCTGACTTGAAGGGAAGCTTGTACAGGAAGAAAGATGAAATGTAATTTGTGATTTAATTGAATAATAATATCTTTATATTTTATCTTATTTTCTTTTATTTATAATATAAATAATTAAGTAAAAAGACTAAACTGCCCTTAAGTGAATAGACTTAACTGAAAATTTTAACTTTGTTAGTGCTAAAGGACGAAAGATGTACTGAGTTTTCCAAATAAAGGATTGTGACTGTAATTATTGAAGTTAAAGGCTATCAATTGCAATGTGATACAAACATAAAGGACGAAAAGTGTAATTTACCCGACCCAAACTATAATGTACTTTAAACTAGATTATTATACATACAATCATCGTCATTATTAGGATAAAAGGTTTGGGGCTTATGGTTGAAACATGATCCGTTACGTAGGAACATTAATGGAAGGTTATATTACTCCCTTGTCTAATTTACCATGTTTTGCATAGATTAAACCATGACAACTATGGTCTCCCTTTCCACTTTTTAAGAAATATTTTTTTTCCTTTAGACAAAAATAAATTAAAATAATAAAGGTGATAGTGGTTTAAGCAATGACTACACCCTTAGGTAGTGGTTTTGAATGGTTGATTAGAGGTGGTTGATATGACACTGACATGGAGGGTCATGGTGGTCATGAGGATCATGACCACACCCTATAGTCGGCTAAAGGGTGTGGGGGTCATGGTTAGTATATGATTCACCATCTAAGAACATGAATGAAAGGCTACACCACCTCCTTGCAGTATCCACCATGGTTTGCATAGATTAAACCATGGCAACCATGATCCTCCTTTCTATTTTTCAAAAAATCATTTTCTTTTTCTTTAGAGAAAGATAAATAAAATAAATAAAGGGCTAGTGGTTTGGGTCATGACCACACCCTTAGAGTAGTGATTTTGGACGATGAATTAAAGATGAGTTAGATAACACTGACGTGCAGGGTCATCGTAGTCACGAGGGTAATCAGCACACCCGGAGAAAAATCAAATTTGTATATTTTTGTAATTTTAATCTATTCACTAGTGAATTAATATACGCACGGTTATTCCTAACTAAATATATTAATCTATAATATTTCTTTTGAGTTTCATTGAACAAATATAACCACCCTAATGCATGCATTTATGAACTATATTTTGTAATTAATTTATTCGCTTCATATTGTTCATTAAATGCTTACTAAATAAGTTTGGACTAATAGGTCCTGGTTTTGATTCCTATAAGGGGGGTTTTCTCATATTTATTGGGTTTCCTCCTGAATTGGTGTATAGGCATTATGCCTAGTGGAGATGGATATGATCGGGTGGTTCCGCTGGTGGCACGATTATACTCCAGTGGTCCGTCAGTGATCTAAATTTGCCGTTCAAAAAAAAGTTTGGAAGATAATTTTTTTTTTTTGAATGGCTAACGTTGCACATCATGGGAATTGAACCCCTGACCTCTCTTATCCTAGGCTCTATCTAAACTCACCAACAGTATTAGGCTATTCATAAATGGATTTTGAAAGGTAAATGATTGTGAACATGTATACCACTTGAAAATTTTGAATATATAACTAAATTTACACCCACACCAAATTAAATATGTTTCATTTTTGTCATTATTGTCTTTCCACGCCATCAACCGCATATGTTAGACAGTGTATTTAACTTATTTTATAAGCATGGGACTAATATAATATATAGAGGGGTGAGTTATGCTAAAAAAATATTTTTACGCTAAAAATATAAAAACGAAAATTATATCATGGTTTCACAGAAAATACATATAATGTCACTCGCTTCTATATAAACTTAGTGCCGTCTACGTTATTTATTTCCTTTTGATACCGGGTATCCCCTAAAGCTTCCTACACTTTACATGATAAAAATCTCTATTATCAAGACCTAAACTATACATATTATAATTGAAATAATATCGACAAGTATCTCTATTTTAAATTATTAGTTATATAATATAATTAAGATATTTAACTTCACTAGTTAAACTAAAATAGTTTACATGTATTATTCAGAGGTACATGATGAAAACAATATTCAAAGTATCATTGGACTTTCTCTCAAATTTTATATCATCAAAGTCAATTTCATCATTCCGGGGGCCAAGTGATGTTAACTCATGTCTCTGATCATATAATATATATGAAGGATATAGAGAAAACCTACTTAAGTTATCTAAACTTAAGAAATCTTTGTAAACAACTCATGTAACATTTTTATTTTTTTCTAAAAAAATAGGAAATGTAATATTCATATATTTGAACATTTTTTATAAAAGAAAAACAAAAAAAACCGAGTACCTTTTTTTTAAATGTTAAAAATTTCATGTTACATAATATATATGTCCAAAAAAAAATGTAACATACAAATTTTGAACATTTAAAAAAATACTAGTAGGCGTGTTTTTCATTTTTTTCATAAAAATGTTCGAGTATATTTATATTACATTCCCTGTTATTTTTAGAAAAAATTAAAAATGTTACATAGGGTTTATTTGGATTTTCTCAACTCATATTATATATATATATATATATATATGTATATAAGGCTAGACAAAAAAAAACCCTTATGTTTTTAAAAAACCCTAGAAAACCCAACCTCCCGACATTTTTTTTTTTTTTTGAAAAAAATAACACATGTAATATACATGTTTTTAAGAGTTTTGGGCAAAAAAAAAAACAAAAAAACGCCGAATGATTATTTAAAAAAAAAATAAACAAATTTCAGCAACTTTCGTGACTAACACGTGTTAGGCAAAAAATGCTGAAACTTGTTTATTTTTTTTTTAAAACATCCCTTCGGCGCTTTTTTGTTTTTTTGGCCCAAAACTCTTAAAAACATGTATATTACATGTGTTATTTTTTTCAAAAAAAAAATGTCGGGAGGTTGGGTTTTCTAGTGTTTTTTAAAAACATAAGGGTTTTCTATATAGCCCTACCCTATATATATATATATATATGATTAGGTTCAAGAGTGAACACTAGTGTAGTTTGCGAACTTAGCGACATAATTCTGGCCATACATGTGTGTAGATCAATGGCCAGGATTTGATAATGAAATACATTAGTGCAATTTACGATTTGATGATGAAATCCTAGCCATCCACGTGTGAAAATCAATAGCCAAGATTTGTTCAATCAATTCGCAAATACACTAATGTTCACTCTAGAACCCCACCCTATATATATAGATATATAGGGTAAGGTTCATGCGAGAACCACCCTTATTGCGAGAACCGCGAAAACCAATGTGAACACAAAATAAAATCTAAAAAGCACTCAAAAAAAAATTTAATATTTTTTAAAAAAAATCGCTATATTTCGTTACCATAAAAAAAATTCGAGTAACAGTTATCCATGCACATGTGCATATGTATCATTACTTCGACAAATTCGGTAATACGTTATCAGGAATAGACAATTGCAATTTAATTTACAATACCATTTGTAATACACTACTTTTTACATTACCAATATTTAAAATGCACATGTGCATCATTAGGTATAACCATGATATAACGTGTTTTGGTACAAAAGGTTTGTGATTTTGAATGGAGAAGTAGGCCCATATACATGTTTTTGGTTAGTTATATCTAGTGGTTGACGGTTTGGTTATAGTTGTCAATTTATGATGTAATATGTTGATTGGATGGTATAAATGGTGTTTACATATATGTAATAAGTTAAAATATTGGTAATGGTATTGTATTATGGATGGGGAGGTAATGGTATTGTATTGTGGATGGTAGGAGGTAATGGTAGTGTATTATGGATAGTATGATAGATGAAGGGGAAACTGTATTCAAAGTAGTGTACCAAAACACCTTATTTCATGTTGATACATATAGATGCACATGTGCATTTTTAATATTGGTAATGTAAAAAGTATTGTATTACACATGATAGTGTAAATGAAAGTGCAATTGTCTAATAGTTGTAATGAATTACGGAATTTGTCAAAGAAATGACAAAAATGCACATGTGCATGTTTGTGTATTATGGATGAAATGATAGATGAAAGAGAAAGTAGTGTACCAACACACCTTATTTCATGTTGATACATATAGATGCACATGTGCATTTCTAATATTGTTAACGTAAAAAGTAGTGTATTACACGTGGTAGTGTAAATGAAAGTTCAATTATCTAATATTTGTAATGAATTACGGAATTTGTCAAAGAAATGATACAAATGCACATGTGCATGGATAACTGTGACTCGAATTTTTTTTAAAAATTTTTTTTATTGTAAACGAAATATAGCGATTTTTACAAAAAAAAAAAATAGTAAAAAAAATTATGTGTTTTTTAGATTTTTTTTAGGTATTAATGTTTGTGTTCACACTGGTTCTCGCGGTTCTCGCAATAAAGGGTGGTTCCTAACGGATCCTTCTCCTATATATATATATATATATATATATATATATAGGGGATCGATAATGAGAAAACTAGTTTAAATAAGAAAACAAAAAAAACTAACTAAAAAACCCTAAAAAGCATACCAATTTTTTTTTTACAATTCTTTATAAAAAATTCGCTATTTTTTATGTATGGAAAAAAAAATTTAAAAAAAATATTTTTGTTGTATTGCACATGTACACTAATACATATATAATACACATGTGTAGTATACATATAATGCACATGTGCAGTACAACAATTTTTTTTGTATATAAAAAATAGTGATTTTTTATAAAAAATTGTAAAAAAAAATAATTTTGGTATGTTTTTTTAGCTTTTTTTAGGCTTTTTAGTTAGTTTTCTAGTTTTCTAATTTAGATGTAGTTTTCTCATGATCATCTCCCTATATATATATATATAGTAGGGTTAATGTGAGAACCACCTTTAATGCGAGAACCACCTTTATTGCGAGAACTATGAAAACCAATGTGAACACAACAAAATAAACCCACTAGACCACCCAAAACCTAAAAAAACCGAAACCCCCCCCCCCCCCCTCAAAAACTAAAAAAAACCTAAACCATTCCCAAAAAAAAAAAAAAAAAAAACTAAACCCCAACCCCCCAACTCAAGTTAAATGCTAAAAACAAAACCATAAAGTTAAACTCTCAAAAATCTAAAAAAACCTAACCCCCCAAAAACCTAAAAAAAAAAAAAAAAAAAAAACCTAACCCCCCAACCCCCCCCCCCCCCTCCAACCCAGTCTAAATGCTAAAAACTAAACTATAAAGCAAAACCCTCCAAAAAAAACTAAAAAAATCTTAAAAATAAAAAAAAAAACTATTTTTTTATAAAAAAATCGCTAGCTCTAGTCCTCAAAAAAAAAATTTAAAAATTCTTGACGAAAAGTAGCTGTTTTTAATAAAAAAAATTATGTGTTTTTTTAGATATTTTTTATTGTTTTTTCATTTTTCTCGCGGTTCTCGCAATAAAGGATGATTCCTAACAGATCCTTATCCTATATATATATATATATATGTGGTAGAGTTCATTTGAGAACCACTCTTATTGCGATAACCACTCTTATTGCGAGAACCACGAGAACCAATGTGAACATAAAAAATACCTAAAAAACACACAATTCTTTTACTATATTTTTTAAAAAATCGCTATATTTCGTCCTTAAAAAAATTTTGAATAACAATTATCGTTTCACATATGCATATGTATCATTTCTTTGACAAATTCCGTAATACATTACCATTATTATATATTTGCACTTTCATTTACATTACCATCTGTAATACACTACTTACTTACATTAGCAATGTTAAAAATGCATATGTGCATCCATATGTATGAACATGATATAACATGTTTTGATACAAAAAGTTTGTGATTTTGAATGATGAAGTAGACCCATATACATGTTTTTTTGTTAGTTATATCTAGTGGTTGATGGTTTAATTATATTTATAACTTTATGATGTAATATGTTGTTTAGTAAGGTATGAAGGGTGTTGATGTACATGTGTATAAAGTGAAAATATTATAAATATTGGTAATGGTAGTGTATTATGGATAGTAGAAGGTAATGGTAGTGTATTATAGATGGTATGATAGATGAAAAGGAAAGTGTATTCAAAGTAGTGTACCAAAAACACGTTATATCATGTTCATACATCTAGATGCACATATGCATTTCTAATATTGGTAAAGTATTGTATCACGAATGGTAGTGTAAATGAAAGTACAATTGTCTAATGCTGGTAGTGTATTACGGAATTTGTCAAAGAAATGATACATATGCACATGTGCATCGATAATTGTTATTTGAAATTTTTTTAGGAACGAAATATAGTGATTTACAAAAATATTAAAAAAAAATGTGTTTTTTAGATTTTTTTTAGGTATTTTTGGTTATGTTCACATTGGTTCTCATTGTTGTCACAATAAAGGGTAGTTCCTAACGAATCATGTATATATATATATATATATATAGGGGATGGATCATGAGAAAACTAGTTTAAATGAGAAAACCAAAAAATAACTAAAAAAAGCCTAAAAATATACCAATTTTTTTTTTTACAATTTTTTATAAAAAAATCGCTATTTTTTATGTATGAAATTTTTTTTGTTGTATTGCATATGTGCACTAATACGGATATAATGCACATGTATAGTACACATATAATGCACATGTGCAATACAACAACAAAAAAAAAATTTGAAATTTTATATATATATATATATATAAAATAGCGATTTTTTTATAAAAATTTATAAAAAAAACTTTTTTTTTGTATGTTTTTTAGCTTTTTTTTAGGTTTTTTAGTTAGTTTTTTAGTTTTCTTATTTGGATATAGTTTTCTCATGATCCTCTCCCTGTATATATATATAAAGAGAGAGAGAGAATTCGATTCAAGGGTGAACCATATCCACTTGCGAGAATCGTAAGAACACTCATACACCAATTACATGAGTCCACATATGCATCTTTTTTTTTGCTAGAATAATTTTAGTCTTCAATATCTCTACTCATATCATACATCAAATCATATTTCTCTCTCCGCATGTCATACACCTCCTTAGACTGAGTGTAGTGGGGCGACCTCAAAAGAGGGCGTCTTGCGACACGTGGCGTTTGGGGGCGACTTGGGGCGTCCTCAAAAAAGGGGGCGTGGTGTTCATGGCAACTCAAGTTGCCATCAAGAAATCTGATTGGTTGATTTGTTTGAAAAGGGGGGAAGTCTTGGAATTTTGTGCCAAAAGTTGAGAAAGTGGGAGAGGAGGGGCGACGAGAAGAGGACGGGCGAAGTGAAGTTGCTATGCAAGTTGGGCAAGGGGGGCGGTGTAGGGGGCGACCTGGGGGCGACTTGGGGTGGGAGTCGCCCCACTACACTCAGTCTTATGTTTCTTTCTTCTCTTCTTTAACTTTCCTTTTTTATAAATAATCAAACTTCCTCACCCACTCTTTTTAATTTTCAAAGTTTATTCATCTTTTTCTCTTATTTTTCTCAAAGTTTATTAATTTTTTACTCTATTTTTTCTCTCATTTATGTTGTTAAAATATTTAATTTAACTTATGGTGTTGTAGTATTGTTATAAAAAATTAGTTCATTTTTATTAATTTTCATGAATAATAGTAACATATAAGGAATGAAAAATAAAGAAATTCTTATTTAAAAATGATTTTCTTAAATCTTTTTAGTGTCTTAAAGTTTTCTAATGATCTTAATTTATATATATATATATATATATATATATATATATAGAGAGAGAGAGAGAGAGAGAGAGGGGGAGAGGGGGGGGGGGGGGGGGGCAGTATCATCATATACAAATGAAACTAGAATACTAGATGTGAAAATAAGTATAGTAATTTATATGGTTTACACTACAAAATGAAGTTTTGTACTCCTTTGTTTGGTTTATGTTTGTTGGTTATGTTGTTTTCTTTTCGATGATGTTGTTGTGCTTGTATTTTTTCCCTAGGCTTCTTTTTAAGAAGGGCTTGTCATTTTTAATACAAGTTTCGTTGGTTTTGAAAAAAGAAACTAAAGAAATAAGTAAAGCAATAATAATTACGTGTCAGTATATTAAATCTATTTGTATTTAATTTTAACTATATATATATATATATAAATACTGTATTATAATACGTATAAGAAAAACAAGAATGTAATTTATATAATTTTAAGATCGTAAGTAATAACAACCTGTAAATCATATTACTAGCCATTAAACCTACTAACTCCATGACTTTTAAACGGCCATTGTTTTTCCATAAGTTAACAATTTTTTATTAAGTAATACCATAAAAATGAGCATTTTGTTCTCTTTAAATTGAGTATGGTATTACAATTGTTTTCTTCTTATTAAAAAAATTACATGCTTTGAGTTCACCGGTGTTTGTGTTCCCTATCGTATTACGTGAGCACCCCTCTAGTGTATGTGTATGCATTCTCTTAGAGCATTCACATCGCATCCAATTCCCATCCCTTATATATTAAGGGAAAACAAGGTAATCAACCAACTTTGTTTCTAACTATCGATCCCTCATATCTATTTTTATGGGTGGACGTGGTTAAAAGAAAGAGAAAAACAATTAACAAAAATTGATCCCTCATGTCTATCTTTTTAATTGGTGGATGTGATTAAAAGAAAGAGAAAAATAATAAACTGAAGAATAAAGATATATTATTATTATTATTATTATTTTTTTGGTAAAGGGTTACCCTGGTGATTTTATAAATTCAACCAAAACATCACATGTAGTCATGAGAGTCATACACTAGATCATAGATGGGACACACCCCCAACTATGGAAAACAAAAACCAAACAAAAACACCGAGCAAAACAAGACAAACAACTAGTCTAAACAAACTAGATAAAAACCCCACAATGACTACGTATCCATATTAGATGCCTGGTTATCACCGTCAACTATCAGGTTCCCATGAATGCTCCATTTCCTCAATGTTTCCACGACTTGACAAGTGTTCTTGAACTTCATTCCCATAAGCTTGTACCGAACAGTAACTAAAATATGCTTTGCTAACACATCCGGTGGCCTTGTGGTGTTCCTGAATAGCCTGGCGTTCCTCTCTCTCCATATATAATAAGCCGCAGCAGCAGTGATTAAGAGGTTTTTAAAAAGTGAAACAAATTAAAGAAAATGTGATTTTCAGTTAAACTATATGTTTGGGGATGAGGAATCGGATGCGTATGCTCTTAGTTCTAACTAGTAGACTTTTCTTGTGCGATATGCGACATGTATTCAGTCGGTATCTGTTTGGTTCAGTTTGTTAAAGTTTCAGTATGGTACCACACTCGGCTTAAAGTTATGATATTCACAAATGAATGCGTTTTACATTGTAGACCATATAAAAAAACTGGCATCGGTTCCGATAGTAGCAATACCACTAATGATCATAAAAGCGAATACAGGTAACGGCTCCGATTATAACAAATATCGGTAGTGATGTCGGTATGAGTTCGGCTCGTCACTATACTATTTTCAATAAAATTCTTTTTCAACTATATTTATACAGAAACGTCGAGAAAAATATATTAAACACAGTCGTGTATTTAACTTAAAAAAAAAAGATAAACGAAAACAAGTTATCGGATAAAAATCAAATTAAATAAAACTAAATGAGAAAAACATATATTATTTTAAGTATAAGAATAAAACTTAACCTAGAAACAATTAATAACATAACAAAAAAAGTTATTTTACTATTCATCAAGTTTTACAAATTATATATTTGTATATAAATACTTCAACTATACTCAGTCTTTACCAGGGCCGGCCCTAGGGGTGGGAGAGACGCACCCCTGGCCGAGGCCCGTTTTTCCACGTGGCCTAAATTTTGATTTTTTTTCTTTTATACATTTTTATATATAAGTACTAGGTTAGAACCCCATGTATTACACGGGTTAAATAAATGTAATTTTATATACCAAATAATAAAAAAATACATATTTAAAAATCTCGTTTATTAGAAAGGTTGAATAAATGTAATTTTATATACCAAATAATAAAACAATATATATTTAAAAATCTCGTTTATTACATGGGTTGAATAAATGTAATTTTATATATTAATTATTAAATAATAAAAAAGTTGTATTTTTAAGAACCCCATATATTGTATGGGTTGAGTAAATTTAATTTTATATATTAAATAATAAAAAAGTTACATTTTTAAGAACCCTATGTATTATATGGATTGAATAAATCTAATTTTATATACTATATAATAAAAAAATGTACATTTTTAAAAACCCCGTGTATTACACGAGTTGCATAAATTTAATTTTGTACAGTAAAAAATAAAAATGTTATATCTATAAAAAAAACCTCGTTTATTACACGGGTTGAATGAATCTAATAAAAATTTATATATCTTAAAAAAAACTAACGGATATACTCGATATACGATGGATTGGGTTATTGCAGTGATGGTTCTTATAAATGTCACGTAAACATAGTGATTGTCGTATTTGAGTTTAGAGTTGAACACGAAAATAAAAGTATAGAACCAATAAACATTGATTAATATTTTTGTTTAGCCCTTATATGCATTTTTGAAATAGTTTCTCTTAACTACTTTAGTTTAATAAAATAAATAAACATTTACATTATATTAATTTATACTTAGCGTACATCTTTGTTAATTTCTAGATAAATAATTTTGAAATCTGATAGATATTATCTCCTATTCGAATTGTTTAAATTTATATTACATTTTATTTTATAATTATTTTTTAATTGATATTAATTATCAATAAAAAAAATAGATGGTTTCAATTAATGACATGTGTTCTCCAATTGGTTTCTTTTATTATATAGTATAGATAGATATAGAATATTAACCATAAAAAAACATGTTCTGGCGTTGCTGTTAAGGGTCTTGGGTTCCTTCATGAAAGTCGCGGGTTCGAGTCTACTCTCCCCCAGTTTTAGTTGTTTCAATTGTTTTTACACTACACTACAGCCTTCTTTTTCATTTAATCAACTGCAACATTAAAATTTTTCCAAGTTGATTTTTTTTCTGAGGCCCTCTGAATCTCATATCTACACGAATAGAAGCTCTAATCCTTTATTTATAATATAGCATCAAATGTCAACCACTAAAATTGACTAAAACACAAATTCAATTTGTAACATCTTTTGATCTTCTGGATCATTTGATCTTTTGCAACGTTAAAATTCACTTGGAAAACATTAATTTTCGTCTGAAACACTTAACTTTATTCTGAAACACTTGAGTTATTTGTGCATATGAATTTTCGTAGTTTGAACAACGTTGTCCAAATTTGGTGTTTTATTGAATGTTAGAATTATAATTGAATAATTTTTAATTGTTAAACTTAGAGTGATTGTTAATGGTTTTGACTTTTGAATTTGGGTTTACTTTTTTGGAAATAATGTATCTTAAACAACCATCGCTAAAAACGGAAAAAGAGAAAACTGGATGAAACGATTTGCTATAAAGAATGCTCAGAGAGTTTCACAAATCATCGGTTAGATGGTACGGCATGTCGTACCAGTTTAATATTGTACTTTTTTTATGTTAATTGTCATTAAAAAATATCAGTTTATATAATTCGCTAGGGCCTAAGGGCCTTTTTTCTAGCTCGGCCGAGGCACTTGAATTCTCAGAGAGAGACGGCCCTGGTCTTTACTATAAATTAAACTATCGCTTTACATTTTTTTCAAAGTATAATAATAACAATAATAATAATAATAATGATAATAATAATAATAATAATAATAATAATAATAATAATAATAATAATAATAATAATAATAATAATAATTTAGTAGAGCTTTAGAGAAAGTAAGCAGGAAGGGATTTCAGAGAAAATATAAGGAAGGGATTTCAGAAAAATATGAAAAGTTTCTGTGAAAAAAGAACGTTGTCCGATTCATCATATTAACATATAGTTCCGTCAAACAACAATCCATATAGCATGGTAATGATAAACATAATGTTTAGACTAAAGGGAGTGGGGCGTCTCCCCCTCCCAAGTCGCCCCTAAGTCGCCCCAAACACCGCCCCCATCGGCGTTCTCAAGGACATCCCCCTCGGCGTCTCCCACAGAACGCCACCCCCATTTCTTTTCGTTTCTCATCCACCAATCAAACTCCTTTCTCTCCCACACAACCAATCATAATTCTTTCTTGGGCATCTTGAGTTGCCATGAACACCACCCCATTTTTTTACCCAACTACCTCTATGATGACGTGGCGACACATGGCGCAAGTTGCCCCCTCAAAAGATGTCTCACTCCCTTCAGTCTTAGTGACAAATCATCTGTGACAAGAGGATAAAGTATATACACTCTTCAAGTATCAATCAAGGGCGGACCTATCCATAGTCGTGGGTGGGTGGCCGCACCCACTGGAAAAAAAATTAGTGTATATTTTAGGTAAAAAAATCCGACCGCACCCCTTGAAAATATGGTTGAACGCCTTATCTGCATCCCCAACAAATAATTCCTAGGTCACTAGTGTCAATCTATATAAATAGATTTCATATTAATCTCATGATGATAATATAATTATGGGTCATTTACATATATCCCCTTCTTACTTCATGCACACACCTTGGTAAAAAGGATATGATTTCATGATATTTACTTAATTTAAAAAAAAAAAAATCAAATTTCAAAACCGTTGTATTTGTTTGGAATAGAGTTTGATTGATTAGTAAAAAGCTCAATCATAGGACATAAAGTTGTTTCCTTTTTGTTTGGAAGTCTTTGGCTATTAAATTCATTAACTTTTGTCTATACAGAAGGGATAGCTTCATAACGCATAGAGCCTTTTGTGATGCACTTGCTGAAGAGAACAACAAACTAACCCAAACCATGCAACAAGACCATCACAATAATCATGATCATCAACCCACCCAAAACATCAATCTCGCAACATCATCCATCACTTCACCCGAGTTTAGCCATGGCAAAACACCATCAGAAATAGAATTATTACCTTTGAACATCATGCAAGCTGGCCGTGGAAGCCTATTCCCTAGAAGAAACGCCTCGCCTTCTTCTCTACACCTAGCTGGTGGCACCGCCCTCTCCTCCCCCCTCACTTCAGCCACTGCCTTGTTACAAAAAGCAGCTAAAATGGGAGCAACATCTAGCAATAGTGGTATGAACAATTTTGTTACTACTATGGCACCTCCGTCGTATGGTACTCACACCCTGGTTGACCAGTATCACCCTCATCAATCACAGATATCTGGGATACTCGGCGGTGAAGATTCATTGTCGCGCCTTTTTAACCCAAGTATTAATGGAGGGGGGGACTTGGATGCGTACTCTTCGTTCTTGAACACTAGCAAAGAGGCTGTTAACGACAACAACATTAGTCACAATGCAAATGCGGGATTGAGTGATTCCAGAAATTCTTTACTAATGTTTAAAAAGGATGGGAATGGTGAAAACTTGACGGTTGATTTCATGGGTGTGGGAGGAATGAGAATAAGGAGCTACAATCACCAAGGGATGGAAATTTGAAACATTTGATTTTGGTAATAATGCAGAGAGAGCATTTTCAAATGTATAGAAAATATCGTGCATGCATGTCGCTCTTGTGGTGTAATATATTCATCAACTATAGTATTTAACTCATTTATTTGGGTTTTAAAATAATATAGAGCATACATGTAACTACTTTAATTTAAATTAGTTTTTTTTTTAGTTCAGACATTATTCTTTTACCATACATACGAGTGATTATTTATAATGGCTGTACGTTGGGTATTATCGAATTTTTAGAGTTATATATTAGAAACCTTTTTATTCAATTGATTCGGTGTGTTAGGTCATTATTCGGGGTAGAGGAGGCGCCCATCACTCACCACTCACTCATCACTCACAACATCCAATCAAGTTCCGTCACATCATCGACCTTTATTCCACCACTAGTGGTGAATTTTAGTGGAAATGTCCATCACTCACCACAAACTCATCTCCATTTAAAAACATCTCATCACACAAACACACACAACGCGCTATACGTTTGACGCGTTTTCAAATTGACGTGTTATAGAACATGGTGGCGGCAGTGTTATTTGTTGTTCCACGCGTGGTGGAGGACCATCATGGGGTGCCCCGTCCCCCCTTACTAGTAGTCTATATTAGAGGCTATTTGGCAACTTCTGAATGGTTAAGTGCTGAACCAATAAGATGTCTGAATCATTAAGTGCTGAACCAATAAGATGTCTGAATCATTAAGTGCTGAACCAATAAGATGTCTGAATCATTAAGAGCTCGTATAATGCTTAACCGTTCAGAGGAAAATGTCTGAACAATTTAGATTAGAGGTCTTAACCATTCAGACTCTATATAATGCTTAACCATTCATAGGCAAGTGTCTAAACCATTCAGACATTTGTTCGCGAAACAACCAGTTTGAAGCATTAAGTGTTGAACCAATAAGAGGTCTGAACCATTAAGAGACACGTTAAGAGGTAAACAAACAGTTTCTTACACTGTTTATTAAATAAATCATTTACTCTATTATAGTTTGCATTCACTAACAAATGAAATGATTAATAATACTTAATAAAATCCATCCTCTCCTTTTTTTTTTAACGGGGAAATTGTTAACATAAATTTTGGTTTACTCTGCTTATAAACAACATACAAAAAAAACTGATCAATGTCTCTTTTTTCTACCTCCCTTAGCCTCTTTCTCGTATTATATTTTCTCTGATGGCGATGATGACTTTCCTTATCATCACCATGGAGAGACGATCACGAGTTTACAAGTTTGATTCACATTTGTAATTGATGGTGACCATGTCTTAGGTTTGATTATTTGTCCATATTATTTTACGACGATTCTAGGTTTTATGATTTTTTTCTTTGATATGTCATTCAACTTTTTTTTTTTTTCTGAATTGTACTATCATTTAGGTTTGCATATTAGGTGTTTTTTGTTTTCGTATTGTTGATTATATCCTTATACATAGGTCAAAACATAAAACCCTAACCATGTTTATCAAGTTAAAACATAAATATGAACATAAAACTCGAGATACTGGGAATTGTAAGCTTAGATGACGATGATGATGCCATAGCGATTCTCGTTATGATGCTTTTGAGCAATGGATACTAAGTGAGAGAGAGAGCTTGATTGGTGTTCTTAGAGAGTTTTATAGTTATTTCATTATATATGATCATGATGACCATCTAGTATTATTAGTTACAGAAAATTTGTTACATTCTCTATATTTAAAACATCTAAAGGGAAATCATAATAATCCCTTAACTGATTAACATTTACAATTACATTTATCATAGGGATCAGTTATGTTATATTGATAAAGTTAATTCAAATGATCCATAGGCTACATTATGGGTTATTTCTAACGTATGATGAGTGTTAAGTAATTTTGGCCAAGTTTAGAACACCCATCAAGTTTCATGCTGAAACTATCGCAGAGAGTTATAGTCATACTAAAGTCTCACTATAAACCACTTAATCATAAAACCAAAATGACCAAAATAAAATATTTTACATAAGTTTTGTCTATAAATCATAAGGTGTGCATAAACATAAGCATAGACAAAATAAAGCATTCGAGGACATAATACATATGCTATCATACAAGGTCTTTACTGAAACCCATCCTCATTACAAGTTCTTGGAAAGTTCTGGGTGGTAGACCTTTAGTCATCGGATCTGCAAACACATCGTTGGTGTTAAGATATTCAATACAAAGGTTATTTTCCTCTACTCGTTCATGTCCGAACAAAAACTTTGTATCAGGGTATAAACCAGCTCCGCTCGAAATGTTATTGTTCGAGAAACTAAAAGCAGCTAAGTTATTGCAGAAAATCCTTAGTGGTCATGATATGGAGTTAACAACTTTTAGTCCAGTGATGAGATTTCTTAACAACATCCTATTGCATGTTGCATTGTACACTAAAACATATTATGCCATCATTATGACTCCACCATGAATATCAGGATGAGTATAGACTTCTGCATGCATCAAACTTCCCACTACTGAAGCATAAGGTATCAATCTCATTTGCTCATTTTCAACCTCTATTTCTAAACACTTCAAAGAGCCGGAAGCATCTCCCTTGACTACTGGAGCTACTGATGGAGAACGATGTTGCATGTTAAGATTTGGGTTTGATACTTGTAAACAAATACTGATAAAAATAATATAATTCACAAGTAGAGAGATATTATCAATAACTGTTTTTCAATGATTCAAATGATTCACATGTTTTATAGAACGATTCTACAATCTCCCCCTCAGCCTGATCACTCACTAGAACTATTCGTACAAAAGAGAATGTGTAAAATGATAAAATAGATCTCTAACAGGTGAGATCTATTTATACGAAGCATTAAAGCTCTATTCGTGATAGGCTGACATCACCCTGATAGTAATATCTAACTTTCTTAACAGAAAAGATTCCACGGATGTTGCAAACATCTGTGCAAATCTAATATCTGTTCTAACTAAGCTAAAAACTGATAAAACAAGTACTGTTACATTGGGAAACATATGTTTGGACTATCCTTTGTTGCTTTGATCCAAACATCTATTTGGACAGACAGATGTTTGGTCTTCTTCATCAAACCTTTGGCTTCAACAAACTTTAGCCTTCAACAGACCTTGTTTGTAAGGACCGTTTCGATGCTCCGAATGCTCCGACCGGCTTAGTTGATCTTCGTATCTCGTGCGGAATCCGAGTAGGAAGTGAACACAAACACAATGATATCGTTGAACATTCTTTTCACTAATTGGAATGACTTACAGACCCGAGAAAAGAATTTGACAAAGCTTCGCTACTCTTGCCAAAAAGTTACAAATGAAGAGCCCACCATCCCTATTTATAGACCACATGGGTTCGCACGAAACCATAATAGCGGATGGGGCCGATTCGCACGGATTGACCAATATGCCCCATTCGCACGGATGACTCATCCGCACGAATGGGTCATTTACAAACAAAACCATTCAATCCGATACGAAATACAATCTAACACATACAATAAACTACTAAACAAAATAAGACTCCATACATGACGTAAGCTACAGACATTTGCATTCACAGACTCCCCCTTGGATGTAGCTGTAGTCTTTATGTATACTCTTCAGTCAGCTCTTGCCATATCTTCTTTTCCTTCGTCTCTGTTCCTCTTGCTCTTCTCGTTGTGCTCGACGTTAAAATTGACCCTTAGTCAACCACCATTCTCTATTAGTATCAGTGTAATCAAAGAGCTTGGTGAGTCTGAACTTCTTTTTCTCTTCTTTCTCAATTGGAGTTTGATTAGTAGCAACTGGCTTGCTAGGAAACTTCAAGCTAGCCAAGAATGTTGCTTTCTTGATTCTTTTGTTGATCAGCTCCTTCTGTCATTCTTCTTTCAAGAATTCTTCTCGTTCGAGATCTCTCCGGTTCGTTTTCCAGTAGTGACCTGAGTTTATATCCTTTTCAAAGCATATGTTGATCAATTTCTGAAACTGCATCGCCTGTTCCTTATCTGTCGGATAATACATAATCTTGTTAAAGAACAAACACTCGATATCTTTCTTCGAGCAATTGACCGACCACATCGGGTCAAGCACGCGGATATATCTCCAAAACCATGTCTTCACATCTTGTAGAGTAATCACAGCTTCACACGTTTGTAACACCTCGAAAAATCACGTCCAATGAAGTATTGACACGTGTAATAAACCCTAATGAAGTCAAACATTGAATTCAAGGGACTAATTTTTCGAAAAATCGAAAAACTTTGATTATGAAAGAACTGGAAGTATTATCATACCTAAAATAAGTTTCTAATTTACCTTTTATGGTTTTATATTCACAAATGAGCCACTTGTTAATCAAGTGTAGCCGTTTATGTAATTAATTGAAAGTTTGCGCAAAAAAGGGTTAAAAGCGTCAACATGTTAAATTCTTACCTCTGAGTGACCTTTTAACAAACCGAGAGCCTCATGATATTTAATTATACTCTTGGGAATGCCAATCATTGGCAATCCAAGGCTTTTATGCCTAAAAGAGAATTTACGCGCAACTTTGCAATTATAAGGGACTAAAAGTGTCAATATGTTTAATTATACCTCTAATTGATCTTGTACCGAGCCTGAAGTATTATGATATTTAATAATACTTTCAAGAATGCCTAATATGGATTAGATGAGGCTTCAATGCTATTAATCGATGATATACACAAGTTTGCGCATTAGAGGGACCTAAAGCGTCAAACTGTTAAAGTATACTGATTCGTATGTTATCAGACCTTCCGGAATATGAACAAGAGTCAAACATACCCTATTTATACTTCTCATAGCTTAGATATAGGCTTAGAGTTGTTTGGTGCGCAAAAATAAACTTTTAAGTCATGCAGGGATTAAAAGTGTAAAAAAGCGCACAAGTTTGCGTTTACACGCATATCTTACATTCTGAATATTCCCGGACACCCAAAAATTTATGTAAGCACTAAAATATTTTATTTTAGTGTTTGGCTTGATAAAATTCCATTCGTCGCGTCGTTTGGATTGGTTTTCACGTCCGTCCGCGTTTCGTCGTAATTAGCCGAACAACGTGACCGTACGACCAAACGAACCGACATCCGGCATATTTTTGAGCATGTTTCATGTTCTCTATGCTTAGGCATCATTATAAAGCCTTAAAAATGGTTTAACGGGCCTTAGAGGTGTCGAAAATGACATTTGGAAGTTCAGGGGCCAAACATGTCAACTTTTGAAAGTTTCTGGTGGCTGCCCAGGTCCTTGCGCACCGTAACACTTTTACCTTGCGGTGCGCAAGCATCTCCTAGATGCAGAAACTCGTTTTTTTTGTCTGTTCAACCCATGTAAACGACAACTATAGCCCTTTAACACTTCCAAAGGCCGCCTAAACTGATTTTTAGACCTTAGGGACACTTGTTACTGATCCATGATCATGTATAGCATGATTTGTCATGATCTTAAAGGATCAAAATCACTATAAAAGGCCTTCATGGTTGCAACCATTTGATCACTCATTCCACCTGCATTTGTGGGACTCTCTGGAGCTTATGATCAGTCTCTAGTCATCCCTAATCGTGCATTAGGCTTGTGTAAGTATGCTTAACCTTTCTTAGTTAAGTTTTTATTTAGTTTTAGCTTAAAAGTCAAACCGTCGTAATTAACAGTTGACTTAGCGATTAATCATTAATGGTCCAGTGATTAGTCGAATTGAAGGTAGTTATAAGTTGGTAATTATGTGGGCATTAAACCCTTAAAAGGGCACCCACTGATTCCCACTCTAACTAGATCAAATGTCGGGTCAAAGTTGTTTAGAAAAAGTCAACAGAAGCTTAATTTGAAAATTAACATGTAATTAGCAATGTAGAAGGCATGTAACTTATTTTATCACTCATATAACTTGGTAGTAAGTATAAGAACTGATCTAAGCTTGTTTGATCCGACAATTTTCTGTTTAGACCCGGTTCGGAACCGAAAGTCGCAAAACTTTGACTTTTGCTTTGACTTCAGTTCTGACCCGATTTAGATAGGTTTAGAAATGCCTTATGGCTTCCTTAGGACCAGGCTACATGTTAGCATAACCCTCCGTGGTTGGTTCATTGATTATCCGATTCGTTTACATGTTTTCGTTAATTGCTTAAATGTTGACCAATATGCCCTTTTACCCATAAAACGAGAATTTTGGATATATTAAAGGACAAAAATATTTGTTACTGAATTATAAACATGTCCCTAAAGTTTCACATCAGTTGGAGGTTTATAACAGGAGTTATGCTAAAAAGCGCGATTAAGAAGCTTCTTGTTAATTAAACGGCGCAATTAGCATAAAGCCTATCTAAACCCAATTTTCGACACCAAAACTTTTACCCACTGATGTAATATAGTATTTTGGAATTTTTGAAGATTTTTAATTATTTTTAACCTGCTCATAACCTACGGTTATGGCCGTGATTCGGTAAATACCGATTTTACCCTTTTCGTTCATAAAATGAGTTCTACATGATATTTTGACACAAATCCAATTGCTACTGATTTTATATAATAAATAAAGTATTTTGAACTTTATAAACTGATCAGAAAACTCAGATTTCCGGTATAACCCGGAAATCGCTTAAAATGGCTTTTTACGCGTATTAAACGCATGGTTTGGGTTTAAAACCATTTTGTCATATAAGACATATTACCAACTGATATGACCTATTAAAATAAGTTATCTTACTGATGTATTCGGACACGAATCTCAAAACTTCATTTAAACTCCTTTTTAATCTTTAAAATGACCAAAATACCCCTACGGGGCTTATTTTGAGATTAAACTCGTTTTGGGCATAATGGAAGGTATCCTACTGATATCACAACATATTAAAGGCACATTAACTTAGGAAACCTGTATATGATTCACTTGGTTACTCGTTACGCATTTTTCGCGTTCGGATCGGCTTATGTAACTAGTTTGCATATATTAGCCGAAACGGGTCAAACCTTATCGGTTTTACCCCAAAATTCAGAATGTGCCTAGATTACCCATATAAGGCAAGTCTTCAATATTGTCGGGTCTAAATCACATTCTATTCCGGTCTTCGCCTAATCGTGCGTTTGAACCGTATAATTAACCGGTCTAAGCTTAGGCTTAATTAAAGACCCGTTAGCATTCTAATTGGTTATTTATACCATCATTCCAGACTAGAGCCTTCCGGTAAATTGTACCTACGCTTACTTAAGTGAATACGGCTGAGTTATTATAATTCTTGCTATTTAAGACAGGAGCTAGCTCAGGTAAATACTCTTAACTTATTTTCCCTATTACGGGCTTGGGATACGGTAATATAAATACCGCATGGTCAGGTATGGGATTCAAAGACCAATAAGTTGGGAAATCCAAATAACCTATTTTAATTCGTATTGCTTGACTAAAACATTGGGGGTTAATGCGACCGTGTCCTGGATATCCTTGACTCATTAAATGCAATGGCCACGACCTAAGCACGGGGTGTAGGCATACACCTGACAGATGCCATATGTTTATTAATTAATTATACCCAATAAGGGATTCCCAATAAGGGAATAGTGGTGTGTCGGTTAATCATGAACCGGCATAGAACCGGGCCCCGCATGTAGAGCAAGTCATGTAAAACTGATAACATGAAATATAGTTTGTCCCAAGTATAAAAGATTAAATTTTGCCTTGTGCATTTTAATCAAAGTGTCAAAACATCTTCGTGCCTTGAGCACCTAAACCAATTTTCATAGACATTTTCAAATGAGTCGGTTGAGTGTATTTACCAGTGAAAACTGACGTATTTTCAAAAGTCTAAGTGACAGGTACAAGTACGTAATAGGCTGGAAGCGGCTCAGGACGTTAATAAGGAATCTTACAAGTTGTAGGCGTCTAAAGTCTGTTGAACAATATTTGTGTTTTAAGATCCGCCTATGGATCCTTTACTTTCCGTTGTAATACTTGATATTACTTTATATTCGGATTGTAATATAGTTTATCTTTTGCTTCCGCTGTGCATTTATATATTGTGTTGTTTGACTATGATGATTTCAACTACGTCACGATACTCCCTACCGGGCCCACCGGTCAAATGTGGAAATATCGGGGTGTGACAATGTTTGAGGATCATAATCCCACCCTTTGAACTCTTTGTAAAAATCCTGCTCCATCTCTTTTAAGGGCATATTTTTCATACATCGTGGTCTCTTGATGTGAAGTGTGATATATTTCTCACCTATCACTGGATCAATCTTCACAATTCGCTTTGGATAATGAGGCTTCCACACAAGAAAATTTGCTTCAGCCTGTTCACGAATATAGCACCAAAGCTTTTGTTCATGAAATCTCACCTCAGGACCCCACAGACATTGTTGTATATTCTTGGTTTTCACCAACTCTTCGATATCCCACAAAGGTAACGTTCTCAGGTCCTTGAGGAACTTGAAGTATTGTACCCTAAACGCTCTCTTTATAGCATACACCTTTATATCTTCCAGGTAACCCCAAGATAAAATATCTTCCAAAGATTGATCCTGATGACGTGTAAAGAACTTCAGTGGTCTTTTGAACTTTCTTTCTTCTGGCATAGGCTTAAACCACTTAATCTGTTCTTTTAGGTGTTCTTCCTTTGACAAAGTTCTTGGAATACCATCTTCATGAACTTTTTCAGCAACTCTCCTTTAAGATCATTTTCACTGTGAGTTCTGAATAACTCTACGAATGTTGGAAAATATTCAGAATCTTTGCTTGAATAGTGAAAAGGGTCATCTTGATCAGATTCTGATTCTACGAAAACATTATCAAAGTTATCAGCTTCGTCAACCATTTTGAATACATACTCACCTTCAGGAGTTGACGTTCCAATATCCTTTTCAAAATCAAAGTTGAAATTTTCATCATTAACGCCCAACATCTCCATCATTTCTTCTGGTGAGTAGTTGTGAACTATCTCTCCTTCTTCGACATTGTGACAGAGATGGATAACTTTTGAGGCATCAGCTGAAACTGAGCTTATTGGTTCAGCATTAGTGAAAATTTCAGTTGATTCATCGTTAACATGACCTCTTTTCTCCCCCTGAAGATCAACATCCTCTTGTTCTTAATTCTGTGTGTCATCTAGAAAATCACATACTTGATGAACACAAGAATCTTTCACGATCATCATTCCACTATCTCCTCCTTGATCATCATCGTCATCATCACCCTTATCATTACTACCATGATAATCATCAATGTCATGGATATCATCATCATCTTCCTCATCCTCATCCTCATCTTCATCGTTTTTCTTTTCTTTCATTCGATGACGTTCAACTTCAATACGCCTTTTGGTTTCTTCTTTACTATATTGCACTGTCACTGGCGTACCAATCAAGTTGAATTGAGAAATATCAGGAACATTTTCGACTTTGCTCTTGTCTTTGTCTTTTGAAGCTTCAGCAGCTTCTTCTGCGGCTTTTTGTTCTCTCTCAATCCTCCGAGCCTCAGCTCTTCGGATTCCGATCAAATCATACTCGGTATCAACACTCAAACCAAGCTTTTCTTCTATCACAGCATATAACTTTTCAAGTTGCTTTGATTAGATCTCTTTGTCGGCTTCCAAATCATTTGTCACCTTCTTGAGAATTTCGTTCTCTGCACTCAAAGAAGTGTTAGCAGAAATTAATTGTTCATTGTCCGTTAACAAACCTTGAACAACTTCATTTAGAGCTACGTTGCCAACTTCAAGATCTGCAACTCTTTCGTTTAACACAAGAACTTCATTCTTCAGAACAACGTTCTCAGCTTCAACATTCTTTATCTTTTCATCTGAAGCTGCTTTGTCTTGTTCAAGCTTTGCAAGTCTTACTTCAACACTTTTATCTTCAAAGAACTGTGAGAGTCCAGGATCCGGTGAGTTTGACGGAGCTTTAGTCCCGAGATAACCGGTTTGGTGATAAGAAATGAGTAGAAATAGAAAACGACACCGAACAAGTCAATTTAATTTGGTTTCTATTAATGATTCAAAGTTACATACTGATGTGCGTGAATTATATATATTTTTAATAATGATTTTTCACACAATTCGGTTTTAAATTTATAGAAATGATTTTCACCTCAGTACTAAAACACACACATAGGCAAGTGTACCTATCGTATGTGTAGTATAGCATCGGTAAGAACCAAGTATCGATCCATGGACACGGTAGCTTTTGATACTAAACCTTTGTTACTCTAAAGTCGTTTCAAATGATAGATTGGTTTTGTTTAAGATTTTGGAATGAAAGTTTACAACAACTAAAATTTATGAAAACAATATCTAAAAGAGGTTGCTTAAACAAAGTATCCACTAATGACTATGTAACAACAATGGATCAAGATTTAGTGATGATGCAAGTTCCAATTCCAACTAAGTTCCCAATCAAGGTCTCCTAGTTATGTAAATCTTAGGAAAACTAAAATGAACTAATCATTCTAATCACCTAATCTTTATTCTTTCAAGTTCACTTGCTAAGTTGATGTTAATCTTTAATGAGGAGTTATTTGTTCTTCAAAACTCTTAACTCTACAAATTTGGGAAAACTAATATGAAAAGCATGCTAATCACCACAAGCATGGTCATACACAAATTAATCACCCTAACTTGGTTTTATGTAAGTAATATCTTTATCATGTTCTTGATATGAACCACAAGTATGATCATGCTAAACAATAATCTTAGCCTAAGTCATTATACTAACATGATTTCAACTATAGAATCCATATTAATATTCTTTTGATCTTTTCCAAATCTAAAGGCTAGAATCCATACACATGTTCAAATCTTCATTCTAGTCATGCTAACAATCACCATTCCTAGTTTCATGTTATGAATCATACTAAACTAGTTAACAAGATTCAATAATCATAATTCCTACATGGGCTTTCCAACACATCATGTGAATACTTATGACCAAGCATTCAAGAACAAGGACTTTAATCATGCATATAAATTCCAAGAACAAGACTAAATACTACTATGAAGATTAACAAGAACAATCATCACATCCATTTCCATGTTATCACATAATCAATAGCTTCAACAAGGTTTAAGCAACACAAATGTTTAGCCTACAAAGCTCATAATTGCTGAAATAAATACAAGATAATTGAAATTGTTCATAATAATAAAAGTAATCAAACCCAAATTTAAGACAAGATTAAGGTATGATGGAGTGGATATTGATGTGATATAGCCTTCTTCCTAGCTCCTCCTTGGCTCCAACAAGCTTCCAAGACCAAAATTTTGAGAGAAAACTTCACAAAAATGCTCCAACTCCCGTCCAAATGAGGCTGCTGTGCGTATTTAACATGCTGGCTGCTTCTGACTTTTTGGCACGGTCGTGACACCTTTTGGCACGGTCGTGCCTAGTGCGATCGATCCACCGCCCCACTAATTCTTGTCTGCCAGGTCGACTGACCCCACTTGGCACGGTCGTGACATAGATCGGCACGATCGTGCTTCCCGTATTAATGTCGATGATGGTTAATGCGATCCCGGAAACAAGCGGCTTCTGACTTTGATTTGGATCGAGCACAGTCGTGCTCATGGTTGGCACGGTCGTGCCAGCCAATAGTACCCGGCAACGATCTCGGAACACGCTGATCTGGCTTTGATTTGGATCGAGCACGGTCGTGCTCATGGTTGGCACGGTCGTGCCAGCCAATAGTACCCGGCAACGATCTCGGAACATGCTGATTTGGGGCTCAATATGACCTGGCACGGTCGTGCCATTGGTTGGCACGGTCGTGCCGTTTCTAAATTTTGATGGTGCTGGTGCCAGATGCTAGTGCTGGTTGAGAGTGCCGGTGTCGAAAGGCCTGGCATGGTCGTGCTCATGGTTGGCACGGTCATGCCATATCTGGCAGTTTCCTGGAATGTTCCATTTTTGCTCCATTTTGCTCCAAAAGCCTTCGTTTCATCACCGGGTCGAGGCCCGGACCTGTATTTTCACAAACAACTCAACTGAGTACCGAAATCAATGAAAATACAAAAGAGTTATCGCATAAACGGGGCGTATTTGACGTTTAATAGATGTATAACTTCTTATACATCACATACCCGTGAAACCAGTTGGACAACATCTCCGCTCAGGGAACCAAAAGCTTATCCAACACAAGACCCTAGCACCCATATATATAGGCATAGTGCCTTCGTACGAACCCACATAGGGTGCCTTCGTACGAACCGGGTGAAGTCTTGTGGATCCGTACGAACTGATCAAAGAGTCCGTTCGTATGAAGGGACTCCCTTCGTACGAAGGTACTGTTACATCACAAAACCTTTCAGTTCGTACTAGATTTCACACTATTCTATACAATATTCAACACACGCTCTATCTAGTCTATTCGCACAGTGGCAGACATACACAATATGCACCAACAGTTTCCCCCTTGGCCGTCACTATCGAATCGTCTCTTTGAAAACCTTGAGTCGTGGTCTGAATATTCTGCAACTCCAATCAGGTATCTTTAAATCTTCAATCGATTCCCCCTTGATTAATGATTCGAGTTTGCTTTGACAGTGTTGTACGTATTCTCCCTAAAATAAATCTTCAGGTCTTTGTTTGCACAGTTCACGACTCCTCCTCTGATCTGCTCAACTACAATCTTCACAAAAAAATCCTTTCAAAAAAATATGTCTTCAGAAAATCAAAAGTCCATTCTTAAAAAATAGCTATTTTTGAAACTTTTTCAAAAATCCTTAAAAGTCTGTTGAAAACAACTGTTTTTGAAACCTTTGCTTGTCTAAAAATTCATCCACTGCGGAAAGGTATCATCTGTTCTCATAAGTTTTGTTTATCCTAACGACTATTAACTTACCACTGTTCCCAACCTCTGTTATTTCCCAACAGAGGTTTTCAAACAACTGTCATCCATTATCACAACAGAGGTTCTGACGTGGACATATGTTAGCCATCAGATCTTTATAACTTCTGTCACGTCAGTGATGCGTGTGTAGCGTGATATGTTTTTATTGATATTTTAAGCCCTTTTTAACACTTTAGTCAAGTTTTAGATTTATAAAACACGATATTCTACTAACACTAAACACACATATGGGCAAGTGCATAGTATAGCGTTGGTAAGATACCGAGGTCGTCCAAGGACATAAGAGCTTTTAGTACCGGTTTATCCTCAACGTCTAATCAAATCAAAAGTTTTAGAAAAGGTTTTAAACATGAAAATAAAAACTAAAAAATGCTAAAAAAATAAAATAAAAACAGATAGACAAGATGAATCACTTGGATCCGAGTCACCTTTAATGTAACCTTTGATGATTTCCGCACTTTTGCACTTTTTAAGAGATTATCTTAGTTATAGTAGTAGGCCCCTCTTTTGAAGGTGACGTTACCCTCAACCCAGTGGTTTGAGTCAGCAAGGATACAATCCCAAAGGGTCGGAATATTGAAAGATAATTAATTAAGTTATTAATGCGTAATGTGGTAGGCCCCTCTTTTGAAGGTGACGTTACCCTCGGCTAAGTGGTTTGTGTCAGGGGGGGATACAATCCCAAGTAGCCGGGTTAATGTATTAATAGTAGTTTACATATGAGGGGATCAAGCCATTCGCACCCCCGCCATCCAATACCAGTGAGTATTGAAGGAGGTCCTAGTAAGCTTGACCCAGGTTCTTGCAGGATCTATACACTGAACAAGGCAAGAACCTTACCAAACCATTCCTTAAACCCCCGACCAGGTAACCAACATATCTCTATATAGACCGTAGAGATATGAATGGTGAAAATCTTTTATTTTATATAGACAGTAAAATAACGCCAAGACACCACTGACAAATGATAAGGAAGTTTCACCTTCAACATAAGAAACTAGTTATTAAAGTCATTAATACAAAACCAAATAAAAAGTGCGAAAACATTAAAATCAAAAGTATTACATTAAATGCTTGTCTTCACCAAGTGATGTAAGAGTCTTAGGCAAGCATGGCCTTTGATTGTCAAGAACTCTTACTATCAATCTTGGATCCCGAGACTACTAGACACACTCTAAGGTGGATGATAGATGATGGTGGTGGATGTGGGTGTTGTAGTGATGGTGGAGTGGTGGTGAAGTGGGAGAGAGGTGGTTTGCCAAGGGATGCCTTTGAAGTGAACCAAGCACCCCTATTTATAGCCTGCACAGAAGCCCGGACACGGCCCTGTGTCCATTGGGCACGGCCCCGTGTTTCTCTTTCTTCATTAATTGCAATTGTCTGTATTAGGCTCCACACGCCCCCGTGTTCGCTGGACACCGCCCCGTGTGCAGAAGCGTATCTGTATTATCAAGATTTGCAAGATTCTGCGAATCTTACCGTTGACCACGGCCCGTGTTGAGCTGGGCACGTCCCCGTGCTGGGAATAAAAGCTTCTACAACTTTGTCTTTTCTGTAGACACCTGGCCACGCCCCCGTGTCCGCTGGGCACAGGGCTGTGGTCAGCCTTCTGTTTCTTTGTTTTTGCTTGGGAAGATGCTGTCGAGGGGTCGGGCATGCCACGTTTATTCCTTTTCTTTTATTTACGTTAGTTTTTGCTGCATATTTGTTCCTTTTGTTTAATTACGCTCATTTAGTCCTGAAAATATAAAAGGAAGACAAAAGCATACTTTTTCCAACATTAGTACTAAAAGGGTTAAGTTTTATGCCTCATTTGATGTAATTTATATGTTGCATTTTACACACATCAGATACCCCCACACTTGAATCTTTGCTTGTCCTCAAGCAAAACTCTTTATAATGTGGCTTACACACCCAAATGGAATTGGTAGAAGAGAAGTTTTGGGCTTGTCTTGAGTGTCGGGAATCCAAGATCTTTATTGGGTTTTTTTTTATGCTATTTACAATCCTATTCGTTATGATTTATTTAGAACGTTTCATAGGAGAAATTACTTATTTGGGCATAACATGCCTCTTTAAAATTCCATTTATACACAAGTTCACATACCTCACGGGAGATCACTCAACACTCGGCCGAAGATGTATTTTTGTGAAACACTTGAGGCCGACATGGAACTTATTTCTACCATAAGCTTGCCAAGCAATCAATCCTCCTCCTTTTTAACTATAAACCTTTGTAAATATCAAGAGGACTTTGGGGAAGGGTTAGGCTTGGGTTAAAGGTAGGTGGTTTTGGGTTAGTGGTTAGTAAAAAAGGCTAAAAGCGTAAAAAGCGTCTGTCATCGTAAAACTTTTTGTTTTTGTGACTTTTATTCAAACTACACACTTTCAAACAAAGTTTCTTTGAGGAACTTGTTTGTTTATTTCTAGACTTCATTTTTTTATAAAGAGCGTCACAAGAAAACCGAGCTTTTTACTAAAATAAAGGGTTTAAAAGAAAAAAAGGTTTTGGTGGGTAAAGAGTGTTTGTTTTGTGGGTTTAGAAACGAAAAGGTTTAGGCTCAAAGGGGTTAACTTGGGGGATTTTGGGTAGGTTAAAAGAAAAGGAAAAATAATGGTGTTGAAAAGAAAATGGGTTAGTCCTAATGCCTCCATCATTTACTTACTTGGGTTTAAGTTGGTAAGGACCGGGAATGTATCGTTATGGGAAGTTCTAGAGTCGTAAGAACCAAGCGGCTATTCACACAAGAAACGAAAAATGAGCATTTAGTTTAAAGATGTATGCTTGTATGCTCAATAAAGGCTCAAAACTCACTTTTTGTGGGAATGGGTTTATAATGTGAACAAGTATATATAATCAAATTTTAATTAGATTTGTCATGTTGTTTCATAATTTTCTTATGTTAGTTCTTTTTATCACGACGCTATCGGTTGTAAATTTGTAAAAATATAACCTTTTTAGAACTTGTTATTCCCAAATTAAACCAAGACAGGTAAAAAAAATGAAAAGTTTTTGAAAAATTTTGGGGTGATTAGCGGTTCCAATAGAGTTTTGTGTAAGGCTTGTTATTAGGACTTGCAAAATTCAAGGTTTAGCATCCCCCCCCCCCCACACTTAAATTACACATTGTCCTCAATGTATCCCAAAAATAAGTTTTTAGGTTGATTAAATGTGTAAAAAGGTGTTTAAAAACAAAATTTTATATTACTGGGCGTCTGGGCACGGGCCCGTGTTGGTCCTGGCACGGCCCCATGTTTAGATCGCCGGTATCATATATAACAGAAGGCTGGGCACGGTGGCGTGTTCAGTGAACACGGTCTCGTGTCCAGATACCTGAACTGGACATTTTCTACAGGACCTTGGGCACGGGGGCGTGTTGGGCTGAGCACAGCCCTGTGTTGAACTTGCTGTAATGGAGAAAAATTGTCGGGAGGCTTTGTTTTTGTGCATGGGGTGTGGGTTCAACTTTCCCTTTGTAACCTCCACCATTTCGAGTGTGTTTTATTCCTGAAAAGTAAAACTAAACTAGAAAACATAAAAGTTAATCGAAACTAAAACTAAGGATAGTTGATGTGTGCTAAACAGACTATAAAAATTAACTGAAATTAGACTCTCTAAGTTTCAAGTTTATAAAAACAGACTCTCTAAAACCTAGACCACACCACCGGCAAGTGTACCGGTCAATGCAGTGTAGCCTAAGTAAGTCCGAGTATCGAACCCACGAGACTCTCTGATTACGCTAACTAGACTCTATTTAGACCTAGACTGACACGGACTCTAACTGTTGATTGGGGGGGGGGGGGTTACGGAAAACTAAGGAAATCTATATTAAACTACTAAATTAAACTAAAACTAGACTAATACGAAAGAAGACGAAGACTTTTCCTTATATGACGAACTAGACCACCTAGACAAGAATTTTGGATTGATTTTAAGAAATTACCGATTAAGTTAATTGCATGAATTATGGAACCGGGATCTTAAAGTACTAAACCTATTAAGAACCAACTAAGCCCCTCGACCCTTCTCAAGGAGAAACCTGTGGAACTACCTAGGCTGTTAATCCTACCGGTTATTAGACGCCTTTCTAGTTGTCTAATTATTGTGTAAGTACCCTAATGTTGACCTACTCTTTTTCAATCATAGATCTAGGGTAGTTTGAATTAATTAACTTGACTTGATAGACTAATAAAACCGACAGGTCAACTAAGACACGACCTTTTCCAAGGACTATCTAAAGCAATTCGCCGGGTAAGACCTACCAATAGCCCCTCACTTTCCAGGTATTAGGACTAGTAGAACACTAAGACCTAGCAAATCACTAACAATTACTTCTAGGGGTTGTATGCGCAATTTCACCCTAAAGAGTTAAGATTTATTATGTGATATGGACACTCACCAAAATCTAAAACCCTAGCACGACTCTATTATGTGATAAAGACCGTCACCAAGAATCATACGAAGCAATTGATAATAAGAAACCAGATCAAAGTACGCATATACATCAAATCATTAAACTAAACCTTTTACTAAACACAATCAACCCATAGAATACATGCAATTAATTAAAAAGGTTAAAACTTTATATTAAATCCATTCATCAAAGTCTAGGTGGCATAAAAGTTTAGCCAAGCATGTCAAATAACGAAAACAAATCAACTAAGTTCAAACAAGAATTCATGACAAAGGATAAAAGAAACTAGAAAATAAAAGAACCCGTAAATTCTTTGACTTCCAAGCTTCCCTCTTTCAATCCCAATGATTCTCTAGCCTTGAATCCTTGCCAATACTCTCTAAAAATTCCTCCAAATAAATTTCTCCCAAACCTGAATTCGTGTGTCTGACCTTTTTTTTCTGATTGCCGCCTCCCTTCGAAAATAAATAATGGCAGCCCACCAAGGTCCTCCAATTTTCGTCCAATGAGGTTTTAATATGGACCCTATCTTGTTATGCGATCACAGGTCAAAAAAATATAATAGGTGGAATAGGGTTTTTAAATCACTGTATCATAATTGCTCACAAGCCCAATGTCCACATCTTAATATGAAATACGTTGGCATAAGCCATATGGCGGCCTATGTGTTCCAAATCAAGTCAAACCTTTTTTTTCTTCTCAAAGCTCCTGATTATGTCCACTGTCCATTAGGATTGGCCAACCCAATTTTTTTCTAACAATAATAAATATTGTGTAATCTACGGGTCCTTTCTAGCTTATAAAAGTGGCGTCTGCCCAATCATAGAAAATAGCTAGAATTTTAGTTCGGCCTCTGGCATTCTACTCTGTCCAACTGGCTGGTCATTTTCATATTACTCGTTTTTGCTCCATTTGCACCAGGACCTGACCCAACACAAAATAATATAATATACTACTAAAAACTAAATAAAACAAATAAAACCTATACAATAATTATACAATCTACACGGGACAAATATGTGTATTTTACCCCATATCAAATATCCCCACACTTAACATTTTTTCGTCCCCGAAAAAGAATTATGCAACGGAATCATAGATGAATAATCACTCGGGTTAAAAGCATATGTATATTTAATTAAAAACCAAAACTTGCGTTAGCCGCGATTGCGAATATAATTGTCCCTTTAAACCCGAATCCAATCTCAAGCCCTTATCATGTGAATTTAATTTAAGTGCGGTCAATCTACCTAGGGTCTCACACTAGAATCCATAGTTCACCTACTCCCGCCTCAAGCTTATAGAACTAAATGAACGATCACTGGACCAATTCCCAACCGTCTTATATCAAAACAAAGAGAGTTTACAATCAATTTTTTTCCCATTTTTTTTCGCTTTTCTCTTTTCTTTCAATGAGCATAGACCGATGCTTTCCCTAACCAAGAGGCAATCCGGCTGTAGAGTCGCTATCCCCAACCCAGATTACTTAAGCTTCGGTACTTTTTTTTCTTTTCTTTGCACGGTCGATTTCACACACCTTAGCGACAATCCGGCTGTAGAGTCGCTATCCCCAACCCAGACTACATAGGAATGCACTACTTTCATTTAGTTTCTAGCTCACTTTTTATTTTTTATTTTTTATTATTTTTTTTTCATGATCACAAACTCTAACAGTTTTAACTTATACCGGTGTCCTTTATACTATTATTGGCTGTTTCAATTTCCCATATTTCCCAGGCGAAAACCCACTAGTAGACCGACAATTAAGGTATATTAACTCAAAGGGACCTAAAACCAAATCGGGCCTATTCACATATCCCAAACTAGACACAAGCTCGATTTATTTAATCACTTATTATTATTATTATTATTATTATTATTTGAACCCGAATAAAAATTCATCTTTTCTATCATTTTCCGTTTTAATATGCAAACTTCTTATTTCAAAAGACATATTACTGTTTTTTTTATTTTTTTGGATTTTTCAAAATTTTTAATTTTTTTGTATTTTTAAAATTTTTATAACTCAAGACTCACTAACTAAGATCTAAACGACAGTTTCCCATCCCCACACTTAAACTCTACATTACCCTCAATGTAGGATGGAAACTGACTTAAAAGACTAAAAAATAAGAAAAAAAATGGACAAAACGGAAAGGACTTAGCTGGTTAATAACGCGTAAGCTTCAAACTCTCGTCCAATCCAGCTCGATCGTATAGCATTTCGGTCGCGATCGGCTTTAACACTGACTAGTACACTTGGTAAATGCCTGAAATTTGAAAAGCAGCTCCAAAATCACCCGAATGGAGATTGAGTACGGGTGGTACGATTCAAACCTGCATAAACAAAAACAAGCAAAAACCAAAGCAGTACCGACTCTAAACAAAATACGACTCAAACACTACTAAATAAGACTCAATATACAAAATAAAAGACTCAAAAATACAAACTCTACAAAACCTCCCCACACTTGAACTTAATCAGGAGGTTTCTCTTTGATTTGAACCCGGTTTAACCCATTTAATTCCACCCGATCCTCGAAAACAGTTAAACATTTAAGGGCGGAATAACGAAATATTTTGAAAATTTTAAACTTGAAATTTTTAAACGGGTCAGACCACCAATATTTAAACTTACCTGGAATGGACCGGATGCGTGGCATGTAATAATAAGAGCGGTTGTGCTTGCACTTTAATTGCTCCATTTTATGTTTCGCCCATCTTCCGACCCAGAACCATCTCCGGTTTCCAGGTTCTTTCTTTCTTGCCCTTTCCCGTGGCCTTAAATCTTCAGTTACCCCTACCACGGGCCAGCTATGATGTTCTTCATCTTCCACCATTTCCTCTACTTCCTTGGGAAGATCCCCACACTTAATTTCTACGTGCGGTGTGGGTTCACTTATTTTCTCAGGTTTACCTTCTAGTAGGGCTTCTAAATTTGCTAAATCACCAAATGGATCAAATTCCCCTACTTGTTCAGATTCTGATAAACCTTCTAACTCTCCTAAAAACTCATCTTCCCAACTTAACACTTTTTTCTCTAGTTCAACTTCTACCTCATCATCAAACAGACTACCTAAGGAATCTCCTAAATCTAATTCCTCTTCAACATCTACTTCCTTAACTAATGATTCCTGGTAGACCTGCCACTCGTCTACTTCTTCCATACTCTCTCTCAATATCCCGCAATTAGCCATTTGCATCATAATCTCATCTTCTTCACAGCCAAAATTGATGATGCCCTTCTTCTCCGTTTCTTCTACTTCTTCTAATCTCCTAGACATTTCTTCTATTGAACATTGAATGTCTGAAAGTATAGACTGTTGATTTTGAAGCAGGACTTCATGTTCTTGAATCATTTTATGAGTAGTCTCATCCGTAGCTACCAGTTGAGCTAACAACTGTGACAACCCTCAAAATTACAGGTACTGTACAATTAATTAATTTTAATTACGTACTTAATGACTGTGCTTGATTACAACTGACAATTTAAACTGCTCTTTATATCGTACATACACATGCATCATATTTTATACAGTCACTCCATTTATTACACACAAGCTTGAGTAATAAACTTGATGCACAAAACACAGTTAACACACTGAACGGATAACTTAGAAACATGTTGACAATGCCAACACATAGCCAAACAATAGGTTGAGGGACCTATTTGACATTCTTTGAAACTTGCTAGAAAACATCGAGAACTAAAACCGTCGTTATTTGAAAGTATAAAGTTTAAGGACTAAATTGTTATTTTTGAAACTATATAAATACAAGGGTTAAAGTGCAATTACTTCAAACTATAAGTTTTGGGTTCTTTTTGTAAGTTTTGGAAACTTATTTTATAAAGAAATAAATATATAGTTTTTGTTATGAATATATTTATTATTAATGTGGTTATCAACACCAAAAATAGATTAGCTTTCTCTCCAAGTTTTGTACATCTATATATACCACTATTGTAATCAGATCTATTAATGAAATATCAGTCTCTTTCTCCCTACATCTCTTTCTCTTATTGTTTGCTATTAGGTCGTTGTTTTACAACACGTTATCAGCACGAAATTGCTTTCTTGAAAACATTTATTTCTTGAGCAGACTCCACCCTATTAAGGTTGAAGATCACAACGACACACGGTAGACAATCAGGCACCGTTTCCATTACCATCATATTCTGCATGGGTTTCTTGCCGTTAGTTTATGAAAAACCTACCATCCCTTCTCGGCTCCTCCAGCATCTCTCTCGTAAGCTTTTATTTACCTTTATAATTCATATTTACTTGAAAAAGCTTTTGAGTTCTCATGGTTGCGGCTGAAACCAAATATGGTAAAGCTTTTACTTACATTGATTTACCTAGAAAAAGGTTTTTTTTTTTAATTCTTATATATTTACATAGCAGCCCCTCTATTATAGTTCTTTTATTAACTGACCCTAAAACTTATCAAATGATTTAATTGGTTACTAGTAACATTCGTTAGAAGATATGGGTTTTTACCAATCGGGTGTGTGGAAGCAACAACCCACCATGATTAATCAAATAATTATATACTTAAGTTTCTTTTAGCTTTAATATTTTCAATTGATTAATGATTCAAATTGGTATCTTACATTAGTATATGAGACTTAAATTATAAATCTTAGTTAAATTTCATATGGTCTATTAGATGATCGGTGAGTAGGGTTTTCAAACCATTTTTTTTTCATTGTTTGTTCTATCTCGGTTGCCATATGGGCAGTGCTATGAAGCCACAACTATAAACATGCTATGATTAAAAAGGGTCATAAATTAATTGAAACATGCTATGGTTAGAAAAAAAAAGGCTCATAAATTATTGTTATATATCATATTATATGCCATAGCTATGAACAACTCCACTGACGGTTACGATTGTTTCGCACATCAGGATGTCATTTCAAACTTGGGTGTCTGGGTGTTTCCCAAATTTTTAAGTATTTGGAACTTTAATAATTAAAATTAACTCTTAGGTATTTTGTATTAAATTTTGAAAAAAAAATGATTCATAGTACACCAATTTATTTATAATATTTGTTCATTATACACCGTTTAGTATCCATTTTCTTTATTAGTCATTAATATTATTATTCTGTATTCTTCGTTATTACTTATATTATAGCTACATGACTCCTTAAATTACAGTATGTATCATGAGTACTAAACCTAAAATATTAGTCACCGAAAATCAAGGATTTCTTTTATTTATTTATTTATTATTATTATTATTATTATTATTATTATTATTATTTGGATCAAGACATCTTATCAAAAGAGCTGAAGTTGCAGTTGTTTATTGTTATTGTTGATGTTTCTTCAAATGAAAGTATAAATCATATTATTTTAAATCAATTGATTTTCAGTGATTACTTATAAAATAGTTTTAACTAAATTGGTTTTATTAGTTTTTTTTTACTCTACTATGATATTTGTGTATTTTATCAAAACTGTTTATATATGAATTGCATAATATCTAAATACATGAAATGCTTTAGGGGGTAAAAGATATTATTTATTAAAAAGACACTCCTCTTTATCTAAAAGAAAGTGTCATTTGTATATTATTAAAATATCATTGGAACTTGATATAACCTATTTATTTGGTGACATGTTATATAGTCATGCAGTATATATTATGTTTCGTATGTTATAAATTTGGAAGGAGACATCAAAGTGACCAGGGTTGTGGTATATGATCACAAGCTATAAAAACGATTGAATTGTGGTCAATGTTTATATAAAAAGACACCTGGAGTGTCTAACTTCTCAAAGCTTATTATGAGTTTATAAAAACCTGTAAGATTTTAAACCGATAAGTATAAATGTCTCGGTTTTGTAATTACTTCTCGATATATATCATATGATGAGAAGATTATTTATAAGAATACGTTGAATAAAACAATTTCCATTTGTCAAACCTAAAATATGCTCATAAGGTAGCAATATTACTAAATAATATATAAGGTTTGAAATGACCAGAATAAAGGTTGTGTGGTTCTAATCCATTCCTTCAAATGAATGTGATTATATAATGATCGGGGTCGTGATCATGGTCATAACAATGGCAATGGCAATGGCAATTGTAATAGTGCTACCATGAAAATTGTGTATTTATAATACATTCCCTAAGGTGAATGTGATGATATAATGATCAGTTCAAAGGTTATGATCATATACATAACTAAGAAAATTGTAATGATGCCACCATGAATGTTGTATGGGTATAATCCATTCCTTGAACTGAATGTGATGATATAATAATTGGTGTAAAGTTCGTAATCATGGTAATTGAGGAAATTGTTATGATGCTCATGTAATGAGATCAACCATGTTAATAATGTGATGACTATACAATGATCATTATAAAGGTCGTAAGATATAAGATTGATAAATCTTATATGACTCAACTACTTCTCAATTGATGGTAAGCAAAGAGAACATTATTTATAAGGAAAAATCGATTAAATTCTTTTCATTTGTCACAATTGAGACACATGTTCCTAAAGTAGCAATATCATTATAAGAGTTATGAAAAATGAAATTATTTTATACTCATGTGACCTAGTAAATAATGAAAAACTATGAAGCTTGTTTTGGTTCTACTTCATTCCTAAAAGTGAATGTGATTATATATTAATCATTGTAAATGTAATGATGGACCTAATTGAGTCATTTGTAATGATGAGATTGACTATAAGAATTGTAATGATGGCCATTTTAATAATGAGATGGACCACCAAAAGTGGTAAACTAAGGAGTGATTGCATAATTTGATGGTTTTAACTTTGAAGTTATAGTATATTCTCTCGTATCATACGTTTTGTATTACATACACGCAAGTAATACAAATACGATCATAAACCAGAAGTTTATGGATCATAATTATTTAATTAGTTGGCATGACCGGTTAGACCACACCGAGTCAATGATGATGTGAAATATAATGAAGAACTAGAAGATTCTTCAATCTGATAATTAGCATGTATTGTTTTGCTCTCAAGGGAAATTTTATTTTTGCCAAATAAAGGAGGGTGTGTCCCCTAAATATTTTGGAAGTGATTAAAGGATATGCATATCCCAACATGATACCATTTAGTGTTTTAAATCGATGCATCGTCTAAATGGTTATCAAATCCACAACCTGAAGTTTGTGTGATTGTGGCTTAGCTAATGTGATAGCAAGCACATTAATCCATATTGTTATATTTATTTGATAATAGTGAATTTGATTCCCAAGTTATTAACGATCATTGAAATAAGTGCTATTGTTGAGATGATCACCAAACGTCTACTATTGGTTACAAAGCCAATGATCATGAGAGGAGCAAAAGTTCATTTAGGTACATGTAATTTTATATATAGTACCATCAATTCACATCAAGCCAATAAATTATAGTTCTCCCCATACAGTTGGTTTTTGGTCAGGAACCAAAGATGTCTCATCAAAGATTTTGGTTGTGCGACATATATTGAAACTCATCCACCATACTGCACAAAGACGAGACTTCTAAAAAGTTTGAGAATATGTTGGGTATAAATAACTGTCTATGATTAAATACTTAAAGCCATTAGTAAGAAATTCGTTTATGGCTCATTGGTTTTCACTTTAATGAATGAATGTTCCTAACATTAGGGGGAGATAACAAGCAGTTGAAAAGTGAAATGAATTATCATGTCATCTTGATCCTCAGACTATAAACTATGAACAAGAAGTTTAAAGTATAATTCATTTACCAATATTAAAGAACAAATTACCAGACAAGTTCACTGACCTAAATAGAGTGACTAAGTAAGTCACATAATCAACTGCTTATGCTCCAGTTATATTTGTGTCCCAAGAGGACAACCATATATTTTTGTAATGAGTTTATTGCACGCCTAAAGCGTGGTAGACTAGTTGATTCCAATAATAAAATTCCTCGAAAATTGGAGCAAGTAATTAAGATGGTCAAGTCGAGGTTATAGTAATAAGATCTCCTGAAGAGACAATAGACATGATGGTTCAAGAATAACCTCAGGTACCTGAAAATAAAGTGATCTCGATAAGTTGTATCATGTCTAAGATATGTATGGAATCGAAATAAAAATCGACGTCGTTATACTTTTGTATATAATGTAGCGCTTAAAATGATTAAATGATGAGGATCAAGATTTAAGATCTGCCTATGAATGAATATTAAGAAATGATTGGCCAAAAATAGAAAGACGCAAATAAGGCAGAGTTTAGTTCTCTAATGAAATGGAAAGTTTCTGGACCAACAGTCCATACAACTGAAGTTGTAAAATATGTTGGATACAAAAGTGTCTTTTACGCGAATCATGTGAAAATCAAATTAAGCGATATAAGTCAAATTGGTGGCACAAGAATTTTCACAAATACCTATTATTGATTATGAGAAAATGTATTATTCAGTGGTGGATGCATTGACTTTCCAATATCTTATTAGTCTGGTAATATATAAAAGATAATTGACACGCGTCTTATGAAAGTTATGTATCACTTGATACTAAGTCATATAAAATAAGTTCTCGAGAATATTATGATTATTATATAAATTCAGATCTGAATACATATACATGTTATATATGTTATTGAATTGAATATAAATGGAACTCCCCATGAGTATCCTAAAGCATTTGAGTGCTTAAGAGGTTAATTGAAACACCTTATGGATGTAATTATAGTGCACCAATACTCCAATAAACATACATAAAAAATGTGTACCTGGTTATTATGGCATCCAATGTACACTGTGTACAAACATGGTACAATATGAATTTTGGAGATAAAAGCAAGTGTTCTTGATATTTTTGCATATGATATAGATATCTATGTGTTAAAAGGGCAAGTTTATATCGCAAAACTTCTAAGAGTGAAAGCATATGCATATTTGGATAAAATGGAAAGAATTCCCTCATGGATTGATAATGCTAGAAGCATTAATGATGCCAAAACCTCAAGAACGTACTATATCAAGTTCATAGAATATGTATGGACTAAAATAGTTAGATCGAGTGTTATACAACTCGAGATATTTGCATAAAGAGGGATATAAGTTTGATTAAATTAGCCATGTTTTATCGACGTTCTACTTTTAAAAGTTCACTATAATCGCAGTTTACAGTGATGATGTCTAGGCATCATCGAGAGAAATTGTCGAGCTTTTAGAGGAAGATTTTTGAATGACCTTGGCACGGTCTAATTATTAGTTCGAGTATATATGTAATTATATTTTATCAATCCCTCAAGTACATCTAGAAGATGATGTTGGGAATAGTTGAACCTTAAAGTATGTTAAAGGTTGTTAAGTCATTTGTTATAAGAAATTCTTATTATCATCTCCTACCAAAGTCAAGATTCTCATTCTAGAAGTACCATCGTTAAATGCATAAGTGCATTAAAATGTTTTGCTAGCTATGTATGGTTATAATATCTTTTACTTGAGCTTATTGTCATGATATAACCTTTGTCAAGCGAAGAGACATTGGAATGAGTTCAACGAAATATTTCAGGTATAAACGATATTTGATTATATTTTACTAACCCATCAAAACAAGTTTGGTTAGTCTTGTAGATGCAGGAATGTAACTAAACACAGTCCTGGACATATGATATTTTTTGGAAGGGGGCACCTAAAGTCTTGTTAGAAGATTATACAACATTGATCAACATACAGAATTGCACATTAAGGGATCGAGCGACAAATCATTAACTACAAAAGCTTTGATCAACTTTCAAGGAAAATGGACACACGTCACTTAAAGGATACATGTTAAAATGAGGGGGAGACTTGTTTAAGTTGCACTCTTTTTCCCTTAACTAAGTTTTGTCCCATTGGGTTTTCTTAGTAAGGTTTTTAATGAGGCAACATACATGATCTAGAAGTATCAGGGGGAACTAATGCGCATTACACGCTGCACTCTTTTTCCCTTAGCTATGGTTTTGTCCCACCGGGTTTTCCTAGCAAGGTTTTTAATGAGGTAGCATCAAGCGTATTATGTTGATAACCAAGGGGGAGTGTTATGAATATATTTATTATTAATGTGGTTATCAACACCAAAAATAGATTAGCTTTCTCTCCAAGTTTTGTACATCTATATATACCACTATTGTAATCAGATCTATTAATGAAATATCAGTCTCTTTCTCCCTACATCTCTTTCTCTTATTGTTTGCTATTAGGTCGTTGTTTTACAACAGTTTTGAAATAAAAGTTCAAGGTTCATTTGGTCATTCTTTCAAACATAAACTCTAGGGACTAAAGTTGGCTTTCTTAAACTCATTTTAACTAAAGATCCTAACCTGGTTAACTTTCATATAAGGATTTCTTCAAGCTTAACTCAGTTAACTCTTTTAACTAAAATAGGTTAACTAAGTTAGTTCCTATATAATAAATCCCTCTTTAAACACTAACCTAGTCAGTCAAACTAACTGACTATTACAGGGACCATTTGTGACATTTTCAGAAACTTTAGGGACTGTTTTATACTTTATTAAACTACAGGGACCAAAGTGTAAATTGCCAAAAATGGGTCAAAAAGGGGTCAAACCCTTTGAACCGGCGTGTGCAGAGTTTCGAACTCGGGACCTCAACGTTAACAAGCGAACACTTAACCACTCGGCCGGGCATGCCACATCCACTTATATCTAAGACCTTAATTCTTTTATATACTATTTAGTAATTTAATATTATTAATATAAATACTGAAATTAAAAAGGTTGAAATTCAAATAAACCGGCCGCACACGGGACTCGAACCCGCGCCAAACAGGACAAACCACGTGGCCCAAACCAGCTGGACTATCAGCCATAATGTATTTAATTTGAGATCGTATAATATATATATTAACCTTATTTTTGAGCTGAAATAAAAATAAAATAAACCCAGCTTCGCTGGTTACGGATTTCGACCAAAATCCACCAATTTCGACCAAAACCGAATTTTTCCACTTCCTTCATCATTCTTGACCTAACCCATTATGATTATAATGCTTTTCCTTAAACAATTCGCACTAAGAACGCATTAAACGAGCACTAATCGGGATTTTTGTAAAAAAAAAAAAAGTATTAAAAGTGGGACTAATCCACTAATTTTTGTGTCGGTTTGATCAAATTTTTCGTGTATAAAAGGCTCCATGAACTCTTACAAATCTTCCACACCCATTAGAACACTTAAACATACTGTTTTTGACGAAACCCGATCGGAAACTCTCGCCGGAATTCAAAACTCGCCGGAATTTAGTCGATACGCCGTTCCAGCCAATACCGGTTCGTTTTTATTGTTTCAATTAGTTCATTTATGCTTATACAATGTTTCCCCAAAGTTAATTAAATTATAACCCAGTTTTGATCGAGTTTTGGATGCGTTGACTTTCTGGTTTGACCGAATTTGGGGAAGATGATAAATAGTGATTATTGTTTATTTTCTTTTTATTTAACAGTTTTATTCATTAATTTCTAATAAATCGGTTATAATCAGTTTAAGTCCGAAAATTTTATCATACTTACTTTAAATACTGAGGTATTTATTAAAAATATAATACTACTCAAAATATTTATAAAACCATTTTATTTAATTAAAAACAGTTTTAACATTTAAAAATTTATAATAAATTTATTTTCATGAGTTAATTACTGAAATTTTTATGATAATTTTTGAGTGGTAAACTTTATAAAAATAATTTTGTTACTGATATTTTATGTAAATTTGATATTTATATAAATAAATCAGTATTTATACTTATTTATATAGTTTAATGTAATGTAATTAAATTATATAACTATATAATTTTGATCCAAAATTATTCTTATGACAAAAGATGCACTATTCTGAGTTTATATAAATTTAGAATCTGAATTTTTATTATGTTTAATTATTTAGATAATTAAACTTATATAAACTTATTTATTGTTATCATAATCATTTTAATTCATTTATTTATTTAAAATGATTCCAAGACCCTAATAATTATATTAAGTCAGTAATATTCAAGTTTAATAAGTAAAAATATTATTTTTAATTATTAAGATTTGATATAATTATATTTGATTTATTATTACAAATGTTTATATTAAATCAATTGTACATTATTACAATTTTATTATTTATGATAAACAAATATTTTTCATAAATAATTCACAAGATCCTTCTGTAAATCCAAACACTATCAAATACAATAAATACTCAACAAATCTCGTCGACACTATATGACCTCAATATTGATACATTATTCTTGTATGATTCATTAGGACAACTTTGAGTCCTTATTATCAGACACTTTAATCTTGACTTGCGTATTCGGAATCGCCTGCAAAATAATGTGAGTTCATGTCCCCCTTTTCTCTTAACAGTTTTCAGTTTTATACTTCGGGGGTGGAATACATGTTACAATTATTACAGACATTTTATACATGGTATGGTTAGCTTAAGGAGGGTTTACTACTTAGATCATGTGAGTGGGTAGGTGGAACTTAAGGCCATTAATCCTCGTTGTAGGACCGAGGGTCATGAGCGGTAGATCTATTTGGGTGTAGCGAGCCCAGCTCCTGAGTCCACAGTACGGACCATGGGGTGACTTTGAGCCCGACGCACAAATTTGCTAGGTTTGAGTCTTCCTGCATCACTTCACACATATCATTGGCTTTGCAACCCAATGGTGATCTCTTTTTCCTTATTGCTACATACCAGGGACGTTTATTCATACTTTGAAGGTTTATACATACTCACTTTTACATGAACTCGCTCAACTTTTGTTGATTTTTTTTTCAAAATACATGTATTTCAGGAAATTAATGGATCTGGGAAGTATGCTATTGTGTCAAGCTGCGTAATGAATAACGATGTCATCCAGGTTTAGGAGGTGTAACCCTTACCTGGACGGTTACATGTCTTTAAATCACGTATTACTTAAGTCTTTTGTTGTGTCATGTGAAAACGCTTTAATCTTGTCTTGGTTGTAACTTGTTTTGTGTGTCGATATTTTAGACAATGACGTTGTGGTGTCTTTAAGTTTAATGAATGGATGAACATCATGTGTTTTACTTTCATATAGCATTGTTATGATTGTTGCTATGGTATTAAGAAGTCACACCAAATAAACCCACGCTTCCGCAAAAGCCAGGGTGTGACAGCTTGGTATCAGAGCCTCGATCATAGCGAACTAGGATTCTTTCTCGAGTCTAGACTATGATCACTAGGGCTCTCACGAAAACATTTTTACAATTGCATACACGAAACGTCCAGATCCAGGGTACAAACATTTTTACAAACAAAAGGCACAAATACACCGTTCAAAAATTTATATTTCAGTCTTAGAGACTGAGGGAGTTTAGCCTTAGAGGCTGGGAAGGTTCAGTCTTAGAGACTGAGGGAGGTTCAGTCTTAGAGACTGAGGGGCTCAATCTTAGAGATTGGGGATGTTTAGTCTTAGAGACTGGAAGGTTTGATCTTAGAGACCAGGGATTTAGTTTGAGAAACTAAGGAGTTCGGTCTATGAGACTGGGTGGGATAGTCTGGGGAAGACTAGCATGATTACTTGCTTACATTGATTGTGACTTACATGCGTTGTTGCATAATTTATTTTGCGTTATGACATGAGATATTATGAGTTATTGTGTTATTACATACGCATATTACTTACTATACTTATTATGAACGGACCAATATGATCTTTCTTTTAGAAGATGCCTCCGCGACGCGACCCAGGCATGCCTACTTCCCAGGCAGAACTCCAAGGGATAATTACCGCAGCCATAGCACAATATGCGGCCTCCCAAGGAGGAACTAGCGGGAACAATTCGAACAACAACGGCAACAACAATCCACCCCATGGGTGCACCTACAAACAATTCCTTGACTGTAAGCCAGTAAATTTCAATGGCACTGGAGGTGCTGTTGCGTTTGTTAGGTGGGCTGAAAAGACAGATTCGGTTCTGAGAATGAGCAAATGCGCTCCCGATCAACAAGTCACTTACATTTCAGGGCTGTTTCTGGATGGTGCTCTATCGTGGTGGAATCTGCAAGTGCAAACTTCAGGAGAAGCCGCTGCTTATGCATTAACTTGGGCTGAGTTAAAAGAGTTAATGAGGAAAAAGTACTGCTCGCGTGCTGAAATACAGAAGCTAGAAACTGAGTTCTGGCACCTAAAAATGGAAGGTCCTAAGATTGCAGAATATGTTCAAAGGTTTCATGATTTGTCCCATGTAGTGCCATACATGGTCACGCCAGAATTTAAACGCGTTGAGCGCTTCATCTGGGGATTGGCACCCCAGATCATGAGCATGGTAACCACGTCCAAGCCTGCAACCATTACTGAAGCCATCGACCTGAGCGTGTCACTTACTGAGGAAGCTATCCGTCTAAACAAGTTTCCAAACTCTGACCCCAAGAAGAAAGAAATTCATGAGGAATCCTCAGGAGAAAACAAACGGAAATTCTCCAACTTCAAACAAGGCACCAGCAGTTCAAACAAAAAGGGGTACATGGGCACTCTGCCCAAGTGTGAGGTATGCCAGCGCCATCATTCCGGCCAGTGCAGATTAAGGAAATGTGAGTCATGTGGAAAGAACAGCCACTCGAAGGATACATGTTGGGCTGGAACTGGTGCTGGGCATGGTGGTAATCGAGGCAATGGGAATGGTAATGGAAACCGCCAACAAGGAGGAAATGGCGGAAATGGAAACCGTGGGAACTTTGCAAACCAAGCTGGGAGTGAAAATCGCAACCAAAACAATGCTCAAGGTGGAAATGGAAATGGGAATGGTCGGGGACCGGGGACCGGGGTGCTTTAACTGTGGAGACGTCGGGCACTTTAAGAGGGAATGCCCAAAACTGAACCAAGCACAAGGAAGAGTCTTCAACATTTGTGCAAGGGAAGCGCGCCAGGATCCAAACGTTGTCACTGGTACGTTCCCTATAAATCAACGCTTTGCATCTGTGCTATTTGATACTGGTGCCGACTATAGCGCAATAAATGATGAGGCTTCAATGCTAATAAATGATGAAATGCGCAAGTTTGCGCAATAGAGGGACCTAAAGCGTCAACTTTTGAATCTACGCCTTTCGGTGACCATCTAGGCGAACGAGAGCGTAGTAATATTTAAGTATATGCTTGGGAATGCCCATTATGGGCCATAGGAGGCTTTGATATCATTAAATGACATTTCGCGCTACAATGCGCAATTAAATGACTAATTACGTCAAACTGCAAAAGTAGGTCGAATCGTATGGTAACGGACCTTCTGGAATATGTCCATAAGTTAAACATACCCTATTTATATTTTATATAACTTAGATATAGGCTTAGAGGTGTTTGGTGCGCAAAAATAAACTTTTATGTCATGCAGGGACTAAAAGTGTCAAAAAGTGCACAAGTTTGCACTTTTGCGCATATCTCGCATTCTGAATATCCCCGGACACCCAAAAATTTATGTAATCATTAAAATATTTTATTTTAGTGATTGGCTTAATAAAATTCCATTCGTCGCGTAATTTGGATCGTTTTTCGCGTCCGTTCGTGTTTCGTCATAATTAGCCGAACAACGAAATCGTACGACCAAACGAACCGACATCCGGCATATTTTCAAGCATATTTCAAGTCCCCTATGCTTTAACATCCTTATAGAGTCTAAAACTTTGGTTAAACGGGTGTTAGAAGTGAAAAACACAAGTTTGGATGTCAAAGGGGCCAAAGTTGCAATAAATGAAAACTTGTGAGTGTGACTAGTCTGGCCCAACCGTGGCTTACGGTTTGCAGAATGGGGCTTACGGTTTGGTCTGCCAGCATTGCGTTTTTTTGCTTGATTGCCACTCCAAGCTTCCAAAACCCATCAATTCTCAATACCATGAGCTGGTTTTCAACACCCATTGTATTTAGAAACCTTGGGCACACATGGAGGGCCAAGATTGAAGCACGGTTTACGAGAAACGATCCTAACGGTTCTCAAAAACCTATAAATACCCATTTGATTTTTGCTCTCATTCACACCTTGATCTCATTGTTCTAAGTTGGGGCCTTTGTGCTTCATACCTGAACATCCAAGATCAATTCCCTCCTTGCTTGGACCTTTTGTAAGTGTCCTTTCATGCTTTGTTTAAATTTTAGCGGTTATAACCGAAAGTCAAGCGTTTTCGATAAACGCTTTGACTTTTAAACGGTTGAGCCATTGTTTGCATCAAACATGGCTACGTGACCGTAATTAGGTAGGTGTTTAACCCTTAAAAGGGCACCTCCTAATTACCACGTTTACTTAGTTTAATTGTCGGGTCAAATAAAAGTCAAACGGGTTAGTTTTAAATAAAATACATGGCTATTATATAAAAGTCATAAAATCAGTCTTCTCACTTTAATAACTTGGTAAATATTAGTTGAACATGCCTAAGCATGATTCAACCCGACAATTCTAAGTATAAGCTCGGTTCGGGACCGAAAGTCGCAAAAGTTGACTTTTGCTTTGACTTCCAGTTCTGACCCGATTTAGCTTAGTTTAGATATGCCTTAGGATTCCATTAGGACCATATTATAAGTTAGTATAACCCTCCAAGGTTATACAACTTGGTTCCATAGAAATCCTAGTTCATGCGTGTTTCCGTTATATGCCTAAATGTTGACCGTTATGCCCTTTGGACCTTAAAACGATATTTTTGAAAATGTGAGACGATAGAAACCTTCACTACTAAATTATAAACTTGTCCCTAAAATTTGACATCAGTTTGAGGTCTAGATTAGGAGTTATGCTCGTTAGCGTAAATGAAAATCTTTTTACTAATTAAACGACATAATTAGCGTATAGTCTATCTAAACCCAATTTTTAATACCAAACTTTTTACCCACTGATATAAAATAATATTTTGAGATTTTTGAAGATTTTTATTTATTTTTAGGCTGAGCATAACTTAGGGTTGTAGCATTAATTCGGTAATTGTCGGTTTTGCCCTTTTGGGCTATAAAATGAGTTTTATAAATCCTTTTGACCCCAAACCTTTTTCTACTGATCTAATATGTTAAATAAAATATTTTGAGCCTTCTGGAATATTAAAAATATCAGCTTTCTATACAAAACCCGGAAATGGCTCCAAATCGCCTTTTTAAGCGTTTTTAACGCATAGTATGTATCAAAACTAGTTTAAAGATATAAAGGTTGATGCCTACTGATTTTCTCAGTAAATTTTTATATTTTAACAGTAAGCAAAAGTTTTAAACTCAGATTTCCAGTTTTGGCCTTTTTAGGCTTATGTGAAATTACCAAAATTCCCCTACGGTGCATAGTATGATTATAATTAATAAATTTTACATATAAGTGATACCCTATTGTTATAACTTATTAAAATGAGTATATTTACTGATTTAATCAGACCTATAACTCAGATTACTATTTAAACTCTTTTATAAACTTTAAAAGGACCAAAATGCCCTTGCGAGACATAGTTTGAGTTTAAAATCATCCTGGGCATAACGGAAGGTATCTTACTGATATCACAACATATATAAGGCATATTAACTTAGGAAACCTGTATATGACTCTTATGGTCACCCGTTACGCATTTTCGCGTTCGGTACGGTTTATGTAACTAGTTTGCATAAATTGACCGAAACGGGTCAAACCTTATCATTTTCACTTCAAAATCCAGAATGTGTTTAAGTTTACCCATATTATACAAGTCCCCAAACTTGTCGGGTCTAAATCACATTCCAATCCGGTCTGCGCTTAATCTTGCGTTTTGAACCGTAAACATTTCCTTAAAACTAACCGGTCTAAGTTTCAACTTACATAAGACCCGTTAGGAATCTAATAGGTTATTAAAAACCTTCGTTCCAGATTAAGAGCCCCAGTAGAGGTACTTGTACTTGCTGATTAGGATATACGGCTGAGTATAAATTGCATTTTAAGCTCAGGTAAATACTCTTAACTTATTTTCCCTATACGGGCTTAGGATACGGTATTATAAAGATACCGCTTGGTCGGGTATTGAATGTTTAATCGTATTGTGATTAAATTATTGAGGTAACCCGCTTTAATCTGTCTTGTTTGAAATAAAGGCCTTTAGGGGTTAATGACCATGTCTCGGATATCCTTGGCATCATTATATTATAAAATGGCCACGTCTTATGCACGGGGTGTAGGCGTACACCTGACAGTTGCATAAGGGAAACGGTATCTCACTCTCTTGTGGGCCTATACTTGTGGCGTGTCTGTTAATCTTGACTCGGTTTCTACATCGGGCCCTAAATGTATAACGAACAAGTAAATCTGTATACAAGATTATTTTTATATAATTGTCCCAAGTTATAAAAGTTTTGTGCCATGTGCATTCAAATCAATTTTCTAAAACATTTTCAAAATGAGTCAGTTAAGTTGTATTTACCAGTGAAAACTGACGTATTTTCCCAAAAGTTTAAGTGACAGGTACTATACCTAATTGGCTGAGAGCTCAGGGAGTCAATAGGGAATCTCGCAAGTTCTAGATGCCTAAAGTCTGTTGAACAATGTTATCTTTCTGTTTAAGATCCGCCTGTGGATCCAACTTACATTCCGTTGCAATATTTGATATTACTTTTGAATCGGATTGTAATGTATTTATCTTTTGCTTCCGCTGTGCATTTGAATTGTGTTGTTTGACTACGATGATATCAACTACGTCACTATACCCCCACCGGGCCCACCGGTGACACGTGGAAAATAGGGGTGTGACAGGTTGGTATCAGAGCCAACACTGAGTGAATTATACACTAGCGTTTTGTGTTTAATCTCAGTTACACAGTTGCACATTCTTGAGTCTAGACAAAGAACTTAGGACTACTCCTGATTCGTTTTTGTCATTCATTCGTTCTTTTGTTATTTTCTGATTAGCCCCTGCATGGGAGAGTCAGTGCAGCTAGAAGTCCCGTTTAGGGCAACCATATACCTGTTTAAATTTTAAATGGAACGGTTAGATTTAAAATAACGTTCCTATTATAAGATCTATCATTATTATAAGATGGCAAAATCTAAAAAGGACAAGACCTAGCCATGTGTCATCTTAAGACAGGGCCTAGATGGTAGTTCCACAATTAGATACAGATCCTTATTAACATCCCCATTTAGGGTTGTTCTGCTCTTAATACTAAAATGAATCTTAAAGTTAAAACCTAGCCTACCTGTGATTTCAGGCACGGCCAAGATGGTAAAACCTATTCAAAAGATTCAAATTCTTGTTAACATCTGAAAGCATGTTAACATTTTCGACAAACTGTGATCTGATAAAATCACATAAGTCATCTTTAAATTGGGATATTTCAATTTCCCTTATTTATATAACCATCCCTTAAGGATGAAGTGCCTACGGGCTATAATTAACGTCCTGTGGGGCAAAAGACAGTTGTAGTCTTTGACTCTCTGTCAAGAAAAAAGTAATGAAATATGTTCAAACCAAAATGCCTCGATTCTCCGAAATCATGGCTTATAAATTTAAAAACTGTCTTTATGACTAGGCCTTTTGCGCCACTTTAATATCCTTAATGTTTTATAACTAGGATAAACTATAATGAAAATACTAATTAAATATAACTAACAAATTAACCAATATGGTTTATATTACCATGATTGATGAATCGTCAAAAATGATGATTCCATAATAACCTCTAAATAAATCATTGTCAGTATTTATGTAGCAATCAAGCTACATGACTGGACCAGACGAGGTCAACAGCCACCCGAGGGAGAACAATGACACTACCAGAGTTAACATAACTGGTGAGGAATTGCAGGCATTAATAGATAATGCTGTTACTCGAGCTCTTGACAGACAGTATAATGAGTCAAGTGGTACACACTCTAAGACTCTATCTGTGGCTCGTAGTAACCCCCCTTCTAAATCACATGATTCAAAGGAGGACGATGTTCATAACTCGTCAAATCAGAGGAGTGTTCCACCTAGACAGGTTGTGCTTAATCAAGAACCACATGTTAAAACCTGTTCGTATAAATATTTTGTCTCCTGCAAGCCCAGGGACTTCACAGGAGAAAAAGGAGCCATCGACTGCATGACGTGGCTCGAGGAGATGGACACTGTTGTTGATATTAGCGGATGTGTAGAGCAAGACATTGTGAAGTTTGTTTCACAATCTTTTAAAGGAGAAGCTCTAGCTTGGTGGAGGTCGCTAATCCAGGCTACTAGGAAAATCCCGTTGTATAATCAAACATGGGATCAGTTTGTTGCTCTTATCATGGAAAATTACTGTCCTCAACATGAAGTTGAGAAAATTGAAACCGATTTCTTGGCATTGGTCATGGAGGACTTAGATTGCCAGGCATATCTTACAAATTTCAATACTATGTCTCGATTGGTTCCTTACTTGATCACACCAGAACCAAAGCGTATAGCTCGCTTTATTGGGGGCCTAGCCCCGGAAGTCAAGGCAAGCGTGAAAGCATCGAGACCTACTACATTCCGGTCAGCGGCAGAATTGTCGCTATCTCTCACACTCGACGTAGCCAGAAACAAGGCTGCAAAAGCTTCGGAAGAAGGGAAGCGTAAAAAGGAGGATGAGGGTTCTCATCACTTCGATAAGAAGAAAAAGGGGAACTCTGATCATAGGAAGAGTTCCGAGTTTAATAAGGGTAACCAGCAGACGGGTGAAAAGACCAGGTGCAAAACATGTAGGAAATCCCACCTGGGGAAATGCAGATTTGAATCTCAGCCTCTTCCTTGTGGAATCTGCAAGTCCGAGCATAAGACCTTGGATTGCAAAAAGTTGAAAGATGCGACCTGTTATGGTTGCAACGAGAAGGGGCACATCAAGACTAACTGCCCTAGGAATCAGAAGAAGTCTGAAGAGGCCAAGAAAGTAAACGCATGTGTCTTCCAGATGGACACCAGGAGGCGATATAAAAAGATGACATCGTAAAAGATACTTTTCCTTATCAATGATGCTTATATGGGGATTATTTCTGGCGCAGAAAAGTCTATTGAGGACAATAAATATTGTAAGCTGTTGTATCCGCCTATTAGGATATTAGGCTTATAACGCGAGGTAGAATTGACCGATAACATTTAGAGACTGCTTCAACAACCTTAGATGGATGCTTTATATCCATTAGGAAACGCTCTTATCCAATATCCTAATGTCAAGCTTTCAAGCTATCCAAAATCATCAATATGATCAAGACAGACGTGACAACTGATCCCCTGTCAAACAGGTGATGGACTAGGTCCAAACCTTAATTGCCATTAATGGTCTTTTATGGCCTATGCTAAGCATAATTGATATATATATACATATTTAAATGACGTTCATTGAGAATGTTCGTACTATATTAACCTGTATGGTTTAAGGATACCATGGTTGGTATATATTAGGGCATCAGGATGATGAGTAGCGGTTGTTGGATTGCAACTAAATAATTGTTTTATTTGGTGTTAGGAATCAAATATCGAGTATGACAAACTCGGATAAGACAGCCATTGATCGTGTTATGGATAATGCGACACATACGAATGATGACACAATTGTGAACCTTAGAATTTCCAAGGATGTTCTACAGACTATGATAGACGCAACTGTTGGAAAAGCTGTGAAGAAGGCTGTGAAAAAGCTCAAGGAGCCCAATGCTAGTTGCTCCAAATCTCAACCAATACCACCCTTCATTACTCACGAGAAGGATCTCGTTCATGCCTCCAATGTAAAGGGTGAACTAAAAAGGAAAAGGGAGAAAGATAACTCCCAGAGTTCTAAATAGAAGAACAAACAAAAGTCCAACCAGAAACCTGTATGCAAGACCTGCAAAAAGCGCCATTATGGGAAATGCAGGTTCGAATCAAAATCCCAATCACAGCCCAGGGCTTGTGGGATCTGCAAATCTAGTGAGCATAAAACATTGGAATGCCAGAAGATAGGAGACGCGACTTGTTACAACTGTAACGAGAAAGGGCATATCAAATCAAATTGCCCAAGGTATGCTAAGAAGCTTGAAGGAGATAAGAAGACCAACGCTAAGGTCTCCCAGATGGATGCAAAAGAGGCCATACAAGATGACAATGTTATAACCGGTACGTCCTTATCCGTGATGTATATGCAAGGATATTGTTTGATTCAGGTGCAGATAAGTCATTGTGGAATAAATTTTGTAAGTTATTTAATCTGCCTGTTAGAACCCTAAGCATAAAATATGAAGTTGAATAAAACGCTAGGAGTTCTGCTTTATTTCGGATACCAATCAATCCTTCATAGATGGTAAGTATAGCAAACTCTTAAAGACTCCCATGAGAACCTTAGATATTAAGTGTAAGGTAAAACTTACAGGCGAAAATCATAAGAACCATTTCTTCTGTTCCCGTCAGAAACCTTCAGCCATAAAATTTTTGAAGAATCTTCTCTATAGAGGAAGTACGTCAGCATATATGGTTGATATCTCTTTAATCTCTATCGATTCCGAATACCAGATGGTATGATAAAAGCGTAATATGTGGTTGGTGTATCTTAATAAGTTCCATAGATTGCTTCCATGCCTGATCAGTATGGAGGTTTAATGCATGGGACCACAAAGATATCCTGATAGTCATATGGTACTAAAGTCAACTAATGGTATTCAAAGAAGATATCCAGAATGGAATTGTCCAAATAAATGTTCCCGATTAAGGAATTCGTGGACTTGTAACATAAATGTGTCACTTATTTGACACAGGCAATAATGGATGAACTGGAGCCTGAGAATTGGAAAATCTCTGTAACCTCCTTGCGTTTTGACTATCTTCTCCAAGATTACCCTGTTTACCTCCTGAGAGGCGAGTAGAGTTAAGATTAAACATCCCGCTTAGGGCTGCAGTATTATGAAATCTCCATGTTGATTAGTACCACCAATTAGGGAATAATCGAAACCCTAATTAAGTAAGTTTTAAAATAGAGGATTCATATAGCCTAACTTAGTATTCTGAGAATTCGGTATAGTTAATTAAGAAAGACGGTTCATTTTGCTTATGCATTTGATTACCACAACCCTAATTAGGCAACAATTAAGAATTGCCATCAGCCGCCCAGGATCGTCGATTTGATCGACTAACAGCAAGGATTAGCTATTCCTTAGTATTAGATTTAAGCAATGGTTGGAATAACTATCTCACCTTAAGATAAGCTCTTCTATAATAATTGATATATAAGTATCAAGCTGCTTCTTTGGAGACATTGTATAGATAGAATGTTAAACAATTATCGTTAGACAGAAAAGTGGTAAGTTCAATTATCAGGATCTGAAAGTTGCCTTAGAAACAACGAATAAGATCATACAAATTCATAATCATCTGAAAGTTTCCAGTAGTCAGCGGAAAATTGAGGATTGATAAAAGTCGCAACCCTCTTAAGTCCTTAATAAGGAATAGGGTTCAATTGAAAGTATCGCTCTAAGAAGGGTGTACTGAAATTTTTGTACAACAGGCTAGTTAAGCTCTGACTATACATGGGATCATTTGAGGAAATCGAATACTTCAAAGGTCAATAGCTTATAAACTAAGACCTATTTATGGATCATGGTGGAACTCGCAATGCAACCCACACTAATGAATTAAGGATGTGTTTCACCAATAAGTCGAGAAGCATTATCACATAATGATATGCATATCTATGATATGATAAGAAAACCGTATTGATTAAGGATCGTCAGGATTAGAATCTAAGGAAGAAAACATGAACCTATTATAAAGGTCATTTAGGATACCTCTAGAGGCCCAAATAGGCTGTGGAAGTTAAATCCAATGTCCGACAGAGAGTACTTCCATTACTTTAGCAAATCTTGAGGTCGAGATTTCTTTTAAGGGGGTGAGGATGTAACACCTCGTAAAATCACGTCTAATGATGTATTGACACGTGTAGTAAACCCTAATGAAGTCAAACATTGAAATTTAGGGACTAATTTTTCGAAAAATCAAAAACTTTGATTATGAAAGGACTGGAAGTGTTAGCATACCTAAAATAAGTTTCTAAATAACCTCTTATGACGTTTATATTCACAAATGTGCCACTTGATGATTAAGTGTAGCCGTTTGCGTAATTAATTGAAAGTCTGCGCGATGAAGGGTTAAAAGCATCAACATGTTAATTCTTACCTCTGAGTGACCTTTTAACAAACCAGGAGCTTCATAATATTTAATTATACTCTCGGGAAAGCCAAATAATGGCCGTCTAAGGTTTTTATGCCTATAAGTAAAGTTACGCGCAACTTTGCAAGTTAGAGGAGCTAAAAGTGTCAATATGTTTAATTATACCTCTGAATGACCTTTTAGCGAATCCGAAGCATTGTGATGTTTAATAATACTTTCAAGGATGCCTAATATGGATTAGATGAGGCTTCAATGCTAATAAATGATGAAATGCGCAAGTTTGCGCAAGTTTGCGCAATAGAGGGACCTAAAGCGTCAACTTTTGAATCTACGCCTTTCGGTGACCATCTAGGCGAACGAGAGCGTAGTAATATTTAATTATATGCTTGGGAATGCCCATTATGGGCCATAGGAGGCTTGGATATCATTAAATGACATTTCGCGCTACAATGCGCAATTAAATGACTAATTGCGTCAAACTGCAAAAGTAGGTCGAATCGTATGGTAACGGACCTTCCGGAATATGTCCATAAGTTAAACATACCCTATTTATCTTTTATATAACTTAGATATAGGCTTAGAGGTGTTTGGTGCGCAAAAATAAACTTTTATGTCATGCAGGGACTAAAAGTGTCAAAAAGTGCACAAGTTTGCACTTTTGCGCATATCTCGCATTCTGAATATCCCCGGACACCCAAAAATTTATGTAATCATTAAAATATTTTATTTTAGTGGGCTTGATAAAATTCCATTCGTCGCGTAATTTGGATCGTTTTTCGCGTCCGTTCGTGTTTCGTCGTAATTAGCCGAACAACGAAATCGTACGACCAAACGAACCGACATCCGGCATATTTTCAAGCATATTTCAAGTCCCCTATGCTTTAAAATCCTTATAGAGTCTAAAAATTTGGTTAAACGGGTGTTAGAAGTGAAAAACACAAGTTTGGATGTCAAAGGGGCCAAAGTTGCAATAAATGAAAACTTGTGAGTGTGACTAGTCTGGCCCAACCGTGGCTTACGGTTTGCAGAATGGGGCTTACGGTTTGGTCTGCCAGCATTGAATTTTTTTGCTTGATTGCCACTCCAAGCTTCCAAAACCCATCAATTCTTAATACCATGAGCTGGTTTTCAACACCCATTGTATTTAGAAACCTTGGGCACACATGGAGGGCCAAGATTGAAGCACGGTTTACGAGAAACGATCCTAACGGTTCTCAAAAACCTATAAATACCCACTTGATTTTTGCTCTCATTCACACCTTGATCTCATTGTTCTAAGTTGGGGCCTTTGTGCTTCATACCTGAACATCCAAGATCAATTCCCTCCTTGCTTGGACCTTTTGTAAGTGTCCTTTCATGCTTAGTTTAAATTTTAGCGGTTATAACCGAAAGTCAAGCGTTTTCGATAAACGCTTTGACTTTTAAACGGTTGAGCCATTGTTTGCATCAAACATGGCTACGTGACCGTAATTAGGTAGGTGTTTAACCCTTAAAAAGGGCACCTCCTAATTACCACGTTTACTTAGTTTAATTGTCGGGTCAAATAAAAGTCAAACGGGTTAGTTTTAAATAAAATACATGGCTATTATATAAAAGTCATAAAATCAGTTTTCTCACTTTAATAACTTGGTAAATATTAGTTGAACATGCCTAAGCATGATTCAAACCGACAATTCTAAGTATAAGCTCGGTTCGTGACCGAAAGTCGCAAAAGTTGACTTTTGCTTTGACTTCTAGTTCTGACCCGATTTAGCTTAGTTTAGATATGCCTTAGGATTCCATTAGGACCATATTATAAGTTAGTATAACCCTCCAAGGTTATACAACTTGGTTCCATAGAAATCCTAGTTCATGCGTGTTTCCGTTATATGCCTAAATGTTGACCGTTATGCCCTTTGGACCTTAAAACGATATTTTTGAAAATGTGAGAGGATAGAAACCTTCACTACTAAATTATAAACTTGTCCCTAAAATTTGACATCAGTTTGAGGTCTAGATTAGAAGTTATGCTCGTTAGCGTAAATGAAAATATTTTTACTAATTAAACGACATAATTAGCGTATAGCCTATCTAAACCCAATTTTTAATACCAAACTTTTTACCCACTGATATAAAATAATGTTTTGAGATTTTTGAATATTTTTATTTATTTTTAGGCTGAGCATAACTTAGGGTTGTAGCATTAATTCGGTAATTGTCGGTTTTGCCCTTTTGGGCTATAAAATGAGTTTTATAAATCCTTTTGACCCCAAACCTTTTTCTAATGATCTAATATGTTAAATAAAATATTTTGAGCCTTCTGGAATATTAAAAATATCAGCTTTCTATACAAAACCCGGAAATGGCTCCAAATCGCCTTTTTAAGCGTTTTTAACGCATAGTATGTATCAAAACTAGTTTAAAGATATAAAGGTTGATGCCTACTGATTTTCTCAGTAATTTTTTATATTTTAACAGTAAGCAAAATTTTTAAACTCAGATTTCCAGTTTTGGCCTTTTTAGGCTTATGTGAAATTACCAAAATGCCCTACGGTGCATAGTATGATTATAATTAATAAATTTTACGTATAAGTGATACCCTACTGTTATAACTTATTAAAATGAGTATATTTACTGATTTAATCAGACCTATAACTCAGATTACTATTTAAACTCTTTTATAAACTTTAAAAGGACCAAAATGCCCTTGCGAGACATAGTTTGAGTTTAAAATCATCCTGGGCATAACGGAAGGTATCTTACTGATATCACAACATATATAAGGCATATTAACTTAGGAAACCTGTATATGACTCTTATGGTCACCCGTTACGCATTTTCGCGTTCGGTACGGTTTATGTAACTAGTTTGCATAAATTGACCGAAACGGGTCAAACCTTATCATTTTCACTTCAAAATCCAGAATGTGTTTAAGTTTACCCATATTATACAAGTCCCCAAACTTGTCGGGTCTAAATCACATTCCAATCCGGTCTGCGCTTAATCTTGCGTTTTGAACCGTAAACCTTTCCTTAAAACTAACCGGTCTAAGTTTCAACTTACATAAGACCCGTTAGGAATCTAATAGGTTATTAAAAACCTTCGTTCCAGATTAAGAGCCCCAGTAGAGGTACTTGTGCTTGCTGATTAGGATATACGGCTGAGTATAAATTGCATTTTAAGCGCAGGTAAATACTCTTAACTTATTTTCCCTATACGGGCTTAGGATACGGTATTATAAAGATACCGCTTGGTCGGGTATTGAATGTTTAATCGTATTGTGATTAAATTATTAAGGTAACCCGCTTTAATCTGTCTTGTTTGAAATAAAGGCCTTTAGGGGTTAATGACCATGTCCCGGATATCCTTGGCATCATTATATTATAAAATGGCCACGTCTTATGCACGGGGTGTAGGCGTACACCTGACAGTTGCATAAGGGAAACGGTATCTCACTCTCTTGTGGGCCTATACTTGTGGCGTGTCTGTTAATCTTGACTCGGTTTCTACATCGGGCCCTAAATGTATAATGAACATGTAAATCTGTATACAAGATTATTTTTATATAATTGTCCCAAGTTATAAAAGTTTTGTGCCATGTGCATTCAAATCAATTTTCTAAAACATTTTCAAAATGAGTCAGTTAAGTTGTATTTACCAGTGAAAACTGACGTATTTTCCCAAAAGTTTAAGTGACAGGTACTATACGTAATTGGCTGAGAGCTCAGGGCGTCAATAGGGAATCTCGCAAGTTCTAGATGCCTAAAGTCTGTTGAACAATGTTATCTTTCTGTTAAAGATCCGCCTGTGGATCCAACTTACATTCCGTTGCAATAATTGATATTACTTTTGAATCAGATTGTAATGTATTTATCTTTTGCTTCCGCTGTGCATTTGAATTGTGTTGTTTGACTATGATGATATCAACTACGTCACTATACCCCCACCGGGCCCACCGGTGACACGTGGAAAATAGGGGTGTGACAATGACGAACTAGACCACCTAGACAAGAATCCTGGATTGATTTTAAGAAATTACCGATTAAGTTAATTGCACTTATTATGGAACCGGGATCTTAAAGTACTAAACCTAGTAAGAACCAACTAAGCCCCTCGACCCTTCTCAAGGAGAAACCTGTGGAACTACCTAGGCTGTTAATCCTACCGGTTATTAGACGCCTTTCCAGTTGTCTAATTATTGTGTAAGTACCCTAATGTTGACCTACTCTTTTTCAATCATAGATCTAGGGTAGTTTGAATTAATTAACTTGACTTGATAGACTAATAAAACCGACAGGTCAACTAAGACACGACCTTTTCCAAGGACTATCTAAAGCAATTCGCTGGGTAAGACCTACCAATAGCCCCTCACTTTCCAGGTATTAGGACTAGTAGAACACTAAGACCTAGCAAATCACTAACAATTACTTCTAGGGGTTGTATGCGCAATTTCACCCTAAAGAGTTAAGATTTATTATGTGATATGGACACTCACCAAAATCTAAAATCCTAGCACGACTCTATTATGTGATAAAGACCGTCACCAAGAATCATACGAAGCAATTGATAATAAGAAACCAGATCAAAGTACGCATATACATCAAATCATTAAACTAAACCTTTTACTAAACACAATCAACCCATAGAATACATGCAATTAATTAAAAAGGTTAAAACTTTATATTAAATCCATTCATCAAAGTCTAGGTGGCATAAAAGTTTAGCCAAGCATGTCAAATAACGAAAACAAATCAACTAAGTTCAAACAAGAATTCATGACAAAGGATAAAAGAAACTAGAAAATAAAAGAACCCGTAAATTCTTTGACTTCCAAGCTTCCCTCTTTCAATCCCAATGATTCTCTAGCCTTGAATCCTTGCCAATACTCTCTAAAAATTCCTCCAAATAAATTTCTCCCAAACCTGAATTCGTGCGTCTGACCCTTTTTTCTGATTGCCGCCTCCCTTCGAAAATAAATAATGGCAGCCCACCAAGGTCCTCCAATTTTCGTCCAATGAGGTTTTAATATGGACCCTATCTTGTTATGCGATCACAGGTCAAAAAAATATAATAGGTGGAATAGGGTTTTTAAATCACTGTATCATAATTGCTCACAAGCCCAATGTCCACATGTTAATATGAAATTCGTTGGCATAAGCCATATGGCGGCCCATGTGTTCCAAATCAAGTCAAACCTTTTTTTTTTCTTCTCAAAGCTCCTGATTATGTCCACTGTCCATTAGGATTGGCCCACCCAATTTTTTTCTAACAATAATAAATATTGTGTAATCTACGGGTCCTTTCTAACTTATAAAAGTGGCGTCGGCCCAATCATAGAAAATAGCTAGAATTTTAGTTCGGCCTCTGGCATTCTACTCTGTCCAACTGGCTGGTCATTTCCATATTACTCGTTTTTGCTCCATTTGCACCAGGACCTGACCCAACACAAAATAATATAATATACTACTAAAAACTAAATAAAACAAATAAAACCTATACAATAATTATACAATCTACACGGGACAAATATGTGTATTTTACCCCATATCAATAGTTCCGCGGAATGGCTCCGTGGTGCGCCACATTTATAAGGGTCCTTGGCTAGACCCAAAGTCAGTCATATGTTACCCAAGTGGGATGTTTTGCATCCCATGTTGCACCGTCGGTGAGCATTATGCAAGCTTGAGTCTATGACATTCATGTAGTTGACCGGGTCGTCGTCTTCTACTCTTTTCCCAACCCCCAACCCCGAACTCTATCTCTTTGTCCCCAACCCTCTATGTTAATTTCCCACCATTCATGTCCACCATTGGTGAGCGGTGGCTAGGAATGGTCTTCCTAGGAAGAGTGGTACTTCGGTATCTTCCTCCATATCTAGTATGACAAAGTCGGCTGGGAAGACAAAGTCTCCGACTTTTACCAATAGATTTTCGGCGACACCTTGTGGATACTTGATAGACCTATCGGCGAGTTGTATGCTCATCTTTGTGGGGCTTGTTTTACCTAGTCCGAGTCGGTCAAACATTGATGCTAGCATGAGATTTATGCTAGCCCCAAGATCGGCTAGTGCATTGCGTATGGGTGATCCCCCAATGGAACAAGGGATGGTGAAGCTTCCGGGTTGATTTTCTTTTGTGGGAGTTTATTAAGTTGTAGGGCGGAGCATTCTTCACTTAAATTAACTAATTGCAGTGCTTCGATTTTCCTTTTGTGAGTGAGAAAGTCTCTCATAAATTTTGAATATTTAGGGATTTGAGTGAGGACTTCCACAAATGGAAGATTGATGTGCAATTGTTTTAGTAAATTTACGAATTTTGTGAATTGCTCATCGGTCTTTTGGCGAAGTAACCGACCGGGGTAAGGCACCGGGGGGTTCTTGGTAGGCTCTTGATTTGGCGGAGGAGTCGTCTCTTTTTGGGTTGTTGTTGTAACACCCCGTGTTTCGAAAGTCAAAGTCAAAGTCAAGATAGAAGTCAAAGGGAGACAAGATTGCTAATTGCGATTTGTCACTCCATGCTCAATTCCTGTTTTGACTTCTTTGCCTTGTAGTTAGTCTAAGTTTACTATCGCTTTAGTTGTATTATGTGGAGTATCTATTAATAATCGCATAGTAATCGCTATTAATCGCATATTTATCGCATGTTTAATCGATTTATCGCTTATCGCAATCGCACTCACAACTCGAATTACGTGCTCTGGGTATTGTTATATGTGTGTGTGTGCCTTATGTGTTACTTGTGCATGTTTATTTATGGTTATGTTGTGTGATTAATCGAAACGCAATCGAAACGCAATCGCAATCGAATCGCAAACGCTAAACGAACATTAAGGAAGGATGATTGTATGTTGATATAGTAGTTGGGATTAAAAGTAATTTGAATAGGAAACTCAATCGCATCGCAACGCTCGGCACGCAATTCAAACCGCAAAACGCCTCGCGCCGTGCCCTCCAATCGAGTGGCCAGCCGATCGAGCAGCCACCCGATCGGACTGCCATCTGATCGAGGTGCCACTCGATCGGGCTGCCACCCGACCAGGGTAACCACTCGATCGACCAGCCTCTCTTCACCCATTTCCTTTTATGGGTGGTAATCTAGAAATGGTATCTATTTTGGCTCGATCTACCTCCATTCCTTCGCTTGAGATTTTGTGACCGAGTACTATTCCCTCCGTTACCATGAAATGGCATTTTTCCCAATTAAGGGCGAGGTTAGTTTCCTCACATTGGGATAGCATTCGTTCAAGATTATCAAGGCATTGGTCATATGAATCCCCAAAGATAGAAAAGTCGTCCATAAAGACTTCCATTGTCTTTTCTATCATGTCATGGAAAATGGCTACCATGCAACGTTGGAATGTTGCTGGGGCATTACATAGACCAAACGGCATGTGTCGATAAGCAAAAGTTCCATAGGGACATGTGAAAGTTGTCTTTTCTTGGTCTTCGGGCGCTATCGGGATTTGAAAGTAACCTGAAAAACCATCCAAGAAACAGTAAAATTTATGACCGGATAATCTTTCTAACATTTGATCAATGAAGGGTAAAGGAAAGTGATCCTTTCTTGTTGCTTCATTTAATCGTCTATAATCTATACATACTCTCCATCCTGTGACGGTTCTCGTTGGTATTAGTTCATTCTTTTCGTTAGTAATTACCGTCATACCTCCTTTCTTTGGAACTACTTGGACGGGACTCACCCAAGGACTATCGGAGATAGGATAGATAAGTCCGGCGTCAAGTAACTTGATGACTTCGTTTTTAACCACTTCTTGAACATTTGGATTTACTCGACGTTGTGGTTGTATGACTGATTTGTAGTCATCATTCATCAAAATTTTATGTGTGCACATAGAAGGACTAATTCCTTTTATGTCAACAAGTTTCCAAGCTATTGCATTTTTGTGTTTTTTCAAAAGATTAATTAATTTTTCTTTTTCTAAGTTATCTAATTTAGACGAAATAATTACAGGTGACTTACCATCTTTGTCTAGAAAAGCATATTCCAAACCTTTTGGAAGTTCTTTGAGCTCAAGTGGTGGGTCTTTAGGAGACTCCTTATTTGGTTGCTCATTTCGATCAAGAACCTTAAAAGTTTGTTCTATGGCGACCTCTTCTTCAACAAAGTGGTCAATCTCTTCACTTGTATTGGGTGGTTCATCTTCATCTTCAATTAGGGGGTCATTATTGCCGAATGGATATTTCATTGATCGTTCGAGGTCGACACTTCTTTTAAATGCCCCTAATTGAAGAGGTAGATTGTTGAACTTCCGGTTTTTCAAAGCTTCGTGGGTTTTTACAAATGGTCGTCCCAACACTAGAGGAGCGTCATCGAGGATGACAAAGTCGGTTGGGATTACCATTTGATTTGTTTGAACCAAGACATCTTCAACTATACCGAGAGATTTTATTACTTTCCGATTGGATAGAAAAATGGGTATTTGAAGTGGAGAAAAATCACTAATACTTAATTTTTCGAAAATGTAGTTAGGCATTATGTTAACACAAAGATCTTTATCGATGGTGACATTACTAATAAACGAATTTTGAAAGAAACATGGAACCGGTGTAATGTTAATTTCAAATGGGTCTTCTTTTATTAGTGTAGTTTGATCATTAGTTAACCTAACACTTACCATTTCGTCAATTTTAGCGTTAGTATTTAACTCTTTTAAAAACTTAGCATGAGTGGGTACTAAACAATGATTTTCAAAAGAAAGTGACAAGAGATTAATTTTTTCAAAATTAGACTCTTCTTGAATTTTAATGTGGTCGGACTCACCTTTTTCGTTGTTTAACTCATGTGTCGGTTTTTCACTTATTTGTTCTTCCATTTTTACATTTTCAGTTATCTCTTCTTTTTTTAGTTCTTCTCTTGCGCGGGACTCCTCTTCCCTTGCGCGAGCTTCTTTTATACATCGATCGATAACTCTAATGTGTTCTAATATCCTATCGGTCACTTCGGTTATAGAAAAAGAATCGTTATTTTCTAAGCTTGAATCCGGTTGTTCGACCCTTTGTTCCTCATAATACTCATATGAAGTAGATGGTTCACACCATTGTTCTTCATTGTAAGCATATGATGGATAAGGTTCGTAATTTTGTTCTTCATAATACTCATATGAGGTGGGTTGTTCACGCCAATGTTCCTCATAATAAGCATACGAAGGTGGTGGCTCATATCTTGGTTCCTCAAAGTATGAGTATGAGGGCTCATACCTTGGTTCATCAAAATATGAGTATGAGGGAGGAGGTTCATACCTTTGGTCTTCATAGGATGTATATGAAGTTGATGGCTCGTACCTGGGCTCCTCATAGTAGGTGTATGAATTGGATGGTTGATATGAGTGATTATTTTGAATCGAGCGTGCATTACGTCAATTAGTGCAATAATTACCCCTATAATCATCCTTATCATAGGTGTAGTTGTAACCTCCTGAGTATTGATCCATAAGAATCACTCAGCAGACCACAACTAAGTCTCGAGATCAGAAAACAAAAATAAAAACGGAAACAGAAGCTGGACATGGCCCCATGTTCAGTGAGCACGGCCCCGTGTTCAGAATCTGTATCTGGGCGTTTTAATTAAATTTACTGATTTCTTTGAGCACGGGGCGTGTTCAGTGAGCACGGCCCGTGTTCAAGCTTCTGTTACTGGGTGTTTTATGAAAAATATGCAGCACGGCCCCGTGTTCAGCGAGCACAGCCCGTGTTCATCCTACTGTAAATGCAAAACTAAACTAAAATGCAGAAAAATGTGGGCCCGTTTTGAAAAGGTTTTGAAAAACTGATTAGGCCGTCGATTCTAAGCTTTCCTAAAATCCTTGTGTCCCCGGCAGCGGCGCCAAAACCTTGATGCGTGCGAAGTGTTATATATATTAGGTGTATATTTTAAGCCCTTTTTAACACTTATTTTAGCCAAGTTTTAAATTTATAAAACACGATATTTTACTAACACTAAACACACATATGGGCAAGTGCACCCATCGTTGAGCGTAGTATAGCGTTGGTAAGATACCGAGGTCATCCAAGGACACAAGAGCTTTTAGTACCGGCTTATCCTCAACGTCTAATCAAAATAAAAAGTTTAGAAAAATGTTTTAAGCTAAGAAAAATAAAAACTAACTAAAATGCTGAAAATAAAATAAAATAAAAACAGATAGACAAGATGAATCACTTGGTTCCGACTCGTATCTAGTATAACCTTTGATTATTTCCACACTTTTGCACATAATTAAGAGATTATCTTAGTTATTGTAGTAGGCCCCTCTTTTGAAGGTGACGTTACCCTCACCCCAGTAGTTTGAGTCAGCAAGGATACAATCCTAAAAGGGTGGATTATTGGAAGATAATGAATTAAGTTATTAATGCAGTATTGTGGTATGTCACACCCCGACCACGTAGAACATACAAAACGTGGCGGAAACATCGGGGAGTGTTGTAACAGAATTAATTGTTTCAAATCCATGGCAATTGAAGTTTCGTTTTATTGATTAAAAGTGTTACAATGTCTTAACAAACAAAGAAATACAACATAATTAACTAGTCTTGCATCTTTTATTGTCACTAAAGCCCAAGTCTGCCTATGTGTATCTTGATCACCTTATGCAACAGCTCCTGAAAAACACATGTGAAAATAGGTACGTCAGCATAAAAATGCCTGTGAGATACATAGGTTTTGTGAAAATAGGTTTCATGACTTATGTTTGAGAAAATGTTTAGTCATGAACCTTGTAATTTGCTTTGTTTTGTAAATCATTTGAAAAACGATAAGATCAAATGATATGTATAAAAAAGAGAATAATGTATGGTTAAATGATTAACCATTGTAAAATGAGTTTGTATAAGATAAGTTGTTTGTAAAACAATGTATTGTAAAAAGTATGTTATTTGTATAAAATGTTATATGTATCAAACTGAAATGATTCAAATAACGCTACAATATGTAATACCATACAAACACTTATATATAGGAAGTACCAGCGGCGTATCCACCATGCTTGTATCATATTACACACGTATCGTTACTTAATCATTTAATCAAACCAAACCACCAAAGTAATGTTTAACAATAGAAGAAATGTTTATGTATGGTCAAATACGGTTCACAGATACAAACGGTTCACAGATACAAACGGTTCACAGATACAAATGGTTCACAGATATAAACGGTTCACAGATACAAACGGTTCACAGATACAAACGGTTCACAGATACAAACGGTTCACAGATATAAACGGTTCACAGATACAAACGGTTCACAGATACAAACGGTTCTCAGATACAAACGGTTCACAGATACAAACGGTTCATAGTTATAAACGGTTCACAGATACAAACGGTTCACAGGTACAAACGGTTCACAGATACAAATGATTACAACGGTTCACATAGTCAAATAGTTATAAACGGTTCACAGGTACAAACGGTTCACAGATACAAATGATTACAACGGTTCACATAGTCAAATAGTTATAAACGGTTCAAAATGTAATATAATGTGTTCATATACTGGATGAGCATATGCAACAAAATGTAATGTAAAACAATGTACTAAGTATGCACACAATGGACATACATAGCATAAAATGTAATGAAATCATGTACTATAATGTACTAACGAACATAGCAGGTATATGATGTGAAAACGGGAAAGCATGAATGTAATAAGTAGGCACATGTGTTTTACCCCAAAACAGTTTGGAAAACAGTAAAAGAGGGGTCTATGTACTCACTTGAGATTGCTCAGAAGTCCTAGGATAACCACCAAGCAAAGATAGAGATCACGGAATCAAACGGCACCTACTATAGGTAACTACATTAATAAACCGGACCTAAATCGGATGATCGGGTAGCATTAGGGTTTGTAAACCAAACGAGTGTAGAGACTCGTGTCATTTGGATTAACAAAGCCTACATACTAAATGAAACTTAACCTAAGTGTTTACGACCCATTACGACCCGTTTAGGTAGCTTATGCTACTTTAACGCGTCGTTCGCGTGAAACGCGTTCGGACCGCCTAACTAGTCCTATGACAAGTGTTATATGCCTAAACATGTTACATAATCAGTTATGTGACAAAAGTTTAGGTTACATATGCTTAATTACCAATTATACATGAAAAGGGTATTCTGGTAATTTACCTAAGGCATATAAACTACCTATCATACAACTACTTAAACGATGTGACCATAGGGTATAACCTCGGAAGGTTATGCCCTATACTAGGGTCACCTAAAGTATTTGGTCGGATCCTAATGATCGACCAAACTGGGTTGGGTTCGAAGGTATAGGCGATTTATTAGATCGCCTACCCTACGACCCTAGACAACGTGGTAATCAGTGGGCATAGTCCCAAGGGACTATAACCAACGTGATTACACTCACGTTGCGAAGTTCAAACGAACTTCGCATTGACCATAACTGGTCAATGTAGAAAGTCAAACAAAGTTTGACTTTCAGACTCGAAAGACTTGAAAAGCAATAAAAGAATGAAAGAATACTTACCCAGGGTCCCCGAATGCTAATCCCGATCCAAGAATCTCAGGTATGAAACAATGGTTTCAACTTAGAGTTTCTAAAATCAGAATTCTTGTAAGTTATGAAATGGGGGGCATGGGGTATATATAGTTTTCGGTCCACCGTTGAGATCGTTTGATGGAAAACATGCCATGATCCAACCCGTACACTTGTCGGAAACTCATGGTAGCTAAAAATGGTTCTTATCCGCTGACTAGACATGTGAGAATGTGTGGTGGAGGATTAATCAGCTGAAATCTGATGTTAAAACATTGAATCTGGTCTGATCATGCAGTCGCGTAGCGCGACGGGTAGGCCCTTAGGGCTCGCGCTACGCTAGCACCCCCCTGATTCAGAAATGTTTCAGAATTGGCAGAAATGGTCCCTGCACGTGTTTAAGGCCTTTTTCGATGCGTTTGAACCCCGTTAACCTCATTTTAAGGCTCTAAAATGAAGTTAAAGTATAGGGAACTCAAAACATGCTCAAAAATATGCCGGAGGTTGGTTCGTTTGGCCGTACGGACGCGATGTTCGCTTAATTACGACGGAATGCGCATAAGCGCGAAAAACGATCCAAATGACGTGACGAATGGATTTTTCTTATGCCAAACACTAAAATAAAATATTATAGTGCTTACATAAATTTTTGGATGTCCGGATGTATTCAGAACGTAAGTTATGCGCAAAAGTGCAAACTTGTGCACTTTTTGACACCTTTAGTCCCTGAATGACCCAAAAGTTTATTTTAGCACACCAAACACCTCAAAGCCTATTTCTAAGCCATGTAAAGGATATTTATGGTATGTTTAACTTATGGTCATGTTCCGAAATGTCTGTTACAGTTCAAATTGGCATACTTTCGCAGTTTGTCAACTTTAGTTCCTGTAAGCGATTTAACTTGATTTTGCCATACCAAAGCCTTCAAAACTTATTTCTAAGTTATGTAAAGGTTATTTAAGGTATGTTAAGCCTATTTCACTATTCCGGAGTGTTCGTTGCATTAAACTGGTTATATTTACGCATCAGTGCGCGTATAACCTTCCAGAAGGCGATTTAGAGCTTGAAATCGAACAAGAGTTGATATGTGCAAACGATACACATATTTTTACAAATCCCAAGTATGAAATACAATATTTCATTGGCTTGGCAGTTGTTTGATGGTCGCAGTGACACGGGTGTCACAGTCTCCCTTACTTTAGGAAATTTCGTTCCGAAATTAATTCGTAGGAGTCTATTTGTGACTTTGTGTCAGATAACCACCAGAGATATGTAAGGCATAATCCTGTCATTTCCTTAACGGACATTCTTCAGAACGAAAATGAACAAACGGAGTCATTTTCCTCAACGAGTATTCTTCAGAAGCAGGAATGAAGGAATAAACAAACGGGGATTCATTTCCTTAACGGACAATCTTCGGAAACGAAAATGAACAAACGGAGTTACTTTCAACAGATGCTTCCTCAGAAACGGAAATGAAAATGATAGACAAACGGATATTCATTTCCTCAACGGGCAAATCTTCAGAAACGAAAATGAACAAACGGAGTCATTTTCAACGGTTGCTTCTTCAGAAACGGAAATGAAAATGATAGATAAACGGATATTCATTTCCTCAACGGATAATCTTCAGAAACGAAAATGAACTAACGGAGTCATTTTCAACAGTTGTTTCCTTAGGTTCGGAAATGAAAATGATAGACAACCGGATATTCATTTCCTCAACGGATAATCTTCAGAAACGAAAATGAACTAACGGAGTCATTTTCAACGGTTGTTTCCTCAGGTTCGGAAATGAAGGATTAAACAACGAATATTCATTTCCTCAACGGATAATCTTCAGAAATGAAAGTGAACTAATGGAGTCATTTTCAACGGTTGTTTCCTCAGGTTCGGAAATGAAGGATTAAATAAACGGATATTCATTTCCCTCGACGGATACTCTTCAGAACGAAAATGCACAAACGGAGTCATTTTCCTCAACGGATATTCTTCAGAATTGGAAATGAAGGATAAACGGATATTCATTTCCTCAACGGATATTCTTCAGAAGTGAAAAATGAATAGCTAGTTCATTTTTCCTCAACGGATACTTCATCAGAATTGGAAATGAATAGGGTTAACTTCTAGGTACATGACAAAGCTTGCTGTGGTTTCTGTGCACTAAATTCCATAATTATGTATGCATCCATAATTACGTAATTCAATGCACAGTCCGCACCGTTTGTCTTGTAATGTTCATAAGCACATAATCACATAGTTGTTTAATTGTTATTATCTTGTTATTGATTGCTATTAACTTGGCACCTCGTACTTCGTTTCTCTTGGAAGAAACGGGTACTTAGGATTTTCGTGAAAAACGCAAGAGATCATACAATGGAAGAAATTTGGGAGTAGTCTGTTCTTCAAGGAATGCGGTTCCTTGATTGTCGGTATTGTAGGGGATATGTTGTTTATACATACAATCACATAAATACATTGCAATGTAAATAAAAGATTTATTTATAAACAACGATAACAACTGTTTCTCGGATCTTGACAACAAAAGAAAATAATACATAAGACGTGATTATTTCTAAACGATGCTGTCTTCTGGTTGATCATATGCTCATCCCTGCGCTGGATTTGCATTAGCAAGCCTTGGGCAATTCCTACGAAAATGGCCCATCTCGCCACAGTTGTAGCAAGATCCCTGTGGAAAACGAGCTTGAACAGGATTGTTGCCAGCTTGATTTGGTGCAGCTGCGGTTGGGCAAACCCTAGCTGTATGACCTATAAGTCCGCAAGTTTGGCATTTGCGGCACTTTACATTGGCATGATGATGGAGGCTACATTGGTTGCACAAGGGTGCAGTTCCGTTGTAGGGTTTCCTGGCAGGGGGTTGAGCTGGTTGGTTGGGGACGGCTTGATCATTGTGAGTAACCATGGCGAAGTTCTGAGAAGCCTTTCGCTTCTTTGACTTCTTAGGGGATCCAGTCTGTTCATCCATGGTCTTTGATTCCTCTTTTGAGTTCGATTCCTTGACCGGTTTCTTGTCACCCTTTCGGAAAAGTTTACCTTTCCTGATCTTTGATTCAGTCAAGGTTGCAGATAGCTCAATGGCCTGTCTAACTGTAGTAGGGTTGCTGCCAGTCACAATGTCTTGTATTGAGTCAGGGAGACCATCAATGTACTTTTCTATTGCCTTATCCAAAGGCGTGACCATGTTTGGGCATAACAGACTCAACTCCTCATAACGGTCCGTGTAGGCTCGATGCTCACCGCTGTCTTGCCCAAGATTGTCGAATTCCCTTTCCAAGGCCCTGATCTCATGACGAGGACATAATTCCTTCATCATAAGGGTCCTAAGTTCAGCCCATGTCTGTGCTAGAGCAACTTCTGCACCACGATCTCTCATAACACCGTTCCACCACGTAAGGGCTCTCTTCTGGAACACACTCGAAGCAAACTCAACCTTGCGATTGTCAGGACATTGCACGTGGCGGAAAGTATTCTCAATGCTCTCGAACCATTGAAGAAGCCCAGTCGCTCCCTCAGAACCACTAAACTTGAGTGGTTTCGCCGAGTTAAAACTCTTGAAATTGCATGGACCATTGTTGTTGTTGTTGGCTTGATTCCATTGAGCAAAGAGGTTTGGGAATTGAGCAGCCATTTGCTGCGCAATGATTTCTGCCAGTTCGGCAGTCGCTATCTGGTTCTCGCGTCGAGGAGGCATTCTAAAAGAGAAAACATGAAAGGAAACGAGTGAGAGAATTAGACGAAAAGAATGAGATGAAACAAATCTGATGAAAGCAAGGGTAGTGGTCATTTGTTTATTACTACAAAGCAACAAACGACCCTGGTGACTGATCAAAGTAAATGGATCAAAAATAATGTATCGCGAAGACATGCTCGCCTATAAGTGAACACTCATCCCAAGAATTCCCAGGTAAGCACAACTGGTCTCGCGTCTGATGAGATATATACGAAGTGCTTGCCTAGACAGAAAACCCAGAATACAGGCATTCACCCTTCCAGTTTGCACGTGTTCACATTATTTAAAACCCAAAACCTTGACGAGATTTTTGAAAATTCAAAGGGGTTCAAAACCATATAACAGAAGGTTCAAAACCTAGTAATCAATCATCCTAGAACAGATGATTAGTTTTCAAAGCGGTTTTGAAGTTTATGCTCTTGTTGTGGTCGTCACCTAAGGATAGGTGACGGTATTGTTTTATGACTAAACACAAGTAAACTCGCGTTAGGGTCCTAGAAAGGTTATAGACTAGGTCAAAGCATTACTAATAACCTAATTCCCTATAACCATTGGCTCTGATACCATCTTTTCTGTCACACCCCGACCACGTAGAACATACAAAACGTGGCGGAAACATCGGGGAGTGTTGTAACAGAATTAATTGTTTCAAATCCATGGCAATTGAAGTTTCGTTTTATTGATTAAAAGTGTTACAATGTCTTAACAAACAAAGAAATACAACATAATTAACTAGTCTTGCATCTTTTATTGTCACTAAAGCCCAAGTCTGCCTATGTGTATCTTGATCACCTTATGCAACAGCTCCTGAAAAACACATGTGAAAATAGGTACGTCAGCATAAAAATGCCTGTGAGATACATAGGTTTTGTGAAAATAGGTTTCATGACTTATGTTTGAGAAAATGTTTAGTCATGAACCTTGTAATTTGCTTTGTTTTGTAAATCATTTGAAAAACGATAAGATCAAATGATATGTATAAAAAAGAGAATAATGTATGGTTAAATGATTAACCATTGTAAAATGAGTTTGTATAAGATAAGTTGTTTGTAAAACAATGTATTGTAAAAAGTATGTTATTTGTATAAAATGTTATATGTATCAAACTGAAATGATTCAAATAACGCTACAATATGTAATACCATACAAACACTTATATATAGGAAGTACCAGCGGCGTATCCACCATGCTTGTATCATATTACACACGTATCGTTACTTAATCATTTAATCAAACCAAACCACCAAAGTAATGTTTAACAATAGAAGAAATGTTTATGTATGGTCAAATACGGTTCACAGATACAAACGGTTCACAGATACAAACGGTTCACAGATACAAATGGTTCACAGATATAAACGGTTCACAGATACAAACGGTTCACAGATACAAACGGTTCACAGATACAAACGGTTCACAGATATAAACGGTTCACAGATACAAACGGTTCACAGATACAAACGGTTCTCAGATACAAACGGTTCACAGATACAAACGGTTCATAGTTATAAACGGTTCACAGATACAAACGGTTCACAGGTACAAACGGTTCACAGATACAAATGATTACAACGGTTCACATAGTCAAATAGTTATAAACGGTTCACAGGTACAAACGGTTCACAGATACAAATGATTACAACGGTTCACATAGTCAAATAGTTATAAACGGTTCAAAATGTAATATAATGTGTTCATATACTGGATGAGCATATGCAACAAAATGTAATGTAAAACAATGTACTAAGTATGCACACAATGGACATACATAGCATAAAATGTAATGAAATCATGTACTATAATGTACTAACGAACATAGCAGGTATATGATGTGAAAACGGGAAAGCATGAATGTAATAAGTAGGCACATGTGTTTCACCCCAAAACAGTTTGGAAAACAGTAAAAGAGGGGTCTATGTACTCACTTGAGATTGCTCAGAAGTCCTAGGATAACCACCAAGCAAAGATAGAGATCACGGAATCAAACGGCACCTACTATAGGTAACTACATTAATAAACCGGACCTAAATCGGATGATCGGGTAGCATTAGGGTTTGTAAACCAAACGAGTGTAGAGACTCGTGTCATTTGGATTAACAAAGCCTACATACTAAATGAAACTTAACCTAAGTGTTTACGACCCATTACGACCCGTTTAGGTAGCTTATGCTACTTTAACGCGTCGTTCGCGTGAAACGCGTTCGGACCGCCTAACTAGTCCTATGACAAGTGTTATATGCCTAAACATGTTACATAATAAGTTATGTGACAAAAGTTTAGGTTACATATGCTTAATTACCAATTATACATGAAAAGGGTATTCTGGTAATTTACCTAAGGCATATAAACTACCTATCATACAACTACTTAAACGATGTGACCATAGGGTATAACCTCGGAAGGTTATGCCCTATACTAGGGTCACCTAAAGTATTTGGTCGGATCCTAATGATCGACCAAACTGGGTTGGGTTCGAAGGTATAGGCGATTTATTAGATCGCCTACCCTACGACCCTAGACAACGTGGTAATCAGTGGGCATAGTCCCAAGGGACTATAACCAACGTGATTACACTCACGTTGCGAAGTTCAAACGAACTTCGCATTGACCATAACTGGTCAATGTAGAAAGTCAAACAAAGTTTGACTTTCAGACTCGAAAGACTTGAAAAGCAATAAAAGAATGAAAGAATACTTACCCAGGGTCCCCGAATGCTAATCCCGATCCAAGAATCTCAGGTATGAAACAATGGTTTCAACTTAGAGTTTCTAAAATCAGAATTCTTGTAAGTTATGCAATGGGGGGCATGGGGTATATATAGTTTTCGGTCCACCGTTGAGATCGTTTGATGGAAAACATGCCATGATCCAACCCGTACACTTGTCGGAAACTCATGGTAGCTAAAAATGGTTCTTATCCGCTGACTAGACATGTGAGAATGTGTGGTGGAGGATTAATCAGCTGAAATCTGATGTTAAAACATTGAATCTGGTCTGATCATGCAGTCGCGTAGCGCGACGGGTAGGCCCTTAGGGCTCGCGCTACGCTAGCACCCCCCTGATTCAGAAATGTTTCAGAATTGGCAGAAATGGTCCCTGCACGTGTTTAAGGCCTTTTTCGATGCGTTTGAACCCCGTTAACCTCATTTTAAGGCTCTAAAATGAAGTTAAAGTATAGGGAACTCAAAACATGCTCAAAAATATGCCGGAGGTTGGTTCGTTTGGCCGTACGGACGCGATGTTCGCTTAATTACGACGGAATGCGCATAAGCGCGAAAAACGATCCAAATGACGTGACGAATGGATTTTTCTTATGCCAAACACTAAAATAAAATATTATAGTGCTTACATAAATTTTTGGATGTCCGGATGTATTCAGAACGTAAGTTATGCGCAAAAGTGCAAACTTGTGCACTTTTTGACACCTTTAGTCCCTGAATGACCCAAAAGTTTATTTTAGCACACCAAACACCTCAAAGCCTATTTCTAAGCCATGTAAAGGATATTTATGGTATGTTTAACTTATGGTCATGTTCCGGAATGTCTGTTACAGTTCAAATTGGCATACTTTCGCAGTTTGTCAACTTTAGTCCCTGTAAGCGATTTAACTTGATTTTGCCATACCAAAGCCTTCAAAACTTATTTCTAAGTTATGTAAAGGTTATTTAAGGTATGTTAAGCCTATTTCACTATTCCGGAGTGTTCGTTGCATTAAACTGGTTATATTTACGCATCAGTGCGCGTATAACCTTCCAGAAGGCGATTTAGAGCTTGAAATCGAACAAGAGTTGATATGTGCAAACGATACACATATTTTTACAAATCCCAAGTATGAAATACAATATTTCATTGGCTTGGCAGTTGTTTGATGGTCGCAGTGACACGGGTGTCACATGGTAGGCCCCGCTTTTGGCGGTGACGTTACCCTCGGCTAAGTAGTCTGAGTCAGCAGGGATACAGTCCTAAATAGCCGGGTTATAGTATTAATAGTAGTTAACTTATGAGGGGATCAAAGAGTTTGGACCCCCGCCATCCAATACCGTGAAGCATTGAAGGAGGTCCTACTAAATTTGACCCAGGTCCATTGCAGGACCTCTAAACGCTGAACAATGGCAAGACCTTTACCAAACCGTTCCCTTAACCCCCGACCAGGTAGCCAACATACCTCCATATAGACCGTGGAGATATGAATGGTGAAAATCTTTTATTTTATATAGACAGTAAAATAATGCCAAGACACCACGGATAAACGATAAGGAAAGATCACCTTCAACATAAGTAACTAGTTATTAAAGTCATTAATACAAAACCAAATAAAAAGTGCAAAAGATTAGAAATAAAAAGTATTATACTAGACACTTTGTCTTCACCAAGTGATGTAAGAGACTTAGGCAAACATGGCCTTGATTGTCAAGAACTCTTACGATCAATCTTGGATCCCGAGACGACTCACACACTCTACGATGGACAATGGATGATGGTGGTGGATGATGGTGTTGTGATGGTGGTGGGTGGTGGATGAAGTGTGAGAGAGGTGGTGTGCCAAGGGATGAGTTGAAATGAATCCAAGCACTCCTATTTATAGGCTGAACAGAGAGCTGGGCACGGCCCCGTGTCCGCTGGGCACGGCCCCGTGCCTGTCTGACACTCTCTCTCCTCATTAATTGTAATTCGCAATTACAATTAATGCGCCTGCTGTACTTTCGACACGCCCCCGTGTCCGCTGGACACGGCCCGTGGTGGGCAATAGAAGCTTCTATAGGTTTGTCTTTTCTGCTGCTTCTTGGGCACGGCCCCGTGCTGGCTGAGCACGGGGCGTGTTCAGCCTTCTGTCTTCTCTATTTTGCTTGGGAAGATGCCGTTGAGGGGTCGGGCAGTCCACTAGTGTTCCTTTCCTTGTATTTATGTTGGAATTAGCTGTCTTTTTGCTTCTTTTGTGTTTTTGAGCTCATTTAATCCTGAAAATACAAAAGGAAGACAAAAACACTCTTTTTCCAATATTAGTACTTAAAAGGGTTAGTTTTATGCCTTATTTGATGTAATTTATATGTTGCATTTTACACACATCAAATACCCCCACACTTGAACTTTTGCTTGTCCTCAAGCAAAACTCTTTAATATGTGGCTTACACTCCCAAATGGAATAGGTAGAAGAGAAGGTTTTGGGCTTGTCGTAGAGTGTCGGGATATCCATGATCTTTTTGGGTTTTACTTTTATTTATCTACAATCCTATTCGCAATGATTTATTTCGAACGTTTCATAGGAGAAATTACTTATTTGGGCATAACATGCCTTTTTTAAAATTTCATTTATATACAAGTTCACATACCTCACGGGAGAAATCACTCACACTCGGCCGCAGGTGTATTTTTTTTTAGTGAATCACTCGAGAGCGGCATGGAACTTATTCCTACCATAAGCTTGCCAAGCAATCAATCCTCCTCCTTTTTAACTTTTATACCTTTGTAAATATCAAGAGGACTTTGTGGGTTAAGGGTTAGGCTTGGGTTAAAGGTAGGTGGTTGGGATAGTGGTTAGTGGTTAGTAGAAAAAGGGCGAAAAGCGTAACAAGTGTCGGTTTTCGTAAGACTTTCTATTTTTTTTTTGTAACTTTTTATTTTGATGAAGCTTTTATTCAAACAAAGTTATTTTTGATGAACTTGTTTGTTTATTTTCTTTTTGCTTCATCATCAACACATTTTTTTTTTGATCATACGAAAAACCGAACTTGTTACTAAAACAAAGGGTTAAAAAATGAAAAAGGTTTTGGTGGGTAAAAGGGTTTTTGGTTTGGGTGATGAAATGAAAAGGTTTAGGCTCAAAGGGGCTAACTAGGGGGATTTTTGGGTAGGTGGTAAAAGAAAAAGAAAAAATAATGGTGTAGAAATAAAAAGGGTTAGTCCTAATGCCTCCATCATTTACTTACTCGGGTTTAAGTTGATAAGGACCGGGAATGTGTCGTCATGGCAAGTTCTAGAGTTGTAAGAACCAAGCGGCTATTCACACAAGAAACGAAAAATGAGCATTTAGTCTAAAGATGTAAATTTTGTATGCTCAATAAAGGCTCAAAACTCACTTTTGTGGGAATGGGTTTTTATGTGATCAAGTATATATAATCAAATTTTAACTAAGTTTGCCATGCCTTTTCATAATTTTCTTATGTTGGTTCTTTCTATCACTACGCTATCGGTTGTAAATTTGTAAAAATATAACCTTTTTGAGAACTTGAATTTCCCGAGTTAAACCTAGACAATTAAAAAAAATGAAATTTTTGAAAAAAAAATTGGGGTGATTAGCGGTTCCAATAGAGTTTTGTGTAAGGCTTGTATTTAGGACTTGCAAGATTCAAGGTTTTAGCATCCCCCCCACACTTAAATTACACATTGTCCTCAATGTGTCCCAAAAATAAATTTTTAGGTTGATTAGATGTGTAAAATTTGTGTCAAAAAGCAAAAATTTTGTGTTACTGGCAGCCTGGACACGACCCCGTGTTGAGTGGGCACGACCCCGTGTTCAGGTGCCAGTAACGAGAACTTACAGAAGGTGAACACGGCCCCGTGTCCACTGGACACGGCCACGTGTCTGACAAAAATCTGCAGGACAGAAGCCAAACAGCAGGTCTAGGAGGTGAGCACGGGGGCGTGTTGGCTGGACACGTCCCCGTGTGGACAGTCTGAAAGCCTGAAAAACAGGTTTCTTCCCCCGGTTTTTTCCATCCTGGTCCTATAAGTGCTTATGCTTAGCACCCCAAGCCTTGGTTTGTACCTGTTTCATCACTTAATACCACACCAAGCAACACAAACATCCTACATTACCACAGTTAATTGTTCCAAGCATAAAGTAAAAGAAAAATAAAACGGAAAATAAAAGTGTTCAAGGAAAGTAAATTGTTCAACTTCTGGCACGCAGGCCACCAATTGTTCGATAGATAAAGGGACTTAAACCTGTGGAGTCATCAATCAACCGCTTCCTCCTTTGCTCCTCTCGCCTACTCCATAGCATCGTCATCATCATCATCGTCATCATCCCCTCCATGGCGTGCAATGTGGTCTCGTATGTATCCAACATCGTCTTGGATCTCGGATAGGTTTCTCTCTATAGCTCCGACCCGGTGGTAGGTGTTGCTCGCCATGTTATAGGTGTTCCTAGTACACATAAGGTTTTCCTGCAACAAATCATGCAAATTTTGAAAGTTAGGAAAACCGCCTCCCGAGGAGGATGATTGGCCCGGATCACCGTGGGGTGGGTATTGGTACTGATGATGTTGCGGAGCTGGGAGGACAAGTGCTTCTTGCGGGTTGCATGCATGACCTTGCATCCTTTGAAAGGTTACCGTCCCGTCTTCTGCCTCATAAATCAGGTTCATCGAGCGGCATATGTGAATATCCACCGTACCCGACCATGGGCTCCTCTCAAATGACCTAGGTATGTGGGCGAAATGTTTGAAGAGACGGTACACCCATCCCCCGAAGAAAATAGGAGTCGGTGCGCTAGCAAGGCGGTTGTGATGCATGTTTCGGAGCATGAGGAACAGAACATCGAGCAGCCTGCGGTTGTGAATGCAATGGAGGACAAGCAAATCTCTTAACCCAACGACGCCACCACTGTCATGCCTTTGGCTAAGAGAGTAGCCGAGGAGCCTATGAATGTATCTGTAAAGCGGATCCCTCAGCTTGGTACTCTTAGTGCTGCTCGGATTGTAGAACCCTTCCCCAATCTGAGCCCACATGGCTTGGCGCTCGTTGTCTTCAATCTCTCTCAATCCCCCTGTATTTTCTTCGTTTCCCGCATCCTCTTCCGCATACAACCCGATAATCGACCCGAATTGTGCCATGGAGATCGAATACCTCGTTCCGCCACACCGGAATGACACCCCGTCATTATCGAACGGGTCGCACCTTGAAGTGAATGCAAAGGTGCTGTAGAATTCCAAGGTGCATTCATGGACGGAACGGAGTCGGGTTGTTAGTGCGACTCTGAGTGGTCCCGTGACAATGTTGTTGAAACGGTCAATTTGATTCACCAAGGTTAGCAATTCTGTGCAAGCTTGCCTCGGGTATTCCTCCGGCCTTGTTTGAAGAATTTCGTATCGAGCTCTTGCATCTAGCTCATTGGCGTTGAATCTTGTGAACTTCCTGGCCATCTGCAAGAATACACCAAAAGTTAGCACGAAACAGAAATATTTTCGAACAAAACTGCAAACAGCGGCCTGGACACGACCCCGTGTTCAGCGGACACGGCCCCGTGTCCAGGGGTCTGTTACTCAAAAATCCCATTTTTCGACCCGGTTTCAAAAACTTGAAAATTTTTGGTCCAATAGGTGCGGTTTCCCCCGAAAATGAAACCCAAAGTGCCGTTTTTCCCGAAACAACCCATTTACCCTATCAATTTTATCTTTTTCGGTTCAAGAACAAGGGTTTGGGGTTTGTGTAAGAAATCGGGTGAATCTATGAACAATACAAGTGTATTTTCTTCCCTTAACACTAATCTAACTAAATGCAAACATATTTAGGCAAAAATTTGAGGTTCGATCCGGATGAACTTCAAGAACCCTAGATTTTCCCCCAAATTTGTGGTGTTTTAACTACATGCAAGAAACTAATCTAACTACTAAGAGTGATAGAATCATACCTTGACGTTGTTGGATCGATAGGAGACGTCGAAATTTCACGAAAAATCGCCTGGAACCAGAGCTTTTGTGGGGAAACGGGGCGTGTGGAATGAAGAAATTGTTTTGAAAAAGGGGTTTTATCCCGTCTGCAGCGCGAACACGGCCCCGTGTCCAGCGGACACGGCCTCGTGCCGAGCAGTTTTTTTTTTAGTGCGCGTGTGAGTGCCCCTTTTTCCCATAAGCTATGGTCAGAAAACTTACCGCTTTATTTTGTCGTCTCAATCGTTCGTAACTTACCAGGCATGATTTTTTTATTCTTCCACTGTTTGAAGCGAGATTTCTTCCTCCTCATCCTCAATGAATCCTTGATAGAGTTTCAGCCGTTGGCCATTGACTTTAAATGGTGGCCCATTTCGAGATTTAATTTCTACTGCACCGTGTGGAAAAATATGGGTGATGGAAAAAGGTCCTGGCCACCTAGACTTTAATTTACCAGGAAACAATCGAAGTCGTGAATTAAACAAAAGAACTAGATCCCCTACCTGAAATTCATTAGGTTTAATATGTTTGTCATGCAAATTCTTCATTCTTTCCTTATAAATTTCAGAGTTTGAGTATGCATAATTCCTAAGCTCGTCTAATTCATTTAATTGACAAAATCGATTTTTACCAGCAAATTCTAAATCTAAGTTTACATTTTTGATTGCCCAGTAGGCATTGTGTGCAATTTCTACTGGCAAATGACAACTTTTACCATAAACTAGCTTATATGGGGTTGTACCTATTGTTGTTTTATTAGCAGTTCGAAAAGCCCATAAAGCATCATCTAATTTATCAGCCCATTCCTTTTTATTTAACCATACGGTTTTTTCGAGTATTCGTTTTAAACCTCTATTAGTCACTTCGGCTTGCCCGTTTGTTTGAGGATGATACGCTGTTGAGACCCGGTGATAGACCCCATATCTTGTTAAAAAATTTTCAAGTTGATGGTTGCAAAAATGGGTACCTCTATCACTTATTAAAGCTTTAGGCGTGCCAAAACGAGAGAATAATTTTTTCAGAAATTTTACCACGACTCTGCCATCATTTGTTGGAAGTGCCTCGGCCTCGGCCCATTTAGACAAGTAATCTACTGCCACAAGTATATATTTGTTTCCTTTCGATGGTGGGAAAGGTCCCATAAAGTCTAGTCCCCACACATCAAAAATTTCACAAACAAGAATGCCATTTTGTGGCATTTCGTTTTTGGAAGAAATATTACCTGTTCTTTGGCAAGCATCACATGTTTTTACAAGACTTTGGGCGTCTTTGTAAATGGTTGGCCAATAAAATCCTGAATCAAATACCTTTCGTGCGGTACTAGCAGCACCATGATGTCCTCCGTATGGACCTTCATGACAATGGCGGAGAATTCTTCGTGCTTCACTACCATGTACGCATCGTCTGACGAGTTGATCGGCACATATTTTGAAAAGATATGGATCTTCCCAAAAGTAGTGTTTCACATTGGCAAAGAATTTTTTTCTTTGATGATGTGGCCATCCTTTTGCGACTATACCGCTAGCTAGGTAGTTAGCATAGTCGGCGTACCATGGTTCTTCCTTGTATTCCACCATTTCCAGGGACTCAGTTGGAAATTTTTCGTTGATTTGCTCGTCCCTGGTTGCCTCCAAAGATGGGTCTTCTAAGCGCGAAAGATGATCTGCAGCGGTATTTTCTGCTCCTCTTTTGTCCTTGATTTCAATGTCAAATTCTTGGAGGAGTAGAATCCACCTAATCAAACGTGGCTTTGCGTCTTGCTTCTTGAAGAGATATCGAATGGCTGCATGGTCTGTATAGACTATAGTTTTAGAAAGAACAAGATAAGAACGAAATTTATCAAAAGCAAATACCACAGCTAGTAATTCTTTTTCAGTTGTTGTGTAATTTTCTTGTGCATCATTAAGTGTTTTACTAGCATAATAGATTGGGTGGAAATGCTTTTCTTTTCTCTGTCCCAAGACAGCTCCAACTGCAAAGTCACTGGCATCACACATGATTTCGAAAGGAAATTTCCAATCAGGCGCTATCATGATAGGTGCATTGACTAGCATTTCTTTTAGGGTAAGAAATGCTTGATTGCAATCCTTGTCAAAGATGAATGGAGCATCTTTTTCAAGTAACTTCGTTAGAGGCCTTGAGATTTTTGAAAAGTCTTTGATAAACCGCCTATAAAATCCGGCATGCCCTAAGAAACTTCTGATAGCTCGTACGGAGGATGGAGGTGGTAATCTAGAAATGGTATCTATTTTGGCTCGATCTACCTCCATTCCTTCGCTTGAGATTTTGTGACCGAGTACTATTCCCTCCGTTACCATGAAATGGCATTTTTCCCAATTAAGGGCGAGGTTAGTTTCCTCACATCGGGATAGCATTCGTTCAAGATTATCGAGGCATTGGTCATATGAATCCCCAAAGATAGAAAAGTCGTCCATAAAGACTTCCATTGTCTTTTCTATCATGTCATGGAAAATGGCTACCATGCAACGTTGGAATGTTGCTGGGGCATTACATAGACCAAACGGCATGCGTCGATAAGCAAAAGTTCCATAGGGACATGTGAAAGTTGTCTTTTCTTGGTCTTCGGGCGCTATCGGGATTTGAAAGTAACCTGAAAAACCATCCAAGAAACAGTAAAATTTATGACCGGATAATCTTTCTAACATTTGATCAATGAAGGGTAAAGGAAAGTGATCCTTTCTTGTTGCTTCATTTAATCGTCTATAATCTATACATACTCTCCATCCTGTGACGGTTCTCGTTGGTATTAGTTCATTCTTTTCGTTAGTAATTACCGTCATACCTCCTTTCTTTGGAACTACTTGGACGGGACTCACCCAAGGACTATCGGAGATAGGATAGATAAGTCCGGCGTCAAGTAACTTGATGACTTCGTTTTTAACCACTTCTTGAACATTTGGATTTACTCGACGTTGTGGTTGTATGACTGATTTGTAGTCATCATTCATCAAAATTTTATGTGTGCACATAGAAGGACTAATTCCTTTTATGTCAACAAGTTTCCAAGCTATTGCATTTTTGTGTTTTTTCAAAAGATTAATTAATTTTTCTTTTTCTAAGTTATCTAATTTAGACGAAATAATTACAGGTGACTTACCATCTTTGTCTAGAAAAGCATATTCCAAACCTTTTGGAAGTTCTTTGAGCTCAAGTGGTGGGTCTTTAGGAGACTCCTTATTTGGTTGCTCATTTCGATCAAGAACCTTAAAAGTTTGTTCTATGGCGACCTCTTCTTCAACAAAGTGGTCAATCTCTTCACTTGTATTGGGTGGTTCATCTTCATCTTCAATTAGGGGGTCATTATTGCCGAATGGATATTTCATTGATCGTTCGAGGTCGACACTTCTTTTAAATGCCCCTAATTGAAGAGGTAGATTGTTGAACTTCCGGTTTTTCAAAGCTTCGTGGGTTTTTACAAATGGTCGTCCCAACACTAGAGGAGCGTCATCGAGGATGACAAAGTCGGTTGGGATTACCATTTGATTTGTTTGAACCAAGACATCTTCAACTATACCGAGAGATTTTATTACTTTCCGATTGGATAGAAAAATGGGTATTTGAAGTGGAGAAAAATCACTAATACTTAATTTTTCGAAAATGTAGTTAGGCATTATGTTAACACAAAGATCTTTATCGATGGTGACATTACTAATAAACGAATTTTGAAAGAAACATGGAACCGGTGTAATGTTAATTTCAAATGGGTCTTCTTTTATTAGTGTAGTTTGATCATTAGTTAACCTAACACTTACCATTTCGTCAATTTTAGCGTTAGTATTTAACTCTTTTAAAAACTTAGCATGAGTGGGTACTAAACAATGATTTTCAAAAGAAAGTGACAAGAGATTAATTTTTTCAAAATTAGACTCTTCTTGAATTTTAATGTGGTCGGACTCACCTTTTTCGTTGTTTAACTCATGTGTCGGTTTTTCACTTATTTGTTCTTCCATTTTTACATTTTCAGTTATCTCTTCTTTTTTTAGTTCTTCTCTTGCGCGGGACTCCTCTTCCCTTGCGCGAGCTTCTTTTATACATCGATCGATAACTCTAATGTGTTCTAATATCCTATCGGTCACTTCGGTTATAGAAAAAGAATCGTTATTTTCTAAGCTTGAATCCGGTTGTTCGACCCTTTGTTCCTCATAATACTCATATGAAGTAGATGGTTCACACCATTGTTCTTCATTGTAAGCATATGATGGATAAGGTTCGTAATTTTGTTCTTCATAATACTCATATGAGGTGGGTTGTTCACGCCAATGTTCCTCATAATAAGCATACGAAGGTGGTGGCTCATATCTTGGTTCCTCAAAGTATGAGTATGAGGGCTCATACCTTGGTTCATCAAAATATGAGTATGAGGGAGGAGGTTCATACCTTTGGTCTTCATAGGATGTATATGAAGTTGACGGCTCGTACCTGGGCTCCTCATAGTAGGTGTATGAATTGGATGGTTGATATGAGTGATTATTTTGAATCGAGCGTGCATTACGTCAATTAGTGCAATAATTACCCCTATAATCATCCTTATCATAGGTGTAGTTGTAACCTCCTGAGTATTGATCCATAAGAATCACTTAGCAGACCACAACTAAGTCTCGAGATCAGAAAACAAAAATAAAAATGGAAACAGAAGCTGGACATGGCCCCATGTTCAGTGAGCACGGCCCCGTGTTCAGAATCTGTATCTGGGCGTTTTAATTAAATTTACTGATTTCTTTGAGCACGGGGCGTGTTCAGTGAGCACGGCCCGTGTTCAAGCTTCTGTTACTGGGTGTTTTATGAAAAATATGCAGCACGGCCCCGTGTTCAGCGAGCACAGCCCGTGTTCATCCTACTGTAAATGCAAAACTAAACTAAAATGCAGAAAAATGTGGGCCCGTTTTGAAAAGGTTTTGAAAAACTGATTAGGCCGTCGATTTTAAGCTTTCCTAAAATCCTTGTGTCCCCGGCAGCGGCGCCAAAACCTTGATGCGTGCGAAGTGTTATATATATATTAGGTGTATATTTTAAGCCCTTTTTAACACTTATTTTAGCCAAGTTTTAAATTTATAAAACACGATATTTTACTAACACTAAACACACATATGGGCAAGTGCACCCATCGTTGAGCGTAGTATAGCGTTGGTAAGATACCGAGGTCGTCCAAGGACACAAGAGCTTTTAGTACCGGCTTATCCTCAACGTCTAATCAAAATAAAAAGTTTAGAAAAATGTTTTAAGCTAAGAAAAATAAAAACTAACTAAAATGCTGAAAATAAAATAAAATAAAAACAGATAGACAAGATGAATCACTTGGTTCCGACTCGTATCTAGTATAACCTTTGATTATTTCCGCGCTTTTGCACATAATTAAGAGATTATCTTAGTTATTGTAGTAGGCCCCTCTTTTGAAGGTGACGTTACCCTCACCCCAGTAGTTTGAGTCAGCAAGGATACAATCCTAAAAGGGTGGATTATTGGAAGATAATGAATTAAGTTATTAATGCAGTATTGTGGTAGGCCCCGCTTTTGGCGGTGACGTTACCCTCGGCTAAGTAGTCTGAGTCAGCAGGGATACAGTCCTAAATAGCCGGGTTATAGTATTAATAGTAGTTAACTTATGAGGGGATCAAAGAGTTTGGACCCCCGCCATCCAATACCGTGAAGCATTGAAGGAGGTCCTACTAAATTTGACCCAGGTCCATTGCAGGACCTCTAAACGCTGAACAATGGCAAGACCTTTACCAAACCGTTCCCTTAACCCCCGACCAGGTAGCCAACATACCTCCATATAGACCGTGGAGATATGAATGGTGAAAATCTTTTATTTTATATAGACAGTAAAATAATGCCAAGACACCACGGATAAACGATAAGGAAAGATCACCTTCAACATAAGTAACTAGTTATTAAAGTCATTAATACAAAACCAAATAAAAAGTGCAAAAGATTAGAAATAAAAAGTATTATACTAGACACTTTGTCTTCACCAAGTGATGTAAAAGACTTAGGCAAACATGGCCTTGATTGTCAAGAACTCTTACGATCAATCTTGGATCCCGAGACGACTCACACACTCTACGATGGACAATGGATGATGGTGGTGGATGATGGATGATGGTGTTGTGATGGTGGTGGGTGGTGGATGAAGTGTGAGAGAGGTGGTGTGCCAAGGGATGAGTTGAAATGAATCCAAGCACTCCTATTTATAGGCTGAACAGAGAGCTGGGCACGGCCCCGTGCCTGTCTGACACTCTCTCTCCTCATTAATTGTAATTCGCAATTACAATTAATGCGCCTGCTGTACTTTCGACACGCCCCCGTGTCCGCTGGACACGGCCCGTGGTGGGCAATAGAAGCTTCTATAGGTTTGTCTTTTCTGCTGCTTCTTGGGCACGGCCCCGTGCTGGCTGAGCACGGGGCGTGTTCAGCCTTCTGTCTTCTCTATTTTGCTTGGGAAGATGCCGTTGAGGGGTCGGGCAGTCCACTAGTGTTCCTTTCCTTGTATTTATGTTGGAATTAGCTGTCTTTTTGCTTCTTTTGTGTTTTTGAGCTCATTTAATCCTGAAAATACAAAAGGAAGACAAAAACACTCTTTTTCCAATATTAGTACTTAAAAAGGGTTAGTTTTATGCCTTATTTGATGTAATTTATATGTTGCATTTTACACACATCAATTCTTGTAAGTTTTCCATCTAAATCTTGTACTTTCTTGATCTACACGCACTCCTACACCTTTCCATCTTTTGAATCTTAACTTTTAACCGTGAAATCACTAGATTTGAGGTGTTCTAGGATGATGTCATCATGGTGTTCTTATGAACTTCATGTTTTGGCTTCAATCCACCAAGAACAACTTAGATCTGAATGATTTCCACACAAATAAACAATGATCTTGCATAGATCTAATCATAGTTATGGTGAAAAAGGATTGAAAGATGGTTTCTAACTTTCTTTCAACTCTTTTACACTCAATGCACTCAAACCGATAGAATCAGACCTTGTTCTAACCTTCTACTCTTTCATGTCGATGTGTTTGTTCGAGATCTGGATTCTATCCACGAGATTACCGATTTCGGGTTAAACATGGAACACCGTCTCGAACAGTTAACTGGTCGGATTCGGGTTATTCCTGTTCGACCAGGTTACTAAGTCGTGATGAGGTTTATGTTGTTTAATACGTTATCAAATCATCTCGATAAAACGAAAAACTATCAAAATGACCAAGGAAGAAGACGATCAGGTCGACCAGGTTGGAGTGTCGCCCGATCGGACTACTGTCCGATCGGATTGTCACCCGATCGGGTTGCCACCCAATCGACTTGCACCATGGCCCCACACTTAACATCTATTTCAAACATTTGAAGTTGGGAACGTTGAACGAACTACTGTCCGATCGGATTACCACCCGATCGGATTATCACTCGGCCATGTAATGTTCTGACTTCGACACTTAAACAATTTTCAACATGTTCAATGCACAAGGGTTGCCACCCGATCGGACTGCCATCCAATCGAGTGACAAACTGCTGTGAACTTGTTCTCACTGAAGTGTCCAACCAATCGGTTCGTCGTCCGATCGAACGGTCGTTCGATCGATCGACCTGAAAGGTAGAGATACTTCTATGTTTTCAAAATGCTACAACGAAAACTTCAAAAGACAAGCCATCATACACAAACACATCCATCCCAAACGAGGTAACAGTCCACTCAAACGGTCACCCGATATGATGACCGTCCGAACGGATTGTATGTGACAACCCTCACTAAACCAGGTATCCGTACGACTTAATTAATAATTAATTACTGCTTAATTACTGTGCTTACTTGAACTTGTGGATAAACTGCTACTTGAATACTGATACATGTACTTACTTGCATCATACTTTACTTGCTGTCACTCCATGTTTTGCTTACAGCACTTTTGTGACAACCTTGATGCACCAAGAGCACAGTAGCACAATGAACGGATAACCTATTAAACGTGCTGTCATAACTAGCACCAGGCAGGTACTGCCTCTAAGGCCTGTAAGAGCCTGAGATAGTTTGCTACACTAGTGGTGAGTGTAGGAATATAAGGGTTGTAGAACTGCGTCACTAGGAATGAGATTACAGTGACCGGATGTGCCTAAAACGTACTCTAAGTACAAAATTCAGCACTTTAATTAAAATTCAGCATCCAGCTAACTAATAAAGTGCCAAAACATGAGAAAAACATTACTAGACACTTTCCAAAGTGTCGGGAATAAGTTGTGTCACTAAAAGATCAACATTTAACCCCCCATAACATTCCACCACACTTAGAAGTTTCACACTACTCTCTCCCTCTCTATAAGCTCTCGGCCGAACTCCCCTATCCATCCATCAATTTTTCGAGTTTTGTTCAAGCTATTCCAAGATCATACAAGGGTTAAGGATCGCGTATAAGGAAGCTTGGTGCACTCGGATTGCGAAGGACCTCGCTACATTGCTTTTATCCACGCGTTTTGCGACTAGTTTCTTCCCTAGCCTGGAGCTAGTAGTAAGTTGCTTGAAACACATTCTTGATCCATTCTAAAGTGGTTAAAAAGATATAAGACGGTTAAAATTTGTGAACATGCAAAAAGACATGAAAAAGTCTACTAAAATGTTAGAAATGTTGGTTAAAAGCTTAATTGTTGTGTAAATCATGTAGGATTTGTTTTGTGTAATTATTTAGTGCCGATCTATGTTGTGGTAGCTCGGATCATTGTTTAACCCGGATTGGTCATGATCATGGATCATGACATAGAGCTTGTTTAAGTGTAGCAAGGGTTAAGTGATGAAACTCTACCACACGAGAAACTTGAACTTGTGTAAAAACGATTTTACTTACAAAATAGTGTTTAAAACTAGTAGATCTACGGATCTACAAGCGGTATTTTCAAAGGACCACGTGTCAAGAGAAAACATACTTTTAAAGACGGATCTTTCATAAACAAGAATGAATTTAGTAAACACACAAGTGTGTAAACACTTGTGTAACACAAAGTTTTGACAAAAGAACTATTTCTGTAAATGTTGACAAGAAGTTGTGGAAATTTATTTTCTTTAAAAACGAGACTTTTACGAAACCGGATTGATTTATACAAAAGATCCACTAAAAGTAATGGGATTTACTTCATATTTTGGATAAATCACAAGTTCATGTATTTTTACGATTTACATCTATTTTGACTAGTACGATGGTTTGAATTATGTTTATTGTTGATTGAGAAAATTGTTGGTTCGATTTGTAAAAGAAAATGATACGCTTGAAAGCGTGGCCACCTCCAGTTACAGAGGAAACTCTGGCGAAATTTTTCCAAAAACCTAACACTTAGAAATATTTTCACTACAAGTGTTAGAAATACATTTTTAACGTGTTTTCGAATTATAGATTTCACCATGACTTTATTACAAGATTTCTAATTATCGGAGGTGGGATTTTCACAAAATAAAAACTTGCTAAGATATATATTTAGTATATATTTAGTAACAACACTTGTGAACTTTTATGATTATTTTGTGAACTATACAAATATTATTTTTAGGGTAAAAATAATATTACCAAATGTTAACAATTCCAAAATAATACGAACGCACATGTATAAATCCCCCATCCTTGGGAAGGAGAATAATTACCAAGTATTTACAAAAATATAAACACGAAATAGTTGTCTAACTATTTCCCAAAAACTTAAACCTTAAGCCAAGGCACGGCCGTCCGTCTAATAGACTTAGTACGTGTAGGTCGTCGCACAGCTGCTTGATCAGGAGATATACTTGGTAGAGACGCACCACTGTGAGTTCATGTCCCCCTTTTCTCTAACTGTTTTCAGTTTTCTAAACTGCGGGGGTGAAATACATGTTACTATGATTACGAATATTTCTTACATGGTATGGTTAGCGTAAGGAGGGTTATTATTTAGATCATGTGAGTGGGTAGGCGGAAACTTGGGACTATTAATCCTCATAGTAGGACCGAGGGGCAGGAGCGGTAGATCTATCTGGGTGTAGCAAGCCCAGCCCCAGGCCCAAACAGTACGGACCTCGGGGTGACTTTGTACCCAACGCATAAATCTGCTAGGTTTGAGTCTTCCTACTTGCACTTCACACATATCAATGGCCTTGCAAACCATTGGTGATCTCTTTTTCCTTATTTGCTACATACCAGGGTTTTTATACATACAAAGGTTTATTTACTCACTTACACATGAACTCGCTCAACATTATTGTTGATTTTTTTTCAACTTACATGTATTTCAGGGAATTAAAGATCTGGCGCGGTATGTTATGTTTTCCCGCTGCATATGGGTTCCGATGTCATCCCGGTTTAGGAAATGTGACTTTTTCCTGGACGAGTCACAAATCTTAAACTGCGTTTTATTCATGTTGATGTTTATGTCTTTCAAAAAAATGTTTTATGTTATGGTGTTGTAGTCCCTAAGACAATATTATGTTACTTCGGTTTTTAAAACTTAAATCTATGGATGATCTTGCATGGTTTTATTATCATATAGCTTTGTTATGATTAAGCTATGGTATTAAGAAGTCACACCAAATTAACCACGCTTCCGCAAAGCCAGGGTGTGACAGCTTGGTATCAGAGCTCTGATCATAGCGAACTAGGATTCCTTCTCGAGTCTAGACTATGATCACTAGGGCTCTCACGAAAACATTTTTACACTGCATACCACTTAAGTCCAGATCCAAAACGTTTTTATAAACAAATGTTGAGCACATTTATTTATTATTTATAGGCTCAATCTGAGAGGCTGAGGCTCGGTCTGAGAGGCTGAGGCTCGGTCTGAAGGACCGAGGCTCGGTCTAGGAGACCGAGGTAGTTGCCTAGTAGGACTAGGGAGAGCAGTCTGAGAGGCTGGGAGAATTTGGCTAGTTGGACTAGGAAGAGCAGTCCGAGAGGCTGGGAGAATTTGGCTAGTGGGACTAGGAAGAGCAGTCTGAGAGGCTGGGAGAATTTGGCTAGTTGGACTAGGAAGAGCAGTCTGAGAGGCTGGGAGGCTAGTGGGACTAGGAGAATTATTTGATTGCTTACTTGGTGACTAATGTGCTTATCTGATTGTATGATTGATTATTTGTACATATTTGTGTTTGTGTTACAGACACCATGGACTCGCCCGGCACAGGTGATTCGGACACCACAGGCCCTAGACCCATAGTATCAGACGACTTAGAGTCTTCAGAGCACGAGGTCCACACATCAGATGTTACCAGCACAGACGAAGACGACTTTCAGCCCTTTGCGCTGCCCAACGCTGTCGATGAGCCCGCTGATGGTCCTTTTGCTGGGTACCTACCACTCGTAGAGATCCCTGCTCCCATACCTTTGGCCGCTTATCCTGCTTACGATATGCTCCTCGACGCCGACGTTGACGACGACGTCGATCTATTTGATGATGAGCCCCTGGAGGACGATGTTGAGGGCGAGGCCCTTCTAGCTGACGGTGGTCTTTTGTTACTCGTAGATGCTCCAGCTGAGGAGTCACCTGCACACTCACCCGCTCCAGACTCCTTCGAGTCAGTGGCCTCCGCACCGTCACACACCCGGAGCGCACAACACTATTCACACGGTTCAGATCCTGACAGGGCATCATCTGCTGCCTCTACTCCTAGATTTGCCTTCGATCACGACCTCGATGAGGATTCAGACCCAGTTTTCCCCCCTGGATTTGACCCGGACCAGGAGATAGAGTTCATCCACTTGGATCAGCCTATGGTTGACCCAGTAGACCCAGTTGACCCTGCATTCGCTGATCATGCAGATTTTGATATGAAGTTCGTTGATCCCGAGCCTGCCATGGCCCTTGAGCCAGTAGCTGCTCCTGACCTAGTGCTTGCGCATGACCCTGCTCATGCTGGCATACCTATTGATCTTGTGATTGCTGACCCACCCATTGATGATCACCCTGCTGATGCACCACTACTGGAGGGTGACCATGTTATTGCTGCTGATCATGTTGATCCCCCACTTATCGCTGATATACCTGTTGACCCTCTTGTTGCACCCCACCTGGACCCTATGCCTGTACAGTTTGATCGAGCACTTTTTGAGGCACAGATTGACCCACGAGATGAGCACGCCCAGCATGGGTGGATTCCTGCGGATGATGAGCTTCCACCTATTCCTCCTCATACCACCGATGCACTTCACGTTGATTTCTCTTTTTCATTTGCACAGTACACACCTCCAGCTCGACCTGGAGAGGGTTCCTCGGCTCGTCCCTTTGGACATGTGCCGACATATATTCCAGTTATGCCACAGTCTTCATCTGCTATTCCCCCTGTACCACCATTCTTTGTGCCACATTTTGATCCAGCCAGCGAGCCGTTCCTCTGGACGTCACCTTCTGTTATGCCATCGACCGACCCCTACCATCCTTTCCATATGGGGTATTCTATTGAGGACGTTCTGATGTCGTTTGTTGTCCAGCAGGAGGCACTCACACGGCGTATTCAGGAGCTTAAGAGAGCTCAGCCACCGCCGTGCCAGTGTCAGGGTCAGACCCACCCTGCTTCTTCGCAGCACCCTCGACCATTGTCACCTGACTATGCTGCATGCCTTTTGGCACTTGAGCAGCAGGTTGCTTCTTGGTTGCGTACCCAGAGAGCCATGGAAGAGGACTGGCTCCATTTGCGACGTTTGTTCTACACCCATTTTCCCCCTCCTCCACCACCATCAGTTTAGGGCATCCTTAGTACAGCATGGGTAGACGCTGGTGAGAAGACGACGATTGTTTTGACTGCACAACATTTTTGGAGACTGCATTTTGATTCTGACTTTTGTGACATGTATATGGATGTATTGACACTGATTTGATATTCTTTTGGACTAGGGTGATGTAGCCCTTAGTCGATGATGATGTATGACACTGTTATGTACCTGTACACTTACTATGTGGTCTCGATATATGGCAATCGCAGTATTCTCATCATATGTGATGTTTTGATTGATTATTTATGTTTTATAACATGGGATGTTGTGCGATTGATATGATTATAACATGAGATGTTATGTACTATTACTATCATAATAAAGCGTACGTATTATAACATGGGATCTTTATTTTGGCCTGACCGACGTGAACCCATCTTTTAAAAGATGCCGCCGAGACGTCAAACGCCGATGCCTACCAATGAGGCAGAACTCCAACAAGTCATCGCTGCTGCCATCGCGCAATACGCCGCCTCGCAAGGAGGACCCAGCGGAAGCAGCTCATACAACAATGGCAACAACAATCCACCTCATGGTAATACTAAGTCATTAAGACATACCATGATCTAATTGGATATCTCTAGCAAGGATGCTAATGCCATTCATATGTTGTAACGTATGTGCAGGGTGCACCTACAAGCAGTTTCTAGACTGCAAGCCTGTCAACTTTGATGGCACCGGAGGTGCTGTCGCTTTTGTTCGTTGGGCCGAGAAGACTGAATCTGTTCTCCGCATGAGCAAATGAGCACCGGACCAGCAAGTCACCTACATTTCTGGGCTATTTCTGGATGGAGCCCTATCTAGGTGGAATTTGCAAGTACAGACACTTGGTGAAGCTGCTGCCTACGCACTAACATGGACCGAACTGAAGGAACTAATGCGCAAAAAGTATTGTTCTCGCGCTGAAATCCAAAAATTGGAAACTGAATTCTGGCATTTGAAGATGGAAGGTCCGAAGATCGCGGAATATGTTCAGAGGTTCCACGACCTGTCGCATGTGGTACCCTATATGGTCACTCCAGAATTCAAGCGGATTGAACGCTTCATTTGGGGATTAGCTCCTCAAATCATAAGCATGGTGACCTCCTCCAAGCCTGCAACAATTACTGAGGCAATCGATTTGACCGTAGCTCTCACTAAGGAGGCTATCCGCCTGAACAAGTTTGGTGAGATCGAGACAAAGAAGAAAGAGACTCACGTCGAGTCATCCGGAGGTAACAAACGAAAGTTCTCGAACTTCAAACAAGGCACTAGTGGTGTTGTTAAGAAAGGAGAGCCAAACGCGCCAGCTCAGGTTACAGCTGGTGGTGGAAAGAAAGGAAAGGGATATATGGGCACCCAGCCCAAGTGCAACACCTGCCAGCGTCACCATTCTGGCCGATGTGGTTTGAAGGTTTGTGAAGCGTGTGGGAAACCTGGCTACTTGAAGGATTCTTGTTGGGCCACTATTGGTCAGGGAGGCCAAGGAGGATTTGGAAACAGAAACAATACTGGGGTGGAATTGGAAATCGCCCACAAGGAAACAATGGAAGTAATGGGAATCGAGGCAACAATGCGAATCAAGCAGGCGCTGTGAATCATAACCAAAGGAATAACCAAGCTGGAAATGGAGGTGGAAACGGGCAAAGACCTGGATGCTTTAACTGTGGTGATATCGGGCACTTTAAGAGGAACTGCCCAGAGTTGAACCAAGCCCGTGGAAGAGTGTTCCATATCGAAGCAAGGGAAGCGCGCCAGGACCCCAATGTCGTTACTGGTACGTTCCCTGTAAACCAACGCTATGCATCCGTTTTATTTGATACTGGTGTCGACTATAGCTTCGTATCATTAGAATTTAAGAATATGCTTGGTTTAGCCGCTAGTAAGTTAGATATCCCCTACTCAATCGAATTGGCTAATGGGAAGTTAGTAGAAGCCAAGGAAGTGATCAGAGGTTGTGCAATCGAGTTGGGAGAACGTGAGTTGACTTTGGATCTACTACCAGTCCAGCTGGGGAGCTTTTACGTGGTATTAGGAATGGATTGGTTATCGAGCAACAAGGCAGAAATTGTTTGTCACGAAAAGGTCGTTCGTATCCCGACCGAAGATGGAGAAACGATTGTGGTTCATGGCGAAAAGCGTGATACGCCCTTAAGAATTATCAGCTGCCTCAAAGCGCGAAAGTGTCTACAGAAGGGATGTGCTGCCTTCCTGGCACACATTGTAGACAAGAAAGCTGCAGAACCGAAGATCGAAGACATCCCTGTCGTGAGGGAGTATCCGGAAGTCTTCCCGGAGGACTTGCCTGGACTGCCGCCTCAGAGGCAAGTGGAGTTTCATATCGATTTAGTCCCAGGCGCCGCGCCTGTGGCTAAGGCACCTTATAGACTTGCCCCGTCTGAGATGCAAGAATTGTCGACACAACTTCAAGAGTTGTTAGACAAGGGATTTATCCGACCAAGCTTCTCGCCTTGGGGAGCTCCGGTCCTGTTTGTCAAGAAGAAGGACGGTAGTTTTCGAATGTGCATAGACTACCGGGAGCTGAACAAGCTGACGATCAAGAATAGATATCCTCTGCCAAGAATTGATGATCTGTTTGATCAACTGCAAGGTTCAAGCTTTTACTCAAAGATCGATTTGCGATCTGGATACCATCAGTTAAGGATACAAGAGGAGAGTATCCCGAAGACAGCCTTCAGAACTCGTTATGGACACTACGAGTTCCTTGTTATGTCGTTTGGGTTGACAAACGCACCTGCAGTCTTTATGGATTTGATGAATAGAGTTTGCAAGCCGTACTTGGACAAGTTCGTGATTGTGTTTATCGACGACATCTTGATTTATTCAAGGACAAAGGCTGAGCACGAACAGCATCTAAGAGCTATTTTGGAGCTGCTGAAGAAAGAACAGCTGTATGCCAAATTCTCTAAGTGCGAATTTTGGCTACGTGAAGTCCAATTTCTTGGACATGTGGTGAATGGAGATGGAATCCATGTGGATCCAACCAAGATCGAAGCGATCAAGAATTGGGAAACGCCAAAGACGCCAACCAAGATTCGACAATTCTTGGGTTTGGCTGGCTACTATCGAAGGTTCATTGAGGATTTTTCGAAGATCGCTCAACCATTGACGCTCCTCACCCAGAAAGATAAGAAGTTTGATTGGGGAATCAAACAGGAAGAAGCGTTTCAGCTGTTGAAGGACAAGCTCTGCAATGCGCCAATCTTAGCACTACCGGAAGGTACTGACGATTTCGTGGTATACTGTGACGCCTCGCGTCAAGGATTGGGTTGCGTGTTGATGCAACGCCAGAAGGTTATTGCTTATGCATCACGTCAGTTGAAGGTACATGAAAAGAACTATACCACGCACGATTTGGAGCTAGGCGTAGTGATATTTGCTTTAAAGATCTGGAGACACTACCTATATGGTACGATATGTACAATTTTTACAGATCATAAGAGCCTACAACACATATTCAACCAGAAGGAGTTGAATATGAGACAAAGACGATGGGTTGAGTTGTTAAATGATTACGATTGCGAGATAAAGTATCATCCAGGGAAGGCGAATGTGGTTGCCGACGCCCTAAGTCGAAAAGAGAGGATCAAGCCCATAAGGGTTAGGGCTTTAGAAATGATTATCCAAACCGATCTTTCCTTGCGCATTCGTGCCTCGCAGAAAGAAGCTCTCAAGGAAAGAAATCTTGAAGAAGAATATCTTCGTGGGATGGAGAAGCTATTAGTACCAAACGAGGAAGGAACGTTATGTTTTGAGAAAAGGATTTGGGTTCCTCTGTTTGGTGGTTTGAGAAAAGTTATTTTTGATGAAGCTCACAAGTCGCGGTACTCTATCCATCCAGGAGCGGATAAGATGTACCAAGATCTCAAGGCTTACTATTGGTGGCCTAGGATGAAGGGTGATGTTGCTGTTTATGTGAGCAAGTGTCTAACGTGTGCTAAGGTGAAAGCGGAATACCAGAAGCCTTCAGGACTTCTGCAACAACCTGAGATTCCCAAATGGAAATGGGAACAAATCTCCATGGATTTTATTACAAAGTTGCCAAGAACGCCAAGAGGTCATGACACTATTTGGGTAATAGTTGACCGCCTAACAAAGTCCGCACACTTTCTGCCAATCAAAGAGAAGGATAACACCAGCAAACTGGCAGAAATATACATGAGAGAGATCGTCGCACGTCATGGAGTGCCTCTCTCGATCATCTCTGATAGAGACGGAAGGTTTGTGTCAAGGATATGGCAATCCTTCCAAGAAGCTTTTGGCTCACAATTAAATCTGAGCACGGCATTTCACCCTCAGACCGACGGTCAAAGCGAGCGGACTATTCAGACCTTGGAAGATATGTTGAGAGCATGCGTTATGGATTTGGGCGGTAGCTGGGATAAGCATTTGCCACTGGTCGAATTTTCATACAACAACAGCTACCACACCAGTATTGGAGCCGCGCCATTTGAAGCTCTTTACGGACGCAAGTGTCGATCACCCCTATGCTGGGCTGACGCAGGTGATAGGCAGCTTGTTGGTCCCGAAATCGTCCAAGAGACGACAGACAAGATTGCGCAGATTCGAAAACGCATCGAAGCAGCTCGCGAAAGACAGAAAGCCTATGCAGATCCAAACCGGAAACATTTGGAATTCCAAGTTGGAGATATGGTTTTATTGAAAGTTTCACCCTGGAAGGGTGTGGCACGCTTCGGAAAGCGTGGGAAGTTAAATCCGCGCTACATTGGCCCTTTCAGAATTTTGGAAAGAATAGGACTAGTAGCATACAAGCTGGACTTACCTGCCGAGCTGAATGGAGTTCACGATACATTTCATGTATCCAACCTGAAGAAAAGTCCAACTCAAGATACCATTGCCATTCCCACCGACGAGATTCATGTTGACGACACGCTCCATTTCGTTGAAGAACCTGTTGAGGTTACGGATTGGAAAGTAAACAAGACCCGCCGGAGCAGTGTCAAGCTCGTCAAAGTTCGTTGGAATGCCAGACACGGTCCTGAATACACCTGGGAGCGTGAGGACCGGATGAAAGAGAAATACCCCCACCTATTTCCCAAGAACCCTGCATCTACAAGCAGAACTTAAAATTTTGGGACGGAATTTTTCTAACGGGGGGAGAATGTGACAACCCTCACCAAACCAGGTATCCGTACGACTTAATTAATAATTAATTACTGCTTAATTACTGTGCTTACTTGAACTTGTGGATAAACTGCTACTTGAATACTGATACATGTACTTACTTGCATCATACTTTACTTGCTGTCACTCCATGTTTTGCTTACAGCACTTTTGTGACAACCTTGATGCACCAAGAGCACAGTAGCACAATGAACGGATAACCTATTAAACGTGCTGTCATAACTAGCACCAGGCAGGTACTGCCTCTAAGGCCTGTAAGAGCCTGAGATAGTTTGCTACACTAGTGATGAGTGTAGGAATATAAGGGTTGTAGAACTGCGTCACTAGGAATGAGATTACAGTGACCGGATGTGCCTAAAACGTACTCTAAGTACAAAATTCAGCACTTTAATTAAAATTCAGCATCCAGCTAACTAATAAAGTGCCAAAACATGAGAAAAACATTACTAGACACTTTCCAAAGTGTCGGGAATAAGTTGTGTCACTAAAAGTAATAATAACGACATTTTAAAGCTTTGTTAAGCACTTTAACGGATCACTATCCAACCGAACAACCGGACTATACCCGGAACATAAAAATATTGCCGACAACATTGTTTTTCTTTTTCTGAGCCAGTTAGGGTCCCTGAATACCCTAACACCCACTATAACACGTAACACACTAATAACTGAGTTAATCCTCACACTTAACTAACTTAACTTAACTATTACCTAATGTTTAGTTGAAAACCAACCGGATTACCCCCCCCCCCCCAACCGAACTCGGTCACCATATGGTGACACATTGTCCTTTATTTGATTATAATAATCTTGTGTGTTTAATATCTAGCTAGCACATAATCCTTTGGTTAATGTTCATGTGAGTTGTCTATAAGATCAACACTTAACCCCCCATAACATTCCACCACACTTAGAAGTTTCACACTACTCTCTCCCTCTCTATAAGCTCTCGGCCGAACTCCCCTATCCATCCATCAATTTTTCGAGTTTTGTTCAAGCTATTCCAAGATCATACAAGGGTTAAGGATCGCGTATAAGGAAGCTTGGTGCACTCGGATTGCGAAGGACCTCGCTACATTGCTTTTATCCACGCGTTTTGCGACTAGTTTCTTCCCTAGCCTCGAGCTAGTAGTAAGTTGCTTGAAACACATTCTTGATCCATTCTAAAGTGGTTAAAAAGATATAAGACGGTTAAAATTTGTGAACATGCAAAAAGACATGAAAAAGTCTACTAAAATGTTAGAAATGTTGGTTAAAAGCTTGATTGTTGTGTAAATCATGTAGGATTTGTTTTGTGTAATTATTTAGTGCCGATCTATGTTGTGGTAGCTCGGATCATTGTTTAACCCGGATTGGTCATGATCATGGATCATGACATAGAGCTTGTTTAAGTGTAGCAAGGGTTAAGTGATGAAACTCTACCACACGAGAAACTTGAACTTGTGTAAAAACGATTTTACTTACAAAATAGTGTTTAAAACTAGTAGATCTACGGATCTACAAGCGGTATTTTCAAAGGACCACGTGTCAAGAGAAAACATACTTTTAATGACGGATCTTTCATAAACAAGAATGATTTTAGTAAACACACAAGTGTGTAAACACTTGTGCAACACAAAGTTTTGACAAAAGAACTATTTCTGTAAATGTTGACAAGAAGTTGTGGAAATTTATTTTCTTTAAAAACGAGACTTTTACGAAACCGGATTGATTTATACAAAAGATCCACTAAAAGTAATGGGATTTACTTCATATTTTGGATAAATCACAAGTTCATGTATTTTTACGATTTACATCTATTGTGACTAGTACGATGGTTTGAATTATGTTTATTGTTGATTGAGAAAATTGTTGGTTCGATTTGTAAAAGAAAATGATACGCTTGAAAGCGTGACCACCTCCAGTTACAGAGGAAACTCTGGCGAAATTTTTCCAAAAACCTAACACTTAGAAATATTTTCACTACAAGTGTTAGAAATACATTTTTAACGTGTTTTCGAATTATAGATTTCGCCATGACTTTATTACAAGATTTCTAATTATCGGAGGTGGGATTTTCACAAAATAAAAACTTGCTAAGATATATATTTAGTATATATTTAGTAACAACACTTGTGAACTTTTATGATTATTTTGTGAACTATACAAATATTATTTTTAGGGTAAAAATAATATTACCAAATGTTAACAATTCCAAAATAATACGAACGCACATGTATAAATCCCCCATCCTTGGGAAGGAGAATAATTACCAAGTATTTACAAAAATATAAACACGAAATAGTTGTCTAACTATTTCCCAAAAACTTAAACCTTAAGCCAAGGCACGACCGTCCGTCTAATAGACTTAGTACGTGTAGGTCGTCGCACAGCTGCTTGATCAGGAGATATACTTGGTAGAGACGCACCACTGTGAGTTCATGTCCCCCTTTTCTCTAACTGTTTTCAGTTTTCTAAACTGCGGGGGTGAAATACATGTTACTATGATTACGAATATTTCTTACATGGTATGGTTAGCGTAAGGAGGGTTATTATGTAGATCATGTGAGTGGGTAGGCGGAAACTTGGGACTATTAATCCTCATAGTAGGACCGAGGGGCAGGAGCGGTAGATCTATCTGGGTGTAGCAAGCCCAGCCCCAGGCCCAAACAGTACGGACCTCGGGGTGACTTTGTACCCAACGCATAAATCTGCTAGGTTTGAGTTGTCACACCCTGGCTTTGCGGAAGCGTGGTTAATTTGGTGTGACTTCTTAATACCATAGCTTAATCATAACCAAGCTATATGAGTTAAAAACATGCAAGATCATCCATTAAGTTTTGAAAACCAAATACAGTACCATTGTTTTAACGGGAACATACCCTAACAACCTTAACCTTGTTCAACAGACATTACAAACTTAGAACATAACATAAACACGGTTCAAGGATTGTGTCTTGTCCAGGAAAGAGACACATCCCCTGAACCCCGGATGACCTCGGAAACTAGTGCAGCGGAAAACGTTCCATACCGTGCCAGATCTCGTTAATTTCCTGAAATACATGTAAGTTGAAAAATCAACAATAATGTTGAGCGAGTTCATGTGTAAGTGAGTATGTAAAACACTTGTGAGTATAGAAATAATCGTGGTATGTAGCCAATAAGGGGACTTGTGATCACCAATGGTTTGCAAGGCCACTGATATATGTGAAGTGCAAATAGGGAGACTCAAACCTAGCAGATTTCGCCACGGCATTTGTATGTGGACAAAGTCACCCCAAGGTCCGTTTCTAGTTTGGCCTGGGGCTGGGCTCGCTACACCCAGATAGATCTACCGCTCCTGTCCCTCGGTCCCGACATGAGGACTAATGGCCTCATATTGCTCCTACCCACTCACATGATCGGAATAAAACACCTCCTTACGCTAACCATACCGTATATAAAGTACTTGTAAACAAAGTAACATGTATTTCACCCCCGCAGTTAAGAAAACTGAAAACAGTTAGAGAAAAGGGGGACATGAACTCACAGTGAAGCGTCTCTACCAAGTATCTCCAAATCAGAAAGCTGTGCAACGACCTACAAGTGCTAATTCTATTAGACGGACGGCCGTGCCTTAGCTTTAGTTTAAGTTTTTGGGAAATAGTTAGACAACTATTTCGTGTTTACATTTCGTATATACTTGGTAGTTAATTTTCCTTCCCAAGGATGGGGGATACAATACATGTGCGTAAGTTACGTTTTAATAATCGAGTGGCAATATAATTACCGGTGTAACTTATATATTCATGTGAAAGCGTTTGTATTATTTTGGGATTCGTCAACGTGTGTAAATATTATTTTTACTCTAAAAATGATATTTATGTATTTTCACAAAATAATCATAAACAGTGTTGTGACAATATATATATTCATCACGTTAAACTTTGTGAAAATCCCACCTCCGAATATTTAGTAAATAAAGTCATGGCGAAATTTATATTTCGAAAACATGTCAAAAATAATTCTAACACTTGTTGTGCAAATATTTCTAAGTGTTAGGTATTTAGAAAAATTTCGCCAGAGTTTCCTCTGTAACTGGAGGTGGCCACGCTTTCAAGCGTATCATTTTCTTTTAACAAATCAATCAATCAATGTTCTCAACATTATCAAACAACTTTCCAACATTTTAACTAGTCAAAGATAGACATAATCGCAAAAATATACGAATTTGTGGTTTGTCTAAAATATGTAGTAAATCTCTTTACTTTTACTGGATCTTTTGTGTAAATAATCCGATTTCGTAAAAACCTCGTTTTTAGAGAAAATCCATCTTTACAACTTCTAGTAACTTTTGACAAAACTAGTTCTTTGTCGGATCTTTTCATTTCACAAGTGTTTACACACTTGTGGTTTATAAAATATGCTTATTATTGTAAGATCCATCTTTCAAAATACATGGTTTCCTTGATATGTGGTCCTTTGAAAATACCGGGTGTAGATACATAGATCTACTAGTTTTAAACATCCTTGTACAAGTTAAAACATGTTTACACAAGTAAAGCATTTTTACACAAGTTCATGCTTCGTGTGTGGTAGAGTTTCACCTTTTAACCCTTGTATCATTCAAAGACGAGCTTATGTTAAGATCCATGATCTTACTAAACCGGGTTAAACGATGATCCGAGCTACCACATCATAGATCGAGTCTCAATAACCTCATATTTCAAATACTACAACTTTTACACAACTTAAATGCTATTAACCACCATTTTTCATGTTTTTAGTAGACTTTAGTTCATCATCATGCATGTTAACGATATTTAACCGACAAAATTCCTTTTAACCACTTTAGTATAGTTTAAAAACGAGTTTTAAGTGTTATACCTCTAGCTCGAGGCTAGGGAAGATTCTTGATGAAAAACGCGTGGATAAAAGCTAAGCAACGAGGTCCTTCGTGTTCCCTTTGCTCCAAGGCTCCTAATACGTGACCCTTAACGCGTGTGTGAGCTTGGAATGGCTTGCTTGAAAATCGAAAATGGATGGGTGAATGAGGGGTGTTCGGCCGAGAGTGTAAGGGAGAGGGAGAGAGTGATTTTTGTGAAGTTGAAAAGTGATAATAATCTCATGTGTTTAGCTTAGGTTTTATAGACAAAACATAGTGTAATATCCCATGGTTCTTGTGTTCTCTAGATTTTAGGCAATTGATTAAAATAATCCAAGGATGGTACTAGTGTGTTCCCCAAGGTTTGGGGCCGGTTACGATGGGGGGGGGGGGGTTTAGTTCGATCCCAAGTAGGTAGTTAGGGTAACTAAGTTAAGTTAGTTAAGTGTTAAGTGTTTAACCTAGTTAGTTATGTATAGCGTGTTATGACGGGTGTTAGGGTAATCAGGGACCCTAACTGGCTCAGAAAAAATATAATTAGTGAAAATAATAATATTTTCATGTTCCGGGTAAAGTCCGGTTGCTCGGTTGGATAGTAATCCGTTAAAGCGTTACTAAAGCTTTAAAGTGTCGTTATTGTTATTTTTAGTGACACATCTTGTTTCCAACACTTTAGAAAGTGTCTAGTAGTATTTTCCCATGTTTTGGCACTTTACTAGTCAGCTAGAAGCTGGATTATTTATTAAAGTGCTGTGTTTTTGTACTTAAAGTACGTTTTTGGCACATCCAGTCATTGTGACTTATTCCTAGAGACGCAGTTCCACAACCCTTGTATCCCTACACTCACTACTAGTGTAGCCAAATATCTCAGGCTCTTATAGGCCTTAGAGGCAGTGTCTGCCTGATGCTGGCTTTATCAGCATGTTCAATAAGTTAGCCGTGTATTGTGCTACTGTGCTTTTTGTGCATCATGTTTGTCACTAAGGTTCAGCATGTAAATAATGTAGTGACAGCAAGCAAGTATGATGCAAGTAAGTACGTGTATCAGTATTCGAGTAGCAGTTTATCAGCTAGTACAAGCAAGCACAGTAATTAAGCAGTAATTAATCATTAATTCAGTCGTACGGATACCTGGTTTAGTGCGGGTTGTCACATTCTCCCCCCGTTAAATAAATTTCGTCCCGAAATTTAAGTTCTGCTTGTAGAAGCAGGGTTCTTAGGAAAAAGGTGGGGGTATTTCTCTTTCATCCGGTCCTCACGCTCCCAGGTGAACTCAGGACCATGTCTGGCATTCCAACGAACCTTGACGAGCTTGACACTGCTCCGGTGGGTCTTGTTAACTTTCCAATCCGTGACCTCGACAGGTTCTTCAACGAAGTGGAGCGTGTCGTCAATATGAATCTCGTCGATGGGAATGGCAACGTCAACTTGGGTTGGACTTTTCTTTAGATTGGATACATGAAATGTATCGTGAACGCCATTTAGTTCAGCAGGTAGGTCCAACTTGTATGCTACTTGTCCTATTTTGTCCAAAATTCTGAAGGGACCAATGTAGCGCGGATTTAACTTCCCACGCTTCCCAAAGCGTGCCACCCCCTTCCAGGGTGAAACTTTCAATAACACCATTTCTCCAACTTGAAAATCCACATGTTTTCGGTTTGGATCCGCATAGGCCTTTTGTCTTTGGCGAGCTGCTTCGATGCATTTAAGAATTTGCGCGATCTTGTCCGTTGTTTCTTGGACGATCTCGGGGCCAGCAAGCTGTCTATCACCTGCGTCAGCCCAACATAGAGGTGATCGACACTTGCGTCCGTAAAGGGCTTCGAATGGCGCGACACCAATGCTGGTGTGGTAGCTGTTGTTGTATGAAAATTCGACCAATGGCAAATGCTTGTCCCAGCTACCGCCCAAATCCATAACACATGCTCTCAGCATGTCTTCCAAAGTCTGTATCGTTCGCTCGCTCTGGCCGTCAGTTTGCGGATGAAACGCAGTGCTCAGATTCAACTGTGAGCCAAAGGCTTCTTGGAAGGATTGCCATATCCTTGATACAAACCTTCCGTCTCTATCAGAGATGATTGAGAGAGGTACTCCATGGCGTGCGACAATCTCTCTCATGTATATTTCCGCAAGTTTACTAGTACTGTCTTTCTCTCTGATTGGCAGAAAGTGTGCGGACTTTGTTAGGCGGTCAACTATCACCCAAATCATATCATGGCCTCTTGGCGTTCTTGGCAATTTTGTAACAAAATCCATTGAGATTTGTTCCCATTTCCACTTGGGAACCTCAGGTTGTTGCAGCAGCCCTGAAGGCTTCTGGTATTCCGCCTTTACCTTAGCGCACGTTAAACATTTGCTCACGTAGACAGCAACATCGCCTTTCATCCTAGGCCACCAATAATATTCTTTGAGATCCTGGTACATCTTATCCGATCCAGGGTGGATAGAGTACCGTGACTTGTGAGCCTCATCGAAAATAACCTTCCTTAAATCACCAAACAGAGGAACCCAAACCCTTTTCTCAAAACATAATGTTCCTTCCTCGTTTGGTACCAAAAGCTTCTCCATCCCACGGAGATATTCTTCTTCACGGTTTCCTTCCTTAAGGGCTTCTTTTTGTGCTGCACGAATGCGCAAGGAAAGATCGGTTCGTATGATCATTTCCAAAGCTCTAACCCTTATGGGCTTGATTCTCTCTTTACGACTTAGGGCATCGGCGACTACATTCGCCTTCCCTGGATGATACTTTATCTCGTAGTCGTAGTCGTTTAGCAACTCAACCCATCGTCTTTGCCTCATATTCAACTCCTTCTGGTTGAATATATGTTGTAGGCTCTTGTGATCTGTAAAGATTGTGCACTTCGTACCATAAAGGTAGTGTCTCCAGATCTTTAAAGCAAAAACCACTGCACCGAGCTCCAAATCGTGTGTGGTATAGTTCTTCTCGTGCACTTTCAGTTGACGCGATGCGTAAGCAATAACCTTTTGGCGTTGCATCAATACGCAACCCCATCCTTGGCGCGATGCGTCGCAGTATACCACAAAATCATCAGTACTTTCTGGTAGAGCTAAGATAGGCGCGTTGCAGAGCTTATCCTTCAGTATCTGGAATGCTTCTTCCTGTTTGATTCCCCAATCAAACGTCTTATCTTTCTGGGTGAGGAGCGTCAAAGGTTGAGCGATCTTCGAAAAGTCCTCAATGAACCTTCGATAGTAGCCAGCCAAACCCAAGAATTGCCGAATCTCGGTTGGCGTCTTTGGCGTTTCCCAATCCTTGATTGCCTCGATCTTTGTTGGATCCACGTGGATTCCATCTCCATTTACCACGTGCCCAAGGAATTGGACTTCACGTAGCCAAAATTCGCACTTGGAGAATTTGGCATACAGCTGTTCCTTCTTCAGCAGCTCTAGAATGGCTCTAAGATGCTGCTCGTGTTCAGCCTTCGTCTTTGAATAAATTAAAATGTCATCGATAAACACAATCACGAACTTGTCTAAGTATGGCTTGCAAACTCTATTCATCAAGTCCATAAAGACTGCAGGTGCGTTCGTCAAACCAAACGGCATAACAAGGAACTCGTAGTGTCCATAACGAGTTCGGAAGGCTGTCTTTGGGATACTCTCCTCTTGTATCCTTAACTGATGGTATCCAGATCGAAGATCGATCTTTGAATAAAAGCTTGAACCTTGAAGTTGGTCAAACAGATCATCAATTCTTGGCAGAGGATACCTATTCTTGATCGTCAGCTTGTTCAGCTCCCGGTAGTCGATGCACATACGGAAACTACCGTCCTTCTTTTTGACAAACAGGACCGGAGCTCCCCAAGGTGAGAAGCTTGGTCGGATAAAACCCTTGTCTAACAACTCTTGAAGTTGTGTCGACAGTTCCTGCATCTCAGACGGAGCAAGTCTATAAGGTGCCTTAGCCACAGGCGCGGCGCCTGGAACTAAGTCAATGTGAAACTCTACTTGCCTCTGAGGCGGCAGTCCAGGTAAGTCTTCTGGGAAGACTTCTGGATACTCCCTTGCGACAGGGATGTCTTCGATTCTCGGCTCAGCAGCCTTCTTATCCACAATGTGTGCCAGAAAGGCAACACATCCTTTCTGCAAACACTTCCTTGCTTTCAAGCAGCTGATAATCCTTAACGGCGTCTCACGCTTTTCTCCATGAACAACAATGGTCTCACCATCATCGGTTGGGATCCGAACAACTTTCTCGTGACATACTATCTCAGCCTTGTTTCCTGATAACCAATCCATTCCTACCACCACGTCGAAGCTTCCCAACTGGACTGGTAGTAGATCCAGAGTGAACTCACGTTCTCCCAATTCAATCACACAACCTCTGATGACTTCATTGGCTTCTACTAACTTCCCATTGGCTAATTCGATCGAGTAAGGAATATCTAACTTACCAGCGGCTAGACCAAGCATACTCTTAAACTCTAATGATACGAAGCTATAATCGGCACCAGTATCAAATAAAACGGATGCATAGCGTTGATTGATAGGGAACGTACCAGTAACAACATTGGGGTCCTGGCGCGCTTCCCTAGCTTCGAGTTGGAACACTCTTCCACGGGCTTGGTTTAAATCTGGGCAGTTCTTCTTAAAATGCCCAACATCACCGCAGTTAAAACATCCAAGTTTTCGACCGCTTCCGGCGCCATCCCCAACTTGCTGGTTGTTTTGGTTCGCATTGTTGACTCCGTTCCCTCCATTATTTCCTTGTGGGCGATTACCAATACCACCACGGTTAATATTCCTATTCCCATATCCTCCCTGGCCTCCTCGGCCAGCACTAGCCCAACAGGAATCTTTTGAGTGGCCCAGCTTTCCACATGCTTCACATACTTTCACATTACAATGCCCCATATGATGGCGCTGACAGACATTACACTTGGGCTGGGTGCCCTGGTATCCTTTTCCTTTCTTCCCACTGCTAGCTGATCCTCCTTTCTTTACCGCCACACTGGCGCCCTGCTTGAAGTTTGAGAACTTCCGTTTGTTACCCCCTGATGACTCGACGTGAGTCTCTGCTTTCTTCGTCTTGATCTCATCAAACTTGTTCAGGCGAATCGCCTCCTCAGTGAGGGCTATGCTCAAATCAATCGCCTCAGTAATGGTCGCAGGCTTGGATGAGGTTACCATGCTTATGATTTGGGGAGCCAAACCCCAAATGAAGCGCTCGATTCGCTTGTATTCTGGTGTAACCATGTAAGGGACCACTTGAGATAAGTCATGGAATCTTTGAACGTATTCTGCTACCTTTGGACCGTCCATTTTCAAGTGCCAGAACTCGGTTTCCAATCGCTGGATTTCTGCGCGGGAACAGTACTTCTTGCGCATAAGTTCTTTCAGTTCGGTCCAGGTTAACGCGTAGGCAGCAGCTTCGCCTAGTGTCTGTACTTGCAGATTCCACCAGGATAGGGCTCCATCTAGAAATAGCCCTGAGATATAGGTGACTTGCTGATCCAGCGCGCACTTGCTCATGCGTAGAACAGATTCGGTTTTCTCAGCCCAGCGAACAAAGGCGACAGCACCTCCTGTGCCATCAAAGTTGACCGGTTTGCAGTCTAGAAACTGCTTGTAGGTGCACCCGTGAGGTGGATTGTTATTGCCTTGGTTAATACTTCCGCTCGTTCCGGGCTGAGATGCTGCATACTGTGCTATGGCAGCAGCAATAATCTGCTGGAGTTCTGCCTCATTGGTTGGCATGTGTGGCTCACGTCTCGGCGGCATCTTTCTAAAAGATGGTTTACGTTGGTCAGGTCATAGTAAGACGTACGTATATAGTAATAGTAATAGCACATAACATCTCATGTTATCAACACATCACACACAACATCCCATGTCATAAAAATACAAATAAGCAATCAAGCGAATCAGATATGATGAGAATACTGCGATTGCCATATATCAAGACCACATAGTAAGTGTATCAGTACATCATAGTGTCATACAATCATCCATCAACTAGGGGCTACATCACCCCTGTACAAAACCATAACAAATCAGTGTCAAATACATGTCAACAAAAGTCAGGATCATAAAGTAGTCTCCAAAAATGTTGTGCAATCCAACAATCGCCGTCTTCTCATCCTCGTCTACCCAAACAGCACTGATGAGCTCTATACAGATGGTGGTGGAGGAGGGGGAAAGTGGGTGTAAAACAAACGGCGTAACTGTAGCCAGTCCGCCTCCATAGCCTGCTGAGTACGAATGATGGAAGCAATCTGCTGCTCTAATGTAAAGAGACGGGCAGCATAATCTGGGGGTAAAGGTCGAAATGGCTGCAGAGGAGAGTGTGTCTGACCATGGCATGGACACGGTGGCAGCTGAGCTCTCTCGAGCTCCTGGATGTGCTGCGTGTGTGACTCATACTGAGCTACAAAAGACATCAAGACGTCCTCGATAGTGTGTCCCATGTCAGTAGGTGGCATACCAGAGTCTGGTGCCCAAAGAAACGGCTCACTAGTGGGGTCGAAAGGTGCCACGTGAAATGGAGCAACAGTGGGTGGAACAGATGACATCTGTGGCATGAAAGGGATAGGCATCGATACATGCCCAACAGGATGGGCTGAAGAACCCTCTCCAGGCCTCGCTGGAGGTACAAACTGTGGAACCTGGAAAGAAAAATCAACATGTCGCGTAACAGGGATCTGTGGGGGAAAAGGCGGTACATCCTCATCAGCAGGTATCCAACCATGCTGTGCATGCTCATCTGGTGGATCCATGCGTGCCGCGAACAGTGCATGCTCGGGCTCTAGTGGAACGGGATCAAGTGGGGGAGCAACAACAGGGTGAACAGGTACAATGTGCTCAACGGGAGGGTCAACAGGTATAGCGACAACGGGTAAAGGATCAACAGGATCAACAATGACATGATCGCCCTCCATCAAAGGAACATCAACGGGGAGATCATCAGCAACAGGCTCAAAAGGGATGTCAGCATGTACTGGGTCATGCTCTGGTATAGGGTCTAAAGCGGCTGCCTGCTCTGGAGCAACGGCAGGCTCGAGGTCATCAAAAGCCATCTCGAAACCAAAATCTGGGTCAATAGGATCAAATGGGTCAGCAAGGTCTACTGGATCCTCCATAAACTGATCCATCGGAATAAACTCTAAGTCACGATCTGGGTCGAACCCTGGGGGAAACATAGGATCGGAATCCCCCTCATCATCGTGGTCGAAAACAAAACTGGGGATAGGGGCAACAGAAGATGCCTGATCAGGATCTGATCCATGAGAGAAGTGCTGCGCGCTCTGGTCGTGTGAGGGTACAGAGGCCACAGACTCAAAAGAGTCTGGGACTGGGGAGTGAGCAGGTGACTCCGCGGCGGGAGCATCTGCGATCAACAAGGGACCATCAGCAGCAGGTAGGGCCTCGCCCTGAGCATCCTCCTCGAAAGGCTCCTCCTCAAACATATCGACATCATCCTCCTCGTCGTCGATGGGCAAATCGTAAGCAGGGTACGAAGCAAGCGGTATAGGGGCAGGGATCAATGCGAGTGGTAGATCCCCGGCCAAAGGACCATCTGCGAGCTCGTCAGCACCGTCAGGTAATGCGAAGGGCTGAAAGTCGTCCTCATCTGTGCTCGTGACGTCGGACGTATGAACCTCGTGCTCCGATGACTCAAGGTCGTCTGATACGATAGGCCTAGGGCCTGTGGTGTCCGAACCACCAGTGTCTGTAGAATCCATGTGTCTGTAACATATACACAAACATGCACAAACAGTCAATCATATAATCAAATAATCACATAGGTCACCAAGTAAGCATTCAAATCATTCTCCTAGTCCCACTAGCCTCCCAGCCTCTCAGACTGCTCTTCCTAGTCCCACTAGCCAATTCTCCTAGTCTCACTAGCCAACTCTCCTAGTCCCACTAGCCAATTCTCCTAGTCCCACTAGCCAATTACCTCGTTCTCTCAGACCGAGCCTCGGCCTCTCAGACCGAGCCTCAGCCTCTCAGACTGAGCCTATAATAAAGAATAAAATGTGCTCAACATTTGTTTGTAAAAACGTTTTGGATCTGGACTTAAGTGGTATGCAGTAAAAATGTTTTCGTGAGAGCCCTAGTGATCATAGTCTAGACTCGAGAAAGAATCCTAGTTCGCTATGATCAGAGCTCTGATACCAAGCTGTCACACCCTGGCTTTGCGGAAGCGTGGTTAATTTGGTGTGACTTCTTAATACCATAGCTTAATCATAACCAAGCTATATGAGTTAAAAACATGCAAGATCATCCATTAAGTTTTGAAAACCAAATACAGTACCATTGTTTTAACGGGAACATACCCTAACAACCTTAACCTTGTTCAACAGACATTACAAACTTAGAACATAACATAAACACGGTTCAAGGATTGTGTCTTGTCCAGGAAAGAGACACATCCCCTGAACCCCGGATGACCTCGGAAACTAGTGCAGCGGAAAACGTTCCATACCGTGCCAGATCTCGTTAATTTCCTGAAATACATGTAAGTTGAAAAATCAACAATAATGTTGAGCGAGTTCATGTGTAAGTGAGTATGTAAAACACTTGTGAGTATAGAAATAATCGTGGTATGTAGCCAATAAGGGGACTTGTGATCACCAATGGTTTGCAAGGCCACTGATATATGTGAAGTGCAAATAGGGAGACTCAAACCTAGCAGATTTCGCCACGGCATTTGTATGTGGACAAAGTCACCCCAAGGTCCGTTTCTAGTTTGGCCTGGGGCTGGGCTCGCTACACCCAGATAGATCTACCGCTCCTGTCCCTCGGTCCCGACATGAGGACTAATGGCCTCATATTGCTCCTACCCACTCACATGATCGGAATAAAACACCTCCTTACGCTAACCATACCGTATATAAAGTACTTGTAAACAAAGTAACATGTATTTCACCCCCGCAGTTAAGAAAACTGAAAACAGTTAGAGAAAAGGGGGACATGAACTCACAGTGAAGCGTCTCTACCAAGTATCTCCAAATCAGAAAGCTGTGCGACGACCTACAAGTGCTAATTCTATTAGACGGACGGCCGTGCCTTAGCTTTAGTTTAAGTTTTTGGGAAATAGTTAGACAACTATTTCGTGTTTACATTTCGTATATACTTGGTAGTTAATTTTCCTTCCCAAGGATGGGGGATACAATACATGTGCGTAAGTTACGTTTTAATAATCGAGTGGCAATATAATTACCGGTGTAACTTATATATTCATGTGAAAGCGTTTGTATTATTTTGGGATTCGTCAACGTGTGTAAATATTATTTTTACTCTAAAAATGATATTTATGTATTTTCACAAAATAATCATAAACAGTGTTGTGACAATATATATATTCATCACGTTAAACTTTGTGAAAATCCCACCTCCGAATATTTAGTAAATAAAGTCATGGCGAAATTTATATTTCGAAAACATGTCAAAAATAATTCTAACACTTGTTGTGCAAATATTTCTAAGTGTTAGGTATTTAGAAAAATTTCGCCAGAGTTTCCTCTGTAACTGGAGGTGGCCACGCTTTCAAGCGTATCATTTTCTTTTAACAAATCAATCAATCAATGTTCTCAACATTATCAAACAACTTTCCAACATTTTAAAAAGTCAAAGATAGACATAATCGCAAAAATATACGAATTTGTGGTTTGTCTAAAATATGTAGTAAATCTCTTTACTTTTACTGGATCTTTTGTGTAAATAATCCGATTTCGTAAAAACCTCGTTTTTAGAGAAAATCCATCTTTACAACTTCTAGTAACTTTTGACAAAACTAGTTCTTTGTCGGATCTTTTCATTTCACAAGTGTTTACACACTTGTGGTTTATAAAATATGCTTATTATTGTAAGATCCATCTTTCAAAATACATGGTTTCCTTGATATGTGGTCCTTTGAAAATACCGGGTGTAGATACATAGATCTACTAGTTTTAAACATCCTTGTACAAGTTAAAACATGTTTACACAAGTAAAGCATTTTTACACAAGTTCATGCTTCGTGTGTGGTAGAGTTTCACCTTTTAACCCTTGTATCATTCAAAGACGAGCTTATGTTAAGATCCATGATCTTACTAAACCGGGTTAAACGATGATCCGAGCTACCACATCATAGATCGAGTCTCAATAACCTCATATTTCAAATACTACAACTTTTACACAACTTAAATGCTATTAACCACCATTTTTCATGTTTTTAGTAGACTTTAGTTCATCATCATGCATGTTAACGATATTTAACCGACAAAATTCCTTTTAACCACTTTAGTATAGTTTAAAAACGAGTTTTAAGTGTTATACCTCTAGCTCGAGGCTAGGGAAGATTCTTGATGAAAAACGCGTGGATAAAAGCTAAGCAACGAGGTCCTTCGTGTTCCCTTTGCTCCAAGGCTCCTAATACGTGACCCTTAATGCGTGTGTGAGCTTGGAATGGCTTGCTTGAAAATCGAAAATGGATGGGTGAATGAGGGGTGTTCGGCCGAGAGTGTAAGGGAGAGGGAGAGAGTGATTTTTGTGAAGTTGAAAAGTGATAATAATCTCATGTGTTTAGCTTAGGTTTTATAGACAAAACATAGTGTAATATCCCATGGTTCTTGTGTTCTCTAGATTTTAGGCAATTGATTAAAATAATCCAAGGATGGTACTAGTGTGTTCCCCAAGGTTTGGGGCCGGTTAGGATGGGGGGGGGGGGGTTTAGTTCGATCCCAAGTAGGTAGTTAGGGTAACTAAGTTAAGTTAGTTAAGTGTTAAGTGTTTAACCTAGTTAGTTATGTATAGCGTGTTATGACGGGTGTTAGGGTAATCAGGGACCCTAACTGGCTCAGAAAAAATATAATTAGTGAAAATAATAATATTTTCATGTTCCGGGTAAAGTCCGGTTGCTCGGTTGGATAGTAATCCGTTAAAGCGTTACTAAAGCTTTAAAGTGTCGTTATTGTTATTTTTAGTGACACATCTTGTTTCCAACACTTTAGAAAGTGTCTAGTAGTATTTTCCCATGTTTTGGCACTTTACTAGTCAGCTAGAAGCTGGATTATTTATTAAAGTGTTGTGTTTTTGTACTTAAAGTACGTTTTTGGCACATCCAGTCATTGTGACTTATTCCTAGAGACGCAGTTCCACAACCCTTGTATCCCTACACTCACTACTAGTGTAGCCAAATATCTCAGGCTCTTATAGGCCTTAGAGGCAGTGTCTGCCTGATGCTGGCTTTATCAGCATGTTCAATAAGTTAGCCGTGTATTGTGCTACTGTGCTTTTTGTGCATCATGTTTGTCACTAAGGTTCAGCATGTAAATAATGTAGTGACAGCAAGCAAGTATGATGCAAGTAAGTACGTGTATCAGTATTCGAGTAGCAGTTTATCAGCTAGTACAAGCAAGCACAGTAATTAAGCAGTAATTAATCATTAATTTAGTCGTACGGATACCTGGTTTAGTGCGGGTTGTCACATGAGTCTTCCTACTTGCACTTCACACATATCAATGGCCTTGCAAACCATTGGTGATCTCTTTTTCCTTATTTGCTACATACCAGGGTTTTTATACATACAAAGGTTTATTTACTCACTTACACATGAACTCGCTCAACATTATTGTTGATTTTTTTTAACTTACATGTATTTCAGGGAATTAAAGATCTGGCGCGGTATGTTATGTTTTCCCGCTGCATATGGGTTCCGAGGTCATCCCGGTTTAGGAAATGTGACTTTTTCCTGGACGAGTCACAAATCTTAAACTGCGTTTTATTCATGTTGATGTTTATGTCTTTCAAAACAATGTTTTATGTTATGGTGTTGTAGTCCCTAAGACAATATTATGTTACTTCGGTTTTTAAAACTTAAATCTATGGATGATCTTGCATGGTTTTATTATCATATAGCTTTGTTATGATTAAGCTATGGTATTAAGAAGTCACACCAAATTAACCACGCTTCCGCAAAGCCAGGGTGTGACATTGTCACCCGAACGACCGGCCATCCGATCGGATTGCTGTTCGACCCACTGACACTTCACGCCTTTTCACGCGCCGACTTTCGCTTATGTTATCAATAACTGTTCAGGCTATTATCCGCTCTAAGCGCTCCCTTCAATCCATTAATTCAATCGCTGTGAGTATACTCGAACCCTTTTTGCTTTACGCACTTTTGGGTGTTACATACGTTACTTATACTAAATCACATTGAACACATTACGCAATACTTTAACGCTAACTGTTACTGCATGTGATACGTGACTTAATGAATGATTGTTTGTTATGTTTACATATGGAATGCTGTCTACCTGCCTTAGCAACGATAGTACTATAGTTTGGACTCAGCACCTGTTCACTCAGGGGTTGTTAAGGACAATTTGTTACATGGCTCACAGTGGTGAGTGTGTCTTACGAACTGCCTTGGGCAGTTAACCCGTAGTCATTGGTATCGATAGGTTCATGTCGATAACTAACGTGCTTCATTTCACACTGTGTACGTGCTGGTTTTGCGTAAACAATTTCGAACTTTATTATATCTATCAAACTTGTATGCTCACCTTTACACTATGTGTATTGACTTTTACTTTAACGTATATGGTAGGTGCTAAGGATGTTTAGATGCTTTGCTTGCTGTGAAATCGAGGCTAGGAAAGGTCTAGAACAATAAACAATTGTCTGTATTTGAAATCTGAGTTGTCGAAACAGAACAATTTGACTAGATCTTGTTTGTAATAATTATGTTATCTTTTATGACATGGTATGGGACATGTTGCTTTAAATAATTGGTAATTATAGTTGTTATGGAAACTTCTGGACAATCTGTTTCGCTCAGTGCCACGCCCCGATGTTTCCGCCATCGGTTGGGGTGTAACAGGTGAAGTTGTGGTTTGGTTAGACAGACTCTTTTCAGATGGAGGTAGTGGAGCCTCCTCGGGACCTACGGTACGGTTTCTCAATGTCATGAGATGCACTTGTGCCTTTGGGTAGGTTTCGGTATTGCTGGGTAACGCACCTTGTGGTTTTTCGGAGAAATTTTGAGCTAGTTGATTTAGTTGTTTTTCAATGTTTTGAATACTAGCTTGTTGATTTCTAAAGTTTGATTCCATTTGTTGGAATCGATCCGATTTTTTCTTTTCGGTGTCGGAGATGAGGCGTGAGATAGTATCTTCAAACCTCTCTCGTCCCCCATGTTGTTGTTGAGAGAAATTTTGTGACTCATTTCTTGGTTGTTGAAAGTTTATTCGTTGGTTTTGGTTTTGTTGGTTACTACTATTGTCGGGTTCTCTCCAACCAAGGTTAGGGTGGTTACACCATCCTTGGTTGTAGGGACCCGTTGGAGGACCTGACGGCCTAGGTCTATTATCAATGTAGTTTACCCCTTCCGTTTGATTATCCATTCCTTTCATACAAATCCAATTTTCATGTGGCCCACCGCACCCTTCACAAGCCATAACCGAAGCCGTTTTTGCCATTTCTAACTTTTTGATTTTCGAAGAGAGGGCCTCGATTTGGGCTTGTAAAGAAGTGCTTTCGTCTACCTTATGGGCACCTGGGGCAATAGATTTTGTGTCTCGGGGAGTGTGCCACTGAAAATTGTTTTGAGCAATTTCCTCAATTTGATTATAAATTTCATTTGGGCGACGATTACCTAGAAGTCCCCCGGAGCTAGAGTCAAGTGTTTGTCTTGTGTGTGGCAACAACCCATTATAGAAAGTGGATACTTGTTGCCATACTGCAAGACCATGATGCGGACACTTTCTTAATAGCTCCTTGAATCTTTCCCAAGTTTCATATAAGGATTCCCCGTCCTATTGTGAGTATGTGTTAATTTCTGTCATTAATTTAGCCGTTTTAGAAGGAGAGAAATACTTATACAAAAACTTTTGGGCAAGTTCATCCCAAGTGTTTACCGAACCACTTGGGAGGGTGTTAAGCCAAGCCTTAGCTCGGTCTTTTAGTGAAAATGGGAACATTCGGAGGCGGATGGCGTCATTCAAGGCTCCGTTGATCCGAAAAGTATCACATATTTCCAAAAAGTTGGTAATATGTAGATGAGGATCTTCATCCGTAAGCCCATGGAAAGTTGCAGAGTTTTGGAGCATTTGTATCAAATGCGGCCGAAGTTCGAAGTTGTTTGCATCGACATTCGGTGCATTGATTAATGATTCGGGTTTGCTTTGACAGTGTTGTACATATTCTCCCTGAAATAAATCTTCAGATCTTTGTTTGCACAGTTCACGACTCCTCCTCTGATCTGCTCAACTACAATCTTCACAAAAAATCCTTTCAAAAAAATATTTATTCAGAAAATCAAAAGTCCATTCTTAAAAAATAGCTATTTTTGAAACTTTTTCAAAAATCCTTAAAAGTCTGTTGAAAACAGCTGTTTTTGAAACCTCTACTTGGCTAAAAATTCATCCACTGCTGAAAGGTATCGTCTGTTCTCATAAGTTTTGTTTATCCTAACGACTGTTGACTTACCACTGTTCCCAACCTCTGCTGTTTCCCAACAGAGGTTTCCAAACAATTGTCATCCATTATCACAACAGAGGTTCTGACGTGGACATATGTTAGCCATCAAATCTTTGTAACTTCTGCCACGTCAGTGATACGTGTGTAGCGTGATATGTTTTTATTGATATTTTAAGCCCTTTTTAACACTTTAATCAAGTTTTAAATTTATTAAACAAGATATTCTACTAACACTAAACACACATATGGGCAAGTGCACCCATCGTGAGCGTAGTATAGCGTTGGTAAGATACCGAGGTCGTCCAAGGACACAAGAGCTTTTAGTACCGGTTTATTCTCAACGTCTAATCAAATCAAAAGTTTTAGAAAAGGTTTTGAACATGAAAATAAAAACTAAAAAATACTGAAAAATAAAAATAAAAACAGATAGACAAGATGAATCACTTGGATCCGAGTCACCTTTAATGTAACCTTTGATGATTTCCGCACTTTTGCACTTTTTACGAGATTATCTTAGTTATAGTAGTAGGCCCCTCTTTTGAAGGTGACGTTACCCTCAATCCAGTGGTTGAGTCAGCAAGGATACTGATGTGTTGAAAAACACTGTCATTTACCCGTGTATTTTGTATTTTATTTTTATAGTTTTTGAGTCATTTTTAGTCTTTATACGGTTGTATTTTATTATTTTGTGTTTTGGCAGGTCCTGGCGCAAATGAAGCGGAAACGAGTAATAAAGAAATAACCAGCCAGTTGAGTGGAGTAGACCGCTAGTGATCGTAGGGAAATTACCGCTATTTTCTGATTTAAAGGGAATTATACTGCAAAAAGAATAGTGGGCCGCAAAAAATCAAAAGAATGTTCAGCATGCATGTTTACGTAACAGTGGGGGAAATTGTTTTCATTACTTTGGGCTTTGAAACATATGTCAAGTGGATCAAATAATAAAAGAAAAAAAACCTAATTCACCTAAACTATATATAGAGGGGGACGTGAAGGCAGTGGGGATCTATCCCCTGTTATTTTCGAAAACCATATAATTGGAACAACAGCAAGTGGCGGCAGAAGGCATTATTATTTTCGAAGAAGGGCAGCAAGTGGAGGCTTTTGTTGTTTTCAAGAAGAGGAATCCCTATTTGTTTTAGTCAAACATCAGTGGAGTCGAAGATTAGAAAAGAAAACGGCTGTTTGGTTGTTGGTGCAAGAGAAAAAGAATAAAAACACATTCGGTTCGTGTTTGAGCATTGCATTATCGAAAGGTAGACGTGTATACCCCTGTTATGCCGGGTTCGACATTATTCTTATTATTCTAATCTTTTGCGTTGAACCCATGTTTTGTTTAATTTTTAGAACCGAGTTTGTTATGTTTTTAATAAATATGAGTAGCTAAACGTTATAAACTACCTAGGTTGTGATGAACTAGTGATTGTTACGTTGTTTTGACTTGGTTTTGGTTATTTTATGCGATTTACATAACTTTGCCTTGTGATTGATCTTGATATTGCATGTTGGTGTGTTTTGATTGATTATTGGTTGATGAATTCAGCGGTTTAGGCACATAGAAATATCCCCTAGACTTAGAGTTTAATTTGAATCGTTGATCTTAGGGCTTTCGATTTGAATATTGAGTTGAGAAATTGACCAATTCGATTAATAATTAAAATCAATATACTAAAACTTGCATCCTCATCTTGTGACTCGAAAGACGATTAAGGTGAGCTAGGTTATTAGCTAATCATTGGTGGGTAGATTGGGTGACCGATAGCTCGGGCTCGTTTATTACATCGTGGTTAAGGTTTCCTAGGATTTCAATCTTCAAGGTTTGGTTTGCTTTGCGTTTTGAGAGTTTTGGGGGTAGAGTTACTTTCATTGCTTGATTCTCGTAGGATTTGGTATCGATAGGTCGAGTCGGTTCATTCTAGCACTTCGCATTTCGTCTTTATCTTTCGTTTGATACATCTCTAGCGGGGGGTTAATCGAGGGAGTAGGATATTTAACCATTGCCATAGTCAAGATAGCGTTGCATGATTCTAGGGATTCGATACCTAGGTAGTCTTTTCTCTTCATATTTGATATAGACTTAGCTCCCGAGTTCGTGTTTGTTTTACGTTGCTTGTCTTGTTTGCCACTTTCTTAATTAGTTAGGTTATTAGTTAATCATCAAAACAAACTTAAAAATTGACTTTGTATTCGACAACGATTCATTATCTAGAGTTTGCATATAGTGTCCACGGATTGATATCCGGTCTTGCCATCTACACTACACTGCGACCGGTGCACTTGCTGATTGTGTGTGGTTTAGTTAGCGATTCCTTTTTAAAACTTGTTCGAATTTAATATATACATTTTCACATATCAGATACAATCCCAAAGGGTCGGAATATTAAAAGATAATTAATTAAGTTATTAATGTGTAATGTGGTAGGCCCCTCTTTTGAAGGTGACGTTACCCTTGGCTAAGTGGTTTGAGTCAGGAGGGATACAATACCAGTGGGTATTGAAGGAGGTCCTAGTAAGCTTGACCCAGGTCCTTGCATGATCTATACACTGAACAAGGCAAGAACCTTACCAAACCATTCCCTTAACCCCCGACCAGGTAGCCAACATATCTCTATATAGACCGTAGAGATATGAATGGTGAAAATCTTTTATTTTATATAGACAGTAAAATAACGCCATGACACCACGGACAAATGATAAGGAAGTTTCACCTTCAACATAAGAAACTAGTTATTAAAGTCATTAATAAAAAACCAAATAAAAAGTGCGAAAAATATTAAAAATCAAAAGTATTACATTAAATGCTTGTCTTCACCAAGTGATGTAAGAGACTTAGGCAAACATGGCCTTTGATTGTCAAGAACTCTTACTATCAATCTTGGATCCCGAGACTACTACACATACTCTAAGGTGGATGATGGATGATGGTGGTGGATGTGGGTGTTGTAGTGGTGGTGGAGTGGTGGTGAAGTGGGAGAGAGGTGGTTTGCCAAGGGATGCCTTTGAAGTGAACCAAGCACCCCTATTTATAGCCTGCACAGAAGCCCGGACACGGCCCCGTGTCCATCCTCTTTCTCTTTCTTCATTAATTGCAATTGTTTGTATTAGGATCCACACGCCCCCGTGTTCGCTGGGCACGACCCCGTGTGCAGAAGCGTATCTATACTATCAAGATTTGCAAGATTCTGCGAATCTTAATGTTGACCACGGCCCGTGTTGAGCTGGGCACACCCCCGTGCTGGGAATAGAAGCTTCTACAACTTTCTCTTTTCTGCAGACACCTGGCCACGCCCCTATCTCCGCTGGGCACGGGGTCGTGGTCAGCTTTCTGTTTCTTTGTTTTTGTTTGGGAAGATGCTGTCGAGGGGTCGGGCATGCCACGTTTAGTCATTTTCTTGAATTTATGTTAGTTTTTTCTGCATATTTGTTCCTTTTGTTCAATTACGCTCATTTACTCCTGAAAATACAAAAGGAAGACAAAAGCATACTTTTTCCAACATTAGTACTAAAAAAATGGTTAGTTTTATGCCTCATTTGATGTAATTTATATGTTGCATTTTACACACATCATCAGCATTCACTTTTTCACTTTATAAAACCCTGTTTCATCCCCCAAACAGAGCTTTTGCTGCCGTCTCGAATTCAAAATTCATCAAAGCGGTTTCCACCTTCTTCTTCAACACTTCTTCGTCAACCTCTCGCAAGTTTCAACTCCGACCACAGCTCTGTCAATCAAAAACCCCCATAACTACCTTCCTATTTTTGAAAAAACCGACAAAAATACTCTCTATCATTCAATAATTGATGTTCTTACATCATCAAAATATAAGGTCATTCTTACTGTCAATGCACCAATTTATCAAGATACACTCCATGATTTCTGGGCAAATGCTAAAATTGAAGAACAAAAGAGAGTGCCTTATGCTATAACTTCAAAATTCGGAGGTACCGTTGTTGCAATAACCCCAACTACCATATCAACAACATTTGGGTTGAATGACTTGGCAGATAAGACCTCTTTTGCCAAAAATGAACTTCATGCAGAATTGATTGAGAGGGGGTATGAAGGACAGTTGAAAGGAGCTACAATGTTTAAACGAAATTCTCCTGCTCCTATGAAATTCTTTTTCCATACCCTCTTAACATGTGTTTCTGCTAAAATGACTGCTTTTAATGAAATACCTTTAAAATTTAGTACTTGGGATATGCTATTTTGACAAATTCTGATTTTAACTACTCACAAGCACTGTTTTCAGATTTGGTTTCAAATGTGAATAACATTCAAAAGGGGGAAAAATGCTGATTTTTTGATGTACCCAAGACTATTAAGCTACTACCTACAAAAACATGTTTCTAAAAAGGATTTTGAACTAGGTGTAGTTTTCGAAATAAATAGTCTTACTTTTGAAACTTTTACTCGCCTTATGGCCAAAGAGTCAACTGTTTCAAAAAACACAAGCAAAGGGGGATGAGAATGTTTTAGATGAGTCCACATATGCGGCTCAAACCTCTGTTGCTGAGCCTACTGCTCCTGGTGATCATGACACCACAACCGGTGTTGTGAAACCGACACCAGCAAAACCAAAAAGAAACCTGTCAAAACCAAAAAGCCCATCAAAACCAATAAAGTGGGTCCTCTAGAAGATGAGATCCCAGAGGTTAACCCAATGACAACATAAATGTCACTTAAAACCACTACTGTTACTTCCTCACAGCAGTTGGAAAGATCTCAGCCCACCATCCAAACTCCTCATGTATCCTCACAAAAGGATCATGTTGTAAGCACAGGGACACCACATCATGAAGCAGACCTTTCATATGAAAGTATGCTTAAAAGCCCCTCTCCCAGGGCAATGTCGCTTTCTACACCACAACACTCTACCCAAATTCCACCAACCATATTACCACTGTTTAAAGCAATTGACATTTAGACCCAAAGCAGTCCCTCTCACTAACACATTACTAAGAGTATAACTCCAACAATGACTGTGTCTGACCCTGTTCAATCTGCTATCCCACAAACAGTTGAGGAGGCTACACCCCTTGAGTTTTACGAAACTTTTGGTGGTAGTTCAAGTGGTGCAGCTACTACAAATGTTGAATCCACTTATTTACATTTGGACAGTAGTTTCATCTCTAAGACTCCCACTATTGAGGTTACAACAGTAACCTCTGCTCCAGTGGGAAGTCCCAAGAACCAAGAAAAATGAGCATTTGTTTATGATGATATGAATTCTTCTCCTGTTATCAAAACAAATACAACCACCTCTGGTGGGAATTCAGATGATCCTATTAAGTTAGGTGATGAATTAAGATACAGGGAATTGACGTATAGAATGTCTTCAGTTGAAAACACTGTTGGAGAAATGAAACAAATGATGAAACAGATGTTGGAGGCTTCTAAAAGTCAGCCTAGCCATCAACAAATCACCGAAGAACTATGGAATTCTGTTCAACCAATCCTTGCTGCTCAAAGGGAATTAGCTGAACTCAACCACAACAAGCATATGGAATTGATCAGAATCATGGTTGAGGCTAGATATAAGGATACTCAGGCAGACATCAGGGGTATCAAAGAATCCCTGCAAAAGCTTACTGGCTCTTCCCCTGCACCTGTTTTTGAAAAGGATGATGATGATGATGATGATGATGCGAAAAAGGGGGAGAAAGACTCATTAAGAAAGTTGGAGCCTGATCCTAAAGTAAAACCAAAGGGCCAACAAAAACAAAAGCCAGGGTTTGCCAAAGAAACTTCTGCTAAAACTTTAGAAAAAATCAGATGTTGGTAAGAAAAAGGGAATTGATGAGATCCTCAACATCCAAACTGATGAGAAGATTTTAGAAAAGCAGAAGAAGCAAGATACAGAAGAGAGCAAAACCTACAACTAGAAGAAAGAACTGGAGGAGAAAATGAAAATGGAAAATATTGGTACGTCACAAAGAAGGAAGTCTTTCAGAAACAATAGACCACCAATAGCCACCTTTCCCAAAACATCTGCTGCTCCTAAAAGGCATGTATCATCTGTTTCACTAAAAACAAAACCTTCACCTCAAAAACCACCAGAAAAGAAGCAGAAAATAGCTTCAAAACCATTAGCTGCTCAATATCATCTAGAACTGCTTGCAGTTCAAGGTGAAATGGAATCTTTTTACAAGATAGAGGATCCATCCAAAAGAACCTTCCCATCTCTCTATGGCTTCAAACAACCTCAGAACATTGATAAATATTTGAAAATGAAAGCAAAACAGGCAGAGGTTACAGCCAGAGAAGAAAGCAAATGGTTAGGTGACAGGAAATACCAAGGTCTACTATCACATGGGCTTAACAAAGTCAGAAAACTTGAAGACTTTGCTAAAGACCTTAGTAAATCCATGAAGCACAAGCCCTACAAAGCAACGATGGCCCAATTCAAGGACTGGTTAACAAATGCTCTCAGGGAAGAAATTGACAAAATTACAAAAATGAATAATGATCCTCTGGTCAAGAAAACTGCACCAAATTGGAAAAATTCCAAGCAAGTTGATCCAGATGATGCATTAAGGTTCAAGAGAATGAGAGCAGAGCTTGTTGTTGCTGATTATGGGTCTGCAAGATCAATAGCCAGATGGTCAAAACAAAATGTTGAAGAGACCTACAAAAAGCTAGAAGAGCTTAAAAAGAAAGACCCACCTGTTCCTCAAAAGCCAGTTATCCTAAAACAACTGTTGGTAGGCCTCAACAGACCCATGCCTTCAAAAAGTTTTCCTTATCATCTGCTTTACCCACAAATGCCTTGAACTAATTAAAAAGGCAGAAGCAGACTGATGAGGAAGATGAGCAGAGGTATGAAGAATATAGAAAAACGGCCATTAAATACCAGATTGATTACCACACGGATGATGCTGCCAATCAACTAACTACTCAATTAGCTGAAACAATCAAAAGGTTGGCAAGCAGACCTCATTCACCAAACTCAACATAAATAACTCTTGTCCCTAGAAAACCATCTGATCTAAAAAATACTAAAGTGGAAGTCATCCTCAGACACCTATGTATTGACTTTGCTCAGATCAGATGGTAATTTTGAAAGGATAACAAGGAAGGATGCATATGGTCTGAGTGCAGATGACCTACAAGATCTTTTGAACCTTCAACTGGAAAGGGATGAAGAAGACACAGATTCCTTGGACTTTGAACTGCAGTTCAAAGGGAAAATCCGGGAAATGTTGATGAGGAAATAAAGATCAGAAATAATGAAGGGTTTTGGCATCATCTGTTCTAGGGGGAGATTGTTGGCTCATGTGAAACCTTTCTTGAGAACAGATGACACAAAGCCAAAACAGCTCTGCTTGATTATAAAGACTGTTAATGACTAAACCAATGAAGATGTCAAAGATCTGATGGAAGTCAAAGGTCTGATCATCCTTTGAAGAAAGCACTGCTGAAGCTTCATCAGAGGTTGAGTTCATCAGAGGATAGCATCAACAGAGTCTTGTAATCAGTGTTTTATTAATGTAACAGTGTTTAGACAATCACTGTGATCTCAGGCTGAGGGGGAGTTTGTAATTCATGCATACGTGAAGCATTGTGTAATACAATCTTTCGACTTAAAGTATTCATGATGAAAACATTTATTCCATTGTTTGTGTTATAAAGTTTTCTTCATTTACGCAGTATATTATTCATCTTATTATCATCTTTCATCTTTAAAACAATCACAAACAATTCAAACTCAGATCCTAACATGGATACCGATAATCTTAAGCATGTTAAGATCCAAAATCTAAAAGGTGAAGTGCAGGAACTATTTACAAGATCTCAAAAAACCAATACTGGATTCAGCTACGGTTTTGTTGGATGACCTGGTTATCTAAAGAACCAAAATATTGTTTTTGGTAATGAACTTTCGTTTTGGATAGGAGAATGAAAATAGTCGTATGTAACTGATTAAATGTGTTATGCATGGTTTTCTAAAACCACATATGTTTGCACACGGGTTTTACAAATTTAGAGTACATATATTTTTGTTGGAGAGTTCTTTCATATTGGCGCCGGTCAGTCAGTGAGTCTCCATTTAGGGCTCACAAATGATTTTCAAATTCGAAAACTGAATTGTTCGGCACAGCTCACGGAAAAAATCTCTCGATCTTGTAAGCCTTCATATCAATTTCATAATGTATATATTGTCCTTGGATTCTGAAAACTGGATGAAATATAACATGGGAAATCAAACAGATTACCCTGTTGAAAAGAAACCTTTATGTTGGGTAATTTTACATTCAGTTGAAATTTTCTAGCCCTAGGCTGTGATTATTATGTGTAATCACACATTATATTATAAACTTTCTGGTTGCTCTATTCTTGATACATCTTACCAATTACTCAGACAGTGCATGATCGATCATGTATATTGGAATGACAGTAGATAGAATCTGTAGAATAATGTTTTGTAATAAACTTTGATTCTTGGGAAGCAGGTGCCATGGATGGGAGCAATCTAGCTTCCGATGTAGTGATCGCAGAACTGGTAAGCATGGGATTCGAGATTTCGGAGGCGAGAAAAGCCATAACAGAAGTGGGTCCATCATTAAACAATGCAATTGATTTCATTTTGAGTGGATGCACCAAAGTTTCAGGAAAACGAGCCTTGCCCGACACTGCAGGAGCACAGTCAGTTAGGGGAACGAGACAATCGAGCATCATGGATCATCTGCAATCTAGCAAGAAGCCTGCTTCCCAGGTCTCAATATCATACTCTAACGAAGATTGGGAAGTTAGAGCTAATATGTTGCTGCAGAAGCATTTTGGTTATCCATTGTTAAAGAGATTCCAAAGAGAAGCTTTGGGAGCTTGGATAGCCCAAAAAGACTGCCTTGTTCTTGCTGCGACAGGATCAGGGAAATCTTTATGCTTTCAAATTCCGGCGTTATTAACCGGGAAGGTCGTGGTGGTGATTTCGCCGTTGATAAGTTTGATGCATGACCAGTGCTTGAAACTAGCAAAACATGGTGTGTCTGCTTGTTTTCTTGGATCTGGACAGATTGATCAAAGTGTCCAGCAGAAAGCAATGAGAGGGATGTATGAAATTATTTACGTGTGTCCCGAGACGATCTTGAGGTTTAATCATCTGTTTTTTATTTATTTATTTATTTTTTTAATTTTTGGTGTATGAGTTTGTGTTTTCAAATATTTCTGGTCTTTTCAGATTGATAAAACCACTTGAAAGCCTTGCAGAACAACGTGGAATTGCTTTATTTGCAATTGATGAAGTTCACTGCGTCTCCAAGTGGGGTCATGATTTTCGACCCGATTACAGGTTTGCAGTTCAGATGCTCCTTCTGTGTTGATAAAGATAGCCCAAACATAATAATATTAATAGCGTTATGAATTTCAGGCGTTTGTCTGCGCTGAGAGAAAACTTCAATGCAAAAAAGTTGCCATTTTTGGAGTTTGATATACCCATAATGGCATTGACCGCTACCGCCACTATTCGTGTTCGGGAAGATATTATTAAATCATTGCATATGTCAGAGGATCCAATGATTGTTCTCACCTCCTTTTTCCGTCCAAATCTTCGGTTTTCAGTTACAAGAAACACAATATTCGAATCTATTGCGTTCTTGACGTTCTGATCAGTGGAAATTCTTTTCTGATTTGATTTATGCTATTTGTAGGTGAAGCATAGTAGAACATGTTCATCTTCGTATGAGAAGGACTTCTGTGACTTGATTGACGCATACAGCAAAAACACTAGCCAAAAGTACAGTAAAAAGACTAATCTGCCACTGGAAAACATGTCGGTTGGTACGTCCAGTCGAGATGATATATGCAACTGGGAGGAAAGGGCTTCTGAAAGTGAAGAAGACGACGAGGATATAACTTTGACAAAGAGAAGAAAATTGTCGGTTGAATATCTTGAAGATGAGAGTGACCTGTTGATAGATGTAGATGACTTTGATGGTAACCTTTTCATTTGGCAGCCTCTTGTTGTATCTCTTGTTCTAAATGCTGGTGTTTTAATTTATCGTCAAAACACATATTATGCTTGAGATTACATTCGTACATTACATAAACCATCATTAATACAGTTACGTGTGGAGAATTTGATGGACGAACATCCACAAAGGATTTGGATGTCTGTGAAGGGAAGACAGAAGGGCTAACAATCATTTATGTCCCAACCAGGAAAGAAACGTTAAGCATTGCAAAGTATCTCTGTAGATGCGGTGTAAAAGCTGCTGCTTATCATGCAAAGGTATATTTCTGATTTCCTGCTATTCTTTTTAATAAAAAATCAGTCAACATGGTCAAATGTACTGCCACGTCATTACTTTTTGACATGGATTACCATAAATGTAAAATTTTGAAAGTTGGAATTTTTTTTTTATTTTTTTAATTTTTTTGGCAAACAAAAGATGGTTACCCGAAATAGAAAGGGTACTAACTTTAACGTTATTTTACTAATTTCGTGAAAATAACGTTAAAAGCGGCGGATGGTTAATCATGCATCATGTGGTGACGTTGATAGCTGAAAGACACGGGGGTACATACACCAATCAGTCTCTATCCCGATTGTTTGAGTGTTATGTGTCTTAGGTCCAAGGCTTGATACAAAACTACAATCGAAGCAGCCTCTCTATTCCTACGGGGTAGAGGTAAGTCTGTCTACATCTACCCTCCTCAGACCCTACCTTAGCTTTGCTATTGGTGGGAATTAGTGAGTATGATGACTTTGGCTGTTTTATGCCCAATGTTGTAGAAGGCGCTAGTCAGGCGGTGAGGGGCCTAGGGATTAATCGGGATTAACCGGCCTCTATATATATATACACACGATAATATAAAAATAATACTTCAAAATTCACACAAATACTTCAAGTTTCAAATAGTATGGTTCAAACATAAGCAATTAAACTTAAACATAACAAATCAAGTACTTAGAAATTCAAAAAATTAACCGACTAGGACCGATTTTGAGCAAAAAAACCCTGGTCCGATTAGTCCGAATTGACCGACTTTTGACTGACTAGGACCGATTTTGACCTGGACCGATTTATTGGCCGATTTGCTCAAATTTAGGCGATGAACAGCCGATTAGCGCCTAGGCACCGATTAATCGGCCGCCTAGACGGACTTCTGCAACGCTGTTTATGCCTGATGTTGGGTAGGAAACCATTTTTCTCTTTCATATTTTATTTCACAATGTTTTTATTTTCATGGAGTGAACCATTCAATCGCATTCTTCTCATAATTTCTTTTTCTCTCCACCTATCAGCTGCCCAAATCACAACTTAGGCAGGTGCACAAAGAATTCCATGAAAATGCATTACAGGTATGGATCACATAACTCAATGTACAAATGTGATGGTTTTCTAGGTTGGGTTTATTTCGTTTATTATTATTTTTATTTAAAAAAATGGATCTCTTTATGTGACATACAATAATACAATTGAATATACAGGACACACACACACACATGAGAAAACTCTCTTCATGAGAAAACTGTCGAAAACTCCATCTAACTATTATTATACCCTAAACTGTAAACCCTAAAAGCTAAACGGCTAAACCCCTAAACTCTAAAACCCAACACCTAAACACTAGTAATTTACATAATTTCTTTGAGACTGTAGACTTTAGCAAGAGGCTGTGATACAGATGTGACTAAATACATAATGCTCTCACCACCCCCTAAAGAAACATTTAGTTTTCTTGAAAACTCTATTATTTGTGTGAAGTGTGAACTTCCACAACTTGCTGTTAATAGTCTTATCTACAAACTCGTTAATTTATCTCATAACCAAACGTCTCTAAAGATGATTTTAGGGGAATTTGGTAACGATTAATGAACTATTACTTTTGAACTTTAATAAAAAAATTTACACTTCCTGAATGTTATTCACCATTAGCCACTTTGCGAATTGGACATTCATAATGCACTTCTTAATTTGTATCCTGAGGAGAATGATTATATAGATTAGCCACTGTGTTTTATGTTTGAGGTGGTGCTTCTGAATTCCTAGGGTTTGTTTTGTTTTCTAGTTTGTATATCAGTTAATTATTATCATTTTTTTAGCACACTTCAATGCTTCATGAAGTGTGTTTCTCCTTTTTAATAAACCAAACATATCCATTCTTGATAGTTGATACGCAAACTCACCTAATTGCTCACATTCAGTTTATAATCTTGTATAGTTGATACGGTACCTGTCACCTCATTTTAGCATGTTAGAGGAGCTCAAATATATACAGAATTTGTAGCTCAAAGTAGAACAGCATTTACATGACAAATTGAAACAGATTTGTGATTAACCTTAATGTTAATATGCTTTTAGCATTAGTCAAAAATGGTTCGAATCTACTACCAAGCATTGTTTGTTTGTATATGTCCCCCAGGTGGTTGTTGCAACGATTGCTTTTGGTATGGGCATTGACAAGTTAAACGTTAGAAGGATCATTCACTATGGCTGGCCACAGGTATATAAAATACAGTTAATTAGTTGGTAGTAAAGCATGCAACAACTTCTGATAGCTACTTTTATGTTTAGAGCTTGGAAGCATATTACCAAGAAGCAGGTAGAGCTGGAAGGGATGGAAAATTGGCAGATTGCGGTGAGGGATTGTCACTGTTGTTATTGTTAATAGAGGAGGAAAGTTGGGTGGGTTGAAACAGGTCAAAACAGGTTTGGGTTACAGGTCGAGACGGGTTGGGTTGGGTTGGGTTGAGGCAGAAGTGCTTATTTGTCTGTAAAATAATTTAATCTGTTCAAGTATTAGTATTGCAACATTCAAAACTAACGTGATTAAAGTCACTACATTTAGGACATTGCTGTTTGTTAACTGACAAAATTAATATGTTTGCTGAGGTTGCTGAATGAGTTTTGATCAATTTGTATTAACTTTTTGTCTTTTTGTGCTTTATTAAATAGTTCTATTTGCAAATCTATCAAGAATGCCATCGCTTCTTCCAAACCGAAGGAGTGAAGAACAGACTAGACAAGCATATAAGATGTTATCTGATTGCTTCAGGTTCTTATTTTAGTTATATCCTTTCAAGATTTTATCTTTTTTTTTTTTTTTAAATCTATTGACATTGTGTTTCGTGATTCCATTTTTATGCTCTGCAGATATGCTATGCGTACATCGAGATGTCGAGCCCAGATGCTAGTACAATATTTTGGGGAGGATTTTGGCGATGATAGTTGTCATTTGTATGTCAGATTCTCTCCTTCCAAGCTTTGCTAATCATGGCATTGTGTTAATCATATTTCAGTTTCATAATAATATCTTAATCATATTTTCAGATGCGATGTTTGTGTTAAGGGACCTCCCGAACAGCAAAATTTGAAGGATGAAGCTCGAATTCTTATGCAGATGATTGCTGCTCATTATGTGAGTATTGTACTGTCAACATAAACATTTAATTTGTTTTTCCTTTATTTAATAATATGCAAAGTCTATATAGTGTTCAATACTTCAATGGTGAGCCATGAGCCAATATAATACAAAACTCTAATTTACATATACAATACCCATAAAATTAGGGTCTGTCAGAGGTTGATATGTGAAAACAACCAAAGGGATGAAGAAATAATGAAATGTTTACTTGATAAAGAGGTTGATAAAGCTTATCTTATCTAGTTGTACAGAGAGGAACGCCTCATGTGCCTGATGCGTGCGCCTCACACCTCGACTTTTGGGACCTAAACGCCTTGGAGAGACTCACCGTTTTTTAAAACCAATATATCGTTTGCAGATTGATGCATTGGGGCTAGTTAATATTGTGCAATTATCTCACTATATAAGAAGTGATCACGAAAAAATGTTTATTGTCAACCAAAAGATCGTAGGATGGATTGGTTAAACCGGAACCATTTCCTGTTTACCTTGTACATTCTAAATTTGGATTTCCATGATTATATAAATAATAATGCACATGCTAACATCCAGGATAAAAGAAGCTATATGGAGAGCTCTTATGATGATGATGATTATAATCATAATATACGTATGGAGAAGCCAAATGTAAAGATGTTTGTTTGTAGAATTCAGGAACAGGTATTATTTTTGGAAACTTGATTTGTCGTTTATTTTTAAAAACTAGTTTGGTAAATATTTTTAAAACCACACCCATTTGATAAATAATTTATTCGATCGCACCCATTTGTCTAAAATCTCCTCGATCAATAAGAGAAAAACGATAAACAACAACAACAACAACCATACCCAGTATATCCCACAGATAGCAGAGCTATTTATAGGGTCTGGGGAGGGTGGGATGTAGACAGACCTTGCCTCTATCCATAGGGATAGAGAGGCTGCTTCCAGAGAGACCCTCGGCTCGAAAGCGAACAGCAAACCAACATACCAAGTCAAAGAATACAGAAAAAAGAGGTCGCCCATACTAAGAAAGTGATAAGAGTGGGACAATATAATGTGAATCATGTATTATGGCATGTAATATCATTTTGGGCGTAAACATAATGTAAATAACGTATAAAAGCATACAACATCATAGACACAAGAAGGCAATCATCGGAAAAGTCCCTTAAAGAAAAGGAAAAGCCTACGTCCATGAAAAACACCTAAGACCTTTCTACAATATCCTCTAGAAGTCCTTAACCCTAATCCTACGCCTCCACGAAGTCCTATCGTGGACCATGTCCTCAGAAAGATGTAACTCTAGTAAATCATGCCTAATCTGCTCATCCCATGTCAGTTTGGGTCTGCCTCTTCCTCTCCTCCCCTCCACAGTGAGAGTTTCCACTACTCTAACCGGTGCCGTCGCTTCCCTCCGCTTTACATGCCCAAACCATCTCAATCTCCCCTCCTTAATCTTCTCCGATATACTAACCACTCCTAGTCTATCCCTAAAAACCTCATTTCTTATCCGATCTAACCTCGTGTGTCCACACATCCACCTCAGCATCCTCATTTCTGCTACCTCCATCTTGCGCGCTTGTGTCTTCTTGATAGCCCAACAGTCTGTTCCATAAAGCATAGCTGGCCTAACTGCTACCCTGTAAAATTTCCCTTTTAATTTAGTTGGGAACCTCCTATCGCACAATACCCCACTGGCTGCCCTCCATCTACACCAGCCGGCCTGTATGCGATGAGTTACATCACTATCTATGTCACCATCTCTTTGTACAAACGACCCCAGATACTTAAATCTGGTTACCTGCGGGACCAATTGATCCTCAATGGTGATTTGGGTTTCATCGTCAATGGCTACACCGCTGAAATCAGTGTAGATATTCAGTCTTAGATCGACTAAACCTAAGGCCCTTGCCTTCTAAAGCTACTCGCCACTCCTCTATCCTCGCGTTTAGGCACTGTTTACTCTCTGCAATCAACACAATGTCGTCTGCAAAAAGCATGCACCATGGAACTGTCTCCTGAATCAACTTGGACATCTCATCCAAGACAACCGCAAAAAGAAAAGGGCTCAACGCAGACCTCTGGTGGAGTCCTATCTCCACAGGAAAGAAGTTTGTATCTCCTACAGGCGCGCGGACACTAGTTTCCGTTCTATCGTACGTATCCTTAATTATGTCTATATACTTCCCCGGTATCCCTCGCCCCACCAAACTATCCCAAATCAGTTGCCGTGGGACAGTGTCATATGCCTTTTCCAGGTCGATAAACACCATATGTAAATCTTGCTTCTTTGCTCTATATTTTTCCATCAGCCTCCTTAGAATATGTATCGCTTCTGTAGTTGACCTCCCTTTCATGAATCCAAATTGGTTTACCGAAACCTGAGTTTCTCTTCTAATTCTAGTCTCAATTACCCTCTCCCAAAGCTTCATAGTGTGGCTTAGCAGTTTGATTCCTCTATAGTTCCCACAACATTGAGCGTCTCCTTTATTCTTGTATAAAGGCACCACGATGCTATTCCTCCACTGATCAGGCATTTTTCTAGTCTTGAAGATACAATTGAACAGAAGTGTTAACCATCGGACTCCTTCTTCTCCCAAACACTTCCACACCTCAATCAGTATGTTGTCCAAACCCATTGCCTTCCCCCTTCCCATCTTCCTAAGTGCCATCCTCACCTCGTCAGGTGTGATCCTCCTGCAATAGCAATTATTCTGTTGTCGCCTTTGAATCCTGGGGTTGCTGTTATCATGTTGGTATGCCCTACCTTGGTTGAAAAGATTATGGAAGTAGGTTTGCCATCTCATCTTAATGTCTTGTGCCTTGACTAAAACACGTTCATCCTCTCCTTTGATAAACTTTACTACTCCTAGATCTTGTCTTCTTCGCTCCCTAGCTTTGGAAATCTTAAACATATCATGCTCCCCCTCTTTCGTTTCCAAATGTTCATACATTTGTTTATATGCTGCGTTTTTTGCCTCGGTCACCGCCTTTTTTGCTTCCCTTTTTGCCTTCTTATAGATCTCCCTTACCCTCAGCCGCTCCTCCTCATCTGTGCACCTCAAGAGATCTCTAAAACGATGTTGCTTATCCTTTATTTTGGTATGCACGTCTACATTCCACCACCAAGACTCCTTATGTCCACTAGTCTTTCCTGTTGTGACCCCGAGCGTCTCATTCGCCACTGTAGTGATCGTAGTCGCCATAGCCTCCCACAATAAAAAAAGTTATTTATCCAAACTGCTCTACTTCTTTGACCATGGTCAACTAAAATCTGAAACACGTCAACAACTATCTTTTGACATCAACTCTACTGCTGTTAACCGTATGTCCGTACTGTTGTTAACTGTGATTTTGTATGCACAGAATCAACAACTTGAAACAACTGATCTTTTATGGTGGCGAGGCCTCGTACGTATCCTGGAAGACAAAGGGTTCCTTAGAGAGGGAGATGACAAGGTAATATATTGAACTACACACATATACTTAAAGTTACATGCTTTCTGATTTTGTGGCTGATGCTAATAATGAAAACATTTGCTGACACCCTTTTGTGCTCGATCTATTGGTTTCTTCCACATCTGTGCTTTCTTAATTATCTAACTTTGGGCTGTTTTTATTTACTTTTGGGATTTCTCTCTTTTATTTTGGACTTCTTTTACTAAGGGTAGAATTAACATAGTACTACGAAGATTTTGGAAGGTTCTTATTTTCTGTAGCTTGTATACAACTAGTTATGTTACATTTTTTTTAATTCGATAATTTTAAATGGTTTTTGAGATTTTTGATATTGGTAGATGATTGTATTATTTTTTTCAATTGTATTTGGGGACTATATTTTTCTATATATATGTGTTTGTGTGTTTTTTTTATAATTGCGCCTTTTTTGTCTTGGGCGTGTTTTTTTGGCAATTAGCGCCTTTGATTACTTAGATTTGTGTGGTTGCATGTGAATTGTATGGCATCTCCGAAGGTCAGATGGGTAAACCTTAGCTAAAATAGAAACGTGTGAATTGGGTCACCTGAGTCAAATGCGTCGGGAGTCACTCAACGTGTTTTCAATATTTAACTTCATAATTTTTTTTGATACATTAATTGTTATGGGCTTCATGAAAATGGACAAACGTGTTGATGAGTCGAATCAGGTATTAAAGTTTACTCTTTTGAGTCATCACCCAACCTGAGAAGTTAGTCTCATGGCCCCTCAACAAACAATACATGGTCGGTCTATAGCTGTAGTATTGAAGGACCACAACTGTAGGGTAAACTAAAGAGCCTGATAATACCAAACTTCAATTCATTTGGTATGCCTGTTGGGGGGACCCACATAGCTTGCTGCTGCTAATCCACTGAAAATGGCAAATGAAAGACAACATAAAATTACTTATAAAATAAAGAAATAGACATTTGTGTTATAGTGATTGTTGTTATCTTAGTAGTTAGTTGCACTGATTATCTGTTTTTAACTGCATCTTTGCAGGCTCATGTTCAGATAAAATATCCTGAACCAACAAAACTCGGGTTGGAGTTTGCATTTGCGGAAACCGAGATGGTACAATCGTTCAATGTTTGGCCTGAAGCGGATATGTTGCTCTCTAAAAGCAGGCCCAAATCTTATTCTTCTTTCGTAGAATGGGGAAAAGGATGGGCTGACCCCGAGATTCGTAAGCGCAGGTTATCAAGAAATCGGCCATGGAAACAACCACGCCGGACAAACAAGCAAACGGTTCGAGGGAGATTAGCTGCTAAGCTTTCAAAATAAGATTTGTAAAAATTTGATATGTACACTATTCTTTTTCAAACAGGTTAAATGTTTGCCAAACGAGTAATCAAATTTTATTTTGATATCACAAGATAATTTAAAACTAAATATGACATTTAAATAGCGCTATCGTTAGGGTCTGGAGATGAAGGATGCTAAATACTAAAAGTAGTTCCAACTTCCAAGCTCAATACATTACATCTTGCAAAGCATTTGAGTATTTGAACATATAAGCATTGATATATAATAGAGTAAATTTCAAAGTTCGTCCTTTATGTATGTCTAAAATATCAAAGTATGTCCTTTGTCTTTAATAACCTCAGAAAACATCCTTAATGTTTGAAAAACCAATCAGGTTATGTCCTTTACCCTAAACCTTGTTTGTTTTCCCAGTTAAATCAGGTCATGTGAGAAGCACATGAGGGTATATTGGTCTTTACCTTAATACTAGTTATATAGTTATATATATAAAAACACACATATATTCTCTCTACCTGTACACTCTTTCTCACCACCACAACCATCCGACCACTACCCACTTGCCGCCGCCACCACCTCCCACCACTCACTCTAACTTCACACCTCTCTCTCTCTCATCAACTCAGAACAAATCCAAACGAACTCATGGCATAATCATTTTGATTGCAGTCACTCAATAACTATTTCAATGAACAATTTACAATTTTTTGGGTAACCCTGCAAAGACTCCGAGTCCCACTCGACAGGCTCGCCACAATGTCCACCCGTAGCCGTTACTTCATGGCTCGAGTCAGCCTTCGCTTTAAGCCTGTAGCGTTCAGCTCTAGAACCAATCACCTGACCGGCTGACCCAAAACAAAAGCTGCAATAGTAAAAGCCATGGTGGATTTGGGAATCAAAACCGACTTTTGCAGGCAGTGGTTGTAACCACTCTTCACCCAATCAACTACTAGAGCCCAAAATGGCTTCAACAGTAATACTCCATCTCAAAGTCTGCAACCCCAATCGGACTCCAATCGGCCGTCGCAACAGAACCCCAACCTCCGAACACCCCCGTCGCAACAGAACCCCCATTCATTCGTCGTCTACAACCCTATCCACCTTCACTTTCAGATCTCAGATTCCTAGATATGTCCTGTCCGACAAGCACATGGCCGGCAACGGGCTGCCGGTGCCCTCTTCTCCGGCTACAACACCCCACAGCACTCACCCACCCCCACCCTCGTCTCCCTCTCGTTTCGTCGGTAAGTTTCCGACAACAGTTGCAGCGCCACCGCCGCTACGGCGGCAGGAGAGGAGGTGATCTGATAATGATAATGTTCTGTCGAGGAAGATGATAACGATGATGATGATTTCGTGATGCTGAAGATCGATGATGACAGAGACGACGATTATGATGATGACGATGACTTCAGGTTGCGGCGGTGGAGGGAGATTATAACGATGATGATGATTTCGTGGGAAGTAATTAGGGTTTTTATAACAGGTAACAGTAGGTAGAATGACATTAATGCCCTCATGTGCTTCACATGTGACCTGACTTAACTGGGAAAACAAACAAGGTTTAGGGTAAAGGACATAACCTGATTGGTTTTTCAAACATTAAGGATGTTTTCTGAGGTTATTAAAGACAAAGGACATACTTTGATATTTTAGACATACATAAAGGACGAACTTTGAAATTTACTCATTGGGATATGTCGTATTAGTTAAACAATTCATTGTCTTCTATGATAGGATGTTTAAATCAATGAATGGCTGCTTTTTTTTTCAAAAGGTTTTTAGTTGATTTAGTAGTTACACGAACAACTCTGAACTAAGACTATATGTAAATTAGCTGGTTGATTTTCATAAAAATGAAAATAGACAAAACCACGTTCAATAATATTTTGTTGGAGAACAAAATACTAGACATGACCCACTTTCGGGATCACTTCATGATTAGTGTTATAATAGTGGATTTTAAAAGGAAAACATCCTTGTATCCTTATTAGTAGGGTTGTATTGTAAACGAACCGAATGTTCAATGAACTGTTCGGCGGGAAGTTCATTTGCGTTCGTTCAATAAGTGAAAGAACACGAACAAGAAATTCAGTTCGACTAGTTAAATGAACGAACACGAACAAAGGCCCCGTTCGTTCGTTTATATTCGTGGACGTTCGATAATGTGTTCATAAACTTTTGGTTATTTATATTCGTTCATGTTCGTTTGTGTATGTTGTTAATAACAAATTGTTGTACATTTATTTATTGTTTGTTCATTCATGTTCATTTGTTTATGTTGTTAATAACAAATTGTTGTACATTTATTTATTGTATTTTAAAAATTATAAATTCTTTTAATTATTCCCTAACAATTAAAATAGGAAAACCTTATTCCACATTGTTTTGCACTGTTGCCCTTTCCTTACTAATTATTAACATCGATGAATAAATTGACATACGTTCCACTATTAGGAGTTGAATTTCCAGCGTTGCTCCCTCGGCTATCCATTTCTATCCTTCGTCGTCTTCATCGATTTTATTCGTGTTTGTGAACATGTTTATTTCCTTAATCTACAAACACGAACAAAAAATTTTGCTCGATAAGCGTTCATGAACCGTTTGTGAACACATTATTTCCTTAACAAACGAACATGAACAAGGCTTTGTTTGTATTCGTTTGGTTCGTTAACAACTCTGCTGATTCATACATGGTCTTGGTTGTGAGGACCGTTTTGCTTAGATGCGAGGTTAAGATCTCTGCCGTAGAAGAAAAAAACTAACGAAAATGCATCGTCTTTTTTAAATGAAGTTGATTCTTTCATTGGTGTTTGATTGAGAAACTAATAGCTGAGTAGGGCTGTAAATGAACCGAACGTTCAGCGAACAGTTCGTGAACCGTTCGGCGGGAAGTTCGTTTATGTTCGTTCGTTTAATAAATGAACGAACATGAACAAGAAATTCCGTTCGATTAGTTAAATGAACGAACATGAACATATGTCTCGTTCGTTCGATTGTGTTCGTGAACGTTCGGTAAGGTGTTCCTGAACGTGTTTGTGAACATTCGTTGATTTGCGTTCGTTTATGTTCGTATGTTTGTGTTTTAACTGAAGATCTTTGTACTTTTTATATTTTATTTGTACTTTTTATATTATTAAACTTTTATTTATTTTATTTCCCTAACAATTAAACTAGGAACCCCACTTTCACCTTGTTTATGCATCATTTCCCTTTCATTTCTCATTATTTACATCCATGAATACGATCGACCTCCGTTCCACAATAAGGGATTCAAGTTCGAGTACTACTCTCTGGGCCATCTATCTTTATCCTTCGTCGCGTTCGCCAAATTTATTTGTGTTCGTGAACCGTTCGCGAACACGCTCATTTCCTTAATGAACGAATATGAACATAAAATCTCGTTCGGTAAGTGTTCATGAACCGTTCGTGAACACATTTATTTCCTTAACGAACGAACACGAACAAGGCTTTGTTCGTGTTCGTTCGGTTCGTTTACAACCCTAAGCTGAGTACTATATAAGATACATCCAGATCCATATCTAATAATATTAAATGGAATGCCTATTACAACCGAATAATCGATGGCTAGTGGTGTATCATTTCATTTAAGCTTGTATACATAGAGATAATAGATGTCAAGGAAGTCACACTTTATGTGTTATCGGGGAGTGCCGTGTTTCTAGATGCCTTTTAATGTCTATGTTGACTTATGTGTTGGGGAATTGTACATGACTATAAGTTCTTTCAAATTATTTGGCAACATAGTTGATAAATCAAATGTAAAACCATTTCAAAACCTCTGAAAATCTCCTAGACTTCTGACGTGTGCGTGTATATACATATTTTTTGCAATGAATTTTACACACAATTCGGTTTTAAATTTATAAAATTGATTTATACTTCAACATTAAAACACACACGAAAGGGCAAGTGTACCCCGTCATATATGTAGACTTAGGGCTGCAAACGAACCGAACAAGACCTTATTCGTGTTCGTTTGTTAAGAAACATATGTGTTCGCGAACCGTTCACGAACATTTATCGAACACGATATTATGTTCGTGTTCGTTTGTTAAGGAAATGAACTTGTTCGCGTTCGTTTGTGTTTGTTTGTTAATTTTAGGCAACGAACGTTGACGAACACAAATGAACACAAACTAATATTCATGAACACAAATGGAAACAAACAAACACAAACAATCATTCATGAACAAAATATATAATACACTGACACTTGTTAGATATTTAATTTGTCGGAAATTTGAAGTATTTAAATAAATATAAAAACTAAAAACACTAATGAACTATCGAACACAAACGAACATGTTACCGAATGTTCACGAACATAAATGAACGAACACGACCTCTTTTCATGTTTGTTCATTTAACTAAACGAAAGGAATTTCTTGTTTGTGTTCGTTTGTTTAATAAACGAACGAACACAAACGAACTTCCCGCCGAACGGTTCACGAACTGTTCGCCGAATGTTTGGTTCGTTTGCAGCCCTATATGTAGTAAAGTATCGGTAAGAACCAAGTGTCGATCCAAGGATGTGGGCGGAGGAATAATACCAAACCTTTGTCATTAAATTAAAGTAGAAAGATAAGTGGGTAATTTGTTTAAACTAAAAATAAGACTTAAACATAAGTTTTCATAAACATAATAGACTCCAAATATGAAAATAAATATATAGCCTTGCTTTATGCACAACCAAAGTATGTGAACTAAGTCGGTTTTGCCACTTAAAACACTTGGTCAATTTTCAATTTTTTTCAAGACAATTAGTATCCCTTTCGGGAATCCTAACATGACAACTCTTTGGAAAGCTAAAACGATAAACACACTTTAACCACCTAAAATTGTTCTTTAACGCCCAATTGACAAATGTCTATGAGAATCCCCTAAAGAAAAGTTAGTCATCCGTTAGGAGTTTTCTAACTTCACTTAATCAAGGAAAATGACACCGATAAACACAATGTAACCACCGAGACAAGCATAAACTAGATCACAACCGAGTTCATTGATGTGTGCAAAATGCAACATATAAATTACATCAATTGTGGCATAAAACTAACCCTTTTTTAGTACTAATGTTGGAAAAAGTGTGCTTTTGTCTTCCTTTTGTATTTTCAGGATTAAATGAGCTCAAATTAACAAAAGAAGCAAAAAGGCAGCAAAATCTAACATAAATACAAGAAAAGGAACAAACGTGACATGCCCGACCCCACGACAGCATCTTCCCAAGCAAAATAAGAAGACAGAAGACTGAACACGCCCCGTGCTCAGCCAGCACGGGGGCGTGCCCAAGTGTCAGCAGAAAAGACAAAGTGGTAGAAGCTTCTATTGCCCACCACGGGGCCGTGCTCAGCGGACACGGGGCCGTGGTCAACTATAAGATTCGCAGAATCCAGGCAAATCTTGATAGTACAGATATGCTTCTGCACACGGGCTCGTGCTCAGCGGACACGGGGACGTGGCCAACTAATAAAGACAAGCTGCATTAAATGAAGAAAGAGAGGATGTGGACACGGGGCCGTGCCCGAGCTCCTGTTCAGCCTATAAATAGGAGTGCTTGGCTCAAGCTCAAACCATCCCTTGGCACACCACCTCTCTCACACTTCACCCACCACCCACCACCACCACCATAACACTATCATCCACCACCATCATCCATTGTCCATCATAGAGTGTGTGAGTCGTCTCGGGATCCCAGATTGATCGTAAGAGTTGTTGACAATCAAGGTCATGTTTGCCTAAGTCTCTTACATCACTTGGTGAAGACAAGTGTCTAGTGTAATACTTTTTATTTTTAATCTTTTCGCACTTTTTACTTGGTTTTGTATTAATGACTTTAATAACTAGTTTCTTATGTTGAAGGTGATTCTTCCTTATCGTTTGTCCGTGGTGTCTTGGCATTATTTTACTGTCTATATAAAATAAAAGATTTTCACCATTCATATCTCCACGGTCTATATGGAGGTATGTTGGCTACCTGGTCGGGGGTTAAGGGAACGGTTTGGTAAGAGTCTTGCCGTTGTTCAGCGTTTAGAGATCCTGCAAGGGACCTGGGTCAAATTTAGTAGGACCTCCTTCAATACTTAACGGTATTGGATGACGGGGGTCCAAACTCTTTGATCCCCTCATAAGTTAAACTACTATTAATACTATAACCCGGCTACTTAGGACTGTATCCTTGCTGACTCAGACTACTTAGCCGAGGGTAACGTCACCTTCAAAAGAGGGGCCTACCATAATTTGCATTAATAACTTAATTAATTATCTTTCAATAATCCGACCCTTTAGGATTGTATTCTTGCTGACTCAAACAACTGGGTTGAGGGTAACGTCACCTTCAAAAGAGGGTCCTACTACAATAACTAAGGTAATCTCTTAAATAAGTGTAAAAGTGCGGAAATAATCAAAGGTTACACTATACACGAGTCGGAACCAAGTGATTCATCTTGTCTATCTGTTTTTTATTTTTATTTTTATTTTCAGCATTTTAGTTAGTTTTTATTTTTCTTAGTTTAAAAACCTTTTTCTAACTTTTTGATTTGATTAGACGTTGAGGATAAACCGGTACTAAAAGCTCTTGTGTCCTTGGACGACCTCGGTATCTTACCAACACTATACTACGCTCACGATGGGTGCACTTGCCCATATGTGTGTTTAGTGTTAGTAAATATCGTGTTTTATAAATTTAAAACTTGGCTAAAAAAGTGTAAAAAGGGCTTAAAATATACTTAAACCTACATATACACCTAACGCACATCAAGTTTTTGGCGCCGTTGCCGGGGACACAAGGATTTTAAGAAAGTTAGGAATCAACGGCCTAATCGTTTTTTTCTTATTTTTCATTTTTTAGGATTTTTCTTAGTTTTTCAGTTTCTGCAGAGCTCAGCACGGGCCGTGCCTGGTCGGACACGGGCCGTGCCCAGCACTATCACTAGCAGTTTTTATTTTCCGAGCTACAGAGAGCTGAGCACGGGGCCGTGTCGGTGCAACACGGGGCCGTGTCCAACTCCCAGTAACAGGGATCCGGAAAAAAATCACTGTACCTCCGACCACGGGTCGTGTTCACTGAGCACGGGGCCGTGGTGAACCTTCTGACCAACATTCTTTTCTGTTCTTATTGCAGGACTTGGAACCTCGGCGCCACATCTGAACTTCCTACGTAGTGCATGAGCTCCAGTTCTAGTAGAGACATAAAAGAACCTCTAGAAGAACCCGAACGCTTTCTCAGAAAAAGACTTAAAGCTAAAAATCAAGAGAAAGTTTCGGGGGACCCACTTCCAATGGCGGACCAACGTACCCTCATGGATTACCTACGGCCCACCGTAGGTAATCTCGGCGCCGCTATCAATGCACCGAATGTCGAAGCCAATAACTTCGAACTTCGACCACATTTGATACAAATGCTTCAAAACTCCGCAACCTTTCATGGGCTTGCGGACGAGGATCCCCATCTACATATTACTAATTTCTTAGAAATATGTGATACCTTTCGGATCAATGGAGCATCAAATGACGCCATCCGCCTTCGAATGTTTCCTTTTTCACTAAAAGATTGAGCTAAGGCTTGGCTTAACACCCTCCCAGTTGGATCGGTAAACACCTGGGATGAACTAGCCCAAAAGTTTCTATATAAGTATTTCCCTCCTGCTAAAACGGCTAAATTAATGACTGAAATTAATACATACTCACAAGAGGATGGGGAATCTTTATATGAAACTTGGGAAAGGTTCAAGGAGCTACTAAGAAAGTGTCCTCATCACGGTCTAGCATTGTGGCAACAAGTATCCACTTTCTACAATGGGTTGTTGCCACACACAAGACAAACACTTGATTCTAGCTCTGGGGGACTTCTAGGTAATCGTCGCCCAAATGAAATATATAATCAAATTGAGGAAATTGCGCAAACCAATTTTCAGTGGCACACTCCCCGAGGCAATAAATCTATTGCCCCGGGCGCCCATAAGGTTGACGAAAGCACTTCTTTACAAGCCCAAATCGAGGCCCTTTCTTCAAAAATAAAAAAAAAATAGAAATGGCAAAAACGGCCTCGGTTATGGCTTGTGAAGGGTGTGGTGGACCACATGAAAATTGGAGTTGTATGAAAGAAGTAAATGATCAAACGGAAACGGTAAACTACATTGATAATAGACCTAGGCCGTCGGGTCCACCAACGGGTACCTACAACCAAGGATGGCGTAACCACCCCAACCTTGGTTGGAGAGATCCCGGCAATAGTAGTAACCAACAAAACCAACGAACTAACTTTCAACAACCACAAAATTTTTCTCAACAACAAGGTGGAAGAGAAAGGCTTGAAGATACGGTATCTCGCCTTATCTCTGAAACCGAAAAGAAAAACTCGGATCGGTTTCAGCAATTGGAATCGAATTTTAGAAATCAACAAGCTAGCATTCAAAACATTGAAAAACAATTAAATCAAATAGCTCAAAATTTCTCCGAGAGACCACAAGGCGCGTTACCAAGCAATACCGAAACCAACCCAAAGGCGCAAGTACATCTCATCACATTGAGAAATCGAACCGTGGGTCCTGAGGATGCCCCATTACCACCGGTTGAAGGAAGTCAGCTCGGCCAAAACACGACTTCACCCGCGCCCCAACCAGAAAAGGCTTCTCCACCAAATCAAGAGCCCACCAAGACTCCTCCGGTTCCATACCCCGGGCGGTTAAATCGTCAAAAGACCGATGAGCAATTCGCAAAGTTCGAAAATTTACTAAAACAATTGCATATTAATATTCCTTTTATTGAGGTCCTAACCCAAATGCCTAAATATGTAAAATTTATGAGGGACTTCCTTACTCACAAAAGGAAAATTGAATCATTGCAATTAGTTAACTTAGGCGAAGAATGCTCCGCCTTAGTACTTAACAAACTCCCACAAAAGAAAATTGATCCCGGAAGCTTCACGATTCCTTGCTCGATCGGGGAATCTCCCATTCGTAATGCATTAGCCGATCTTGGGGCTAGCATTAACCTCATGCCCACATCGATGTTCAAACAACTCGGCCTAGGAACAACGAGCCCTATAAAGATGAGCATACAACTCGCCGATAGATCCGTCAAATTTCCACAAGGTGTCGCTGAAAATCTATTGGTCAAAGTTGACAATTTCGTTTTCCCGACCGATTTTGTCATCCTAGACATGGAGGAAGACACCGATCTCCCTCTCATTCTCGGGAGGCCATTTCTAGCCACCGCCCAAGCAGTGGTGGACATGAATGGCGGAACACTAACATTGAAGTTTGGGGACAAGGAAGTGAAGTTTGAATGTGGAAAGAGAGTAGAGGACGAAGACCCGGTCAACTACATGAAGGTTATAGACTCAAGTTTGGATGACGCTCTCTGACGGTGTAATATGGGATGCAAAACATCCCACTTGAGTAACATATGACCAGGCTTTGGGTCTAGCCAAGGACCCTTATAAACGTGGCGCACCACGGAGGCATTCCGCGGAACTATCCCTAGTTTAGTTTAGATTAATTTTTATGTTTTCTAGTTAGTTTTAATTTGCAGGAATAAAACACACTTGAGATGGCAAAGGATGCAAGGGAAGCTTGAACCAGCACCCCATGCAGGAAAACAGGACCATCCGACAAAATTCTTCGTTTACAGTAAGTTCGGCACGGGTCGTGTCCGCCCAACACGGCCCCGTGCTGCACAGTCTGCAGAAATACCCAGTTCAGGTAAACTAGACACGGGCCGTGTTCACCCAACACGCCCCCGTGTCCAGGCTTCTGTTTCTCTTGATTTAATTTTGTTACTGGCACTTGAACACGGGGCCGTGCCCAGACACCACGGGGCCGTGTTCAGCGCCCAGTAACACAAAATTTTTGCTTTTTCACACCTTTTTACATATCCAATCAACCTAAAAACTTATTTTTGGGACACGTTGAGGACAATGTGTAATTTAAGTGTGGGGGGGATGCTAAAACCTTGAATCTTGCAAGTCCTAAATACAAGCCTTACACAAAACTCTATTGGAACCGCAATCATTTTTTTTTACTTGTCTATGTTTAACTTGGGAATTTCAAGTTCCAAAAAGGTTATATTTTTACAAATTTACAACCGACAGCGTCGTGATAAAAAGAACCAACATAAGAAAATTATGAAAAGGCATGACAAACTTAGTTAAAATTTGATTATATATACTTGATCACATAAAAACTCATTCCCACAAAAGTGAGTTTTGAGCCTTTATTGAGCATACAAAAACATATCTTTAAATTAAATGCTCATTTTTCGTTTCTTGTGTGAATAGCCGCTTGGTTCTTACGACTCTAGAACTTGCCATGACGATACATTCCCAGTCCTTACCAACTTAAACCCGAGTAAGTAAATGATGGAGGCATTAGGACTAACTTTTTTTTTTTATTTCTACACCATTATTTTTCTTTTTTTTACCACTTACCCAAAATCCCCCTAGCTAGCCCCTTTGAGCCTAAACCTTTTCATTTCATAACCCTAACCAAACACCCTTTCACCCACCAAAACCTTTTTTATTTTTAACCCTTTGTTTTAGTAACTAGCTCGGTTTTCCGTATGACTTTTCAAAAAAAAAATGTGTTGATGATGAAGCAAAAGAAATAAACAAACAAGTTCATCAAAAATAACTTTGTTTGAATAATAGTTTCATCAAAATAAAAGTTAAAAAAAATATAAAGTCTTACGAAAACCGACGCTTGTTACGTTTTTCGCCCTTTTTACTAACCACTAACCCAACCACCTACCTTTAACCCAAGCCTAACCCTTCACCCAAAAAGTCCTCTTGATATTTACAAAGGTATATAGTTAAAAAGGAGGAGGATTGATTGCTTGGCAAGCTTATGGTGGGAGCAAGTTCCATGCCGCTCTCGAGTGATTCACTAAAATACATCTTCGGCCGAGTGTTGAGTGATCCCCCATGAGGTATGTGAACTTGTATATAAAGAAAATTTTAAAAAGGCATGTTATGCCCTAATAAGTAATTTATCTTATGAAAAGTTTTAAATAAATCATGACGAATAGGATTGTAAATAAATAAAAATAAAACGTAATAAAGAATCTTGAAATCCCGACACTCTATGACAAGCCCAAAAACTTTCTCTTCTACCCATTCCATTTGGGTGTGTAAAGCCACATTATAAAGAGTTTTGCTTGAGGACAAGCAAAGATTCAAGTGTGGGGGTATTTGATGTGTGCAAAATGCAACATATAAATTACATCAATTGTGGCATAAAACTAACCCTTTTTTAGTACTAATGTTGGAAAAAGTGTGCTTTTGTCTTCCTTTTGTATTTTCAGGATTAAATAAGCTCAAATTAACAAAAGAAGCAAAAAGGCAGCAAAATCTAACATAAATACAAGAAAAAGGAACAAACGTGACATGCCCGACCCCACGACAGCATCTTCCCAAGCAAAACAAGAAGACAGAAGACTGAACACGCCCCGTGCTCAGCCAGCACGGGGGCGTGCCCAAGTGTCAGCAGAAAAGACAAAGTGGTAGAAGCTTCTATTGCCCACCATGGGGCCTTGCTCAGCAGACACGGGGCCGTGGTCAACTATAAGATTCGCAGAATCCAGGCAAATCTTGATAGTACAGATATGCTTCTGCACACGGGATCGTGCTCAGCGGACACGGGGGCATGGTCAACTTATAAAGACAAGCTGCATTAAATGAAGAAAGAGAGGATGTGGACACGGGGCCGTGCCCGAGCTTCTGTTCAGCCTATAAATAGGAGTGCTTGGCTCAAGCTCAAACCATCCCTTGGCACACCACCTCTCTCACACTTCACCCACCACCCACCACCACCATAACACTATCATCCACCACCATCATCCATTGTCCATCATAGAGTGTGTGAGTCGTCTCGGGATCCCAGATTGATCGTAAGAGTTGTTGACAATCAAGGTCATGTTTGCCTAAGTCTCTTACATCACTTGGTGAAGACAAGTGTCTAGTGTAATACTTTTTATTTTTAATCTTTTCGCACTTTTTACTTGGTTTTGTATTAATGACTTTAATAACTAGTTTCTTATGTTGAAGGTGATTCTTCCTTATCGTTTGTCCGTGGTGTCTTGGCATTATTTTACTGTCTATATAAAATAAAAGATTTTCACCATTCATATCTCCACGGTCTATATGGAGGTATGTTGGCTACCTGGTCGGGGGTTAAGGGAACGGTTTGGTAAGAGTCTTGCCGTTGTTCAGCGTTTAGAGATCCTGCAAGGGACCTGGGTCAAATTTAGTAGGACCTCCTTCAATACTTAACGGTATTGGATGGCGGGGGTCCAAACTCTTTGATCCCCTCATAAGTTAAACTACTATTAATACTATAACCCGGCTACTTAGGACTGTATCCTTGCTGACTCAGACTACTTAGCCGAGGGTAACGTCACCTTCAAAAGAGGGGCCTACCATAATTTGCATTAATAACTTAATTAATTATCTTTCAATAATCCGACCCTTTAGGATTGTATTCTTGCTGACTCAAACAACTGGGTTGAGGGTAACGTCACCTTCAAAAGAGGGTCCTACTACAATAACTAAGGTAATCTCTTAAATAAGTGTAAAAGTGCGGAAATAATCAAAGGTTACACTATACACGAGTCGGAACCAAGTGATTCATCTTGTCTATCTGTTTTTTATTTTTATTTTTATTTTCAGCATTTTAGTTAGTTTTTATTTTTCTTAGTTTAAAAACCTTTTTCTAACTTTTTGATTTGATTAGACGTTGAGGATAAACCGGTACTAAAAGCTCTTGTGTCCTTGGACGACCTCGGTATCTTACCAACACTATACTACGCTCACGATGGGTGCACTTGCCCATATGTGTGTTTAGTGTTAGTAAATATCGTGTTTTATAAATTTAAAACTTGGCTAAAAAAGTGTAAAAAGGGCTTAAAATATACTTAAACCTACATATACACCTAACGCACATCATTCATTTTACAAATCTTGAACATAAATTCACCAAGCAAGCAATTTTGGCCTAAACTACTAACTAAGTTAACAACTTATGTCAAGAATTCATAACAACCCCATTTAACCCGTTAAGGTCCTTCCGTGAGGGAAAGCCTTCTTGATTAACCTTAATTACCCCTTATTAAACCACTAACCATTTCTAGTATCATGGTGTACACATGTTAAACAAGTTCAAAGTTTACTAATACATGATTATTTAAGCTTCTTTTTGCAAATATCTCAACTAACCACATACTAATAATCCAAGATAATTAACTATAATCAAGAATTCAACATCAATAAACAAGGTTGCAAACTAATCATCAAGGATTAACATAGAAAATGCTTAGGTGTCATTACAAACATAATTAACATACTAATGGTTGTTGTTAAGCAAAGAATACTAGTGTTTTTGCCCTTAGGCTTACAATAATACATAATCATCAACCAAAATGCTTGAATAATAAACAAAATCATGGAAATATTCAAGAATCAAACCATAACCAAGCACTAGATTGAGAATCCGGATGATAACAGAGTTAATCGGCACGATGTTGGCTTGATTCCGGGTGAAAGCAAAGCCTCCGGAGCCTGATAAATCGCCAGAAAAGCTCCCAAAAGTCCAGAGTTGCGAACTGATTGCTCCCTTCTGTTTTTTATAACATTTTCAGATCGCACGGTCATGCACTTTAATGTACTGTTCACCATACCGTGTGACATCAGCGAATTTTGGACCGGTCTTCAGATCGGCACGGGCGTGCCATGAGTTGCACGAGCGTGCACTTCTGAGATGAGGTTGGCACGACAAACTGCACTGCCAGTGCATCCGAGTTCACAGACCATGCACGGTCGTTCCTCTAGTCGCACGGTCGTGCGTTCCCGAATATGCCTTGCACTCCTGATCGCACTGGCGTGCACTACCGGGCTGAGACATTTCATCGGATCAGCACGGGCGTGCCGATTGTGGCACGGTCGTGCCACTCGCCCAGATCAGTTTTCTTCACAGAATCTTTGTAACTCAGTCGTTTCTCCCGGAAAATCCTCGTTTTCCTCATCTTCTTGTTTGGCACGCTGTTTTAGGCCTGTAAACAAAATACACCCGATTAATTATCCGATTCTCGGTTTTACGGCCAAAAACGCATAAAATGGGGGAATAAAACATATGTATTTTGGTGAATATCAAACCTCCCCACACTTGAATCTTGCTTGTCCTCAAGCAAGCTAAAATTAAAATGTAATAAAAGGTAGTTTCTAGCGAGAAAAAGAATTTACAAATTACCTACTAATATACATACATACGGTTAGCCGGTTTTTCGAAATGCAACGTCAGATGGCTCAAACCAAACAAGCACATGTAAATACATGTATAGATAACTAAAAAGCTGTGATTTCACTTCTGATTGACTTAGCACGCTAATCTTCACACACCTCACAATGTTCACACACACTCGGTTATATTTGTGAAACATACATAAAATGTGTATGTGTAAACACTCAATGCCTAGACAATGAAACGTGTAATATCATAAGCTTGTCACAAGATCTTATCTCCACCAACTAACATGCGAAAAAATGTAAATCAAGAGGTCTTTACGGGTTGTAACGAAAGGCTTGGGTGAAGGGTGTGGAATGGAAAATTTTAAAGTGACTAAATGGTTAAAACTCGGTAATCACGTTTAACAAGCGTAATACAACTAAACTATATATATATATATATATACTAATGCCTTAAAAAGCCGACTTTTTGTGTTATCGAGCTCATCAACGAAACTTCATCATTTTAGCACTTAAAATTGCTCGAATTTTGTCGACTTAATCCTATTTTAGGGCGTTTTATTTTCTATTTTTTTCATAAATATTCTAATGGCTTTGTACAACGAACAACTAATTACAAGGAACGCTAGTTAAACGATAATTTTAACCGAGTTTTAACACAAAAGGGTTAAAAATAAAAAGGCTAAATTTGGCTAAGTGGGTTAATTAGTTGGGTAAAAGAAAGAAAAACACGGAAAAAGGCTCGACATGGTTAATCCTAGTGGGTAGTGTAGGGTTTAGGGAAAGATAAAACAAAGAACAAGGCTAATTACAAAGGGTTTTCTAGGTGCCTCTATCATTTCTACACAATTTCACACGTTTATGGTCTTTAAAAGCATGCTAGTGACAAGTTCTAAACTACACGTGACATATAACGAATTTAAGGCTCAAACATGCTCACATAACGGAATGAATGGGTAAAAGTGTGAAAATTAAGATGCAAGTCTTTCTTTGTTTGTCACGTTTTTTAGTTATCTTTTTCAAAATTTATTTGGCTTGTTGGATTTTTATCATATCTGAAGCCTTCTAAAACAACAACTAACTGGTTTATTTACTAAAAATATATACAATAGCTTTGATTTTTTTTATATATAGGACAAACAAAGTCAAAATGTTAAACCCCCTCCCTACACTTAAACTTCGCATTGTCCCCAATGCGAAACAATATAGAGAAAAAGGAGAATAATACTCCCCTGAAGATGACTGAAGATGAAACGAGGCTCCAAACCTGATTCTGTTGTTTCTTTTCGGTCCAAAATGTGCTTCAAATATCTGCATAGATGTCACAAAGCAAAGCAAAGCAAAACACAACACAAGGGAGAATCTGGTTGCAACATAAACCATGATCTAAATAAATAATAAAAGTACTAAGTATTCATACATAAACTAAGCAAATAAACGATAATGTCTGAAAAACTAAAAACATGCCCGCGGGTGTTTACAATAAAAACCAAAATGAACACCCTAACAACAACTACTAAAAATACTGAAATAAACACCAGGTCAGAACTCCTCCACTAATCGTCATCGGCACCTCCACCTGTGCCCGATGTGCCCGCCCCGCCATAGTCATTGGGGTTCCCGAATGGGAACTGTGGGGGCTCACCAAAGTAGTTGGGGTAAGCGTTCTGAAGACCCCCAAAGATATATGAAAACCCGGCATGCACCTCTTGGCGCATGAAATCTTGATTCGCCCGCATATGCTCCTGGTTAACTCTCAGTTGCTCCTGGTTAATCTGCATCTACTGAAATTGTCCATAAAACTCAGGGTAAGACGGGATGCCGAGTGGCCAATGCTGGTACTGTGGGGGCTCCTGGTGCTGTGGTGAGTGCGGCGGCTGTTCGTGCTCCTCGTCCTCGCGCTCGTGCATAGCCTCATCCTCCGCGTCAGCCGGCTCTGGTGGTAAAGGGTCCCAGACCTCATTGTTTAACCCTTTTAACCTTTCATCATTATCGGTATCCACGATTAGCCCCATAGCCTTTAATGAGTGGATGTCCACATACGTTCCCTCATTAACCAAAGTCAGACCCGACACCACTTCATCTGTCATGATTCCCAATGCGTAAGCGATCTGATTGACATATTGACCCCCGTGGATTTGGCTGCTAGGGGTCCTACCTGAATGTAACATCCGTCAAAATGGATTTCCAAAATCCGATCCGACTTGAATTTTTAGATCATAACCCTTGAGACTCGAAATTTCGCGAATTAAATGACCATTGAAAGAATTTTTTTTTTAATTTTAGTTATCAATATAGTTAATTATTTATTTGGTAATTAATTAATTAATTTAAATAATCAATTTCAAATTTAAACACAAACTAGTTAGTCTTGTTAAAGTTTAAAGTTATTTTAAGGTGATAAGTTAACCTAGTTAGTCTTTAGAGTTTAAAAATGAGTTTTTAGGTTTGTATAAAGTAATAACCAAGTTTAGACAAGTTAGTCTAGTTAAGGGACCTTATTGTAAATTTTTTTCAACTGATTCTTCTTTTATAGCTTGCTTATTAATAAACCATGGTGAGATTTCTACTCTAACTTCATCCGGCATCTTCGATAGTCTTCGTGTTCTATTTTTTTTGGTTCATCATCACCCATGTGCTGCCGATGTTTTCAAATTTCTATAAGGTTTCATTTTATTTCTTCTAAACATATAATGTTTTTGTATTCATATGTTAGCATCTATTAACTTATTTACATAGAAAATAAGTTGTTGAAATAAATTACATTGTAACATAAAACAACTAGTCTTTTTTTTGAAAGAAAAAAAAAACAACTAGTCTTTTAAAACTGAGGTAAACATTATATTATATTATATTGTAACATAAAACTTATATATATACACACGTTTCAAGTTTGAAAGATGCCGCCAAAAAAAAAAAAAACGAAGTACGCGTACAACCTTGACTGCCTTCTATACGCCGCTGATTCTTCGGGATCAAGCCATTATCGCGTTTCCTTTAATATGTCAATCAAGTACATAGACCCATATTGTATCACAAATACAAATCAATCGGAGATCATTACCAAGTTTACGAGACCTTCGAACACTATAAAACCGAACCCTTAACCCGTAACTAGTGGCACGATCTCTTTTCTCACATTCGACACAACCCTCACAACTCATCTCTCCATATCTCTCTCTGCTCGTTGAAACCCGCCGGAACAGAACCACCGTCGCCGGAACAATCACCGTCGCCGGAGAAGACGACCGGAGGTCCGACGGAAACCTCGACACTCCTCCTGTTTCGGATAATCGCTCTTTGCTAGTTCTCTTGGAAATTCCAATTTTACTCGTGCGTTACTTACAAAAAACCTCAACGCAATCAAGGTGAGTATACATGATCCCATTTTCATTTTAAACACTTTTGGGTGCAACTTGTATTCATATTCAAATTCACGAACACGTCAAACTTTATTTATTCACACTGTATCCAATTTACACATGAAATGTTTGATTCTTGTTATACATGTGATGCTAATGTAAACAGTTCATGACTATATGCTCATTAACTTGTTCGCAAGCCCACCTTAACAATTATGCTACTATGCATATGCTATAGGTTGTAACGCCCCGCCTGCTATTCTTTTGGGTATTGTTAAGTTGAACATATTAACCTCCCGCTAAACTTTTGGGATAGGCAACATTAATTGCGTTGTATTCTTGGGGTTGAGTATATAGAGTAACATCGTTTCGGCATAACTGTTAACTAGTATCATCTTATTCATGTTGGATATGAGCACATTTAAACATTTTATTCTATTATGCTATGTATCAAACTTGTATACTCGCCAACATTTTGTTGATTTTATTTTAATACCTGTTGCAGGTTGATAGTCGAAGTGAACAAGGAATCAAGCTAGGATGAACTTAGAAACTCATCTTAGAAATAAACATTATTTTGTTATCTTTGATACATTTTTATCATGTTTGAGCAATGTATGACATTTTAGAATTTTATAAAATTTGATTTAAACCATATTGTCACAATAGTGTTATGATGTCTCTTGCAATCTATTTCGTCTCATCCCGATGTTTCCGCCATCGGTTGGGGTGTGACAGATTGGTATCAGAGCCATAACTATAGGGAATTAGGAAAAGTGTGGACGCTTTTACCTAGTCTATAGTTTAGGGGCTTTATCCTTATGTGTTGTTTAAAACAATTTCCTTTCTATCTCATTTGCTTCCCTCTATTCTCTTTGGTCTTTTAACATACATGCCTTTCCTAAGGCTAACACAATACACACTTGAAGGCTTTGAAGACATTCTTATAATACAATCGGAATGACTCACCAAAATAGGGGTGATTCCCACATTTGGTGATGACTTTCACTCAGCTATACTTTGAATTTTGCACGAAATCTACCCTCAAGTGAGGAGTGATATCCAAATCTTGAAGGAAATTTCCATTTCATATTCGAGTGGACCCTCTTTTGATAAGTACTAACCACGTTAGGGTACGATGTTATCAAGTTAGAGGTGAAACTCGTATCTTGTTAACTAGTCCCACTCCTCGATTTTCAATCTCGCCAAAGTTTTGATGTTCCCAATCGATTAAGGACGTGTAGTAACTGGAAGGACAAATATCGTTAGTCGCTTCTCGATGAGAGTATTTGTCTATTAGGCCAAAACACGTTTTCTTAATTCGAAAAGGACTTCGATATACTTTGGAATAGTCTTATGTTACGTTCCGTGACAATCCACGTTTTACGTTAAATCTCTTTTATGCTATCTCAATTTTCATGTGTTTTACATTTGTACAATATATCATTTCAATCTAATACATGCATGCTAGTATGTTGTACTGGATTCGTGTTACTGGATTATTCTTATGTGATGAACTTGTCCTTGAACCCACACCTTAACATGTATAGTACTATGCGTAGTGCTATAGGAGTAGCGCACCACCCGTGAACGAGAGGTCATGTTAAGTCATTCAATTGCGGTACACGATGGGTTGACCTGTTTATTCACATGCCAGTGACACGTTAATCTTGTTAACTAAGTATGTCATTTGGATTGTTCAAAAATTTTATGTCAATACTCTTATTCCCAAAAATGGAAGCTTATCATCAAGATAGGAGTGACTTCCTTACCTTGACGATTAGCTCCGCCCACTTTTCAACTTCACCAATGAGCTAGGGGTGATTTCCTTACCTCGGAGGTAGTTACCAACTCTTCTTCGTTCTCAATGAAACTTTATATTTGAACGTTACTTTCATTTCAAACTTGGAGACATGAATCACACTATCTTTGCAATCTAAAACAAATAATGATAATCTCTCGTGAACAAACTAAATTTACGATGCTTTCATTATCTATGTTACACTACGTGAAATTCATGATTATGCTATGTGAAACTAATTGAACATTTTATATGCTATGTGAAACTAATTGAACATCTTATATGCTACGTGAAACTATATGCTATGTGACGCATTCTTGAAAACAAATTCTTTAAACAATATGATCAAGTCTCATCTATTCTCCTTTTTGAATCATTAGATGCCATCTTTTCAAAAGTCTTCCTCTTAGATTTCGAGGACGAAATCTCCTAAAGTAGGGGAGACTGTAACATCCGTCAAAATAGATTTCCAAAATCCGATCCGTCTTGAATTTTTAGATCATAACCCTTGAGACTCGAAACGTTCGCGAATTAAATGACCAGTGAAAGATTTTTTTTTTAATTTTAGTTATCAATATAGTTAATTTTTTATTTGGTAATTAATTAATTAATTTAAATAATCATTTTCAAATTTAAAACAAACTAGTTAGTCTTGTTAAAGCTCAAAGTTATTTTAAGGTGATAAGTTAACCTAGTTAGTCTTTAGAGTTTAAAAATGAGTTTTTAGGTTTGTATAAAGTAATAACCAAGTTTAGACAAGTTAGTCTAGTTAAGGGACCTTATTGTAAATTTTTTTCAACTGATTCTTCTTGTATAGCTTGCTTATTAATAAACCATGGTGAGATTTCTACTCTAACTTCATCCGGCATCTTCGATAGTCTTCGTGTTCTATTTTTTTTGGTTCATCATCACCTATGTGCTGCCTATGTTTTCAAATTTCTATAAGGTTTCATCTTATTTCTTCTAAACATATAATGTTTTTGTATTCATATGTTAGCATCTATTAACTTATTTACATACAAAATAAGTAGTTGAAATAAACTACATTGTAACATAAAACAACTAGTCTTTTTTTTTTAAAGAAAAAAAAACAACTAGTCTTTTAAAACTGATGTAAACATTATATTATATTATATTGTAACATAAAACTTATATATATACATACGTTTCAAGTTTGAAAGATGCCGCCAAAAAAAAAAAAACGAAGTACGCGTACAGCCTTGACTGCCGTCTATACGCCGCTGATTCTTCGGGATCAAGCCATTATCCCGTTTCCTTTAATATGTCAATCAAGCACCTAGACCCATATTGTATTACAAATACAAATCAATCGGAGATCATTACCAAGTTTACGAGACCTTCGAACACTATAAAACCGAACCCTTAACCCGTAACTAGTGGCACGATCTCTTTTCTCACATTCGACACAACCCTCACACAACTCATCTCTCCATATCTCTCTCTGCTCGTTGAAACCCGCCGGAACAGAACCACCGCCGCCGGAGTAATCACCGTCGCTGGAGAAGACGACCGGAGGTCCGACGGAAACCTCGACATTCCTCCTGTTTCGGATAATCACTCTTTGCTAGTTCTCTTGGAAATTCCAATTTTACTCGTGCGTTACTTACAAAAAACCGCAACGCAATCAAGGTGAGTATACATGATCCCATTTTCATTTTAAACACTTTTGGGTGCAACTTGTATTCATATTCAAATTCACGAACACGTCAAACTTTATTTATTCACACTGTATCCAATTTACACATGAAATGTTTGATTCTTGTTATACATGTGATGCTAATGTAAACACTTCATGGCTATATGCTCATTAACTTGTTCGCAAGCCCACCTTAACAATTATGCTACTATGCATATGCTATAGGTTGTAACGCCCCGCCCGCTATTCTTTTGGGTATTGTTAAGTTGAACATATTAACCTCCCGCTAAACTTTTGGGATAGGAAACATTAATTGCGTTGTATTCTTGGGTTTGAGTATATAGAGTAACATCGTTTCGGCATAACTGTTAACTAGTATCATCTTATTCATGTTGGATATGAGCACATTTATTTTATTGTATTATGCTATGTATCAAACTTGTATACTCGCCAACATTTTGTTGATTTTATTTTAATACATGTTGCAGGTTGATAGTCGAAGTGAACAAGGAATCAAGCTAGGATGAACTTAGAAACTAATCTTAGAAATAAACATTATTTTGTTATCTTTGATACATTTTTATCATGTTTGAGCAATGTATGACATTTTAGAATTTTATAAAATTTGATTTAAACCATATTGTCACAATAGTGTTATGATGTCTCTTGCAATCTATTTCGTCTCATCCCGATGTTTCCGCCATCGGTTGGGGTGTGACAGATTGGTATCAGAGCCATAACTATAGGGAATTAGGAAAAGTGTGGACGCTTTTACCTAGTCTATAGTTTAGGGGCTTTATCCTTATGTGTTGTTTAAAACAATTTCCTTTCTATCTCATTTGCTTCCCTCTATTATCTTTGGTCTTTTAACATACATTCCTTTCCTAAGGCTAACACAATACACACTTGAAGGCTTTGAAGACATTCTTATAACACAATCGGAATGACTCACCAAAATAGGGGTGATTCCCACATTTGGTGATGACTTTCACTCAGCTATACTTTGAATTTTGCACGAAATCTACCCTCAAGTGAGGAGTGATATCCAAATCTTGAAGGAAATTTCCATTTCATATTCGAGTGGACCCTCTTTTGATAAGTACTAACCACGTTAGGGTACGATGTTATCAAGTTAGAGGTGAAACTCGTATCTTGTTAACTAGTCCCACTCCTCGATTTTCAATCTCGCCAAAGTTTTGATGTTCCCAATCGATTAAGGACGTGTAGTAACTGGAAGGACAAATATCGTTAGTCGCTTCTCGATGAGAGTATTTGTCTATTAGGCCAAAACACGTTTTCTTAATTCGAAAAGGACTTCGATATACTTTGGAATAGTCTTATGTTACGTTCCGTGACAATCCACGTTTTACGTTAAATCTCTTTTATGCTATCTCAATTTTCATGTGTTTTACATTTGTACGATATATCATTTCAATCTAATACATGCATACTAGTATGTTGTACTGGATTCGTGTTACTGGATTATTCTTATGTGATGAACTTGTCCTTGAACCCACACCTTAACATGTATAGTACTATGCGTAGTGCTATAGGAGTAGCGCACCACCCGTGAACGAGAGGTCATGTTAAGTCATTCAATTGCGGTACACGATGGGTTGACCTGTTTATTCACATGCCAGTGACACGTTAATCTTGTTAACTAAGTATGTCATGTGGATTGTTCAAAAATTTTATGTCAATACTCTTATTCCCAAAAATGGAAGCTTATCATCAAGATAGGAGTGACTTCCTTATCTTGACGATTAGCTCCGCCCACTTTTCAACTTCACCAATGAGCTAGGGGTGATTTCCTTACCTCGGAGGTAGTTACCAACTCTTCTTCGTTCTCAATGAAACTTTATATTTGAACGTTACTTTCATTTCAAACTTGGAGACATGAATCACACTATCTTTGCAATCTAAAACAAATAATGATAATCTCTCGTGAACAAACTAAATTTACGATGCTTTCATTATCTATGTTACACTACGTGAAATTCATGATTATGCTATGTGAAACTAATTGAACATTTTATATGCTATGTGAAACTAATTGAACATCTTATATGCTACGTGAAACTATATGCTATGTGACGCATTCTTGAAAACAAATTCTTTAAACATTATGATCAAGTCTCATCTATTCTCCTTTTTGAATCATTAGATGCCATCTTTTCAAAAGTCTTCCTCTTAGATTTTGAGGACGAAATCTCCTAAAGTAGGGGAGACTGTAACATCCGTCAAAATAGATTTCCAAAATCCGATCCGTCTTGAATTTTTAGATCATAACCCTTGAGACTCGAAACTTTCGCGAATTAAATGACGAGTGAAATATTTTTTTTTAATTTTAGTTATCAATATAGTTAATTATTTATTTGGTAATTAATTATTTAATTTAAATAATCATTTTCAAATTTAAAACAAACTAGTTAGTCTTGTTAAAGTTCAAAGTTATTTTAAGGTGATAAGTTAACCTAGTTAGTCTTTAGAGTTTAAAAATGAGTTTTTAGGTTTGTATAAAGTAATAACCAAGTTTAGACAAGTTAGTCTAGTTAAGGGACCTTATTGTAAATTTTTTTCAACTGATTCTTCTTGTTTAGCTTGCTTATTAATAAACCATGGTGAGATTTCTAATCTAACTTCATCCGGCATCTTCGATAGTCTTCGTGTTCTATTTTTTTTTGGTTCATCATCACCCATGTGCTGCCTATGTTTTCAAATTTCTATAAGGTTTCATTTTATTTCTTCTAAACATATAATGTTTTTGTATTCATATGTTAGCATCTATTAACTTATTAACATACAAAATAAGTAGTTGAAATAAACTACATTGTAACATAAAACAACTAGTCTTTTTTTTTGAAAGAAAAAAAAAACAACTAGTCTTTTAAAACTGATGTAAACATTATATTATATTATATTGTAACATAAAACTTATATATATACATACGTTTCAAGTTTGAAAGATGCCGCCAAAAAAAAAAAAAAAACGAAGTACGCGTACAGCCTTGACTGCCTTCTATACGCCGCTGATTCTTCGGGATCAAGCCATTATCGTGTTACCTTTAATATGTCAATCAACCACCTAGATCCATATTGTATTACCAATACAAATCAATCGGAGATCATTACCAAGTTTACCAGACCTTCGAACACTATAAAACCGAACCCTTAACCCCTAACTAGTGGCACGATCTATTTTCTCACATTCGACACAACCCTCACACAACTCTTCTCTCCATATCTCTCTCTGCTCGTTGAAACCCGCCAGAACAGAACCACCGCCGCCGGAGCAATCACCGTCGCTGGAGAAGACGACCGGAGGTCCGACGGAAACCTCGACACTCCTTCTGTTTCGGATAATCGCTCTTTGCTAGTTCTCTTGGAAATTCCAATTTTACTCGTGCCTTACTTACAAAAAACCGCAACACAATCAAGGTGAGTATACATGATCCCATTTTCATTTTAAACACTTTTGGGTGCAACTTGTATTCATATTCAAATTCACGAACACGTCAAACTTTATTTATTCACACTGTATCCAATTTACACATGAAATGTTTGATTCTTGTTATACATGTGATGCTAATGTAAACACTTCATGACTATATGCTCATTAACTTGTTCGCAAGCCCACCTTAACAATTATGCTACTATGCATATGCTATAGGTTGTAACGCCCCGCCCGCTATTCTTTTGGGTATTGTTAAGTTGAACATATTAACCTCCCGCTAAACTTTTGGGATATGCAACATTAATTGCGTTGTATTCTTGGGTTTGAGTATATAGAGTAACATCGTTTCGGCATAACTGTTAACTAGTATCATCTTATTCATGTTGGATATGAGCACATTTAAACATTTTATTCTAGTATGCTATGTATCAAACTTGTATACTCGCAAACATTTTGTTGAGTTTATTTTAATACACGTTGCAGGTTGATAGTCGAAGTGAACAAGGAATCAAGCTAGGATGAACTTAGAAACTCATCTTAGAAATAAACATTATTTTGTTATCTTTGATACATTTTTATCATGTTTGAGCAATGTATGACATTTTAGAAATTTATAAAATTTGATTTAAACCATATTGTCACTATAGTGTTATGATGTCTCTTGCAATCTATTTCGTCTCATCCCGATGTTTCCGCCATCGGTTGGTCTGTGACACTGAACTGTGCACGAAATACTAAGCCATACGCGCGGCAAGGTTAATATGAACCCCTCCGCGAGCGCGTATAAAAAGATGACATCAGGAGTGGGACAGTTTCCCGAACTGTCCATGCGCCCATCAATAGTATGGCTGAAAATATGATGCATGACCCTAAGTAGAGGGTCTCTCAGTCGCGACACTTTTGCCTTTCGAGGATCATACACTGCGTCACCAGTAACCCGTGCCCAAAATGCCGCACACTCTTCCTTGCTGGGGAAAGTATATTGCTCAGTGAAAAACTCGGAATCCATTTCATCCTCCATGTAGATTCTGAGTCTTCTTCCCAACCTCCTGACAGTCCAACTATGCCACTGACCTCCCAACCTGAAATTAACCCGTTTCTTGTGTCGGAAATTCGGGTTTCGGCTCGCCTTTGGTTTGTCGTAGGAGTACGTGGCAAAGAATTCCAAAGTGAGCTCTAAGTAAATAGGGCGGTTAATGTTGACTAATCAGGAAAACGGAAGTGATAACATATCTTCTAGCCGGTCTGATTGGTTCAGCTCTTCCATGACATCCCAGCTCAACCTCCTTGGGATACCAATTTGATCCCGCCTCTGCCAAAGTTCATTGAGATTGGTAAGGCAAGGATGACACCGTTGGTTGTTTTGATCGAAGTAGAGGAAAGGATGGTTCATCTGCACGAGAAATTATTGTTAGACAAAGAGGAATAGAAAAAACATCGAACGGAGCACACCATTATGAAGATACTGTGAAACTGATCAGGGCAAACCGCACGGGCGTGCGACCCGACGCACGGTCGTGCGTGACCGAGATCAGTATATGTTATCGGAACATATCGGAACTGCACGGACGTGCGACCAGTTGCACCACCGCGTGACTCCGACATCACAGTAATCATTCGTGAACAAACGCAACGGCACGACCGAGCCACCAACGGCACTGCCGCGCGACTTGAGTTTTTGCCGTTTTTCAACCCCCATCACCGGTCAGTGAAATTTTTCCGAAAATCATCAAATTTCTGGTGAATGGGGGTTAGGGAACCGACTGGGTGTTCACGAATTGTATCATTCTTGCAAGGATTAGGGTTTCGTTTGTATTTATGAAGGGAACCCTAAAATCCTTGAAGAAATCTGAAATACCTAGACCTAAAACGAGATTAGAATAGAAAATCAAGAAGAATGACATACCTTGTTTGAAGAATCTGAGAAATCTTGCAAAAAATGGTGGGATTTTGGAGAGGAAATTGGTCAGGAACGAGGGTGCTCTTAGGGTTCGCGATTTCTGAGAATGGGGTGCAGAAAAGGCCTTTATATAGTGACTGGAAAAAAATGCCCCTGGCCATCTGCACGGTCGTGCGACCTGATGCACGGTCGTGCATCACTGACATTGACTGATCCTGACCCACCGTTCTCGGAATGCACGGGAGTGCAAGAGTGGGTGCCGGCTTGGATCGGCATGGACGTGCCAATGATGGAATGGTCGTGCGGGATTTGCAGATCAATCTGTCTTTCACAGAACCCATTTTTAGAAGCTGTTCCGACCCGTTTCCGCCACTTTTGCAATACGCAAACTGATTTAACTATTTTCTCACTTAGGTTCTTCGTCCGGCATGATCGAAAACTGTACAGTCCTACGAAAAACTATCAAACACACCAAAAACAAGGAAAAACGACAAAAACAAAAACTAGGACAATTTTACCCCTAAGCGCACGAGACTCTCTTGCTACATTTTTTATCCTCGAGTCAGTAGCGTAGACTCTCCTCCCCACACTTATGATGTATGCGGGGTGTGGAGCTCGATAACCTCCACCGTCGACTCAATCGGCCCAGCCACATAGAGATTTAAACGATGCCCGTTCACCTTGAAAGTTACGCCATCCGCGTTCACAATCGCGACGGTCCCATACGGAAATACCTCCTTTACCGTATACGGCCCCGTCCAACGCGAGTGCAACTTCCCTGGAAATAAACGCAACCTCGAGTTGTAGAGTAGGACAAGATCTCCTGCTTGGAATTGTTTATGGTCCTTCAAGCGTTTTGTTTGGATCGAAGGCTCTCATGATTGTGTTTGTTTGTATAATTTGAACAAATTAATAGAAATGAACAGAGTTTAAGTGCAGCGGAAATAAACAACAAACTTTGTAAACACAATCAACGAAGGAAATAATTTTGATAATCACATGCTTCTCATCAGTTGAAAGGTTACAAAGCAAATCAAATGATTACAAAGCAAGCTTACAAACTAAACTCCCCCTCAGCCTGATACTCCATGGTTGGTTGCACAAGATGAAAGGATTGAATTGAGGAGAAGAACTCACTCAAAACGATCAAATGTAACAGTACAGAGTACTGCTCCATTTATAGGCAAACCAAAACCACTGAGGCATCTCAGCTGACATCACCATGAAAGCGAGTCTAACAGCCTAACAACCTGCAACAACTGTTCCTATACAAACACTGCTATTCTTAACCACTGATTCTACGTAAGACAAGTAATACACTAAACTACTGCTATATTCTTCCATCAGTGCTTTCCTCAAAGTTGATCAGTCCTTGAGTGGGCAGTGCTTTGTCATCAGTAGATAGAACCAGCAGTGTTTACTTCTTCAGGGATTTGTCAGCAGTTTAAAGGGTAGCAACAGTTGTATACGGACAGTGGATAGAGAACCATCAGTTGTTATAATCACTTTCAAGGGGAAAGCCTAATGTAAACAGCTGCTTATTGTGAATCCACTGTTGTGATCTGGTTTTGGCTTTACATCATCTGTTCCTCTGGTAGGGTTCAATCCCAACACGTTTGTCATGCAATCTCTTGGTTCGTTCTTTGTATAACACGGAGCTTTCGTAGGCGTGCTGTCTCAGCTCTTCCAATTCATGAATCTATAGGAACCGGGCTTCTCCTCCGGCCTTAAGATCCAGATTTGCAGTTTTAAGAGCCCACATCGCCTTGTGCTCCAGCTCCACGGGCAAATGGCACGCTTTTCCATAAACATGCCTAAAGGGAGTAGTCCCAATAGGCGTCTTGTACGCCGTACGGAAAGCCCAAAGTGCCTCATCCAGTTTTTCTGACCAATCCTTGCAGTTTGCACCCACCGACCGCTCAAGAATTCTTTTCAACCCCCGGTTCGTGACCTCCACTTGCGCACTTGATTGTGGATGATAGGGCGTGGATAATCTATGGTGCACACCATATCGGGACAGAGCTTTCTCAAGCTGAGTGTTGCAAAAGTGTGTCCCTCTGTCACTGATCAGTGCCTTTGGTGCACCAAACCGGGCAAACAAACTCTTCAGAAACCTCACGACTACCCTGGCATCATTGGTGGGTAAGGCCTGTGCCTCCGCCCACTTTGATACATAATCAACAGCAACCAGGATATATTTGTTTCCTCGCGAGGGGGGAAAGGTCCCATGAAGTCTATTCCCCAAACATCAAAGACTTCACACACTTGGATCCAATTTTGAGGCATTTCGTCGCGTGCCAATATATTTACTGCCCTTTAGCAAGCGTCGCACGCATTGACCCATTTCTGCGCATCACGAAATATTGTGGGCCAATAAAACCCTGAATCAAGCACCTTTTTAGCGGTGAAATTAGCTCCATGGTGACCTCCGATAGGTCCCTCGTGACAGTGGCGTAGAATGTCAGTCGCCTCCCTTCCCGACATACATCTCCTAATCACCTGATCCGCTCCAACTCTAAACAAGAAAAGGTCGTTCCAAATGTAGTGCTTGAGGTCCGCAAAGAATTTTCTCTTTTTTTGGGTGTGTCAATCCTTTAATCAGGATCCTGCAAGCAAGATAGTTCGCAAAATCGGCGAACCAGGGTGACTCATCGCATACCTCGACACTCATTAATGACTCGTGTGGGAAACTGTCATTTATTGAATCCCAACGTGTGTCCTTGATGTCTCCATGCTCCAATCGAGAAAGATGGTCAGCCGCTACATTCAACGAACCCTTTTTGTCCTGAATTTCGATATCAAACTACTGCAGCAATAAGATCCACCTGATAAGACGCGGTTTAGCGCCTTACTTGCTGAACAGGTATCTGATGGCTGCGTGATTAGTATACACAATTGTTTTTGAAAGCAACAAATACGATCTGAATTTGTCAAATGCGAAAACTACGGCCAAGAGCTCTTTTTTAGTCGTAGTGTAATTCTCCTGTGCGTCGTGAAGAGTCTTGCTCGCATAGTAGATCGGGTGAAAGTGATTTTCCTTCCTTTGTCCCAGAACAGCCCCTATAGCGAAATCGCTCGCGTCGCACACAATTTCAAACGGCAGACTCCAATCAGGTTCGACTAAAATAGGAGCCTCAATCAGTTTTTGCTTGAGAAGGTCAAAAGCCTTCAAGCAGTCATCTCCAAAGATAAACAGAGCATCCTTTTGCAACAGACGGGTCATGGGCCTGGCGATTTTTGAAAAATCCCTGATGAATCGCCTGTAGAACCCCGCATGACTGAGGAAGCTCTGTATCGCTCTCACAGAGGTGGGAGGTGGAAGTCGTGAAATGATGTCAACTTTCGCTGGGTCGACCTCCATGCCTTCTTGTGAAATCTTATGTCCCAGAACTATGCCCTCTCTCACCATGAAGTGGCATTTTTCCCAGTTCAGGACAAGATTCGTTTCTTCGCACCTCTTTAACATTTTCTTCAAATTTTCCAAACACTGATCGAAGGAGTCTCCAAATACTGAAAAGTCATCCATGAATACTTCCATAGAGTCCTCGATCATGTCATGGAAAATTGCAACAATGCATCGCTGGAAGGTAGCCGGTGCATTACACAACCCGAAAGGCATACGCCGGTAGGCGAATGTGCCAAAGGGGCATGTAAAGGTAGTCTTCTCCCGATCCTCAGGAGCGATAGGATTCTGAAAGTAGGCGGAAAACCCATCTAGAAAATAGTAATAAGACTTCCCCGACAAACGTTCCAATATCTGGTCGATGAATGGAAGCGGGAAATGGTCCTTTCGGGTGGCATCATTGAGTTTCCGATAATCGATGCAAACATGCCTCCTTTTTGGGCACTACCTGAACATGACTAACCTAGACTGAGTCGGATATGGGGTAGATCAAACCTGCATCCAGCAACTTTATCACCTCCTTTTTGACAACTTCTTGCATATTCGGGTTCAATCGTCTCTGTGGCTGTGCACACTGCTTGTAATGGTCCTCCATTAGAATTTTATGAGTACAGAAGGAGGGGTTTATCCCTTTAATATCCATTATCTTCCAAGCGATTGCTTTCTTATGAAATCGTAGAACACTGAGAAGTCTGCTCTTTTCCTCGTCTTACAAAGATGATGAAATAATAACCGGCAGATGGCGCTCCTCGTCTAGAAATGCGTACTCCAAATGGGGCGGAAGCTCCTTAAGCTCTAAGGATGGGGGATCTTCAACTGAAGGCTTCAACTTTTCTTCATCCTCATGATCAATCTCTGTAAATCGATCCGGACTCTGGGAACCATCATCACTAATCTGATAGAATGGCTGCTCGAAATCGTGGCCCTCCTACGTAATGCCATCTAGGTCCCCACACAACAGGTGTGTGTCCGAATCAATCTCCTTAATCGTGCCTTGGAAATGTGTGCTCACATAAGTGTCGACGATGTCAACATAGTAGAGCGCATCATCCTGACTCTGCGGGTGCTGCATTGACCGCTTGATGTCAAACGTCATATGCTCATCATTCACTCAGAGTGTAACCTGGCCCGCAGCTACATCTACAATGGTCCGAGCGGTATTCAAGGATGGACGTCCGAGTATCAAAGGCACCCTAGAATCCTCATCCATATCCAGGATAACAAAGTCCACGGGAAACACAAACTTGTCAATCTTAACAAGCATATTCTCAACAAACTCACGTGGATACTTGATAGAACGATCAGCTAGTCGAATGCTCATCCTTGTAGGTGACGGCTCACCTAGATCCAACTTAGTAAAAACCTTATAGGGCAAAAGGTTGATACTCGCTCCCAAATCAGCCAGTGCATGTCTAACAGACATATTTCCAATCAGGCAAGGAAGAGTGAAGCTGCCTGGATCTCCCATCTTCGTGGGCAGACGATTTTGAAGAATGACAGAGCAACTTTCGTTCATCACCACACAGGACATATCTTCGAGCTTCTGCTTATTCGAGAGGATGTCCTTTAAGAATTTCGCGTACTTCGGCATCTGGGCCAAGGCTTCAACAAATGGTATGTTTATGTGTAGTTGTTTAAACATTTCAAGAAACTTACCATACTTTTCTTAATTTTTTTATTTCTTCAGCCTGCCCGGGTACGGAACTGGAGGAGTGTAATCTTTGACTGCGTCCTGGAACTGTGGTGTACTTGCTGGGCCTCGCCTAGCGTGCACCTTGTCCGAAGTGTCAGTCGGGACCGCCTCAGTGATCGATGGTGAGTCCTATATGTCGGGTCTGGTGGTTCTACCACTCCTGGTCGTCACCGCATTTACATGCCCTTGAGGATTTGGCTCTGTGTTGCCTGGAAGACCACCTGGGGGTCTCTCCGACATCATCTTAGCCAGCTGACCAACCTGGTTCTCGATGTTCTGAATCGAGGCCTTCTGACTCCGCATTTCTCCTTCATGAGCTAAAAAACGATCTTCGCTTTGTTGATATCGCTTTTCAGCTAAATGATTTGCACTAGTGGAGCTGCTTAGAAGTTGAGCCATCATTTCTTCCAGCTTGGAACTTGATTAAGGGGCTTGTTGCTGGGAACTACTCCCGGCACCCTGATTCTGATATGAGTAAGGACGTGGCTGGAAAGATTGATTGTAAGACTGGTATTGCTGACCATGAGCCTGCTGCGGTGCTGGAGCCCGCTGAGCAAATCCTAATGGGTTTTGATTACCCACATTTGCTCTCCACCCAAAATTTGGGTGATTCATCCATCCCGAGTTGTATGTATTGTTGTAAGGGTTGTTCTGCGGCCTCACTTGATTGCTGACAAAATCCACTTCCTCATGGCCCTCATACATAACCCCCTGAAAACATACGCCAGGCTCGTGCGACACTCCGCACTGGTCACACCCTGAACTAGCTTGTGCAGCTATCTGGGACCTATCAAGCTTTGCCGAAAGCGCTGAGATCTGTGCAGTGATGGCTATGTAGTCGTCCACAGCATGAACCCCTAGACGGGATGATGATGTCCGGCCTCTCTCTCCGTCTCGACGCGAGCTCAACTTTAACGCAACTTTTTCGATTATAGCATAAGCTTCATTTGGCGTCTTCGTCCCAGATCGCCTCCTGCATATACATCCAATCGCTCCTGCGCGTCATAATTAAGTCCTTGGTAAAACGTCAAAACCAACTGTCTTTTGGAGAAACCATGGTGTGGAACATCAAAGAATAAATCCTTAAATCGCTCCCAGGTCGTGTGTAACGACTCTCCTTCGTCTTGACGAAAAGTCACAATCCGGTTCCTTAACTTAGTTGTTTTCTCGGCCGGAAAGTATTTCTGCATAAATAATGCTACCAGCTCATCCCAGGTCCTGATAGACCCTGCAGGAAGTGACATAAGCCAAGCTCTAGCTTTGTCATGCAGCGAAAATGGAAACAAACGTAACCGAATAGCATCATCCGAAACATCCCTAATCTTGAAAGTTGAACATACTTCAAGAAAAGCAGCTATATGTCGTCCGGGATCCTCATGCTCACGTCCGTTAAACTGCACCAAATTATGCACCATATTTGTAATACTAGATTTAATTTCAAAAGTAGGTGCAACTACCGTAGGTCGGGCAATGCTTGGTTCCAGGCCTGCACCTCCGGACTGATTTGACTCGTTCAGTGGTCGTTCGTCGTCCGCCATGATTATGTTTCCTGCGTCCCCTGAGCCCTCGTCCGCAGCTGCTGCGAGTTGCAGCGCAACCGCGCGGGATCTCTCACGAAGACGTCTCCTCAGATCACGCTCGGGTTCGTTTGAAGGCTCAACAGCGTCGGGAGCTGGCGTTGAGGACATCAACCTGCAAACGAAAAATTGACACACGTGAATATTATATTATTATAACAAGGCTGTTTTTTTTTTGCTGTTTTAAATCAGATTTTCTGTTTAAAGGGGCTGAAAATTTTGTAAAAAATCCAAAAATGGGCCCGAAATTTTATAAAAATCAAAACAAATAAAAATAATCAAATCGGCTAGTATAAAAATAATTTTTCGGAGCCGAAAACTCAAAGAATAAACGAATAATTAGTTCGAATTCGAACTATTAAATGAAATAAAAATTTACAAGTGTTTAAAATAAGCTTGAAAACGAATAAATTAAATAAAAAACAAGAAATATTAACAAATAAAAAAACAAATAGATAATCAAGAACTATATTTACAAATATTCACAAGTATGTACACCGATAAGGTATTGACTCGGGTCGTTCCTAAAGCTCGCCACATCCCCGGCAACGGCGCCAAAAACTTGACGTGTGCGTGTATATACATATTTTTTGCAATGAATTTTACACACGATTCGGTTTTAAATTTATAAAAATGATTTATACTTCAACATTAAAACACACACGAAAGGGCAAGTATACCCCGTCATATATGTAGTAAAGTATCGGTAAGAACCAAGTGTCGATCCAAGGATGTGGGAGGAGGAATAATACTAAACCTTTGTCATTAAATTACCGGTAGAAAGATAAGTGGGTAATTTGTTTAAACTAAAAATAAGACTTAAACATAAGCTTTCATAAACATAATAGACTCCAAATATGAAAATAAATATATAGCCTTGCTTTATGCACAACCAAAGTATGTGAACTAAGTCGGTTTTGCCACGTAAAACACTTGGTCAATTTTCCATTTTTTCAAGACAATTAGTATCCCTTTCGGGAATCCTAACATGACAACTATTTATAAATACACGCCTAAAATGAGGGTAAGATTGTCTTCTAAATACTAATTATATTTTAACCCCATCTAATTACACTTAAATCCCTTTGTTTTAACAAAATTATAGATAATTAGTTAAATTTCCCCCCCCCTCCACAACAAACTTAATTCTTTTACGTATTCTTGCCATATCTTATAAACTATAATGTTTAAAAAAAAATTAAAGGCACCGTGATGACCTACTCATTTTTTTCGACGTTTCGATAATTGTCTTGGTTAGTATTGTTGTGCGGGTTAAATTGTACAAGTAGATGATGCATTAGTGTACAAGTGATTAAAGTCCAACGTCTTTAGTCATTATCCCAAGATGTGTAATAGCTACAGAATGTCAAGTGACTCACCGTCAATTTAATCATCTCATCTAAATTACACTTTAATCTCTAACCTTTAACAAAATTATAGATAATTATTTAGTAGTTACACTTTATCCTCTTATAAAAAACTAACCCCCATATTTAAACGGTTATAACTTTTTGGTACGTTAATATATATATATATATATATATATATATATATAGGTAAAGGATCCTGTAAAAAGTGCCCAAAGTGAGTGTGAGAAGGGTAAGAAATAATGTGGTGATGACAAGTGTCCTATATCTAAATTAATTCAAAAGGGTGAATTAGTAATTTTCTATTTTCTTTCAATTAATTGATTTAAAGATAACTGCCAAAAATAACTTCCACCCTTTATTATAGGAATTAATCTACGAATGTGTGTAGTGTTATATAATTCTGTAGTGCAACAACCATTCAGAACTGCATAGTGTTATATATTTTTTATATAGTGTTATATAGTGTTACTTGGTGTTATATGGTGTTATAATAGTGTTACATGGTGTTATATAGTGTTCTTTGGTTATATAGTGTTATATGATGGATGCATAGTGTTATATAGTGTTATATTTTTCTGGTAGCATGCCTATGATGGATGTATAGTGTTATATATTGTTATATAGTGTTATATGATAGATGTATAGTGTTATATGATGGATGTATAGTGTTATACGTTTCTTTGCAGCAGTTACATATTTTTCTATTTTTAGAATTTAGGATCGAGATAATTTAGCAATTAAATTTGAATAGCTAGTTTTTAGGAGATTGATGGCGGTTACCATATTTGAAACATTGGAAAAGACACTGTTGCCCTTCAATTTTACATAAGGTCCTTCTAATTAAAACACAATTTACATTTTATACCCTATTGATCTCAACCATTAGATCAAATATCCAATGGTTTAAAACACTTCTTACCCTTCTCACATTTTAGACACTTTTTACCATATCCCTACCCTATATATATATATATATATATTTTAAATTACACCATAAAACGAGTATTTTATTCTATTGACTTTGAGTATAATATTGTTATAGCTTTTTAATTAAAATATTGATACGTTACGTGACTAACAGTGTCTAAAGGTGAGTAATAACTGAATCGTTAACCGAAACCGAACCGAAATCAACCAAAAACTGATTAACCGAAACCCAAATTAACCAAAAACGTTATCGATTTTATTGTATCCTCATTTAACTAAAATTAACTTGTCACACCATGACTTTTGCGGAAGCGTGATTATGTGTGACTTGCTTAATATCATTGCATTCAACCATAACAAACATCTATATGATAAAACTAAGGGGTTGTTTGGTAGCCTCTTAATGACCATTCAGATGCTACCTCTTAATGGTTTAAAACCTCTGAATGAATAAGAGGTAACCTCAAGTCTGAATGGTTAAGAGGTAACCTCTGAATGGTAAATCATCACATGTCACATTCTTCTACCTTCTCATTGGTAAAATTCTTAATGGTTCCATTAAGAGGTAGCCTATTAATGACCATTCAGATGCTACCAAACAGCCCCTAAGATGTCCATCCATTAATTTAATTATTAAAACATAACAACAACATTGTTTAGAAATCCAACACAGACTTCAAATCCATAATACAAACCACGCAAGTTGTTTTAGAGTTCCATAAGAACTCGACAAAAGACTTTAAATAAAACCAGGCTTTGAAAGATGTGTCTTATCTTGGATAAGACACACTATCCAAACCCTTAGACTTCGGATGACATCTTTTATTCCCATCATTACTTGAAACCTCCAAACGCCCGCCAGATACTCATTTAAATCCCTGAAATATATGTAGTTTTGAAAACATCAACAAAAGTTGAGCGAGTTCATGTGTTTGTATGTGTGAACGAATAAACCTTTGTAATCATTGTAAGTATGTATGTTTTGTAAACCCTCGTATGAAAGCAAAAAAGGGAACATATCAATTAATGGTTTGCAAGGCCATTAACATGTGTGCACGACGTAGGAAGGCTCAAACCTAGCAGATTTTGTATGGGCCTCCGGCTGTAAGACATAGTCACCTCATGGGCCATGTTGGGATTGAACCCTACCAGAGGAACATATAATGAAAGCCAAAACCAGATCATGACAGTGGATTCACAATAAGCAGCAGTTTACACTCAGTCTTCTCCCTTGAAGGTGATTATAACATCTGATGGTCTTACATCCACTGCCCGGATACAACTGCTGCTGTTCTTCTAACTACTGATGAAGCCAGAAAACTGCTGAGAACTAAGCACTGCTGGTACAATCTACTAATGACAAAGCACTGCCCAATCAAGGACTGATCAACCTTGAGGAAAGCACTGACATAAAGAGAGAGCAGTAGTTTAGTATATCATCTGTTTCATGTATAGTCAGTTGTTAAGATTAGCAGTGTTTGTATAAGAACAGTAGATACAGGTTGTTAGGATGTTAGACGTCGCTTTTATGGTGACGTCAGCTGAGATGCCTCAGCGGTTTGGATTGTCTATAAATGGAACAGTACTCTGTACTGTTACATTTGATTCGTCTTGAGTGAGTTCTTCTCCTCAATTCAATCCTTTCATCTTGTGCAACCAACCACTGGAGTATCAGGCTGAGGGGGAGCTTAGTTTGTAAGCTTGCATTGTAATCTTTTGCTTTGAAATGTAATCTTTCGATTCTATGTGAAGCAAATGTTTATTAAAACTATTTTCCCAATGATTGTGTTTATATGTTTGTTGTTTCACTTCCGCTGCACTTAAACTCTAATCATTTCTATTTGGTTTGATCAAATTACACAAACGAGCACAATCATGAGAGCCTCCGTTCCTAACAATGGGTATCAGAGCTTGGACAGTCAATTTCGATTTAACAGTCAAATTGACATAACAGTTCGGCTCATAATTCATTGATACTAAGGTTGGTTGTATTCAGTTGAAAAACAGAGTAACGGGTGATAACACTTGAAGTTGTTATTCGAATACTCTGTAAATTAATCAAGATGTCATATGACACACAAATCTCACACAACAAGTGATTTCATGCACAAGACACTCATGGTTTTTAGATCTGAAAACATATCTGTTAAACTATGGGATTATTTTTATTTTCAAAATTGATTTCAACTGTTGATATGAAATTTATGATGTTATCAGTATGATTAAATGCTAAAGTATGAACCTCAGATTAACAAAAACCTATGTTCATAAAACATTAGTGTTTTTGCTAACGTAAAAAGAGGGAAATCAAAACTTTAGTCATTAGATCTTATGTGTTGAAAACAGGTTGAGATCCTCAAAAGGAACAAATTAACTCTGTTTGAAATGCATTAAGAAAACAGGAGTCAAGATAGTCCTTATCATATGTAATGTGAGATTGGTCAAAAAATTTGTATAAATATGGCTAAACCTCTTAAAACATTACTGCAAAATGATTCTGGATTAAAGTATTCCTTCAATAAAACCTCCCAGTAAGTACTTCATTACTTATGAATGGGAAGGGTAAAAAGGGAAGAAGAAAATTCACAAAAAAACTCAGAAGTGTGTTTATCTCAAAACTTTTGAAGTCAGAAGAAAAGAGTATAAACATAAAACACTTTAGAGTCAAAAGTTGGGGTAAAAATGGTCATCAAAGCAACTGTGTGCAGTCGTTGGTTCAGGTAACCCTGGTATTTCCAGTGAATAAGCTTTCAAAAGAGGACTAGACAAACTTTTCTGAATAATCACGTAGTAACAAAGTCTATAACAGGATTTTGAATAACTCATGTGAACATGTGTCCTCATTTCTGTTGTCAATCAATCAACATGAAAATGGTACCAAACAGTGGACAAAATGGAGTTAAAATTCATAACACTATCTTTAACCACTGACCATTCTCATAAACTTGAGCATGAGATGATTATGTGCTTTATTTTTTACCAGGTTCTTTTGGTGCTGTTTTTAGAAAATCCTTTAATTATTTTTTCTAAAAAGGATTTTCTCAAATAAAGCAGGATATATTATTCTATATTTTTGGGAATGATATATTTTGAACTTTTTACTGGTTTTTGATAGTAAAAATTTCAATCTCCTGTGAGGATATATGACCTTATTTTTGGTGGTGATTTTATCCTCAAAATAGATCAAAAGGAATTTGGTACAAGTGTCAAGGTCTTATCTAATTCAAGTTTGTCTTAAAACGGATCAGAGATTGATTGACAATAGACTCTGAACTACTGGGATACTCTTGTCTTAATTTAAATATCATAGCAAAAGTGAGTAGCCTTAGTAAAAAGTTTATATCATCTGGGGTACTAAACCACTGTCAAGGAGTTGTAAAAGCTTCAAAATGTGTAATTGACATGTGGCAAAACCCTGAATGGAAATTCTCAAAACAGTTGCTGACATACTGGTCTCTCAAATCATTACCATTATATTATCCTTAACCACTGTTTTGTTCAAACATCTGTTTCCTAATTACTATCCACTGCTGAAAGTCAACCACTGACCCTTCATTCTACTTGGCAAGCACTGATGTTCAAAATCAGTGTCTTATCCACTGATATACTATCCACTGATAGTAAAAATCATCTACTGTTGTTGCATTATTACCGTTGTAACCACTGATGCTTGTTTCATCAGTGGCTCTCAAAACAACTGTCTTCCATTCTTCATCCATTTCATCAGAAGTTGACACGTGGTTAGTTTTTAGCCTTCAGATCTTAGTAACCGCTGCCACAACAGCACTTACTTTTTCCCTAAATAAAACCCTGATCAAAACCCCCAAACAGGGTTTTGCACTGTCGAATTGAATTCTAAAATTCTCTTCTCAAAGCAGTTATCAACCCTCCATTCCAAATCATTCTCTGTTCTTCTTCTTCCTCTTTCAAAATGACGAAATCAAAATCAAAATCGAAATCAAAACCAAAATCACCATCATCTTCAAAAGAGGTCGCTCAAACGGCCGAAGAAACAATTGAAATCCCATACAAATCACCGCACAACTACTTGGGTCTCCTTATAAAACCCACAAACAACCACACCTTCGATTCCATCATCGACACACTGTCTGAATCAAAGTACAAAACTTTGTTGTTAGCAGATGCTCCCATTTACTTGCAAACCCAGAGAGAGTTCTGGAAAAAGGCGACGCTTGAAAAACAAGACGATAAAGTCATAGCCATTAACTCCTCGATACAGGGTAAAGTGATTCAAATCACTCCACAATCAATCTCAGAAGTCTTCAAACTTGATGATCAGAAAGGTAAAACTTCCTTTGACAAAAACGAGTTAAAAGCTGATTTTCTGAAAAGGGGATATGCCTATGCAGTTAATAACGGCGCTATAGCGGTGCTATAGCGGGCTATAGCGGTGTAGCGGTGGTCTGGCATCATAGCGGTCCAAATAGCGGTTGGGCATAGCAGTTCCGCTAATAGCGGCGCTATAGCTCGCTATTTGACCGCTATATGTAGTCCTTTATAGCGGCTGAAGCAGTGATATTAGCGGTCAGCCTTGGTTGAGGTCTTGGAAGCAGTTCATCATCATCAGAGTTCAATTGCTGTTCATCAAAGCTGATAAAAATCGAATCAAAGTTGTTCGATTCGATTACTGGTCTGATACTCGAGTTCATCAGAGCTGTTCGATTCGAGTTTTGTTCTCCTCTTCAGTCTTCGACAGTCACCTGTCACCAAGGTAGTAGTGTAATAGTGTTCTCTTCGGTCTGATACTCGAGCTCATGAATCTGTTGTGGTCTGATATCATGAATCTGTTACAGACTTATGATGAAAGTGAAAGAAAACGGCGTATGATAAAAGTAGGGATAATTAGGGTTATTTAAGTTTGGGTATTTTAACATATAACCCCCCTCCATCTTCATTAGTTTATATTTAGTCCTCATACTTGTGAATTTATATATAAACAATATAAAATTAATGGTATATGTATATAATATATATAAAAATACATAAATTATGCATGGTATAAAAATTACCGCTATACCACCGCTATAACCTATATATCGTATAGCGGACCTTGACCGCTATCCGCTATTTTACCGCTTTAACTGCTTAGGGATATGCAGAACAATCAAAGGTAGATACCTTACAAAAAGGTTATTTCCCATCTGCACCCAGATTTTTATTCCACACACTTTTGTCGTGTGTTTCAAATAAAACAACAGCGTTTAACGAAATACCACTAAAGATTCAATGCCTGGGCTATGCTATTTTAAATAATAAAGATTACAACTACTCCCAGGAGATCTTTAATGACTTGGTAAAAAAACGTTGATAGCAAAGCATTTTTACTTTTTCCAAGGTTTTTACTTTTTCCAAGGTTTCTAAGCTACTATTCTAAGCATTTTTACTTTTTCGGATAATCGCTCTTTGCTAGTTCTCTTGGAAATTCCAATTTTACTCGTGCCTTACTTACAAAAAACCGCAACGCAATCAAGGTGAGTATACATGATCCCATTTTCATTTTAAACACTTTTGGGTGCAACTTGTATTCATATTCAAATTCACGAACACGTCAAACTTTATTTATTCACACTGTATCCAATTTACACATGAAATGTTTGATTCTTGTTATACATGTGATGCTAATGTAAACACTTCATGATTATATGCTCATTAACTTGTTCGCAAGCCCACCTTAACAATTATGGTACTATGCATATGCTATAGGTTGTAACGCCCCGCCCGCTATTCTTTTGGGTATTGTTAAGTTGAACATATTAACCTCCCGCTAAACTTTTGGGATAGGCAACATTAATTGCGTTGTATTCTTGGGTTTGAGTATATAGAGTAACATCGTTTCGGCATAACTGTTAACTAGTATCATCTTATTCATGTTGGATATGAGCACATTTAAACATTTTATTCTATTATGCTATGTATCAAACTTGTATACCCGCAAACATTTTGTTGATTTTATTTTAATACATGTTGCAGGTTGATAGTCGAAGTGAACAAGGAATCAAGCTAGGATGAACTTAGAAACTCATCTTAGAAATAAACATTATTTTGTTATCTTTGATACATTTTTATCATGTTTGAGCAATGTATGACATTTTAGAAATTTATAAAATTTGATTTAAACCATATTGTCACAATAGTATTATGATGTCTCTTGCAATCTATTTCGTCTCATCCCGATGTTTCCGCCATCGGTTGGTCTGTGACACTGAACTGTGCATGAAATACTAAGCCATACGCGCGGCAAGGTTAATATGAACCCCTCCGCAAGCGCGTATAAAAAGATGACATCAGGAGTGGGACAGTTTCCCGAACTGTCCATGCGCCCAGCAATAGTATGGCTGAAAATATGATGCATGACCCTAAGTAGAGGGTCTCTCAGTCGCGACACTTTTGCCTTTCGAGGATAATACACTGCGTCACCAGTAACCCGTGCCCAAAATGCCGCACACTCTTCCTTGCTGGGGAAAGTATATTGCTCAGTGAAAAACTCAGAATCCATCTCATCCTCCATGTAGATTCCGAGTCTTCTTCCCAACCTCCTGACGGTCCAACTATGCCACTAACCTCCCAACCTGAAATTAACCCGTTTCTTGTGTCGGAAATCCGGGTTTCGGCTCGCCTTTGGTTTGTCGTAGGAGTACGTGGCAAAGAATTCCAAAGTGAGCTCTAAGTAAATGGGGCGGTTAATGTTGACTAATCAGGAAAACGGAAGTGATAACATATCTTCTAGCCGGTCTGATTGGTTCAGCTCTTCCATGACATCCCAGCTCAACCTCCTTGGGATACCAATTTGATCCCGCCTCAGCTAAAGTTCATTGAGTTTGGTAAGGCAAGGATGACACCGTTGGTTGTTTTGATCGAAGTAGAGGAAAGGATGGTTCATCTGCATGAGAAATTATTGTTAGACAAAGAGGAATAGAAAAAACATCGAACGGAGCACACCATTATGAAGATACTGTGAAACTGATCTGGGCAAACCAAACGGGCGTGCGACCCGACGCACGGTCGTGCGTGACCGAGATCAGTATATGTTATCGGAACATATCGGAACTGCACGGACGTGTGACCAGTTGCACCACCGCGTGACTCCGACATCACAGTAATCATTCGTGAACAAACGCAACGGCACGACCGTGCCACCAACGGCACTGTCGCGCGATTTGAGTTTCTGCCGTTTTTCAACCCCCATCACCGGTCAGTGAAATTTTTCCGAAAATCATCAAATTTCTGGTGAATGGGGGTTAGGGAACCGACTGGGTGTTCACGAATTGTATCATTCTTGCAAGGATTAGGGTTTCGTTTGTATTTATGAAGGGAACCCTAAAATCCTTGAAGAAATCTGAAATACCTAGACCTAAAACGAGATTAGAATAGAAAATCAAGAAGAATGACATACCTTGTTTGAAGAATCTGAGAAATCTTGCAAAAAATGGTGGGATTTTGGAGAGGAAATTGGTCAGGAACGAGGGTGCTCTTAGGGTTCGCGATTTCTGAGAATGGGGTGCAGAAAAGGCCTTTATATAGTGACTGGAAAAAAATGCCCCTGGCCATCTACACGGTCGTGCGAACTGATGCACGGTCGTGCATCACTGACATTGACTGATCCTGACCCACCGTTCTCGGAATGCACGGGAGTGCAAGAGTGGGTGCCGGCTTGGATCGGCATGGACGTGCCAATGATGGAATGGTCGTGCGGGATTTGCAGATCAATCTGTCTTTCACAGAACCCATTTTTAGAAGCTGTTCCGACCCGTTTCCGCCACTTTTGCAATACGCAAACTGATTTAACTATTTTCTCACTTAGGTTCTTCGTCCGGCATGATCGAAAACTGTACAGTCCTACGAAAAACTATCAAACACACCAAAAACAAGGAAAAACGACAAAAACAAAAACTAGGACAATTTTACCCCTAAGCGCACGAGACTCTCTTGCTACATTTTTTATCCTCGAGTCAGTAGCGTAGACTCTCCTCCCCACACTTATGATGTATGCGGGGTGTGGAGCTCGATAACCTCCACCGTCGACTCAATCGGCCCAGCCACATAGAGATTTAAACGATGCCCGTTCACCTTGAAAGTTACGCCATCCGCGTTCACAATCGCGACGGTCCCATACGGAAATACCTCCTTTACCGTATACGGCCCCGTCCAACGCGAGTGCAACTTTCCTGGAAATAAACGCAACCTCGAGTTGTAGAGTAGGACAAGATCTCCTGCTTGGAATTGTTTATGGTCCTTCAAGCGTTTTGTTAGGATCGGAGGCTCTCATGATTGTGTTTGTTTGTATAATTTGAACAAATTAATAGAAATGAACAGAGTTTAAGTGCAGCGGAAATAAATAACAAACTTTGTAAACACAATCAACGAAGGAAAATAATTTTGATAATCACATGCTTCTCATCAGTTGAAAGGTTACAAAGCAAATCAAATGATTACAAAGCAAGCTTACAAACTAAACTCCCCCTCAGCCTGATACTCCATGGTTGGTTGCACAAGATGAAAGGATTGAATTGAGGAGAAGAACTCACTCAAAACGATCAAATGTAACAGTACCGAGTACTGCTCCATTTATAGGCAAACCAAAACCACTGAGGCATCTCAACTGACATCACCATGAAAGCGACGTCTAACAGCCTAACAACCTGTAACAACTGTTCCTATACAAACACTGCTATTCTTAACCACTGATTCTACATAAGACAAGTAATACACTAAACTACTGCTATCTTCTTCCATCAGTGCTTTCCTCAAAGTTGATCAGTCCTTGAGTGGGCAGTGCTTTGTCATCAGTAGATAGAACCAGCAGTGTTTACTTCTTCAGGGATTTGTCAGCAGTTTAAAGGGTAGCAGCAGTTGTATACGGACAGTGGATAGAGAACCATCAGTTGTTATAATCACTTTCAAGGGGAAAGCCTAATGTAAACAGCTGCTTATTGTGAATCCACTGTTGTGATCTGGTTTTGGCTTTACGTCATATGTTCCTCTGGTAGGGTTCAATCCCAACACGTTTTTCATGCAATCTCTTGGTTCGTTCTTTGTATAACACGGAGCTTTCGTAGGCGTGCTGTCTCAGCTCTTCCAATTCATGAATCTATAGGAACCAGGCTTCACCTCCGGCCTTAAGATCCAGATTTGCAGTTTTAAGAGCCCACATCGCCTTGTGCTCCAGCTCCACGGGCAAATGGCACGCTTTTCCATAAACATGCCTAAAGGGAGTAGTCCCAATAGGCGTCTTGTACGCCGTACGGAAAGCCCAAAGTGCCTCATCCAGTTTTTCCGACCAATCCTTGCAGTTTGCACCCACCGACCGCTCAAGAATTCTTTTCAACCCCCGGTTTGTGACCTCCACTTGCCCACTTGTTTGTGGATGATAGGGCGTGGATAATCTATGGTGCACACCATATCGGGACAGAGCTTTCTCAAGCTGAGTGTTGCAAAAGTGTGTCCCTCTGTCACTGATCAGTGCCTTTGGTGCACCAAACCGGGCAAACAAACTCTTCAAAAACCTCACGACTACCCTGGCATCATTGGTGGGTAAGGCCTGTGCCTCCGCCCACTTTGATACATAATCAACAGCAACCAGGATATATTTGTTTCCTCGCGAGGGGGGAAAGGTCCCATGAAGTCTATTCCCCAAACATCAAAGACTTCACACACTTGGATCTAATTTTGAGTCATTTCGTCGCGTGCCAATATATTTGCTGCCCTTTAGCAAGCGTCGCACGCATTGACCCATTTCTGCGCATCACGAAATATTGTGGGCCAATAAAACCCTGAATCAAGCACCTTTTTAGCGGTGAAATTAGCTCCATGGTGACCTCTGATAGGTCCCTCGTGACAGTGGCGCAGAATGTCAGTCGCCTCCCTTCCCGACATACATCTCCTAATCACCTGATCCGCTCCAACTCTAAACAAGAAAGGGTCGTTCCAAATGTAGTGCTTGAGGTCCGCAAAGAATTTTCTCTTTTTTTTGGTGTGTCAATCCTTTAATCAGGATCCCGCAAGCAAGATAGTTCGCAAAATCGGCGAACCAGGGTGACTCATCGCATACCTCGACACTCATTAATGACTCGTGTGGGAAACTGTCATTTATTGAATCCCAACGTGTGTCCTTGATGTCTCCATGCTCCAATCGAGAAAGATGGTCAGCCGCTACATTCAACGAACCCTTTTTGTCCTGAATTTCGATATCAAACTACTGCAGCAATAAGATCCACCTGATAAGACGCGGTTTAGCGCCTTACTTGCTGAACATGTATCTGATGGCTGCGTGATTAGTATACACAATTGTTTTTGAAAGCAACAAATACGATCTGAATTTGTCAAATGTGAAAACTACGGCCAAGAGCTCCTTTTTAGTCGTAGTGTAATTCTCCTGTGCGTCGTGAAGAGTCTTGCTCGCATAGTAGATCGGGTGAAAGTGATTTTCCTTCCTTTGTCCCAGAACGGCCCCTATAGCGAAATCGCTCGCGTCGCACACAATTTCAAACGACAGACTCCAATCAGGTGCGACTAAAATAGGAGCCTCAATCAGTTTTTGCTTGAGAAGGTCAAAAGCCTTCAAGCAGTCATCTCCAAAGATAAACGGAGCTTCCTTTTCCAACAGACGGGTCATGGGCCTGGCGATTTTTGAAAAATCCCTGATGAATCGCCTGTAGAACCCCGCATGATTGAGGAAGCTCTGTATCGCTCTCACAGAGGTGGGAGGTGGAAGTCGTGAAATGATGTCAACTTTCGCTGGGTCGACCTCCATGCCTTCTTGTGAAATCTTATGTCCCAGAACTATGCCCTCTCTCACCATGAAGTGGCATTTTTCCCTTCGTTTCTTCGCACCTCTTTAACATTTTCTTCAAATTTTCCAAACACTGATCGAAGGAGTCTCCAAATACTGAAAAGTCATCCATGAATACTTCCATAGAGTCCTCGATCATGTCATGGAAAATTGCAACCATGCATCGCTGGAAGGTAGCCGGTGCATTACACAACCCGAAAGGCATACGCCGGTAGGCGAATGTGCCAAAGGGGCATGTAAAGGTAGTCTTCTCCCGATCCTCAGGAGCGATAGGAATCTGAAAGTAGCCGGAAAACCCATCTAGAAAATAGTAATAAGACTTCCCCGACAAACGTTCCAATATCTGGTCGATGAATGGAAGCGGGAAATGGTCCTTTCGGGTGGCATCATTGAGTTTCCGATAATCGATGCAAACATGCCTCCTTTTTGGGCAATACCTGAACAGGACTAACCTAGACTGAATCGGATATGGGGTAGATCAAACCTGCATCCAGCAACTTTATCACCTCCTTTTTGACAACTTCTTGCATATTCGGGTTCAATCGTCTCTGTGGCTGTGCACACTGCTTGTAATGGTCCTCCATGAGAATTTTATGAGTACAGAAGGAGGGGTTTATCCCTTTAATATCCATTATCTTCCAAGCGATTGCTTTCTTATGAAATCATAGAACACTGAGAAGTCTGCTCTTTTCCTCGTCTTACAAAGATGATGAAATAATAACCGGCAGATGGCGCTCCTCGTCTAGAAATGCGTACTCCAAATGGGGCGGAAGCTCCTTAAGCTCTAAGGATGGGGGATCTTCAACTAAAGGCTTCGACTTTTCTTCATCCTCATGATCAATCTCTGTAAATCGATCCGGACTCTGGGAACCATCATCACTAATCTGATAGACTGGCTGCTCGAAATCGTGGCCCTCCTATGTAATGCCATCTAGGTCCCCACACAACAGGTGTGTGTCCGAATCAATCTCCTTAATCGTGCCTTGGAAATGTGTGCTCACATAAGTGTCGACGATGTCAACATAGTAGAGCGCATCATCCTGACTCTGCGGGTGCTGCATTGACCGCTTGATGTCAAACGTCGTATGCTCATCATTCACTCAGAGTGTAACCTGGCCCGCAGCTACATCTACAATGGTCCGAGCGGTATTCAAGGATGGACGTCCGAGTATCAAAGGCACCCTAGAATCCTCATCCATATCCAGGATAACAAAGTCCACGGGAAACACAAACTTGTCAATCTTAACAAGCATATTCTCAACAAACTCACGTGGATACTTGATAGAACGATCAGCTAGTCGAATGCTCATCCTTGTAGGTGACGGCTCACCTAGATCCAACTTAGTAAAAACCTTATAGGGCAAAAGGTTGATACTCGCTCCCAAATCAGCCAGTGCATGTCTAACAGACATATTTCCAATCAGGCAAGGAAGAGTGAAGCTGCCTGGATCTCCCATCTTCGTGGGCAAACGATTTTGAAGAATGGCAGAGCAACTTTCGTTCATCACCACAGAGGACATATCCTCGAGCTTCTGCTTATTCGAGAGGATGTCCTTTAAGAATTTCGCGTACTTCGGCATCTGGGCCAAGGCTTCAACAAATGGTATGTTTATGTGTAGTTGTTTAAACATTTCAAGAAACTTACCATACTTTTCTTAATTTTTTTATTTCTTCAGCCTGCCCGGGTACGGAACTGGAGGAGTGTAATCTTTAACTGCGTCCTGGAACTGTGGTGTACTTGCTGGGCCTCACCTAGCGTGCACCTCGTCCGAAGTGTCAGTCGGGACCGCCTCAGTGATCGATGGTGAGTCCTATATGTCGGGTCTGGTGGTTCTACCACTCCTGGTCATCACCGCATTTACATGCCCTTGAGGATTTGGCTCTGTGTTGCCTGGAAGACCACCTGGGGGTCTCTCCGACATCATCTTAGCCAGCTGACCAACCTGGTTCTCGATGTTCTGAATCGAGGCCTTCTGACTCCGCATTTCTCCTTCATGAGCTAAAAAACGATCTTCGCTTTGTTGATATCGCTTTTCAGCTAAATGATTTGCACTAGTGGAGCTGCTTAGAAGTTGAGCCATCATTTCTTCCAGCTTGGAACTTGATTAAGGGGCTTGTTGCTGGGAACTACTCCCGGCGCCCTGATTCTGATATGAGTAAGGACGCGGCTGGAAAGATTGATTGTAAGACTGGTATTGCTGACCATGAGCCTGCTGCGGTGCTGGAGCCTGCTGAGCAAATCCTAATGGGTTTTGATTACCCACATTTGCTCTCCACCCAAAATTTGGGTGATTCATCCATCCCGGGTTGTATGTATTGTTGTAAGGGTTGTTCTGCGGCCTCACTTGATTGCTGACAAAATCCACTTCCTCATGGCCCTCATACATAACCCCCTGAAAACATACGCCAGGCTCGTGCGACACTCCGCACTGGTCACACCCTGAACTAGCTTGTGCAGCTATCTGGGACTTATCAAGCTTTGCCGAAAGCGCTGAGATCTGTGCAGTGATGGCTGTGTAGTCGTCCACAGCATGAACCCCTAGACGGGATGATGATGTCCGGCCTCTCTCTCCGTCTCGACGCGAGCTCGACTTTAACGCAACTTTTTCGATTATAGCATAAGCTTCATTTGGCGTCTTCGTCCCAGATCGCCTCCTGCATATACATCCAATTGCTCCTGCACGTCATAATTAAGTCCTTGGTAAAACGTCAAAACCAACTGTCTTTTGGAGAAACCATGGTGTGGAACATCAAAGAATAAATCCTTAAATCGCTCCCAGGCCGTGTGTAACGACTCTCCTTCGTCTTGACGAAAAGTCACAATCCGGTTCCTTAACTTAGTTGTTTTCTTGGCCGGAAAGTATTTCTGCATAAATAATGCTACCAGCTCATCCCAGGTCCTGATAGACCCTGCAGGAAGTGACATAAGCCAAGATCTAGCTTTGTCACGCAGCGAAAATGGAAACAACCGTAACCGAATAGCATCGTCCGAAACATCCCTAATCTTGAAAGTTGAACATACTTCAAGAAAAGCAGCTATATGTCGTCCGGGATCCTCATGCTCACGTCCGTTAAACTGCACCGAATTCTGCACCATATTTGTAATAAAAGATTTAATTTCAAAAGTAGGTGCAACTACCGTAGGTCGGGCAATGCTTGGTTCCAGGCCTGCACCTCCGGACTGATTTGACTCGTTCAGTGGTCGTTCGTCGTCCGCCATGATTATGTTTCCTGCGTCCCCTGAGCCCTCGGCTTCAGCGGGTACCACCTGCTCGTCCGCAGCTGCTGCGAGTTGCAGCGCAACCGTGCGGGATCTCTCACGAAGACGTCTCCTCAGATCACGCTCGGGTTCGTTTGAAGGCTCAACAGCGTCGGGAGCTGGCGTTGAGGACATCAACCTGCAAACGAAAAATTGACACACGTGAATATTATATTATTATAACAAGGCTGTTTTTTTTTTGCTGTTTTAAATCAGATTTTCTGTTTAAAGGGGCTGAAAATTTTGTAAAAAATCCAAAAATGGGCCCGAAATTTTATAAAAATCAAAACAAATAAAAATAATCAAATCGGCTAGTATAAAAATAATTTTTCGGAGCCGAAAACTCAAAGAATAAACGAATAATTAGTTCGAATTCGAACTATTAAATGAAATAAAAATTTACAAGTGTTTAAAATAAGCTTGAAAACGAATAAATTAAATAAAAAACAAGAAATATTAACAAATAAAAAAACAAATAGATAATCAAGAACTATATTTACAAATATTCACAAGTATGTACACCGATAAGGTATTGACTCGGGTCGTTCCTAAAGCTCGCCACATCCCCGGCAACGGCGCCAAAAACTTGACGTGTGCGTGTATATACATATTTTTTGCAATGAATTTTACACACGATTCGGTTTTAAATTTATAAAAATGATTTATACTTCAACATTAAAACACACACGAAAGGGCAAGTATACCCCGTCATATATGTAGTAAAGTATCGGTAAGAACCAAGTGTCGATCCAAGGATGTGGGAGGAGGAATAATACTAAACCTTTGTCATTAAATTACCGGTAGAAAGATAAGTGGGTAATTTGTTTAAACTAAAAATAAGACTTAAACATAAGCTTTCATAAACATAATAGACTCCAAATATGAAAATAAATATATAGCCTTGCTTTATGCACAACCAAAGTATGTGAACTAAGTCGGTTTTGCCACGTAAAACACTTGGTCAATTTTCCATTTTTTTCAAGACAATTAGTATCCCTTTCGGGAATCCTAACATGACAACTCTTTGGAAAGTTAAAACGATAAACACACATTAACCGTTGACGGGTGGTCCGTAGGACAACCCTTAAATGAGCTAAATACACGCATATCTCATATTTTACCCGGTTATGTATCGTGAATGTGATAACTACGAGTGTTCGTGTGTTTTGCAGGTAAATCGCTTAATTCGGTTAAATTGGAACGCATAGGCTACGGTTGGAAATTAAATGGCATTGTGACTTTGTGGTTCAAAGAATTTAAAGGAGGCATCGTGCATCATGTGAAGGGGTTAAAAAGAAAAGTCAACATCATTATCCCATTCTAATACAAAAGGAGCCAACATCACATGTGGGAGGCCATTATACAAATTACCAATATCACATTATACACATATAGAATGTCAGATATCTTGACAACATTAAATCATCACGTGGCAGTGGGCTTTTGTTGTAGTGGGCCGATCAATAGTCGAGGCACAAGAATAGATGCAGCAACATCTTCACAACAATATTAATTGCCAAACAATATAATCTACATCATCAACATCACGTGGACCCTTTGGATTGGGCCGCCACACAAAGTGAAAAGAACATCATCATGAGGCTGTTGTTGGACGGCAACTTGGAGTGCTTCATACACGCACGTGAAAGTGGGCCAACATATTAATTGCACATCTTCATCAACACGTGATTCTTGGTGAGCTTTTGAGAAGACAATTTTTGGTGAAGGCTTGGTTGGATAAGACATGTGAGTTGGCAGCCGTCATATATACATCACGCATACAAGGGGCGGCATTTGTATTAAATGAAGAACATCATCATTATTCTAAGTGCATGGATTGACTTTTGGTTCAATACACAAAGAAGAAACAGCAACATTGACTTGGGGTTTACGAAGTATACATGTGAAGACTACCTTGGAGTCAACATGAGACATCATCAAGGCACATGGGCTGATAACAAAACCAATATCATGTGGGCTTCATATATTGGCGGCAGCATTGGCAAGGCACAAAAATCAAGTTATCACCGTAAATTACGGTCCTACCGTAATTTACGGTGGACCTGAAAGTCACCTGGTGGCCACCGTAAATCAGACAATCCTTACCGTAACAATATTAAGTCCACCGTAAATTACGGTGGAGCCGTAATTTACGGTGGTGGCTGCGATCAAATGTGTAACCGCCATCTTTAAGTCAGTTTAATGAGGTCTTTTCAAATGTTCTCATCATTGGACGGTTTTGGGACTCACTAGGGGCGAATTTTGGCTGTCTTGCTTGGTTCTAAACAATTCCTAACATTCGGTTTGTGTTTACGATTCCTATGAACATTGAATTGGTTGTTATGATGATTCACCAAGCTATGTCCGGCTAAACTTTTCGGTGATCATCTTAGGTGAAGGTTTCTATTGAACTTTTGTGTGTTTATTTCTGAATTTCTAGAATGATAACTTGCATTGCTTGAATATCATGGTGTATGTTTAATTGTTTGTAGCTTGTTAATCGATATTGCAATTTCTAGTCTTAATCGTACGTTCTTGGTGCCGTTGGCAATCGAGATATCACGGGAAGGGTTAGGGTTGGTTATTGATTAATTGGTCATCGGGAAACAACCTCGCGTTTATATAATCCGAGTACTTTGTTCCCTTTTATCACTTCAATTATCTATACACGAGTTATGTCTATGTAACTCTTTCTAGTTGGAATTACACACAATTATGTCTATGTAACTCTTTCTAGTTGGAATTACACACAATTATTTAAAGAAACTGAAACCTAAGATGGTCATTGTTCTCCCCTAATCTGTTTTACAACCAACATTTGATTTGAAATTAGTTTTTAATTTAGTTTTCTAAAACAACAATCCAAACCATTGATCTTTATTTTTCTGCAAATTAGGTTAATTGTAGTTAATTGCAAAGATAGAAAATCAACACACTTTCCACATACTCCCTGAGTTCGATACCCTATTACCGCTATCTATAGTTGTTTTTGGGATTAAATTTGCGTGACCCACGACAATCACGTCAACCGCCTAAAATTGTTCTTTAACGCCCAATTGACAAATGTCTATGAGAATCCCCTAAATAAAAGTTAGTCATCCGTTAGGAGTTTTCTAACTTCACTTAATCAAGAAAAGTGACACCGATAAACACAATGTAACCATCGAGACAAGCATAAACTAGATTAAATCACAACCGAGTTCATTTTACAAATCTTGAATATAAATTCACCAAGCAAGCAATTTTGGCCTAAACTACTAACTAAGTTAACAACTTATGTCAAGAATTCATAACAACACCATTTAACCCGTTAAGGTCCTTCCGTGAGGGAACACCTTCTTGATTAACCTTAATTACCCCTTATTAAACCACTAACCATTTCTAGTATCATGGTGTAAACATGTTAAACAAGTTCAAAGGTTACTAATACATGATTAATTAAGCTTCTTTTTGCAAATATCTCAACTAACCACATACTAATCATCCAAGATAATTAACTATAATCAAGAATTCAACATCAATAAACAAGGTTGCAAACTAATCATCAAGGATTAACATAGAAAATGCTTAAGTGTCATTACAAACATAATTAATATACTAATGGTTGTTGTTAAGTAAGGAATACTAGTGTTTTTGCCCTTAGGCTTATAATAATACATAATCATCAACCAAAATGCTTGAATAATAAACAAAATCATGGAAAGATTCAAGAATCAAACCATAAACAAGCACTAGATTGAGAATCCGGATGATAACGGAGCTAATCGGCACGATGATGGCTTGATTCCGGGTGAAAGCAAAGCCTCTGGAGCCTAATAAATCGCCAGAAAAGCTCCCAAAAGTCCAGAGTTGCGAACTGATTGCTCCCTTCTGTTTTTTATAACATTTTCAGATCGCAAAGTCGTGCGATTAAAATGCACGATCGTGCACTTTAATGTACTGTTCACCATACCGTCTCACCGGTGTTCAGATCGGCACGGGCGTGCCATGAGTTGCACGAGCGTGCACTTCCGAGATGAGGTTGGCACGACCAACTATACTGCCAGTGCATCCGAGATCACAGACCATGCACGGTCGTTCCTCCAGTCGCACGGTCGTGCGTTCCCGAAGATTCCTTGCACTCCTGATCGCACTGGCGTGCACTGCCGGGCTGAGACATTTCATCGGATCGGCACGCGCTGCCGATTGTGGCAAGGTCGTGCCACACGCCCAGATCAGTTTTCTTCACAGAATCTTTGTAACTCAGTCGTTTCGCCCGGAAAATCCTCGTTTTCATCATCTTCTTGTTTGGCACGCTGTTTTAGGCCTGTAAACAAAAATACACCCGATTAAGTATCCGATTCTCGGTTTTACGGCCAAAAACGCATAAATTGGGGGAATAAAACATATGTATTTTGGTGAATATCAACTTCCACCGTGGATTATAGATAAAGGGAGTTTAGAAATTGCAGCATGGTTTTGAAAACACGACCGACCGGACCGGGGACCGGAGGTCTGACCAATCCGGTCCACCCTATCAGACCGGATTTGAGTCGGACCTGCCAGTTGCACTGGTGACCGGCGGTCGGACCGGAAAACCGGGTGGCTGGATCGGATTTGTTAATATTTTTTCATTTTATCCTATTTATTTTTATAATATTTATGGCATAGCCCCGCATGGCCGGCCCTGAAGGTGGGCGGGGAGGACCACCGGCCAGGGCCCGATATTTTGAAGGGCACGTCAATTTTTAAAAACTCTAGTACGTATATGTAAAAATAAATAAATTAATATGGTATACCCATACAAACAACAACATAGGCCCACTTACAAAATTATTTTTATGGTTTAGATTAGTTATTAGTCCATTGGCATTAGATTTAGACCTTTAGTGAGCCCAATACCCAATTTTGTTAAGGCCTAAGGGCATGTTTTTTCGAGCTCGAACAGGGTACGTGAATTCTCAGGTCCGGCCCTGATAGCCCGGTTCTCACATCTGGTTCGATCGGTCTGACTAGTGGACCAATAATAAGACCAGTTCGACTTCAGGTCCAATCCTGAAAACATTGCTTTGCAGTGTAATGGTACATCGAATCGATATTGTGGATGGAGGACCTAGGTGCTTCTCTCTATCGGTATCCACATCAAGTAACATGTCTTAACTTGTGTCTTAAGTTGTGTCTTGTGCTGGTCTCAACCCAGTAGATCAGGATAAGTTGTGTCTTAAGTTGTATTGTACAAGAGCTTTTTTTAAAATTACTAGAAATATCTTCGGTCATTTTTCATGGAATGGAGAATAATAATCTCACTATTAAAAGAATTATTTAAACCCATTTGAAAATAATATTATTGTAGCCCAAGTATTGTTTTTCTCGATTTTTTGCTACTGTAAAAGCCAGTTTACATCACCAAAAAAGGAGGTACTTTTTATATGGTAAAATATAAAAAGTAAAATATGACAATTAAATTAAACTAGCAGGATTAAATCCGCGCTACAACGTATGAGAATTTGGTAGGTTTTCGTACACTTGATATATCGTACCAAAGAAGAAAGCCCAAAAAAATATTTGTAATATGCTCAAAAGGGTGCAAACGTGTTAGCCTCATTTTTTTATTGTATTTTAGTTACAAAGTGAAAGGAAAAAAACATGACATCAATTCAATTGGTATCGGTTCAACTCCTTACAGTAATATGCTTAAAAAGATAGGATTTTATAAAAGATATGATTTTTTTTTACCACGTAACTAAAATTATGTTATTTCATAAAATGTAGTTAATTAAGATATTAAGATGACATTTAATTTACAAATTAGAAAATATGTAGTTAAATAACCAAAAAATTACTTAAATTTCATAATCAAGTAACTTTTCTTATATTTAAGTTGAATAATTATTTACTAATTTGAAAATTAAAAAAATGAAAATAATAATTTGTTTAAAGAAAAAGAAAAAAGAAAAGACATTAAAACAGATTTTTAAACACAGACTTTAAAGAAAGTAAAAAATCAGGTTTTCAAGGGGAGGTTCAAACCTAAATTAGGGGATTAATATATTTTTTTTAACGCGAACTATATATATATAGGGGAAGGTTCAAATGAAAACCATTAGTTATCGCGAACACTCGAAAACTAACTAAAAAAGCCTAAAAAACATACCAAAATTTTTTTTTGCATACCAATTTTCGCTATTTTAGGTATATAAAAAAACTTTTTTTCAAATTTTTTTTTATAGTGCACATGTGTAATAGTACACATGTGTATATGTACTACGCATGTGAATTATTACACATGTGCACTAAAATATATTTTTTTTGAAAATTTTTATTTTATATAAAAAAACTAGCGATTTTTAATAAAAATTGAAAAAAAATTGTGTTATTTTTTTTGTTTTTTTAGTTAGTTTTCGCGTTAAAAGTGGTTTTCATTTGAACCATCCACTATATATATATATATATATATATATATATAGGGCCAGCAAGAAACTGGAGAAGAACAAAATGAAAAAACAAATAACAAAATGAAACGAAGACAGACAAGACTAAAGAATGTCCGCTACTTCAAAACTAATCCACTTCTCTCAAAAAGGAGTAGGAAACTTTGCCCTATTGCAAACCCATAAGAAAGCATCTTCTTTAATTAACTCCAACGATTTTTGGACTGGAATAAACGAATCTTCGAAGACCTTTGAATGCCGGGCATGCCATATTCTCCAATTTGTTGTCGTTGCGATAGTGTACACGAGCCGCTTCCACGTTTTACTTCCCGGGTTATCTGATAATACCTTTAGGACCTCCTTTAGGGGATTAATATTAACTTAAAAGTAGAATATAAGTAAGATTTTGAGGTTCAAAAAAAAAAAAAAGAGGTACAAAAGAAAAAACTGTTGTACCAGGCACGGACGGACATACACAACTAACATTCACCTTTCACTCAAATCCACATCCAATCACAGTTGAGATGACTATTCGGAAGTCGACCCTTTTTACACAGAAGCATATGAGGCCCCCCATTTGCAATCTCACAAACCACGTTATGAGGAATTCATTATTTGATATATATTTTACGAAAACGTTTTGCAACCTTCTTATAAACATAAATATGCATTTATCTGTACTATATTATAATCCATGAGTGATGGACATTTTAAGATACCAAAAAAAAAAAAGAATTTCTGCTCTCTTTATTTATAAATACACGCCTAAAATGAGGGTAAGATTGTCTTCTAAATACTAATTATATTTTAACCCCATCTAATTACACTTAAATCCCTTTGTTTTAACAAAATTATAGATAATTAGTTAAATTCCCCCCCCCCCCCTCCACAACAAACTTAATTCTTTTACGTATTCTTGCCATATCTTATAAACTATAATGTTTAAAAAAAAAATTAAAGGCACCGTGACGACCTACTCATTTTTTTCGACGTTTCGATAATTGTCTTGGTTAGTATTGTTGTGCGGGTTAAATTGTACAAGTAGATGATGCATTAGTGTACAAGTGATTAAAGTCCAACGTCTTTAGTCATTATCCCAAGATGTGTAATAGCTACAGAATGTTAAGTGACTCACCGTCAATTTAGTCATCTCATCTAAATTACACTTTAATCTCTAACCTTTAACAAAATTATAGATAATTATTTAGTAGTTACACTTTATCCTCTTATAAAAAACTAACCCCCATATTTAAACGGTTATAACTTTTTGGTACGTTAATATATATATATATTTTAAATTACACCATAAAACGAGTATTTTATTCTATTTACTTTGAGTATAATATTGCTATAGTTTTTTAATTAAAATATTGATACGTTACGTGACTAACGGTGTCTAAGGGTGAGTAATAACTGAATCGTTAACCGAAACCGAACCGAAATCAACCAAAAACTGATTAACCGAAACCCAAATTAACCAAAATCGTTATCGATTTTATTGTATCCTCATTTAACTAAAATTAACTTGTCACACCCTGACTTTTGCGGAAGCGTGATTATGTGTGACTTGCTTAATATCATTGCATTCAACCATAACAAACATCTATATGATAAAACTGTTGTTTGGTAGCCTCTTAATGACCATTCAGATGCTACCTCTTAATGGTTTAAAACCTCTGAATGAATAAGAGGTAACCTCAAGTCTGAATGGTTAAGAGGTAACCTCTGAATGGTAAATCATCACATGTCACATTCTTCTACCTTCTCATTGGTAAAATTCTTAATGGTTCCATTAAGAGGTAGCCTCTTAATGACCATTCAGATGCTACCAAACAGCCCCAGATGTCCATCCATTAATTTAAGTATTAAAACATAACAACAACATTGTTTAGAAATCCAACACAGACTTCAAATCCATAATACAAACCACGCAAGTTGTTTTAGAGTTCCATAAGAACTCGACAAAAGACTTTAAATAAAACCAGGCTTTGAAAAATGTGTCTTATCTTGGATAAGACACACTATCCAAACCCTTAGACTTCGGATGACATCTGTTATTCCCATCATTACTTGAAACCTCCAAACGCCCGCCAGATACTCATTTAAATCCCTGAAATATATGTAGTTTTGAAAACATCAACAAAAGTTGTGTCACACCCCGAAATTATCAGAGCTGGCGTGACTGGACTGGTATCTTCATTGCACAGCGAAAGCAAATATAGCAAAGACTTTCTAGAAATTGAACGCCCGCTAAGTACTCGACTCCAGATGGTTCTCCTATTCCAACCGTGCCTTGACTTAGAATTGTAACCTGAGAAAGAAACATGCGAAAAAGTCAACATAAAGTTGAGCGAGTTCATAGTTTGTTTGTAAAAGATTTAAAATAAATCTTTTGAGTTGTGAAAGGTTTGAAATAAATCTTTGAAGTAACCGGTTTTTGAAATAGTATTGAGAAAACGAATTTAAAAATCATTTTCTTGCCAAGTTATATGGAAACGTTGTGTTTGTAACACGTTATGTTCATAAAACCATGTATTTGTAAAGCCTTGTATTTGTAATGTTCATATAACCGTCAATGCCCACCCTGACTTTGACTCCTTACCCGCATAATCATGTGCTTTGAATTTGTATAAAACATGGTAGTTAATTTGTATGAACAAGAAGTTTCCGTAAGTATAAAATCCCTGGTATGTAGCAAATAAGGAAAAAGAGATCACCAATGGTTTGCAAGGCCATTGATATGTGTGAAGTGCAAGTAGGAAGACTCAAACCTAGCAGATTTCGCGTTTGGGCACGAAGTCACCCCAAGGTCCGTTCCGCTGGGCCTGGGGTTGGGCTCGCTACACCCAGATAGATCTACCGCTTACGTCCCTCGGTCCTACAATGAGGATTAATGGCCTCCAGTTCCCGCCTACCCATTCACATGATCTAAATAATAACCCTCCTTACGCTAACCATACCATGTAAAAAATAAATCCCTGGTCACCCTGACCAGATCCCTGGTCACCCTGACCAGATTCCTGGTCACCCTGGCCAAATATCATTCACATTTCGAAAATAAGCATTTGTTTTTGTAAAAAAAAAAAAAACCGGTATGTTTAGTGTAAACCTTTCGTAATTCATTTGTGTTTCCCCGAAATCCCTTCGTAATATGATTTAGAAATACGAGTTTTGCGTTAGTTCAAAACTTTGTATGTTTTTGCAAAACGTGCATGTCTTTCCACCCCGAAAACATTTAAAAATGTAAAGCCGTAAAAAGTGGGGTTATGAACTCACCTGAATATTCCTGTGCAAAGCTAGCTAAATACGACTTTGTGATGTCGTTTCCAAGATGAGACTCGCTAGCGTGCATTCTACAATATTCCTAACACGAAATATCTAATAAGTTTCTAAATAACGTAGTAACTAACTACGTGTAATCGAGCTCTACCGAATCGTTGACCGATCGATATGACGGTAAATTGTCAACTTAACAGAAGCGAAGAAGTTATACTTGTTAGCTCGTTTAAAGAAGTCGTATATTGATATGAAGGAATATTCGTATGAAAGTAATATATAATAAACTTGTATTATATATCGTGTCTTTATCGAAATATGTGTATACGCCGTTTAGGCATTTGAAATAAATATAAAACCATATTTATTTAATAAGAGAATTCGTATTGTATAATACTTGAAATAAATATTCAAACCATATTTATTTTTCTAAAAACGAATTCGTGTCGTTTGATATTTGGAATAAATATAAAAACTATATTTATTTTGTAAAAGGATACGAGTTAACGATGTTCGAAATAAATATAACATTATATTTATTTGTAAAAGCGTTTGGAAATATCAAGGTTTGAAATATTATAAACTCGAGCTCCATTAAGTGTTGTTTTGGAAACTATAATACGTGGCGTGTTTATGGATTTTCTCGAAAAACGGGCAGAGTTTCCTCTGTTTTTGGACGCCCCGACAACACAAGTTGTCGTTATATTTGCGAAATTCAATCAAGTTTTCAAACAATATATTTATAAACTCAAGTTATATATCAAAGCGCAAACTTTATAAATACGATTTTATCATTCGGTTCGAGAGCTTGTTTCACGTGAGTAATAAAGTTATAGAAATAACATAAATAGTCGCGCCGTAAATCTTTACCGAATCTTGCGTTGAGTCGTTGACTGAGTTGACTCGGTTGACTGTGTTGACTGAGTTGACTCGGTTTGACCGAGTCAACCGAAATGCTTTATAAACCGATCCAAGCCAAACCGTTCGACCCTTTGTTGATCGTTGGCCAGCTGAACTGTTGTTGACCGAGTTGACTGAACTGCTTCATTATCCGACTCGAACCGGTTGACCCGAACACTCCTCATATCTGATCCGAACAAACCCAAAGCCAAACCCATACCCGTAACCGAACCGTCTGACCTGGTGACTGAGCCGCTGACCTGTTGACCGAGTCGACTCGCTTTGACCGAGTCGACATGGAGTGCAAATCTGACCCGGTGACTCGAAGCACCCAGATACACTTGAGCCTGAACCAAACTTGCCGAACCGAAGCGAAACACGTTGGACTAAGACACGGACCTTCGGAAAATTGGTGATACCCATCGAATAATGTCGAGGACCGCCGGATAACCAAACTGACCGGTGGTCCGAGTCTCCATCTCGTTCTCTGCTGCTTGAATCCCCAAAACGGAACCAGGTTGAGCCCGAAACCGGTGAACTTTCCGGATAAAGGCAAGGTCCGGCGGTCAATGGTACCGACCGCCGGTTCTTCCCCTCTGCTCGGCTCTCTCTCTCTCTCTCTGCTCGGCTCTCTCTCTCTCTGCTCGGCTCTCTCTCTCTCTCTGCCTGAAACACCGATCGACACCACCCACCACAGCGCCGCCACCTGTGGTGGTGTTGCTGCTGCTGAAATCCGCCACCACCATAAGATGGTGGTGGTCGGCCGATTAACAGAAGGGGGGGTGTGGTTGGTTGAAGACGATCAGGGGAGGGGGTACGCGCCGGAAAAGGTCTCGCCGGAGCACCGCCGCTGGCGGTTGCGCCGCCATGGCTCCGACCGGCTCCACCATGCTTGTTGGTCGGAGAGAGGGGGAACTCGTGTGGTGTGTGTGTTTGATGAAAGCTTTAACTCCATTTTTTTTTGTATATGCAGTAGATTCGAGAGGTAGGGGGTGTTTGTTATTGTCTCTGTGTGTGTATAAGATACATTAAAAAGAAAGGGGGTAATAGGTTGTTGTTTGTGTTTGGTTTATTTTTGTCTGCCCAATTAAGGGTCATAGCCCCCTTTTATACACTTGTAAATGGGTATTACTTGGTGGATCGTGTAACAATCTTATTATTCACAAGACCTTATGTTCCACTTTTTAGAGACAAATCTTTTGTGTAGATTTACTATAGATTTGCAAAGATCTTGTGTAGATTTTGGAAGGATTCTAACATATTATATGTGCAGGTTTAGGCTTGTGGGTTTTGGGCTTGGGCCCAGGGCCCACAAGCCCATCTTATGTGTAAATGGCCCGTAATTCCTACGAGACCTGATATCGCGACCCTTGCTCCATAAGCATAAAATATTCGTGTAACATCCATATTTGTCGGTGTCGTCAGTTTCTCGTACGGTTTCAATCCGTTGTTGCGTAATATTCAGCAGATTTTCTGTAAATCACCACACGCGCACTGTATAGCTGAACAACGTTCCTGGGCACTCCAAGGGCCTGGTTAAGTTAATTAGCGTCGTAAACACTATTTATTATCGCGTAATCACCTGTTAATCACGTAATTAAGAGCCGTAAATCACGGGTTGTCACATTCTCCCCCTGTTACAGAAATTTCGTCCTCGAAATTTAGACTATGTTATCCCCTCAGAATTGTGTTATTCACAGGTAAGTCCGAATAATAACCAAGTGAATGACCGCGTAATCGAAACAAGACTTATTTGAATCATGTGAATTTCTCAACAATAAGAACCCAACGGTAAAAGCAATGTGTCTCAGTAATTGATGTCAAAGGAAACGAGACGTAATGATACAGTCACTAATGTGACTAAGTTAACAGGGATCCAACAATGAACAGGAACTTCGACCAATCGAATTCCATATGAACGTTCAATGAGTTCTAGAAGCAATATCATCCACTGGATGAGCTTAGAATCAACAATCTCAAATGTAATAATTTGCATGAAACGTTCGATCGTGATCAGCGCAAGCTGCAAGCCATACCGACGCCACAAGGTGTCGCAATGAATGAAACAATTTAATAATAGAGGTGATCGAACAAGTATCCTCCGTGTTTGAAGTCAAATGAAAGCGTAATAAGGTGAATCCGAAAGTTTGTTTCAAATGACATCATAGAATTTTCAATTGAAATTTGAACATCAAAGAAATAATGTTTTCGATCGAAGGTGAAGAAGCAATGAATGTCGCAAAGCATTCGATCGATGTTGAAAGAACCGTTATGAGGTACACCGGAATATGAAATGAATTTGTGTACCATTGTCTTAACACACAATTGCGTTAAGACTGTTGTAATGTGATAATCAAAGCAGATTTAATCTGAATCAATAAATAACTAATTAAATCCGTGCATAAGATATGTAAACGAGTTTAGCGCAAAGTTCAAATAAGGGAAAATACCACCACAAGGTGTCGAAGTCAACAAACAATTTAATGGAGTCGAATACCAAACAAGTTTACCACGACTCGGAACAAATGAAGTGCTCGTTAAAAATTTATTTGAATATGATGCTCCCAATACATCATATGGTGTCTCGAATCGAATAAGTGTAATGGGCAAGTTCAAACAATTGAACTTGGTTTTAGCGCAATCCGACAATAGATATGTGTATCGATAAGAAAACTTTCGGCATGGTCACAACGAAAAAACCATGTATGTAACTTGTAAAGAAATGATCGTGATACAATGACCCTTAAGAGGAGTAGAGATACGAAAATCTACTCAGTAAATGTAAAAGTCGAAACTTCAATAAAAGAAATTTTGAGGACTTTACCCGGGGTTGCGTGTGATATCCGGTTGTTAAGTGACATTACCATGGAATGTCGAACATAGCGTACTCGTCATTAATTAGGTAGGGGGGGGGTGCGGAGACAATCGTCTTCTCCCTGGCGTGATTCGTGTCGTTGCAGGATCGTGTGACAAGTTGTCGTTTCCTGATCGTTAGTTCTCCTGCTGACAGGAATCTAGCGTCGTCGTTAAATTGCGTCATCGTTCCTTCTCAAAGGCCTCGCCTCGATAATCGTATGTGACGTATTTCAACCTCCGTTGATGTATAGCTTAAGTTTCACGTATACCTGCGCACTAGCGTTGTGTGCCGCGTAGAAGGTGATGTACCCCGACATCCGTTGATGTAAAGATTGAGTTGCATGTATTCTTGTGCACTCGTTTTGTTATGCGTAGGCTGCCTGCTCGGGAAGTTAAAATATCATAGACAATATGGATAATGTGTGCCCGAGTTAATATTCGCGGTTCCTACGTGATTACCTTTAATAACACACACATGCACAAATAACCAATAAGCAATCAAATAGTCCTCCTAGTCCCACTAGCCTCCCAGCCTCCCAGACTGACTCCCTAGTCCCACTAGACATTTTTCCCAGCCTCCCAGATTGACTCCCTAGTCCCACTAGACTATCCTCCCAGCCTCTCAGACTGAATCTCCTAGTCCCACTAGACTATCCTCCCAGCCTCTCAGACTGAATCTCCTGGTCCCACTAGACTATCCTCCCAGCCTCTCAGACTGAATCTCCTGGTCCCACTAGACTATCCTCCCAGCCTCTCAGACTGAATCTCCTGGTCCCACTAGACCATCCTCCCAGCCTCTCAGACTGAATCTCCTAGTCCCACTAGACTATCCTCCCAGCCTCTCAGACTGAATCTCCTAGTCCCACTAGACTATCCTCCCAGCCTCTCAGACTGAATCTCCTAGTCCCACTAGACCAGATCCAGCCACCTGACTGAATTCCCTTTTCCGAAGGTCTTAAATGCATGTTTCCTAAACTCTCGGAGTGTTGTGTACTGTAATTGTTTTGTGTACCGGGTATAAAACATCACAATAGCGTATGTTTGAAAACAAAATTTTGACTGTTTGTTTTTCGGCAACGGTTGGAGACCATATTCGAGTACTGGGCGTTCTGTGTGTATTCAACGTCTTAATAGTCTAAGTCCCAGAGAAAAGTGAGGTTAGAGCCTAGGTATCACAACAGAAACCTAATTCGCTGTAACCTATAGCTCTGATACCAATCTGTCACACCCCGAAATTATCAGAGCTGGCGTAACTGGACTGGTATCTTCATTGCACAGCGGAAGCAAATATAGCAAAGACTTTCTAGAAATTGAACGCCCGCTAAGTACTCGACTCCAGATGGTTCTCCTATTCCAACCGTGCCTTGACTTAGAATTGTAACCTGAGAAAGAAACATGCGAAAAAGTCAACATAAAGTTGAGCGAGTTCATAGTTTGTTTGTAAAAGATTTAAAATAAATCTTTTGAGTTGTGAAAGGTTTGAAATAAATCTTTGAAGTAACCGGTTTTTGAAATAGTATTGAGAAAACGAATTTAAAAATCATTTTCTTGCCAAGTTATATGGAAACGTTGTGTTTGTAACACGTTATGTTCATAAAACCATGTATTTGTAAAGCCTTGTATTTGTAATGTTCATATAACCGTCAATGCCCACCCTGACTTTGACTCCTTACCCGCATAATCATGTGCTTTGAATTTGTATAAAACATGGTAGTTAATTTGTATGAACAAGAAGTTTCCGTAAGTATAAAATCCCTGGTATGTAGCAAATAAGGAAAAAGAGATCACCAATGGTTTGCAAGGCCATTGATATGTGTGAAGTGCAAGTAGGAAGACTCAAACCTAGCAGATTTCGCGTTTGGGCACAAAGTCATCCCAAGGTCCGTTCCGCTGGGCCTGGGGTTGGGGTTGGGCTCGCTACACCCAGATAGATCTACCGCTTACGTCCCTCGGTCCTACAATGAGGATTAATGGCCTCCAGTTCCCGCCTACCCACTCACATGATCTAAATAATAACCCTCCTTACGCTAACCATACCATGTAAAAAATAAATCCCTGGTCACCCTGACCAGATCCCTGGTCACCCTGACCAGATTCCTGGTCACCCTGGCCAAATATCATTCACATTTCGAAAATAAGCATTTGTTTTTGTAAAAAAAAAAAAACCGGTATGTTTAGTGTAAACCTTTCGTAATTCATCTGTGTTTCCCCGAAATCCCTTCGTAATATGATTTAGAAATACGAGTTTTGCGTTAGTTCAAAACTTTGTATGTTTTTGCAAAACGTGCATGTCTTTCCACCCCGAAAACATTTAAAAATGTAAAGCCGTAAAAAGTACCTGAATATTCCTGTGCAAAGCTAGCTAAATACGACTTTGTGATGTCGTTTCCAAGATGAGACTCGCTAGCGTGCATTCTACATATTCCTAACACGAAATATCTAATAAGTTTCTAAATAACGTAGTAACTAACTACGTGTAATCGAGCTCTACCGAATCGTTGACCGAACGATATGACGGTAAATTGTCAACTTAACAGAAGCGAAGAAGTTATACTTGTTAGCTCGTTTAAAGAAGTCGTATGTTGATATGAAGGAATATTCGTATGAAAGTAATATATAATAAACTTGTATTATATATCGTGTCTTTATCGAAATATGTGTATACGCCGTTTAGGCGTTTGAAATAAATATAAAACCATATTTATTTAATAAGAGAATTCGTATTGTATAATACTTGAAATAAATATTCAAACCATATTTATTTTTCTAAAAACGAATTCGTGTCGTTTGATATTTGGAATAAATATAAAAACTATATTTATTTTGTAAAAGGATACGAGTTAACGATGTTCGAAATAAATATAACATTATATTTATTTGTAAAAGCGTTTGGAAATATCAAGGTTTGAAATATTATAAACTCGAGCTCCATTAAGTGTTGTTTTGGAAACTATAATACGTGGCGTGTTTATGGATTTTTCTCGAAAAACGGGCAGAGTTTCCTCTGTTTTTGGACGCCCCGACAACACAAGTTGTCGTTATATTTGCGAAATTCAATCAAGTTTTCAAACAATATATTTATAAACTCAAGTTATATATCAAAGCGCAAACTTTATAAATACGATTTTATCATTCGGTTCGAGAGCTTGTTTCACGTGAGTAATAAAGTTATAGAAATAACATAAATAGTCGCGCCGTAAATCTTTACCGAATCTTGCGTTGAGTCGTTGACTGAGTTGACTCGGTTGACTGTGTTGACTGAGTTGACTCGGTTTGACCGAGTCAACCGAAATGCTTTATAAACCGATCCAAGCCAAACCGTTCGACCCTTTGTTGATCGTTGGCCAGCTGAACTGTTGTTGACCGAGTTGACTGAACTGCTTCATTATCCGACTCGAACCGGTTGACCCGAACACTCCTCATATCTGATCCGAACAAACCCAAAGCCAAACCCATACCCGTAACCGAACCGTCTGACCTGGTGACTGAGCCACTGACCTGTTGACCGAGTCGACTCGCTTTGACCGAGTCGACATGGAGTGCAAATCTGACCCGGTGACTCGAAGCACCCAGATACACTTGAGCCTGAACCAAACTTGCCGAACCAAAGCGAAACACGTTGGACTAAGACACGGACCTTCAGAAAATTGGTGATACCCATCGAATAATGTCGAGGACCGCCGGATAACCAAACTGACCGGTGGTCCGAGTCTCCATCTCGTTCTCTGCTGCTTGAATCCCCAAAACGGAACCAGGTTGAGCCCGAAACCGGTGAACTTGCCGGATAAAGGCAAGGTCCGGCGGTCAATGGTACCGACCGCCGGTTCTTCCCCTCTGCTCGGCTCTCTCTCTCTCTGCTCGGCTCTCTCTCTCTCTCTGCCTGAAACACCGATCGACACCACCCACCACAGCGCCGCCGCCTGTGGTGGTGTTGCTGCTGCTGATGAAATCCGCCACCACCATAAGATGGTGGTGGTCGGCCGATTAACAGAAGGGGGGGTGTGGTTGGTTGAAGACGATCAGGGGAGGGGGTACGCGCCGGAAAAGGTCTCGCCGGAGCACCGCCGCTGGCGGTTGCGCCGCCATGGCTCCGACCGGCTCCACCATGCTTGTTGGTCGGAGAGAGAGAGGGAACTCGTGTGGTGTGTGTGTTTGATGAAAGCTTTAACTCCATTTTTTTTGTATATGCAGTAGATTCGAGAGGTAGGGGGTGTTTGTTATTGTCTCTGTGTGTGTATAAGATACATTGAAAAGAAAGGGGGTAATAGGTTGTTGTTTGTGTTTGGTTTATTTTTGTCTGCCCAATTAAGGGTCATAGCCCCCTTTTATACACTTGTAAATGGGTATTACTTGGTGGATCGTGTAACAATCTTATTATTCACAAGACCTTATGTTCCACTTTTTAGAGACAAATCTTTTGTGTAGATTTACTATAGATTTGCAAAGATCTTGTGTAGATTTTGGAAGGATTCTAACATATTATATGTGCAGGTTTAGGCTTGTGGGTTTTGGGCTTGGGCCCAGGGCCCACAAGCCCATCTTATGTGTAAATGGCCCGTAATTCCTACGAGACCTGATATCGCGACCCTTGCTCCATAAGTATAAAATATTCGTGTAACATCCATATTTGTCGGTGTCGTCAGTTTCTCGTACGGTTTCAATCCGTTGTTGCGTAATATTCAGCAGATTTTCTGTAAATCACCACACGCGCACTGTATAGCTGAACAACGTTCCTAGGCACTCCAAGGGCCTGGTTAAGTTAATTAGCGTCGTAAACACTATTTGTTATCGCGTAATCACCTGTTAATCACGTAATTAAGAGCCGTAAATCACGGGTTGTCACAAGTTGAGCGAGTTCATGTGTTTGTATGTGTGAACGAATAAACCTTTGTAATCATTGTAAGTATGTATGTTTTGTAAACCCTAGTATGAAAGCAAAAAAGGGAACATATCAATTAATGGTTTGCAAGGCCATTAACATGTGTGCACGGCGTTGGAAGGCTCAAACCTAGCAGATTTTGTACGGGCCTCCGGCTGTAAGACATAGTCACCTCATGGGCCATGTTGGGATTGAACCCTACCAGAGGAACATATAATGAAAGCCAAAACCGGATCATGACAGTGGATTCACAATAAGCAGTAGTTTACACTCAGTCTTCTCCCTTGAAGGTGATTATAACATCTGATGGTCTTACATCCACTGCCCGGATACAACTGCTGCTGTTCTTCTAACTACTGATGAAGCCAGAAAACCGCTGAGAACTAAGCACTGCTGGTACAATCTACTAATGACAAAGCACTGCCCAATCAAGGACTGATCAACCTTGAGGAAAGCACTGACATAAAGAGAGAGCAGTAGTTTAGTATATCATCTGTTTCATGTATAGTCAGTTGTTAAGATTAGCAGTGTTTGTATAAGAACAGTAGATACATGTTGTTAGGCTGTTAGACGTCACTTTTATGGTGACGTCAGCTGAGATGCCTCAGCGGTTTAGATTGTCTATAAATGGAACAGTACTCTGTACTGTTACGTTTGATTCGTCTTGAGTGAGTTCTTCTCCTCAATTCAATCCTTTCATCTTGTGCAACCAACCACTGGAGTATCAGGCTGAGGGGGAGCTTAGTTTGTAAGCTTGCATTGTAATCTTTTGCTTTGAATTGTAATCTTTCGATTCTATGTGAAGCAAATGTTTATTAAAACTATTTTCCCAATGATTGTGTTTATATGTTTGTTGTTTCACTTCCGCTGCACTTAAACTCTAATCATTTCTATTTGGTTTGTTCAAATTACACAAACGAGCACAATCATGAGAGCCTCCGTTCCTAACAATTGGTATCAGAGCTTGGACAGTTAATTTCGATTTAACAGTCAAATTGACATAACAGTTCGGCTCATAATTCATTGATACTAAGGTTGGTTGTATTCAGTTGAAAAACAGAGTAACAGGTGATAACACTTAAAGTTGTTATTCGAATACTCTGTAAATTAATCAAGATGTCATATGACACACAAATCTCACACAACAAGTGATTTCATGCACAAGACACTCATGGTTTTTAGATCTGAAAACATATCTGTTAAACTATGGGATTATTTTTATTTTCAAAATTGATTTCAACTGTTGATATGAAATTTATGATGTTATCAGTATGATTAAATGCTAAAGTATGAACCTCAGATTAACAAAAACCTATGTTCATAAAACATTAGTGTTTTTGCTAACGTAAAAAGAGGGAAATCAAAACTTTAGTCATTAGATCTTATGTGTTGAAAACAGGTTGAGATCCTCAAAAGGAACAAATTAACTCTGTTTGAAATGCGTTAAGAAAACAGGAGTCAAGATAGTCCTTATCATATGTAATGTGAGATTGGTCAAAAAATTTGTATAAATATGGCTAAACCTCTTAAAACATTACTGCAAAATGATTCTGGATTAAAGTATTCCTTCAATAAAACCTCCCAGTAAGTACTTCATTACTTATGAATGGGAAGGGTAAAAAGGGAAGAAGAAAATTCACAAAAAACTCAGAAGTGTGTTTATCTCAAAACTTTTGAAGTCAGAAGAAAAGAGTATAAACATAAAACACTTTAGAGTCAAAAGTTGGGGTAAAAATGGTCATCAAAGCAACTGTGTTCAGTCGTTGGTTCAGGTAACCCTGGTATTTCCAGTGAATAAGCTTTCAAAAGAGGACTAGACAAACTTTTCTGAATAATCACATAGTAACAAAGTCTATAACAGGATTTTGAATAACTCATGTGAACATGTGTCCTCATTTCTGTTGTCAATCAATCAACATGAAAATGGTACCAAACAGTGGACAAAATGGAGTTAAAATTCATAACACTATCTTCAACCACTGATCATTCTCATAAACTTGAGCATGAGATTATTATGTGCTTTATTTTTTACCAGGTTCTTTTGGTGCTGTTTTTAGAAAATCCTTTAATTATTTTTTCTAAAAAGGATTTTCTCAAATAAAGCAGGATATATTATTCTATATTTTTGGGAATGATATATTTTGAACTTTTTACTGGTTTTTTATAGTAAAAATTTCAATCTCCTGTGAGGATATATGACCTTATTTTTGGTGGTGATTTTATCCTCAAAATAGATCAAAAGGAATTTGGTACAAGTGTCAAGGTCTTATCTAATTCAAGTTTGTCTTAAAACGGATCAGATATTGATTGACAATAGACTCTGAACTACTGGGATACTCTTGTCTTAATTTAAATATCATAGCAAAAATGAGTAGCCTTAGTAAAAAGTTTATATCATCTGGGGTACTAAACCACTGTCAAGGAGTTGTAAAAGCTTCAAAATGTGTAATTGACATGTGGCAAAACCCTGAATGGAAATTCTCAAAACAGTTGTTGACATACTGGTCTCTCAAATCATTACCATTATATTATCCTTAACCACTGTTTTGTTCAAACATCTGTTTCCTAATTACTATCCACTGCTGAAAGTCAACCACTGACCCTTCATTCTGCTTGGCAAGCACTGATGTTCAAAATCAGTGTCTTATCCACTGATATACTATCCACTGATAGTAAAAATCATCTACGGTTGTTGCATTATTACCGTTGTAACCACTGATGCTTGTTTCATCAGTGGCTCTCAAAACAACTGTCTTCCATTCTTCATCCATTTCATCAGAAGTTGACACGTGGTTAGTTTTTAGCCTTCAGATCTTAGTAACCGCTGCCACATCAGCACTTACTTTTTCCCTAAATAAAACCCTGATCAAAACCCCCAAACAGGGTTTTGCACTGTCGAATTGAATTCTAAAATTCTCTTCTCAAAGCAGTTATCAACCCTCCATTCCAAATCATTCTCTGTTCTTCTTCTACCTCTTTCAAAATGACGAAATCAAAATCAAAATCGAAATCAAAACCAAAATCACCATCATCTTCAAAAGAGGTCGCTCAAACGGCCGAAGAAACCATTGAAATCCCATACAAATCACCGCACAACTACTTGGGTCTCCTTATAAAACCCACAAACAACCACACCTTCGATTCCATCATCGACACACTGTCTGAATCAAAGTACAAAACTTTGTTGTTAGCAGATGCTCCCATTTACTTGCAAACCCAGAGAGAGTTCTGGAAAAAGGCGACGCTTGAAGAACAATACGATAAAGTCATAGCCATTAACTCCTCGATACAGGGTAAAGTGATTCAAATCACTCCACAATCAATCTCAGAAGTCTTCAAACTCGATGATCAGAAAGGTAAAACTTCCTTTGACAAAAACGAGTTAAAAGCTGATTTTCTGAAAAGGGGATATGCTGACAAATCAAAGGTAGATACCTTACAAAAAGGTTATTTCCCATCTGCACCCAGATTTTTATTCCACACACTTTTGTATTGTGTTTCAAATAAAACAACAGCGTTTAACGAAATACCATTAAAGATTCAATGCATGGGCTATGCTATTTTAAATAATAAAGATTACAACTACTCCCAGGAGATCTTTAATGACTTGGTAAAAAAACGTTGATAGCAAAGCATTTTTACTTTTTCCAAGGTTTCTAAGCTACTATTTTAAACAAAAATTTGAAAAAGAAAATGAAAATTTGCTCAAACAAGGTGTTTATTTTCAAATAAAAAGTTTAACACCTGAAACATTCACTAGAATGTTGGCACCAATAAAAACAAAAGCAGAGGTGTCTGAGCAGAATTTAGCAGTTACCACTGCTCCTCAGACATCTGCTGCTGAGCCCACTGCTCCAAGTGATCATAGCAGCACTACCACTGCTTTGAAACCCACACCTGCCACTACCAAAAAGACCAAAAGAAAATCTTACAAAAAGCCCACCAAACCCAAGAAAAAGGCAACTCTGGAAGATGAGATCCCAGAGCAACTGCCTGTGACAAAACAAAAGTCACCAGAAACCACTGCTGCTACTTCCTCACAGCAGTTGGTATAAAGATCTCCACCCTTACCTCAAACTCCTCCTGCATCCTCACAAAAGGATCAGGTTGTAATCACAGGGACCCCACAATATGAAGCTCTGGACCCAATCGGATCCATCTTCCTCAGTCCTGATCCCAAGGACATGTCTCTTTCAACACCCATACCCTCACCAATCATAATGCCACAATCAATAATACCCTTGTTGCATGCAGTTGCTATAGCTCAGACACAAACCAGTTCCTCTCTATCACCTGTCACTGAGAGTATACTCCCATAAGTGACTGGGTCTGATGCTACTACTTCTGCTATCCCAGCAACAATTGAGGAGGTTACACCCCCTGAGTTACAAGTAACTCTCGGTGGTAGTTCAAGTGGAGCAGCAACTACAACTGATGGATCAACAGATCTTTAGTTGGACAGTTGTTTCATTAGTAAGACTCCCTTGAAGGCAATTTCTTCAATAGCACCTCTGATAACCACCAGTGAGTTTGTTATGCCCACTGGTACCTTTACAAGGTTAACAAGTGCTGAAGGAAGAAGTCCCCAGTACCAAGAACAAGGGGCATCAATGGGTGATTTTTGGGACTCAGTTCCTAAGTCACACATTGATACAACCACTGCTGGTGGGTATTCAGATGATCCTACTAACGTGGGTGATGATTCAAAATATCAGGAATTGACGGGAAGAGTTGAAAAACTGGAAACCTCAGTTGCTGAAATAAAGGATATGGTGCAAGAGATTTTAAAAGCTCAAAAAGCACAATCCACTGCTATTCCACCACAAGCACCTGTTCCACCTCAAGCATCTGCTCCACCACAAGCAATTCCTGCAAATGAGCTCTGGAATATCTTTCAACCCATGCTTGAAAAACAAAAACAAATGGCTGATCAGCAGCATGCTATACATGTACAAATGCTGACAAACATGGTGGAGTCAAAATTTAAAGATACTCAAGCAGACATCAAGGCTATAAAGGCCAGCATACAAAAGACTGCCCATGGTGAAAAAGTTCCTTCAACCATCTTCTTCATGGATAAACCCCTTCCAGATAATGCCAAAAAGGGGGAGAAAATCCAGTTGAAGAAAAAGGGAATTGAAGATGGCCTGTACATTGAACCAGAACAAGAAAAACAGCCATCTAAATCCTCAACAGGGTCAAAATCTCAAACCACAAAATCTCATATTTCCATCTAAACAGCTAATACACCAGTAGTTACAAAAACTGCTAGCAGTAGCCAAACAGCTATCATCTCATCAACACACACAACTTCACCACACACCACCAAAACCACTGCCCTACCACCATTACCTCCTGTCATAAAACAGAAGACAACAGATGTTAAAACATATGTTGTAATGACAACAGCAGTTGGAACACCAGTTGTTTCAATAGCTGTTAGTCAATCACAAACACAAACCACTGCCATTTCATCTCAAACCACTGAGCCACCCAAGACATCATCAGCCTCTCCTACAATAAAAAGGAGAAGGATTTTCATATCTGATGATTCACCACCACCATCACCACTATCAAAAACTACCTCACCACCTTCATCCCCTGCTCAAAAGCAGAAGACATCTACTAACACATCAGTAGTTGCAATGAAAACAGCAGTTGAAACACCAGTTGTTTCAACAGCTGTTAGTCAGCCACCCACCACTGCTCTCATCATTCCTACCTCACAACCAAAACCCTCTACATCAGTAAAGCTTTACAAAAGAAAAAGAGAAACAACTCAGCCCACTGATGAAAAGTATGATCCTGTTGCTGCTAAATATCCACTGGAACTAGAAGCTGTGAAAAAAGAGATGAGACAATTTTACACTGAGGATGATCCTTCAAAAAGAAGATTTCCTTCTCTCATAGGTTTTGTAGTTCTAGAAGACATGGATGAATATCTTGAGATGAAAGCAAGGCAAGCAAAGATCAGAGCTAAGCTCGAATGCAAAGATCAAGGTGATGAAGCCATTGCTGAAAAATTGGAATTTTTACTCTCAAAAGTCAAGCTGATGGAAAACTATGCACAAGATCTGAGCAAAGAGAAGGTAGATCAACGAAAAGCAATGAGAAAAGAGTATCTTGCATATATAATGAAAGAAAAATTCTATCAAGCTGAAGAAAACTAATTTGAAGAGTGGCCACTGGTTGCCTTGAAGCATGAAGTAAACAGGATTGAAAGGGTTAAAAATGATCCAAGCAAGAAGAAGACAGCTCCAAATTGGAACAAGTACAAAAAGCTAATTGCTGATCTTACTTCTGAGTACAAAAGGAAGAAACAGGAGTTGGTGGATGCAAAAGTGGACACTGCCAATGCCATATCAAAATGGTCAAAGCAGCATACTGATGAAGCTTATGAACGGCTGAAGAAAAGAAAGATAACAGTCTCAGACACTTCTAAAAGGCCAGACTACAACAAGATAGAACAACAGCTGAATGCTCTCAAAACACTGATCACATCAAAAGTTAGCCCGAGCCTTGTGATAAACCAAGAGAAAGGGAAACTGCTGACCAGTGAAGAAGAAAAAGAAAAGGAAGCTGAATACTTCACAGAAGCCATCAAGAAAATGGGTCTAAAAGAAGATAGTTCAGTGAGCCTTCAAAACCTTTTCAAAAAGGTACTAACCAAACCTGCATCACAAAACATTTCAGCAGATATCTCAGATAGTGAGCTTGATCAACAAGAGACACAAGAGCAAATTGACAAAGAAGTTGCAGAAGATATAGCTGCAGCAAATGAAGTCATAGAAGAAGCTTTCAGAAGAATGTCTGAAGTTCAGGATACTGCTGTACAATTTTTCTCAAGGCCAATATCTCAAAGCTCATCTGAAAATAAATCTCTCCCAAGAAACCCATTGGGTTCAAAAGTACTAAAGTGGATGTCTGATCAAAAGACCCACGTATTGACCCTGGTCAGATCCAATGGCGAAGTGAAGTACATATCAAGGAAAGAAGCACTAGGCCTTAGTGTTGAAGATTTGCAGGATCTCCTTGAACTTTCACTGTGCAGGGATGAGGATGACACAAGTTCCAAAGAATTTGAAGAAGAATTTAAAAGACATGCAAGGGAACTACTGATGAGGAATAAAGATCCAGAATAATGAAGGGTTTTGGCATTATCTTTTCCAGGAGGAGATTGTTGGGATTGAACCCTACCAGAGGAACAGATAATGAAAGCCAAAACCGGATCATGACAGTGGATTCACAATAAGCAGCAGTTTACACTCAGTCTTCTCCCTTGAAGGTGATTATAACATCTGATGGTCTTACATCCACTGCCCGGATACAACTGCTGCTGTTCTTCTAACTACTGATGAAGCCAGAAAACTGCTGAGAACTAAGCACTGCTGGTACAATCTACTAATGACAAAGCACTGCCCAATCAAGGACTGATCAACCTTCAGGAAAGCACTGACATAAAGAGAGAGCAGTAGTTTAGTATATCATTTGTTTCATGTATAGTCAGTTGTTAATATTAGCAGTGTTTGTATAAGAACAGTAGATACAGTTTGTTAGGCTGTTAGACGTCGCTTTCATGGTGACGTCAGCTGAGATGCCTCAGCGGTTTGGATTGTCTATAAATGAAACAGTACTCTGTACTGTTACATTTGATTCGTCTTGAGTGAGTTCTTCTCCTCAATTCAATCCTTTCATCTTGTGCAACCAACCACTGGAGTATCAGGCTGAGGGGGAGCTTAGTTTGTAAGCTTGCATTGTAATCTTTTGCTTTGAATTGTAATCTTTCGATTCTATGTGAAGTAAATTTTTATTAAAACTATTTTCCCAATGATTGTGTTTATATGTTTGTTGTTTCACTTCCGCTGCACTTAAACTCTAATCATTTCTATTTGGTTTGTTCAAATTACACAAACGAGCACAATCATGAGAGCCTCCGTTCCTAACAGGCCAAACCCCGGTCCACATGGGTGTGGGCTCGCTACACCCAAATAGATCTATCACTCATGTCCCTCGGTCCTAACACGAGGATTAATGGTCTTAGGAGTGTGCCTACCCATTCACATGATCTAACAGTGCATTCCTTAGCTAACCATACCAATTGTAATTGTTTGTAAACATTTAGTAACATGTACTTCACCCCCGAAGTTATAAAACGAAAACAGTTAAAAGAAAATGGGGACATGAACTCACAGTCTTGCGTTCTATGTAACCAACGGTAACTCAAAGCTTCTTCTGGTGTACACGACTACCTACAACGTACTAAGGACTATTAGACGAGCGGGTCGTGCCTTGACTTAGTATTAATTAGTGTCTTTGAGTTACGTTTCTTTGTGTCTTCAATATTATTCCAAGTTATATAATTATTTGTTAAAATAATAAATATTTTAACTTAAATTATATTTATCAGATTTTGGATTAGTTAAAATAATATATTTTAAGTTGTCACCTTTTATGTATTTATACATGTATATCCTTCCCAAGGATGGGTGTATTTGTATTTGTATTCTTATACTTGTATATTTTTGCCATTTATCGGTGTCGTATTTCGGAGTGTATTTATACGTATGAAAATACGTATTTTTATTGTGATTATTAAGTATTCTTACACTTAACTTTTCCGGAATATTATTTTTAATAAAAATACATCAATATATATTTCCAAAATATATATTTTAAGAAATATTACTTAGAAAAAAAATTTATAATTTTTCCTTTGGAAAAAATAATTGTATTTTCATGTAATTTCCAAAAGTAACATATCTTCAAGTTCAACTTAGAAAATATATATATAAATCCATCTTTCATCTAAAGATAATATATTTCAAGTTTATTTAAGAAAATACTTGTTCTCCACAAAATAATGTATTTCATGTTTGTTTGAGAAAATATATTTTCTTCCAAAATAATATATCTTCTATTAATTCCAAGAAAATATAAATTTTTATTCACCCAAAAATAATATATTTTCTTTTTGCCACAAATATGATATAATTTTGTAATAATTATAAAAATCATATTTTCATTCACTTGGTGTCCAAAATACTCATTACCAAAATATACTCATGAATAAATTTCTGGAATATTTTTGTAAGTTATATCCTTTGTTCAGTTTCACCAATAATTTGGGTATAATTTGTATATTCATATCCTTGGGATTTTTGTAATATTTTGGATTGTAATTTTTTGTATTTTGTTGAGTTATATTATTTCAAGTCCTGAAATAATATAACTAATACACATAATATACAAATAATCACACACATGGTGACATCTAAATATATATTTTCCTAAATACATATTTAGTCACTTTTATTTATAAAAACCAACCTCCAATATTTATAATTTTGTATAAAAAATTATGGCAAACTTTATGTAAAAATTCATGGTTAAAATATACTTGTAAATATTTGTTTAAAAATATTTTTCTAAGTGTTTAATTTTTAGAAAATTTTTGCCATAGTTTCCCCTAAAAATGGAGGTTTCCATGCCTTCAATGCATATCATTTTCTTTTGTAACTCAACACAATCAACCATAAATCAATCTACACTTACCATTTTGCCAAAAACAAGCATAAATTACTATCTCATGAACTTGAAAATTTATAAAAATGTGTAGCAACTTACTAGTGTATTTAGTAAGTCTTGTTACCCCTTTAAAGTGTGGTTGTTTCTTTAAAAACATCATTTTTTAAAGAAATTAGTTCTTTACAACTTGTAATTACATTTTCTAAAAATGTTTCTTCTTGGATTTTTCTTCTTAAATACATGATCCTACACTTGTTTAACCACTAAAAATGTGAGGATTTTCTAAAAATCATCATATAACAAGAAAACCAACTTATTCTTTCAAGTTCATGATTTATGTGAGGATGATCTATGGATCTTTAACATTTTCATCCTCTCATCTTGCTAGATTATGTTTTTAATCATTATTTAGCAAGATCATATGATGATCTACATCATTAACATAAACAATCAATCATCAAGTAGCACAACAACACTAAACAACATGATTTCTTAAGATTTTAAGCTTATGTTCATGTTTCATGTTCTTGATTCATAGTGTTCATCATGATTAACAACATGTATCTTCTTTTAACCACTTAAACAAGATGTAAAATGAAGAGTATGATGTTCTTACTACTAGCTCAAGGCTAGGGATGATCAATGGAAGAAATGAAGTGGATAAAAGAAAATGGTGAAGGTCCTTTAGCTTTCAAATGCTCCAAGCTTCCTTATGTGTCTTCTAGCACCCTTGTATATGTGTGGATTGAATGGAAATGAGATGAAGGTGATGGTAGTGAGGGTGGTGGCTCACGGCCGAGACTAGAAGAGGGAGGAGGAGAAGAGCTCAAATGTTGTGAAGTTGTGAAATGGAATGGTTATGTTCTTGGAGTTTATCTTATAATCCCTCAACACTCATTTCTCCAATGGTCATTATGTCTTTAAAGAACCAACACAATCTAATTTAATATCATAAGAAAATCACAAGTGGGGCCCTTGTTTGGGCCGTGAACTAGGTGGGGGGGGGGTATAGGCTTAGGTTTAAATTAGTTAGTTAGTTTATGGTTAGAATTTAAGTATTAGTTAGGTTATATGGTTACTAGATGTTATATGATGTGTTATGATGTTCGGGAACCATAACTAGCATGGAAATGTTCAAATAACGCTTCTAGTGACAATTTGGTGTTTCGGGTAGTGTTCGGTTGTTCGGTTGGTTACCGGTTCGTTAAGGTGCTAAACTATGCAGTTTAGTGTGCTTTATGTTACCTTTTTTAACAGTTTTGATTCCCTACACTTAGGAAAGCATTCAGGACCATTTAACCACATTTCTGCATGATTTTAGAGTCTTCAAATGCTGATTTTGTTGATTTTCTGCAGAATTTTGCGGTTTATGTGAGTTTTAGGCAGTTTCTGGCACTTAAACTATCTCTAAGAAGGCAGTTTTGTGATCCTTACTTTCCTACACACTATACTAGTGTAATACTTGGTTTCTGGCTCATTCTATGTCTCAACACATTGTCTGTCTATGTACTGAACCCCGTCAGCATTTTCCTGATTTGTCTGATAACCGTGCTAACTGTGTTTCGTGCATCATTTAAATCAACAAAGTTCTCATGCAATAATGATATGACATTCAGCAATATGTGATGCACATGTATGTATCATAGCAATAATCGGAAGGCAATTCAAGTCATTAATTGTAATTCAGCACAACCATTAAGCACTAATCATGGTTTAATAGTTGTACGGATACTTGGAATTTTGACAGTTGTCACATTCTCCCCCTGTTAAGAAAATTTCGTCCCGAAATTTTAAGCTTTACTACTAGCTGCAGGGGAGTTGGGGAACAAATGCGGGTATTTTGCTTTCATACGGTCTTCACGCTCCCAAGTAAACTCTAGGCCGTGACGTGCATTCCATCGAACCTTGACGAGTTTAACACTACTCCTCTGAGTCTTGTTAACCATCCAATCTGTGACCTCAACGGGTTCTTTGGTAAAGTGTAGTGTGTCATCAATGTGAACTTCATCAGCAGGGATGACCACTGTTTCTTGTGTTGGACTTTTCTTCAGATTAGATACATGAAATAATGAACACCATTAAGTTATGCTGGTAGCTCCAACTTGTATGCTACAGAACCAACCCTTTCCAAAATTCTGAACGGTCAGATAAATCGTGGGTTTAACTTACCACGCCTCCCAAAGCGTTCCACACCCTTCCAGGGTGAGACTGTTAACAGAACCATATCACCCACTTCAAATTCCAAGGGTTTTCGTCTTTGGTCCGCATAACTCTTCTGTTGATCACGAGCCGCCTTGATGCGTTCTCGGATCTGCATGATCTTATCAGTTGTCTCTTGGACCAGTTCGGGACCAACCAACTATCTATCGCCTGCATCTGCCCAGCATAACGACGATCGACACTTGCGTTCGTAGAGAGCCTCGAATGGTGCAGCTTGGATGCTGGTATGGTAGCTTTTGTTGTAGGAAAACTCAACCAAAGGTAGGTGAGTGTCCCAACTGCCACCCAAGTCCATTAGCAAGCACGTAGCATATCTTCAAGCGTCTGAATCGTTCTCTCACTTTGACCGTCTGTCTGTGGATGAAAAGCTGTACTCAGATTCAACTGAGAACCAAATGCTTCTTGAAAGGATTGCCAAATCCTTGACACAAATCTTCCATCTCTGTCCGATATAATCGAGATAGGCACTCCATGACGTGCTACTATCTTCCTTAGGTACAGCTCAGCTAGCTTACCTGTGTTATCCTTCTCTCTGATTGGCAAAAAGTGCGTAAACTTTGTCAAACGGTCCACGATTACCCAAATCGTATCATGACCTCTGGGTGTTCTGGGCAACTTCGTTATAAAATCCATTGAAATCTGCTCCCATTTCCACATGGGTATCTCGGGTTGTTGCAGAAGACCTGAAGGCTTCTGATACTCGGCCTTTACTTTGGCGCAAGTCAAACACTTCACAACATAAGTAGCCACATCGCCCTTCAGTCTTGGCCACCAGTAATAATCCTTCAAATCTTGGTACATCTTGTCAGATCCTGGATGGATCGAGTACCTCGATTTATGAGCCTCATAAAAAATAACATCTCTAAGACCTCCAAAAAGCGGAACCCAAATTCGTCCCATAAAATACAAAGTTCCTTCCTCATTGGGTACCAACTTTTTCTCCATTCCTCGGAGATATTCGTCCTTTAAGTTCTCTTTCTTAAGAGCTTCTCTTTGTGCAGCACGGATACGCAACGAGAGGTCTGTCTGAACAATCATCTCCAAAGCCCTAACCCTTATGGGCTTGATCCTTTCTTTTCGACTTAAGTCGTCTACCACCACATTCGCCTTTCCTGGATGATATTTGATTTCGCAATCATAATCATTTAACAACTCTACCCATCGTCGCTGTCTCATGTTAAGCTCTTTCTGATCGAATATGTGTTGTAGGCTCTTATGATCCGTAAAGATAGTACAGCGAGTACCATATAGATAATGTCGCCAAATCTTCAAAGCAAGCACCACTGCGCCTAATTCCAAATCATTTGTGGTATAGTTCTTCTCATGAACCTTCAATTGGCGCGAAGCATAAGCGATAACCTTTTGCCGCTGTATTAGCACACAACCCAATCCCTGAGGCGAGGCGTCATAGTATACCACGAAGTCGTCGGTGCCTTCGGGTAGGGATAATATAGGTGCATCGCAAAGCTTGTTCTTTAGCAGCTAAAAATCTTCTTCTTGTTTATCTCCCCATTCATACTTCATATCCTTTTGAGTAAGGGAGGTCAGTGGTTAAGCGATTTTAGAAAAATCCTCAATAAATCTGCGATAATACCCTACTAAGCCCAAAAACTGTCGGATCTCGGTTGGCGTCTTCGGAGTTTCCCAATTCTTAATCGCCTCGATCTTGGTGGGATCCACATGAATTTCATCCTCGTTTACCACGTGACCGAGGAACTGTACCTCATGTAACCAAAATTCGCACTTCGAAAACTTAGCATAGAGCTTCTCCTTCTTTTGCAGCTCTAAGATGGCTCTAAGGTGTTGTTCATGGTCTTCCTTTGTCCGTGAATAGATCAAAATATCATCAATAAATACAATCACGAATTTATCGAGATATGGCTTGCAAACTCGGTTCATCAAGTCCATAAATACTGCTGGCGCGTTTGTCAGACCAAACGACATTACTAGAAACTCATAATGTCCATAACGAGTTCTGAAGGTAGTCTTCGGTATACTCTCTTCTTGAATCCGCAGCTGGTGATAACCTGATCGAAGATCGATCTTGGAGTAGTAACTTGAACCCTGAAGTTGATCGAATAAATAATCAATCCTCGGCAAAGGATACCGATTCTTGATGGTTAACTTGTTCAGCCCTCTGTAGTCAATGCACATGCAAAAACTACGTCCTTCTTCTTGACAAATAGTACCAGAGCTCCCCAAGGCGAGAAGCTTGGTCTGATGAATCCCTTGTCTAATAACTCCTGAAGCTGCGTCGACAACTCTTGCATATCTGAAGGCCCAAGTCGGTAAGGTGCCTTGGCGACAGGCGCGACGCCTGGAACCAAGTCAATATGGAATTTGACTTGTCGTTGGGGCGGTAATCCTGGCAAGTCTTCGGGGAAGACTTCAGGATATTCCCTTACCACAGGGATATCTTCGAGCTTTGGTTATTCGGCTTCCTTATCGACAACGTGAGCTAAGAAGGCAACACATCCTTTATGCAAAAACATCCGTGCCTTCAAACAACTGATAATCCGTGGAGGCGTATCCTGCTTCTCCCCATGAATCACGATCGTCTCTTCATTCACCAACGGGATGCAGATAATCTTCTCATGGCGTACAATCTCAACTCGATTATTCGACAACCAATCTATTCCAACTACCACGTCGAAACTTCCCAACTCAACTGGCAGAAGATCTATCGTAAACTCCCGCTCTCCAAGCTCTATCACACAGCCTCTAATTACTACTTTGGCTACTACTAGCTTTCCATTAGCTAGTTCTATTGAATACGGGATATCTAACTTAGTGGCAACTAACCCAAGTATATTCTTAAATTATAAAGATACGAAGCTATAGTCGGCACCAGTATCAAATAGCACAGATGCAAAATGTTGATTAATAGGGAACGTACCAGTGACTACGTTCAGATCCTGACGAGCTTCCCTAGCTCCAAGGTTGAATACTCTTCCTTGGGCTTGGTTGTTCTTTAGGCAATCCCGCTTGAAGTGCCCTGCATCACCGCAACCAAAACAACCTTGGCTGCGACCATTCCTATTTCCATTTCCCCCCTGATTGTTGTTTCCTCTGCGGTTTCCGTTACCAGCTTGATTCCTAAAACCACCACGATTTCCATTTCCACCGGAATTTCCATTTCCTCCTTGATTGCGATTTCCAGTCTGATTCCCATTACCGTTGCGGTTTCCATTACCATTTCCACCAGATCCTCCATTCCTTCGTCCAGCACCGTACCAGCACGCCTCCCTGGCATGCTCTACCTTTCCACAGTTCTCACATTTCCCACATTTCCCATACCTACATCGTCCTGAGTGATGATGCTGACAAATATCACACTTGGGCAGAGTACCCATGTATCCTTTTCCTTTGTTTTCAGCAGTAGCAGCACCAGTCCTGACTTCGGCTGGTGGATTCGCATCTCTACGATTGTTAGTACCGCTGTTGTTTCCCTGGGTACCCTTCTTGAAATTTGAGAACTTCCTTTTGTTCTCTCCAGACTACTCGACATGAGTCTCTTTCTTCTTCTGCTCGGAGATTGAAAACTTGCCCAATCTGATCGCTTCCTCTGTTAAAGCCACACTCAAGTCAATGGCTTCCGTAATTGTTGGAGGCTTAGAAGTAGTCACCATGCTCAGTATTTGGGGTGCCAATCCCCAAATGAAACATTCAACTCGCTTGAACTCTGGTTCTACCATGTAGGGGACAACACGAGACAAATCATGGAATCTCTGCACATATTCTGCTATCTTAGGACAATCCATTTTCAGATTCCAAAACTCGGTTTCCAACCTCTGAATTTCAGCCCTTGAACAGTACTTCTTACGCATCACCTGTTTCAACTCATCCCAAGTCATTGCATACGCTGCCGCCTCACCTAGTGTTTGAACCTGAAGGTTCCACCATGACAGGGCTCCGTCGAGAAACAATCCAGAAATGTAAGTGACTTGATGCTCTGGCACACACTTACTCATTCGCAGCACATAATCTGTCTTCTCAACCCATCTTACAAAGGCTACGGCACCTCCAGTACCGTCAAAGTTCAGAGGCTTACAGTCTAGGAACTGCTTGTAAGTACAACCTGAACAAGCAACATCATTCACAGAAAGCATTAGCAAAACGCACTTGGAAATGTCCAAACATTACCGTGAGGTGGGTTATTCCTTGAGGTGCCTCCGCTGTGTTCAGAGCGTAGGGCCTCATGTTGTGCGATTGCCTGTGAAATTCGTTCGTGTAGTTCTGCCTCGGTTGTGGGCAACTGGGTGTTCCTTCGAGGAGGCATCTTCTAAGAAGAAGATTGTATAGGTCAGGTCTTATTCGATAAATAATAAATAGTACGTATATATAATAGTGTTTACCGTAGCAAGCAAGTATATATCATCACAATCATGGCACACACATGTAAATAGGAATATGTTTAATGAGAACATGACGATTGAGCTTTCATTAATCATCGACCACAAGTATTGTTACATGTTTTACAAAGTGTATCATATCAAAAGGATCACAGGGTCACACTACCCTTGTCCAACAAGTCTACCAATCTACAAAGGTCATACAATCAAAAGGTGATCTCTAAAAGGCTTCACACGCTTAGCTCAATAGTGGTGCTCTCATCAAAAGTAATGCAACCAACATAAAAGCAAAAACCAACTATGCTGATGGTGGTGGTGGAGGAGGTGGAGGAAAGAAAAGCAAGCTGCGCACATGCGCAAGCTCCTCCTCAAGCTCATAGACATGACGCAGCAGATAACTAATATGCTGCTCGACCGTGAGAAATCGAGCATCGAACTCTGGAAAAGGAGTAAGAGGAGCAGGTGGATGTGAAAATGGAGACGGTGATGAACGAGGGGGAACAAAAGCAGGCTGGTAAGGACATGGTAAAGGACGCGGTGTCATCTCGAGCTCCAAAATCCTACGACTCATAATCTCAAACTGGAGCTGAAGTGATAAGAGTAACTCATCTCGTGTATAGCCAACAAAATGAGAGGGATGGTAGGGATCTGAAATCGGCATAGTGTATGGTGGGAACCATCGGAGTGGCTCATCAAGTGGCGAAGAAGTGAAAGGAGCAAAAGGTGCAGACTGAGGGGTATGTGGAAAAGCTGCTGAAACATGAGGGTCATGACTAGGCTGCTGGCCCGAAGTACCTTCCCCTGGACGGGGTGCAGGTATGTCCTGCAAGAAAACAATAGGTAAATCAACACGATGGACATCAGAGTCCACAGGATGAAAAGGAGAAACATCAGCGGGCGCGGATGCAGGTGGAGGAATGAGTGGCTCAATAACAGGAGGGTCAGCGGGTACAGGAACTGGGTCAAGTATGAGGGGTGCAATGTCCGGTAAGCCGAAAGGAATTGGTCATGATCAGGTAAGGGCTCAGGATCAGCAGGTGCAACATCAGGCTGATCAACAGGAACAAAATCTAGCTCAAGATCAAGCTCGGGATCGTGTGGAGGGGATGGTGCAGCTGACATTGCAGTATCATCATCAGAATCAGTGGCATAGCGTCGTAATCCAACTTCCTACAAGGCGGAAGATGTCACAGACTCAAAGGAATCTGAGACAGAGTGCAAACTAGTATCAGAGGAAATCTCAATAACGGGAATCTCGAGAGGTGGAATAGCAACAACGTCCTCATCTAGCTCTCCATCACCATGGGCGTCATCAGGAGGACCATCAACAAACAGATCAATATCATCATCAAACAGATCATCAAAAGGCCAATCCTCAGGAAGGATGACCACTAAAGGAACAGGAGCGAGGATCGGTGCCATAATATGCTCACCATCGGGATGCCCGATGATAAGATGATCATGGACTGGAATGGGAATAACAAAAGGATCCTCGTCTGTAATACCATCAGCAAGCGGAAAGTCATCTCCAAAATCAGGCAACGCGAACGGCTGGAAGTCGTCGTCGTCGTCTGATAGCATATCTGGGTCGCTCTCAGTATCGGGTATAAAGATCTCTGGCTCTGGTGCGATCTCGTCATCGAAAACAATAGCCATAAGGTCATCAATATCGGACAATCCGCTCTCGGATGAAGACATAGTGTCTGTAACAGAACAATCATAACATATGCACATATATTAACCACTATCATTTAGCATGCAATCAGAGACAATGTATCACGAAATCATGTATCCTCATTATTCCTCACAAATCCTTTCTATCCTTCCTAGTCTATCGGTCAGTCTGGAATGTGTGATTGCATTCGTGTTTCTTATTCTTCCGTTTGTAAAAATGGTTGTTCCATGGATCTGGGCGTTTTGTGTATGCAATGAAAACATGTTGTAAAAATATTTTCGTGAGAGCCCTAATGATTGTAGTCTAGACTCGAGAAAGAATCCTAGTTCACTACAATTGAAGCTCTGATACCAAACTGTCTGACCCTAACTTTTGTTGAAACGTGATTATGTGTGACTTACTTAATATCATTGCATTCAACCATAACAAACATCTATATGATAAAACTAGATGTCCATCCATTAATTTAAGTTTTAAAACATAACAACAACATTGTTTAGAAACCCAACACAGACTTCAAATCCATAATACAAACCATGCAAGTTGTTTTAGAGTTCCATAAGGACTCGACAAAAGACTTTAAATAAAACCAGGCTTTGAAATATGTGTCTTATCTAGGATAAGACACACTATCCAAACGCTTAGACTTTCGATGACATCTTTTATTCCCGTCATTACTTGAAAGCTCCAAACGCCCGCCAGATCCTCATTTAATTCCTTGAAATACATGTAGTTTTGAAAACATCAACAAAAGTTGAGCGAGTTCATGTGTTTGTATGTGTGCACGAATAAACCTTTGTAATCATTGTAAATATGTATGTTTTGTAAACCCTGGTATGAAAGCAAACAAGGGAACAAATCAATTAATGGTTTGCAAGGCCATTAACATGTGTGCATGGCGTAGGAAGGCTCAAACCTAGCAGATTTTGTACCGGGCCTCCGGCTGTAAGACATAGTCACCTCATAGGCCAAACCCCGGTCCACATTGGTGTGGGCTCGCTACACCCAAATAGATCTATCACTCATGTCCCTTGGTCCTAACACGAGGATTAATGGTCTTAGGAGTGCACCTACCCATTCACATGATCTAACAATGCATTCCTTAGCTAACCATGCCAATTGTAATTGTTTGTAACATTTAGTAACATGTACTTCGCCCCCAAAGTTATAAAACGAAAACAGTTAAAAGAAAAGGGGGACATGAACTCACAGTCTTGCGTTCTTCGTAACCAACGTTAACTCAAAGCTTCTTCTGGTGTACACGACTACCTACAACGTACTAAGGACTCTTAGACGAGCGGGTCGTGCCTTGACTTAGTATTAATTAGTGTCTTTGAGTTACATTTCTTTGTGTCTTCAATATTATTCCAAGTTATATAATTATTTGTTAAAATAATAAATATTTTAACTTAAATTATATTTATCAGATTTTGGAATATTAGTTAAAATAATATATTTTAACTTGTCACTTTTTATGTATTTATACATGTATATCCTTCCCAAGGATGGGTGTATTTGTTTTCTTATACTTGTATATTTTTGCCATGTATCGGTGTCGTATTTCGGAGTGTATTTATACGTATGAAAATACGTATTTTTATTGTGATTATTAAGTATTCTTACACTTAACTTTTCCGGAATATTATTTTTAATAAAAATACATCAATATATATTTCCAAAATATATATTTTAAGAAATATTACTTAGAAAAATTATTTATAATTTTTCCTTTGGAAAAAATAATTGTATTTTCATGTAATTTCCAAAAATAACATATCTTCAAGTTCAACTTAGAAAATATATATATAAATCCATCCTTCATCTAAAGATAATATATTTCAAGTTTATTTAAGAAAATACTTTTTCTCCCAAAAATAATGTATTTCATGTTTGTTTGAGAAAATATATTTTCTTCCAAAATAATATATCTTCTATTAATTCCAAGAAAAGGTATATTTTTATTCACCCAAAAATAATATATTTTCTTCTTGCTACAAATATGATATAATTTTGTAATAATTGTAAAAATCATATTTTCATTCACTTGGTGTCCAAAATACTCATTACCAAAATATACTCATGAATAAATTTCCGGAATATTTTTGTAAGTTATATCCTTTGTTCGGTTTCACCAATAATTTGGGTATAATTTGTATATTCATATTCTTGGGATTTTGGTAATATTTTGGATTGTAATTTTTGGTATTTTGTTGAGTTATATTATTTCAAGTCCTAAAATAATATAACTAATACACATAATATACAAATAATCACACACATGGTGACATCTAAATATATATTTTCCTAAATACATATTTAGTCGCTTTTATTTATAAAAACCAACCTCCAATATTTATAATTTTTGTAACAAAAATTATGGCAAACTTTATGTAAAAATTCATGGTTAAAATATACATGTAAATATTTTTAAAAAAATATTTTTCTAAGTGTTTAATTTTTAGAAATTTTTTGCCATAGTTTCTCCTAAAAATGGAGGTTTTCAAGCCTTCAAGGCATATCATTTTCTTTTGTAAATCAATACAATCAACCACAAATCAATCTACACTTACCATTTTGCCAAAACAAGCATAAATTACTATCTCATGAACTTAAAAATTTATAAAAATGTGTAGTAACTTACTAGTGTATTTAGTAAGTCTTGTTACCCCTTTAAAGTGTGGTTATTTCTTTAAAAACATCATTTATAAAGAAATTAGTTCTTTACAACTTGTAATTATATTTTCTAAAAATGTTTCTTCTTGGATTTTTCTTGTAAAATGCATGATCCTACACTTGTTTAATTACTAAAAATGTGGTTTATTTATTTAAGAACCAAGATTAAATAAACTTTGTAATTTTTAACTTGGTTTCTTGAAAAATCATTCTTGAAATCTTAGATTTACAAGACTTTACACACACTTTAATCATCACATAACAATAAAACCAACTTATTCTTTCAAGTTCATGATTTATGTGAGGATGATCTATGGATCTTTAACATTTTCATCCTCTCATCTTGCTAGATTATGTTTTTAATCATTATCTAGCAAGATCATATGATGATCTACATCATTAACAAAAACAATCAATCATCAAATAGCACAACAACACTAAACAACATGATTTCTTAAGATTTTAAGCTTATGTTCATGTTTCATGTTCTTGATTTTTAGTGTTCATCATGATTAACAATATGTATCTTCTTTTAACCACTTAAACAAGATGTAAAATGAAGAGTATGATGTTCTTACTACTAGCTCAAGGCTAGGGATGATCAATGGAAGAAATGAAGTGGATAAAAGAAAATGGTGAAGGTCCTTTAGCTTCCAAAGGCTCCAAGCTTCCTTATGTGTCTTCTAGCATCCTTGTATATGTGTGGAATGAATGGAAATGAGATGAAGGTGATGGTAGTGGGGGTGGTGGCTCACGGTCGAGACTAGAAGAGGGAGGAGGAGAAGAGCTCAAATGTTACTTGTGAAGTTGTGAAATGGAATGGTTATGTTCTTGGAGTTTATCTTATAATCCATCAACACTCATTTCTCCAATGGTCATTATGTCTTTAAAGAACCAACACAATCTAATTTAATATCATAAGAAAATCACAAGTGGGGCCCTTGTTTGGGCCGTGAACTAGGTGGGGGGGGGGGGTATAGGTTTAGGTTTAAACTAGTTAGTTATTTTATGGTTAGAATTCAAGTATTAGTTAGGTTATATGGTTACTAGATGTTATATGATGTGTTATGATGTTCGGGAACCATAACTAGCTTGGAAATGTTAAAACAATGCTTCTAGTGACAATTGGGTGTTTCGGGTAGTGTCCGGTTGTTCGGTTGGTTACCGGTCCGTTAAGGTGCTAAACTATGCAGTTTAGTGTGCTTTATGTTACCTTTTGTGATAGTTTTGATTCCCGACACTTAGTGTAACACCCCGTGTTTTCACAAGTCAAAGTCAAGGTCAAAGTCAACGACCGATTCCGCGCAACTTGACTTGTAGAAATTTCTTTGTTTTAATTGTATTATGTGGAGTAAGTGTTGTTAATTGCAATAATCGACATATGTTAATCGCTATTCGATCGATCTACGACTGTGAACTGTAGGAAGTAACAATGCGATAAAGGTAACTAATCCATAGACAAGCTATGCTAATCGAATCGACATCAATTCGCAACTCGAGCTACGTATTTTTACTTGTTGTTATACCTGTGTGTGCCTTACGTGTTGCCTGTGCATGTTTATTTATGATGTGTTGTGTGTAACCAAGCGAACTCAATCGAAACTCGAATGCAATCGAACTCGAACTCGAATCACGATCGAACTATGATAGATAGTGGAATATAGATTATGCGAGATATAAGTAGTTGGGACTAAAAGTAATTTGACTAGGAAACCCTATCGAATCGAACCGCTCGCAATCGTAATCGAAACACCAAAAATCGTCGCATCAAAAACTTGAACCAAGCGCCATCCGGCCGGATAGCCATCCGACCGGATAGTCATCCGACCGGATAACCCAGTTGGTGACAGGCTGTATGTCCTCCGACCAGGATGTCACCCGACCGGATCGTCATCCGAGCGGAGTGTCATCCGATCGGATCACTCTTTCCTCTTTTGGAATCCTATAAATACCCCTGTCATTGTCATTCTTTCCACTTTTGGAAACCTTCTGTCCGAGCAGCTCGTGTTCCTCACCTTTTCTTTGATTTCTCTCAATCCAGGTAAGATCTCACCCTAAATCTTGTACTTTCTTAATCTACACACACATCTACACCTTTCTACCTTTTAAATCTTAACTTTCAACCACGAAATCACTAGATTTTGGGTGTTCTAGGGTGATGTCATCATAGGTTCTTCAAAGAACTTCATGCTTTGGCCTCAATCCACCAAGAACAACCAGGATTTAACCGATTTCTACCCGATTACACAACGATCTCGTAAAGATCTCGACACAAGAGTGGTAAAAAGGGATTTAAAGATAGGTTCTAACTTTCTTTCAACTCTTTTACACTCAAAACCGGTAGAATCAGGATCAGATCTAGTCTCCTACTCGTCCATGGTGTTGTACTGGTTCAGATCTGGATTTCCGCCTACGAGACAACCGACTTCGGGTTAAACAGGAACAACCGCCTCGAGCCTTTAACTGGCCGAACTAGGGTGATTCCTGGTCGGTTTGGTCACTTGGGTCAAGGAGGGGTTTTGGTTGGTTAACAAGTTGTCAAGACGTCTCGAAACAACGACAACCATCAAAACGACCAAGTGTAGGACGAAAGGAGCAATCGAAACGGATTGCCGTCCGACCGGATTGTCATCCGATCGGATAGGTCATCCGCACGGATTGCCATCCGAACGGATCACACTTGGGTCCCACCTTTCAAACTATCTCATCTAGAGTTTGAGTATTGAACGAAATGTAATCCGATCGGACGACCATCTGAATGGATTACTCTTCGGGTCATGAGATACTAGGACTTTAAAGCATTAAACAATTTTCAACAAGTTCATTGACAAGGTTGCCATCCGATCGGATGATCATCCGATCGAGTGACACTTCAACTGTGAACTCGTCTTCAACAAGTGATCTCACCACTAAGTCGTCGTCCGACCGGATCACCGTCCGACCGGATGACCATCCGAACGGATTGTCATCCGTACGACCCAGCATCCGATCGAACGACTTGATGGATAGAGATACTTCAATGTTCTCTAAATACTACAACGAAAACTTCAAAAGTCAAGCCATCATACACAAACACATCCTTATCATAGGAAGAAACAATCCACTCGAATCGTCATCCGACCGGATGACCACCCGAACGGATTACCATCCGCACGGATTACCATCCGCACGGATTACTGTCCGATCGGATTACCATCCGATCGAACTACCATCCGACCCATCTTCACTTTGTCTCATTTTACGCGTTCCTTATCGTTATGCTATCGAATCTATTCAGGCTAACCGTACTCGCTAAGCGCTCCCTTCAATCCATTAATCGCTGTGAGTATACTCGATCCCTTTTGCTTTAAGCACTTTTGGGTGTTACATACGTTACGAATATTCAAACTACAACTATAACACTACTCAAACTATTTGAACGCTAACCGTTAATGCATGTTATACGTGGCTTATGAATGCTTGTTTGTTATGATTACACATGGAACGCTGTCTACCTGCCTTAGCAACGATAGTACTATAGTTTGGACTCAGCACCCGTTCACACGGGGGTTGTTAAGGATCTTTTACTTGCATGGATTACGGTGGTAATCATGTATTGCGAACTGCCTCGGGCAGTCAACCCGCAGTCATTGGTATCGATGGATCTATGTCGATAACTAACGTGCTTCATTTCGCTATGTGTACGTGCTGGTTATGCGTAAACGAATTCGAACTCTACATGCTATTATCAAACTTGTATGCTCACCTTTACATTTTATGTATTGACTTTATTTTAACGTATGTGACAGGTGCTTAGGATGCATATGTGGTAGGAATTTGAAGCTAGAATAAAGTTTTAGAGCCCAACAAGTAGTTGTTTGTAGATAACGAATCAAGGGTCTCTAGAAGCAGATAAACAATTGTTGTTTATTTAAATCTGAGTTGTCGGAACAGAATATTTACCTGGATTTTATGTCTGTAATAACTTGTTTACTGTTTGAGACATGGTATGGGACATATTAATTTAAATTGAATGGTAATGATAGTTGTTATGGAAACTTCTGGACAATCTGTTTCGCTCAGTGCCACGCCCCGATGATTCCGCCATCGGTTGGGGTGTGACAGATTGGTATCAGAGCCATAACTATAGGGAATTAGGCAAGACTCGACCTAGTCCGGGTCGAAGTCTTAGAAACCTAGACTATAGTTAAGAACCAACAGACCAACTTGTGCGTATCCGTTAGGGAATATGCATGAGCTCACTGCTATCACTCGCTATTCTCGCCTATTCTACGCTATCACTACACTCGAATTTTCAACTATGAGTAGGCAATAAGGTCGAGAATAGGTGTGAAAACCGCAAACTCTCGACTAAAGTTGCTTACTCAACTCGTAGTTTAACTACAAACGAGGAGAATTATGCCAAATCAGGAGTGAAATCCGTATTTTGATGAATAATCTCCTCAATTTTATTAAAAACAGGGACGAAGTTGTTAAGCCAGGAGTGAAACCCTAACCTTGACGACTTGTTCCGCTTTTATACAAAACTCTCACCAAAGTCTCGACGGACTCCAACGACCTGAAGTCACAATATGACCAACGGGATGTGTGCCAAACGCCCAAGAATCGAGGCAAAGATATAGTCCTGAAGGTTAAATGTGTACAATGGATCCTTGTGAATAGTTGAATTACTTTGGTTAGTCGAAGTCTACTTGCCACAGACAATCTATTTCTCGATTTTTACATGCTTAGATTCAGAGCCGCAGCTGCCGATCCTGATGATTCGTTGATTTTATGTGTTTGTATGTTTCATGTTTGTTTGTTAGCGTTTTGAGATATACTGGTTTCGATCTAACGCCTTTTGCTTCTGCTACTCACACAACACACTACACATCGCTAACAAATCGCGAGACTTTGAACGACTTCACGCTACGATATACGCTTGTACCGCGCTACTCTCGAAAAATCGTCGACTTTGAATAATAGGTTTATGTTTTCTAACTGTCCCTGGTTATTAAGTGCGCATGTGTTTCCCGGTTTCCTTGCTCTACATACTTAGGAATTATGTGATTATGTGCTCTACGTGCTTACGTGATTTGTGCTCTAAGTGTTTATGTGGTTATGTGATTAAATGGTTCTGTGTCTTGCGTGGCTATATGTCTATGTGTTTACACGGTACGTGTTACTGAGCTTTAGTAGTAGTAGTAGACGTGTGAGATGAGATTCGAATATATGTGTTGAGTTCCGTGGCGATGTCTATTGCAGACAATGTCGTCTGGATCCCGTCACGCACTTTCTCGTCAAGAAAAGAGAGACAAACGCCTTGCTTCCATTATCGCTAAAAGTGTGGCAAAGGCCGTGAGTGATGTTTACGAGAATGCCAGCAAATCGTCTGAGGAATCGAGAACCGAAGCTCCTAAAGCTGCCGCAAGACCCTTCAATTTCAAGCAATTCAAGTCGTGTGGGCCAAAAGAATTCACTGGCGAGGGAGGTCCCACTGCATTATTTCACTGGTTTGATTCCATTGAGGTTACTCTGCGACAGAGTGGTTGCCCTGATGACCTTCGAACTCTGAATGCTACCGGCGTTTTCCAGTCTCGTGCACTAGACTGGTGGACGGCCGAGAGGAACAAGCAAGGGAACGATGCAGCCTACGGTCTGTCGTGGGACGAGCTCAAGGAAGTTATGCTAGAGGAATTCTGCCCTCCTCACGAACGTCAAAAGCTAGAAGATGAATTTTGGCACATACAGCAAAAGGATGGTGACAATGCTGGTCTCACTGCTCGTTTCAAACAGCTCAGCATTATCTGTCCCGATCAAGTCAAGACTCCCGACATGACAATCAAGAAGTACATCCGAGCCCTGCCCGACTGCGTTGCTGATTTCGTGCAAGCGGCTAAGACTACGACGATCGAAGAGACTTATCTGCTGGCCGCTGAAATCAACGACAAGCGGGTTAAGGCTGGTGTCTGGGATAAGACTTCCAAGCATCTGCATCAAGCTACCGCTACCGCACCAACTGCTGAACGCACTTCATCGAGCAACAAGAGGAAGAACAAGAGAAAGAACAGCTCCAGCAACAAGAATTGTGCGATCACTGCTGCACCGATTCAAGTTGTACCTGCCCAACAGCGTCATGTAGCGGCGCCTGTGGCCAATGCACCGCCTGCAAAGCGTGCATACACTGGGCCACACCCGCTCTGCCCTACTTGCACCTACCATCACCCAACTGCTATTCCTTGCCGCTTTTGTGCTCATTGCAATGTATACGGCCATTTTACTGCCAATTGTCGTATTCGTCAAGCTCCTGCCAATCAAGCTCTACTAACTGCCCCACAGGGTCAACAAGCTCCTCCGGCACCCGCAGTCAAAGCCAGAGCTTGCTTCGCATGTGGTGACCCGAACCATTTCGCCAACGTGTGCCCAAACAGGGTCGTGAAACAAGAGCCTCAACAACAGCAGCCACAGCAGCAACAACAACAACAGCAGCAACAACAGGCCGCACGCGCTAGAACTTTCAACCTCAACGTGCGTCAAGCCCAGGCCGACAAAAACGTGGTCAATGGTACGTTCCTTGTGAATGGTATTTATGCATCATGTTTGTTTGATACTGGAGCCGATAATTGCTTTGTATCGTTCGAATTTGAGAAACTCCTTAGTCGTAAACATTCCCAACTCTCCTTGGCATTCGATGTTGAAGTCGCTACCGGAAGAACCGTCGCCGTTAATTCTGTTATCCGTGATTGTACTCTTGAGCTCAACAATCACATCTTCCCAATCGACCTTATCCCGATGCAACTCGGAAGCTTCGACGTCATAGTAGGCATGGACTTTCTTCGAGAAAACCATGCTGAAGTTGTGTGCTTCGACAAGATGATTCGATTTTCGCTCGCAAATGGTGACGTGTTGCGTGTATATGGCGATACTACTTCAAAGGGGCTCAAGCTTATGTCATGTGTCCAAGCTAGCAAGTATCTCTGTAAGGAATACAGGGCTTTCTTGGCTAACATTGTAGTAGCAGAGAAAGAAAAGAAAGAGAAGAAGGAAGTGAAAGACGTTCCTGTGGTTCGAGAATTTCCTAATGTCTTTCTAGAGGATCTTCCCGGACTACCGCCAAGTCGTGATATCGACTTTCGTATCGACCTCATTCCTGGAGCCAACCCTATCGCCAAAGCTCCCTACCGACTCGCGCCGTCCGAAATGCGCGAAATCTCAACCCAACTCCAGGAATTACTTGAGAAAGGTTTCATTTGCCCAAGCACCTCTCCTTGGGGCGCGCCGATCCTTTTCGTCAAAAAGAAGGACGGGTCGTTCAGGATGTGCATCGACTATCGGGAATTGAATCAGTTAACTATCAAGAACCGCTATCCCCTACCTCGTATCGACGATTTGTTTGATCAACTACAAGGCGCTACGTGTTTCTCGAAGATCGACCTACGTTCAGGATATCATCAGCTACGTATTCAAGAGGAGGATATACCCAAAACCGCGTTTCGCACCCGATACGGTCATTACGAATTCGTCGTTATGCCTTTTGGCTTAACCAACGCACCAGCGGTTTTCATGGATCTGATGAATCGCGTGTGTAAACCATATCTCGACCGTTTCGTCATCGTGTTCATCGACGATGTCTTAATCTATTCCAAATCGAAAGCCGGACACGCGCAACATCTACGTTTGGTACTCGAGTTACTCCAGGGGAACCAACTCTATGCCAAATTCTCCAAGTGCGAATTTTGGTTGGGGGAAGTTCAATTTCTGGGTCACATTGTTAATAGCCAAGGCATTCACGTCGATCCTGCGAAGATTGAAGCCGTCAAGAGCTGGGTTACGCCTAAGAACCCGTCTGAAGTCCTCTCTTTTCTCGGACTAGAGGGCTATTATCGACGATTTATCGAAGGATTCTCAAAGATCGCTGTACCACTTACCTCTCTTACGCATAAAGACCAGCCTTTTGTCTGGGGAACTAAACAAGAGTCTGTCTTTCGAACCCTCAAACACATGCTTTGCAATGCTCCTGTTCTCACATTGCCCGACGGAAACAATGATTTCATTGTCTGCTGTGATGCTTCCAACCTCGGTCTTGGTTGTGTTCTCATGCAACGGGACAAGGTCATAGCTTACGCATCTCGTCAGCTCAAAATTCACGAGAAGAACTACACAACCCATGATCTCGAGCTAGGCGCGGTTGTTTTTGCATTAAAGATTTGGCGACACTACCTGTATGGTACCAAGTGTACGATCTTCACCGATCAAAGGAGCCTACAACATATCTTTAATCAGAAGGAACTTAATATGCGTCAACGCCGATGGGTAGAACTTCTCAACGATTATGACTGTGAGATCCGTTATCACCCAGGCAAGGCAAATGTTGTTGCCGACGCACTTAGCAGACGGAGCTATCTGCTTAGCACCCGTAATGTTCAAGCCCAACATGATCTCGAAACCCTCATCCGCGACGCTCAACATGTATATTTTAACGAACGCACCTTGAAGAGAGAAAGAATCTACCACGATGGAGCCCAGCTTGTGAGCAAATCGAACGGGATATTTCACTTTTTAGACCGAATTTGGATTCCCAAGCGAACCAATTTACGGCAAATTCTGATGGAAGAAGCCCATAAATCTCGGTATTCTATTCACCCCGGTGCCGACAAAATGTACCAGGATCTTCGCTATAAGTACTGGTGGCCGGGTATGAAAAGGGATATCGCTCTCTACGTCGGAAAATGCCTAACTTGTGCTAGAATCAAGGCCGAACATCAAAGCCCCTCTGGCTTACTTGAACAACCACCAATTCCCATGTGGAAGTGGGAAAGTATAGCCATGGACTTTATAACCAAGCTACCGCACACGTCATCAGGTCACGACAGCATTTGGGTTGTAGTCGACCGGTTGACCAAATCAGCTCACTTTCTGCCCATACGAGAAGACTACAAGGTAGAACGATTAGCCCGAATCTACACCGACGAGATCATTTGTAATCATGGGACGCCTCGTGACATCATCTCTGATCGTGATGCTCGGTTTACTTCGCGATTGTGGGAAACGTTTCAAACGGCACTTGGTACAACGCTTAACCTAAGTACCGCTTTCCACCCTCAAACCGACGGTCAGACTGAAAGAACGATTCGTACTCTTGAAGACATGCTCCGTTCGTGTGTCTTAGACTTCGGTGGTAATTGGGATAAATACCTGCCGTTAGTCGAATTCTCGTATAACAACAGCTACCATTCTAGCATCCAAATGGCACCATTCGAGGCATTATACGGAAGAAGATGTCGATCGCCTATTGTGTGGCACGAGATCGGTCACTCGCAACTAACCGGTCCGGAGCTACTGCAAGAAACGACAGACAAAATTTTCCAAATTCGAGACAACCTAGTGAAGGCTCGGGATCGACAGAAAAGTTACGCCGATAAAAAGCGCAAGCCCCGTGAATTTGGCGTTGGTGACTACGTACTCCTAAAGGTATTACCTTGGAAGGGTGTAGTCCGATTCGGCAAAAAGGGAAAACTCGCGCCACGATATGTTGGACCTTTTAAGATTCTGGAAAGGATCGGAAAAGTCTCCTACAGACTCGAACTACCGGAGGAACTTAGTAACGTCCACCCGACCTTCCACGTGTCAAACCTCCGAAAGTGCATAGCCGACCATGACTTACATGTTTCTCTCGATGACCTACAAGTGAACGAAACATTACACTTCGTGGAAAAGCCTGTCGAAATCATGGATCGCCAAACCAAGCAGCTCAGACGCTCACGCATTCCTATTGTGAAAGTCCGATGGGAAGGCAAACGAGGCGCAGAGTTCACTTGGGAACTCGAAAGCGACATGAAGGCTAAGTACCCGCAGTTGTTTAAAGAGTGAAGCTAGAGAGAGAAAGTAGCATTGTGATTCAAGTGCTTTGTACGATTTCATACTAATCTACAGAATCACCGATTATAGTACGTTCTTGTGCGTTTGGTCACGTTCGTGCATGGATTCCGCAACAGTTTCGAAGTCAGACCGGTCCAAACGGAAAGTTCTCAAGACGTGATTCACGGCGTTGTAACAGCTTTCAGCTTAATTTCGCGACGAAATTCCCTAAACAAGGGGAGGCTGTAACACCCCATGTTTTCACAAGTCAAAGTCAAGGTCAAAGTCAACGACCGATTCCGCGCAACTTGACTTGTAGAAATTTCTTTGTCTTAATTGTATTATGTGGAGTAAGTGTTGTTAATTGCAATAATCGACGTATGTTAATCGCTATTCGATCGATCTACGACTGTGAACTGTAGGAAGTAACAATGCGATAAAGTTAACTAATCCATAGTCAAGCTATGCTAATCGAATCGACATCAATTCGCAACTCGAGCTACGTATTTTTACTTGTTGTTATACGTGTGTGTGTGCCTTACGTGTTGCCTGTGCATGTTTATTTATGATATGTTGTGTGTAACCAAGCGAACTCAATCGAAACTCGAATGCAATCGAACTCGAACTCGAATCACGATCGAACTATGATAGATAGTGGAATATAGATTATGCGAGATATAAGTAGTTGGGACTAAAAGTAATTTGACTAGGAAACCCTATCGAATCGAACCGCTCGCAATCGTAATCGAAACACCAAAAATCGTCGCATCAAAAACTTGAACCAAGCGCCATCCGGCCGGATAGCCATCCGACCGGATAGTCATCCGACCGGATAACCCAGTTGGTGACAGGCTGTATGTCATCCGACCAAGATGTCACCCGACCGGATCGTCATCCGAGCGGAGTGTCATCCGATCGGATCACTTTTTCCTCTTTTGGAATTCTATAAATACCCCTGTCATTGTCATTCTTCACTTTTGGAAACCTTCTGTCCGAGCAGCTCGTGTTCTTCACCTTTTCTCCGATTTCTCTCAATCCAGGTAAGATCTCACCCTAAATCTTGTACTTTCTTAATCTACACGCACATCTACACCTTTCTACCTTTTAAATCTTAACTTTCGACCACGAAATCACTAGATTTCGGGTGTTCTAGGGCGATGTCATCATAGGTTCTTCAAAGAACTTCATGCTTTAGCCTCAATCCACCAAGAACAACCGGGATCTAACCGATTTCCACCCGATTACACAACGATCTCGTAAAGATCTCGACACAAGAGTGGTAAAAAGGGATTTAAAGATAGGTTCTAACTTTCTTTCAACTCTTTTACACTCAAAACACTCAAAACCGGTAGAATCAGGATCAGATCTAGTCTCCTACTCGTCCATGGTGTTGTACTGGTTCAGATCTGGATTTCCGCCTACGAGACAACCGACTTCGGGCTAAACAGGAACAACCGCCTCGAGCCGGTAACTGGCCGAACTAGGGTGATTCCTGGTCGGTTTGGTCACTTGGGTCAAGGAGGGGTTTTGGTTGGTTAACAAGTTGTCAAGACGTCTCGAAACAACGACAACCATCAAAACGACCAAGTGTAGGACGAAAGGAGCAATCGGAACGGATTGCCGTCCGACCGGATTGTCATCCGATCGGATAGGTCATCCGCACGGATTGCCATCCGAACGGATCACACTTGGGTCCCACCTTTCAAACTATCTCATCTAGAGTTTGAGTATTGAACGAAATGTAATCCGATCGGACGACCATCTGAATGGATTACTCTTCGGGTCATGAGATACTAGGACTTTAAAGCCTTAAACAATTTTCAACAAGTTCATTGACAAGGTTGCCATCCGATCGGATGATCATCCGATCGAGTGACACTTCAACTGTGAACTCGTCTTTAACAAGTGATCTCACCACTAAGTCGTCGTCCGACCGGATCACCGTCCGACCGGATGACCATCCGAACGGATTATCATCCGTACGACCCAGCATCCGATCGAACGACTTGATGGATAGAGATACTTCAATGTTCTCTAAATACTACAACGAAAACTTCAAAAGTCAAGCCATCATACACAAACACATCCTTATCATAGGAAGAAACAATCCACTCGAATTGTCATCCGACCGGATGACCACCCGAACGGATTACCATCCGCACGGATTACCATCCGCACGGATTACTATCCGATCGAACTACCATCCGACCCATCTTCACTTTGTCTCATTTTACGCGTTCCTTATCGTTATGCTATCGAATCTATTCAGGCTAACCGTACTCGCTAAGCGCTCCCTTCAATCCATTAATCGCTGTGAGTATACTCGATCCCTTTTGCTTTAAGCACTTTTGGGTGTTACATACGTTACGAATATTCAAACTACAACTATCACACTACTCAAACTATTTGAACGCTAACCGTTAATGCATGTTATACGTGGCTTATGAATGCTTGTTTGTTATGATTACACATGGAACGCTGTCTACCTGCCTTAGCAACGATAGTACTATAGTTTGGACTCAGCACCCGTTCACACGGGGGTTGTTAAGGATCTTTTACTTGCATGGATTACGGTGGTAATCATGTATTGCGAACTGCCTCGGGCAGTCAACCCGCAGTCATTGGTATCGATGGATCTATGTCGATAACTAACGTGCTTCATTTCGCTATGTGTACGTGCTGGTTATGCGTAAACGAATTCGAACTCTACATGCTATTATCAAACTTGTACACCTTTACATTTTATGTATTGACTTTATTTTAACGTATGTGACAGGTGCTTAGGATGCATATGTGGTAGGAATTTGAAGCTAGAATAAAGTTTTAGAGCCCAACAAGTAGTTGTCTGTAGATAACGAATCAAGGGTCTCTAGAAGCAGATAAACAATTGCTGTTTATTTAAATCTGAGTTGTCGGAACAGAATATTTGCCTGGATTTTATGTCTGTAATAACTTGTTTACTGTTTGAGACATGGTATGGGACATGTTAATTTAAATTGAATGGTAATGATAGTTGTTATGGAAACTTCTGGACAATCTGTTTCGCTCAGTGCCACGCCCCGATGATTCCGCCATCGGTTGGGGTGTGACACTTAGGAAAGCACTCAGGACCATTTAACCACATTTCTGCATGATTTTAGAGTGTTCAAATGCTGGTTTTGCTGATTTTCTCCAGAATTCTGCAGTTTATGTGAGTTTTAGGCAGTTTCCGACACTTAAACTATATCTAGGAAGGCAATTTTGTGATCCTTATTTTCCTACACACTATACTAGTGTAATACTTGGTTTCGGGCTCATTCTGTGTCTCAACACATTGTCTGTCTATGTACTGAACTCCGTCAACATTTTCCTGCTTTGTCTGATAACTGTGCTAACTGTGTTTCGTGAATCATTTGAATCAACAAAGTTCTCATGGAATAATGATATGGCATTAAGCAATATGTGATGCACATGTATGTATCATAGCAATAATCAGAAGGCAATTCAAGTCATTAATTGTAATTCAGCACAGTCATTAAGCACTAATCATGGTTTAATAGTTGTACGGATACCTGTAATTTTGACAGTTGTCACATAACTGCACCGAACCATTCATATTTCATATATTTCTAGCTTTTATACTTTCAGTTCATATATTTCATATTTATACTCGCATTTTAGTATTTATACCTCCATTTTATGTACCTACACATCCATTTCATGTATTTATACCTAAATTTCATGTATTTATAATCAAAAGTTTTAGCCCAAGTTTGATTTTGGCTATTAACCGAAATTTAATAAATCAAACCAAAAACCGTCAATTTAACCGAACAAAACGAAGTGATTAACCGAAAACTGATTGGTTAATAAAATAGACTAATCAACGACTTTGGTTTCGGCTTCGGTTGAGGATAATAACCGAACCGACCGAACCATGCACAACACAATGAAATGGATTACCCGATTACTTCACTTTTGATGTATATCTATCACAATAATGCTACAATAAATATCAGATGAATAAGAAAACTACAAAAAACGAGTATCGTAATGCGATGTGTCACTCCCGCCGCATAGCGCGGGCATCCTGCTAGTATAAGATAAATATGTATTTATATAAGAGTAAATTACAAAAATAGTCCTTAATGTTTATACCAGATTACAAACTATGTCCTTTCTCTTTAAAAAGTACAAAAAACGTACTCGATGTTTGCAAACTCTTACACGTTATGTCCTCTAGCCCTGACTCAGTTAGTTTTCATGGTTATATCTGACCAAGTAGATTCCACACTAGGGTATTCTAGTCATTTTAACCTAAATACTAAAACAAATAACCATAAAAAACAATAAATAAAATAATTCTCAAAACTCATTACTTCTCCAGACTTTTTATGTTTTCAAGAGGCTCCTCACTCCATGAATCATGATCCTAAAATATATTTCACCTCCATAGAAAAGAAAATCTGTTTTTTACCAAAATTTCAAACTAAAACTAGGAAGAAAGAAGGTTTTCTAGGCCTCCTACTCACCTTCACGGCAGCCTCCACCAAGTTCCGCCTACAAGAACCACGAGAAGTAATCACGACAAAACCCGGCTAACCACCACCGCCATACACCGTCGCCCTGTGGCTTAATCAGATTATAAATCGCTCAAACAAGTTAATAGCTTGAATCTCAGCCTTACAACAGCAGTGAATCAAGGTTGTGTAAACTTATTTATCCCAAATTTTTATTGCTTTTTCCTATAGATCTGTTACTACGATACTCCGAAATCTCGCCAGAACTCAAGTTTTTTCCTGCGTCTCTAAACCGGTGTTCTATAAGATGTAGACCACCGGTGTTCTCGCCGGAGCTCAAGTTTTGTCGGGTTAACGAACTCTCCAGCCACTGCGTATGGTATTGAAATAAAACTTTTACAAAACCTCTGGATCCACATGGGTTAGGGTTTAGCTCTGCCGGCGACGACGACAACGGTGGGTACTTGCTGCTTTGGTTGACCCTAAAATAGCTAAAAGGTTTATTTTTTATGGGTTTTTTGTGTGATTTTTTGTGGGTTTGTTGGTTGATTAATTGGAGAATAATTGGTGGTGGCAGCCGACAAGTGGGAGGGGGATGTGGTGGGATTTGGCTAGGGTTTGGAATGGTGGGTGTATCGATGGCTGGATTTTAAAGGGGGAAGGAACGACAATGGATGTGGTGGGTTTTGGCCGATTTCGAATAGTGGTGGGTTTGACTGGACTCGGCTGAAAGATGGTGGTGGTGGTGAGATATGGCGGTGGTATGAACGAGGAATATGTGGTTTTAATAAAGGGCAATCAAAATGGGAGGGGAAAAGACAATAATGCCCTCATGTGGGCATCATGTGACCAGATTTAACCATAAAAACTAATTGAGTTTGAGCTAAAGGACATAACGTGTAAGGGTTTGTAAGCATCGAGTACGTTTTTTGTAATTTTTAAAGAGAAAGAACACAATTTGCAATCTGGTGTAAACATAAAGGACGATTTTTGTAATTTACTCTTTATATAAAACTAGGTAAGGTCAACGAAACAACTTCATCAAACGAATAATACAAGTTTAGTTTAAATATCTACGATTGAAATAAATACATGTTTCATTACTTAGAATAAACTATGTAATGAGCATTTTCAAAATATGTAAATAAATATGTATCGATTGTGTTTTTGGTCTACATCGATTGTGTTTTTGGTCTACATTCCATTGTGTTTTAGTTTGATACTCATTGTGTTTTATGTTATGTCCATTGTGTAATACGCAACTGGGTTTTCTCATTGTGTTTTACGTTATGTTCATTGTGTAATACGCAACTGGGTTTTCGATTTTTTTTCTAAATATAACAATATGGTACTCATATTAAAGATAAAAAGATGCTCGATTTAATGGTATAATTTAAAAAAAAAAAAACAAATGACGTACAAAAAGTTATGGATGTTTAAAAAATAAGGGGAAATAGCATGTGACTTGCATGTGCATAATAATTTTATTCTCTTTGACAAAATTACCATTTCCACTTGATTTCTTTTGAGACACTTGTCACTCTATAGTGGCTTCTTACACTTCTTATTTTTATATTCCTTTGTAGAATAACTCAACCAATATACGTATATGTGGGTTGAGTTATAATACAAAAGATTTAAAAATAGAGTAAGCTTCCATTTTGCTCCCTGCTGTTTGGTCGTTTTAACGGTTTTGCCTCAATCTTTTAAAAATAGTCATTTTACTCCTTGATCTATGAAGCTTCTCATGATTTCACTCCCCGCCCCAAACGACATCCATTTTAAATGTTAAAAACTATCAGGTCTCAGTATAGGTATTGGTCTAGTTATGGTCATAATTGTCCATCATGTGTTATGCACGTGATAAATTTTAACGTTTAAAATGGATGTTGTTTGAAGCAAGGAGTGAAATCGTGATGGACTTCATAGATTAGGGAGTAAAAGGGCTATTTTTAAAAGATGGGGCAAAATCATTAAAACGACTAAACTACAGGGAGCAAAATAGAAGTTTATTCTAAAAAATAAGAAGGGTAAGAAGCCACCATAGAGAGTGACAAGTGTCTAAAGACGAATTAAGTGTGGAGGGTAATTTTGTCCAAGAGAACAAAAAGAATATGCACATGTAAGTCACATGATATTTCCCCCTCACTTTTTAAATGTCCGTAACTTTTTTATACATAATTTGTTTAAAAAAATTATACCATAAAATCGAGCATCTTTTTATCTTTAAGATGAGTACCCTATTGTTATAGTTTCCAAAAAAAAAAATTTAGAAACCCAGTTACGCATTACACAATGAACATAACATAAAACACAATAAGTATTAAACTAAAAATACAATGGAAAGTAAATCAAAAAATACAATCGATGAGAACAGATAAAAGACACAATGGACATAATGTAAAACACAATGAGTATCAAACTAAAAAAACAATGAAAAGTAGACTAAAAAACAATTGATAATAGCAGATAAAAGACATAATTGACATCAGACTAAAACACAATTGACAACAACCAATAAACACAATAAATAACAGACTACAACACATTGAACATCAGACTAAAAACATAATGAATAAGCTAATAAAACACAATGAACAACAAATTAAAAGACAATAAAAAAAACACAATGGACAACATATTAAAACACAATAATCATAACGAATAACACAATGTATAGGAAACTCAAATATAACACCATCTTTATTGTGTCATAAATTGTGTTATAAGTTTTAATAAAAACCCAGTGGCTTTAACCCAAATTAACATTATGTTATAAGTTTCGATAATAACACATTGTACAGAAGCACTAGTGATGTGCATGAATTATATATATTTTTTTTATTATGAATATTTCTTCACACAAATTTGGTTTTAGAAATGATTTTCACCTAAGAACTAAACTACACACACAATAGGGCAAGTGTATCCGCTGGGTGGTAATATAGTTTTTCGCTAAGAACCGGATATCAATCCGTGGACGCGGTGTCTCGATACTAAACTTTTGCTACTTTAAAGCCTTTTCAATCAACGGGTTGGTTTTGTTTCTAATTTACCATATGAAAAACAAACTACTAACTATCTAAGGAAGAACAATATCTAAAGGAGGTTGCCTAAACTAAGTTTACACTAACAAGCATGTGACAACAAAGGGGAAGAACTAGTGATGGTGCAAGATCCAAATTTAACTAAGTCCCCAATCAAGGCTTCCTACTTTTATAGTCTTTAGGAAAACAAAAATGAAATAACATTCTAATCACCTAAAAGTTATTGTTTTTAAGTTCCCTTGCTAAGTTGATGTTAATCTTTAAGCATGAGTTATTTGTTTGTCAAAACTCTTAACTCTACAAATTAGGAAAAACCACTATGAACAACATATTAATCACCCTAACTTGCTTTCAAGTAAGTAATATCTTCATCATGTTCTTGATATGAACCACAAGCATGGTCATGCTAGATAACAACCTTGGCCGAAATCATTATACTAACACAAACACAAACTATAGAATTCATATAAACATTCTTTTGATCTTTCCAAATCTAAATGCAAGAATTCATACACATGTTCAAATAACCATTCAATTCATGTTAGCAATTACCATTCCTAGTTTCATGCTATGAATCATACTAACAAGTTTACAAGATTCAACAATCATAATCTTTACATGGGCTTTCCAACACAACAAGTATATACTTATGATCAAAAATTCAAGAACAACAATTTTAAACATGTACATGAACTCCAAGAACAAGATTAAACATCACTATGAAGATTAACAAAAACAATCATCACATCTCCTTCCATGTTATCACATATTCATTAGCTTCAACAAAGTTTAAGCAACACAAATGTTTAGCCCATAAGGCTCATAACTACTAGATCAAATACAAGAAAACTTAAATTGTCCATAATGTAATAAGTAAGCTAACCAAGTTTAAAGACAAGATTAAATGGTAAAATGGGTGGATCTTCAAATGATTAAGTCCTCTTCAAAGCTCCTCCTTAGCTCCAACAAGCTTCCAAGTCCAGATTTTTGAGAGAAAACTTCACCAAAATGACCCAACTCTCTTGCAAATGAGCTTGAGACACGTATTTAAGCTGCTGGGTGTTTGGCACGACGATGCCACCTTTTGGCACGGTCGTGCGTGGCGTGTCTCAGACCATCTGTCGATCTTGTTTGCTACCATTTATGGAAAAATCCTGCTCATAATTTCCCGAGTTGGCACGACCGTGCTAGATTATGGCATGATCGTGTGTATCGATAAATTACCGACGATGACTGCTGCGATATCAGAAATGAGCTGATTAGAAACTGACTTGCACCAGGCACGATCGTGCTTGGGGATGGCATGGTCGTGCGAGTCGTGGATTCTCCGGGTTGGCGCTGATGACTGATAGTGTTGGCGAGAGTGCCGATGATGGCTGACTTGGCACGGTCGTGCGAGTGTTTGGCACGGTCGTGATGTATCTAGCAGTTTGCTGGAATGTTCCATTTTTGCTCCATTTTGTTCCAAAAGCCTCCGTTTCAACACCGGGCCAAAGTCCAGAGCTGTATTTTCACACACAACTCAAATGAGTACCAAAATCAATGAAAATACAAAAAGTTCTCGCATAAACAAGGCATATTTGATGTTTTAAAGATGTATAAATTCTTATACATCACCTAGTAAAAACGTAATGACCAAAACCCAGTTAAAAACACAATGATCTGAACCTTTAACATAATGCAAAAAAAAAAAAAAAAAAACCCTAGTAAAAATGAAAATTTTTATTTTATTATTATATAACAATATCATATTCATATTAAAGATAAAAATTGCTTTTTATTATGGTGAAATAAAAAAAAATATCGTATGAAAAAGTTATAGACGTTTTAAATTGATGGGGGAAATTAGGGGTGTTCAAAAAAATCCGAATCCGAAACCGAATCCGAAATATCCGAAAACCCGTATCCGAAATATCCGAATTTTCGGATATCCGAAAATCGGATAATCCGAAAATTCGGATTCGGATAGTGATTTTGAGAATTTTCGGATAATCGGACTATCCGAAAATATCCAAAAATTTAATTTTTATTTTTTTCGGATATCCGAATATCCAAAAATATCCGAAGTATCCGAAAAATATCCTAAGTATCCGAAAAATATCCCAAGTATCCGAAAAATATCCGAAGTATCCGAAAAATATCCGAAGTATCCGAAAAATATCCGAAATATCCGAAAAATATCCGAAATTTATATTCGGATATCCGAAACTATCCGAAAAATCTGGTTCCAAATATTAAAAATAATAAAAAAAAAATTAAACAAAAAATTGGATATTCGGATATCCGATTAGATATCCGAACCCGAATCCGAAATTTCGGATATCCAAAAATCGGATATCGGAAATTTCGGATTCAGGTTCGGATGTCAATATTTCACTATCCGAAATTTCGGATATCCGAAAACCGGATTATCCGATCTTGAACACCCCTAGGGGAAATTGACATGTGCCTTGTATGTGGAGAGAGAAAATAAATAAATGTAGGATTTCTTTTATACCCTTACATTATCTTTTTTTCTTTAAAAGTTAATCTCAACTCTCCAAATCTTAGATTAATGGACCAAAATCCTTCTTATTTATTTTTCCTTTGTATTTGATCCTAATCCGTATCAATAAAAAGGTGTTATTGTTATTTATGGTAAATAACATTTATTTGATCATCATTTGAAACCTTCTTATAAAACAAAAGTATTTTATAAAACAGCGTAAACTTAACGAAACAACTTAATTAAACTAATCATATTTGAACATTTACTTGATATAATTTCATGAAACGGGACCAGGAGAAAACGGCAAAAAGTGTGAGAACGCATCCTGGCCGAACATGTGGCGTGGGGCATGATCAGGGTCCGAGGGTTTTTTTTTGTCTTTTTAGTATTCTTCTCCTTTCACGATTTTCGCGCTTGACATGCTTCTTTATTTTTTGCGTGCAAGATAATTTTGGCGTTTTGTAGATTTATTAATTATTTGGCGTTTTATTGTTTTTTCTCAGATTTATTCTCTTTGAATTAATTCTTTTTGTGTCACATAGTTAATCTTTTGGCGTTATGGCTTTTTCCATGTCATTTTTGGCGTTTTGTATCTTTTTGTTAATAATTCATTACCATGGATTAATATTTTAAAAAAACTACAATAACTCGAAAATCAAAATAAACTAATAGTCTTCCGGAGGTGGGATTACATCAGAGATGTACCCATCGCTTTGTTCCTCACTTTCTTCAGATTCTTCATCATCAAATTTCATTTTTGCGTATAACGCCATTAGCTCGTCTCTTCTTTGCTGCAGCCTATTCTTGAATATCACTGCATCCTTGGATTTTGGATCGTTTGAATGTGTTAAATCACAGAGTTGTTCAATGATAGATAGCAACACTGTCTTCAACATTTCTTCCATTGGTCTTAAATATTGCACCCCGTTTTTATAAGTTACTTCAAGTGTTCCTTCTTCCTTATGCAATACCCAACTGTTAAGTTTTGGTATATGAGTATCTTCAATATCATCATCATCATCTTCATCATCTTCTGCTGGAAACTTTCTCTCCGGTCTTTTTATTACAGTTCTTGTTCTTTCACAATAGTTGTCTCTTGGAACCCCAAGGGCCAATATATCCTTCTGAACATTTTCATTCATTCCCATCATGCCTTTTATTGTTCTTACCTTTACCCTTCTCCTGTCAGAGAACTTTATGATGAATCGTTTTTCTTTCCTTTCAAACCTCCATGCAATAACCTTAGCCATTTTTAAAATTTTTTGGCGTTTTGGAGAATATGTGGCGTTTTAGTATTTTTAGCGTGTTTGAGCTTGGGTTCTGATGGTCTTCTTTTATATTGACTTTCCCCCCCGTATGTCAGGTAATTATGGCGTTTTGAAAAGATAAATAATTTTTATAAAATAAATGTTAGTAATTATGTTTTCCGTCGTTTCATTTTACTGTTTTTAGCAGTTTACCGTGTTTTGTTTTCAGACTCAACTGTTTTAATGGTGTAACACGTCAAATCTTTTGACGGCTGTAATTATGGCGTTTTGTTTTCCAATGGCGGTTAGATAACTATTGGACTTCTTTTGTTTTATATTCTTTGCACATTGTTTCACGCTTTTTTTTTATAATATTAGTTGTTCAAATTAATTTTATGATAGTTTGGTAGTTTTTTTGGGGGCTTTTTTATGGCATTATGGCGTTTTACACGTATTTGCTAATTTTGGCGTTTTATTATATTTTTCATTATAGCATTAATATTATTTTGTTGTTTATTAACTGACATTACAAAACAAACAATAGATAAAGAAAATTAAAAAAAAAAAACCAAAGTAGAAGCAATTTATGATTTTAAATCTTCAGTGTCATCAGTCTCTTTTTTCTTTTGAAACTACAAGAAATGTGACAAATAAATGGCGTTTTGGGTTTGCGTTGTTTATTTTCTTTGTTCATGTGTTGAAGTGTCTTTGTTGATGTTGGAGACATAGAGCGACCCCCTGTGGGTGGATGCTATCTGCCTGTGGTATTCATTATATTCATTAAGGCCAAAGTAGCATTTACACTGGTATTGGTCTCTTCTTATCATCCAAACCTTCTTCAGGAACGAAGATGACAATATGACATTTGATTGTCATCAGTCCCTCTCTTTTCAATTTTGTCCATCTCATACAGCAAAATCTTTCTACACTCGCGTAACAAATCATTAAATGAAGCTTCATGCAGAACATTACTGAGGATCAAATAAAAGATGTTTGCTATCGTTGTATTTTTTAGCGTTTTACATTGAGTTGTAAATTTTTTTAGCAACCACTGTGTGTTTTTTTGGTGTGATAAACGGAAGGTGGTGAGGCATTTCTATTTATAGAATTTTTTTTGCGCGTAGTTTAGGCGGGATGTTATTTTTATAACAAAAAATGTAATTAACATTTATCCGGATGTAAACTTTGGCGTTATATATAATGACGTTTCATATTTTATGACATTTTTGTAGCCAGAGAGCTTAAATAAAAACACAAAAAAAAGTACGTAGTGATAAAATTGGCGTTTTGTATTTATTTGGCGTTTTATTTTTCAATGGCGTCTTATGTGAGGAATTGTTTTTTTTACTTTTTTACCCTTAATGACACACGTCCACGTAATAAAATTGGTGTTATTTACTAAAATGCCACCGCGCCAATCTAGTCCATAGATTGTTTTGATCGGACGATCAATAAGCATTCTCACCGTTCTCACACTTTCTACCGTTTTCTCCAAATCCCGACCCTATATATTTCATAAATACTCATATATTGTATCTTGTACTCAAGGAACCAAATTCAAATGGTTAAAACCGAATTTTGAATTTAGTTTGGTTTTGATTTTATACTAGAAAAACAAAACTTTAGCAAGATGGGTGTTTCTTGGGTTTGAGTTTGGGTTTGTCTAAATGTTAACAATCTGTACAGATAGAAAAATCCATACCCAATATATATAAATTTTGTTTCCTCGTATCAAGCAAATTACCCAAAAAAAAAATCGGTTTTGTTTGGTTTTTATTGAATATTAAACACTTCTAGGTGGTCATATCTTATTTAGACTAGTTTTAAGTTTCATTTTTATAAGAAGAGTAAACTGCCATTTTGGTCCCTGTGGTTTGGCCAGTTTTGCCACTTTAGTCCAAATCTCAAACTTATTACATCTGGGTCCCTGTGGTTTGCATTTTGTTGCCATTTTAGTCCAAAATTCAAAAACCTCATTTTTTGACTGTTACAACCTCCTATTTTGTCCTTTAGTGCATGGGCATTTTTGTCATTTTTTAAATTTCATTTGTTTTAGTTTTTTTTTTAATATATATTGAGGATGATGATGTTGGGGATGATGATGATCATAATCAGTTCTCTCTCTCTCTCTCTTCTCTTTCTCTCTATAGCACCACAACCGCCACCTCCTCCCTCTCTCTCTCTTCTCTCTCTCTATAGCACCACCACCACCGCCACCTCCACCCCCTTCCCACCACCACCACCACCACCACCACCGTGAACTCCACCACCGCTGTCACCATCAAAGCCGATACTGAAACCCTAAACCGCCGGAAGTTTAGCAGATCTGGAACCTTCTATGTTCGATCTACGATGGTGAGGCAAAAGTATTGTTGAAAACCAAGTAAATAATCTGCTTTTACAGTGTGGTCAGAGACGGTGGTGGTGGAGGGTTTACGGTGGTGGAGGGGAGACGGTGGTGGAGGGGAGACGGTGGGGGAGGGTGTACGGTGGTGGAGGGGAGACGGATGATGATCTGTGATTTTGTGATGGATGATGATCTGTGATTTTGTTAGTTTTAAGGGATCGAGATGATGGATGATGATATGTTAGTTCCTTTTATTCACATCGAGATGATATGTGATTTTGTTAGTTTTTGTGATGGATGATGATCTCTGATTTTGTTAGTTCCTTTTATTCACCACGAGGCTGTGATGATTTCACCTAATCCGAGTCAAAATTGGGTCAACATTTGAGATTTTCCGCAGCTTGGCGTGGCAGAATCGGAGGAGGGCAAGTGCGCTTGCAACCTCTGTTTTGCAGCCATGGCGGTTTTGATTTGTTGTTGGAGCCTCGTTTCTTTTTACAAATCGGTTTTTGATTTTCTTGAAGATGATGTTCTTGATTTTCTGGATTTTATGGGTTTTGATGATGATGTTTGATGATGTTCTTGAAGATACAGATCTGAGCCTCGTTTCTTTTTACAAATCGGTTTTTGTTTTGATTTGTTGTTGTCTGTATTTTGATTTTTGTGATGGTTTCTGGTTTTGTTCTGGGTTCTTGATTTTCTTGAAGATGATGTTCTTGATTTTCTGGGTTTTGATGATGAAGTTTGATGATGTTCTTGAAGATGAATTTATTAATTATTGAAATGTTATAATAAATTAACATGGACCAAAATGCCCCTGCACTAAAGGACAAAATAGGAGGTTGTAACAGTAAAAAAAATGAGGTTTTTGAATTTTGGACTAAAATGGCAACAAAATGCAAACCACAGGGACCCAGATGTAATAAGTTTGAGATTTGGACTAAAGTGGCAAAACTTGCCAAACCACAGGGACCAAAATGGCAGTTTACTCTTATAAGAATAATATCTTTTCCATGTATGATATGGTTTTTTTACTAGTTTCACACTAATAAAAAGCCAAAACATTATCCTTTCTTCTCCTATCATGACTAGATAGTAGCGACACTTTTGCCTTTCTAGTAATGTATATATTAACTTTTTCTTATAACCTTATGTTTAGCCCGTGATATGTTGTCTTTTGTACCTTTTGTGCTTTGTTTTTATAAATCTTGTTTGGTTATTTTTCCTTCCCTTGATTTTGTTTTACACACTAAAAGATGCCATTTTTCTAATGACCCTAAATCGAAAAGTTACCGTGCTGTCAAATAACAAATTATGCATAGGAACACATTCACCGCGACACCTAAAACCTTTATGAGCCAAAAGTCCATGTCAAGGTTCATTCTTTACAATCTACCAAGTCTATTATATATAATAAATGAAAGTTATTTGTGCCACTTGTCAACACCACAGAGCTCCTGAATGCCATTTTCCCGCCCAACAGTGTTTTCCTCTTCCGTATATATTCTTTTGTCTGCTTCTCAATCCAAATTTCTTTTCCCTCTTCTCTCTCTTCTCTCTGGCGATTCAAATGGCGATTCAAAAACCAGATCTGAGATTCCAGGTACCTATCTTCCCTTCATCATCTTCGAGCTATCATTTCTGCTTCTTTTTTATAGGACCTGCTCGTGCCGATTTCAGGTATATTGTTGTTTTAGTTGATATAGTTATGGTTTCATCAACTGGTTCTTTTTTATTGGATCTGCTCTTCATGATTCAAAAACGCTAAGTTTTAAATCGGATCTGCTCTTTCTTATTTATCCTCTGTTCTGATTTGATTATTTGGGTTTTAGTTGATATAGTTATGGTTTCATCAACTGGTTCTTTTAGGGTTTTTAGAAAATCTGCATTCAAGAGACTAAGCAAAGCTGATTTTGACCATAAATGTTTCTAACAGGTGGGGAATCGATTCCTTACTGAAATCGGTGAACCCTGTATCGATCATTCATTCGCGATCCTATGTCACCCCTTCCTTGACAAGTGAACCCTAAATTGATCCCCCAAAGCGTCTCATCCAGGTAAAGCTCCCACACTGAATCTCTCTTTTTGTAATATCTTTTGCTGATTTCTCTGCTTTCTTTTTGAATCTAGATGCTTTTGAGCTTCGTAAAGGTCAAAAAACATGAGAATTTCGGGTAAATTTTACTTCAATCTTTTAAATTGATCTTTGATAGTGCAGAGTCAGATTTGCAAATTAGGGTTCCATTGGAACTGGAAGAATCCAAAAGGTGAGAGGACAATTACGGTTTCATGATGATTACGGTAAACCTGGTAACCCTATCGATTAAATGCTTAATAACATGTTCATGACGATTACGGTTTTTTTATATGAATTTTTTTGGATTTGTTATTTGCTTTGTGAAATAGATGGTTTATATAGATTTTATTGGATTTGTGCTTTGCGACATTGGATTTAATTTAGGGTTTAGAAAGGGTTTGCACATTTTTTGCAGTTTAGCCTGCTTGGAGGTCAAGTTACTTCATGGCGAAATGAAAGAGGCGAAGAACTTTTGTTTATGAGCAACAAGGTATGATATTTTTGCATTAATTTGTGTTTTTTGATGATAATTTACAAGATTTCAGTTAAATTTAATATCTTTTTGTTTACCATATAGTTCATCGGATTGATTATATGATGTATAATTGATCAATAATGCTTATATATTGATACAATTTTAGGGAATTCTTAAATCCGCGAAGCCAATGCGAGGAGGTGAAGGTGAAAGCCCATTTGAACTTGCAAGAATGGAATTGAGCAAAGGACTGGAATGGAATTGAGCAAATGACTGGACTGGAAAAAAATTCTGCAGTTGTTTGGGATACCAGGATGGCTCTTGAAACAACAAAGGACTGGAGTGGAATTGAGCAAATCGTTCTTCGGAATCCACTAGGAGCTTCGGCTAGGGTTAGTTTTGTAAATTTAATAATTTCTGTTTGTTTTCAAGAAAGTCTTACATTAATTAATCTATGTATATTTGCACATTTTTTTTCAAGTTAGCTTGCTTGGAGGTCAAGTTACTTCATGGCGAAATGAAAGAAGCGAAGAACTTTTGTTTATGAGCAACAAGGTATGATATTTTTGCATTAATTTGTGTTTTTTGATGATAATTTACAAGATTTCAGTTAAATTTAACATCTTTTTGTTTACCATATAGTTCATCGGATTGATTATATGATGTATAATTGCTCAATAATGCTTATATATTGATACAATTTTAGGGAATTCTTTAATTCGCGAAGCCAATGCGAGGAGGTGAAGGTGAAAGCCCGTTTGAATTTGCATGGGATTGTGTCTGTGGAGTCTGCACAGGTGGGTCATCGAGAAAGCATCTTGTGGTCTTGACATTCACCACCTTAACAGACCAGATAGGATGCAGGACCACTCATCACCTGACAGAATTAATCCGGTTAAGTTATATTTTGTCTATTGATATTTGTTTGTGTGTACTTATTAACATGTTCTTTAGGCGATGTTTTAGGGTGCAATTGTGTTCTCTAATATTGTTACAACGGTATCACCAACGTATACACAAGAGATGCGGACTTCACAGGTAATGATATTTCATCGAATTCACTGCATTCAGTGTAAAAATATGTATGTCATGCTTGTGACTGGTACATTTATGGAAATTTTAATATATCATACAGGGAGGACAAGGGCTTCAAGCAACCATTACTGCTCATGCTCAAAAGTTTGTTGGGATTCTGAATGGAATTGATACGGATTGTTGGAATCCTGCTACTGACGGTTATCACAGATTCCAGTACAATGCCAATGATCTTGAGGGGAAAGCTGAGAATAAAAAAGCTTTACAAAGATATCTTGGGCTTTCCGTTTCTGATAATAGGAGGCCATTTATATAGCTTATAAGTTTTACATATAATAGTCGGTTTTATGAACTTCCTATTTTGGATGTTGCTTTTTAGATCCTCGAAAAAATGAGAACCGCAATAACGAAAAGCCGCCGCCAGTCGAAAAGCATAACATAACCAACTTGAAACAACAGAAACCGTTAAGCGGAACAACCAAGGTCTCGAAACCAATCATGGTCAAACCACCTGTTGTTGGCTCGCCACTGGTGAGACGAACGAATCTGAATATGGACCGCAAGTTGCAAAACCCTGAAAAACCGAGTCTTCCAAAGAGGCCAGTGGTTCCTCAACAACGCGTAAGTTACCCTAATGTATCTACTATATTAGGGTTTGTTTGATATACCTTTATGATATAGTGCCAAGTGATTTAGAAGGGTGTTTAACACAGTTTATATATACACCGAACAGAGAAAAAATGGAAATTGGTTCCTGGTGTTAAAGAATCCATGGTGGTTCACATATTTTTTAAATAGGTTTTAATTTTTCTGTTGGTGTTATTATTTTAAAGTTTGTGCTCTTTTTTGTGTATAATAGTTTAATAATATTTAAATTTGATGCCTCCAAGGGTTCAAGAGGCTTCAATTGAACCTTCTCAGTTTTAAGGAGACATTTGGCTATGTTTTTGTAAGAAATGAGTCAGTTAGTATTTTGTTTGCTAGATATGATGGTTGATACATTTGTTCTTAAAATAGTAAATACTATGGATCATGGCAAGGATGAGCAAATGTACCCGGTACCGAACCGGGTACACTTTCGGTACCGATTCGGTACCGATTTTTGAGATATTGGGTACCGGTCCGGTATGGTACCGGTAGTATTCACAAGTTTTTACCCTCAAATACTGGTACCGTACCGGTACCGAGCCGTACCGTACCGGTACCCACTTTTGGGGATTTTCGGTTCCGGTACTTTTGGTACCGGTACCGGTTCGGTATCGAGCTCACCCCTAGATCATGGTATATGGACTCTGCATCTTTATCTAATGGTTATTGGTTTACAAGGCTTACTAGATTTGCTTAAAACATTATACTAATTCGTCTGATGATTCTCTTTTTTTAAATCTTACAGGAAATGTTCACATATGCAATACCTAATTATTATGTCAATTGTCAAGAGCCGAAGATCTTGAACATCTGTGTTAAAGGTTAGTTATTCTCATATATTATAGCTTCAACTAGGATACGTACAGCATGCGTAAGAATTTTGAGCAATTTTTAACTTAGTTCGTGTGATGTAATACGAATTATTTAGGTTATGATATTTCATGTTGTGTATATTCTCATCCATAAGTACATAGACAATCTTTTCAGTTGTACTAATAAGATATGGTTGATTACTTGATTATATATGTAGTCTTGGTTTTAGTAGCTGGATAAAGGTTGCTAATGCAAGGGCAGGTAATGATGAGGGTCGCGATACGTTTTGGCATTCGAGTGCTCATGTTCTTGGGCAGGTAATGATGTGAATGTGAATTTGGTATTTGGGGATTGAGGTGTGAATGGTGATGTTATTTGATTTGTGTTTGTTAGGGTTTAGGCTCTAGAACAAACATATGGATGCAAGTTGTGTATTGGGCCATGCACTACAAGGGGAGAGGTATGTTTTTATCGTTTTCAAGGTTCTTTAGCTGTTAGGGTTGTAATAAGATTTTATATTGTATAGTGTAGATTGGTTGCTTAGCCTATGTAGATAGATGTATTTTATTTATTAAGTAGAACGTGCTTTCACTTCGTTTATGGTTGTGTTATTAGATATAAAATTCACTAAAACCATTGCAGTTCTTGAGGTTTAATATTTTTGGTAGTTTTGTCTGATATGTAACGGTCTACGCAGTAACAATAGGTCTTATGGAATTGTTGTTGTAACAGGGTTTCTACTATGATGGTTTTTATGGTGAACTCGGCTTAAATGATGATCACTTTGATCGAATTGTTTCTGAAGCAAAGAAAGCTGTTACGGTACTTTATATCTCAATATATGTCTTTGTTGTTTCATCTATTACACATGCTAAATTAAAGCGCTCATACATTTTCTTTAGGAAAATCAACCTTTTGAACGAGTTGAAGTTTCACGAAAGCAGGCACTTGAGATGTTTTCTGAGAATGTTTAAGGTGAATTTCTATCCAACATATTTTGGAGTTTTATTATACTGATGAGTGCATTGGATTAAATAGTGTTTGAAACCACTGTTAGGTTAAACAGTGTTTCGAAACGACTGTTACGTTAAACAGTGGTTTCAAAACACTGTTGGGTTAAAACAGTGTTTTGTGGAGAAAACAGTGGTTATTTTTTTCCAAACAATGGTTTGACTTTGGTCAAATAGACTTTGGTCAAACAGCCTTTTAACTTTGGTCAAACAACGTTTTAACTTTGGTCAAACAGACTTTTAAACCACTAAGAATCATATTTTTGCAAACAGTTGTTTGACTTTGGTCAAACAGCGGTTTGACTTTGGTCAAACAGCCGTTTTACTTTGGTCAAACAGCCGTTTCACTTTGGTCAAACAGTGGTCAAACAGCGTTACAAGCGTTACAGTGGTTTGACTTTGGTCAAATAGTGGTTCAAGCATACCATTGTTGTCTTCGTTAGCATATAGTTTATTTTTAGTTTTTGTCAAACCTCTTTGCATTTCTAGGGTTTATAATAATATAATTAATGATGATAAGAAGTGGATTTCCTTTACTTATTATGCAACAAAAGCTGCCAATTTGCTGAATAATTTATCGTTGGATCAATCAAACACTGTTGAGTCAAAACAGTGTTGTTAAAACAGTGGTATGAAACCACTTTTGGGTTAAAACAGAGTTTTAAACCACTGTTTGGTTAAAACAGTGTTTGAAACCACTGTTGGGTTAAAACAGTGTTTCAAGCCACTGTTGGGTTAAAAACAGTGTTTGAAAACACTATTGAGGCAAAACAGTGTTGTTAAAACAGTGGTTTGAAAACAGTCTTCGGTTAAAACAGAGTTTTAAACCACTGTTGGGTTAAAACAGTGTTTGAAACCACTGTTGGCTTAAAACAGTGTTTTAAGTCACTGTTGAGTTATTTTTACCATAAAAGTTCAGTTTTTAATATTTAAGAAGAAAAAAAAAACCTTAATTGTCGCTATTGTGTGCTAAACATCAGATAGTGATGATTCAGCGCTACGCTATTCGCTATAGCGCTCATCAACATCGCTATTCGCTATAGCGCTCATCATCATCATCGCTATTAACAACTATTAACGGGTTGATTTGACTTTTTGTCTAATGTGTCAAAAGAGTCGATGTTATTGTTTTTTTTATTGTGTAGTTTCTCTGGTGATGTAGGGTGGCTTTCCGTGCTTGCGATCGTAAGCCTGAGTGAGTTCATTTATTTTATGATTCTTTGGGGACTGATCTTGCTGTTGAAGATTCTGAATCAATGGTTGATTTAGGGTTTCTTCAGTTTGGGTAATGTGATGATTGATTTGGAGATTCTGAAACCGTAAGTTTTCTTCTCCCGTTTTACATTGATCACACTCCACCACATGTTATTTGCGTTTGATTTTTAGTGTTAAACCCAGATTATTGCTTCCGATTCTTATTTTCGTCAATCAATCCTAATCTGCATCTTAATCTTAATTTCAGTGTTCAATCAGGATTATTGCTTTCGTTTGTTAAGTTATTGCATCCAATTCTTATCTTCGGTTATTCGATGGGTTAGTATTTTTCTTAACCCTTTGTTTAAATTACGTAGATGGTCATGTGGTTTAGTGTCCATTACGGATTTAGTCCTAAATACCATTTTTTTTGTATTTTGACCCTTAGTGGCACTGGTCCTGAATCGTTATTTGTTCAGAATGTTAGATATGCCCTTTTTCAAAACATCTTTTTTAATTTTTCATTAAATCCTACATTAATATTATTACCTCTTTATATTTGCAGGGAATTTAAAATTGAAATGCTCTTGCTTGGCTCATTCACAACTGGTGCCATTTTGTTGGTAGTTATTTTTTGCCTTCATGTTCCTGTGAAGAATTTTGAAACTAGCATGAAACATGATCAATATCTACAGGATGGACTCTCAGAGATTATATATTCAGGGCTATGTTTGATCCGTAACCAAGTCACTAATAAACGAGTTATGTTTAATATGTAATATGACGCTTTATTTGTATTTTGTTATATTTTATTTATACACAAATGATTTATCTAAATTACTTTCTCGAGCCCGGGAAGCAATCCCGGGTAAAAACCTAGTACCAACATAAGTATCAACATTCACACTCATATATTCTATTAAAAGGGTGCAATAGAGTTGGGTGACCAAAATTTACGAAAAACAATAACACAAATTTAGTTGAAAAAATTAGGATTAAAATAATCACATGTTTTATTACTTAAATAAGACGATCATTTCTAAAATATGAAATATAACATTTATTTACATTAAATATACTCTATATCAAAGATTATTATCTCACAAAATACTAATAACTGTAAAGGACAATTTGCCACCCTGTGGTTTGGTCCAGATTGCCCGATTACATCCTCTCTTCCACTTTTTGCAGTCCGATTTACATTAAACATACTCTATTTCAAAGATTATTATCTCACAAAATACTAATAACTGTAAAGGACAATTTGCCACCCTGTGGTTTGGTCAGGGCCGGCCCATGGGCCATTATAGTCAAGCTAGGGCTTTGGGCCACCATCTTATTAGGGCCTCCAGAAAAAAAATGCTTGTATATTGCTGTTTGTGACTCTTGTGTTTAAAAACTAAATGGGCTGGCTTTGAGAGTTGATTGGGCCACCCTCATAACTGTAAACATGAACGCACACGGTATTCATTAAATGTTATTAAAAAGGTAAATAAGGTTAGATGGAAGTCATGGAACTGAAAGGACAGGGTTTAGATGGTGCAACTGAAGCGATGATTATGCCATTTTTTCAATAAGTTTTTGTTTTCCAATATTTTTAATGGAACCCCAAAAGAATTTATTGGACTATTGGATATCAGGTAACCCAGTTCTTTCTATTTGATTTTTGATTGTTGCATATTAAATTTTTCCTTGTCCAAAAAGATTCCATTCTATTTGATTTTTACTCGGTTATGTAGGGATGCTTAGAACATAAGTTAGTTGACTAATTTGCTTATGAAGAATGTTGTTAGAGATTTGATTTTAATATACAGTTATGTTCAATTGTTTTATATGTTTTTTGCATAAACACAACTAAATCTTTGTAGCAATTGTGTAAACTGTTCAAGAAAGGGAATGTATTATTTTTTATGAGATGACGTTGGTTTAAGAGTAAAATGCTACTTTATTTGAGTTTTTTTGGTGTTTCTTTGAAAAAAAAGTCAAAAAAACTTAAGAAAGAAGCCTTGTCGTATGTTTTGTCAGTTTTGACATTGGACGACAATGAAGTTCGCAAAGGGCCCAAATTTTTAGTTCGCTTTAGGCCTCTGAAAAAGATTGAGCCGGCCCTGGGTTTGGTCCAGATTGCCCGATTACATCCTCTCTTCCACTTTTTGCAGTCCGAAACCCTGACGTGGGTATTTCATTACCATATGCCCCAAGACGTTAGTCAACAACTATGTTGACAATTAGATTTAGGGGGTATATTGGTCTTTTCACCCTCGGAGCTTCCTAACCACACCTTCCTAGTCCCTTACCTTTTTTTCTTCACCTTCTAACACCCCATTCTTTACTTCCCTCTTCTTCTTACACCGGCGAACTACCAATCCACCGGCAAAAGACAAGCCTTCGGTCACCGATCCTGTCCAAAGACATCGCGACATGGAATTTACGGTTGAGGTGCCAAATGATTAAGTCCATGGTACGTATATTAAGTACATTTCACTTGAATCTGGTGGAATTTACAGTTTGATTCAGTCCACTCTACATTTTAAGATTACCCTCGTTTTTATTCAAAATTAGCATCGATAATGTGGTGGTTTGTTTGTGATGATTCGATTGTAGCTGGAGTAATGGTCACGCAGACCCGGAACCACCGTACAGTGGTTCTGGTCAGGGTGGTGCTGCGTTGGTTGAACATTTCATTCAACTTTGGAGTGTTGTTCCTAGCATCACCCCAACAATCACATCCACCGTCCCCATGACCACATAATGCCATGATCCCAATCTCTGGTCCGACATCACCACCACCATCACCAGAATAGAGCATCGCCCACCTTCACCAAGACTAGTGTAATACTAGTCTTGGTTATTTTGATTAAGGTTTCTATTATTAAGTTATGTGTTAATTATGCTTTAGATGTGTTTAAATATTAATCTATGATTAGGTACTACTTTGATGTTCACAGTTGGAGATCTATGCTTATGTACTGCTTTGAGGATCATTAAACTGAATTTGATGTCACAGTTGATTACCTATGCTTATGTACTGCTTTGAGGATCATTAAACTGAATTTGATGTCATAACTGGAAATTTACGATGATGATGATCATGATTATGTATAATGATGATGATCATGATAATGTACATAATTATTCTGAGTATGTGTATTAGTGATCATGATCATGATTGTGAGTCTATGTTCACATTTTGCTGCTGATGATGATAGTTTGCTGCCGTTGAAGATGATAGTATGATCATGTTGATGATGTTCACAGTTTGCATAATTGTTCTGATGATGATGTTCAAAGTTTGATGATGATGTATAAATATGTGCAGTTGGTCATTAGGTGAGTCTATGTGCAGTTGGTTCATTCAGTGAGTCTGTGGTTTATATGATTAATGGGATGATCATCGTTTTGGGGCTCTGTATTAGTCTGTATATCAGTGAAGGTTATTAGGTTATTAGTCTGTGTATTAGTGAGTCTGGTTTATTAGTCTGTGGTTCATTCAGTGAGTCTATGTATTTGTGAAGGTTATTAGGTTTAAGATTAGGTGTATATGATCTATTCAATGCAGGTCATTAGGTGTAGGTTTTATTGCAATTGGACACAACTTCGATGCAGTTGACCAATTAAAGTCAAACCTAAACTTAATTATACTTAAGTGTAGAATCGATTCCTGAATTTTAGTGCAATTAGAAACAATGTGACTTAGGGTTAATTATACTAGTTAGATGACTTGATTCCTGAACTTAATTTGGTTGAGTTCTATAGTCAACCTTAAATCGTTCACCTATAAAGTCAAAAATAGAGGATGTGTTTCAATAATTTGACTTGGTAAAGTTAAACCTGCAAGTTAAAGGCGAGAATGAAGGGAGTTTTGAATTTATATAGTGTGAAGGGCAAAATAGTCTTTTCACATTATTTACTAACAACTTTTAACATTCCCAGAGCATATGGTAACGAAATACCCACGTAACGGTTTTAGATGGCAAAAAGTGGAAGAGCAGGTGTCATTGGGCAATCTGGACCAAACCACAGGGTGGAAAATTCACTTTTCTCTAATAATAATAACCTTTATTTATGATTATATTACCTCTATATATTATTTTACTAACACTATGTATAGTAGCTTGGCGCTACTTAACATGTCACACCCGCTAAAATCAGAGTCGTGTGATCTGACTGGTATCTTCATTGCAAAGCGGAAGCACATAATGCTAAGACTTCTAGGAAGTGAATGCCCACTAAGTACTCGAATCCCCATGGTTCTCCTATTCCAACCGTGCCATAATTTGAAAATGTAACCTGAGAAACAAACATGTGAAAAATCAATATAACGTTGGCGAGTTCATAGTTTGTTTGGAAAAGATTTGAAATAAATCTTTTTGATAACCGGTTTAAGTAATGTTGAGAAAACGTAGTAAAACCATTTTCTTGGGCATGTCATATGAAAACCTTGTGTTTGTAAAAATTGTATAACCGTCAATGTCCACGTACGACAAAGATAACATGCCCGCACGAGCCTATAACCAACCTCAAGCTAGAGAGTGCCTTGCCAATCCGTTTACTCAAGACGGTAGACTAGCAGGCAGTTATGGCTCCGATATGCAGCGAGGACTTCACTGTACAATTTTAAGAACCTTATGGCCCTTATAGTTTAGTAGAGGACAACCCAGTCCTTGTGTTTGTATGCAGGACAACCCAGTCACGTTGTTCAGATGTAGGACAATCCAGTCCGGGACTTCAGATGTAGGACAGTCCCGTCCTATGTTCAGATGTAGGGCAACCCAATCCCTATGTTTAGATGTAGGACAATCCAATCCTTAATTCTAGCTAGGACAATCCCGTCACTAGCCATGAAACTCATGCATGTCTTGAAAATACGCGTATGTTTTGTAAAACTGGTACATTTAGCATAAACCTTTCATAAACCATTTGAGTTAGTTGGAATTCATTTGTAACATGGTTTAGAAATATGAATTTTCGTTCATCGAAATATTGTGCATTTTTGCAAAACTTGCATGTCTTTCCACCCCCGAAAACCTTTTTAAAGATGTAAAACTATAAAAAGTGGGGGTTATGAACTCACCTCGATATCCTTGTGCAAAGCTAGCTTAATATGATTCCGTAATGTCGTTCCAACAACGTAACTCACTAGCATGCAAACTATGACATTCCTATCAAGAAATAACTTATAAGTTTCTAATAAAATGACATAGCTAAACTACGTGTCACCGAGCTCTACCGAATCGTTAGCTATACGATTCTAGGAAGGCATTATTTTCTTATTTTAAATAACCAATCTATGGTTATTTGATTCCATTTATAGACGGGATAAATACTAATTCTTGGAAACGACTTTGGTTTCTAGTGAGTTAGAATATATATTTATATATAATTATAAATATATTTACAAAGTCGTGTTAGTTGTCATGAATAGAAGTACGTATACGTAACAAATATCTATATGAAAATAATACGTTGTAATTCGTATAATGGATTTACGCATTTTTTTGGAATAGTCATCATATACGTTGACGGATAATAATACGACTCGTCGTAGTGTTTCGTAGGATGTAGACATATATATGCAAACGTAAAGATATGTATATATAAGTATATATATGCATGTAAACGTCGCGTATTCGTAATAGTATTCCCGCGTCTTCATGAATAATTATCAACATAATTGTATAGTGCTATGCTTGTGAAATCGACCTCATTGGTTTGTTATCAAATAACTCGGTTAATAATATATGTGAAGGTTGTACGGTAATATATCGTATATCGTTTAGGCGTGTGAAATAAATATAAATAATTATAATTATTTTATAAACTTTTCGAGTTGTGGATGTTTGAAATAATTATATATGATTATATTTAATTTATATAATCGTCAAATTTCAAACATATGAAATAAACATACATAACTATATTTATTTTATACAAATTCCCGAGTGTTAGTTGTTTGAAATAAATATAAATAGTATTTATTTCATAAAAGTTTTCGAGTTCTAAGCGTTTTAAAATAAATATAAATAAAGATATTTATTTTATATAAGTTCTCGGGTTTCGTTAAGTAGTAACTCGTGTTTGACGAAGTGTTATAAATTCGTTTTATAAGCTATAAAACATTGCCAAAATAAATATACACATATATTTATTTTATAAAAAATACTTGAACCTCGATAGGTGTTGTTTTTAGAATATAAATGCGTTTCGGGTTACGGATTTTTACGAAAAATGGGCAAAGTTCCCTCTGTTTTTACGATAACCCGACAAATCAAATTGTCAACGTTTCATCAAAACACAACATTTTTAACATGAACATTATATAAAATGCACATTATATGCTGATACTTCGATAACAACGTCAAAGTTGTATGCTTAATATAAGTATATAAGTATATATATATATATATATATATAGGGTAAGGTTCATGCGAGAACCACCTTTATTGCGAGAACCGCGAGAACCAATGTGAACACAACCTAAAATAGCTAAAAAAACCTAAAAAAACCGAACCCTCACCCCCCCCCCCCCCCAAAAAAAACCTAAACCCCCCCCCCCCCCCCCCAAGCTAAATGCTAAAAACTAAACCCCCCAAAAAACCTAAAAAAACCCTAACCCCCCCCCCCCCCCCACCCCAAAAACCTAAACCCCCCTCACCCACCCCCCAAAAACCTAAACCCCCCAGCTAAAAGGCTAAAAACTAAACCCCCCAAAAAACCTAAAAAAATCTAAAAAAAAATCTAAATTTTTTTTTTGATTTTTTTAATATTTTTTATGTTAAAATCGCTACTTTTAGAAGCCAAATTTTTTTTTTTTTTTGCTACGAAAAGTAGCGATTTTGTTATAAAAAATATTAAAAAAAAAAAAAAAAATTTGTGTGATTTTTAGCTATTTTTAGGCTTTTTTGGTTGCGTTTACATTGGTTCTCGCGGTTCTCGCAATAAGAGGTGGTTCCTAACGGATCTTTGTCCTATATATATATATATATATATATATATAAACAGCTTCGCGTAATCGTTCGATAAACGAAATATTCAATGCAAGTATCCTAAAAGTCGACAATGTATAAATGTTAGTTGGTCGGGTCGAGCTCGATGTCGCGTTAAGGCAAGAGTCTAAATAATTATCCAGTACTTGCGTTACTATAACTTTACCAAGACTTGCGTCAACTGTAACTAACCACGTTGACCGGGTTTGACCCAAAGCTACCCGTTGACTGGCTTTGACCAGTTGACCGTTGACCGAACTCGAAACTGCTGAACCGAGACCCGATCCTGCTAAACCGAGACCCGAACCGTACCAAAGCAAACTCGGACTTAAATCTGAAGGAGTGAACCCGAACCGTGCCGAGACCCGAAATGAAAACAACCACCACCACCATTGCCGAGACCCGAACCGTACCAAAGAATTGTAGGGCGAGTCGGTGGTAAAGTACAAAGCTCATAACGTAGGTGAGTGATTAAAATGATTTCAATCATCGTGTTCGCTATAGCTCGAAATTCAGATTCAAAACTTGAGCGTGAAACGGTGGGTTCTTTCTTAGCACTTCACGAGACAAGGTTGCCTCCTAGAAAAATAGAGTAACCATAAGTGGATCATCGTGTCTCAGACAACGAGCCCAATTGACATCAGAGAATCCATCGAGAGACGATTAAGACGGTTTGGAGAAATTAAGACCAAAAGCTAATGTGTCTTTGATGTAGCGCAAAATTCCTTTGACCTCCTGAAAGTGATCAGTAGTAGGGGCATGCATCAATTGACTTACCTGATTTACATCATTGGATATTTTTGGCCTTTTGATTGTTACGTATTGCAATGCACCTATAACATATATGTAGTGTGTTGGATCCGAATACGGGTCACCAGTTTTGCTAAAGGTGATATTTGAGGCAACGGGTATGGTTGCAGGGGTGTCGTCCATCATGTGAGCATGGACCAGAATTTAACAAGCATACTTTGATTGGTTTAGTGATGACTGTCTAAAGGGTTAATCAAAAACCTAATTAAACTACGTAGATAGCGTAAGTAGGGTATCGTATCCACGGGAATTTGTGGTCAGTGTAAAAGAATCTAATTAAAACTAAATTATCTAAATCGGGGGTTCGTTTGTTTGATTGCAAAGAAAACACAATTTGTTACGAAAAGTGTTATCAAAATAAGAAGAAGTAACCGCCACCCGGAATCCCAAATACCCTTTTTAACACAAAAATCCGTTTACTGATTCAAAACACCACATAGACATGGTCTTGGAATTAATGACTTTGATTAATTGTTAAGGATAGTTTTTAAGATTCACCATTCAACTTAAAAACCCGTTTAATTGTATCAATTAACCATCAATTTACCAACTCGCTAACAACGCAAGGAAGTTGCCAATACGCTTAATAAACAGTAAGTAATTCAAACCAAATAAATGTTTACCAAGAAATCAACACAGGTGGTCAAGATGTACCAATTTACAAGAATCAGAAAAACAGATAATTATGTCAAACCGAGCAAACATTCATCTGGGCGGAAGTCACTGAGAGTTTAGCCGCGCATGGTGGTCTTCACAGCTTCGGTTGTCATCCTGAGTTGATCGAACATGTGCAAGTGGCTTTGAGAGATGAGAGAATGATTAAAATTCGTCCTTGAGTGTGTACGACGGCTGTGGTTTAATGTTATGAAAGATGGATCATAAAAATCACGTTTACACTATTTAAATAATGTTTTTCGTGTTTGGCCTGCACGTCGCGAAGATAATCAAGAACACCCCCGCGTGTCGCGGGGGTCTTTAACTTGGCCGACACGATTTTTGAATTGACCGCCATAACTCGATTGAACCAAGCGCGTTGCTGACGTTCTGGGCACGGCTTGCGAGTGTCACCTAGCTGGTCTAACTGATTTTCTTTTTTTTTTTTTTGCTTCCCGTATTAACTTGTCAATCCCGCTGTTCAGCTTGCTTCTCTCGTTTAACCTCTTTATGATACATGTTTTACCACAAACACTAACATATGCTAAGTATATAAACACATAAATATTTGACACATTAAACATGCTAAAAACTGACGCTAACTAGATAATATACGACTTATTTTGACCCGACATCACATCCCCACACTTATCTTTTTTTTTTGTCCGAAAAAAATTATCTGTAATGGAATCACAATCAGAACATTGACATTTAATATATTCATTTAATTTATTAACAAATCAAATCAAATGTTAACCAAGATTGCAAGTATACGATCCACCTAAACCAACCGCTAGCTTCCAAGCCCTTATTCACGATTCATTAAGTTCAATTGATCATAGTTATCTATGGATCTCATATTCAAAAGACTACAATGCTACCTAATCCCACTTCAAGCTTCCGAGGTTAAAAGATTATAATCTACCGTCTTATATAACAAACTTTTATGCTATTTCGATTAAACTTATGATGGATAATGGATGATATTGCGAGCTTTACATGTTTTGCTTATGATCAGTTCAGTGGACATACCCCACCCGAGTCACCATCTCAGTGGTTAATGCCATAAACTTCACATATTTTGATTTTAACTTCACCTAGCGGGTATACCCCACCTGAGTCACCATCCCAGTGGTTAAGACCATAGGTTTCGTTTTTTTCAAACTTGTAGCTCAAATGAATAGATGGAATGTTGTTTTTCGGGTGCCACATAGTTTCGGATTTTTTTTCACAAAAAGTAACAGGTGTGCCAATTTAATTGAAAAAACTTATAAATTTTTTACTTATGACGCACCTCTTATACTTTCCACAGTTTCAGTTTTGCCATAGCTCCTAAGGTGAGAACCCACAAGATTCTTGTTTTAAGGTACTTTATATCATTCCTAAGGAACGTTTCAACCGGCTGAGCCTACCCACCTATCCTAAGTTATACGTATGACCGACTGTTCATTATCTCATATATATATATATAGTAATTAAATGCCAACGATTTGATTATACCTATCATCTTCCATTTTGTGCAAAAACCTTTACGGGACATTTTCAAATTTTTTCAATTTTTTTTGGTTTTTGATTTTCTTGAGATTTTTTTTATATATAAATTTTTTTATTTTTTATTTTTCATAAACCCTGACACGACACTAACTAAGACACAACTAGACACTAGTCTCCCTCCCCACACTTATCGCCTTCATTGTCCTCAATGGAGAGCAGAACTCACGACACACTAAAAACATAAAATAAAACACAGAGATAAATGGAACAGACTCCCCTGATTTGACGCAGTTGAATTCTTTGAGCCTTGCTCCACCGTAACCATATAGCATTTCATTCGCGGCTGCTTCAACATAGGATGCTATTCTTGAAATTGTTCGAATCGCTTTCGTCCAAATGGAGATTGAGTATGGACAAAAACGATCGAAACCTGCAAAATAAATCTCAAAAGCTCCTAGCTGATTATTGATCACAAATTCTTTTGAAGGTGCGACCAAACTCAGCAACGGACTTCTGGCCTTTCTGAGTTAATCGAAGTTGGTCCGTAGGTTATGAACACGTTCAATGGACGCATTGCCATATGCATTTTCTAAGGCAGCCCACATGTCACAGCTTCATCGGATAATGAGGCGTTGAGAAGGATAACAGTTTGATAATTAGCAGCTGCCCATGCACTATATTCAGGGTTATCTACTGTTTTGTCATTGCTTGAGATATTGGGAGCCGGAGCCGATAAGGAGCCGTCAAAGTTATAGTTATGATATTTTAGGATGGTAACCATTTGGTGTACCCTTACCAAGTAGTTGTTGGAGTTAAGTTTTATGGTGATTGTATGGGTAAGAGAGTAGGGAAAGGTAGTATCAGAGGAGGAGGAAGAGGCCTTTGCCGGAAAAGGAGAGGAAGAGGTAGAAGGAAGAAGGAGATTGAAGGGAAAGGGAAGAGGGTGGAAGAAGGAGATTGAAGGGAAAGGGAAGAGGGTGGAAGAAGAAGGGTTTAGGACCTTTGTCTTGATACGATAACAGTGATCACTCAATGATCTCCACAAATATGTGGAGCAATCAATATATAGAAATGCAGGTAACAACTAAGAGATACAAGAATACATAAAATACATATACGCCCTAAAATAGTAAGACAATACAAATGGTTATAAAGGTGATCGACTATACTATACTAACGAACCAACTGGGGTAGCCCAGTTGGCCACTGACATCCACCTCTTCCCAGAGGTACCGGGTTCGAGTCTTGGGAGTGGCATATGTCGCCCAGGATAAGAACTCGGCAAGGGAAATTCACCGCGGAGCTAGCTTGGTCGGGTAGCGGCTCCCGGAGTGGGATCACTCCGGCGGTTGGGAGGACCGTGCACTATCCCCCTCCCCTCACCCCCCCCCCCCCCCCCCCCACACACACACACTATACTATACTAACTTTTCTTATAACCTTATGTATATACTTTAGCCTGTGATATGTTGTCTTTTGTACCTTTTGTTCTTAACCTTTTATAAATCTTATTTGGTTATTTTTCCTTTCCCATGTGTTTGTTTTACATGCTCTTTGCTAAAGCACGCTAAAGATGTCATTTTTGTAATGACTCTGAAACCAGAAATTACATTGTTGTCAAAAAAAAAAAAATATATATATATATATGCATAGGAACATGTTTATTTACCACCACACACGAAACCAAGGTATGAGCCAAAAGATCCAAATCAAGTTCACTTTTTACAATCTACCAAGTACCAACAAACGTATCAACAATCACACTCATATATTCTATTGAAAGGGTGCAACGAGGTTGGGGTGACCAAAAACTTTTGATCTCCTCAACTCTCTACACACAAGATCTAACATTGCCAAAAAATCTCTAACAGTCACGAAAATACGAAGTGGATTTGTGTCATGTTTACTCATACTTCCATGAAAGTACTCGGTAATCTCTTTCACAAGTTCTAACACTTTGCGTTCTTCTTCCTCCAACTCCTTGAGATGTTTTACCGAGTAGTTCATGAAAGATTTCATAGATTCCCCAAAACTACAAGTGTTTTCTTTGTGCAACAAATCTTGGCTCACCAATCTTTGCAATCTATCCATCCCTTGAGATAGATTAGAAACTGAGCTCACGATTACATCAAAGTCTATGGTGGCAGTTTTCTTCACATTGCATAACTCTGTACTCAGGCCAGCCACAAGTTCCAACCCCATGTTTCTATAGTCCTCTTCTCTTTGTAGGGTGTTTCTTTGCTGACCCTTTTGATTGATCTTCCCAATAATGCTCTCGGATACTCTAACGCCTTCTGAACGAATGATTTCTTGGACTACAAAGTGGAGTAATGTTGTTTTTCCATCAGTTCCTTTGACATCAGCTAGTTTAAGTAACGCGTCGAGCTTGAATGCTTTTGCTCCTCCCCGTATTGTACCAACATTCATCCGGTTTCCGGTTTTCAATACTGCCTCCAGTAGCTTTAGGAATAGCCTACTCGATCGCAGTTCCTTGCATGCCTCCTGATACAAGATGTTAGGCTCGGGCCACGAAAATAGTCTCTACCTAGTTATTTGTGAATCATATTCATGACATGACGCGAACATAACAAGAAATTTGCAGATTTGAGTCTAGTCTAAACAAGGGGCCAGTTTCGGGTCGATCCCATAAACACATTTAGCTTAAAAGAGTTGGGTTGAAGTTAACCTTGCACGTTTAAGTTCAGGTTGACCTGTTTCTATTTTTAAATATGTTTTTTATGTGGTAACGTAAAATGGTTAGGTATTTATATGTTTAAAAATTAAAGGCAAACTTCACATCAACTTCTATAAGTTAAACGTATATGTTTAATAAAAAATTATACTTTTCTTGTAAACTTAAAGTTTTTGAGTATTAATCTGTGCACACAAAATAATTGGGTTAAACTAATCACGTTCATGTCAACCTACGAATATTCGTGTCATGTTCGGGTTTACGTGTCTGACGTGATTTTCAGGACATGTCATGTTCGGATTCGTGTCGGTTTAGACCTGTCAACCCATGAACATGACCCGATTAACACCCCTGTATCATATCATGATATTCTACCTCTAGAACTGAGAATGTTTTCCGGAGATGAGTCACTTCGTCTTCAAACGTTTCTCGGTAAAGCAATGCTTCGATTCTTGGAAACGCATATGGTATCGTAAGGATCGTGGCAACGAATGCCTCGGCGGAAACCATGTCACCTTTATACCCGATTAGTTTACCTTCTTCTTCTTTAGTGGGTTCCATCTTTATGAGTACCTCTAGCTGCTGTAAATTAAGTCCATTTCCTAGTCATACCAACACCAAATGAAATTAACTGTTAATTTAGTAACACACATTCAACACCTCATAGTAGGGATGGCAAAGGAATCTAAACCCATTGAGTGACCAGAATCCAGGACCAATTGGGACGAATATTCAGGCATACGACCCGGTATGAGATCAATACTAAATATTTCATGGGTATGAGACAGGTATGGTGTTAGATAATACTCAGCCCGATTAATCAAAAAAAGCATGCGGGTTTACCAAACCATATCCCAAAACATTTTCGTTATACTAAATATTTCATGGGTATGAGACAGGTATGGTGTTAGATAATACCCAGCCCGATTAATTAAAAAATGCATGCGGGTTTACCCAAACCATATCCCAAAACATTTTCGTTTTGTCTTTATTTCCTTTGTCCCAAGATTTTTCTACTAATTCACCAATTTTTAGTTCTTGTGTTTCTAATTTGAAAATCCGAACAATCAATTTTAACAAATTAATGTGCGTATATCTGATACCCAATTGTAATTATCCAACGGGTATTGGTCCAGATATGAGGTTTATAGTCAGTCCAAGTCCAAAACCAAGAATACCAATACCCGTTCCATTGTCATCCCTAACCTGTAGCTACACTATGTGATGGATCTTTACCTCGCACTAGCGCACAACAAACTTGTTCGGCAGTGACATTGAGAGCTTTCAACAAAATCGTAAGGTTCTGAAGTCGTTTAGGCTCCAGAACATGCTTACTAGGAGACGGGCTTTTGCTTTTTATTTCATCATTAACATTGTGTAGATTGTAACTAAAAAGCGACTCGATCATCTCCTCATCAAACCTGTTTCACATTTCTTTAATTCGTATCACACATTAAACTATTCAAAACAACAAATCGCTTACTCGAATGAGCTTGATCTCAGCTTGTCCCACACCATAGATCGGTCCGATGCAGCCCGTACTTTATCCCAATGAAGCGGCTTCAGTTTCGGCAGCGGAGTTCCATCTTTCCCGATCTGCGGTGGTGGCGGTGGTGGCGGCGGAAGCAGCGTACTTCCTTTGGGAGGCGGTGGTGGCATTGGTGGTGGAGGTATAGGGGTGGTTTTGTTTGATCCAGAACAAGCATCATGTTTCTTCTCAAAATTGACTGTTTTGGACTTAAATTTGGCGGGAGTAAGAGACGATGGTGGAGGCGGCGGAGGTGGCGGCGGCGGCGGCGGTGGTGGAGTTGATGTTGGTGGTTCTAATGTGTCACAAGTATTTGAAGCATCCGATATTCTTGGATTAGAGGAATCATGCGAGTTACAAAAAGAATGAAAAGATTCGTCATCAGATGAATCATGTGACTCCACATGAATTTGAAGTTGAGCAATTGGAGAACCAAAAAAAACTGGCTCAACAAACTTCAATGATTCTTCAGTTGATGCTACTACACCACCACCAGTAGAACAATCCAGATTTCCTGAATTTGTTATATTATTCATCATAATAAAATGATTATTATGTTGTACATTGTCGGCATCTGCCTCCTGTTGTTGTTGTTGTTGTTCACGTGAATCTTGTTCTTGTTTGAAACTGTAAATCGGGGGCGGGTCCAAGACAGTTCCTAAGGATTCGAGATAAAAATTCTTTGGAACTGGATCGGATATTACCTTTATCGTATTCTTGGATTTTTTCTTCCGAAGCATAAATAATAGAGCAAAGAGACTAATAATCAATGTAGCAGCACCAGCAGACACCAGAAGCGCAACAAGAAGTCTTCTTCCTGGTCGAACATCCCGCCCAATGGGCGGTGGAATCGGTGCCAAACGATGCCTATGGAGATGATGAACTGGAGGTGGAGGTGGAGAATGTAGTGGCAAAGGTGCGGGTGTCGGTGAGTGTGATGGTGATGGTGATGGTGAGAGATTGACATGTGGTTTTTTGAAGCCAATTAGAGTTCTGTGATAGAGCACTGTTGCGGGTGAAAGTTGTAGATTTGGGGGGGCTGTGAATAATAATAATGCAAGGGTAGTGAGGAGGAGGAAGATGGCCTTTAAACCAAACTCCATTTGTGATGAATAATGAATGAGATGCCCAAAATGATGATAGTATGTATGTATGAATTCACCTTTCTGATGCAATTATAACAATTGATGCCTGTTTGGTGGTGGGGGTGATGATATAATAGTCTTAAATGCTACTCCAAGAAATCCCTGCGTTAGGCAGTTGAACTTTGTACGGCCTTGTTTAATTTCTATCTTTAATCGCCCATGCTGGAATTTTGTTAAGGATATCACATAATACGAAACTTACATGTGACTCGCCGGTTTGGTTTAAGTTAAAGGCCTTCTGGTTGGACCTGCTAATATATATGTTTAACTAACCTAGTCATTTTGTCTAATTATACGCTTAAACTGTTTAGTTATATTTTCTTTTTTTAATTTGTGTTTGTCACTTTGGGTATGTTTGGCATGGAGTTTTTAGGGGTTTTTAGGAGCTTCTAGCTTTAAGTTTTTATGAAAAAACTCATACTCAATAAAAAACGTTGTTTGGTTGAAGGGTCTTAAAGCTTTTAGGTTAGGAGCTTGAAGTTTTTGGTTGAACGCTCCTACTAGTAGCGTTTAGAAGGAGCTACAAGCTTTTAGAAAAAAATGACTATTTTAACATCTAAAGATAATAAACTTTTTAATGCACAAACTTTTAAAATTTTTAGTTATGTCCATTTTGGTCATTTTATACATTTTATTAAAAGTTTCAGCTACTCTGTCAAATACCTAATATATATATATATATATATATAAAGCTACACCTACTAGCTACCAACTACAGCTACCAGTTTTCAGCCACCAGCTTCCAGCCACTAGTCACCAACTACTTTTGCCAAACATACCCTATGTCTAATAACTCAAAATATGTGACGTTATTTTTTTTTATTTTTATTTTTTTGGAATTAATTACATTTAAAAATTTTATGTGGTTCTATTTTAAAAATATCTTCAAAGTACTAGTGATTTTTATAGTCTCTATTATAAGTTTGAAGTTCATCTTTGGGTAAATGAAGGGGCATTAAAGCTCTTGTTGAGTGGCTGTTAAACAATATAATAAAATTTCAAATGGTGAAGTAGCCCAAAATCCTTATATGGCTTTTGTCGTATAAATATATTTAATGACACAAAAATATAGAATTAGAAAAGGTGTTTATGATGATGTGATTGTCATGAGATTTGTTGGACTTTTAGAGGTCAAAATCAGTTTCATGGGGATGATTACAGCTTTTTCAAACACAAATCTCTACTTCTTTTCAACCTTTAGACTTGCTTATTGTGGTCCCTATAGGTTGGTTGTACCTTTAGGGGTGCTCAAGATTTCACCATCCATCCATATTTTCCAGCAATAATTCTTTCGGTGATTTATAGAAAGTTCTTAGATCAAAATCATAATTAACAATTTATTATGAGATAATTATTATGATAAAGAGATTTCTTTAATCATATTTATCCTTTTTAATTATTCATGATGTTTTTTAACAAGGAAATGTGTTTACGGATCAAATCAAATTTCGAATATGTGTTACAAAATGTGTTTTATTTTTCATTTGTAAACTAGATGGTCTAGGTCAACTTTTGACAAGTTTAACACTTTGTATAAGTGAATGGTGAAAAGTTTCTTATATATTGGTGTAGAAGGCTAGTTTGCATATGCATTGTTATTGAGAAAGGGTTATTGGATTTTATCATACCCAATTATTGGTTATTGGCCGATGCCACCCTCAACTATCACTTTGACACCCGTCACCCCTAACTTAACGCTTAGTGTGTTCTGTGACCACATCGTTAACTAATCACTAACTTTTTATCTTGTTACTATACTTTTGGGGTATCCTAAGATCCCTATGACACCCTCAAAAGTATAGTACCAAGATAAAAAGTTAGTGATTAGTTAACGACGTGATGACAGAACACACTAGGTGTTAAGTTGAGGGTGACGGGCGTCAAAGTGATAGTTGAAAGTGGCAACGGTAAATAGCCAAGAGTTAGGAGTGGTAAAATCCAATAACCCTTGAGAAACCTAGTAAACTATATATTACATAATAGAACTAATCATATGTTGCGTATTACTTATATGCAATTTATGATGGCTCCCACTATTCCCACACCCTACATCTTAGACTGAGTGTAGTGGGGCGACTCCCCCACCCGAGTCGCCCGGAGTCGCTTGGAACACCGCCCCCCTAGGCGACCTGGGTGGCGACCCCCTCCAGCCCAACCTCTTCTCGTCGCCTCTTCATCACACAACCTGCTCACTTTTTTCATTCCCAATGCAATAATCCACCATAATTAATCAAGTGAGGCCACAATATAACACTTTATATTTTTAAAATAAAAAAAATCAAAATTAAATGGGTGCCATGTGTCGCAAGACGCCCTACCCAGCAAAGTTGCCCCACTACCCCTTTTTTGCTCAAAATCCTCTAATATGACGTGGCGCCACGTGTCGCAAGACGCCCACTCAAAAGGTTGCCCCACTACACTCAGTCTTATTCCCACATCCCTTTTCACTCTATCTTTCTTTATATATATATATATGTGTGTGTGTGTGTATGTGTAGAGAAAGATAGTGAGGAGGGATGTGTGAATATTAAGTCCCATGATGCACTACATCGTATGTTTCAATATGTAAAATACTAGGTTAATCCCCGTGAACTTCACGGGGTTGGACCATTTAAATTATGTATACAACAAATATAAAATAAAAAACTACCTGAATTTCCCGGGCAACAAAAGTTAATTATAGGGTAAATTACACTTTTCGTCCTTTATGTTTATAGCGAGTTGCAATGGATAGCCTTTAACTTCAATAATTACAGTCACAATCCTTTATTTGGAAAACGCATTACAGCTTTCGTCCTTTAGCACTAACCAAGTTAAAATTTTCAGTTATGTTTATCCACTTAAGGGTATTATGGTCATTTCATGATTTTATTTAAAATGTTCATTAATAAATAAACACCATCTTCCCTAACACTAACCCCTAGAATCTCTTCTTTTCATATCTCTCCAACCAACACCACTATTCTGCAGTCAACCATAAGTATTGAAATGTAAAATACATCTGCAATTTCACAATTTCCTTGGCACATTCTTCTTCACTAAGCTTTGAAAAGTTTTTTAAAAAGTTACCATTTCCACATTTCTTCCACACAACAACCAAATAATTCCTCCATCTTGACTTGAGGTGGTTCACGGTGACCGCCACACAACAACCAAAGAATTCCTCCATCTTGACTTGAGGTGGCTCACGGTGACCGAAGCAAACCCACCCCAATTTGATCCCACGTGTTTTCGATAAAGTCTAGCAGCGACCATGCCCTTTCGTCCTCTCTGTTTCTTTATCTGACCACCGTGGCGTCAGAGGTAAGTTTTTTTTTGGGTGAATACAGTTATCCATTGTTTCTGTATACTGAATCCAGATCAAGGCTACAAAATCATACAGATGCAGATCCATTGCATAAAAGACAGGGAAAGTTGTTTGTGTCTGATCTCTTATTGACAACTTCTTAACAAGGGGTTGGGTTGACGGTAACCAATGGGGGATTGAGAGGATCAATTTCAATCGGTAATAGAGGCGAAATTGAATTGAGCATTCAATTTGGATCCATAGGCATATTCGACCTCAACCGCCGTGACACGTCACCGGAGCCACCACCGTCGCGGATTCAAGTTCATAAAAGACAGATAAAAGTTGTTTGTGCCTGATCTCTTATTGACAACTCCTCTCCACCACTCATCCTCTCCACCATTATAAAAACCTAGAACCTTAAAAAAACACAAATTCAAGTTCAATTTTTAAATATGGAGAAACATAATCTACTATTAAGGTTCATTAACTAATCGGATGATTTTTGAAGATTGAAGTTGAGAGAAAAAAAACTATGATGTCAAGAGATGACAAATTGAGAGAAATAGATGAGAGAGAAGAAAGAGATGAAGTGTTTCAGAGGGGAGCCAGAAATTGTGGTGGTGGGGAAGGGAGCTGGAGGTGGGCGGTGGTGGTTGCAATAGATCTGGGCCATCTGGCTAGAGATGAAAGAGAAAGAAGGGGAGAGGGGCATATATATATTTAAAGAGAGAGAGAGAGAGAGAGTTAGGGAGATTAAAAAGAAAAACATATTTCTGAAATAAATATATATTCTTATACTAAAATGACTAATTTACCCTCATGTGCAAGGCACATATCATATTTAACTAAAATTTTAGCATTGTTAGTGCTAAAGGACGTAATGTGTAATGAGTTTTACAAAAAAAAGAATGTGCCTGTAATTATTGAAGTTAAAGGTCATCCATTGCAATCTGGTACAAACATAAAGGACGAAAAGTGTAATTTACTCATAATTATAATTGTTTGAGTTAAATGTCATTTTAGTCCCTGTGGTTTGGGCCATTTTGGCAGTTTAGTCTAAAGGTTTCATTTTTCACATTTGGGTCCAAAAAGTTTTCACCGTTGCCATTTTAGTCCACTAGGTTAACTTCATCCATTTTTTCTGTTAACGAGAAGGCGAATTCGGTCATTTTATATGTAATTATGTTAACTAGAAGGGCAATTCGGCCATATAAAATGACCGAATTGGCCTTCTCGTTAATAGAAAAAAATGGATGAAGTTAACCAAGTGGACTAAAATGGCAACGTTGAAACCTTTTTGGACCCACAAGTGAAAAATAAAAGTCTCGTTTTTAACGAAATTCCATCTTTACAACTTCTAGTAAAATTTGACAAAACTAGTTCTTTGTCGAAATTTAGTGTTACACAAGTGTTCGCACACTTGTGTGTTTGCTAAAATCATTCTCGTTTATGAAAGATCCGTCTTTAAAAATATGTTTTCTCTTGACACTTGGTCCTTTGAAAATACCGCTTGTAGATCCGTAGATCTACTAGTTTTAAACACTATTTCGTAAGTAATATTGATTTTACACAAGTTCATGATTCGTGTGTGGTAGAGTTTCATCCTTTAACCCTTGTTACTTCCAAAACAACCTTATGTCATGATCCAAGATCGTGACCAACCCGGGTTAAATGACGATCCGAGCTACCACAACATAGATCGGGTCCAAATAATCACATAAATCAATTACTACAAGTTTTACACAACATATGAGCTTTTAACCATCACTTTTAGTGTTTTAAGTAGACTTTTGTGTGTCATCTTGTATGTTAACGAGTTTTAACCGTTACGAATCATATTAACCACTTTAAAATAGTTCGAGAAGGTGATTTAAGCAACTTACCACTAGCTCGAGGCTAGGGAAGAATCTAAGCGAAAAAACGCGTGGATAAAAGCAATGTAGTGAGGTCCTTCGCCTTCCGATTGCACCAAGCCTCCTTATACGTGATCCTTAACGCTTGTATGAACTTGGAATGTGAAGATCAAAGCTCGAAAAATTGATGGGTGCAAGAGGGTGTTTGGCCGTGAGTTTCTTGAGGGAGAGAGAGAGTTGATTTTGTTCAAGTGTGGTTGAGAAATGTTTAGGAAACCAAGAGGCATATTTATAAACCATTCAATATGATTAACCAAAGGATTTAGTGTTCTCTAGATATGAAACAAGAGATTAAAATAATCTAGCAAGGACAAAAGGATGTCCCCCCTCTTGGGGACGGTTTGTAAAGGGGGGGGGGGGGTAGCTAGTTCAAATCCAACCATCTAGTTAGATATAGTTAGGTTAATCTAGTTATGTTTAGGGATTAACCCGGTTAGTAGAGTGTTGTGCTTTATTGCGGGTGTTAGGGTATTCAGGGACCCTAACAGGCTCAGAAAAAGAAAAATAATGTTAATGACAATATTTTCATGTTCCGGGTAAAATCCGGTTATTCGGTTGGATAGTAATCCGTTAAAGTGCTTAACAAAGCTTTAAAGCGTCGTTAATACCCTTTTTAATGACACAACTCATTTCTGACACTTTGGAAAGTGTCTAGTAATATTTTTCTCATGTTTTGGCACTTTATTTGGTAGCTAAAAGCTGAATTATTATGTAAAGTGCTGAATTTTTGTGCTTAGAGCACGTTTTAGGCACATCCAGTCATTGTAACTTATTCCTAGCGACGCATTTCCACAACCCTTGTATCCCTACACTCACCACTAGTGTAGTAAAATATTTCTGGCTCATACAGGCCTTAGAGGCAGTGTCTGCCTGATGCTGGCTTTATCAGCATGTTCAATAGGTTATCCGTTTATAGTGCTACTGTGCTTTTGTGCATCATGTTTGTCACTAAGGTTCAGCATGTAAATAATGTAGTGACAGTAAGTAAAGTATGATGCAAGTAAGTACATGTATCAGTAATCAAGTAGCAGTTCATTAGTAATTTCAAACAAGCACAGTAATTAAGCAGTAATTAATTATTAATTAAGTCGTACGGATACCTGGTTTGGTGAGGGTTGTCACATTCTCCCCCCGTTAGAAAAATTTCATCCCGAAATTTTAAGTTCTGCTTGTAGATGCAGGGTTCTTAGGAAATAGGTGGGGGTATTTCTCTTTCATCCGGTCCTCACGCTCCCAGGTGTATTCAGGACGATGTCTGGCATTCCAACGAACTTTGACGAGCTTGACACTGCTCCGGCGGGTCTTGTTTACTTTCCAATCCGTAACCTCAACCGGTTCTTCAACGAAATGGAGCGTGTCGTCAACATGAATCTCGTCGGTGGGAATGGCAATGGTATCTTGAGTTGGACTTTTCTTCAGGTTGGATACATGAAAGGTATCGTGAACTGAATGGAGTTCAGCAGGTAAGTCCAGCTTATATGCTACTAGTCCTATTCTTTCCAAAATTCTGAAAGGACCAATGTAGCGCGGATTTAACTTTCCACGCTTTCCGAAGCGTGCCACACCCTTCCAGGGTGAAACTTTTAATAAGACCATTTCTCCAACTTGGAATTCCAAGTGTTTCCGGTTTGGATCTGCATAGGCTTTCTGTCTGTGGCGAGCTGCTTCGATGCGTTTTCGAATCTGCGCAATCTTGTCTGTCGTCTCTTGGACGATTTCGGGACCAGCAAGTTGCCTATCACCTGCGTCAGCCCAACATAGGGGTGATCGGCACTTGCGTCCGTAAAGGGTTTCGAATGGCGCGACACCAATACTGGTGTGGTAGCTGTTGTTGTATGAAAATTCGACCAAAGGCAAATGCTTATCCCAGCTACCGCCCAAATCCATAACACACGCTCTCAGCATGTCTTCCAAAGTCTGTATCGTTCGCTCGCTTTGACCGTCAGTCTGCGGGTGAAACGCAGTGCTCAGATTTAATTGTGAGCCAAAAGCTTCTTGGAAGGATTGCCATATCCTTGACACAAACCTTCTGTCTCTATCAGAGATGATTGAGAGAGGTACTCCATGGCGCGTAACGATCTCTCTCATGTAAATTTCGGCCAACTTGCTCGTATTATCCTTCTCTCTGATAGGTAAGAAGTGTGCTGACTTTGTTAATCGATCCACTATTACCCAAATAGTGTCATGGCCTCTTGGCGTTCTTGGCAACCTCGTACTAAAATCCATTGAGATTTGTTCCCATTTCCACTTGGGAATCTCAGGTTGTTGCAGAAGTCCTGAAGGCTTCTGATATTCGGCTTTAATCTTAGCGCATGTTAAACATTTGCTCACATATACAGCAACATCGCCTTTCATCCTAGGCCACCAATAGTAATCCTTGAGGTCTCGGTACATCTTATCTGCTCCTGGATGGATAGAGTACCGTGATTTGTGAGCTTCATCGAAAATAACCTTCCTTAAGCTACCAAACAGAGGAACCCAAATCCTTTTCTCAAAACATAACGTTCCTTCCTCGTTTGGTACCAAAAGCTTCTCCATCCCACGGAGATATTCTTCTTCAAGGTTTCCTTCCTTGAGAGCTTCTTTCTGCGCGGCACGAATGCGCAAGGAAAGATCAGTTTGGATAATCATTCCTAAAGCCCTAACCCTTATGGGCTTGATCCTCTCCTTTCGACTTAGGGCATCGGCGACCACATTCTCCTTCCCTGGATGATACTTTATCTCGCAGTCGTAATCATTCAACAACTCAACCCATCGTCTTTGTCTCATATTCAACTCCTTCTGGTTGAATATGTGTTGTAGGTTCTTATGATCTGTAAAAATTGTACACTTCGTACCATAAAGGTAGTGTCTCCAGATCTTTAATGCAAATACCACTGCACCAAGTTCCAAATCATGTGTGGTATAGTTCTTTTCGTGCACTTTCAATTGACGCGATGCGTAAGCAATAATTTTGGCATTGCATCAACACACAACCCAATCCTTGACGCGAAGCGTCGCAGTATACCACAAAATCATCTGTACCTTCCGGTAGTGCTAAGGTTGGCGCATTGCAGAGCTTATCCTTCAATATCTGGAACGCTTCTTACTGTTTGATTCCCCAATCAAACTTCTTATCTTTCCGCGTGAGGAGTGTCAAAGGTTGAGCGATCTTTGAAAAATCCTCAATGAACCTTCATAGTAGCCAGCCAACCCAAGAATTGTCGAATCTCGGTTGGCGTCTTTGGCGTTTCCCAATTCTTAATCGCTTCGATCTTGGTTGGATCCACATGGATTCCATCTCCATTTACCACATGTCCAAGAAATTGGACCTCACGTAGCCAAAATTCGCACTTAGAGAATTTGGCATACAGTTGTTCTTTCCTTAGCAGCTCCAAAATAGCTCTTAGATGCGGCTCGTGCTCAGCCTTTGTTCTTGAATAAATCAAGATGTCGTTGGTAAACACAATCACGAACTTGTCCAAGTGCGGCTTGCAAACTCTATTCATCAAGTCCATAAAGACTGCAGGTGCGTTTGTCAAACCAAACGGCATAACAAGGAACTCGTAGTGTCCATAACGAGTTCTGAAGGCTGTCTTTGGGATACTCTCCTCTTGTATCCTTAACTGATGGTATCCAGATCGAAGGTCGATCTTTGAATAAAAGCTTGAACCTTGCAGTTGGTCGAATAGATCATCAATTCTTGGCAGCGGGTATCTATTCTTGATCGTCAGCTTGTTCAGCTCCCGGTAGTTGATGTTTATTTGAAAATCATCATCCTTCTTTTTGACGAGTAGAAATGGGGTTACCCCAAAAGGGAATTTTGGTCTGTTATCTTCCTTCTCTATCCATTGCTAAAACTTCTCTGTCAATCCTTGCATCTCCGAAAATGTAAGTCGCTACGATGCATCGACTACGGGTGCAGTGCCCGGAATTAAATCGACGCGGGATTCGACTAGTCGTTGAGGAGACGATTCCGGCAAGTCTTCGAGGAAGACTTCGGGGTATTCTCCAATCACAGGGATATCTTCGAGTTTGGTTTTTCCGGCTTCTTTTTCCACGACATGAGCCAAGAATGCAACACATCCTTTGTGCGAAAATTTTTGTGTCTTCTTTGCCTGATAATCCGTAGGAGCGTATCCTGCTCCATGAATCGCAATCATTTCTCCGTTCGTCGTCGGGGCGCGGATGCCAATCTCCGCCGGGTTGTTCGACAACCAGTCCATCCCAATTATCACATCGAAGCTTCCGTTAGGCTTTGTTCTATCGAGAACTGGGTATCTAGGTTACTTACTACTAAAACAACTATATTTTCTGAAGCTAAAATTTGACAATACTGTCAGATAGAGCATAACATTGACTATTATGAGACGTACCGATATCCACGCTTGGATTCTATCCCCGTTGTTGAGCTTTCATCCACGTGCCTGAGTGTTCTTAGGGCAATACTTCCTGAAATGCCCCACATCACCGCAATTAAAACATGCCTGGCCACAGCCTTGATCGTCACCATCCCTGCCTTGATAGTTGTTGTCGTTGTTATTTCCTCCGCGACTTCCGCTACCATCTTGACCTCTATTTCCATGTTCAGTACCTTGCCGACATGTTTCCTTGACATGTCCCACCTTGCCACAGTTACCACATTTTCCATATCTACACCGCCCGTTATGGTGACGTCGACAGTTGTCGCACTTTGGTAGGATACCCGTGTACTCTTTTCTCTTTTTAGCCTTGTCGTTGCTACTCGACTGGGTACCCTGTTTGAAATTTGCCAACTTCCTCTTGTTGTCCCCAGATGACAATACATGAGTCTCCTTCTTCTCCTCAGAGGTTGAAAATTTGTTCATCCTGATTGCCTCTTCCGTCAGGGCTACACTTAGATTGATGGCCTCAGTGATTGTTGCAGGCTTTGATTTCGTTACCATGCTCATGATTTGGGGTGCCAATCCCCAAATGAAACGCTCAATCCTCTTAAACTCCGGATCTACCATGTAAGGAACGATACGCGATAGAACTTGGAACTTCTCCACATACTCAGCTATTTTTGGACCTTCCATCTTCAAGTTCCAGAACTCAGTTTCTAGCTTCTGGCTTTCTGTTCTCGAACAGTACTTTTTATGCATTAGCTCTTTCAGCTCGTCCCATGATAGAGCATACGCAGCAGCCTCGCCCATTGTTTGAACCTGAAGTTTCCACCATGACAAAGCCCCATCTCGGAACAGCCCGGAAATGTACGTGACCTGATCTCTTGGGGCGCATTTGCTCGCACGCAAAACAGTGTCCGTCTTCTCAATCCAGCGTACGAAGGCTACGGCACCCCCAGTGCCGTCGAAATGTAGGGGCTGGCAGCCTAAGAACTGCTTGTAGGTGCAGCCGTTGGGTGGGTTATTTCCTGAGGTACCTCCGTTGCGCTCGGAGTGATGGGCCTCGTATTGTGCGATGACTGCAGCAATGATTCCCTGAAGTTCCGCCTCGTTGGTGGGTATGCGTACATCCCGTCTTGGAGGCATCTTCTAAATGATGATCGTATGGGTCAGGTCATAAAGTGTACGTAAGTATACAACAATATCAACACATAACATCTCATGTTATAAATAAATCAATCACATAACATCTCATGTTATAAATCAATCAATCACATAACATCTCATGTTATAAATCAATCACCCATATTGATAGCCTCTGCAACGGTTGAGGGCTTCGAGGTAGTAACCATACCCCTGATCTGGGGTGCAAGTGTCCAAATGAATCGTTCCATCCTTTTGAACTCCGGTTTGACTAAGTAGGGACGACCCTAGACAAGTCGTGAGATTGCTGGATGTATTCAGGAATCTCTGGAATTCTACCTCACGCTTCTGGTTTCCAGCCCTAGAATTGTATTTCTTCTCCATCATTCCTTTGAGCTCGTCCCAGCTCAGTGCATTAGCAGTATCTTGTACCAAGGGTCTGAACCTGGAGGTTCCATTATGAGAGTGTGCCATCTAGAAATAACCCCGAGATATAGGTAACACTCTGTTGGGGCGAACAGTTACTCATTCTTAGAATGGAGTCGGTCTTTTCAGACCAACGAACAAATGCCACGACGCCTCCTATTTCGTCAAGGTTCAAAGACTTGCAGTTCAGGGACTGCTTATAGGTGCAGCCAGTTGGGGGGGGGGGGTTGTTCCCAGTGGTGCCATTGCTGTGCTTAGAGTGGAGGGCTTTACGTCGTGCAGTTGCCTGTGAGATGCGCTTTTGCAGCTCGGCTTCTGTCCATGGCAACGTACTGGTGTTTGTGTCACGTCTGGGTGACAATCTCTTCTGTCGAAGTGGTATGAAGCGGGCTAGACAACATTTCAGTTGTCTATGAGATACATAGCACCATAAGCCATCATGTAATCACCCAATTTCACACGTAAATATACTCAATGTATGAGTGAGGTAATAGGTTCTGAGCCTTCACATAGGCTTGCCAATTTGGCTTATTCGAGGCTACAACGCCTTGGTCATTCGTGTTTAACTTATTTCCTGCTACATTGGTTTTCACTAGCTTGACCCGCAGAGTCCACCAGGATTCCTGTGCACTACAAGTCGTTATTACGTGGGCCCCCGTAATAATAAATTGTCTTGCACAGTTACCCCAATTTTCTCTCATCCAAGCAGATGATCAATCAAGGAGCAATAGCAGGTGCATCGGCATGATCAGTGTCATGCTCTAATGCGGGGTCAGGAGCAACGCCTGGCTTAGGGGCCATGGCCGGCTCCAGATCAACAAACTTTATTTCAAAGTTAGCTGGATCAACAAACACAGGGCTACAGGGTCCTCCAAGGGCTGGTCTAAGTGTATGTACTCAATGTCATGGCCTGGATCAAAACCAGGTGGAAGAACAGGATTATCCTTAATATCGTGATCAAACTCAAAGCTGTGCGCGAGAACTGGTGCAGCTGATGACGCCATATCGGGGTCGGCGTCGTGTGAGTGATGTTGCTCTCACGGTGTATGCAAAGATGCGGACGCCACAGACTCAAATGGGTCTGGGATAGGTGAATGGGCATGAGCCTCTTCTTGCAGGAGCGTCAGCAAGCAGCAGGCTATCATCAACAGCAATAGGGCCTCGCCCTCAAATGGGTCCTCCTCTAATAGATCGTTATCGTCGTCAGAGACCACGTCGGGGGGCATATCAACAACGGGAGAAGCGGCAAGGGCACAGGAGCAGGGATCACCGCGAGTGGCAAATTCCCAACAAGATGGCCATCAGCAGGCTCTACTACGACATCAGGCAGTGCAAAGGGCTGAAAGTCGTCATCGTCTGTGCCGGTAGTATCGGAAATGTACACCTCGTGCTCCGATGAAACTATGTCGTCTGATACTATGGCCATGGGATTTGTAACGTCCATCTTTCTAGTACAAGATGAAGGCATGACGTTTGTAACACAAACACACATACGTATATCATATAATCATATAAACATATTAGTTACCAATAAGCAATCAAATAGTTCTCCTAGTCCCACTAGCCTCCCAGCCTCTCAGACTGCTCTTCCTAGTCCCACTAGCCAAATTCTCCCAGCCTCTCAGACTGCTCTTCCTAGTCCCACTAGCCAAATTCTCCCAGCCTCTCAGACTGCTCTTCCTAGTCCCACTAGCCAATTCTCCTAGTCCCACTAGCCAATTACCTCGATCTCCCAGACCGAGCCTCGGCCTCCAAGACCGAGCCTCAGCCTTTCTAGACTGAGCCTATAATTAATAAAATGTGCTCAACATTTGTTTATAAAAAGTTTTGGATCTGGACTTAAGTGGTATGCAGTAAAAATGTTTTCGTGAGAGCCCTAGTGATCATAGTCTAGACTCGAGAAAGAATCCTAGTTCGCTATGATCAGAGCTCTGATACCAAGCTGTCACACCCTGGCTTTGCGGAAGCGTGGTTAATTTGGTGTGACTTCTTAATACCATAGCTTAACCATAACAAAGCTATATGAAATAAAACCATGCAAGATCATCCATTTAATTAAGTTTTAAAAAAACCAAATACAACAACATTGTCTTTAACAGACACAAACATCAACATGACATAAACACAGTTTAAGGACTGTGACTTGTCCAGGAAAGAGTCACATTCCCCAAACCCGGATGACCTCGTAACTAGTGCAGCGGGAAAACGTGTCATACCGCGCCAGATCCTTTAATTCCCTGAAATACATGTAAGTTGAAAAATCAACAATAATGTTGAGCGAGTTCATGTGTTTAGTGTGTGCGCGCGAATAAACCTTTATAATCATTGTAAGTATGAAAGTTTTGTAAACTCTGGTATGAAAGCAAATAAGGAAACATATTAGTTAATGTGTAACCACATGGTCCAACCTGCGGGCGCATGGGAGGGGATAGGACAGGGTCACCACATGGTCCAACCTTAGGGCGCATGGGTGGTGTTAAGTCCAGGTCACCACATGGTCCAACCTTAGGGCGCATGGGTGGTGTTAAGACAAGGTCACCACATGGTCCAACCTTAGGGCGCATGGGTGGTGTTAAGACAAGGTCACCACATGGTCCAACCTTAGGGCGCATGGGTGGGGTTTGTTATACTCAAATAGGCCTATCACTTGTATCCCTCGATCGTACTACGAGGACTAATGTTCTTAAGGTTTTACCTACCCAATCACATAACCTAACAGTTCCTTCCTTAGCTGATCATACCATTCGTAATTGTCCGTAGCAGTATGTAACACGTATTTCACCCCCGAAGTATAAAACTGAAAACAATTAAGAGAAAAGGGGGACATGAACTCACAGTGGTGCGTCTCTACCAAGTATACCTCCAAATCAAGCAGTTGTGTGACGACCTACACGTACTAATTCTATTAGACGGACGGTCGTGCCTTAGCTTTAAAGTTTAAGCTTTTGGGAAATAGTTAGACAACTATTTCGTGTTTATATTCTGTATATACTTGGTAGTTATTTTTCCTTCCCAAGGATGGGGGATTTAATACATGTGCGTTCGTAACATTCGAATTACACTATTAAGTCTCACTTAATATATTTTATTTCTAATTCCAAAATATAAATATTCTTCTCAAAAATATTATATTTTCTATTACATAATTTTCCCAAAATAATACCTTGACAAAAAAATACGCGTTAAGTCATATTTTCTCAAAATGCGTAAGTTACGTTTTACGATCGAGTGGTAATAATAATTACCGGTGTAACTTATATATTGATCGTAGAGGCGTTCGTATTATTTTGGATCCATTAACATTCGATAGTATTATTTTTACCCTAAAAATAATACTAGTATTTTCACAAAATAATCATAAACACATATCAAGTGACTTTATGAAAAATATATACTAAATATATATTTACCAAGTTTTATTTTGTGAAATCCCACCTCCGAAGTTTTGTAAATAAAGTCGTGGCGAAATCTTTAATTTGAAAACAAGTCGAAAAGTATTTCTAAAACTTATAGTGAAAATAATTCTAAGTGTTAGGTTTTTAGAAAAATTTCGCCAGAGTTTCCTCTGTAACTGGAGGTGGCCACGCTTTCAAGCGAATCATTTTCTTTTATAATTCAAACCAACAATTTTCTCAATCAACAATAAACCATATTCAAACCATCAAACTAGTCAAAATAGTTGAAAATCGCAAAAATGCATAAACTTGTGGTTTATCTATAATATGAAGTAAATCCCATTACTTTCAGTGGATCTTTTGTATAAATCAATCTGGTTTCGTAAAAGTCTCGTTTTTAACGAAATTCCATCTTTACAACTTCTAGTAAAATTTGACAAAACTAGTTCTTTGTCGAAATTTAGTGTTACACAAGTGTTTGCACACTTGTGTGTTTGCTAAAATTATTCTCGTTTATGAAAGATCCGTCTTTAAAAATATGTTTTTTCTTGACACTTGGTCCTTTGAAAATACCGCTTGTAGATCCGTAGATCTACTAGTTTTAAACACTATTTCGTAAGTAATATTGATTTTACACAAGTTCATGATTCGTGTGTGGTAGAGTTTCATCCTTTAACCCTTGTTACTTCCAAAACAACCTTATGTCATGATCCAAGATCGAGACCAACCCGGGTTAAATGACGATCCGAGCTACCACAACATAGATCGGGTCCAAATAATCACACAAATCAATTACTACAAGTTTTACACAACATATGAGCTTTTAACCATCACTTTTAGTGTTTTAAGTAGACTTTTGTGTGTCATCTTGTATGTTAACGAGTTTTAACCGTTACGAATCATATTAACCACTTTAAAATAGTTCGAGAAGGTGATTTAAGCAACTTACCACTAGCTCGAGGCTAGGGAAGAATCTAAGCGAAAAAACGCGTGGATAAAAGCAATCTAGTGAGGTCCTTCGCCTTCCGATTGCACCAAGCCTCCTTATACGTGATCCTTAACGCTTGTATGAACTTGGAATGTGAAGATCAAAGCTCGAAAAATTGATGGGTGCAAGAGGGTGTTTGGCCGTGAGTTTCTTGAGGGAGAGAGAGAGTTGATTTTGTTCAAGTGTGGTTGAGAAATGTTTAGGAAACCAAGAGGCATATTTATAAACCATTCAATATGATTAACCAAAGGATTTAGTGTTCTCTAGATATGAAACAAGAGATTAAAATAATCTAGCAAGGACAAAAGGATGTCCCCCCTCTTGGGGACGGTTTGTAAAGGGGGGGGGGGGTAGCTAGTTCAAATCCAACCATCTAGTTAGATATAGTTAGGTTAATCTAGTTATGTTTAGGGATTAACCCGGTTAGTAGAGTGTTGTGCTTTATTGCGGGTGTTAGGGTATTCAGGGACCCTAACAGGCTCAGAAAAAGAAAAATAATGTTAATGACAATATTTTCATGTTCCGGGTAAAATCCGGTTATTTGGTTGGATAGTAATCCGTTAAAGTGCTTAACAAAGCTTTAAAGCGTCGTTAATACCCTTTTTAGTGACACAACTCATTTCTGACACTTTGGAAAGTGTCTAGTAATATTTTTCTCATGTTTTGGCACTTTATTTGGTAGCTAAAAGCTGAATTATTATGTAAAGTGCTGAATTTTTGTGCTTAGAGCACGTTTTAGGCACATCCAGTCATTGTAACTTATTCCTAGAGACGCATTTCCACAACCCTTGTATCCCTACACTCACCACTAGTGTAGTAAAATATTTCTGGCTCATACAGGCCTTAGAGGCAGTGTCTGCCTGATGCTGGCTTTATCAGCATGTTCAATAGGTTATCCGTTTAGAGTGCTACTGTGCATCATGTTTGTCACTAAGGTTCAGCATGTAAATAATGTAGTGACAGTAAGTAAAGTATGATGCAAGTAAGTACATGTATCAGTAATCAAGTAGCAGTTCATCAGTAATTTCAAACAAGCACAGTAATTAAGCAGTAATTAATTATTAATTAAGTCGTAGGGATACCTGGTTTGGTGAGGGTTGTCACATTATACGTGTTTGATTGTATTTCGTACTGAACTGAATGGAAGTTTATGTAAATGATCCATTCGTACGGATTAGTCGATCCGTGAGAATGGACCATATTAGTCAGTTCATACGAACCTAGTCGATCCGCCCCTATGGGTTCACACGGATCTAGGAAGTCTATAAATAGGGGTGCAGGGGTCTTCATTTGTAACTTTTTGGCAAGATTAGCGAAGCTATGTCAAATTCTTTCCTTGTCTATGTAAATCAATTTTATCAATGAAAAGAATGTTGAATGGTATCATTGTGTCTATGTTCACTTCCTACTCAGATTCCGCACGAGATATGAAGATTAACTAAGTCGATCGGAGCATTCGGAGCACCGAAACGGTCCTCACGAGCGGTATCAGAGCTTGGAGACCGGTTTCGAGCACAGAGAACGCAAGATACCAGAGATTTCAGAGAGATTCAAGCCGATTTGAATCTGATTTCTTCATTCTTCTACTCATTCTTCTTCTACACATCTTTTTCAAACTTTAAATGCAAAACTAACGTCGAAACCATGGACAAAAATGACTGAATTTTTGATATGTTGTGCGAAATCAGAAGTTAATCAATCCTTAGAAAAATCAGATCAAAATTCGACTTAATTCACATAAAATTCTTGAAAAAACCATGAAAAACGCAACTTAGGTGTTCGCAGCTTGCATCCGCACGGATTGACAATCTCAATCCGCAAGAACCCACTTGACAGTTGTGATTTTTGAAAGATTTAAGTGCATCCACACGGATTGACATTCCCAATCCGCACGAACCTGCTTAAATAGTTGATTTCAGAAAATTCAGTATATCCATACGGATCAGCATTCCTGATTCGCATGAACGCACACTTTAGTGTTTGAACAGTCAATGGACATTCCTGTTCGCGAGAAAGGAGTTTATTTGTAATTTCAAATTTGATTTGACCGTGTGTTGACTTTTGCAGGTATTTTTCAGAGATTTCAAAGTTGGTAATCATGGAACCAGAATTCTACAACGAGTTCTACGACATGTTCACATCTTCAACAACGTCCGCTACAACATCTACGCCAAAGAATGTATCGAATGACATTTCTGAAAGCTTAAATGTTGATAATGCATATGGAACCTATCACAAACTGCCTAAACTCATGAACATAGAAGATTATAGTAGGTGGAAAGGTAGATTCTAAAATTGGCTAAAAGCTTATGCATACAATAGCTGGAAAGTGTTACAAGTAGGGTATAAACTTCCAGAAAGTCCTCAAGGTGTTAGAATACCATTTACTGCATTGGGTAAATCTGATCAAAGAAGATTTCTCGAACAAACAAAAAATGATCGCACTTATACAACAATCCATTAGAGATGATATAATAACGTTACTTCAATACGATAACACATCAAAAGGTTTTTGGGAAGCTTTAAAAAATAAGTGTGAAGGTGGGAAAGAGATTCTCAAAAAACAAAAAATCATTACCAAAGAAAGAGTTTAATTGGTTTAACTGTATGAATGGTGAAAATGTCTAACAAATGATAGAACGCTTCTGTCATTTAAAACTTGAATTGGAAAGATTTGAGATTAAAAAGGACAATGAGGAAATCATCGACAAACTGATTGAGGCATTACCCAAAGAAGATGATTGGCAAACATATATCATGATTTTGAAAAACAGTATGAAGTTTGATGAGATAACATTAGACACGCTGATTGAAAAGTTGGAAGGTCACGAGCTGGAACTTAGAAAGCGAAACAAGATAAACAGCTCAAATTATCAACAAAAAGTGAACTTGTATTATTGTGGAAGCATGTTATAAAATAATCAATCATCAAAGATTGGAATCGCATTCAGTGCTAAGAACTCAAATGAATCACCAAAAAGGACTTCGAATGGTGGATCATCAAGTAGTGGGTTTGGCTATTCGAGTTCAAATGCTAACACTCAATCGTCGTCTGCATCAAATACTCATCAGAGTTAGAACAATTCCAATCCGAACGTGATACAGTGCAACATCGCCGTAAATTTGAACAATGCACAAAGTATGAATGCTGAGTCGGTGAAATAGCAAATGGCTTTCTTAGCGTCCGTAAAGTCTTGTTGCGGGTAAGATCGAAAACCCGAACATGACAAGAAGACTACGACCAAATCGACCCGGAGGAGATGGAGTTAATAGACATCAGGTGGTGCATGGCGAGCGTGATCAGAAGAGCTCAGAGGTTTATGGAAATTACTGGTAGACAATGTATTGGAGGTCTAACAACGAAACTTGGATTCAATAAATCCAAGGTTACATGCTTTAAATGCAAACAAAAAGGACATTTCAAGCGTGAACGTCAAAACCAGGATGTGAATGAAAGCATGAATCCGTTCCACGATGATTACTACAGAAAAGCAGTATATCATCGCAACAAAGAACAACCGCCCAAGATCAATCATCCATAAATCGATGAAGGATCTTCAAAGGAGAAAAACAGGGCATTGGTTGTTACTCAGGAAGATGAAGGATTCAACTGGAACAAGTATATTCCTAATAAAGGAATTGCGTTGGTTGCTGAGCTGAAGTGGAATCGAGAAGATAATATTGCTCGTAAAAAGTTGAATAAGATATACGACATCTGGAAAGAAGCAAAAGATGCAGGAAGGTGGGATGATGAGAGAAAATACTACTTAGATCCTGAAGGGAATCTTGCTACCGATCCTAAGACGATAGATTTTGATGCATTGGTCAAAACCATTCCTACTGTTCAAGAAGAATATAAAGATGTTATTGAGGCAATGAAAAGGGAAGAATAAGCAAAGAAGAAGTACGTCGAAGAAATCATCGATGTGAAGCAGGAGATGACGGCAGAGAACCTTAAAAAGATGGCGGACAAAACGATGATGGCAAAACAAACTGAGGTAGAAACTCCAACCAAGTCTACCGACTCGTCAAATCAGTTCAGGTCTATGAATAAAAATGATGAAACCGGTAAGGAAACTGAAATTAAAAATGAAGTGCAGTGCAGGAAATGCATGGAACCATGCATGGCCTGTATTGAGAAAGACAAAGCTTTGAAATTTTGAAATGCCAAATTCACCAAAATAGATGATATTTTAAAAGAAAGAAACAAGAAAATTGATTTGTTGAAAGATGATTTTATTTTGAAAGACAAACTAATCAAGAGTTCAAAAGATAAAATAGATTTTTTAGAAGATAATTTGAAAAAGGGTGAATCTAAAGTGGAAAATTTTCAAAAGGTTAATGAAACACTTACTCTTGAACACAGAAGAATGAAAGAAGCTTATGATGAATTAAAAAGAGTAATTACTGAAGCCGAACAACGTGATTATCAGCGTCGAGAATTAAACAACAAATTACAGTATACACTTGAAGAAAAGCAAATAACAATTAACACGCTTCTGGATGACATTGCAAAGCTTAAACTTCAACTTGAAGAAGTTAAAATTGAAAATGTATTGATTTGAAATTGAAAAGTTACTTTACTGCTAGTTTTGTTCTTGATTATATCATTCCTAAACCAATTGGTAAGAACAAAGATGGTGAAGATGTTTATAGCAATGGAGGCGGGGTTGGATATAACCGTGTTCCACCACCTGTAAATGGTGATGTTTCAAAGAAAAACTTAGGGGTGGATAAGGCTTTAAACATCAAATTGGAAACTGGGCAATAAAAAACAGAAATGGAAAAATTGCCTAAAAACATTGATGTCACGTTTGAAAAATCTTTTGATGAAGAAAAAATTGATTCTGAAGTGGTTAAAAATGTGGTAAACAATGTTTTGAAAAGTGAAAGTGAAACTGACAGTGACTTCACGAAGTTAAAAGTCCAAAAGAATGATGAACCTACTCTAATTATGTACCAGATGTGGGGATCGGATAAGTTGTATTCATATGAGTGATGTGTGCAAAATGCAACATATAAATTACATCAATTGTGGCATAAAACTAACCCTTTTTAGTACTAATGTTGGAAAAAGTGTGTTTTTGTCTTCCTTTTATATTTTCAGGATTAAATGAGCTCAAATTAACAAAAGAAGCAAAAAGGCAACTAAATCTAACATAAATACAAGAAAAGGAACAAACGTGGCATGCCCGACCTCACCGACAGCATCTTCCCAAGCAAAACAAGAGAACAGAAGGCTGAACACGCCCCGTGCTCAGTGAACACGGGGGCGTGCCCAAGTTCCAGCATAAAAGACAAAGCTATAGAAGCTTATATCGCCCACCACGGGGCCGTACTCAGCGGACACGAGGCCGTGGTCAACTATAAGATTCACATAATCCAGGCAAATCTTGATAGTACAGATACGCTTCTGCACACGGGGGCGTGCCCAGCGGACACGGGGGCGTGGTCAACTAATGCAGACAAACTGCAATTAATGAAGACACAGAAGAGGATGGACATGGGGCCGTGTCCACTGGACACAGGGCCGTGCCCACTGGACACAGGGCCGTGCTCGAGCTACTGTTCAGGCTATAAATAGGGGTGCTTGGCTCATTTGTAAACCATCCCTTGGCACACCACCTCTCTCACACTTCACCCACCACCCACCACCATCACAACACCATCATCCACCACCATCATCCATTGTCCATCATAGAGTGTGTGAGTCGTCTCGGGATCCAAGATTGATCGTAAGAGTTCTTGACAATCAAAGGCCATGTTTGCCTAAGTCTCTTACATCACTTGGTGAAGACAAGTGTCTAGTGTAATACTTTTTATTTTTAATCTTTTCGCACTTTTTACTTGGTTATGTATTAATGACTTTAATAACTAGTTTCTTATGTTGAAGGTGATTCTTCCTTATCGTTTGTCCGTAGTGTCTTGGCATTATTTTACTGTCTATATAAAATAAAAGATTTTCACCATTCATATCTCCACGGTCTATATGGAGGTATGTTGGCTACCTGGTCGGGGGTTAAGGGAATGGTTTGGTAAGAGTCTTTCCTTGTTCAGTGTATAGATCCTGCAAGGACCTGGGTCAAATTTAGTAGGACCTCCTTCAATACCCACCGGTATTGGATGGCGAGGGTCCAAACTCTTTGATCCCCTCATATGTAAGCTACTATTAATACTTTAACCCGGCTACTTAGGACTGTATCCATGTTGACTCAGACTACTTAGCCGAGGGTAACGTCACCTTCAAAAGAGGGGCCTACCATAATATGCATTAATAACTTAATTAATTATCTTCCTATAATCCGACCCTTTAGGATTGTATCCTTGCTGACTCAAACTACTGGGTTGAGGGTAACGTCACCTTCAAAAGAGGGGCCTACTACAATAACTAAGATAATCTCTTAAAAAGTGCAAAAGTGCGGAAATAATCAAAGGTTACACTAAACACGAGTCGGAGCCAAGTGATTCATCTTGTCTATCTGTTTTTTATTTTATTTTATTTTTCAGCATTTTAGTTAGTTTTTATTTTTCTAGTTTAAAAATCTTTTTTCTAAACTTTTGATTTGATTAGACATTGAGGATAAACCGGTACTAAAAGCTCTTGTGTCCATGGATGACCTCGGTATCTTACCAACACTATACTAAGCTCACGATGGGTGCACTTGCCCATATATGTGTTTAGTGTTAGTAAATATCGTGTTTTATAAATTTAAAACTTGACTAAAAAGTGTAAAAGGGCTTAAAATATACATTAAAAACCATACACACTTCACACGCATCAATGAGGAATTTCCGATTCAAAATGTCAACACGGACAAGATAGAAAAAGTTTTTAAACTCGTGGTAGTTGATGTGTCAGAGTGGACAATTTCTCAAGCTCGAAACGATTTTTGAATTTTCAAAAAGATAAAACTTATTACACCAAGCCAAGAAACCCACGATTTCAGAATAAACATCAAAACAATGGGAAGTATGGACAGGGAGGTGGTAAGCAGAATCAAAAGAGTAATATTCAAAAATCAATGTATGTGAAGAAAACGAACTTTGTGAAAAGTTCAAGTTCAAGTGTTGATCAAGAATCTGAGATTTTCAAACAAACAAATGAAGAATTCTTTGTTCAACAAGCAAAACAAAAACAGACTAAGGGTACGAGTTAGGTTCCTGATAACCGGACTTGTTTCAAATGCAATGAAGTTAGGCACATTGCGAGAAAATGTACCAAAAACATGCCTAAGTCCGTTATTGTTGAAAAAAACAGAAACCGACAGATGTTAAAGGAAAAGGTCTGATGTTTGTTGAAAAGAAGATTTCAAAGAAAGAAAATGATTCTAACATTAAATCTCAACCAGTCAAACAAATTTTTAAACCAAAACAAACTGGTGAGACTTTAAAACAAAATGAAAAGAAAGAATCAACATCCGGGATTAAGAAAACTGTTTTGAACAAACCAACATGGAAGCCTAAACTCAAGGCAAAACATCTGTTGAAACAAAAAAAACAACAGACTTCTTCGACTGACCAAGTCAAGAAGTATGTTCCAAAGGCTTCTGTTGTTGAAAAGAAGAAACAAACTTCTCTAACCAATCAGGTAAAGAAGTATGTTCCTAAGGTTTCTGTTGTTGATAAGAAGAAACAAACTTCTTCGACCACTCAGGTCAGAAAGTATGTTCTGAAATTAGTTCAACCTTGTGATCCACAACCAGCAACTTACCCAAGACCGGGAAGGCTTGGGTATCCCTATTCAAGTAATTGTTTTTGATATGTGCAAAAGATCCCAAGGTCAATTCTGTCAAAGTGGATAATGGACAGTGGATCTTCTCGACACATGACAGGGATGCTAGCCTTGCTTTATAATGTTAGATCAATCAAGGGAGGCTAGGTAGGGTTCGCAGTAGGGGTGAGCATGGTGCGGTTCGGTTCGGTTATTACCTATAACCGAAACCATAACCGCACATTGCGGTTATAAAAAAATCATAACCGTTCGGTTTCGGTTAATGCAGTTTCGGTTAATCGGTTATTGCGGTTAATGCGGTTTCAGTTCGGTTATAGGTCGGTTATTTTCATTGTTTCTAATGTTGGACTTTAAATGTGTGGATCGAGCAAAATTAATGCGCATACAATAAATATACGGTTAATCAATTATATTTCTCTATCATATGCTTACTAATTCCAAAACAAAAGTAACACGTGTAGTCACGTGTTATGTGGAAACATACATACGAACACAAAGTGGTTCTTAAATTCGACAGTTTTTAATCAAAACATAAAAAGTTGTAGTGCAATCTTCATCAAAGTTGGGTCATGGTTAAAAGTTAAAACACTCAAATACTTCACCAAAGATATATATTGATTAGGCCATGGTTAAGCATTTAAATACAAACTTAAAGACTTATGGTGCTACGGATTTGGCTATGTTAAAAATATTCGGTTCGGTTCGGTTATTTGCGGTTATGAAAATAAGAATAACCATAACCGAACCGCAAAAATCGGTTATTAAAAATATAAGTAACCAACCCTTCGGTTATTTCGGTTATCGGTTATTTCGGTTCGGTTTTTTCGGTTATTTCGGTTACGGTTCAGTTAATTCGGTTGTATGCTCACCCCTAGTTCGCAGGTAATCAAGGTGGAAGAATTATCGAGGAAGGTACCCTAACGAATGGAAAAGTGTCATTTGAAAAGGTCACTTACATTGCTGAACTGGAGAACAATCTGCTAAGCATCTCACAGATTTGTGACCGCAAGTTTATAACACATTTCAATGACAAAGAATGTCTGATTCTCAAACCTGGATTTGTAATCTCTGAAGAATGGATTTTGATGAGAGCACCGCGTGAAAACGACCTCTATGTCCTCGACATGAGTGTCGCAAACACTACAAACAATCAACCGTAGTGTTTCGTGTCTAAAGCAGCTGAGAAAGAGTAAATCTTGTGGCACCGCAAAATGGCTCATATTCATTTAAGAAAAATGAATCATCTTGTTCACAATGATCTAGTGGAAGGCATTAACTTGAAGAATTTCCATTTGGGTGACGAGTGCATAAGTTGTAAGAAAGGCAAGCAAACAATAAAGTCGCACCCGAGGAAGCTTCTGAATTCTATCAAGATGCTGCTAGTAAGATTGCATATGGATCTCTTTGGTCCCGTAAATCTCAAAAGCATTTCAGGAGATCTATATTTCTTAGTTGTGACGGATGATTACTCGAGATTCTCTTGGGTACTGTTTCTAGAATCGAAAGACGAGGTATTTACGAGTTTGATGATTCTGTTTAGAAAGTTGGAGAACCTGTACAAGTTTCCGATCAGAAGAATCAGAAGTGATAACGGTACAGAGTTCAAAATGGCAGAATTTTGTGAAGACAAAATGAATCCAGCGCTCCTTACACACCGCAGCAGAACGGGGTGGCAGAAAGGAAAAACAGGACGCTATCTAGGTCCGCATGAACTAATATCTACGGATGTACTAAGTGCGAATCCGCATTACATGCGCGGATCAATAAACATATACGGACCAACTAGATTCACGCGGATCTGCTGCGTAGATCCGTGCGGATCTAACCCAAACCCTAGATATCCGCGCTTCTTACGGATGTACATGTATGATATGTTTAAACATTGTAGAACCTTGGCTTGACCATATGTTCAGCTACGATACGTGATTGACGCAAGCGATAGACATATGCACTCACAGACTACCCCTTGGATATTGCCACAGTCAATCTCGTAGCTTCTTTATTCAACTCTGAGTCTTTAGCAAGCTTTGACAAAATCAGCACCACAGACTCCTCTTTTCTTTTATAGACTCCCTTTGGATTTTCGTTCTGATCCATCAGCTCCCCCTTTCGATAAACTCTCTCTCCAGACTCCCCATTTGCTTTTAGCTTTCTGCTTTCAGGATCTGAAACCTGACTCTTATTTGTACATATGACAATTCAAACCACTTTGAGAGAATTTCTAATCACTTTAGAATCAAACACCTGACTCTCACAAAATTCATTTAACAATTAAACTTATTTGAGATGTCCAGGATCAGGAACCTAGCTCTTAACACAAATATTTTGACAGTTAAAGTTTTTTAGGACACCCAGGATTTGTAACCTGGCTCTAATGCGGGATTAAACATCTGTAAACGCAGGAATAAATTGCCTGGCTTTCTCCCCCTATCGGATAACTTCTATATTTGACATTCAAAGCATCCTAAACCCTCACAGATAATCAAGTTTAACTTAATGACCTTGATTCATCTTATTATCTACTAAGTTCAAATTAATGACCTTGGAGATTCCACAAACTGTTTTTGGATTTTTCAATTAAGAACCTCAAGTTTCAAATTAATGAACTTATTTATTTTCTGAGACATGTTCAGCATACTTATATTTAGAAACTCAGCTTTCAGACATCGGTTTTCAAAACATAAAGCAGAAATAAGAACTTTTTGTATTTTACAAAGTTTATGCTAAAACACACTCAAAATCTTTTTTTGATTTTACTATAATTGAAATGAAATGAAATGCGATAAAGTAATATTTACAGACATATTTTTGTTTGAGTTTGTGTCAGATTATCATATCAGTTTATAACAAATCAATAGCACCATTGATCTTTATAAACTTTAAGTTCTAAACGATTCACCTAGATTGTCAGTATGTTTATCCATTTAAATATTCACACAAACCTCAATTGATTCAAGATAGAGATTAGCGTTTTAAGAAGTTAACTTATTCTCTTGTCCCACCTTAGAATATATTGCCGTATTAAGATTCCCTAGATTCAGTCTTACATGTGAATATACCTAAATGATATATGTCTCTGGGTTTGTGCGAGGCCTTGAGAGCTCAAGTTAGAACTTTCGTTCAGATAAAGAGATGAAGGCTCGACTTAAAGGTGTGTTCCACTTAGGAATCTTTTTTACAACTGCACTTGATATATATCTTTCGATATTTTCTCAATTTTTATGCAGAGGGAAAGCTTTTAAGTGTAAAAGCATTATACAAGGTCAAGGCCATTGCTAACGTAAAATCAAAAGACCAAGTATAATACCCCAGATATCAATAAGTATAAAGACCTAGTATCTCAGAATGAGGCAATCTCTTCAAACAAAATTTCGGAGTACTAAGTCCATATATCCGAGAGATGTTCCCCACGAGAAAGAAAGTATTTGATATTTAGATTTATATCTCGAAATCTATTGATTAAATGTGTAAAAACCTACTGGCATATCATCAGCGAGACCGTTTATCACATTTTAACTTTCCATTTCTTTAGCATGCTGTGACTGTTTACTGATGTACTATCATTTCCTCTTTTTACACAAAACTCTTTTTGCTTTTTCTCATGTTTTTGACTTTTTCAAATTTTTAAATGTTTTTATATTTTCAAAAAAAATTTACTCCCCTTAAAATCCAAAACATTTATGGAAAATTTGACAACCAATGCAGATAGCTTCATCTTGTCATCCATTTTCTGCTTCACATGTTTTGTTTAGTATAAAACACCCCCATGATTTATCGGGTTGGCATATCGTGTATACCCGTACACGATAAGACACGATACACGAAATCCCATACACGAACACGACACGATAACTTATCGTGTCCTTTTTTCAAAAACGAACACGAACACGACACGATATACACGGAAATTACCTGTTAATACCTGTTAACATGACTGTTTGACTGTTATACACGAAAATTACCTGTTAATACCTGTTAACATGAACACGACATGCTATCTGAGAGTTACAGAGGGAGTTTAGGGTTTGATTTTTTTGAATTGAATGAGGAATGAAAATAGAAAGGAATTAAGGAACCCACACGCACATGGCTGATGAGTTTTATTTAATTTGATTTCTTATCGTGTACTAACGGGTATTAACATGTAAACAGGTATTTAACCTGTTTATACACGAAAATTAACAGGTAATCTTGTGTCTACCTGTTTGGTACACGATACCTGTTAAGGCCATACACGATACCTGTTAACTTCGTGTAGGTTCGTATCGTGTATTCGTGTAAAATTGCCAGCCCTAATGATTTACAACACAAAACGGATTTTGACATTGTTTAACCATTTGAAAGAAGTTGGTTTACCAAGTTTTGTTTGTTTAGCCGTGAGGGTTTCGGCGTATTCGCTCAACATTTTTTTTTAATTTTTGATTTTTGACAATTTAAAAAACAAACAATTTTTTTCATTTTTTTTGTTTTTCTATTTTTTAGGGTTTTTAATTTTTTTTATTTATTATTATTAACAGACAAACACTCCCTGAACTCAACCACAGGGATCCTCCTCCTGTGCCAGGCAGCTCCTCTGCTCTTCTTGTTGACTTTCAGTTGACTTCTTTGGAACATCTGCACATTTAACAACTCAATCACTAGAACAATGCAACCTAGGTCTGTTTGACCTTGGGTATTGTGACACAATACGAATCATTCAGCTTCGGAAAATCTTTGTCATTTTTAACAAACACTTTTTCATTCTTATTTTCAACCTTCTTGGTTGAATTGATTTTCCGTTTCTCACTCACAAATGGCTGTTTCTTGACTACCCAAATTTGTCCTTTTGAAACATTCCTTTGATAAAACCTTGAATCATTTTGAACATTTCGTTTTGACAAATTATTCTTTGGTTTCCATATTTGATTTGATTCAGACTTGGATGTTTTTGACTTCTAAGTTTGTTTTGGCTTTGAAATTTCAACCTTTGGTTTCCAAATCTGTTTTGGCTCAAATTTGGGTGTCTTTGGTTTTGGTTTCCAAGTTTGTTTTGATTCAAACTTGGTTGACTTCTGTTTCTCAACCTCAACTTTCTTTTTATTTTCAACATCAACAGGCTTTGATTTGGACATTTGCAACTAACATGTCCAATTTATTGACATTTAAAGCATGTTTTATTTGAAACATCTTTAGCCTGTTGTTGTTTTCTTTTCTGAGCATAGAGTTCCTCATTAGTCTGTCAACTAAATTGGATTTCTTTCTCTTCTTCTGAACTTATTCCATGAACAAAGTTTGTTTTCTTCTGAAAATTTGTCTTTTCAGCCCTTTTCTTTTGATTTTGTTTCTTTTTATAACCCAACCCAACCTTTGTATTTTTCTTTTTGTAACTAGATTTGTTATAAAAAGTTTTTCTGCTCGCTTTTCCGGCAAATTTTGCAATTTCAGATTTCTCGATTTCTACAAGTTTAAAAACTTTGTCAATCTTATTCGCAATCACATTCTGAATCGGAACTTCAATATCTGAGTATAATTTGTCCGATCCAACCCATATAATATGCCAAAATTATTGGATCATCATTCATCTTTGTCTCAGATTTTGAATTCTTAAGATAACTTTCATGAAAAGTTTCCTCATTTTCATCCTGTAATTCGGACTTATTATTTTTGGTAGAATAATATTTCAAAACACTTTCAACAACCTTACCTACCACCTCTGAATCACTAACATCATCAGATTTGGAGTAATTGACATCAATGTTATCTGGCAATTTATCAACCATATCGAAAGCTTTTGCCACCTTATCGCCATAATAGAATGTAAACTTTTTCTCAAATGGTGGTGGAACCTGATGATATTCTGAACCAATTCCTTTCTTGTTTTTCTCAGAATTATTATCATCCAGTTTAATGTTGAAAATATGTTCAAGAATGTATGGAGAAGCATGATAACTATGTAATTTATTATTTTCTTGCTCTAATTCAGCCATTTTACGTTTAAGCTCAGCAACTTCATCAATATATTTATTTACAACCTGTTGTTTTATTTTATATTTGTTTTCAAGTGTTTGTGATGTTTCAGAATATTGTGCAAGTATAGCTTGAATACATTTCATTTGACTTTTCACAGCTTCATATGCTTCTTTTGTAGTAGGAATATTGGATTTTAATAATCCCAACTATTCGTCGTTGGCCGCCAATAGTCTCAACTTAAAAAAAATAACCACTGCCAGTCCCAACTACTAACATATTGGCCTCTAATGGACCCGGACTAACAAAACCCTAACGCCGTTAGTCTCCGGTCGCTGAAAAAACATTCTTGGCCAAAAAACTCAACCTTTTCATCCCAAACCTCTTTGTAACCTTATTACAGACCTTTAGGAACCTTTTTTTTAGTAAAAGCCCAATTATTGAAGTCACCGAAAACTCCTTTTTCGTCGGAAAACTTCTTTTTGGTCGAAAAACTCAACTTTTTGGCTGGAAAACTCAATGTATTCGTCTCAGACCTCTCTGTAACCTTAGATCGGACCTTTAGAAACCTTATTCTAGCCAAAAGTGTTTTCCGGCGATCGGAGACTAACGACGTTATGGTTCCGTTAGTCAGGGTCCATTGGTGGCCAATATGTCAATAGTTGGGACTGCTAGTGGTTATTTTTGAAGTTGGGACTGTTGGCGGCCAACGACGAATAGTTCGGATTATTAAAATCCAATATTCCTTTGTAGTATGATATGAAATTTTCATTACATCATATTCCTTTTTCATTTATTGAACAACATTTTCTTTTTGTAAACATTATCCGCTGCTTGCTAAACACTTTTTTTTTTCAAAATCTCATTTTCTTTTTCAAAAATCTTACATTTTCGTGTCAGCTCTCTATCTTTTTGTTTCAAAATATTTTCATTTTAAATCATTTCTTTACAATTTTCTTTGAAAATTCTTTCGATTTTAGTAAATTCAGCATTTCAGGATCTTAAGTTTTCATCTTTTTCAGTACAGGCATTGCATGTTTCCACGCATTTCCTGCACTGCTCATTAGTTTTATTATCAGATTGTTCATTGATTTTATCATTATTTGACGACTTAGAAGATTCAGTTTGAATTTTTACCTCAGTTTGATCTGGCACCTCAGCTTCTTCTGTCGCCTCCTTCTGATTTTCATTACTCTTCTGTTCACTTTGATCACTAGCCTCTTCTACCGTCTTCTTCAACTCATCAACCATCTTCTCAACATTTTTCTCAAGTTTTTCTTCTTCTTTCTTCTTCAAGCTCGCAAGCATTACTTCTCTTATTCGCTTCTCCATGTTTGGAACATAATTTTTATCCATAAATTTCTTCGAATAAAGTTCTTCAGAAGTAGGAATAACCTCAAGTAGTGCTTTAAAATTCACACTCTTTGAATCCACTACTGGATTTCCTTGAGGATCAGCGTCACATTCTCTCTTTTTATCCCATCTACCTGCTCATCTAGCTTCTTCAAAAGCTTCTTGCATTTCATCCAACCTGATACACGCAATGTTTCTTTCTCTCATAGTTTTCTCTCTAACTTGATCAGATTTCACTTCAGCAACCAATGCAAGCTTTTCTTTTGGAATGCATTTATTCCAATTGAAGCCCTCATCATCTAGAGTAACCACCAAAGCTTGTTTACGCTCTTTAGACGAACCTTCACCAATCTGCTTTTGATTCATCTTTAGAGGTTGTTCATTTGTGCGATGATAGATTGCCTTTTGGTAGTAATCGTCATGGAATGGATTAACATTAACATTTTCATTCATCTCCCGGTTTACGCACTCTCTCTTGAAGTGTCCTTTTTGCTTGCATCTGAAGCATGTAACCTTGGATTTGTCAAATCCCAGTTTTGTGTTAGGACCTTCAAGACACTACCTTCTGGTAATCTCCATGAATCTTTGTACCCTCCTGATGACACTAGCCATGCACCATCTTATGTCAATAAGCTCCATCTCTTGTGGATCGATCTGGTCGTAGTCTTCCTTGGTCATTTTTGGGTTTCCAATTCTACTCCCCACCAGATTTTCATACGATTCCAGAATTGATGCTAAGAAACTCATATGTTGCTTGGCTACATCAGCATTCATTCTTGGAGAATTTTTCAGATTCAGGGCGATGTTGCATTGAATCACATCGGGATTTGCATTATTTGATGCTGAAGAGGAATGATAACCAGGATCATAACTTGAAGAACTGCCTTTTGGTGAATCTTTTGACCCTTCAGCACTATAAGGAGTACCAAACTTCGATGATTGATTGGTTGACAACATGCATCCTCTGTAATATAGATTCACATTTTGCTGATAGTTCGAGCTACTTATTTTATTCTACTTTTGAAGCTCCAGCTCATGTTCTTCAAGCTTCTCTATCAACGTGTCCAAGGTGATTCCATCGAACTTTGCGTCGTTTTTCAGTATCCTGACAAATGTCTGCCAATCATCTACATAAGGTAATGCCTCGATCAATTTGTCGATGATTTCTTCTCTTTTCTTTCTAATGCCAAATCTTTCAAGTTCAATTTTTAGATGACAAAATCTTTCAACCATTTTTCGGATATTCTCACCCTTCAGACAGTTGAATAGATCGAATTCTTTCTTCATCAATGATATTTTGTTTTTCTTGATTTGCTTTCCACCTTCAGCTTTCACTCTTAGTGCTTCCTAAATGGATTTTGATGATTCATTATGTTGGAGCAACGAAAAGATATCATCCCTAATTGACTGTTGTATCAAGGAAATCATTCTTTGTTCATTAGAAAATGTTTTTCTATCGTCTTTATCTAAATTTTCAAGTGGAATTTCTTCTTTTTTATCATCTAAAGGTCGTTTATATCCGAATTCTAACATGAACCAACATTCATGAACATATGCTTTCACCAGTTAATAAATCTGTCCATCCACCAGTTATAATTTTCAATATTTGTAAGTTTCGGTGGTCTATGATTCGTTCCGTACAAACTATCATGTTTCAAACTTTCTGAAATAGCCTTAGAAATGTTCTTCGGTGTGGATGTTGTTTCAGATGTAAAAGCGTTGTAAAACTCATTGTAGAACTCCTCTTCCATGATTCTTAACACATTGAGAATTACCTGCACAAATTCAACAAACACTTAAATCCAATTTGAAAATCAAACAAACCATCTTGACAATTTGATCTTGATCCGTAGGAACGGAGGGATATAGGTCGATTCACGCGGATGGAGAGTTTTTGGGTTCATGCGAACTGACACTGGTAGGTTCGTATAAATTGATTTAATAAAAAATTTATCAAAACAACCTAGATTCGTACGAATATGTATCCGTGCGAACCCACAGTATCAAATCTTGATCCGTAATTAACCAAACACGTAATACCCAGCCATTTTTTCAAAAATTTGATGATGATTTTTTTTTAAATTTGAGTCTGAAACTTTGAAGGATTGTTTAAAACATATTTTCACACAATATGTTTGAAAATCAACCAATTTGAACCTTGAATTCGATGTGAATTCGTGTTTAAACATGAAAATGAAGTGTAGAAGATGAACAGAAGAAGAAATGATGAAATTCAGATGAAATCAGCTCTAATGATGCATGAAATTGCTTAAATCTTGTGTCTTCAATCCTTGCAATCAATCTCCTGCTCTGATACCACTTGTAAGTTCGTGTTAGGATCGATTCTGTTACACCGTTGATTGCGTAGTTCTCGTATCTTGTGCGGAATCCAAGTACGAGATTGGATCAGATCTGAACAAGCTAATTAAAGTTGTTTCTATTGATTGATCAACGTTACAATACCACGAAAACAAACGAGCAGAGCTTCGCTTCTCTGTTCCTCAAAGATTACCAAATGAACAAGACTTAACACCTATTTATAGGCTATCTAGGTCCGTATGAACTAATATCTACGGATGCACTAAGTGTGAACCCACATTTCATGCGTGGATTAATAAACATCTACGAACTAACTAGATTTGCGAGGATCTACTACGCAGATCCGTGTGGATCTACCCCAAACCCTTGATATGTGTACTTCTTACGGATGTACATGTATGATATGTTTAAACATTGTAGAACCTTGTCTTGATCATTTGTTCAGCTACAATAAGTGATTGACGCAAGCGATAGACATATGCACTCACAAAACCTAAATGAACATATTTCACGAACGTGAACGAACACAAACAAACAAACTTAATTGAACGCATTGAACGACATTAATGAACATAACACAAATGACCACAATTGAACAAACATAATTTAACATTAATGAACATAAACAAACACGTGTAATACATTATAATTCGTCTAAAAATACATTTAAATTAGGGTTCATACATACTAACAATAAATAGTTTTTTATATAAATAATAGATAAGTGACACTTACGATAAGTTATGTTTATATAAGTAGTTGGAAATCATTTTTAATGCTTATGTGTGTATATATATATATATATATATATATATAGGGTCAGGATTTAGGGAAAACGGTGAAAAGTGTGAGAACAGTGAGAACAGTTATGGATCGTCAGATCAAATCAATCAATGGACTAGATTGCGCGGTGGCGTTTTCGTAAATAACATCAATTTTATTATGTGGGACGCGCTTCATTAAGGGTAAAAGGGTCTTTTGACTTCTCTACCGAAAACGCCAAATCATGAATAAAACGCCATTAACTTCCCGCCTTAAAATATAAAGTCAACTATTTCTATTTTTTTTTAATTTTCTTTTTCAGTTGTTTGTTATATAATAAAAATGCCAAACAGACAAATGCTTGTGAAAATGCCATCATGCCATAAAACGCCCAAAACTCCCAAACTATAATAAAATTACTTTGGACAAGTATTATAAAAAACTTAAAAAGGTATAAAACAAGATACAAGAGAATAGAACAAAGTGCCATCTTTATCTAAAACCTCATTAAAAATACAAAACGCCAAAATCTCGAAAACATAACTACAAACAGTAACTACAAAGAGTAAACTGAAACGATAAACAGAAGAAGTTGACACAAACTGTAACTACAAAACAGTAAACTGAAGCGACATAAACTTTATTAATAACATTTATTATATTAAAATATAAAACACCAAACTTGAAAGATGGGACGTGTTACAGACTTAAGAGATAAAGCTTAGCAAAACAGTAATTACAAACAGTAACTGAAACGACAAATACTTTATTATAATAATATCCCGCCATAAACGCCAAAATATTATCTATGTGAAACAAAAAGATTAATACAATGAGACAGATCTAAAAAAAGACCAGTAGAACGCCAGGTAATTATTGAATTTGGTTAATGCCAAAAAAAATCTTAAACACTAAAAATGAAGCAGTGTTGTGACAACGAATTGGAAAAGCGGAATATAAAATGACAAAAAAGCCCCTCCGCCCTAATTATATCGCGCGCCACATGCTCCACCAGGATCCGTTCTCACCGTTCTCACACTTTAGGGCGTTTTCTCCCGATCCCATACCTATATATATATATATATATATATATATATATATAAATTAGATTAAAGAGTGAACACTAGTGTATTTGCGAACCGAACGAACTAATCCTCTCCATACATGTGTGTAAATTAAAGGTCAGGATTTGATAATGAAATACACTAGTATATTTTACGATTTGATGATGAAATCCCAGCCATACACGTGTGTAAATCAATGGCCAGGAATTGTTCACTCAGTTCGCAAATACACTAGTATATTTTACGATTTGATGATGAACCCCACCCTATATATATAGGATAAGGATCCGTTAGGAACCACCCTTTATTGCGAGAACCGCGAGAACCAATGTGAATACAACAAAAAATACCTAAAAAAATTAAAAACACACAAAAATAATTTTATTTTTTATAAAAAATCGCTACATTTCGTCACTAAAAAAACTGAACAACAGTACCGACATGTGCATATACTGGTATGTACATGTGCAGCGGTACTGTTGTTTTTTTAGTGACGAAATGTAGCATTTTTTTTTATAAAAAGATACTGAACAACAGTACCGATGCACATGTGCAGTATGCACATGTGCAACAGGTACTCTTGCTCTTTTTTTAGTGATGAAATTTAGTGTTTTTTATCAAAAAATTGAAGAAAAAGTACAGTTGCACATGTGCATGCGTATGCATATGCACATGTGCATTTGTATGCACATGTTCATCGGTGCTTTTGTTCAAATTTTTTAGTGATGAAATTTAGCGATTTTTAATAAAAATATAAAAAACTTTTTAGCATTTAGCAGTATGGTTTACCTTTATGTTTTAGGTTTTACCATTTAGCTTGGGTGGGGTGGGTGAAGGGGGTGTAGGTTCGTTTACATGCCTATTGAATAATACAAGTGCCGATATCGTACCGGTACCGTGACGAGCTGACCAGACTCCAACCGAACATCTTTACCGGTGTTGGTCCCAGACTTGGACTTAAAAACTTCTTTTCAAGTAATATGGCAATCGATTTCAACAAACGTGAAAATAGTGTGCGGAAATAGAAATCAGACTTTCAAGAAACAAGACCTATAGAATTTTCAAGTTTATATCACTTTAAAACAAAATGGTTTACAAGGTGATTGTGAGATTATTATCTATTACAAAACGAATACTTGTGAATTCTGAGGTGAAAGGACAATGGAGTTTGTAGTATGTATTGAATGCTAGGCTTAACTCATCGTTCTTTGCTTAATGAGCCTTCTATTTATAGATGGCTTGAATACATGAATAAACATTTGTTTATTCATGTTTATGTCCTGCAAAAAGTAGCTCCTTGACATATTCATTGAATCCAATAATCAAGTTGCCTTTATCATCATGATATCCAATAATGTCAACTTGCTTCGGTTATTGTGGCAGGATAGAAATATTTTTAGACAAGTGGGGTTTTATCAGAATTTCTGATAACCACTTCATCAGAAATTCTGGTGAACAAATCATCAGAAAGTCTGATGATCAGAATCGCCAGAAACTGATGATATTTCATCAGATCCATCAGAAAAGCCTTCTCTGTTAAGCTTCTTCAGTTCTTTGAACAACTTTTGATTCTTTGAAGTAGATGTTGTTCTTTTCAGTTGCCCTATCCGGTCTTCCTTTTTTTGTTTTGATCTTCAGGACTTTTATCTTCTTCATAGATCAAGTTGAATTTGATTTTCTTCAGTAGTTACAAATAAAGTTTCCTAACAATTTCCCCCTAAGTATTGTAAGAAAATGAAGTACTTTATGAACAGAAAAATTTCCAAATAGTGGAAAATCAAACAAGTTACTACTATTCTGAAAAACGAATTACATGATAAAATTTAAAACATGTTCTTCAAAATAGCTTTGCCCTCTTTAGTACATCTCCATCCTTTAATTTCTTTTTGTAAGAAATGTACTTGTTGCAGATATCATACATGTCTTTGTACCAGCTTCTTGCTTTAATCCAATCTTCAATCATTTGTTCAGTTTCCTGTCTTTGATTTTCTTTGTTCATTCCTGTCTTCTGAAGTTTTTCTTTTCTCTTGTTCATACCTTTCATAATAAACTTCAGAGTCTGATTTGAGTATTTGCAGATATCAACACTTCTAAACAGAGCCTTGTTCTTCTCAAAATCTCTATACACTACACTGTAGTTATGTCTTTCATTTATCATTGGCAGTTCAATGATGTCTCCAGATCTTGCATCTTCTATCAGCTCTGAGGGAATGCTTGTGTCTGGTGCACTGAAATAGACCTTTTTGTTGTCCACATAATCATAGTTGATGCATAAATCAAAGTCAGAAAAGCCAATCTTTCGAACAGCTTTATTCCACCATTTGATATGCTCTTCAATGCTCTTCTGATTTCTTTTGTGTTTTTCTTTTCTTTTTCATAATGATCCTTCATGAACAAAATGTCCAAAGGGTGTAATCTATCAGCAATTTCTTCATCAGTTACTTTTTCTTCTTCCCCATTTTCTCTTAGAAGTGTGTATCTGTTCTGCAGATAAGTTCCTCCAACACCATCAGTTCCAATTTTTACTTCATCCACTTTCATGATTCTTTTTACTGGATTCTCATTGATGTAGTGAATGCTTCTTGGACCTCTTTCTAATCTCTCTGCCCTTATAAACAATCTGTAAGGAGTTGGTGGCTTCTCTGGTACATCTTCTTTTGACCAATAATACTTCACCAGATAGTATTCAGGGAATATCATTATATCCCTGTCAATCTCTATAATCGTGACACATTGAGTTTCAGCGATTTTTCTTTTGACAATCTGTGGTTTTCTTGAATCAGCTTCTTGTTCCCATTCATTCATTGTTTGCAGATTCATCAATTTACTTATGGAAGTGTCATCAGAAGAAGTTGGTTTTGGAACAGTTTGAGAAGTTACAAGTTTCAAATTTGTGATAACATGAGTTTTGGAAGTTGCTAACCTTTTCAACATTTCATCTTTTGAAACATTTGGAGGTGGACCCATTACAGTGGTTCCAGCTTCAGTGATTGGTGTAGCAGATGATTGTCGTGGAGTTGACTTTGGAATTTCTTGATAACTTTGTTCATCAGGAATTGTCTTCATGATTTCTTTGGGATCAAGCTTAGCCAATCTGGCAATCTTGAAGTGCATTCTTTTCATCAGATGGTACACTTCTCCTACCAGATTTGAGTTGTTGTCTATGCTTTTCTGAACTTCTGCAAATTTAGTTTGATTTTTCTCCTCCATGGCAGCCCATTATTTTAACAATTTTTCAAAAGCATCAGTAATACTATTGTTGCTTGCCCTTAGAATGGTGACTTCCCCCAAGACCTTGTTTGCACTGCTTGATTGTCTTGATTCTACAGCATTTGAGACTTGTGTTTTGATCTTCTCCATTTCTGTGAAAATCTTTTGGATTTCTAATGAAGAGATGCTGGTTTCTGGTGCTTTTTCCTTTAGCTTCTGCAGAGACTTTAGTGCTTCAGTGTTTCTTTCAGTTTGTGCCTTTATGACCTCCACTGATTCTGATAAAGTCTTCATATCTGCCCTTTGACCATGTATCGCTGACAACAACAAATCAAGCTTCTCTTCTACAGGACTCTTTTTGCAGGCTTTGAAAACATTATCTAGAACGGTTTCTAGATTTTCTTGTGTCATGGTTGTTCCAGGGATATTTGGAACAATAGATGGTCCTTCTATCATTCTAGCTGTAAACACATTTGCAGCTGTTTTGGAAATGATTGGATCACTTTTGGCTTTACCAGAATCTGGTGCAACCTTAAGTGTACTAGAATCATTTCCACCAGAGGTGAAAAACATATTTTCATCCTGGATTTCCTTATGTCCTTGAATCATATCTGTGAATGATTCTCTATAAGTTTTTGAGGTAAACAGATTACCTTTTACCAGATTTCCTTGATCAGTTTCCTGATCTCTGTCTGTTGAGATCTCAACGTCTTCCTCATTTGTCACACCCCGACCACGTAAAACATCAAATCATGGCGGAAACGTCGGGGAGTGTTGTAAGAGAATTAGTGTTCCACAACCATGGTAATTAAAATTACATTTTATTCAACAACCAAAGGTGGAATACATTGTTTCAAAACAAGAACCAAAGAGTACACAACATAATTAAACTAAGTCTATCTTTATTTTAAGTCTCTAAGGCACAGGTCCGCCCTAGCGTGTCACGAACATCCTAAGCAACAACTCCTGAAAACACATGTGAAAATAGGTACGTCAGCATAAAAATGCCTGTGAGATACATAGGTTTTATGAAAATAGGATTCATGACTTGAGTTTAAAGAAATGTTTAATAAAAATTTAGTCATGAACCTTGTTACTTGTTTTGTTTTATGAATCATTTGAAAAACGATAGCAAAATCAGATGATATGTACATATAAAAGGATAGTGTATGGTTATAAGAATAACCAAGTATAAAGAGTTTGAATAAACCAAGTTATTTGTAAAACAATGTTTAAGTGAAAAAGGGTTGTAAATGTAATATGTCTAAACTGAAGTGGTTTAAATGACGCCACGATATGTAATATCGTACAAGCACTTATATATAGGAAGTACCAGCGGCGTATCCACCATGCTTGTACCATATTACACACGCCTCGTGTAACAACTCTCATCAAAAGTCATATTTATTTAATCAAATTGTCCAATAGGAAACCCTAATTGAGAAACCCAAGTGATTCTGCATAATCTCTAAAATTTTCAGAACATTTGGAATCAGGATTAGGGCCCCTAAAACTCAGGGGGGGTAAACCCTATTCGGTAATATCTTAACAAAACGCTGTCAAAAATTCGAAATAACACGAAATCGACTCAGCAGGCCTATACTAGTGACAAGGCTACTCTAGGATAGGTGGACACCCCAGGCGAGTCGCGACAGGAGTCACGACATCTCCCGCGACACGCGGGGGAACTCAATTTCAAGTATAAATAGGATCGTCTGTTTCATGTAATTGAGTGTTCGTTCGACGTTCAATTTCAAATTGTACGCTGAGTTATAATCAAAACAGTCCCAAAACACACACTGATCACGAAGTGCTGCCACAATTCAGGGTAATAACTCGATCGCTGCTACGATTCAATGTCCGATCGATTAAACTATCCAATGGATGTTTAAGTGCTGCCCACATTAGGGTTTATGCTTTGTCATTCGTCGTTAAATCGATGGATGTTTAAGTATCGCACTTTGTCATTCGTTGTGAAGGTTGTAATCTCGTGAGTTATCGTAAATGCTGTATTAAGTTACTAACCTAGTTTGTGTGCCTGATTATTTAAACTAGGTTATCAAGGCTAATAAGTAGAATAAGCTCTGTTAAATCTGCAATGTGAGTCATTCTCTTTTTATCAAATTACTTTCAAAATCATGTTTATTTTCAAAGTTATAATTACGGGGATTAAGTCTTTGTAATCACCAAGTTACAGCCGGTATGTGGGGTTTTGTATACATTACTTGATAATCGTCACCATTGGGGCAGCCAATGGGGGATATGACCATAGTCACAGATCCGGTCGAGTGACAAATACCGTGGGTAGTTGGTTTGATATCAGAAACATTGTAATCGCTCTTAATACTGTAAATTATAACAAACGAGTCATTTTAGAAAATAGAATGATTCACTCAGTATTTCCCGCTGACAAAACCTTTTTCAAACATGTTTCAGGTGATCTGTTGTGATCCAGGAAAAGTGCCGTGAAGCACTATCAGCTTAAGGAAGTGGCTCAGAAATAAAATAAAGAAAACATGTTTTATAAAATAAAAGATTTCTTGGTGAAATCTCAAGATTGTAAATTATCGGGTTTTATCCCGAATTGTGAAATAAAATAATCGGGAAATATTTCAGTTTTAAAAAGATCCTGAAGAAACTTCCGCTGTTAATTAAAATACCACGGGATTTCTGTCCCGCGGCTCCTGAAACGGGTCAAACCGGGTCGGGGGCCGTGACAGAAATAAGGTGGTATCAGAGCCACTGATTTAAGCCTATTAAGTATTTAGAAATACTTAATTTTTTACTGATTGCCAATTATGTGATTATGTGTTTTTAACTGATTATTTGTTACTTACAGTATGGGTAAACAAAAGTTGTCAAACATCTATCTTAAACTAGATAGGTCATCCAACGAGAAGGGAAGTTCATCCCAAACAAAACCTTATGTAATTCCTGAAGAAGGAATATTTGTCCGTAAAGCACATTATGAGGAACCACTTTCTCCTAATAGAAGAAGTTTGATTATTAGGAAAAGTCAGGAAGAAATAAGGAAAAACCGAGAGAAGAAAGTTAAACAAGAAACCCATGATTTAATCAATAAATCACCTTGGGAGGACAAATTAGATGAGAAATGGGCAAATCTTTATATGTTAGCCACAGTAGCAGAAAATGCAAATCTCTAAATACTTAGAAGTTTTAGCACTTTTATTTCCAGAAACCTTATTTAGTAAATAAATAAGTTACAGTAAATCGTAGTATAATTTACTTGTCAGTTGTTTTATGTATGCAATAATATTTCTGGGTTATCTATAAAATTTTGTTATTTTAACATTTGGTATGTATTTTGCATATATGCTAAACAGCATGAATGAGATATCTGAAGGTTTAGAAAATCTTAACCTCTATCCCGTTAAGATAGAAGTTTCCAAAGAATTCACCGGTTACTTCGTTGATAAAGAAGAACCCATGGAATTTCAATCCAAACCACTGGCAAAACCTAAACCCAAGAAAAGAAGCAGATTTGTGGGCTGGAGGCGTGTACGAAGTAAAAAGCCAGCAACAAGAAAGGTTACCAAAACTGAAGAACCAAAAGACAAAGGAAAGGGGGTAGAAATTGAGGAAAATATTAATCAAATAGAGATAGAAACTGAGAAGAGTTTTAAGCAAACAGAAAGAGAATTCGGGGAAAGTTCTAGACAGAAACAGAAAATGACTCCCTGGGAAGTTTTAGATCATAAACTAGTAATGAGTGACCTCATCGGACCTGCCGATGGAAACCTTGAAGCAGCTAATCCAAACCTTATATTTACCGAAGAAGATCTTTTCAGTTACCCACTAGAAGCTCCAATCCCAATCAATCTGGAACCTGCTATTCCAGATCCTATTGTCCAACCTCAACCACTACCAGTAGAATTAGATGAATGGTGGACAACTGATTGGCAATACCAAAATCTTTTAAACAACCCTGATACATTTTTCCCACAAGTTGACCCAGAACCTCCACTATACCCAACCATGAGCCCGGAGAATCTTACTGAACTTCGCCTCTGGGGCGAAGAGTTAATTGATGCAGGAAATCGGATTAGGGATGTGGGAGAAAGAGTTACTTGGAAGTATGACGAAAGGGAGCGTCGTTTTTAAGAAATTAGCTGACCAGATAATGAGAGTTTGCAGGAATATGTGTGAATAAATAATCATAATAACCAATATGTGTAATAACTTAACAATAAAACGTTGTATGATAATCGTGTGTACAAGGCATAATATAATATATAGAAATGAAACTTGTGAAATCGATAATTTTTAATTATACATGTTAATGTGATTATGTGCAAACTGTTTTATTATATTTATATTTATACTAATTATTTACATAAAATTTATTATCAGATGTCAAACATTGGTAATGAACCAGTAAATGAGGTTAATCAGTCAGAGCAACATCCAGGAGATCAATATATGACTAGACAAGATATCGAAAATATTGTTGCTCAAGGGATAGCCAATGCTATTCCAGCATTCGTTGCTGCTATAAAGAATCCAATTGAACCGCAACAAATCATTCCTAGTAAACACATTTCTGAAGATAACTTCAGTAATAGTGTAAACGGAGGCAATGATCATGTCAATCATAATGCAGAACCGCATCAAGCTCCATTTCCTAAGAAAATGAAAACTGCAACGCCTGGTTGCACTTTCAAAGAATTCCTTGCTTGTAAACCCACTGAATTTGCAGGCAATGAAGGAGTAACTGCATCACTACGTTGGTTAGAGAAAACCGAAGCAGTAATTGCAATAAGTAAATGTGCTAAAGATGATCAGGTCATGTACGCATCAAATCTCTTCAAGGAAGGAGCACTCGAATGGTGGAACACTGTGTTACAATCAAAAGGAAGAATAATAGCTTATGCTATGACTTGGGAATAATTTATGGGTTTTGTAGAAAGAAAATTCTGTCCCGAGTATGAAAAGGAACAAATGACGAATAAGTTTCTAAATCATCGGATGATGGGTGTAGATTGTCGCGGTTATACTTCGACATTCTTTGAATATGCTAGAGTGGTACCAACGCTGGCTTCGCCAGAATCGGTACTCATTTCTCGCTACATTTGGGGACTGATTAGTGAAATCCGCAACATCGTTAAAGCTGCGAGACCTCGCACTATTGACGATGCTGTGGAATTAGCTAATACCCTAACCGATGAACTAGTACGCACCCAAGATGAAAACAGAAAGAAAGAATTGGCTCAGAAAATTACTCAAGGATTTCGTGCGGGTAACAGTAGTAATTTCAAAAGTAAAGGAACTGGGCAATTCTCAACTCCGTCATTCTGCAGGAAGTGCAAGAAGAAACATTATGGAAGATGTGATATAACCTGCAATTTTTGCAAAGTTGTAGGACATCGTGAAGAAAACTGCAGAAAGAAAACCATAGTTTGCTATAACTGTGGAGAAAATGGACATTATAAAACAGAATGTCCTAAATTAATCAAACCAGCAGACAACAAAACCAAGGCGACCGACGGAACTATTAAGAAGAATGCTAGGGCATTTCAGCTGACCACTCAAGAAGCAGAACTCATCCCAGATGTGATAGCGGGTACGTTCTTAGTTCACAACATTTACGCAAAAGTATTATTTGACTCTGGTGCAAACCAAAGTTTTATAAATACTTCATTCTGCCAAGCTCTTAATTTACCTTTAACCAATATTAGGCAGATTTTTACAGTTGAAACGGCAGATGGAAATTCAGTTAAAATAGATAAAGTTTTGCAGGAAGAAAATATAGAACTTTTAGGACATAAATTCTCTGCAAAACTATTGCCGATGAAATTAGCTGAATTTGATGTTGTATTAGGAATGGATTGGTTAATAGCCAACCATGCTCGAATATTTTGTGATCAGAATTCCATAGAAGTTCAATCACCCACCGGAGAAGTAATTAGGATTACAGGAGATAAACCACGTAAGCCCATGAAGTTCATATCAGTAATGAAAGTTGCTAATTATGAACGAAAACAAGGAATAGTATATATGATTTCAGTAATCATTAGTACTAAGGGTAAAGAACTTAAGGAAATTCCTGTAGTCTCAGAATATCCAGATATATTCCCAGAGGATTTACCGGGATTACCTCCAGATAGGGAAGTAGAATTTAGGATTCATCTAATTCCAGGAACTACACCGATAGCCAAGGCACCTTATCGGTTAGCACCTACAGAAATGTTAGAACTGAAAAAGAAATTAGATGAATTACTAAGTAAAGGATTCATACAACCTAGCTCATCCCCTTGGGGAGCGCCAGTATTATTTGTTAAGAAAAAGGATGGTTCAATGAGAATATGTATCGATTATAGAGAATTGAATAAGGTTACAATTAAGAATCGATACCCATTACCTAGAATTGATGATCTATTTGATCAACTTCAGGGGGCTAGATATTTCTCTAAGATAGATTTACGCTCCGGATATCATCAATTGAAGGTACAAGAAGAGGACATACCTAAAACTGCTTTCAGAACTAGGTATGGTCATTATGAGTTTACAGTCATGCCCTTTGGGTTAACGAATGCACCTGCTGCATTCATGGACATGATGAATAGGATCTGTAAACCATATTTGGATAAATTTGTAATTGTTTTTATAGACGATATACTTATTTATTCCAAAAGTCAGACAGAGCATTGTGAACACCTTCATGCACTCTTAACTTTGTTAAGAAAAGAAAAGCTTTATGCTAAATTCTCGAAGTGTGAATTTTGGTTAAAGGAAGTGCAATTCTTAGGACACATGGTGAATCACGAAGGTATTCACGTAGATCCTGCTAAGATAGAAGCAATTACCAATTGGAAGGTTCCACAAACTGCAATGGAAATTAGAAGTTTTATAGGTTTAGCTGGGTATTATAGACGGTTTATTAAGGATTTTTCCAAGATAGCCGTACCATTAACTAAGTTAGCCTGTAAAGCCATTAATTTTGAATGGGGACCTAAGCAAGAAGAAGCCTTTAGAATATTGAAGCAGAAATTAACAAATGCACCAATCTTAGCCTTACCAGAAGGAATTGAAGATTTTGAAGTATATTGTGATGCTTCAAAATTAGGATATGGATGTGTGCTTATGCAACGCAAAAAGGTGATTGCATATGCTTCAAGGCAATTGAAAAAGCACGAAGAAAACTATACGACTCATGATTTAGAATTAGGAGCCGTAATTTTTGCCCTTAAGATTTGGAGACATTATCTTTACAGAAGTAAATTTACTGTCTACACAGACCACAAAAGTTTAAGATATATATTTGGGCAAAAAGAGTTAAACATGAGGCAAAGGAGATGGATGGAAATCCTAAGTGACTACCACTGTGATATTCAGTATCACGAAGGAAAGGCAAATATAGTTGCAGATGCTTTAAGTCGTAAGTATTATGAGAAACAACGACGAGTTCGTGCTCTCAGATTAAATCTACAAATAGATTTAATGGAACAATTGAAGAATGTTCAAGTTACAGCAATCAAGGATGATGCTGAAGGAATGAAAGGACGAATCAAGGAATTAGAACAAGGAGCATATGGAATTTGGAGATTCCACAAAAGTAGAATTTGGGTACCTAAGCAGGGAGACTTAAGACCTAAGATTTTAGAAGAAGCTCATAAATCTAGGTATACTATGCACCAAGGAAACAATAAGATGTACCAAGATTTAAGGAAGAACTTTTGGTGGATAGGAATGAAAAAGGATATAGCACGATATGTTTCTAAATGTCTTACTTGTTCACAAGTTAAGGCAGAACATCAGAAAACTTTAGGGTTACTACAACAATTAGAAATGCCAGTATGGAAATGGGAACTTATAACAATGGATTTTGTTACTAAGTTACCCAAAACCAGAAAAGGTAATGATACGATTTGGGTAATTGTGGATCGATTAACCAAATCAGCTCACTTTTTACCAATGAAAGAAACCTTTAGTATGGAAAGGTTGGCAAAATTGTATGTAGATGAAGTTGTATCCTTACATGGAGTTCCACTCTCCATTGTTTCGGATAGGGATAGTCGTTTTACTTCTCATTTCTGGAAAAGTTTCCAGCAAGCTATGGGAACTCGATTAAATCTGAGCACTGCATATCATCCACAAACAGATGGACAAAGTGAAAGGACGATCCAAACTCTAGATAACATGCTTCGAGCATGTGTAATAGATTTTGGTGGAAATTGGGATGATCATTTACCATTAATTGAATTCTCTTATAACAATAGCTATCATTCAAGTATTGAAACCGCCCCATTTCAAGCATTGTACGGAAGAAAATGCAGAACTCCAGTCTGTTGGGCAGAAATAGGAGAAAGTCAATTGTCAGGTCCTGAAATAGTGCAAGAGACGACTGATAAGATTACTCAAATCAAGGAAAGATTGAAAATGGCTCGTGATCGTCAAAAGAGTTATGCAGACAATAGATGCAAGCCGTTAGAATTCCAAGTGGGAGACAAAGTACTATTGAAAGTTTCTCCTTGGAAAGGAGTAGTTAGATTCGGAAAGAAAGGAAAGCTAAGTCCAAGGTACGTAGGACCATTTTCAGTGATCCAACGTATAGGACTAGTTGCTTATCGTTTACAACTACCAGAAAAATTAGCAGGAGTACATGATGTATTTCATGTATCCAATCTCAAGAAATGTTTATCAGATGAATCACTGGTAGTACCTCTTAGAGATATAGAGGTAAACGAAAAGCTGAAATTTGTTGAGCAACCTCTTCAAATTGAGGATCGAAAGATCAAGTTTCTTAAACACAAACGACTAGTTTTAGTAAAAGTCAAATGGGATTCAAAGAGAGGAGCTGAATACACTTGGGAGCTGGAATCAGAAATGAAGTGAAAGTATCCTCACTTATTTCAATAAATCTCGAGGACGAGATTTTTATTAAGGTAGGGAGAATGTAACAACTCTCATCAAAAGTCATATTTATTTAATCAAATTGTCCAATAGGAACCCCTAATTAAGAAACCCAAGTGATTCTGCATAATCTCTAAAATTTTCAGAACATTTGGAATCAGGATTAGGGCCCCTAAAACTCAGGGGGGGTAAACCCTATTCGGTAATATCTTAACAAAACGCTGTCAAAAATTCGAAATAACACGAAATCGACTCAGCAGGCCTATACTAGTGAAAGGCTACTCTAGGATAGGTGGACACCCCAGGCGAGTCGCGACAGGAGTCACGACATCTCCTGCGACACGCAGGGGAACTCGATTTCAAGTATAAATAGGATCGTCTGTTTCATGCAATTGAGTGTTCGTTCGACATTCAATTTCAAATTGTACGCTGAGTTATAATCAAAACAGTCCCAAAACACACACTGATCACGAAGTGCTGCCACAATTCAGGGTAATAACTCGATCGCTGCTACGATTCAATGTCCGATTGATTAAACTATCCAATGGATGTTTAAGTGCTGCCCACATTAGGGTTTATGCTTTGTCATTCGTCGTTAAATCGATGGATGTTTAAGTATCGCACTTTGTCATTCGTTGTGAAGGTTGTAATCTCGTGAGTTATCGTAAATGTTGTATTAAGTTACTAACCTAGTTTGTGTGCCTGATTATTTAAACTAGGTTATCAAGGCTAATAAGTAGAATAAGCTCTGTTAAATCTGCAATGTGAGTCATTCTCTTTTTATCAAATTACTTTCAAAATCATGTTTATTTTCAAAGTTATAATTACGGGGATTAAGTCTTTGTAATCACCAAGTTACAGCCGGTATGTGGGGTTCTGTATACATTACTTGATAATCGTCACCATTGGGGCAGCCAATGGGGGATATGACCATAGTCACAGATCCGGTCGAGTGACAAATACCGTGGGTAGTTGGTTTGATATCAGAAACATTGTAATCGCTCTTAATACTGTAAATTATAACAAACGAGTCATTTTAGAAAATAGAATGATTCACTCAGTATTTCCCGCTGAGAAAAGCTTTTTCAAACATGTTTCAGGTGATCTGTTGTGATCCAGGAAAAGTGCCGTGAAGCACTATCAGCTTAAGGAAGTGGCTCAGAAATAAAATAAAGAAAACATGTTTTATAAAATAAAAGATTTCTTGGTGAAATCTCAAGATTGTAAATTATCGGGTTTTATCCCGAATTGTGAAATAAAATAATCGGGAAATATTTCAGTTTTAAAAAGATCCTGAAGAAACTTCCGCTGTTAATTAAAATACCACGGGATTTCTGTCCCGCGGCTCCTGAAACGGGTCAAACCGGGTCGGGGGCCGTGACACCTCGTTATTTAAGTCACTCAAACCAACCAACATTGTAAAATATCCATGTTTAATCCAATAGTCAAATGTCATAGTATAACCCAAGTTGAGAATAAATCATGTAGTGTGTAAACAAAAGTTATGTATGGTAAGTAAAATGAGACTACTTAAACCACAAGTAAAAATGTACAAAACAAAGTATTTTGAATAAATCAAAAATTATGTGTAACACCCCAAAAACGGGTTTGGTAATCAAACCACGTTAATATTACTGACGGGTAAAATACCGTTAGTGGTAAAAATTTACCCGGTAAATATTATGATTTAAATAATTAATCCTAATAGTAAATAAAAAGTTAATAAAAAAGCTTTTAAGAAATAAAATGATAGAAGGCCCGAGTTAACGGGACCTGAAATAAACTTAGTCATAAATATTCTCGAACCCGCTAAGTTAACTAGGAATATTTAACCTAGTTAATAAATGGGAATATTGTTGAAAATAAGTAGGTTGTGGCCTACTTAATAACTAACCAAACACGAGGGACCAAAGCCGGGTAACTTGAAAATGGAATTATAAACTTAAAAATTAAACACAACACACACACTAGGTGTGTGTGTGCGTGTTCTGGTCGTAACCCACAGGAGCCAGGGAGCTCAAACCCTAACATTCACTAATCTCACAAATTGAAGGATCAAACCAAGTCCAAATCGAAAATTGAGCATAGATTAGTTATCCTCATCACAAGGGGGTTACAAGGTATGTAAAATTTGGTGTTAATTCTCTGTTTGAAATTATCATGAAATTGGGAAATCTGAAAATTGATGTTGCATGTTTGCTATTTGGGTAGAATAGGGTTGATATGGTGTCTAGGAGTAAAACCTAGACAATAACATGCGAAATCATGGCTAATTCCTGAAAATCTCATGAACACATTGAAGGTGATTCATGGGTTTTGTGGGAAACTAGTAAACACTAGGGTTTAGAATGATTATTCTAGTGTAATACGGGTCATAGAAAGTGATTTCTGAAATGATGATGTTTAAATGTTATATGAAAGCTTTATTGATGTTAAATTTGGGCTATATGACAAGTTATGAACTTGATAATGAATCATGTAAATTTCTGCCCATAAGGTGTTTGTTAAAATGCCTAAATGAAAGCTAAATATTGAAATTTCAAGTGAAACGCACATTCGAATAATATGGCAAATTATGTGAAATATAAAACGGTAAGAGTTCTAAATATCTTGATGATTTAGACTTAATTGTGTAAACCATGTGATTGAAATTAGTTGACTTTGATAAGTTAAGTTAACTAATGATGAAGTCGAATAGTAGTTTCGACATAGAATCCGTAAGATGAAATAGTCATAATAATGATGACTAATCTAACCGTCTTACGAATCATGATGATAGTTTGACTCTTGACAAGCTAGATGGAGACTTAGGCAAGGAACGGGTCAAACGGTTCGTGTACGCAAAAAAGAGCATAACCGGATGCAAGGTAAGCGACGCTTACATCCTTTTTGTAGAATATGCATTATTTTGTAAACTACAAATGCTATTAGTGTAATATCCGAATTATGGGTTCCGACGCTATTAACATGAGTCGGAACAAACATAAATGATAAAAGCCATGGTTTATGGTGAAAAGAGGTGAAACGGTAATTTAGTCATGTAATGACTAATAACTAAGGAGTTTTCGTTAAGATCATTTTAAAGTGCAACTAATAACAAGAAAATGAGTAAAAATGGAAATTTAGTCAAGTATCGACTAAAGCAAATTGTAGTTAAAAAGGGGCACCCGTAGCGTAAGCCGAATGGGTAAAAATATAAGAAAAGACTTTAAGAGAAAAAGGGGTCTAGTGGCAAAAATCTAAAATGGGTCGGATGAACAAATTGGTAATTAATAACCATGTTTTGCTACTTACGAAAATGCTTGGTCTTATAGGCCAAACGGGTCAAATGGTGTGATAACACCATTTGACAATATCGACTAATGTGGTTGTCAAGTCTGGTGTTAACAGGAGCGATTAGCGATATGGTTAATTGCGTCCATAGAATATGTGATAATAAAAGCAAGGTATAAATCAGGTCTATTTGTTAACCCGAGCCAGGTACGCATCAATGAGATTATATTTTAAATGTGCAATTTTGATCATAATTGTAGTGAAAGTCCTTCGTCGTAAATGAGGGACTAAGGTTGATAAATATGCCTTGAAGGTTAAATCAGGAAAACGGCCCTTATGGGTGGTTTGGAAATCACGTATTATAATCATGTAATCCTTAGATAAGCATCAAGGTGATAGGCATAAACCTTTGTGGGTCAATTGCCTAGAAATAGGTCTTTTTCGTAAAATGACAAACCGAGAAGTAAAAAGTGACATAAATAGTTTACTACATCAAATCCACCACAATTATAATTGTGGTGGAAGACCATTTGAGAACTAATGTGAAAATTTGGTGTTAAAAATGAATGAGCGAGATTTATGCCTAAAAGGACATAAATACCCTTAACGGGTCAAAATAAGCATACGAGCGATAATGGGTTTAAATTGTGTAATAAACCTATGATTAGAACCTAATATGGTAGGTAACATTAATTTGAAGAAGTGTATGTGATATAGGAATCAAACAACTACGTTTGTTTGATAAAATGCATAAACGGGTTAAAATTCGGTAAAAAGGTAACGAGTCGAAGGCTTAGAAGTCTCAAAATTTCTTATATTGGATGTAGGATTTTAACTCCATAAGATGGAGGATTAAATTACGGACGCGTAGGAAAAAGAATCGGGTAAAACGGATCAATAACGAAGAAGTTATGGCCGTTTCCATAAAAACTGGCATAGCTGAACTGAGCTGTAGACCTGCTGGAAAACGGTCTCCCTCGCGTGGCGCGAGGGAGAAACTGGGTTCCTTCGCGTGGCGCGAAAAACCCTGTTTTGGCGAAAAAATTTTATTTTAATCAGTTTCGCTTCCCGGACTCGTTTAAATACGTTTTAAGTTACGTATGACTAATCCAACTCATGTTTTATGAGTTTCAGGTATAATTTTAGCACCGGAGGACGATCAAGCACAACGAAGAACCGAACACGATCAAGAAATAAGCTTCCGCACTTTGTATCGTTGTTATGTAAAATGACGAACTCACCCATAATATGTTGTATAGTTTTTAATTCTGTAAATAAAGTTTAATGAACCCGTATTTTCAATGTATTTAAAATTGTAATTACTCGTTTGTTTTCGTAAATTATACGAAAACCTTTAAATAATAATAAGGGTGTTACATTATGTTTTGTAAATTAACTAAATAAATACATGCTTTACTGATACAAACATTTATGCGGTATGTTAACGCATACATTCAAGCCTTGAGACAACAGGATAACCTTAGAGTAAAGATTATCAAAGAAAAATGTTTTCGGATTCAGTCGTTCCTTAGACCCAAACAAACCTAGGATGTCAGGAACGGGATTTGTCAAGTCCTATGGTACAATTACTTACTACCGAGCGGCGTAGCTAATGTTAATGAATGTAATTTAGACCCGTTGAACAAACCAAATGTCATATCAAATTGTAAACATGTGATGAAAGTAATGTACTAAGTATGCTAAGTTAACATACAAAGCAGAAAAGTCATGTAAATCAATATGCTAAATATGCTAAGTTAACACACATAGCAAAAGCAGAAAAGTCATGTAAATCAACGTGCTAAATATGCTAAGTAAACATACATAGCAAAAGAAAATGAAATTTTGTACTAATAGTGTACTAATGAACATAACAAGTATATGATATGAAAACATGGAAAGCATGAAAATAAAAAGTAGGCACATGTGTTTCACCCCAAAACGTTTGGAAAACAGTAAAAGAGGGGTCTATGTACTCACTTGAGATTGCTCAATAGACTTTAGATATCCACCAAGCAAAGCTAGAAGATTACGGAATCAAACGGCACCTAATATAGGTAACTACATTAATAAACGGACCTATTCGGAGGATCGGGTAGCATGAGGGTTCGTAAACCAAATGAGTGTAGGAACTCAAGTAATATGGTTTAACAAAGCCTACATACTAAAACAAAACTTATCCTAAGTGCTTTTGACCCGTTACGACCCGTTTAGGTAGCTTATGCTACTTTAACGCGTCGTTCGCGTAAAACGCGTTCGGAACGCCTAACTAGTCCTATGACAAGTAATATATGCCTTAACATGTCTAATATTGTTGCTAAATCAGTTTAGATGTCAAAATTTGGGTTACTTATCCTTAAAATGAATTTTGGTGCGAAAAGGGTATTTTGGTAATTTTTCCTAAGGTATAAGAACTACTTATCATACAACTACTTAAACGACGTGACCATAAGGTATAACCTTGAAAGGTTATTCCCTATACAACTATGGTCACCTAAAGTGTTTGGTTGGATCCTAATGATCGAACAAATGGGTCGGGTTCGAAAGCATAAGCGATTGATTAGATCGCTTACCCTTACGACCCTAGACAAGCACAAATCTAAAAGTGACGAGCTAAACATGCTAGAACATGTTTAGTTAAGTTAGAAACAGGTTTTGATATCAAAACAAACGGTTTTGATACCCTAGAGTTGTTTGGTTACAAAATACGCGAGAATACGCATTTTGGCCGAAACTATGACTCGTCACTGAGCCTAGATAACGTGGTAATCGGTAGGTATAGTCACTAGGGACTATAACCATCGTGATTACACTCATGTTATGAAGTTCAAATGAAATTCGCATTGACCATAAACTGGTCAATGCAGAAAGTCAAACGCAGTTTGACTTTCAAGCTAAAAATAACGCATAAAAAGAACGAAGGAACACTTACAAAGGGTCCCCGCAAGATTTGATCCGATTTTCTCTCAGGTAGGAAGCATATACTTCCACTTAGAGAGCATAAATCAGATTCAAATTGTGAGTTGCAAGTGAACTATGGAGGGGTATATATAGTTTTCGTAGAACCGTTAGGATCGTTTCTTGAAAACCGAGCTTCAATCTCAGCCATACACCTCGTGCCCACAGATTTACAAAACCAAGGGAGTCCATAGAAATGTTTAAAACCAGGTGCAAAGGTGGGATCAAGCTAGAAATAGCTGGAAACAACATTCTGCTGATCTGGGGAAGCCTTACGGACCGTATGCTGGTCTGCAGACCAACAACTTTCAAAGTTGACAGTTTTGGTCCCTGTGCGCGTATGGTCGTGTTTTGGCACTTCTAACACCCGTTAAACCCATTTTAAGCTCCCTAAGGATGTTAAAGCATAGGGAACATGAAACATACTAAAAAATATGTCGGATGTCAGTTCGTTTGGCCGTACGATTGCGTTGTTCGGTTAATTACGACGGAAGTCGTAACGAACGCAAAAACGATCCAAATTAAGTGACGAATGGATTTTTGACAAACCAAACACTAAAACATAATATTTTAGTGTTTACATAAATTTTTGGATTTCCGGATGTATTCAGAACGTAAGTTATGCGCGAAAATGCAAACTTATGCACTTTTTGACGCTTTTAGTCCCTGAATGACCAAAAAGTTTATTTTAGCACACCGAACACCTCAAAGCCTATTTCTAAGCTATATAAAGGGTTTTTAGGGTATGTTTAGCTTATGTTCATGTTCCGGAATGTCCGTTACAGTTTAAATCGGCATACTTTCGCAGTTTGTCGAATTTAGTCCCTGTAAGCGAATAGACTTGATTTTGCCATACCAAAGTCTTCAAAACTTATTTCTAAATTATGTAAAGGTTATTTAAGGCATGTTAAGAATATGTTGATGTTCCGGAGTATTTTTCATGTTAAACTGATTACGTTTACGCACCAGTTTGCGTATAATTCTCTAGAAAGCGATATAGAGTTTGAAATTGGATAAAAGCCAAAACATGAAAAATGTCAAACATAAACAAACAAAAATTGGGATCAAATAACTTTATTTCATTGATAACTGAATTGTTTACAATGATTACAAGCACAGATGTGATAGTCTCCCCTACTTGTGGATATTTCGTCCCGAAATTTGTTTAGAGGAAACTCGTGAGAAAAGATGCGGATACTTCGCCTTCATTTGATCTTCACGTTCCCAAGTAAAATCAGGTCCACGCTTAGATTCCCAACGAACTTTAACCAAAGGAATGCGCTTGCGTTTAAGCCATTTGACTATTCGGTCCATGATTTCCACAGGTTTCTCAACAAAATGTAGTGTTTTATCAACACGAATTTCGTCAAGTGGTATGTGGAGGTTCTCATCAGCTAAACACTTCTTGAGATTGGACACGTGGAAGGTTGGATGAACATTTCCAAGTCCAGGAGGTAACTCAAGTCTGTAGGCTACCTTACCGATTCTTTCGAAGATCTTGAATGGTCCAACATATCTAGGTGCAAGTTTTCCTTTCTTTCCAAATCTGATCACACCTTTCCAAGGTGAGACCTTAAGTAATACACGATCACCGACTTGAAATTCCAAGGGCTTGCGTCGTTGGTCCGCGTAACTCTTTTGACGGCTTCGAGCTGTCTGGAGGTTATCACGAACTTTCTTAACCTTACCAGTTGTCTCTAGAATGAGGTCAGGTCCAGTAAATTGAGCCTCACCTATCTCATTCCAGCAGACTGGTGAACGAAATTTTTGACCACAGAGAGCCTCGAAAGGAGCCATGTTGATGCTGGAGTGATAACTGTTGTTGTAGGAGAATTCAATCAATGGAAGATGTGAATCCCAACTACCACCAAAATCGATCACGTAAGCTCTAAGCATATCCTCCAAAGTCTGGATTGTTCTTTCAGATTGACCATCAGATTGCGGATGATAAGCAGTGCTCAGATTAAGTTGGGTCCCCATAGCAGATTGCATGGTTCTCCAAAAACGAGAAGACAAGCGAGCATCTCTATCAGAAATAATGTTCAAAGGAACACCATGTCGAGATACGATTTCATCCACATAGATTTTGGCCAGCCTTTCAGCAGAAAAATCCGCACGGATTGGCAAGAAATGCGCTGACTTAGTAAGACGATCAACAACTACCCAGATGGCATCATGACCTTTCTTAGTGCGTGGAAGTTTAGTAATGAGATCCATAGCAATGTTTTCCCATTTCCAAACTGGAATCTCTGGTTGCTCCAAAAGACCAGAAGGATGTTGATGTTCAGCCTTAACCTTAAGACAAGTAAGGCATTTTGAAACGTATAAGGCTATGTCTTTCTTCATACCAGGCCACCAATACTGAGTACGAAGATCCTTATACATCTTATCCGAGCCAGGATGAATAGAATAACGAGACTTATGAGCTTCATCCATAAGCAAAGTGCGAAGATCATCTAGGCTTGGGACCCACAAACGGTCCATGAAATAATACGATCCATCGTCCTTCAGTTCAAGATCAGGCTTAATGTGATAGGGTAATTCCTTACCCATCAAGTCTTGTGAAACACAAGCATGTTGAGCCTGAGAGATACGGGCTTGAATATCAGATCGAGCTTGAGTATCAGATTGAACACGAACACAATGAAGCTTAGTATGTTCCTTACGACTCAATGTGTCAGCCACAACATTCGCCTTACCAGGATTGTAGCGAATTTCGCAGTCATAGTCGTTTAGAAGTTCTACCCAACGTCGTTGCCTCATGTTGAGTTCTTTCTGATTGAAGATATGCTGAAGACTTTTGTGGCCAGTGAAAACCACACATTTTGTACCATACAAATAGTGTCTCCAGATTTTGAGAGCGAAGACAACTGCACCTAACTCAAGATCGTGAGTGGTGTAGTTTTTCTCATGCACCTTTAACTGCCTCGATGCATACGCTATGACTTTGTTCCTTTGCATCAGAACACAACCAAGTCCCAAATTGGATACATCGCAGTACACGACAAAATCATCATTGCCTTCGGGCAAAGATAGGATAGGCGCATCACAAAGCTTTTGCTTAAAGGTCTGAAACGCTTCTTCTTGTTTAGAACCCCATTCAAAGGGTTTGTTCTTCTGAGTTAGAGCAGTTAAGGGAACTGCAATCTTCGAGAAATTTTCGATGAAGCGACGGTAATAACCCGCGAGACCAAGAAAAGAACGAACTTCGGTAGGAGTAGTAGGCGTATCCCAATCCTTAATCGCACTGATCTTGGAGGGATCTACATGAATACCTTGTTCGTTGACGATATGACCCAAAAATTGAACTTCTTTGAGCCAAAATTCGCACTTGGAGAATTTGGCGAAAAGGTGCTCTTTCTTTAGGAGTTCCAGAGTAAGACGAAGACGTTGCTCGTGATCAGCTTGCGTCTTAGAGTATATCAATATGTCATCAATAAAAACGATGATGAACTTATCTAAATAAGGCTTGCAAACCCTATTCATCAAGTCCATAAAAATAGCAGGAGCATTAGTCAAACCGAATGGCATAACTGTGAACTCATAATGCCCATAACAAGTGCGGAAAGCTGTCTTGGGAATATCTTCTTCATGCACACGAAGTTGATGATACCCAGAACGTAGATCAATCTTTGAAAAATAAGAAGCGCCCTGTAACTGATCAAAGAGATCATCAATGCGAGGTAGGGGATATCGATTCTTGATGGTAAGCTTGTTAAGCTCACGGTAATCAATGCACATTCTGAAAGATCCATCCTTCTTCTTGACAAAAAGAACGAGAGCACCCCAAGGTGAAAAACTAGGACGAATAAAACCTTTATCCGAAAGCTCCTGAAGCTGCTTAGATAATTCTTGCATCTCAGACGGTGCTAGACGATATGGAGATCTGGCAATATGATTTGCACCAGGTACAGGATCAATACGGAACTCGACTTGGCGCGCTGGGGGTAATCCAGGTAACTCCTCAGGAAATAGCTCTGGATAATCCCGAACGACAGGGATATCTTGAATGGATTTACCTTTGCCTTTATCTGCTACAACATGTGCCAAGAAGGCCACATAGTTCTTTCGCAGATACTTCCGAGCTTGAAAACAAGACATGAGCTTGAGACTACTAGCAGGCTTCACACCACGAACCTGTAGGATCTCACCTGACGAGAGTGGAACACGAACAATCTTCTCGAAACAAACTACCTCTGCGTGATGCTTGGCTAACCAATCCATACCCACAATAATGTCGAAACTCCCAAGTTGCATTGGCGTGAGGTCAATGGGAAAAAGATGGTCGTTAAGGTTTAACTGGCAGTTGTGAAGAACAGAATCAAGAACAACGGGATCACCACTAGCAACTTCTACTGTCAAAGGCTTACCTAGTTTCGTTCTAGACACGCAAAGCAATGGATCAAAAGATAATGACACAAAACTCTTATCGGCACCAGAATTAAAAAGAACAGATGCGGGTTGATTATTAACAAAGAACGTACCGTTAACCACTTCAATGTCTGCTTGCGCCTCTTGTGCATTCATGTTGAAGACTCGACCTCGAGCCTGAGCCTGAGTTGGATTCGCATTCACCAATCTTGGACATTGATTACGGTAGTGGGTCAGATCCCCAAAGTTATATCAAGAACCTGGTGGGTAGTGAGGTCGTGCAGCTTGACCTTGTTTCTGAGCAAGAGTGTAACACCTGTGCCTCCACGGCCATCAAACAAATACCGAACCAATGAAATATTATATTTCATACTTGGGATTTGTAAAAATATGTGTATCATTTGCACATATCAATTCTTGTTCAATTTCAAACTCTAAATCGCTTTCTGGAAGGTTATACGCGCACCGATGCGTAAATATAACCAGTTTAATGCAACAAACACTCCGGAATAGTGACATAGGCTTAACATACCTTAATTAACCTTTACATAACTTAGAAATAAGTTTTGAAGGCTTTGGTATGGCAAAATCAAGTTAAATCGCTTACAGGGACTAAAGTTGACAAACTGCGAAAGTATGCCAATTTGAACTGTAACAGACATTCCGGAGCATGACCATAAGTTAAACATACCATAAATACCCTTCACATAGCTTAGAAATAGGCTTTGAGGTGTTCGGTATGCTAAAATAAACTTTTGTGTCATTCAGGGACTAAAAGTGTCAAAAAGTGCACAAGTTTGCATTTTCGCGCATAACTTACGTTCTGAATACATCCGGACATCCAAAAATTTATGTAAACATGACTACATTAAATTTTAATGTTCGCCATAAGAAAAATCCATTCGTCGCGTCATTTGGATCGTTTTTCGCGCTTGTGCGCATTCCGTCGTAATTAAGCGAACATCGCGTTCGTACGACCAAACGAACCATCATCAGACATATTTTTGAACATGTTTCAAGTCCACAATGTTTAGGCAACATTTTAGGGCCTTAAAGTTGGCTTTTCGGGCCTTAGAAGTGTCGAAAATGGCTTAAAACATCAACAGGGACTGAAACTGTATTTCTGCAAACTTGTTTCTGATCTGCAACTCCCAGGCGGCCCGCCTGAGAGTCTGCATATGCTGAAGCGGGCCGCGTCCGACTTCTGGACCAGATTAAGTGCATTTAACATCAGTTTGCTGCTGTTTGATCCACCACCACATGTTCTAAATTGCTTAGTCAGATGATAAGCATCAATTTTAGCCACCATGAGTTTCCGACAAGTGTACGCCTTGGATCATGGCACGTTTTCCATGAAACGATCCTAACGGTTACCCGAAAACTATAAATACCCCATCACCCCAACCTCATTTCTTACAAGAATTCTGATTTGAGAGCTCTAAGTTGAAACCATTGTTTCATACCTGAGTTCTTGGATCGGGATTAGCATTCGGGGACCCTTCGTAAGTATTCTTTCGTTCTTTTATTGCTTTTCGAGTCTTTCGAGTCTGAAAGTCAAACTTTGTTTGACTTTCTACATTGACCAGTTATGGTCAATGCGAAGTTCGTTGGAACTTCGCAACGTGAGTGTAATCACGTTGGTTATAGTCCCTTGGGACTATGCCTACTGATTACCACGTTGTCTAGGGTCGTAGGGTAAGCGATCTAATAAATCGCTTATACCTTCGAACCCGACCCAGTTTGGTCGATCATTAGGATCCGACCAAACACATTAGGTGACCATAGTAGGTAGGGAATAACCTTCCGAGGTTATACCCTATGGTCACATCGTTTGAGTAGTTGTATGATAGGTAGTTTATATGCCTTAGGTAAATTACCAGAATACCCTTTTCATGAATAATTGGTAATTAAGCATATGTAACCTAAACTTTCGTCACATAACTGATTATGTAACATGTTTAGGCATATAACACTTGTCATAGGACTAGTTAGGCGGTCCGAACGCGTTTCACGCGAACGACGCGTTAAAGTAGCATAAGCTACCTAAACGGGTCGTAAACACTTAGGTTAAGTTTCATTTAGTATGTAGGCTTTGTTAAACCAGGTTACATGAGTTCCTACACTCATTTGGTTTACAAACCCTAATGCTACCCGATCTTCCGATTTAGGTCCGGTTTATTAACATAGTTACCTATATTAGGTGCCGTTTGATATCCGCGATCTCTAGCATTGTTTGGTTGTTACTCAAGGACTTCTGAGCAATCTCAAGTGAGTACATAGACCCCTCTTTTACTGTTTTCCAAACATTTTGGGGTGGAACACATGTGCCTACTTGTTACTTTCATGCTTTCATGTTTTCACATCATATACATGCTATGTTCAATAGTACACTTATAGTACATTGTTTTACATGACTTCATTGTTTTTATGCTATGTATGTCCATTGCGTGCATACTTAGTACATCGTTTTACATTTACATTTTATGCTATGTATGTCCATTGCGTGCATACTTAGTACATCGTTTTCATCACATGCTTACATTTGTTATGACATTTGGGTTGTTTACAATGGAACAATACATTCATTAACATTAGCTACGCCGTTCGTTAGTAGGTAGTGGTACCATAGGAATTGACAACTCCCGTTCCGGACGTCCCAGGGAAAGGGGATGAAAGGAATGACCGAATTCGATATACAGGAAGCACAGATAATCCTTTAAGTCGTTTAAGGGTTTATCGCCACAGTCTCAAGGCTTGGATGTATGCATTTTAACAATACCGCATAGATGTTCATATCAGTATAGTATGCATTTACACAAAACATAGCTTTGATTTAAACCGAGTTTTACTTCAATACTTTGTTTTTGTGCATATGGTTTAGTTGATATTTATCACTAGCCATACAGATCAGTTTGGTTACACATTACATGATTTACATTGATCATGCATTTACACATTACATGATTTACATTGATCATACATTTACACATTACATGATTTACATTGATCATGCATTTACACATTTCATGATTTACATTGATCATGCATTTACACATTACATGATTTACATTGATCATGCATTTACACATTACATGATTTACATTGATCATGCATTTACACATTACATGATTTACATTGATCATGCATTTACACAAAACATAGCTTTGATTTAAACCAAGTTTTACTTCAATACTATGTTCTTGTGCATTTCACCTATGGTTTAGTTGATGCGTTTTCACTAGCCATACATATCATTTTGGTTACACATTACATGGTTTACTTTTGACACATAAACACTTTTGACATTGGTTATACATTACATGATTTACATTAGACATGAACATTTTACATTGTTGGTTTGGTTTGAGTAAGTGATTAAGTAACGAGGCGTGTGTAATATGATACAACCATGGTGGATACGCCGCTGGTACTTCCTATATACAAGTGTTTGTATGGTATTACACATCGTAGCGTTATTTGAATCATTTCAGTTTATGACATATAACATTTTATACAAATAACATACTTTTCACAATACATTGTTTTACAAACAACATAAATTATACAAACTCATTTTACATGGTTATTCATTTAACCATGCATTATTCTCTTATTTATACGTATCATCTGAACTTATTGTTTTTCAAATGATTTACAAAGACAAAGCAAATTACAAGGTTCATGACTAAACATTTTCTCAAACATAAGTCATGAAACCTATTTTCACAAAACCTATGTATCTCACAGGCATTTTTATGCTGACGTACCTATTTTCACATGTGTTTTTCAGGAGCTGTTGCATAAGATGATCAAGGTACACATAGGCAGACTTGGGCTTTAGTGACCATAAAAGATGCAAGACTAGTTAATTATGTTGTATTTCCTTGTTTGTTAAGACATTGTAACACTTTTAATCAATAAAACGAAACTTCAATTGCCATGGATTTGAAACAATTAATTCTGTTACAACACTCCCCGATGTTTCCGCCACGTTTTGTATGTTCTACGTGGTCGGGGTGTGACAAAGAGGCTGAGCAACTTGTTGAGCCGGGTTCTGAACTGCCCGATTCTGATTGGCAGGAATGCGGCAGGTGTCAGCAAGATGACCAGATCTTCCACAGTTGGTGCAATGACGACACTAGAGGTGTGGTTGATGATGACCGTTACATCTGTTGCACAAAGGTGCATTACCAAGATAGGGTTTCTTGGCAAGTGGTTGCGCAGGCTGATTTGGTGCAGCATGTGCAGTAATGGCGAAATTTTGGGAAGCCTTACGCTTCCTAGAACCCTTCGAGGAACCAGAATCCTTACCCTTCTTGTTTTTACCTTTCTTGCTATCCTATTTGTCAGACGCATGCTTCTTACCCTTGTCACCCTTTCTATGCAGCATACCCTTTCGAACTTGTGACTCAGTCAATGTCGCAGATAGCTCGATTGCCTGACGGACTGTGGTAGGGTTACTACCAGTAATGATGTCTTGTATGGAGTCAGGTAGGCCATCGATATACCTCTCGATAGCCTTCTCGAGTGGGGTAACCATTATTGGGCATAACAAACTCAGCTCCTCATACCTATCAGTATACGCCCGGTGCTCGCCACTATCCTGTTTCAGATCATCAAACTCTCTTTCTAAAGCTCGCAGTTCATGACGAGGACAAAACTCCCTCATCATAAGAGTCCTAAGTTCAGCCCAGGTTTGTGCTATAGCAACCTCAGCACCACGGTCTCTCATAACCCCGTTCCACCATGTAAGCGCCATCTTCTAAACACACACTGGAAGCAAACTCGACTTTGCGATTATCAGGACACTGAACGTGACGAAACGTATTCTCAATGCTCTCGAACCACTGTCGGAGCCCAGTTGCCCCTTCAGAACCACTGAACTTGAGTGGTTTAGCCGAGTTAAAACTCTTGAAATTGCATGGAGCATTATTGTTGTTGTTGGCTTGGTTCCATTGAGCAATAAGATTTGGGAACGCATCAGCCATTTGCTGCGCGATGATATATGCCAGTTCGGCATTTGGTAGTGGATTTTCGCGTCGAGGAGGCATTCCAAAAGAGGAAACATGAGAGGAACGAGTGAGATGATTAGATGAAAAGAATGAGATGAAACAAGAATCGACAAAAGCAAAGATGGTGGTCGTTCGTCCGTATCACAAAGCGAACAAACGACACACAGTGACTAATCAAAGTAAATGGGTCAAAAATAATGCTCCGCGAAGACATGCTCGCCTATAAGTGAACACTTACCCCAAGAGTTCCCAGGTAAGAATGACTGGTCCGATTATGTGGATTTGTACGAACACTCTAGCCTTAGACAGAAAACCCAGGGTACAGGCATTCACTCTTCCAGTTTGCACGTGTTCACACTATTTAGAACCCAAAACTTTGACGAGATTTTGAAAACTTGGAAGGCACAAGGCCAAAAGAATCATTCAAAAATGGATGGTAAAATTTCAAAATCATTATGAAAAATCAAAGAGTTCAAAACCATATAATAAATCATTTAAAAACAGATGATTGATTTTCAAAAATCATTTCGGACAATTGGGTTCTTGTTTTGGTGATCACCTAAGGATAGGTGAAGTGCATGTTTTAAAATCTAAACACAAGACAACTTGTCTTGAGAAAGGTTATAGTCTAGGTCAAAGCATTACTATTAACCTAATTCCCTATAACCATTGGCTCTGATACCAACTCTTCTGTCACACCCCGACCACGTAAAACATCAAATCATGGCGGAAACGTCGGGGAGTGTTGTAACAGAATTATTGTTCCACAACCATGGTAATTAAAATTACATTTTATTCAACAACCAAAGGTGGAATACATTGTTTCAAAACAAGAACCAAAGAGTACACAACATAATTAAACTAAGTCTATCTTTATTTTAAGTCTCTAAGGCACAGGTCCGCCCTAGCGTGTCACGAACATCCTAAGCAACAGCTCCTGAAAACACATGTGAAAATAGGTACGTCAGCATAAAAATGCCTGTGAGATACATAGGTTTTATGAAAATAGGATTCATGACTTGAGTTTAATGAAATGTTTAATAAAAAATTTAGTCATGAACCTTGTTACTTGTTTTGTTTTATAAATCATTTGAAAAACGATAGCAAAATCAAATGATATGTACATATAAAAGGATGGTGTATGGTTATAAGAATAACCAAGTAAAAAGAGTTTGAATAAACCAAGTTATTTGTAAAACAATGTTTAAGTGAAAAAGTGTTGTAAATGTAATATGTCTAAACTGAAGTGGTTTAAATGACGCTACGATATGTAATATCATACAAGCACTTATATATAGGAAGTACCAGCGGCGTATCCACCATGCTTGTACCATATTACACACACCTCGTTATTTAAGTCACTCAAACCAACCAACATTGTAAAATATCCATGTTTAATCCAATAGTCAAATGTCATAGTATAACCCAAGTTGAAAATAAATCATGTAGTGTGTAAACAAAAGTTATGTATGGTAAGTAAAATGAGACTACTTAAACCACAAGTAAAAATGTACAAAACAAAGTATTTTGAATAAATCAAAAATTATGTTTTGTAAAATAACTAAATAAATACATGCTTTACTGAGACAAATATTTATGCGGTATGTTAACGCATACATTCAAGCCTTGAGACAGCAGGATAACCTTAGAGTAAAGATTATCAAAGAAAAATGTTTTCGGATTCAGTCGTTCCTTACACCCAAACAAACCTAGGATGTCAGGAACGAGATTTGTCAAGTCCTATGGTACCACTACTTACTACCGAGCGACATAGCTAATGTTCGTGAATGTAATTTAGACCCGTTGAACAAACCAAATGTCATATCAAATTGTAAACATGAGATGAAAGTAATGTACTAAGTATGCTAAGTTAACATACAAAGCAGAAAAGTCATGTAAATCAATGTGCTAAATATGCTAAGTTAACATACATAGCAAAAGCAGAAAAGTCATGTAAATCAACGTGCTAAATATGCTAAGTAAACAAACATAGCAAAAGAAAATGAAATTTTGTACTAATAGTGTACTAATGAACATAACAAGTATATGATATGAAAACATGGAAAGCATGAAAATACAAGTAGGCACATGTGTTTCACCCCAAAACGTTTGGAAAACAGTAAAATAGGGGTCTATGTACTCACTTGAGATTGCTCAATAGACTTTAGATATCCACCAAGCAAAGCTAGAAGATTACGGAATCAAACGGCACCTAATATAGGTAACTACATTAATAAACGGACGGAGGATCGGGTAGCATGAGGGTTCGTAAACCAAATGAGTGTAGGAACTCAAGTAATATGGTTTAACAAAGCCTACATACTAAAACGAAACTTATCCTAAGTGCTTTTGACCCGTTACGACCCGTTTAGGTAGCTTATGCTACTTTAACGCGTCGTTCGCGTAAAACGCGTTCGGAACGCCTAACTAGTCCTATGACAAGTAATATATGCCTTAACATATCTAATATTGTTGCTAAATCAGTTTAGATGTCAAAATTTGGGATACATATGCTTAAAATGAATTTTGGTGTGAAAAGGGTATTTTGGTAATTTTTCCTAAGGCATAAGAACTACTTATCATACAACTACTTAAACGACGTGACCATAAGGTATAACCTCGGAAGGTTATTCCCTATACAACTATGGTCACCTAAAGTGTTTGGTCGGATCCTAATGACCGACCAAATGGGTCGGGTTCAAAAGCATAAGCGATTGATTAGATCGCTTACCCTTACGACCCTAGACAAGCACAAATCTAAAAGTGACGAGCTAAACATGCTAGAACTTGTTTAGTTAAGTTAGAAAACAGTTTTTGATACCCTAGAGTAGTTTGGTTACAAAATACGCAAGAATACGCATTTTGGCCGAAACTACGACTCGTCACTGAGCCTAGATAACGTGGTAATCAGTAGGTATAGTCACTAGGGACTATAACCATCGTGATTACGCTCACGTTATGAAGTTCAAATGAACTTCGCATTGACCATAAACTGGTTAATGCAGAAAGTCAAACTTAGTTTGACTTTCAAGCTAAAAAAACGCATAAAAAGAACGAAGGAACACTTACAAAGGGTCCCCGCAAGATTTGATCCGATTTTCTCTCAGGTAGGAAGCATATACTTCCACTTAGAGAGCATAAATCAGATTCAAATTGTGGGTTGCAAGTGAACTATGGAGGGGTATATATAGTTTTCGTAGAACTGTTAGGATCGTTTCTTGAAAACCGAGCTTCAATCTCAGCCATACACCTCGTGCCCACAGATTTACAAAACCAAGGGAGTCCATAGAAATGTTTAAAACCATGTGCAAAGGCGGGATCAAGCTGGAAATAGCTGGAAACAACTTTCTGCTGATCTGGGGAAGCCTTATGGACCGTATGGTCCTCCCCTTACGGACCGTATGCTGGTCTGCAGACCAGCAACTTTCAAAGTTGACAGTTTTGGTCCCTGTGCGCGTATGGTCGTGTTTTGGCACTTCTAACATCCGTCAAACCCATTTTTAAGCTCCCTAAGGATGATAAAGCATAGGGAACATGAAACATGCTCAAAAATATGTCGGATTTCAGTTCGTTTGGCCGTACGATTGCGTTGTTCGGTTAATTACGACGGAAGTCGTAACGAACGCAAAAACGATCCAAATTAAGTGACGAATGGATTTTTGATAAGCCAAACACTAAAAAATAATATTTTAATGTTTACATAAATTTTTGGATGTCCGGATGTATTCAGAACGTAAGTTATGCGCGAAATTGCAAACTTATGCACTTTTTGACGCTTTTAGTCCCTGAATGACCAAAAAGTTTATTTTAGCACACCGAACACCTCAAAGCCTATTTCTAAGCTATCTAAAGGGTGTTTAGGGTGTGTTTAGCTTATGATCATGTTCCGGAATGTTCGTTACAGTTTAAATCGGCATACTTTCGCTGTTTGTCGAATTTAGTCCCTGTAAGCGAATAGACTTGATTTTGCCATACCAAAGTCTTCAAAACTTATTTCTAAGTTGTGTAATGGTTATTTAAGGTATGTTAAGCATATGTTGATGTTAGGGAGTATTTTTCGCGTTAAACTGATTACGTTTACGCACCAGTTTGCGTATAATTCTCCAGTAAGCGATATAGAGTTTGAAATTGGATAAAAGCCAAAACATGAAAAATGTCAAACATAAACAAACAAACATTGGGATCAAATAACTTTATTTCATTGATAACTGAATTATTTACAATGATTACAAGCACAGATGTCGCAGTCTCCCCTACTTGTGGAAATTTCGTCCCGAAATTTGTTTAGAGGAAACTCGTGAGAAAAGATGCGGATACTTCGCCTTCATTTGATCTTCACGTTCCCAAGTAAACTCAGGTCCATGCTTAGATTCCCAGCGAACTTTAACCAAACGAATGCACTTGCGTTTAAGCCATTTGACTATTCGGTCCATAATTTCCGCAGGTTTCTCAACAAAATGTAGTGATTTATCAACATGAATTTCGTCAAGTGGTATGTGGAGGTTCTCATTAGCTAAACACTTCTTGAGATTGGACACGTGGAAGGTTGGATGAACATTTCCAAGTTCAGGAGGTAACTCAATTCTGTAGGCTACCTTACCGATTCTTTCGACGATCTTGAATGGTCCAACATATCTAGGTGAAAGTTTTCCTTTCTTTCCAAATCTGATCACACCTTTCCAAGGTGAGACCTTAAGTAATACACGATCACCGACTTGAAATTCCAAGGGCTTTCGTCGTTGGTCCGCGTAACTCTTTTGACGGCTTCGAGCTGTTTGGAGGTTATCACGAACTTTCTTAACCTTACCAGTTGTCTCTAGAATGAGGTCAGGTCCAGTAAGTTGAGCCTCACCTATCTCATTCTAGCAGACTGGTGAACGACATTTTCGACCATAGAGAGCCTCGAAAGGAGCCACGTTGATGCTGGAGTGATAACTGTTGTTGTAAGAGAATTCAATCAATGGAAGATGTGAATCCCAACTACCACCAAAATCGATTACGCAAGCTCTAAGCATATCCTCCAAAGTCTGGATTGTTCTTTCAGATTGACCATTAGATTGCGGATGATAAGCAGTGCTCAGATTAAGTTGGGTCCCCATAGCAGATTGCATGGTTCTCCAAAAACGAGAAGAGAAGCGAGCATCTCTATCAGAAATAATGTTCAAAGGAACACCATGTTGAGATACGATTTCATCCACATAGATGTCACATCATTCTCTGCTTTAGAGTTGGGATGAATGGAACTAGTAACTTTCTCATTAACATCAGTGTTTCTATATTCTATTTTGTAAAAAAACATTAATTGAATCGTCTGAGTTTGTTCTCTTTAAAGAAGCATCAACTAAAACTGTGTTTAAAAGAGATGTACCAACAACCTTAGATTCATTAGGATGTGCAACTTTAGTAGCTTCTTTTGTGGTATCAGCAAAGTGAGATTCTTCATAATGTTGATCTTCAGCTTCTTCATGAGTTCCACCAGCAACATGAGATTCCTCATAGTGTTGATGTTCTGTTTCTTGATTAATTTCAAACTCAAGAAGAGTTCCAGCTTCAGGAATCTGATAACTTTCAGCATGTTCACATTCTGTCTTATTTTTTGGTGAGTTAGTTATCATCAGAATTCCTTCTTCTCATGTGGGCTCTGTTTCTGATGTCCAGGACTTCTCAACTTCTTTTTCTTCTCTTGATGAAGAGCAGTTTATAACTTCTTTTCTAGATTCTTCTGTAGGAGTATCTGATTTTGCCGGAAGTTCTTCATGTTGTAGTCTGTAATGAGAGTCTGCTGCAATGAGGCATAGCATGCTTTCTTGAAACACAGGAACATCTTTATCTGATTCCCATCCATGAGTGGCATTCCAGGCTTTCATGGTGTTTGAACTCCAGACATCTTCCAAAATTGGAATTTCTATGTTTCTTTCGGCAAAGGTTCAGAAATGAAGATTGAAATGAACCTTGGATATGGTAGATGTGAAGTAATTCTCCCATTTTAAGTGAGAATTGATCTTTTGATTAAATTGAAGAGTTCTGTCCCATAATCAAGTTTGAACCCATGTATGAGTCCATACATGATTGTCAGAATTGCTTGACTTACTTGATCAGCTCCCCCTATCTTTGATGTGAGACACTTGTTTAAACTTCCATCATCACTTGCCAAAATGCTGGCATTTCATTTCTTCTGATTGCTCCAATTTTGTTAATCTTCTTGTTTTTGTATCCAAGTTTAATGAGAAAACTTATCAAGTCTTCTCTTTCTGGCGATTCTCAGTAATTATCAAAAACTAGAAGTTCAAGCCATTCTCTTACCCTTGCGGGAGTTAATGTTACTGAAACATTTCCCCATACATGAGCAAAGACCTAATTTTCTCCATCTTCACTGAAGGTGTGAACAAACTGCTGCAATAATTTGCTGGCACTTCTCTTACCTTTGTTAATGCATTTGAGATTGGATATCTTATGAGATATTCTATCAAGAGTTGACATCTTTCATGATATTCCAAATGCCCTGTATTCATCAGCATGTTATTTTCTTTCATTGGCAAGAATTCTATGTCTTCAACAAAAGGTACGTCATGCTGAACAATTGGATTGTTGAGGTTTACATTTTCCTTTGCTTGATTTTGTGAGTTAGGGTTTGAGATTTGGGATTTTTGAATTTTGAGTGAAAACAGAGGATTTCTAGGTTTGAAGTTTTGTGAAGAAGGTGAGTGATTTGTGAATTTCTGCTGAGGTAGAGTTATATAGTAAGAGTTTTAGCAGAGATATGTGGGTTTATAGAGTTGAGGGGACGTAGCTTGTAATGGCGGTAAAAAGATCATTAATTACCTTTATTACAGTTAGATCGTGTGATGTGAAATGTGGTTCAGAATGTAACCGTTGGATCATGGAAATCAAGACTTTTAATGACGGTTGATCGTAGGTATGCCTTCTCAACTTGTAGTTTCTTCAATCATTCACAAAAGATTTTTAAACTGAATTTTGATTGGAGAATACTATCGGTCACATGACACCTTTTCATTTTTATGGACCCCATTTTTTCATGGTCCAATCAGCTTTCTTCTTAATTTTCCTCCTTTTTCAAAGTCAAAATTCCATTCTGATGATGTCATCAGAATACAAATTTTGTTAAGAATTTATATTTTCTTCTGATTTGAATTCTTTCAAATGTGGTCAACAGAAGTCAACAAAATTTCTCATTTGAGGTTCCCCCTAAACTAGTGAGCTTTTTCAACAGATTTTTTTTTTTTAATATGAGAGGGAATGAGATGAGGTAAGTAGACTTACATATGATTCTCTGGTGGCATCCAAGTCTCTAAACTATTTCTAACATTTTCTAAAACTTTTTATCATTTTGAAGTTTTAACAGAAAAAATTTAGAGCGAGAAATTTTAAGTTATATTACCAGATTTCAATCTTATGTCATCAGAAACTCAGAGTATTGTGGCAAATCATTTGTTTTCTGATGATCATACGTTGTTTTTTTTATTTTTTATTTTTGTGAATATTTGACTTCTCATATATCTTTACCCGTTTTTGTTTTTCCTTCCCCCAAGTCCATGAACCAGAAAGCAAGACATCTTTAGAAACATACTATATTAACAAGTTACCTAAGAAAATATCTACACAAACGAAGTTAAACAAAAATGACCTAATCAAGGTCCATCCCTTCTCCATGATCCATTTCAAGGAGCAACCATAATTTCGTCACCAGCCCAGAGTTCTGGTCAGTAGGTATGAGCATGTTGAGATCCATGTTTTGTTGAAGTCTCATTTCAGCTCTGGGGAAACCCGTAGGAACACCTCCAAAGCCTAGCTGACTTGTGATTACCCTCATCAGAAAACGAGGGTAAACCAATAATGGCTTGCCAGACCACAGATTGCTTGCAATATCTTTCATTATATAATAAGAGAAATTGTAAGGTGTGTCTAGTACGAGTGCCCGTACTGGCTCCATTAACCTATAGGAGACTTCTTGATGGTTAATAATCTTCTTTGAGAAGCATGCTCCCATTTGTGTGACCAGATATTGTCATGGCTTGATGAAGCCATTTTTGTTGATTGCTCTTAATGGGTTTGCAGGATTGTAACCCATCAGCTCCAAGGTTTCACTTATTTGTGCTTTTGTGAACATCACAACTTCATTATCATCATTGAGTTGTAGAACTTTCCTGATGATATCTTCAGTTACCATTATTCTTTGGTTAAGCACCACACTTTCGATAGAAATCTGTCCTCTACCCTCATATCTTAACAATCTTGAAGTTCTCCAGAACATTTGAAGAATGTCTGGGTAGACCATGATGTGGGCAGTGAGAGCATATTTCAAACGACTTCCTATGATCAGGTTTAGTATGGTTTGGCATCCTTCCCGTTGAGGCCCCTCAAGGTTGGTCCTTAGTCTAAGATTGTGATAAGGATGACGAGGAAGTGGGAATTTATCAGCATTGATGGTTAGCATGTTGTGAGTTTGAAGAAGAAGATGAAGTTGTATTTTCTAGGGTTTCCTTATGTGATAGTGACTATCTTAGCTCAAGGTGATGATCATTTATAGTAAACTTGAAGTTTGCCATAAATGACATCTACCTACTTATAGATTTTGTGTCATCACAATCTTTGTTATTTATTTTTTCTTTCAGATAGCATAAGGAATAACTAAGATAAACTCTCTTGCATTAATGGTTTAGGTGGCCATTTTCTGAAAATATATCATGATTATCTGCCTATATGTCACTTCAAACTCCTTAATTGATGAGGTGTAATGAATGAAGGAGAGAAAAGTTTAACTACCATTAACGAGTTCCCAGAAAATTTTTCTATTTATGACGTTATTAGCCCTATGCAAAAAGAATGTAATACAACCTAATAATAAGAATTCGAAAAAACACAAAAAAAAAACGAGAAAGAAAATCTACAATAAGTTTATGCAATCTATGAGATATGAATAAAGATGGTGACATGCCTGAATTTGTTCTAAAAATCAGGGATGATTCTGATGTTTTAATAAGTTTTCTGATACTTTATCAGAATTTCTGATGATTCATCAGATATTCTGATGATTTATCAGATTTTCTGATGTTTCATCATATTGATGATTTCCTTTATCAGAAAAACTGTTGTTTCATTCTTTGACTATCAGAAAATTTTTGTTCCTTGATTATTGTCAAAACCAATTATTAAGCATTTTTCTGGTAAAAAGGTTACCTGAAAACCTTTTTCATAGAATTGACCACAACTCAGCAAATTGTACTTTAAGCCTTCTACATAGGCTACTTTTTCTATGGTTGAACATATATACCTTATAATCCTCCCTTTTACTCCATTCCCAAAATTTACCAATTTACCCAGTTTTGAAACAAGGTTACTGAGTAAGCTCCTATCCCCAGTCATGTGCTTGGAGCTTCCAGAATCGCAGTACCAGATCTGCTGCACATGATGGTCCTGAAATGGAAAAATTAGAGGTTTTTGGTACCCAGACTTGCTTGGGTACTTTTTCTGATGAGATTTTAATTAGATTGTTTTCTTTTGATGGTCTTTCATCAGAATATCTGTTACATGCTGAGCCATAAACAAAATTTTCACTTTTCTTTTGGAGATGGTGTTGAACAAGCTTCAGTATTTCAACACACATACAAGATTTTTTATCAGAATTGTCTGATTTATTTTCTTGTGATGGAATAAGTGGATAATATTGAAACATTGAGTGAACTGCTTCTGGAGTATTTAAAGATTTTTGTTTGGATTCACTCCTTTTTGCTTTCAAGTTGGGTTTTGATATTTCAAAAGAGTTCTCAGAACTGGTTGATTTGCATGATTCAGTGTCAGATTCTGATGTAAAGTTATCAGAAATCTGATGAGTTGCTTTCACAAAGATGGTGGGTTTAATTTCACTTGTTTTTACATACCCTAAACCCTCTCCTTTGTTTTTTGGTGTAGATTTAATAAAGTTAATGAATTCTTTTGCTTGTTGAAAACCTTTTACATTTATTTCTTTATCATGAATTTTCTTGTAAAGATCTTTTCTTTCCTTTTCATAAAATTCAATTTTAGCTCTATGATCTAAGCTTTCTTCTATTAGTAACTGGTTTTCAAGTATAACTTTATTCATGGTTCTTTGCAATTCATCAGATTTTTTATTATCTGATCTCTGTTTATCTTGCAGACTTAGAAAATCTGACATGAGCTTATTTAACTTGTGTTCAAGGTCAAGATTATCTAAAGTTACCTTTTGTTCAGATGCTTCAGAAATTTCACCAGAAAGTGTCATAAGACAAAAATTAGCCATCTCTTCTTCTTCATCAGAAGAATCATCAGACATCCATGTATCTGTCCCTGCAATCAAACCGACTTGTTGTTGCTTCTTTGCTTCTTCTAGCTTCTTCTCATAGTATGCAACATCCTTCTGTTTCTTGGTTTTGCACTCTGAAGCATAGTGACCCTGTTACTTGCATTTGTAACACACAACTTCAGCCTTTCCCTTATCCTTTGATCTACCTTCATCCCTAGATCTTCCTTCCATCCTCCCTCTGTCACTTTTCTGGTATCTTTGGCCTCCTCCCCTCAACCTCTGCTCAAAGGTTTTAGTGAGCAGTGCAATTGCTTCAGCAAAAGCTGAAAAATCTGATGATGTATCAGAAATTTCAAGATTTTGACTGTTTGAAGGTTCTGGATCATTGGTAGCTGATCTTTGTGAGTTTGAGATTAAAGCTAATGATCCCCCTCTTTGAACTGATTCCTCAAATATTTCTTCTTCTCTGGGGACCAGAATGCTATATAAGTTATGAAGACTCATATTACCTAGTTCTAAGGTTGAGGACAAAGTCATGGTTAGACTTATCCATTCTCTAGGTAAAGCATCCAGAAATTTTATGTTTCTTTCATCATTTGATTTTATTATCCCAAATTTCTTTAGCTCATTCAAAAGTTTTGTAAATATGTGATATGTTTCATTTAGTTTTTCATTTGGTAAGCTTTTGAATCTCTCATATGAGGAAACAATGTTTGTCTTTTGTTTCTTTTCATCCTTTCTCCTCCTTCACAAAGATCTTCCAACTGATCCCATATTTCCTTGGCTGATGTACATGCATCAACTTGAGAAAATATTTCATTAGGGAGAGCCATTATTAAAAGTAACTTTGCCCTTTAATCTGCAACCACCTTTTCCTTGTCTTTTGGGCTCCAAAGTGTTTCACTTTTGAAAGCCCGTGAGGCAGGGATTTCTGGTGATTGATCAGTTGCTGGAATAGCTGGTATTATAGTCATTGGTACATGTGGACACTTTTCAATGGATTGAAACAGAGCTCGGTCATGTCCATTAAGGAAATTGACCATCCTGATTTTCCATTGTGTGTATTCCTCTCTGACAAGAGTCGGAGGTTTAGACATTGAACCAATGTTAAAAGCATTATTCCATGTTTGAAAGCTTGCCATGTTTAGAGAAAAAAAGATGAGCGATTGATCGTTTGAAAATGATTTATTCAATCTGCTCTGATACCAATTGTTGGTCCCGGACTTGGACTTAAAAACTTCTTTTCACGTAATATGGCAAGTGATTTCAACAAATGTGAAAATAGTGTGCGGAAATAGAAATCACACTTCCAAGAAACAAGACCTACAGAATTTTCAAGTTTATATCACTTTGAAACAAAATGGTTTACAAGGTGATTGTGAGATTATTATCTATTACAAAATGAATACTTGTGAATTCGGAGGTGAACGGACAATGGAGTTTGTAGTATGTGTTGAATGCTAGGCTTAACTCATCATTCTTTGCTTGATGAGCCTTCTATGTGACAAATCGAGTTTCCATGATTCCAGTGTCGCACTATTGCACGTTGATTGTTTAGTTTGTTTGTTGACACGACTTGTCATGTTTCACAATCGTATACGTTGTAATATGTTAAATCGTACTTAATTGCAAGTGTATTTTATATATAATTGAGGTGCTATATAAGTGTTATTGTTATGTGTATATTATACATATCTTGCATAAATAATAAAACCTTGGCCAATACCCTAACCAACCTGAAAACACCTTCCCTGATGAAAACACACATGGTGTTTTCGTCCATATGTGGCTGGCGAAAACACAAATGGGCTTTAGGCCCAGATCACTTACATATTTATTTTTAACTTTGGCGTGATAACTTTTAATCGGAAAAACCCTAGAGCACCTCTCTAACTGTGACGACGACTGCAAGCCTACAGAGCCTTTGTTTTCGGTTAATCCATCAGTTTTACATCTCGGTTAGTTTGCACCATGGTTTATTGTGTATAACTTTCGATTGATTGTTTCATGTCTGCGTATGTGTATATATCTGGTTATTATATATATATGCGATTGGTATAATAATGATGATGATTATGCATATTGATTGTTGAAAATCTGTTGTGATGATGTCGATTCTCCTGATTGAACGATTGCTGGTTGAAATCATATACTGTAGTGTTGTTTAAGGTTGCTGTTCGTTGATGATGATGACTGACGAAAACACTCACCCCCAACGAAATCACCTTAGGGGATTTCGGCCCAGGTGATTTCGGCCCATAAGGGGATTTCGGCCCAAAAGGGGGATTTCGCTACTCAGGGGGGATTTCATTGTATTGTTTTGCACAGATTAACTTGTTTAGTAAATTCTACTAAGTGTGCACCCCTGTTAGTTTTTACTCAGTTGTTAAACTTGTTAAACAATAACTCTGTTAGTTCAGCAACTCAGTTAGTATATTAGTTCTATTACTATATGTTAAGCTTATTGTATGTGATATCTCTGTTAGTTGGTAAACTATGTTATATTGTAAATCCAGTTAAATATGTTTCCGTTATAACTGTAAAGTGGTTAACTCTGTTAGTTGCAAATCCATTAATTGTTAACTTTATTAGTTCAATTCAGCATGCAACTCTGTTAAGATAAGGGGAGTAATTCTGTTGACTTTACTCACTCAGTTAGTTGCTAGTTCTGCTAAATGCCAACTCTGTTAAGTGTATGATTGGATTGTTATATTGGAATAAACTGTGAAGGACATATATGTGGTACATGAACTATATGAAATTGATTAACTGTTTACATGATACAAGATACTAACTGCCAAGCACACTCTGTGATATTCTATGATACTTGTTACATGTGAAACATTACGAACATGAACTGATTTAGTATACGTGCACTATAGGACGTGATTGATTTCTTGTGAGCACTTAACTTAGCATACCGGGCAAACCAAGGTGAGTTCACACTCTTACCAAGGCATAGGATTCCCGGGGTTGGGAATGGGTTTGGATGATTACTTACGCTTGAGTTGTTATCGGAATTACATACCATAGGCCTCGGGAGAGGAAGGTTATTGGTAGATACTGCTAGACTAGTGATACATATACTTCTCTTCGCATACACGCCGGGATTGGCTGCGATAATAGAACTAATCTTCGCACACATGCCTGGAATGGCCGCGAACCATACTTTAAACTTCGCACACATGCTGGTTGGGCTGCGATACAAATATACCTAGTCTAGAATACTCGGGAAACATTCCCTAATCTTCGCATACATGCCTAGAGGGCCGCGATACGAACTAATACGATACATGACTTGACGAACGAACATAAGACTTACTATACTATTACAATTACTGAACTATAAACTGTGAACTCGCTCAACTAGTTGTTGACTCTCTGTTACATGCCTTGCAGGACCATAGGTACTCTTGGAGCTTGCACGGGAGGCGCGGTCGTTGTGGGCACGGATTTTGGATGTTATGATACACTCTTTTGTGACACTTCAACTTAATACTTATGTTGGGTTTTACATTATTGCTTCCGCAACACACTTGTTTATGTTTGGTTTTGAAAACACCTATCGTATTGATGAATGACATTTACTAATTACTTATATGTTCAATATGATTGGTGGCTTGATCCTGGTCAGTCACGCCTCCAAGCGGTGGTACTCCGCGTGTGGATTTTGGGGGTGTGACAGATTGGTATCAGAGCCATTGGTTATAGAGAACTCGGTTTTAATAAGGGGAAAACGTTTTTATTAAAACTAGACTATAACCAGAACAGTGCTCAATGATCCACAACGACGCCTCGCTCCACGTGCAAGACTCAACATCCTGGGTAATATGGTACTTGTTTTATTGCCTACTTGCTAGAATTACATAGAACTTTGCTCATGGTATGCTTAGATACACATAACCCTTATTTCTTGAGAATACTTGTGTGCTCCCTTTCTTCTGTCATCGCACTATTCGCGAACCTCTCTTACTTATGTTATCTTTGCTATGAAGATCATGTCTGGACGTATCAACATGACACAAGCCCAGTTGACGGCTCTCATTAACGAGCGAGTTGCTGCGGCACTTGCAGCCGCACAAGCAGGAGGTATACCCTGCAGTTGTAACTCACACTAGGATCTTTAGATCCTACACTCCTAAACCAACTCTTGTGTTTAACTTTGTCCTGATTCTTATACACAATAGGTCAACCACCTGTTTGCACCTTCAAGACTTTCATGGACTGTCGTCCTACTACTTTCAGTGGCACGGAAGGAGCGGTTGGACTTCTCCGTTGGTTTGAAAAGCTCGAGTCCATTTTTGAGATGTGTGAATGCCCTGAGGCTCGCAGGGTGAAGTACGCCACTGGTACTCTAGAAGGCATTGCGCTGACTTGGTGGAATGCGCAAGTTCAGATGTTAGGGTTGGCTGTGTGACAACCCTCACTAAACCAGGTATCCGTACGACGTAATTAATAATTAATTATTGCTTAATTACTGTGCTTGTTTGAACTAGCTGATAAACTGCTACTTGATTACTGGTACATGTACTTACTTGCATCATACTTTACTTATCGTCACTACATTATTTACATACTGAACCTTAGTGACAAACATGATGCACAAAAAGTACAGTAGCACAATAACGGATAACCTATTGAACATGCTGATAAGCCAGCATCAGGCAGACACTGCCTCTAAGGCCTGTAAGAGCCTGAAATATTTTGCTACACTAGTGGTGAGTGTAGGGATATAAGGGTTGTAGAACTGCGTCTCTAGGGAAAAGTTTCAATGACTGGATGTGCCTAAAACGTACTCTAAGTACAAAACTCAGCACTTTACATGATAATTCAACTTTTAGCTAACTAATAAAGTGCCAAAACATGAGAGAAATATTACTAGGCACTTTCCAAAGTGTCAGAAATGAGTTGTGTCACTAAAAAGGGTATTAACGACACTTTAAAGCTTTGTTAAGCACTTTAACGGATCACTATCCAACCGAACAACCGGACTATACCCGGAACCTAAAAATAATGTCATTTTCATTATTTATCTTTTTCTGAGCCAGTTAGGGTCCCTGATTACCCTAACACCCATTGTAACGCGTGACACACCACTAACCGGGTTAATCCCTAAACTTAACTATATTAACCTAACTACTATACTTAACACTTAGTTGGTTTTGGAATAGAACCCCCCCCCCCCCATTGCAAACCGTCCCCATGTAGGGGGACACACTTGTACCTTGTTGAATATTTTAATCCCACTTGTCTAATATCATCTAGACACATTAACCCTTGAGTATTAACCTTAAGAATTGTCTATAAGATTTAAGTTTAGCACATATGATCATTCATTTCATAACATCACCCAAACACACCTCTCTTTCCTTCTCAAAGCTTTCGGCCGAGATCCCCCATATCCATCCATCATATTCTCGGCTTTGATCACCCCATTTCAAGAACATACAAGCGTTAAGGGTCGCATACAAGGAGTCTTGGAGCAAACGGAACGCGAAGGACCTCCTTATCTTGCTTTTATCCACGCCATTTTCGTCAAGATTCTTCCCTAGCCTCGAGCTAGTGGTATGTTGCTTAGAACACCTTCTCAATCTATTCTAAAGTGGTTAAAAGGATTTGTATCGGTTAAAACTCGTTAACATGCAAGATGATGCTTTAAAGTTTACTAAAAACACTAAAAATAGTGGTTAAAAGCTTATATGTTGTGTAAATGATGTAGTATTCGAAATGTATGATTATTTAGGCCCGATCTATGAGGTGGTAGCTCGGATCATCGTTTAACCCGGTTTGGTAAGATCATGGATCTTAACATAAGCTTATTTTGAATGATACAAGGGTTAAAAGGTGAAACTCTACCACACGCGAATCATGAACTTGTGTAAAAGAGTTTTACTTGTGAAATTGTGTTTAAAACTAGCAGATCTACGCATCTGCAAGTGGTATCTTCAAAGAACCACGTATCAAAGAAATCATGTATTTTAAAGGATGGATTTTACACTAACAAGCATGATTTTTATAAACCACAAGTGTGTAAACACTTGTGAAATGAAAAGATCCGACAAAATAACAGTTTTTGTAAAAGATGACTGGAAGTTGTAAAGATGGATTTTCTCTAAAAACGAGGTTTTTACAAGATCAAATTACCTTATATGAAGATCTACTAAATTTAAGGGGATTTACACCACAGTTTTGGGAAAACTACAAGTTCATGTAATTTTTGGTAATTTACACATATGATGATTAGTTGTTGTGATAAAAGTTGTTCTGATCAAATAAAGAAAATTGTTGAGTTGATTTGTTAAAGAAAATGATACGCTTGAAAGCGTGGCCACCTCCAGTTACAGAGGAAACTCTAGCGAAATTTTTCTAAAAACCTAACACTTAGAACTATTTACACTACAAGTGTTAGAATTATTTTTGACATGTTTTCGAAATATGAATTTCGCCATGACTTTATTTACTAAATATTCGGAGGTGGGATTTTCACAAAATTTAACGTGATAAATATATTTTTCACACACTGTTTATGATTATTTTGTGAAAATACATATATATTATTTTTAGAGTAAAAATAATATTTACGAACGTTAACGAATCCAAAATTAATACGAACGCTTTCACCATAAATATATAAGTTACATCGGTAATTATATTACCACTCGATTGTTAAAACGTAACTTACGCACTTACGGAAATATTTATGAACGCGTATTTTAACAACGTATTACTGGAGAAAAACTATGTGAAATGAAAATATAATATTTTTGAGAAAAATACTTATATTTTGGAATTGGAAATATATATATATTAAGTGAGACTTAAAGATATGATTTGAACGCACATGTATTGACTCCCCCATCCTTGAGAAGGAGATTAACTACCAAGTATATACTGAATGTAAACACGAAATAGTTGTCTAACTATTTCCCAAAACTTAAACCATAAAGCTAAGGCACGGCTGTCCGTCTAATAGAGTTAGCACGTGTAGGTCGTCATACAGCTGATTGATTTGGAGGCATACTTGGTAGAGACGCACCACTGTGAGTTCATGTCCCCCTTTTCTCTTAACTGTTTTCAGTTTTTAACTGCGGGGGTGAAATACATGTTACTATGATTACGAATGTTTCTTACATGGTATGGTCAGCTAAGGAAGGAACTGTTAGGTTATGTGATTGGGTAGGTGAAACCTTAAGAACATTAGTCCTCGTAGTACGATCGAGGGATACGAGTGATAGGCCTATTTGAGCATAACAAACACCACCCATGCGCCCGCAGGTTGGACCATGTGGTGACCTTGTCTTAACACCACCCATGCGCCCGCAGGTTGGACCATGTGGTGACCTTGTCGTAACACCACCCATGCGCCCGCAGGTTGGACCATGTGGTGACCTTGTCCTATCCCCTCCCATGCGCCCGCAGGTTGGACCATGTGGATACACAATAACTGATATGTTTCCTTATTTGCTTTCATACCAGAGTTTACAAAACATTCATACTTGCAATGATTACAAAGGTTTATTCGCGCGCACATACTAAACACATGAACTCGCTCAACATTATTGTTGATTTTTCAACTTACATGTATTTCAGGGAATTAAAGGATCTGGCGCGGTATGACACGTTTTCCCGTTGCACTAGTTACAAGGTCATCCGGGTTTGGGGAATGTGACTCTTTCCTGGACAAGTCACAATCCTTAAACTGTGTTTATGTCATGTTGATGTTTGTGATTGTTAAGACAATGTTGTTGTATTTGGTTTTCAAAACTTAATTAAATGGATGATCTTGCATGGTTTTATTTCATATAGCTTTGTTATGGTTAAGCTATGGTATTAAGAAGTCACACCAAATTAACCACGCTTCCGCAAAGCCAGGGAGTGACAGCTTGGTATCAGAGCTCTGATACCAAGCGAACTAGGATTCTTTCTCGAGTCTAGACTATGATCACTAGGGCTCTCACGAAAACATTTTACTGCATACCACTTAAGTCCAGATCCAAAACTTTTTACAAACAAATGTTGAGCACATTTTATTATTTATAGGCTCAGCCTGGAGGGCTGAGGCTCGGTCTGGAGGATCGAGGCTCGGTCTAGGTGACCAAGGTAGTTGGCTAGTGAGGCTAGGAAGAGTAGGCTCAGTCGTGAAGGCTGAGGCTCGGTCAAGGGGACCGAGGCTCGATCTAAAAGGTCGAGGTGGAGGATAGAGCAGTCTTAGAGATTAGGAGGAATTTGGCCAGTGGGACTAGGAGAATGATTTGAATGCTTACTTGGTGACTTATGTGATTATATGATTATATGATTGATTATTATACGTATATGCGTTTGTGTTACAAACATCATGCTTTCATCATATACTAGAAAGATGGACACTACGAATCCCATGGCCATAGTGTCAGACGACATAGTTTCATCGAAGCACGAGGTGTACATTTCCGATACTACCGGCACAGACAATGACGACTTTCAGCCCTTTTGCGCTGCCTGAAGTCGTAGCAGAGCCTACTGATGGCCATCTGGTTGGGAGTTTGCCACTCGCGGTGATCCCTGCTCCTGTGCCCCCTTGCCACTTATCCTGTTGATGATATGCCCCCCCAACGTGGCCTCTAACGACGATAACGACCTACTAGAGGAGGACCCATTCGAGGGCAGGACCCTATTGCTGCTGGTATTAGACTACTGCATGCGGACGCTTCTGCAGGGGAAACTCATGCCAATTCCCCTATCCAAGACTCATTTGAGTTTCTGACATCCGCATCTTTGCACATACAGGGAGTGCAGCACCACTCACACGACGCCGACCCTGATATGGCGTCATCAGCTGCCCCAGTTCTCGCACACAGATTTGAGTTTGATCGCGATATTGAGGACGATTCTGTTTTTCCACCTGGTTTTGATCCAGACCATGACATTGAGTTCATGCACTTAGACCAGCCTTTGGAGGATCCTGTAATCCCTGTGTTTGTTGATCCAGCTGACCTTGAGATGGAGTTTTTGATCCGGAGCCAGCCATGGCCCCTGAGCCAGGCGTTGCTCCTGACCCCGCATTGTAGCATGACCCTGTTCATGCCGATGCACCTGCTGTTGCTCCTTGATTGATCATCTGCTTGGACGAGTGAAAATTTGGGGTAACTGTGCAAGATAATTTATTATTACGGGGGCCCACGTAATAACGACTTGTAGTGCACAGAAATCCTGGTGGACTCTGCGGGTCAAGCTAATGAAAACCAATGTAGCAGGAAATATCTAAAACACGAATGACCAAGGCGAGGCGATGTAGCCTCGAGTTCATTCTATTACAAGCAACAAGCCAAATTGGCAAGCCTATGTGAAGGCTCAGAAATTTATTTCCCCACTCATACATTGAATATATTTGCGTGTGAAATTGGGTGATTACATGATGGCTTATGTTGCTATATACACCTCATAGACAATTGAAACGTTGTCTAACCCGCTTCACGCCACTTCGACAAAAGGGAATGTCACCCAGACGTGACACAAACACCAGTACGTTGCCAAGGACAGAAGCCGAGCTGCAAGAACGCATCTCACAGATAAATGCACGACATGAAGCCCTCCGCTCTAAGTACAACGATGGCATTACTGGAAATAACCCTCCAACTGGCTGCACCTATAAACAGTTCCTGAACTGCAAGCCTTTGAACTTTGATGGAACAGGAGGCGCCGTTGCATTTGTTCGTTGGTCCGAAAAGACCGACTCCATTCTAAGAATGAGTAACTGTTCGCCCCAACAGAGTGTTACCTATATCTCGGGGATATTTCTATATGGCACACTCTCTTAATGGAACCTCCAGGTTCAGACCCTTGGCACAGACGCTGCTTATGCACTGAGCTGGGACGAGCTCAAGGAAACGATTGAGAAGAAATGTTGTTTTAGGACTGGAATTTAGAAGCTTGAGGTGGAGTTCAGGAATTTGAAAATGGACGAACCAGAAATTCCTTAACTTATCCAGCGATCGCACGACTTACCTAGGGTCGCCCCCCCTACTTAGTCAAACCGGAGTTCAAAAGGATTGAACGATTCATTTGGACACTTGCACCCCAGATCAGGGGTATGGTTACTACCTCAAAGCCCTCAACCATTGCAGAAGCTATCAATATGGGTGATCTATTTATAAAATGAGATGTTATGTGATTGATAGCATGAGATGTTATGTGTTGATATTGTTGAATGCATACGTGCATTTTATTTGCGATGACCTAACCTACGTGAAACATCTTTTAGAAAATGCCTCCAAAACGGGGTGTACGCATACCCACCAACGAGGCGGAACTTCAGGGAATCATTGCTGCAGTCATCGCACAATACGAGGCCCATCGCTCCGAGCACAACGGAGATACCTCAGGAAGTAACCCACCCAACGGCTGCACCTACAAACAGTTCTTAGGCTGCCAGCCCCTGCATTTCAATGGCACTGGGGGTGCCGTAGCCTTCGTACGCTGGATTGAGAAGACTGACACTGTTTTGCGTGCGAGCAAATGCGCCCTAAGAGATCAGGTCACGTACATTTCCGGGCTGTTCCGAGATGGGGCTCTGTCATGGTGGAAACTTCAGGTTCAGACAATGGGCGAGGCTGCTACGTATGCTTTATCATGGGACGAGCTGAAAGAGCTAATGCATAAAAAGTACTGTTCGAGAACAGAAAGCCAGAAGGTAGAAACTGAGTTCTGGAACTTGAAGATGGAAGGTCCAAAAATAGTTGAGTATGTGGAGAAGTTCCAAGTTCTATCGCGTATCGTTCCTTACATGGTTACACCAGAATACAAGCGAATCGAGCGCTTCATTTGGGGTTTAGCTCCTCAAATCATAAGTATGGTAACCTCCTCCAAGCCTGCGACAATCACTGAGGCCATCAATCTAAGTGTAGCCCTAACGGAAGAGGCAGTCAGGATGAACAAATTTTCAACCTCTGAGGAGAAGAAGGAGACTCATGTAGAGTCATCTGGGGACAACAAGAGGAAGTTGGCAAATTTCAAACAGGGTACCCAGTCGAGTAGCAACGACAAGGCCAAAAAGAGAAAAGAGTACACGGGTATCCTACCAAAGTGCGACAACTGTCGACGACCCCATAACGGGCAGTGTAGATATGGAAAATGTGGTAACTGTGGCAAGGTGGGACATGTCAAGGAAACGTGTCGGCAAGGTACTAAACATGGAAATAGAGGTCAAGATGGTAACGGAAATCGCGGAGGAAATAACGACGACAACAACTATCAAGGCAGGGAAGCTGACGATCAAGACTGTGGCCAAGCATGTTTTAATTGCGGTGATGTGGGGCATTTCAGGAAGTATTGCCCTAAGAACACTCAGGCACGTGGATGAAAGCTCAACAGCGGTGATAGAATCCAAGCGTGGATATCGGTACGTCTCTTAATAGTCAATGTTATGTTCTATTTGATAGTATTGTCAAATTTTAGCTTCAGAAAATATAGTTGTTTTAGTAGTAAGTAACCTAGATACCCAGTTCTCGATAGAACAAGCCTAACGGAAGCTTCGATGTGATAATTGGGATGGACTGGTTGTCGAACAACCCGGCGGAGATTGTCATCCGCGCCCCGACGATGAACGGAGAAATGATTGTGATTCATGGAGCAGGATACGCTCCTACGGATTATCAGACAAAGAAGACACGAAAATTTTCGCACGGGATGTGTTGCATTCTTGGCTCATGTCGTGGAAAAAGAAGCCGAAGAACCGAAACTCGAAGATATCCCTGTGATTGGAAGATACCCCGAAGTCTTCTTCGAAGACTTGCCGGAATCGCCTCCTCAACGATTAGTCGAATCCCGCGTCGATCTAATTCCAGGCACTACACCCGTAGTTGTTGCATCGTAGCGACTTACATTTTCGGAGATGCAAGGATTGACAGAGAAGTTTTAGAAATGGGTAGAGAAGGGAGATAACAGACCAAAATTCCCTTTTGGGGTAACCCCATTTCTACTCGTCAAAAAGAAGGATGATGATTTTCAAATAAACATCAACTACCGGGAGCTGAACAAGCTGACGATCAAGAATAGATACCCTCTGCCAAGGATTGATGATCTATTCGACCAACTGCAAGGTTCAAGCTTTTATTCAAAGATCGACCTTCGATCTGGATACCATCAGTTAAGGATACAAGGGGAGAGTATCCCAAAGACAGCCTTCAGAACTCGTTATGGACACTACGAGTTCCTTGTTATGACGTATGGTTTGACAAACGCACCTGCAGTCTTTATGGACTTGATGAATAGAGTTTGCAAGTCGCACTTGGACAAGTTCGTGATTGTGTTTATCGACGACATCTTGATTTATTCAAGAACAAAGGCTGAGCACGAGCCGCATCTAAGAGCTATTTTGGAGCTGCTAAAGAAAGAACAGCTGTATGCCAAACCCTCTAAGTGCGAATTTTGGCTACATGAGGTCCAATTCCTTGGATACGTGGTAAATGGAGATGGAATCCACGTGGATCCAACAAAGATCGAAGCGATCAAGAATTGGGAAACGCCAAAGACGCCAACCGAGATTCGACAATTCTTGGATTTGGCTGGCTACTATCAAAGGTTCATTGGGGATTTTTCAAAAATCGCTCAACCTTTGACACTCCTCATGCAGAAAGATAAAAAGTTTGATTGGGGAATCAAACAGGAAGAAGCGTTCCAGATATTGAAGGATAAGCTCTGCAATGCGCCAATCTTAGCACTACCAGAAGGTACAAATGATTTTGTGGTATACTGCGATGCTTCGCGTCAAGGATTGGGTTGTGTGTTGATGCAACGCCAAAAGGTTATTGCTTACGCATCACGTCAACTGAAAGTGCACGAAAAGAACTATACCACACATGATTTGGAACTTGGCGCAGTGGTTTTTGCTTTAAAGATCTGGAGACACTACCTTTATGGTACAAAGTGTACAATCTTTACAGATCACAAGAGCCTACAGCACATATTCAACCAGAAGGAGCTGAATATGAGACAAAGACGATGGGTTGAGTTGCTGAACGATTACGACTGCGAGATAAAGTATCATCCAGGGAAGGCGAATGTAGTCGCCGATGCCCTAAGTCGGAAGGAGAGGATCAAACCCATAAGGGATAGAGCTTTAGAAATGATTATCCAAACAGATCTTTCCCTGCGCATTCGTGCCGCACGGAAAGAAGCTCTCAAGGAAGGAAACCTTGAAGAAGAATATCTCCGTGGGATGGAGAAGCTTTTGGTGCCAAACGAGGAAGGAACGTTATGTTTTGAGAAAAGGATTTGGGTTCCTCTGTTTGGTGGTTTAAGAAAGGTTATTTTCGATGAAGCTCACAAATCACGGTACTCTATCCAACCAGGATCGGATAAGATGTACCAAGACCTCAAGGATTACTATTGGTGGCCTAGGATGAAAGGCGATGTTGCTGTATATGTGAGCGAATGTTTAACATGCGCTAAGGTTAAAGCGGAATACCAGAAGCCTTCAGGACTTCTGCAACAACCTGAGATTCCCAAATGGAAACGGGAACAAATCTCCATGGATTTTATTACAAAGTTAAAAAAAAAAGAACGCCGAGAGGCCATGACACTATTTGGGTAATAGTGGATCGATTAACAAAGTCAGCACACTTCTTACCTATCAGAGAAAAGGATAATACGAGCAAGCTTGCCGAAATTTACATGAGAGAGATCGTTACGCGCCATGGAGTACCTCTCTCAATCGTCTCTGATAGAGACGGAAGGTTTGTGTCAAGGATATGGAAATCCTTCCAAGAAGCTTTTTAGCTCACAATTAAATCTGAGCACTGCGTTCCATCCGCAAACTGACGGTCAAAGCGAGCGAACGATACAGACTTTGGAAGACATGCTGAGGGCGTGTGTTATGGATTTGGGCGGTAGCTGGGATAAGCATTTGCCTTTGGTCGAATTTTCATACAACAACAGCTACCACACCAGTATTGGTGTTGCGCCATTTGAAGCCCTTTACGGACGCAAGTGTCGATCACCCCTATGCTGGGCTGACGCAGGCGACAGGCAGCTTGCTGGTCCCGAAGTCGTCCAAGAGACGACAGACAAGATTGCGCAGATTCTTAAACGCATCAAAGCAGCTCGCCACAGACAGAAAGCCTATGCGGATCCAAACCGGAAACATGTGGAATTCCAAGTTGGAGAAATGGTGTTATTGAAAGTTTCACCCTGGAAGGGTGTGGCACGCTTCGGAAAGCGTGGGAAGTTAAATCCGCGCTACATTGGTCCCTTCAGAATTCTGGAAAGAATAGGACTAGTAGCATACAAGTTGGACCTACCTGCTGAACTGAATGGTGTTCACGACACCTTTCATGTATCCAATCTAAAGAAAAGTCCAACTCAAGTCACCGTTGCCATTCCCGCCGACGAGACTTATGTTGACGACACGCTCCACTTCGTTGAAGAACCTGTTGAGGTCACGGATTGGAAAATAAACAAGACCCGCCGGAGCAGTGTCAAGCTCGTCAAAGTTTGTTGGAATGCCAGACACGGTCCTGAATACACCTGGGAACGTGAGGACCGGATGAATACACCATATAGGGGGACACACTTGTACCTTGTTGAATATTTTAATCCCACTTGTCTAATATCATCTAGACACATTAACCCTTGAGTATTAACCTTAAGAATTGTCTATAAGATTTAAGTTTAGCACATATGATCATTCATTTCATAACATCACCCAAACACACCTCTCTTTCCTTCTCAAAGCTTTCGGCCGAGATCCCCCATATCCATCCATCATATTCTCGGCTTTGATCACCCCATTTCAAGAACATACAAGCGTTAAGGGTCGCATACAAGGAGTCTTGGAGCAAACGGAACGCGAAGGACCTCCTTATCTTGCTTTTATCCACGCCATTTTCGTCAAGATTCTTCCCTAGCCTCGAGCTAGTGGTATGTTGCTTAGAACACCTTCTCAATCTATTCTAAAGTGGTTAAAAGGATTTGTATCGGTTAAAACTCGTTAACATGCAAGATGATGCTTTAAAGTTTACTAAAAACACTAAAAATAGTGGTTAAAAGCTTATATGTTGTGTAAATGATGTAGTATTCGAAATGTATGATTATTTAGGCCCGATCTATGAGGTGGTAGCTCGGATCATCGTTTAACCCGGTTTGGTAAGATCATGGATCTTAACATAAGCTTATTTTGAATGATACAAGGGTTAAAAGGTGAAACTCTACCACACGCGAATCATGAACTTGTGTAAAAGAGTTTTACTTGTGAAATTGTGTTTAAAACTAGCAGATCTACGCATCTGCAAGTGGTATCTTCAAAGAACCACGTATCAAAGAAATCATGTATTTTAAAGGATGGATTTTACACTAACAAGCATGATTTTTATAAACCACAAGTGTGTAAACACTTGTGAAATGAAAAGATCCGACAAAATAACAGTTTTTGTAAAAGATGACTGGAAGTTGTAAAGATGGATTTTCTCTAAAAACGAGGTTTTTACAAGATCAAATTACCTTATATGAAGATCTACTAAATTTAAGGGGATTTACACCACAGTTTTGGGAAAACTACAAGTTCATGTAATTTTTGGTAATTTACACATATGATGATTAGTTGTTGTGATGAAAGTTGTTCTGATCAAATAAAGAAAATTGTTGAGTTGATTTGTTAAAGAAAATGATACGCTTGAAAGCGTGGCCACCTCCAGTTACAGAGGAAACTCTGGCGAAATTTTTCTAAAAACCTAACACTTAGAACTATTTACACTACAAGTGTTAGAATTATTTTTGACATGTTTTCGAAATATGAATTTCGCCATGACTTTATTTACTAAATATTCGGAGGTGGGATTTTCACAAAATTTAACGTGATAAATATATTTTTCACACACTGTTTATGATTATTTTGTGAAAATACATAAATATTATTTTTAGAGTAAAAATAATATTTACGAACGTTAACGAATCCAAAATTAATACGAACACTTTCACCATAAATATATAAGTTACATCGGTAATTAGATTACCACTTGATTGTTAAAACGTAACTTACGCACTTACGGAAATATTTATGAACGCGTATTTTAACAACGTATTACTGGAGAAAAACTATGTAAAATGAAAATATAATATTTTTGAGAAAAATACTTATATTTTGGAATTGGAAATATATATATATTAAGTGAGACTTAAAGATATGATTTGAACGCACATGTATTGACTCCCCCATCCTTGAGAAGGAGATTAACTACCAAGTATATACTGAATGTAAACACGAAATAGTTGTCTAACTATTTCCCAAAACTTAAACCATAAAGCTAAGGCACGGCTGTCCGTCTAATAGAGTTAGCACGTGTAGGTCGTCATACAGCTGATTGATTTGGAGGCATACTTGGTAGAGACACACCACTGTGAGTTCATGTCCCCCTTTTCTCTTAACTGTTTTCAGTTTTTAACTGCGGGGGTGAAATACATGTTACTATGATTACGAATGTTTCTTACATGGTATGGTCAGCTAAGGAAGGAACTGTTAGGTTATGTGATTGGGTAGGTGAAACCTTAAGAACATTAGTCCTCGTAGTACGATCGAGGGATACGAGTGATAGGCCTATTTGAGCATAACAAACACCACCCATGCGCCCGCAGGTTGGACCATGTGGTGACCTTGTCTTAACACCACCCATGCGCCCGCAGGTTGGACCATGGGGTGACCCCGTCTTAACACCACCCATGCGCCCGCAGGTTGGACCATGTGGTGACCTTGTCGTAACACCACCCATGCGCCCGCAGGTTGGACCATGTGGTGACCTTGTCCTATCCCCTCCCATGCGCCCGCAGGTTGGACCATGTGGATACACAATAACTGATATGTTTCCTTATTTGCTTTCATACCAGAGTTTACAAAACATTCATACTTGCAATGATTACAAAGGTTTATTCGCGCGCACATACTAAACACATGAACTAGCTCAACATTATTGTTGATTTTTCAACTTACATGTATTTCAGGGAATTAAAGGATCTGGCGCGGTATGACACGTTTTCCCGTTGCACTAGTTACGAGGTCATCCGGGTTTGGGGAATGTGACTCTTTCCTGGACAAGTCACAATCCTTAAACTGTGTTTATGTCATGTTGATGTTTGTGATTGTTAAGACAATGTTGTTGTATTTGGTTTTCAAAACTTAATTAAATGGATGATCTTGCATGGTTTTATTTCATATAGCTTTGTTATGGTTAAGCTATGGTATTAAGAAGTCACACCAAATTAACCACGCTTCCGCAAAGCCAGGGTGTGACAGCTTGGTATCAGAGCTCTGATACCAAGCGAACTAGGATTCTTTCTCGAGTCTAGACTATGATCACTAGGGCTCTCACGAAAACATTTTACTGCATACCACTTAAGTCCAGATCCAAAACTTTTTACAAACAAATGTTGAGCACATTTTATTATTTATAGGCTCAGCCTGGAGGGCTGAGGCTCGGTCTGGAGGATCGAGGCTCGGTCTAGGTGACCGAGGTAGTTGGCTAGTGAGGCTAGGAAGAGTAGGCTCAGTCGTGAAGGCTGAGGCTCGGTCAAGGGGACCGAGGCTCGATCTAACAGGCTGCCTAAACGCATCAGCGCTACTACTACCGCTACCACTCCAGCTACTCCTACTACTCCCAGTGACAACAAGCGGAAATGGGAAGGGGATTCCAGCAGGGGTTCAGCTACCGTACAGTCTCAAGCACAGCAGCAGCGCAAGACTAGTGATTACCAGAGTCCGAGTCAGCAATCTTCTGGTGGTCAGGGGCAGGGTGGATATCGGGGAATTCACCCACTATGTAACAGGTGCAACAGACACCACAGTGGTCAGTGTCGCAAGGGCCGCTGTCAGAGATGTCTCAAGATAGGTCATGAAGCTAAAGATTGCAGGAGCTCAAGGCCTGCGAATCAGAACCAGCAACAACAGCCACCAGCTCCACGAAACCAGCAACAACAACAACAACAGCGAGGCAATAGGGGATGCTTTCAATGTGGGGCTGAAGGCCACTTCAAACGGGACTGCCCCCAGTTAAACCAGAATCAGAATAACAACAACAATAATCAGGGCAATGGGAACACCAATGGGGGAAACAACAACGACAATGGTGCTAGGGGTCGTGCATTTGTGATTGGTCGGGGTGATGCAAGGAATGATCCTAATGTGGTTATGGGTAAGTTTCTTCTCGACGACTTTTATGTTACTGTATTATTTGATTCGGGTGCGGATACCAGTTATATGTCTCTGAAAGTTAGTACAATGCTTAAACGCGCACCAACACTTTTGAACACCAAACATGTCGTAGAGTTAGCTAACGGTAAAAGTCTAGAGGCCACACACATAGTTCAGGGTTGTAATCTTACCCTCGCTGGTCAGACTTTCTCTATCGATCTCATTCCTATAACTCTGGGTAGTTTCGACATCGTCATTGGCATGGATTGGTTATCCCAACAGCAAGCGGAGATTCTATGCAAGGAGAAGGTCATTCGTATTCCTCGTGTTGGCAAAGAACCTCTCGAAGTTCAAGGCGACAAGAGTGGTGTCGTGAGTGGCATCATTTCCTTCTTGAAGGCACAGAAGTGTTTGCGATAGGGCCACACAGCTATATTAGCACTCGTTACTGATACATCGACGAAAGAGAAAAAGTTAGAGGATATTCCAGTCATGCGCGACTTTCCTCAAGTGTTTCCTGAAGAGTTACCTGGGCTACCTCCTCATCGTCAGGTCGAATTTCAGATCGAGCTAGCTCCAGGAGCAGCACCTATAGCTCGAGCACCTTATCGCTTAGCTCCAACTGAACTGGAAAGAACTGTCTAAGCAATTGCAAGAACTCTTGGAAAAGGGTTTCATACGTCCTAGCTCTTCGCCCTGGGGAGCTCCAGTATTATTTGTGAAGAAGAAAGACGGTACTTTCCGTATGTGCATAGATTACCGTGAACTGAACAAGGTGACCGTGAAGAATCGCTATCCTCTTCCACGCATCGAGTTATTCGACCAGTTGCAAGGGTCGAGCTATTACTCAAAGATTGACCTGAGGTCAGGCTATCATCAATTGAGAGTCCGGGATGAGGACGTCTCCAAAACAGTATTCAGAACTCGCTACGGCCATTACGAGTTTTTGGTCATGCCATTCGGGCTAACGAACGCGCCTGCGGTTTTCATGGATCTTATGAACAGGGTGTGCAAACCTTATCTTGACAAGTTTGTTATTGTTTTCATTGACGACATCCTGATTTATTCGAAGAATCGGGAGGAACACGAGCAGCATTTACGACTCATTTTGGAACTTCTTCGAGCAGAACAGCTGTACGCTAAGTTTTCAAAATGCGACTTCTGGCTTCGTGAAGTCCACTTCCTAGGCCACGTGGTAAACAAGGATGGGATTCATGTCGATCCATCCAAGGTAGATTCGATCAAGAACTGGCCTGCACCTCGCACACCAACTGAAATACGCCAATTCTTGGGTTTGGCGGGTTATTACAGACGGTTCATCAAAGACTTCTCAAAGATTGCACAGCCGCTTACATTACTGACACAGAAAGGTGTTGCTTACCGTTGGGGTAATACACAGGAAACAGCGTTTCAGCACTTAAAGGACAGACTTTGTAGTGCACCTATCCTCTCATTGCCTGAAGGCACGGACAATTTTGTAGTCTACTGCGACACGTCTATCTAGGGTCTTGGATGTGTGTTGATGCAGCGGGATAAAGTCATTGCTTATGCTTCACGCCAACTTAAGATTCACGAACGGAATTACACTACACATGATCTAGAGCTGGGAGCTGTTGTTTTTGCGCTCAAGATATGGCGACATTACTTGTATGGCACTAAGTGCACCATCTACACCGATCACAGGAGTCTCGAACATATCTTCAAGCAGAAGGAATTGAACATGCGACAACGTAGATGGGTCGAACTACTGAACGATTACGAGTGTGCCATAAAGTACCATCCGGGCAAAGCCAATGTGGTGGCCGACGCCCTCAGTCGAAAGGATACTACACCTAGACGTGTACGAGCGTTGCAACTCACTATTCAGTCTAGTCTTCCCTCACAGATACGAGATGCTCAGGTAGAAGCATTGAAGCCAGAGAACGTCAGGGCTGAAGCCCTGCGCGGCTCAAGGCAACGGTTAGAACAAAAGGCAGACGGAGCCTACTATGTAACAGGACGCATCTGGGTCCCACTCTATGGCAACTTACGCGAGCTTGTATTGGATGAAGCTCATAAGTCTCGCTACTCGGTACATCCTGGTTCGGATAAGATGTACCACGACCTCAGAACTACATACTGGTGGCCTAGCATGAAAGCTCACATAGCCACTTACGTTAGCAAGTGTTTGACTTGTGCGAGAGTCAAAGCGGAATATCAGAAACCTTCAGGCCCACTCCAACAGCCTGAGATACCACAATGGAAATGGGAACAAATTTCCATGGATTTTGTTACTGGCCTACCTAGATCTCAACGTGGGAATGATACTATTTGGGTGATCGTGGATCGACTCACAAAGTCTGCTCACTTCTTGGCTATCAAGGAAACGGATAAGTTCTCCACTCTAGCAGACGTATACCTTAAGGAAGTTGTCTCGAGGCACGGGGTGCCCACCTCTATTATCTCCGATCGTGATGCACGTTTTACTTCAGAACTGTGGCAAGCAATGCACAAATCTTTTGGCTCTCGACTAGACATGAGCACAGCCTATCACCCTCAGACAGATGGGCAATCTGAGCGCACTATTCAAACTCTATAAGACATGCTTCGGGCGTGCGTAATTGACTTTGGCAATGGCTGGGAAAAACATCTGCCACTTGTGGAATTTTCATACAATAACAGCTACCACACCAGCATTAAAGCTGCTCCATTTGAGGCATTGTACGGGCGTAAATGCCGATCACCTCTTTGTTGGGCAGAGGTGGGTGACAGTCAGATCACAGGTCCAGAAATGGTAGTTGATACTACTGAAAAGATTGCTCAAATACGACAACGCATGGCGGCAGCTCGTGACCGTCAGAAAGCATACGCCGATAAAGACAGGAAACTACTCGAGTTCCAGGTTGGGGATCGAGTGTTACTCAAAGTTTCACCCTGGAAGGGTGTTGTTCGTTTTGGCAAAAGGGGCAAACTCAATCCACGATAAGTTGGACCATTTGAAGTCATCGAGAAAATAGGCAAAGTGGCCTACAGACTGAACTTACCAGCTGAACTCAGTGCAGTTCACAACGTCTTTCACGTGTTGAATCTGAAGAAGTGTCTGTCAGATGAGACCCTCATAGTTCCTTTGAAGGAGCTCACTATCGACGAACGGTTGCATTTCGTCGAAGAACCAGTTGAAATCACGGACCGGGATGTTAAGGTCCTCAAGAACACCAGAATACCTCTTGTTCGAGTTCGTTGGAACTCCCGTCGTGGCCCAGAGTATACCTGGGAACGAGAAGACCAAATGGAACTCAAATATCCCCAGTTGTTCGAAAACAATGCAACTACTACTGAGGCTGAAGCTACTACAGAATTTCGGGACGAAATTCCAAATCAACGGGGGGATGATGTGACACCCCAGGAAAACCAGTAAACGACACCCCAGGAAAACCGCATGCTAAATTTCGGGACGAAATTTCTTTCAAGTTGGGGATAATGTGACAACTCGAGTTTCCAAGATTCCAGTGTCGCACTATTGCACGTTGATTGTTTAGTTTGTTTGTTGACACGAGTTGTCATGTTTCACAATCGTATACGTTGTAATATGTTAAATCGTACTTAATTGCAAGTGTATTTTATATATAATTGAGGTGCTATATAAGTGTTATTGTTATGTGTATATTATACATATCTTGCATAAATAATAAAACCTTGGCCAATACCCTAACCAACCTGAAAACACCTTCCCTGATGAAAACACACATGGTGTTTTCATCCATATGTGGCTGGCGAAAACACAAATGGGCTTTAGGCCCAGATCACTTACATATTTATTTTTAACTTTGGCATGATAACTTTTAATCGGAAAAACCCTAGAGCACCTCTCTAACTGTGACGACGACTGCAAGCCTACGGAGCCTTTGTTTTCAGTCAATCCATCAGTTTTACATCTCGGTTAGTTTGCACCGTGGTTTATTGTGTATAACTTTCGATTGATTGTTTCATGTCTGCGTATGTGTATATATCTGGTTATTATATATATATATGCAATTGGTATAATAATGATGATGATTATGCATATTGATTGTTGAAAATCTGTTGTGATGATGTCGATTCTCCTGATTGAACGATTGCTGGTTGAAATCGTATACTGTAATGTTGTTTAAGGTTGCTGTTCGTTGATGATGATGACTGACGAAAACACTCACCCCCAACGAAATCACCTTAGGGGATTTCGGCCCATAAGGGGATTTCGGCCCAAAAGGGGGATTTCGCTACTCAGGGGGGATTTCATTGTATTGTTTTGCACAGATTAACTTGTTTAGTAAATTCTACTAAGTGTGCACCCCTGTTAGTTTTTACTCAGTTGTTAAACTTGTTAAACAATAACTCTGTTAGTTCAGCAACTCAGTTAGTATATTAGTTCTATTACTATATGTTAAGCTTATTGTATGTGATATCTCTGTTAGTTGGTAAACTATGTTATATTGTAAATCCAGTTAAATATGTTTCCGTTATGACTGTAAAGTGGTTAACTCTGTTAGTTGCAAATCCATTAATTGTTAACTTTATTAGTTCAATTCAACATGCAACTCTGTTAAGATAAGGGGAGTAATTCTGTTGACTTTACTCACTCAGTTAGTTGCTAGTTCTGCTAAATGCCAACTCTGTTAAGTGTATGATTGGATTGTTATATTGGAATAAACTGTGAAGGACATATATGTGGTACATGAACTATATGAAATTGATTAACTGTTTACATGATACAAGATACTAACTGCCAAGCACACTCTGTGATATTCTATGATACTTGTTACATGTGAAACATTACGAACATGAACTGATTTAGTATACGTACACTATAGGACGTGATTGATTTCTTGTGAGCACTTAACTTAGCATACCGGGCAAACCAAGGTGAGTTCACACTCTTACCAAGGCATAGGATTCCCGGGGTTGGGAATGGATTTGGATGATTACTTACGCTTGATTTGTTATCGGAATTACATACCATAGGCCTCGGGAGAGCAAGGTTATTGGTAGATACTGCTAGACTAGTGATACATATACTTCTCTTCGCATACACGCCGGGATTGGCTGCGATAATAGAACTAATCTTCGCACACATGCCTGGAATGGCCGCGAACCATACTTTAAACTTCGCACACATGCTGGTTGGGCTGCGATACAAATATACCTAGTCTAGAATACTCGGGAAACATTCCCTAATCTTCGCATACATGCCTAGAGGGCCGCGATACGAACTAATACGATACATGACTTGACGAACGAACATAAGACTTACTATACTATTACAATTACTGAACTATAAACTGTGAACTCGCTCAACTAGTTGTTGACTCTCTGTTACATGCCTTGCAGGACCATAGGTACTCTTGGAGCTTGCACGGGAGGCGCGGTCGTTGTGGGCACGGATTTTGGATGTTATGATACACTCTTTTGTGACACTTCAACTTAATACTTATGTTGGGTTTTACATTATTGCTTCCGCAACACACTTGTTTATGTTTGGTTTTGAAAACACCTATCGTATTGATGAATGACATTTACTAATTACTTATATGTTCAATATGATTGGTGGCTTGATCCTGGTCAGTCACGCCTCCAAGCGGTGGTACTCCGCGTGTGGATTTTGGGGGTGTGACATTCTATTTATAGACGGCTTGAATACATGAAAAAACATTTGTTTATTCATGTTTATGTCCTGCAAAAAGTAGCTCCTTGACATATTCATTGAATCCAATAATCAAGTTGCCTTTGTCATCATGATATCCAATAATGTCAACTTGCTTCAGTTATTGTGGCAGGATAGAACTGATTTTTAGACAAGTGGGGTTTTATCAGAATTTCTAATAACCACTTCATCAGAAATTCTGGTGAACAAATCATCAGAAAGTCTAATGATCAGAATCGCCAGAAACTGATGATATTTCATCAGAAATATCATCAGATCCATCAGAAAAGCCTTCTCTGATAATCTTCTTCAGTTCTTTGATCAACTTTTGATTCTTTGAAGTAGATGTTGTTCTTTTTAGTTGCCCTATCCGGTCTTCCTTTTGTTATTTTGATCTCCAGGACTTTTATCTTCTTCATAGATCAAGCTAAATTTGATTTTCTTCAATACTTACAAATAAAGTTTCCTAACAGTTTCCCCCTAAGTATTGTAAGAAAAGGAACTACCTTATGAACAGAAAAATTACCAAACAGTGGAAAATCAAACAAGTTACTACTATTCTGAAAGACGAATTACATGGTAAAATTTAAAACATGTTCTTCAAAACAGCTTTGCCCTCTTTAGTACATCTCCATCCTTTAATTTCTTTTTGTAAGAAATGTACTTGTTACAGATATCATACATGTCTTTGTACCAGCTTCTTGCTTGAATCTAATCTTCAATCATTTGTTCAATTTCCTGTCTTTGGTTTTCTTTGTTCATTCCTGTCTTCTGAAGTTTTTCTTGTCTCTTTTTCATACCTTTCATAATAAACTTCAGAGACTAATTTGAGTATTTGAATATATCAACACTTCTAAACAGAGCCTTGTTCTTCTCAAAATCTCTGTAGACTACACTGTAGTTATGTCTTTCATTTATCATTGGCAGTTCAATGATGTCTCCAGTTCTTGCATCTTCTATCAGCTCTGAGGGAATGCTTGTGTTTGGTGCACTGAGATAGACATTTTTGTTGTGCACATAATCATAGTTGATGCATAAATCAAAGTCAGAAAAAGCCACTCTTTCAAATAGCTTTATTCCACCATTTGATATGCTCTTCATTGCTCTTCTTATTTCTTTTGTGTTTTTCTTTTCTTTTTCAGAAAGATCCTTCATGAACAGAATGTCCAAAGGATGTAATCTATCAGTAATTTCTTCATCAGTTACTTTTTCTTCTTCCCCATTTTCTCTAAGAATGTGTATCTGTTCTACAGATAAGTTCCTCCAACACCATCAGCTCCAATTTTTAATTCATCCACTTTCATGATTCTTTTTACTGGATTCTCATTGATGTAGTGAATGCTTCTTGGACCTCTTTTTAATCTCTCTGCCCTTATAGCCAATCTGTAAGGAGTTGGTGGCTTCTCTGGTACATCATCTTTGGACCAATAGTACTTCACCAGATTGTATTCAGGGAATATCATTATATCCCTGTCAATCTCTCTGATCATGACAGATTGAGTTTCAGAGATTTTTCTTTTGACAATCTGTGGTTTTCTTGAATCAACTTCTTGTTCCCATTCATTCATTGTTTGCAGATTCATCAATTTACTTATGGCAGTGTCATCAGAAGAAGTTGGTTTTGGAACAGTTTGAGAAGTTACAAGTTTCAAATTTGTGATAACATGAGGTTTGGAAGTTGCTAACCTTTTCAACATTTCATCTTTTGAAACATTTGGAGGTGGACCCATTATAGTGGTTCCAGCTTCAGTGATTGGTGTAGCAGATGATTGTCGTGGAGTTGACTTTGGAATTTCTTGATAACTTTGTTCATCAGGAATTGCCTTCATGATTTCTTTGGGATCAAGATTAGCCAATCTGGCAATGTTGAAGTGCATTCTCTTCATCAAATGGTACACTTCTCCTACCAGATTTGAGTTGTTGTCTGTGCTTTTCTGAACTTCTACAAATTTAGTTTGATTTTTCTCCTGCATGGCAGCCTATTCTTTTAACAATTTTTCAAGAGCATTAGTAATACTATTGTTGCTTGCCCTTAGAATGGTGACTTCCTCCAAGACCTTGTTTGCACTGCTTGATTGTCTTGATTCTACAACATTTGAGACTTGTATTTTGATCTTCTCCATTTCTGTGAAAATCTTTTGGATTTCTGATGCAGAGATGCTGGTTTCTGGTGCTTTTTCCTTTAACTTCTGCAGAGACTTTAGTGCTTCAGTGTTTCTTTCAGTTTGTGCCTTTATGACCTCCGCTGATTCTGATAAAGTCTTCACATCTGCCCTTTGACCTTGTATCTCTGACAGCAACAAATCAAGCTTCTCTTCTACAGGACTCTTTTTGCAGGCTTTGAAATCATTATCTAGAACAGTTTCCAGATTTTTTTGTGTCATGGGTGTTCCAGGGATATTTGGAACAATAGATGTTCCTTCTATCATTCCAGCTGTAAACACATTTGCAGCTGTTTTGGAAATGATTGGATCACTTTTGGCTTTACCAGAATCTGGTGCAACCTTAAGTGTACTAGAATCATTTCCACCAGAGGTGAAAAACATATTTTCATCCTGGATTTCCTTATGTCCTTGAATCATATCAGTGAATGATTCTCTATAAGTTTTTGAGGTAAACAGATTACCTTTTACCAGATTTCCTTGATCAGTTTTCTGATCTCTATCTGTTGAGATCTCAACATCTTCCTCATTCTCTGATTTAGAGTTCGGATGAATGGAACTAGTAACTTCCTCATTAACATCAGTGTTTCTATATTCTATTTTGTAAGAAACATTAATTGAATCGTCTGATTTTGTTCTCTTTAAAGAAGCATCAACTAAAACTGTGTTTAAAAGAGATGTACCAGCAACCTTAGATTCATTAGGATGTGCAACTTCAGTAGCTTCTTTTGTGGTACCAGCAAAGTGAGATTCTTCATAATGTTGATCTTCAGCTTCTTCATGAGTTCCACCAGCAACATGAGATTCTTCATAGTGTTGATGTTCTGTTTCTTGATTAATTTCAAACTCAAGAAGAGTTCTAGCTTCAGGAATCTGATGACTTTCAGCATGTTCACATTCTGTCTAATTTTTTGGTGAGTTAGTTATCATCAGAATTCCTTCTCCTCCTGTGGGCTCTGTTTCTGATGTCCAGAACCTCTCAACTTCTTTTTCTTCTGTTGATGAAGAGCAGTTTATAACTTCTTTGCTAGATTCTTCTGTAGGAGTATCTGATTTTGCAAGAAGTTCTTCATGTTGTAGTCTGTAATGAGAGTCTGCTGCAATGAGGCATAGCATGCGTTCTGGTAACACAGGAACATCTTTATTTGATTCCCGTCCATGAGTGGCATTCCAGGCTTTCATGGTGTTTGAACTCCAGACATCTTCCAAAATTGGAATTTCTATGTTTCTTTCGGCAAAGGTTTCAGAAATGAAGATTGAAATGAACCTTGGATATGGTAGATGTGAAGTAATTCTCCCATTTTTAGTGAGAATTGATCTTTTGATAAAATTGAAGAGTTCTGTCCCATAATCAAGTTTGAACCCATGTATGAGTCCATACATGATTGTCAGAATTGCTTGACTTACTTGATCAGCTCCCCCTATCTTTGATGTGAGACACTTGTTTAAAACTTCCATCATCACTTGCCAAAATGATGGCATTTCATTTCTTCTGATTGCTCCAATTTTGTTAATCTTCTTGTTTTTGTATCCAAGTTTAATGAGAAAACTTATCAAGTCTTCTCTTTCTGGTGATTCACACTAATTATCAAAAACTAGAAGTTCAAGCCATTCTCTTACCCTTGCGGGAGTTAATGTTACTGAAACACTTCCCCATACATGAGCAAAGACCTGATTTTCTCCATCTTCACTGAAGGTGTGAACAAACTGCTGGAATAATTTTTCCGGCACTTCTCTTCCCTTTGTTAATGCATTTGAGATTGGACATCTTATGAGATATTCTATCAAGAGTTGACATCTTTCATCATATTCCAAATGCCTTGTATTCATCAGCAGGTTATGTTCTTTCATTGGCAAGAATTATGTGTCTTCAACAAAAGGTACGTCATGCTGAACAATTGGAATGTTGAGGTTTACATTTGCCATTGCTTGATTTTGTGAGTTAGGGTTTGAGATTTGGGATTTTTGGATTTTGAGTGAAAACAGAGGATTTCTAGGTTTAAAGTTTTGTGAAGAAGGTGAGTGATTTGTGAATTTCTGTTGAGGTAGAGTTATATAGTGAGAGTTTTAACTGAGATTTGTGGGTTTATGGAGTTGAGGGGACGTGGCTTGTAATGGCGGTTAAAAGATCATTATGTCACACCCTGACTTTTGCGAAAGCGTGGTTTATTTGGTGTGACTTCTTAATACCATAGCAATCAATCATAACAATGCTATATGATAAAAACATGAGATGTTCATCCATTAATGAAGTTTAGAAAACACCACAATACCATTGTCTGAAAACATCGACACCAAATTGCAATTACAAACCATGACTTGTTTAAATGAGTTCACAAAGACTCAACAACAAGATGTTAATTAAAACCAAGTTTAGGAACATGTATCCCGTCCAGGAATAGGATACATCTCCTAAGCTCTACGACCATGGATGACATCCTTATTTAGTACGCAGCTTGACAAACATGCAACACCTGCCAGATCTGTTTAGTTCCCTGAAATACATGTAGTTTGAAAAACATCAACAAAAGTTGAGCGAGTTCATGTGTTTGTATAAGTATGTATAAACCTTTGTAAACAGTGTATGTATGTATGTCCCAGTATGAAAGCAAACAAGGAAAAGATCACCGATAGTTTGCAAGGCCACTGATATGTGTGACGGTGTAGGAAGACTCAAACCTAGCAAAGTTGTACCGGGCTTCCGGCTGGAAGACATAGTCACCACTATGGGCCACCCTGGCCTCATGGGTGTGGGCTCGCTACACCCAAATAGATCTATCACTCATGCCCCTCGGTCCTTATACGAGGATTAATGGTCCCAAGTATCTGCCTACCCAATCACATGATCTATGGTTCTTTCCTAGGCTAATCATACCAATAGTATTCGTATGTAATCCCTTTTGTAACATGTATTTCACCCCCGAAGTTAATAAACAAAACAGTTTAAAGAAAAGGGGGACATGAACTCACTGTATTGCGTCTTCAGTATGTGTAACCCAAGTCTCCACAGCAAACACGACTACCTACAGTATACTAACGTCTATTAGACGAGCAGACCGTGCCTTTGCTTAGTATGAAGGTTTTTGAGTTACGTTTCTAGTGTTATTCCAAGTTATATAATTATTTGTCAAAATAATTAAGATTTCAACTTAAATTATATTTGGTCTTGGAATAATTGTTTAATCAATATTTCGTATTAATACTTCTCAAGTATTTTCCTTCCCAAGGATGGGGCTATCTTATACATGTATTTTGTAGTTCCGAAATAATATATTTTTAAGTCTAACTTAGAAAATATATTTAAACTCATCTTGTCCAAAAATAAGGTATTCCCAAGAAAATGTACATTTTTCCCAAAAATCATATATTTTCTAAATATACTAGGAAAATATATTTTTATCTCCCAAAAATAATATATTTCCTTTTTGTCAAAAATATGATATAACTTGGTAACATGTACAAAAATCATATTTTTACTCCTTTCGTTTCCAAAATAATATTTACCAAAAATGTATTGTAACGGTATCTTCCGGAATATTTCATAAGCTACGTTTTTGCGTTCGGTTTCACAATATTAAATGTGTAACTTATATATTTATTCCTTGTGATCTTTGGTATTATTTTGGAGTTGTAAATTCTCGGTATTTGTAAGTTATATTATTTTACCCTAAAATAATATAACTATTCCACAAAGTATACAAATATTCACACAAGTGTCTTAATATAAAATATATATTCTAAATATATATTTATCCATTTTTATTTACAAAAACCAACGTCCAATACTTGTATTTTTGTAACAAAATTTATGGCAAGTTTATGTTGAAAAACATAGTTTAAAACATACTTGTAAATACTTTTCTTTGAAAATATTTTCTAAGTGTTTGCATTTTAGAAAATTTCGCCATAGTTCCCTTTGAAAATGGAGGTGTCCATGCTATTTAGCATATCATTTTCTTTTCAAAAATTACACACAATGATCAACAATCAATCCCTAAACATCTTGCACATACCAAGTGTAAAAACAAGCTATCTACACAAAGATCATGAACTTGAGTTTTCGTAAAAACTTGTGGTAACTTGGTAAAGTGTTTAGTGGGTTTAGTTATCCTCCAAAATATATTTACTTCTTGATAAGCCTCATTCTTGGAAGTTTTAGATGTTTACAACTTGTAAACATGTTTTACAAAAAATGTTTATTTATTAGATCTTCTTGTTTCATAAGTGTTTACACACTTATTTCATCACTAAAATTAGTGCAAGTTTAGTAAAAACCATGATCTATTAAAAATCATACTTTAAACTTGGTTTTCTTGGAAAATCATTCACAAGTCTTAGATTCATAAGTCTACTAGCTCACTTTGTTTATTGTTTTACAAAAATCATTTTTATTCATCAAGTTCATGTTCATACAAGAAGATGATCATCCTATGTTATTACATAACCATCCTCCCACTTGCTAGATTAGGTGTTTAATCACCATCTAGCAAGCTTCATGTGATGATTAACATCATCATCTCAAGAAATCAACAAGCAAATATCATTCATGCACTAACAACATCATTTCAACAAGATTTCATCTTATGTTTCTAGATTCAAGTTTATGTCTTCTATGGTTCTAGTGATTTTCATCATAACACATCTTTTAACCAATCAAAATGTAAGTAAAAAAGGGTTACAAGAAGCTTACAACTAGCTCAAAGCTAGGGAAGAACAATGATGAAAATGGAGTGGATAAAAGCAAACGGAAGAGGTCCTTGATGATCCACAAGCTCCAAGCTTCGTTAGTGACCTTCTTACACCTCAAGATAACCTTGGAATGGATTGGATTGAATTGAAAAAGATGGTGGTGTGGGTGAGAGGGGTCGCCCGAGAGGAGGGAAAGGGGAAGGGAGATGAAGGTGTTGATGAAGTGTGAAGGATTATGTGTTCTTATAACCACAAACTCTAATGTCCAAAGGTTATTATGTTTCTCAAAGTACAAACCATATCTAATCATATCTTCAGAAAATCCATGGAAGATTTAAGAAGGATTATGTAAATCTTGAGGTGGGGCCACCTCCTTGGGCCGTAAATCACATGGGGGGAGGGGGGTTAAGTGCAAGTTTGAATGATAAGTGGGTAATTAGTTGGAAGTTAAAGGTAAAGTCTAGTGTTTTATGTGTAGGATGTATTATGTAGTATGTTAGGGTGTTCGGGAACCATAACTAGCTCAGAAAAAGTAAAACAATGCTTCTAGCAATATTTTGGTGTTCCGGGTAATGTCCGGTTGTTCGGTTAGATACCGGTTCGTTAAAGTGTCAAGTTATTCTGTTTAGTGATTTTTAGGTACCCTTTTGTGACACTTTTAATTCCCGACACTTAGGAAAGCATACAGGACCATTTTGCCATATTTTTACACATTACTAGCTTGTTAAAAAGCTTAATTTTGCTGATTAATGCAGAATTCTGCACTTTGAGTGGGTTTTAGGCACTTTCCGGCACTTAAACTATGACCTAGTGATGCAGTTTTATGGTCCTTACTTCCCTACACTCAATACTAGTGTAGTACCTTGTCTCTGGCCCTTACGGGGTCTCAAAACATTGTCTGTCTATGTACTGACATTGTCAGCATGTTTCTGACTTATCCGCTAACGGTGCTAACTGTGCTTTGTGCATCGTTTATGTCACTAAAGTATGTATGCAATAAGTGATGTGACAATATGAAATGTGATGCACATGTATGTATGAAAAGAAAGCAGTTTAAGTCATCAGTTGTAATTAAGCACAGTCATTAAGCACAAATTAAAATCAATTAATTTGTACGGATACCTGGATTTTTGACGGTTGTCACATTCTCCCCCTGTTAAGAAAATTCCGTCCCGAAATTTTAGTTCTACTACTAGATGCAGGGATCTTGGGGAACAAATGCAGGTATTTGGCTTTCATGTGATCCTCACATTCCCACGTGAATTCTGGGCCGTGTCGTGCATTCCATCGAACTTTGACGAGTTTGACACTACTCCGGCGAGTTCTGTTAACCTTCGAATCAGTAACCTCAACAGGTTCTTCAGAAAAGTGGAGTGTGTCGTCAATATGAATTTCGTCGGCAGGAATGACAACCGTTTCTTGAGTTGGACTCTTTTTCAAATTTGATACATGAAATGTATCATGAACGCCATTTAGCTCTTTGGGTAGGTCCAACTTGTATGCAACAAGACCAATCCTTTCCAGGATTTTAAATGGTCCAATGTATCTTGGGTTCAACTTCCCACGCTTCCCAAAGCGTGCTACACCCTTCCAGGGTGAAACCTTTAACAAAACCATATCTCCCACTTGAAACTCCAAAGGTTTCCTTCTTCGGTCCGCATAGCTCTTTTGACGATCACGAGCCGCTTTGATGTGCTCTCGGATCTGTATAATCTTATCAGTCGTCTCTTGGAGCAATTCCGGGCCAGCTAGCTGTCTATCACCCGCGTCTGCCCAGCATAGCGGTGATCGACACTTGCGTCCGTATAGAGCTTCAAACGGTGCGGCTTGAATGCTTGCATGATAACTGTTGTTGTATGAAAACTCAACCAACGATAGGTGAGTGTCCCAACTACCACCCAAATCCATTACCCAAGCTCGCAACATGTCTTCCAACGTTTAAATCATTCGTTCGCTCTGTCCGTCTGTCTGTGGATGAAAGGCAGTACTCAGATTTAACTAAGAACCAAATGCTTCTTGGAAGGATTGCCATATTCTTGACACGAATCTTCCATCTCTATCAGAAATAATTGAGAGAGGCACTCCATCCATTGCAACAATCTCTCTCAGGTATAGCTCAGCAAGCTTGCTCGTATTGTCTTTCTCCTTGATTGGCAAAAAGTGCGCAGATTTCGTCAGGCGGTCTACGATTACCCAAATCGTATCGTGACCTCTGGGTGTCTTTGGAAATTTCGTTATAAAATCCATCGAAATCTGTTCCCATTTCCACTTGGTTATTTCAGGTTGTTGCAGAAGTCCTGAAGGCTTCTGGTATTCGGCATTTACCTTGGCGCAAGTTAAACATTTGCCAACGTATATCGCGACGTCGCCTTTCATTCTCGGCCACCAACAAAAATCCTTTAAATCTTGGTACCTTTTTATCCGATCCTGGATGGATCGAGTACCGTGACTTGTGAGCTTCATCAAAAATAACTTCTCTCAGACCACCGAAGAGAGGAACCCAAATTCGTTTCATGAAGCACAACGTTCCTTCCTCGTTTGGTACCAACTGTTTCTCCATCCCACGGAGATATTCATTTTCAAGATTCTTTCCCTTAAGAGCTTCCCTCTGTGCGGTACGAATGCGCAATGAGAGTTCCGTTTGTATGATCATTTCCAAAGCCCTAACCCTTATGGGCTTGATTCTTTCCTTCCGAATCAGGGCATCGACGACCACATTCACCTTCCCTGGGTGATACTTGATCTCACAATCATAATCGTTTAATAGCTCAACCCAGCGCCTCTGTCTCATGTTAAGCTCTTTCTGATCGAATATATGTTGCAGGCTCTTGTGATCAGTAAAGATTGTGCATCGCGTGCCATATAAGTAATGTCGCCAGATTTTCAAGGCAAACACCACCGCGCCTAATTCCAAATCATGCGTGGTGTAATTTTTCTCGTGGACCTTCAGCTGACGCGAAGCATATGCTATAACCTTCTGACGCTGCATTAATACACATCCCAACCCTTGACGCGAGGCGTCACAATATACCACGAAGTCGTCAGTGCCTTCGAGTAGTGATAAGATCGGTGTGTCACAAAGCTTGTTTTTCAACAACTGAAATGCTTCTTCTTGCTTGTCTCCCTATTCGTACCTCTTGTCTTTCTAAGTGAGGGAGGTCAATGGTTGAGCGATTTTTGAAAAATCCTCGATGAATATGTGATAATAACCAGCCAAACCTAGGAACTGTCGAATCTCGGTTGGCGTCTTCAGAGTCTCCCAATTCTTGATTGCCTCGATCTTTGTGGGATCCACATGAATTCCATTTCCGTTAACTACGTGACCAAGAAACTGAACTTCACGCAACCAGAACTCGCACTTTGAGAACTTTGTGTACAACTTCTCTTTCTTAAGCAGCTCTAAGATGGCTCTTAGATGTTGCTCATGTTCTTCCTTCATCTTTGAATAAATCAAAATGTCATCAATAAACACGATCACAAACTTTTCGAGGTAGGGCTTGCAGATTCTATTCATTAAATCCATGAATACTGCTGGCGCGTTTGTCAAACCAAACGGCATAACCAGGAACTCGTAATGTCCATAGTGAGTCCTAAAGGCAGTCTTTGGAATACTTTCCTCTTGAATCCTCAACTAGTGATAGCCTGATCGAAGGACGATCTTGGAGTAACAACTCAAACCTTGTAATTGATGGAACAGGTCATCAATCCTTGGCAAAGGATATCTATTCTTGATAGTCAACTTGTTCAGCTCGAAGTAGTCGATACACATGCGGAAACTACCATCTTTCTTTTTAACGAACAAAACTGGAGCTCCCCAAGGCGAGAAGCTTGGTCTGATGAATCCTTTATCCAATAGCTCCTGAAGTTGCATTGACAGCTCTTGCATTTCCGAAGGTGCAAGTCGATAGGGTGCCTTAGCTACAGGCGTGGCGCCTGGAAGTAAGTCAATGCGGAATTCGACTTGCCTTTGCGGCGGCAATCATGGCAAGTCTTCTGGAAAGACTTCAGGATACTCCTTCACGACTGGAATATCTTCTAGTTTCGGTTCAACGACTTCCTTATCCACAATGTGTGCCAAGAAGGCAACACATCCCTTCTGCAGACACTCTCAAGCTTTCAAGCAACTAATGATCCTTAAGGGCGTATCGCGCTTCTCTCCATGCACCACAATTGTTTCTCCATCCGCCATTGGAATGCGAATGACCTTCTCGTGACATACAATCTCTGCTCGGTTGCTTGACAACCAATCCATCCCTGCTACCACGTCGAAGCTTCCCAACTCGACTGGCAATAGATCAAGTGAAAACTCGTGCTCTCCCAGTTCTATTATGCAACCTTTGATGACTTCATTCGTCTACTCTAGCTTTCCATTAGCTAGTTCTATCAAATATGGAATATCTAGCTTACTAGCTACCAACCCAAGTATTTTCTTAAACTCTAGCGATACAAAACTATAATCAGCACCGGTATCAAATAGTACAGATGCAAAGCGTTGATTGATAGGGAATGTACAAGTAACTACATTTGGATCTTGGCGTGCTTCCCTCGCCCCGATATTGAAAACTCTTCCTTGGGCTTGATTGAGTTTCGGGTACTCTCGCTTGAAATGCCCCATGTCTCCACAATTGAAACAACCTGGTCCTCGACCATTACCATTTCCATTACCCTGATTGTTGTTTTGGTTGCGATTCCCACTCCCAGCTTGATTACCACAGTTTCCATTGCCTCCATTATTTCCTTGCGGGCAGTTTCCATTCCCATTACCACCACAGTTGTTGTTACCAAAACCCCTTTGACCACCACGGCCAGTACCAACCCAGCATGTTTCTTTCGTGTGACCAACTCTTCTACAGGATTTACATTTTCCAGCCCAGCATCGTCCATTGTGATGCAACTGACACGCATCGCATTTGGGCAAGGTGCCCAAATACCCCTTTCCTTTGGCCTTGGCTGGTGCGCTTGTCTCATCCTTCTTGTTCGAACTGCTGGTACCTTTCTTAAAGTTGGGGAACTTTCTTTTGTTCTCTCCTGAGGACTCAACGTGAGTTTCTTTCTTCTTCGGGTCAGAAATTGAAAACTTGTTTAACCTGATAGCTTCCTCAGTTAGTGAGACGCTCAGATCGATAGCCTCAGTAATTGTTGCAGGCTTTGATGATGTTACCATACTCATAATCTGAGGTGCCAACCCCCAAATGAAACGCTCAACGCGTTTGAATTCTGGACTAACCATGTATGGTACCACGTGAGATAGATCGTGAAATCTCTGCACATATTCGGCGATCTTCGGGCCGTCCATCTTGAGGTTCCAGAATTCAGTTTCAAACTTTTGAATTTCGGCCCTAGAGCAATACTTTTTACGCATGAGTTCCTTTAACTCATTCCAAGTCAAAGCGTACGCTGCTGCCTCTCCCAGAGTTTGGACTTGGAGATTCCACCACGAAAGCGCTCCATCTATGAACAATCCGGAGATGTAGGTGACTTGTTGTTCTGGTGCGCATTTGCTCATTCTTATCACTGAATCGGTCTTCTCCGTCCATCGAACAAAGGCCACAGCACCCCCGGTGCCGTCAAAATTCAACGGTTTACAGTCTAAAAACTGCTTAAAGGTACAGCCTGTACAAGTAACGTCATTCACAGGAAGCATTAGCAAATGCACACGGATTATCCAAAGGTAACGTAGTGTGTCCTTGAGGTACCCCCGCTAGTTTCGGCGCGTGAGGCCTCGTAATCTGCTATTGCTCGAGAGATCCTTTCTTGTAATTCGGCCTCAGTAGTGGGAAATCGAGTTTCTCTTCGCGGTGGCATCTTCTATAAGAAGATTGCGTTGATCAGGTCATAATAAGTATAGTAAGTATATAACACGCATTTGTAATAACGTTCATCAACACAAGTATACACATAACATCCCATGTCATAACACAACCAAGTAATCCAACAATGTATGTAATGAGAATGCTGCGATTGAGCTATCATATATCAAGACCACAAGTATAGTTTTACAAGTTCATCAAATGTATCATACATCAAAAGAGACTAAGGGTCACATCATCCTTGTCTGAATCGTCTAACAAACTACATCAGTCAAAATTCAAAATGTGGTCTTCAAAAAGCTATGCAATCTGGCTCAACAGATGCACTCTCACCAAAAGTAGTCTATCTGCATAAGACCAAAAACCTCTAAGCTGATGGGGGAGGAGGAGGTGGAGGAATGAAAGGCAAAAGGCGCATACGCGCTAGCTCCTCCTCAAGAGCATGAACAAGATGTAACAAATAGCTAATCTGCTGCTCCATAGTAAGAAATCGGATGTCGAAATCCGGGTAAGGCAATAGTGGAGCAGCAAACTGGGATGGACCAGTACCAGGTGGAGGACGCGGGATCCTCTCTAGCTCAGTGACTCTACGACTCAACATATCCTGCTGGAGCTGCAAGGATAAAAGCAGATCATCCCTTGAGTATCCAACATGGAAGGGATGGTGTGGATCAGATATAGGCATCACGTTGGGCGGAAACCAAATAAGTGGCTCACCCGTGGGTGCAGAAGAAGGAGCAGTGTGTGAAAACTATGGAATGAAATGATCGGCTGCTGACACAAAAGGTACGTGACTGGCCTGCTGACTCGATGGTCCTTCCCCGGGACGGGGAGGAGGGATATCCTGAAGAAATGTGATCGGTAGATCCGTACGATGAATGTCAGACACGTGAGGGTGAAACGGGGTGATATCAATGGGTGCATGAACAGGTGCAGGTGGGGGAGTAACGGGTCTAACAAAAGGAGGATAGTCCTCATCGTCCTCGATCCACCCATTGCGGGTGTGTGCATATCTGGGGTCAACACGGTCAGCAAAAGGAGCGTGGTCTGCGGGTGCAGGTAGAGGGTCAGGCAAAGGTGGTGCAACAACTGGTATGTCAACGTGATCATGCTCCGGTAAAGGATCATGAGCAGGCATGGGCTCAGGTGCAATCAAAGGCTCAGGGTCAGCTGGTGTAAGCTCATGATCAGCGGGTATATCAAAGGGCTGATCGTCAGGAACGACAGGTGCATCAATGGGCTGCTCAGCAGGAATAAAATCAATCTCCTGCTCAGGATCGAAATCAGGATCAACAGGTGCCTCAAAAGGCTGCTCATCGGGGACAAACTCAATCTCATGCTTAGGGTCAAAATCGTGTGGAAAGATAGGATCCATCTCGTCATCAAACTCAAAATCCTGATCATCGTCGTGTGGACCAACAGGTGCGGCGGACATAGCTGTGTCCGAATCAGAATCAGTGGGATATCGCTGTAATCCCAATGCATGTAAGGTACTGGAAGACACTGACTCGAAAGAATCACGGGCTGAATGATGATGCGTGTGAAGTGTTATATATATTAGGTGTATATTTTAAGCCCCTTTAACACTTATTTTAGCCAAGTTTTAAATTTATAAAACACGATATTTTACTAACACTAAACACACATATGGGCAAGTGCACCCATCGTGAGCGTAGTATAGCGTTGGTAAGATACCGAGGTCGTTCAAGGACACAAGAGCTTTTAGTACCGGTTTATCCTCAACGTCTAATCAAAATAAAAAGTTTAGAAAAATGTTTTAAACTAAGAAAAATAAAAACTAACTAAAATGCTGAAAATAAAAATAAAAATAAAACAGATAGACAAGATGAATCACTTGGTTCGGACTCGTATCTAATGTAACCTTTGATTATTTCTGCACTTTTGCACATGATTAAGAGATTATCTTAGTTATTGTAGTAGGCCCCTCTTTTGAAGGTGACGTTACCCTCACCCCAGTAGTTTGAGTCAGCAAGGATACAATCCTAAAAGGGCGGATTATTGGAAGATAATGAATTAAGTTATTAATGCAATATTATGGTAGGCCCCTCTTTTGGAGGTGACGTTACCCTCGACTAAGTAGTCTGAGTCAGCAGGGATACAGTCCTAAATAGCCGGGTTATAGTATTAATAGTAGTTAACTTATGAGGGGGTCAAAGAGTTTGGACCCCCGCCATCCAATACCGTGAAGTATTGAAGGAGGTCCTACTAAATTTGACCCAGGTCCATTCCAGGAGCTCTAAACGCTGAACAATGGCAAGACCTTTACCAAACCGTTCCCTTAACCCCCGACCAGGTAGCCAACATACCTCCATATAGACCGTGGAGATATGAATGGTGAAAATCTTTTATTTTATATAGACAGTAAAATAATTTCAAGACACCACGGACAAACGATAAAAAAATGACCTTCAACATAAGCAACTAGTTATTAAAGTCATTAATACGAAACCAAATAAAAAGTGCAAAAGATTAGAAATAAAAAGTATTACACTAGACACTTTGTCTTCACCAAGTGATGTAAGAGACTTAGGCAAACATGGCCTTGATTGTCAAGAACTCTTACGATCAATCTTGGATCCCGAGACGACTCACACACTCTACGATGGACAATGGATGGTGGTGGTGGATGATGGTGTTATGGTGGTGGTGGGTGGTGGGTGAAGTGTGAGAGAGGTGGTGTGCCAAGGGATGGTTTGAGCTTGAGCCAAGCACATCTATTTATAGGCTGAACAGAAGCTCGGGCACGGCCCCGTGTCCAGTGGGCACGGCCCCGTGTCCACATCCTTCTCTTTCTTCATTAAATGCAGCTTTGTATTATTAGTTGACCACGCCCCCGTGTCCGCTGAGCACGACCCCGTGGTGTAGAAGAATCTTTGTACTATGCAGATTTGCTGGATTGTGTGAATCTTATAGTTGACCACGGCCCCGTGTCCGCTGAGCACGGCCCGTGGTGGGCAATAGAAGCTTCTACCACTTTGTCTTTTCTGCTGACACTTGGGCACGCCCCCGTGCTGGCTGAGCACGGGGCGTGTTCAGGCTTCTGATCTCTTGTTTTGCTTGGGAAGATGATGTCGTGGGGTCGGGCATGTCACATCTTGTTCCTTTTCTTGTATTTATGTTAGATTTTGATGTCTTTTTGCTTCTTTTGTTAATTTGAGCTCATTTAATCCTGAAAATACAAAAGGAAGACAAAAGCACACTTTTTCCAACATTAGTACTAAAAAGGGGTTAGTTTTATGCCTCATTTGATGAAATTTATATGTTAATATTTGAACACATCAAATACCCCCACACTTAAATCTTTGCTTGTCCTCAAGCAAAACTCTTTAATATGTGGCTATTTACACTCCCAAATGGAATGGGTAGAGAAGAAGGTTTTTGGGCTTGTCGTAGAGTGTCGGGATTTCCAAGATTCTTTATTTAATTTTATTTTTATTTATTTACAATCCTATTCGTCATGATTTATTTAAAACTTTTCATAAGATAAATTACTTATTAGGGCATAACATGCCTTTGTAAAATTCTATTTATATACAAGTTCACATACCTCACGGGGATCACTCAACACTCGGCCGAAAATGTATTTTTGTGGATCACTCGAGAGCGGCATGGAACTTACTCCTACCATAGGCTTGCCAAGCAATCAATCCTCCTCCTTTTTAACTTATATACCTTTGTAAATATCAAGAGGACTTTGTGGGTTAAGGGTTAGGCTTGGGTTAAAGGTAGGTGGTTGGGTTGGTGGTTAGTGGTTAGTAAAAAGGGCGAAAAGCGTAACAAGTGTCGGTTTTCATATGACTTCCTATTTTTGTAACTTTTATTTTGATGAAGCCATTTATTCAAACAAAGTTATTTTTGATGAACTTGTTTGTTTATTTTCTTTTGCTTCATCATCAACAACAAAGGGTTTTTTTTTTTTTTTTTTTTTTTTTGAAGTCATTTAAAGAACCGAACTTGTTACTAAAACAAAGGGGTAAAAATGAAAAAGGTTTTGGTGGGTAAAAAGGGTGTTTGGTTTGGGTTATGAAATGAAAAGGTTTAGGCTCAAAGGGGCTAACTAGGGGGATTTTGGGTAGGTGGTAAAAAAAAGAAAAATAATGGTGTAGAAATAAAAAGGGTTAGTCCTAATGCCTCCATCATTTACTTACTCGGGTTTAAGTTGGTAAGGACCGGGAATGTATCGTCATGGCAAGTTCTAGAGTCCTAAGAACCAAGCGGCTATTCACACAAGAAACGAAAATGAGCATTTACTCAAATGATATGTAAGTGTTTGCTCAATAAAGGCTCAAAACTCACTTTTGTGGGAATGGGTTTTTATGTGATCAAGTATATATAATTAAATTTTAACTAAGCTTGTCATGCCTTTTCATAATTTTCTTATGTTGGTTCTTTTTATCACGACGCTATCGGTTGTAAATTCATAAAAATATAACCTTTTTAAGAACTTGAATTTCCCGAATTAAACCTAGACAAGTGTAAAAAAAATGAAAATTTTTGAAAAAAATTTCGGGTGATTAGCGGTTCCAATAGAGTTTTGTGTAAGGCTTATATTTAGGATTTGCAAGTTTCAAGGTTTTAGCATCCCCCCCACACTTAAATTACACATTGTCCTCAATGTGTCCCAAAAATAATTTTTTAGGTTAATTTGAATGTGTAAAAAGGTGTGAAAAGCAAAAATTTTGTGTTACTGAGCGCTGAACACGGCCCTGTGTGATCCGGGCATGGCCCCGTGTTCAAGTGCCAGTAACAAAATTAAACAAGAGAAACAGAAGTTTGGACACGGGGGCGTGTTGGGTCTTTTTCTGCAGACTGTGCAGCACGGGGCCGTGTTGGGTGGACACGGCCCGTGCCGAGCTTACTGTAAATGAAGAAATTTGTCGGACGGTTCTGTTTTCCTGTATGGAGTGCTGGTTCAAGTTTCCCTTGCATGCTTTGCCATCTCAAGTGTGTTGTATTCATTTCAACACCATCCAAAACACCAATTTTAACTAAAACCATCATTCATTAATCATAGACAGGATTACATAATAGTCCTACAAATTAAAATACTAGCTAGTTAGGTCAAAGAAACACAAGAAATCCAAGAAGTTTCTAGCCTACTAATTATTCTACTTAGCAAAATTTCCGAAAAGATAGATCTCTCGGTTAAAAGTGGCTTGAAAACTTCTCCCTACGGGTATGGGCTCCTTATACATCGGCGAGCCACTCTTCGATCTCCCTAGTGAGAAGAAAAGCGGGCTCATGAGCATCGGGTTGAGGAGGTGTAACTTCCACCGGAATTTCTTGGAGTTCTTCAAGAAGAGGTTCCGCCGGAATGTCGTCCCAACCGGTAGGATTTTGAATTCCAAGTGCGAGGTTCCAATCCTCTTGAGGGAGGATTGGTTCCATAGGAGGTGTTACCAGAATGTTTAACCTCTGGTGCAAGAGGTTTATTTCCCGGAAACTGTTTTCCAACCCCACCGAGAGATAGTTTATACGGTCAATGAGGACCTCCTCCACTGAAGTCATCTCGTCAAGTGCTTCACGTAGCGCCATTACGTACCTTACGAGAGTTGCTTCAATCGATGGCCTCCTTTCCCGTCGGCTGTTCCTTGAGTGCGCAGAAGAGGTTCCGCTGTTTTGGCTAGACATTCTACGAAAACAAACCAAAAACAGTTCGTTTTAATGAAACAGTACCACGGGCACGGCCCCGTGCTCAATGAACACGGCCCCATGTTTAATTTTCTGCAGATTTCTAGAACAAGGAATCTTGGGGTTTCAAATCATTTTCTTAATTTATGAAGCATTTTTGAGCAGAAATAACTTAAAACCATGTTGTGTAACTTATTTTTAACAAGATTCCATGAATAGAAATTCAATAAACATCACAACAAAGCTTGAAATCAAGCTTTTAATGGAGTTCTTGGTGCAAGAAAGATGAAGAAGAAGGCAATAGATAAAAGAGGAAAGGACAAGATGCTTGTAGGAACCTTCTTTTACAACATACCTAGGATGGTAAGTCAGAAAATCCCTCCAAATCTCTGTCCCTGGATGGTCCAAATGTGCAGGGTTCTTGGCTGCATTTATAGAAAACGACAGCGTGCTGCACACGGCCCCGTGTCGGCTGGACACGGCCCCGTGTGCAGGCAAGATCCTAACACGTTTTGTCCGTATTCTGACAAAAGTCAGAAGGGAATCTATAGGTGGACACGGGGGCGTGTTGACCTGGGCACGGCCCCGTGTCGGAAGGCTGTTTTATGAAGTTCGTCTATTTTTAAGGAACTTTTCCGGATCGGGCGGCTCCTTACTGGATGGAACAACCCCATAGTGCCTAAGATACCTTAATTGTTCTAGATTAAGACGAGAACGCAAGAGGTTGTCGGTGAGGGTGATTCCTATGCTATATGTAGGTGGACAAGTCCAACCCTTTCCCGGGCTCTCGTTAAAGAAGGTGTATGTCGAATCGCTCAGGTCGATGTATGCATCAAACGAAGTTGATGGGGAGTCCTTCACGGCACAATCGACACAGGGACGACTATCGCTCAAGTCCTCACTAGAGTTAGAAGTATCATTGGAAACAATGAAGTTGTTTGAATGCGGTTCCAACCCCTCTTCTTGGTTATTGTCTTGGAAAAGATTATTGAAATCTTCCCTAAGTTCTTTTAACCAATTAAAAATTAGATCTTCTAGTTGAAATAATTCATCGAGAAGCATTTCTCCTAGAATATCTGGTTGGGCGCATTCGAGGGAGCGATAGGGATTATTTTTACTTTCGCCCCTCTTAAGGATACTAGGAAATGATGGGTCTATATAGTGGGGTTTATAATTTAGAAAAAAACATTCTAATTCTTTATGGTTACCACCACATAATTGACACCACATAGTACCATAAGAGTGCCGAAAGTAAAAAGTATCAGTATCACTCATGGTTGTGTCAGAAATTACCAACCGTCGGGACCTTACGGTTCTGTTTTCAGTAACTGAAACTTGGGCACGGGGGCGTGTTGAGTGGGCACGGCCCCGTGTTCAGCTTACTGTCTGACTTAAAACAGGATTGCCAGTTCCAATGATTGGGCACGGGGCGTGTTCAGCGGGCACAGCCCGTGCTGAGTTCTGCAGAAGCTGAAAAATCTAAAAAAAATCCTAAAAAAAATGAAAAATAAGAAAAACGATTAGGCCGTTGATTCCTAACTTTCTTAAAATCCTTGTGTCCCCGGCAACGGCTCCAAAAACTTGATGCGTGTGAAGTGTTATATATATTAGGTGTATATTTTAAGCCCCTTTAACACTTATTTTAGCCAAGTTTTAAATTTATAAAACACGATATTTTACTAACACTAAACACACATATGGGCAAGTGCACCCATCGTGAGCGTAGTATAGCGTTGGTAAGATACCAAGGTCGTCCAAGGACACAAGAGCTTTTAGTACCGGTTTATCCTCAACGGCTAATCAAAATAAAAAGTTTAGAAAAATGTTTTAAACTAAGAAAAATAAAAACTAACTAAAATGCTGAAAATAAAAATAAAAATAAAACAGATAGACAAGATGGATCACTTGGTTCCGACTCGTATCTAATGTAACCTTTGATTATTTATGCACTTTTGCACATGATTAAGAGATTATCTTAGTTATTGTAGTAGGCCCCTCTTTTGAAGGTGACGTTACCCTCACCCCAGTAGTTTGAGTCAGCAAGGATACAATCCTAAAAGGGTGGATTATTGGAAGATAATGAATTAAGTTATTAATGCAATATTATGGTAGGCCCCTCTTTTGGAGGTGACGTTACCCTCGACTAAGTAGTCTGAGTCAGCAGGGATACAGTCCTAAATAGCCGGGTTATAGTATTAATAGTAGTTGACTTATGAGGGGGTCAAAGAGTTTGGACCCCCGCCATCCAATACCGTAAAGTATTGAAGGAGGTCCTACTAAATTTGACCCAGGTCCATTGCAGGACCTCTAAACGCTGAACAATGGCAAGACCTTTACCAAACCGTTCCCTTAACCCCCGACCAGGTAGCCAACATACCTCCATATAGACCGTGGAGATATGAATGGTGAAAATCTTTTATTTTATATAGACAGTAAAATAATTTCAAGACACCACGGACAAACGATAAAGAAAGATCACCTTCAACATAAGCAACTAGTTATTAAAGTCATTAATACGAAACCAAATAAAAAGTGCAAAAGATTAGAAATAAAAAGTATTACACTAGACACTTTGTCTTCACTAAGTGATGTAAGAGACTTAGGCAAACATGGCCTTGATTGTCAAGAACTCTTACGATTAATCTTGGATCCCGAGACGACTCACACACTCTACGATGGACAATGGATGATGGTGGTGGATGATGGTGTTATGGTGGTGGTGGGTGGTGGGTGAAGTGTGAGAGAGGTGGTGTGCCAAGGGATGGTTTGAGCTTGAGCCAAGCACATCTATTTATAGGCTGAACAAAAGCTCGGGCACGGCCCCGTGTCCACATCCTTATCTTTCTTCATTAAATGCAGCTTTGTCTTATTAGTTGACCACGCCCCCGTGTCCGCTGAGCACGACCCCGTGGTGCAGAAGAATCTTTGTACTATGCAGATTTGCTGGATTGTGCGAATCTTATAGTTGACCACGGCCCCGTGTCCGCTGAGCACGGCCCGTGGTGGGCAATAGAAGCTTCTACCACTTTGTCTTTTCTGCTGACACTTGGGCACGCCCCCGTGCTGGCTGAGCACGGGGCGTGTTCAGGCTTCTGATCTCTTATTTTGCTTGGGAAGATGCTGTCGTGGGGTCGGGCATGTCACATCTTGTTCCTTTTCTTGTATTTATGTCAGATTTTGATGTCTTTTTGCTTCTTTTGTTAATTTGAGCTCATTTAATCCTGAAAATACAAAAGGAAGACAAAAGCACACTTTTTCCAACATTAGTACTAAAAAGGGGTTAGTTTTATGCCTCATTTGATGAAATTTATATGTTAATATTTGAACACATCAATGATCAGAAGACATCTCAACAATATGAACGTCAACAAGCGGAACAACAATGACATCAGCAATTGGAACTCCATCATCCTGGGCCTCCTCAGGGGGACCCTCGATAAACAGATCACTGTCGTCGTTGGACATAGCATCAAGTGGCAGATCCTCAAGAGGAAATGCAACAAGAGAAAAAGGAGCAGGGATCGGAACAAGAAGTAGATCCCCGTCAGGAAAACCATCAGCTATAGGTATATCATCTCCAAAAGCTGGTAAAGCGAATGGCTGAAAGTCATCATCGTCGCTGCTCGTAGTGTCTAAAGTGAAAACCTCAGGGTCTGTGGCTATCTCGTCATCTGAGACTATGGCCATATGGTCTAATGTATCGGATACTCCACTCTCAGAAGAAGATGACATAGTGTCTGTGACAAAACAATCACACATATACACATATATCAACAATCATCAAGTAAGCATGTAGGTAATGACAATGTAAGCATGTATGCAATCCTAGTCTTCCCAAGACTATTCCACCCAGCCTCTCAGACTGAACTACTTAGTCTCTCAGACCAAACCTCCCAATTTCCCAAACTGAACTACCCAACCTCTCAGGCTAAACCTCCCAGTCTCTCAGACTAAACTACCCAGCCTCTCAGGCTAAACCTCCCAGTTTCTCAAACTGAACTACCCAGCCTCTCAGGCTAAACCTCCTAGTCTCTCAGACTGCCCCTACTAGTCTCTCAGACTGAACTACCCAGTTAGTCTCTCAGACCAACTTCCCAGTCTCTCAGACTGAATTACCCAGCTAGTCTCTCAGACTAACTCCCTAGTCTCTCAGACTGACTACCCAGTTAGTCTCTCATACTAACTCCCCAGTCTCTCAGACTGACTCCCCAATCTCTCACACTGAAATTAGAACTGAATTCTGTGAAATGTATTTTGTGTATTTTATTTGTAAAAATGTTTGTTTCTATCAAGAGTTGACATCTTTCATCATATTCCAAATGCCCTGTATTCATCAGCAGGTTATGTTCTTTCATTGGCAAGAATTATGTGTCTTCAACAAAAGGTACGTCATGCTGAACAATTGGAATGTTGAGGTTTACATTTTCCATTGCTTGATTTTGCGAGTTAGGGTTTGAGATTTGGGATTTTTGGATTTTGAGTGAAAACAGAGGATTTCTAGGTTTGAAGTTTTGTGAAGAAGGTGAGTGATTTGTGAATTTCTGTTGAGGTAGAGTTATATAGTGAGAGTTTTAACTGAGATTTGTGGGTTTATGGAGTTGAGGGGACGTGGCTTGTAATGGCGGTTAAAAGATCATTATGTCACACCCTGACTTTTGCGGAAACATGGTTTATTTGGTGTGACTTCTTAATACCATAGCAATCAATCATAACAATGCTATATGATAAAAACATGAGATGTTCATCCATTAATGAAGTTTAGAAAACACCACAATACCATTGTCTGAAAACATCGACACCAAATTGCAATTACAAACCATGACTTGTTTAAATGAGTTCACAAAGACTCAACAACAAGACGTTAATTAAAACCAAGTTTAGGAACATGTATCCCGTCCAGGAATAGGATACATCTCCTAAGCTCTACGACCATGGATGACATCCTTATTTAGTACGCAGCTTGACAAACATGCAACACCTGCCAGATCCGTTTAGTTCCCTGAAATACATGTAGTTTGAAAAACATCAACAAAAGTTGAGCGAGTTCATGTGTTTGTATAAGTATGTATAAACCTTTGTAAACAGTGTATGTATGTATGTCCCGGTATGAAAGCAAACAAGGAAAAGATCACCAATGGTTTGCAAGGCCACTGATATGTGTGACGGTGTAGGAAGACTCAAACCTAGCAAAGTTGTACCGGGCTTCCGGCTGGAAGACATAGTCACCACTATGGGCCACCCTGGCCTCATGGGTGTGGGCTCGCTACACCCAAATAGATCTATCACTCATGCCCCTCGGTCCTTATACGAGGATTAATGGTCCCAAGTATCCGCCTACCCAATCACATGATCTATGGTTCTTTCCTAGGCTAATCATACCAATAGTATTCGTATGTAATCCCTTTTGTAACATGTATTTCACCCCCGAAGTTAATAAACAAAACAGTTTAAAGAAAAGGGGGACATGAACTCACTGTATTGCGTCTTCAGTATGTGTAACCCAAGTCTCCTCAGCAAACACGACTACCTACAGTGTAGTAACGTCTATTAGACGAGCGGGCCGTGCCTTTGCTTAGTATGAAGGTTTTTGAGTTACGTTTCTAATGTCATTCCAAGTTATATAATTATTTGTCAAAATAATTAAGATTTCAACTTAAATTATATTTGGTCATGGAATAATTGTTTAATCAATATTTCGTATTAATACTTCTCAAGTATTTTCCTTCCCAAGGATGGGGCTATCTTATACATGTATTTTGTAGTTCCGAAATAATATATTTTTAAGTCTAACTTAGAAAATATATTTAAACTCATCTTGTCCAAAAATAAGGTATTCCCAAGAAAATATACATTTTTCCCAAAAATCATATATTTTCTAAATATACTAGGAAAATATATTTTTATCTCCCAAAAATAATATATTTCTTTTTTGTCGAAAATATGATATAACTTGGTAACATGTACAAAAATCATATTTTTACTCCTTTCGTTTCCAAAATAATATTTACCAAAAATGTATTGTAACGGTATCTTCCGGAATATTTCATAAGTTACGTTTTTGCGTTCGGTTTCACAATATTAAATGTGTAACTTATATATTTATTCCTTGTGATCTTTGGTATTATTTTGGAGTTGTAAATTCTCGGTATTTGTAAGTTATATTATTTTACCCTAAAATAATATAACTATTCCACAAAGTATACAAATATTCACACAAGTGTCTTAATATAAAATATATATTCTAAATATATATTTATCCATTTTTATTTACAATAACCAACCTCTAATACTTGTATTTTTGTAACAAAATTTATGGCAAGTTTATGTTGAAAAACATAGTTTAAAACATACTTGTAAATACTTTTCTTAGAAAATATTTTCTAAGTGTTTGCATTTTAGAAAATTTCGCCATAGTTCCCTTTGAAAATGGAGGTGTCCATGCTATTTAGCATATCATTTTCTTTTCAAAAATTACACACAATGATCAACAATCAATCCCTAAACATCTTGCACTTACCAAGTGTAAAAACAAGCTATCTACACAAAGATCATGAACTTGAGTTTTCGTAAAAACTTGTGGTAACTTGGTAAAGTGTTTAATGGGTTTAGTTATCCTCCAAAATATATTTACTTCTTGATAAGCCTCATTCTAGGAGGTTTTAGATATTTACAACTTGTAAACATGTTTTACAAAAATGTTTACTTATTAGATCTTCTTGTTTCATAAGTGTTTACACACTTATTTCATCACTAAAAATAGTGCAAGTTTAGTAAAAACCATGATCTATTAAAAATCATACTTTAAACTTGGTTTTCTTGGAAAATCATTCACAAGTCTTAGATTCATAAGTCTACTAGCTTACTTTGTTTATTGTTTTACAAAAATCATTTTTATTCATCAAGTTCATGTTCATACAAGAAGATGATCATCCTATGTTATTACATAACCATCCTCCCACTTGCTAGATTTGGTGTTTAATCACCATCTAGCAAGCTTCATGTGATGATTAACCTCATCATCTCAAGAAATCAACAAGCAAATATCATTCATGCACTAACAACATCATTTCAACAAGATTTCATCTTATGTTTCAAGATTCAAGTTTATGTCTTCTATGGTTCTAGTGATTTTCATCATAACACATCTTTTAACCAATCAAAATGTAAGTAAACAAGGGTTACAAGAAGCTTACAACTGGCTCAAAGCTAGGGAAGAACAATGATGAAAATGGAGTGGATAAAAGCAAACGGAAGAGGTCCTTGATGATCCACAAGCTCCAAGCTTCGTTAGTGACCTTCTTACACCTCAAGATAACCTTGGAATGGATTGGATTGAATTGAAAAATATGGTGGTGTGGGTGAGAGGGGTCGGCCGAGAGGAGGGCAAGGGGAAGGGAGATGAAGGTGTTGATGAAGTGTGAAGGATTATGTGTTCTTAAAACCACAAACTCTAATGTCCAAAGGTTATTATGTTTCTCAAAGTACAAACCATATCTAATCATATCTTAGGAAAATCCATGGAAGATTTAAGAAGGATTATGTAAATCTTGAGGTGGGGCCACCTCCTTGGGCCGTAAATCACATGGGGGGAGGGGGGTTAAGTGCAAGTTTGAATGATAAGTGGGTAATTAGTTGGAAGTTAAAGGTAAAGTCTAGTGTTTTATGTGTAGGATGTATTATGTAGTATGTTAGGGTGTTCGGGAACCATAACTAGCTCAGAATAAGTAAAACAATGCTTCTAGCAATATTTTGGTGTTCCGGGTAATGTCCGGTTGTTCGGTTAGATACCGGTTCGTTAAAGTGTCAAGTTATTCCGTTTAGTGATTTTTAAGTACCCTTTTGTGACACTTTTATTTCCCGACACTTAGGAAAGCATACAGGACCATTTTGCCATATTTTTACACATTACTAGCTTGTTAAAAAGCTGAATTTTGCTGATTAATGCAGAATTCTGCACTTTGAGTGGGTTTTAGGCACTTTTCGGCACCTAAACTATCACCTAGTGACGCAGTTTTATGGTCCTTACTTCCCTACACTCCATACTAGTGTAGTACCTTGTCTCTGGCCGTACGGGGTCTCAAAACATTGTCTGTCTATGTACTGACATTGTCAGCATGTTTCTGAGTTATCCGCTAACGGTGCTAATTGTGCTTTGTGCATCTTTATGTCACTAAAGTCTGTATGCAATAAGTGATGTGACAATATGAAATGTGATGCACATGTATGTATGATAAGAAAGCAGTTTAAGTCATCAGTTGTAATTAAGCATAGTCATTAAGCACAAATAAATATCAATTAATTTGTACGGATACCTGGATTTTTTACGGTTGTCACACATTAATTACCTTTATTACCGTTAGATCGTGTGATGTGAAATGCGGTTCAGAATGTAACCGTTGGATCATGGATATCAAGACTTTTAATGACGGTTGATCGTAGTTATGCCTTCTCAACTTGTAGTTTCTTCAATCATTCACAAAAGATTTTTAAACTGAATTTTGATTGGAGAATACTATTGGTCACATGACACCTTTTCATTTTTGTGGACCCTATTTTGTTCATGGTCCAATCAGCTTTCTTCTTAATTTTCCTCCTTTTTCAAAGTCAAAATTCCATTTTGATGATGTCATCAAAATACAAATTTTGTTGAGAATTTATATTTTCTTCTGATTTGAATTCTTTCAAATGTGGTCAACAAAAGTCAATATAATTTCTCATTTGAGGTTCCCCCAAAACTAGTGAGCTTTTTCAACAGATTTTTTTTAAGATGAGAGGGAATGAGATGAGGTAAGTAGACTTACATATGATTCTCTGGTGGCATCCAAGCCTCTGAACTCTTTCTGACATTTTCTAAAACTTTTTATCATTTTGACATTTTAACAGAAAAAATTTAGAGCGAGAAATTTTAAGTTATATTACCAGATTTCAATCTTATGTCATCAGAAACTCAGAGTATTGTGGCAAATCATTTGTTTTCTGATGATCATACGTTGTTTTTTTTTATTTTTAATTTTTGTGAATATTTGACTTCTCATATATCTTTACCCATTTTTGTTTTTCCTTCCCCCCAGTCTATGAACCAGAAAGCAAGACATCTTTAGAAACATACTATATTAACAAGTTACCTAAGAAAATATCTACACAAACGAAGTTAAACAAAAATGACCTAATCAAGGTCCATCCCTTCTCCATGATCCATTTCAAGGAGCAACCATAATTCCGTCACCAGCCCAGAGTTCTGGTCAGTAGGTATGAGCATGTTGAGATCCATGTTTTGTTGAAGTCTCATCTCAGCTCTGGGAAACCCGCAGGAACACCTCCAAAGCCTAGCTGACTTGTGATTACCCTCATCAGAAAACGAGGGTAAACCAAGAATGGCTTGCCAGACCGCAGATTGCTTGCAAAATCTTTCATTATATAATAAGAGAAATTGTAAGGTGTGTCTAGTACGAGTGCCCGTACTGGCTCCATTAACCTATATGAGACTTCTTGATGGTTAATAATCTTCTTTGAGAAGCATGCTCCCATTTGTGTGACCAGATATTGCCATGGCTTGATGAAGCCATTTTTGTTGATTGCTCTTAATGGGTTTGCAGGATTGTAACCCATCAGCTCCAAGGTTTCACTTATCTGTGCTTTTGTGAACATCACAACTTCATTATCATCATTGAGTTGTAGAACTGTCCTGATGATATCTTCAGTTACCATTATTCTTTGGTTAAGCACCACACTTTCGATAGAAATCTGTTCTCTACCCTCATATCTTAACAATCTTGAAGTTCTCCAGAACATTTGAAGAATGTCTGGGTAGACCATGATGTGGGCAGTGAGAGCATATTTCAAACGACTTCCTATGATCAGGTTTAGTATGGTTTGGCATCCTTCCCGTTGAGGCCCCTCAAGGTTGGTCCTTAGTCTAAGATTGTGATAAGGATGACGAGGAAGTGGGAATTTATCAGCATTGATGGTTAGCATGTTGTGAGTTTGAAGAAGAAGATGAAGTTGTATTTTCTAGGGTTTCCTTATGTGATAGTGACTATCTTAGCTCAAGGTGATGATCATTTATAGTAAACTTGAAGTTTGCCATAAATGACATCTACCTACTTATAGATTTTGTGTCATCACAATCTTTGTTATTTATTTTTTCTTTCAGATAGCATAAGGAATAACTAAGATAAACTCTCTTGCATTAATGGTTTAGGTGGCCATTTTCTGAAAATATATCATGATTATCTGCCTATATGTCACTTCAAACTCCTTAATTGATGAGGTGTAATGAATGAAGGAGAGAAAAGTTTAACTACCATTAACGAGTTCCCAGAAAAATTTTCTGTTTATGACGTTATTAGCCCTATGCAAAAAAAAATGTAATACAACCTAATAATAAGAATTAGAAAAAACACACAAAAAAAACGAGAAAGAAAATCTACAATAAGTTTATGCAATCTATGAGATATGAATAAAGAGGGTGACATGCCTGAATTTGTTCTAAAAATCAGGGATGATTCTGATATTTTAACAAGTTTTCTGATACTTTATCAGAATTTCTGATGATTCATCAGATATTTTGATGATTTATCAGATTTTCTGATACTTTATCAGAATTTCTGATGTTTCATCATATTGTTGATTTCCTTTATCAGAAAAACTGTTGTTTCATTCTTTAACTATCAGAAATTTTTTGTTCCTTGATTATTGTCAAAACCAATTATTAAGCATTTTTCTGGTAAAAAGGTTACCTGAAAACCTTTATCACAGAATTGACCACAACTCAGCAGATTGTACTTTAAACCTTCTACATAGGTTACTTTTTCTATGGTCAAACATCCATACCTTATAATCCTCCCTTTTACTCCATTCCCAAAATTTACCAATTTACCCAGTTTTGAAACAAAGCTACTGAGTAAGCTCCTATCCCCAGTCATGTGCTTGGAGCTTCCAGAATCACAGTACCAGATCTGCTGCACATGATGGTCCTGAAATGGAAAAATTAGAGGGTTTTTGGTACCCAGACTTGCTTGGGTACTTTTTCTGATGAGATTTTAATTAGATTGTTTTCCTTTGATGGTCTTTCATCAGAATATCTGTTACATGCTGAGCCATAAACATATTTTTCACTTTTCTTTTGGAGATGGTGTTGAACAAGCTTCAGTATTTCAACACACATACAAGATTTTTTATCAGAATTGTCTGATTTATTTTCTTGTGATGGAATAAGTGGATAATATTGAAACATTGAGTGAACTGCTTCTGGAGTATTTAAAGATTTTTGTTTTGATTCACTCCTTTTTGCTTTCAAGTTGGGTTTTGATATTTCAAAAGAGTTCTCAGAACTGGTTGATTTGCATGATTCAGTGTCAGATTCTGATGTAAATTTATCAGAAATCTGATGAGTTGCTTTCACAAAGATGGTGGGTTTAATTTCACTTGTTTTTACATACCCTAAAACCTCTCCTTTGTTCTTTGGTGTAGATTCAATAAAGTTAATGAATTCTTTTGCTTGTTAAAAACCTTTTACATTTATTTCTTTATCATGAATTTTCTTGTAAAGATCTTTTCTTTCCTTTTCATAAAATTCAATTTTAGCTCTATGATCTAAGCTTTCTTCTATTAGTAACTGGTTTTCAAGTATAACTTTATTCATGGTTCTTTGCAATTCATCAGATTTTTTATTATCTGATCTCTGTTTATCTTGCAGACATAGAAAATCTGTCATGAGCTTGTTTAACTTATATTCAAGGTCAAGATTATCTAAAGTTACCTTTTGTTCTGATGCTTCAGAAATTTCACGAGAAAGTGCCATAAGACAGAAATTAGTCATCTCTTCTTCTTCTTCATCAGAAGAATCATCAGACAGCCATGTATCTGTCCCTGCAATCAAACTGACTTGTTGTTGGTTCTTTGCTTCTTCTAGCTTCTTCTCATAGTATACAACATCCTTCAGTTTCTTGGTTTTGCACTCTGAAGCATAGTGACCCTTTTGCTTGCATTTCTAACACACAACTTCAGCCTTTCCCTTATCCTTTGATCTACCTTCATCCCTAGATCTTCCTTCCATCCTCCCTCTGTCACTTTACTGGTATCTTTGGCCTCATCCCCTCAACCTCTGCTCAAATGTTTTAGTGAGCAGTGCAATTGCTTCAGCAAAAGCTGAAAAATCTAATGATGTATCAGAAATTTTAAGATTTTGATTGTTTGAAGGTTGTGGATCATTGGTAGCTGATCTTTGTGAATTTGAGATTAAAGCTAATGATCCCCCTCTTTGAACTGATTCTTCAAATATTTCTTCTTATCTGGGGACCAGAATGCTACATAAGTCATGAAGACTTATATTACCTAGTTCTAAGGTTGAGGACAATGTTATGGTTAGACTTCTCCATTCTCTAGGTAAAGCATTCAGAAATTTTATGTTTCTTTCATCATTTGATTTTATTATCCCAAATTTATTTAGCTCATTCAAAAGTTATGTAAATCTGTGATATGTTTCATTTAGTTTTTCATTTGGTAAGCTTTTGAATCTCTCATATGAGGAAACATTGTTTGTTCTTTTGTTTCTATTCACTTTTCTTTTAAAAAAACCTACTTATTAAATCCTAATAAAAAAGTAGTTACTAAATCCTTAAAAAAGAAAAAAAAATTACAAAATTCGGTAAATATTAAAGTGGGGAACCCACTTAAAATCCGATTTCCTATCGTGCCTATACTCGATCTTCGCGATCTCCACTCGATCGTCGTGGGTCAAGTCACTGACAGGGACACGGTCGAAGCAAACTTTAAACCGATCCAACTTCGGTTTGAGTTCATGCCGCTTGTGTTGACACGCGCTTAAATTGTGACGCGCGTTCTTAACGTGTGGTTGGTATTACTGAAACGCTCGTCCCCAATACGTGGTTTGACAGTGTTGTAGCGTATGTTGTGCAACGACAATCGATGTCACAAGTGCGATTTCCTCATCCTCTGTCCAATGCACCATGTTCGGTGTTTTTGTGTGGGTTTCGCTGTAGATTTGTTATTTGTGTTTGGTTTTGGTTTTGGTTGAAGAAGATAAATGTGGAAAAATGAAGTTTGAGATGGGTAATTATAGGTAAAAAACTGTAAATTTTTTTAAAAATTTAATTTTTTACTTCAAAACCGCCATTTCCAACGGTTAGAGCAAACGGCTAACCCAAATGGTAATCTCCCACCAGAAAATTCAAGCCAGCCACCTCATCTCTCACCCCCGCCCCACGTCAGACTTCAAAGACACGCCAGCGGGACAACACCGGGGTCAACGCTGGCTCGCTGTAATTTAGACAGCGTTGCCTAGCAACCCCCGCCCCAACCAACGCCTCAAACCCATGGTCTAAAGGTTGGTTTATTACAGTGGTGTGACCCAACCCTGCATTTCATTGATGGAAAATTCGGCATAGCTAGATGAAGAAGCTTTCCTGTACTTTTCTTCTTATTTTTAACTAATCATTCTATCAGTTTAAAACGACTTTAAAATTTTTTGATTTCTTGTTTTAGTATATGGGTGCTATCGTCTGAAGTATACAATATTATCATTTGAAAGTAGGGTTTCTCGAATGTTTGATACATGTAAGATAAAAAAGAAATTGGTGTTACATGAATCCTGTAAGACAAGAAAGGAAAGTTTGGTATATGTAGGTGAGAACTTTTTTTGCAATTTTTCTTCTTGTTCAACTAATATAGTTTGGAGGCATGTGGAAAAAATCTAACCGACAGCCAAATATTGAATATAAATATATAATTTGATTTTGTTTGGCTTGGCTTGGCTTTGCCGTTACTTGGGATCCCATGCTGAGCACATTACACACCGTTTAATGTTCTTGTGTGGGGGCCCCACACACTATACCCCACCTCATGTCCTTGTTGAGTTTAAGATTTCAATTTTAACGTGTGGGGTTGGGTAAACTTGGTAAAAAATAATGCCATTTGTTAATACTATATATATTTCTCTTTGTATTTATAAATATTAATAATTTTACTATTGAGTATATAAATTAGAATTTAAAATTGAGTTCATGTTTATCCAGAATAGTCAACCTCGTATATTTGATGATGTCACAAATTTAAATACCACTATGTAGAGTTGGCAAAAAAAAAGGGTTCGGGAACCAAAACCGGCAAGGCGAACCGGTATGGTTTCTCCCAAAACTTGTCCCAAACCAATTAAATCTAGTTGTCAGCACCGGTTTGACCTCTGGACTCCAAAATCAACCTGGACCGGTTTCACACCCGACCCTAGAGGTGTACAAAAAAACTGGTTTTAGAACCGAAACCGGAAAAAAAACCGAAACCGGTTTTTTTTATAACCGGTTTTTTTAACCGCCGGTTTTTATACCGGTTACTATTCTTGACTTCAAAAACCGGTTATTAACCGAACCGGTTATTAACCGAACCGGTTATTAAAAAACCGGTTTTTATTTTGGGAAAAACCGGTTAAAAACCGGTCCCAACCGGTTATACCGGTTATTGTTTTGGACCTCAAAAACCGGTTAGTAACCGGAACCGGTTATAAAAAAAACCGGTTTTTATTTTGGGTGAAAAAACCGAAACCGGTTAATAACCGAAACCGGTTTTTGAAAAAAACCGATTTGTACACCACTACCCGACCCGGTTTCACACTGGTATCTAAACCGACCCGATTGAAACAGGTTTGAACCGTGTTCGCTGGTTTTAATGGTCATCTGGGGCTTAAATCCTCTTGTTTTGACTCCACAAATTATCATTTTCCATCTCACTTCATTATAAATACCTAATGAGTGTATTTAGTTATCATAAGTTGTAAATACCTAGTAAGTGTATTTAGTTGATCACAATTTGTAAAACACAAAAAACATTTATGAAAACGGAAAAAACGTAAATAAAATGCTTACGAAAGACACTAAACTTCCACTATTTTCGAAATGGCTCGCTCACAATCATCCGATGGTGGTGTTGGTGAATCCTCTTTCGAACCGCAAGTTGTTCAATTTCTAAAAACGAAGCGAAACCCCAAAACTTTGGTGCAAAGAAAGGAATTTGATTTATCTTTTATTGTCTGACGGGTGTCTTAAAAAGGTCGCCGAAGTTCTGGTAGTTTTTTTTTTGCAACCGAACTCAAACTCGAGAATGAAGAAGCATACGACTTATCGGTTCGTGGCCTATGTTTTTTGGGCGAAGAATAAACGCTTATTAGTTACTAAATAAAATGCATTATTAGTATTAAAATGCCTTATTATTATTTTTTTGTATTTTTTTATAATTTTTTTGTAGTGATTTTCTCTTTTTTGTTGTGCTTTGGAAAACAAAAACAAAAAATTAATAAATGAAAATTTTATGTTTTGCCGACTTTAAAATGCGTGAAAAAAACACGAACCGGTTTGCAAACCGAAAAAAAAACGGTTTTGGCCACCTCTACCAAATCACTATGTATTCCTATTGAACGATAATAGTATCAGAGAGCCATGGATTTCACACAAAACAAATTTTTTTTAGGGGTGACCAAGTTTAGGTTCAGACCGAAAATAATCGAGAACCGAACCGAAAATATACCTAACCTGACCTGAAACCAAGTACCTAGGTATTTAGATTGGTTCCAGTTTTTCATATAAAATCAGGTCGGGTCGGTTCTCAGTTCTTTTATGGTGAAACCCGACTTGAACCTATGGACCGAACTAAAGTGCTACTTAAAAAAGATTAGGTCATAGCCCAGTAGCGATTGGGGCTTGAATCCCTAAAATATATAACATTACAACGGCTGCATGATGCTCCCACATATACATTCATATAGAGAAAGAAACCATCTGCATTGAATTTGCAGTCAACTTTTTGGCTGCTACTGTGAATTACTCAATACTTTTTGAATTCTTGGATATTTAAGTTATGAATTTTTTGTTAGAAGGTTTTATCTATATTTGGTAGTGCAATTCATCAAAAATAACAACCTTTGTTAATATGTTTCATAAAATTTTTCACTCCGACACTTTATCGAACACTTGGTGTACATTAGATTGAAGCATAAACACCCCATCAAGCATGAAATACTTTCAAATTCGTATCCACTATTACAGAACTACTTAATATACAACAAACATATTATACTTGCGTGGTCAAATTAGTTCAAATTAGAAATGACTATCAATAATATTTGAATGAAAAATAACAAAGAAATAACTCACCACCACTAATGGATTGAAATAGAAACATAGATTGTAATGTATATAAGGCCGAAATCAAGGAGAATGTTGCGTTTCTTCATCATCGGATGGTTTGTGAATGTACAATAGCCTTCCCAAGTTCATAACAAAACATGCTAAAAAATGAAATATATCGGATCGGTTCTTATACTTAGTACCCGACAAACCCGATTACATAAAAACCCAGAACCAACCCTATATTTAGGGTAGTGAAACGGTTATGTATTTTATGTTTGATCGGTTCTCAGGTCAGGTCGGGTAATGGTCGGGTAGGGTCGGGTTTTCCCTTTTGCTCACCCCTAAAATTTTTACTCAAACCATACATTTATTGAAAACACTAATTTATCGATTACAAAAATACAGATACACAAGCCTCTCAATAAGATGAAGAGAGCGTCTGGGACTCAAACGAAGACAAGACGAGAGGATTTCCAAGAACTAAAAACCCTAGAACAAATGTGTAGTGAAAGTGTATAAGGCCATGTGTCACACCCCAAAAACGTCGCAGCGGAATATAAAACGTAGTGGTGACGGAAGTTGGTGCCCATTAATATCTTGTTGAACGATGCATCAAATTGTCAGACATTTTAACTTAATTAAAACATAGATTTTAAACATAAAGTTTCAAAACACGGCACAACCACAACATAGTTTAGTTGTCTTGATCCTTATGGATCTTATTACATTTGTCCCAAATAGTTTTAAAAGTTTGTCCAACACATTATCAAACCAAACATGCATCAATAACCACAAGATACGCCATAATTCCCGAAGCCGAACTCAAGTACCTGAAGAACACGTTAAAATCAAGTGTCAACACAAAGAAGGGTGAGTTCACATATTCAAATTTAAAATAATTTGACCCAAGGAAAACTTTCTAATTATGTGTTTATTATAAAAACATCCATATAATTTTCAAGAAAGTTAATTCGTTTCCTTGTAAAAATAACTCAAAGGTCAGCCGTCGCAAGCATTTCCGTAGAACCTTCCGACCATAGACATCTTCCCGAGTTTACATATTAAATTGATAGAATCATATGTTCGGACTCGTAAGTTAGCAAGACATTACGCACTATATATTAACAATGAAGGTATAATCAATGCTAGACTATAAACAAAATATCAATTCGTCGTTTGACTTGACACGGAGCGACCGGTCACGACAGGGTTGTCAACCCGATAGATCTACCAACAATTCCTCGCGTGCAATACTTAAATGATTAAACGACATCACTTGCGCATGGCCCATATCGAGGCCATCTATGATGCCTGCCTCATGTACAATATATATATCCTACTAATAATGATAAATTTAATATATGATGTTGTACGGATTTACTAAAATCCCTGGGATCAAGCAAATTTGTCCCAACTACATGGTCGTTTTCTCTGAAACACCGTACAAATCCCCGTTTCTCCCCGAAACATATTTATTCACCAAAACCATTTCTCCCCGAAACATATATAAATATTCACCAAAACCGTTTCTTCCCGAAACATATATATTTAACAAATCCATATATTTTCAATTGAAAATATACATTTGATATATCAAAAGGTATGTTTTATTCAAAAACATTATTAAACCCTTTTTAGGCGTGTTCTTCCCCAAAAGACATATACAAAACAGTAAAAAGAGGGGGTTTAGTGACACTCACCTTTGGGTATGTATTTTAAATAGCGCAATCCAACAAATTGATTTCTACACGTCCTATTATGCACAGGAACAATTTTATCAATCAACATATCATAAAAATTCCTAAGTTTCTCCTTATCTTAGAATTTTCACATAACCTTGAGATTTTCTCAAAAAGTTATCGTTTTAGATTATGTTGCCATGTTAATATATATATATATATATATATATATATATATATATATTTAAGATTTTGTGACTTGAATGATTTTATTGGTGACTATTGTCATGTATTATATCTACGATTTGCTCGTCGTAATATATATACATAAACGTACACATAAACTTAATATCATAGCACGTGAGATCTCGTTAACTTATTTATTTTATTATTTTTAAATCATGTATACATAAAATAACTTATATGTATCAATTTTCATGCTCGACAAACAATTTACACGTTTAACGCGATTTTTTACCATTTCTACCGCTTTAAGCGCATAAGTGTACATGAATAGTCTAAAATTCCGCTATCATGTCAACACTTAACATATTATCATATACACATATTTAAATCACATAACACATTTTAACACATATGGTTCACTCATAAATAACCCATGCTAGTGTACATTGTAAAACGCGTATTTTAGTGATTCGGTAACGTTTTCGGGCGTCGGAAGTCACGTATGACTAACCAAACACCAAGTAAACTTAATATTAGTTAAAATACTTATATTAAACTAAAAATATCAGTTTACTTACTGATTTAAAACAATTTTATAAAAATCCTCCGAGAAGCCGATTTTTAACCGTTTTACCACATAGTTTAGCGTTAAACGTTACTATAACCATCCCAACTCGTGATGACTTGATATTTTAACACAATACATGTTATTTACTGATTAAAATGATGATTATAATCAGATTAGTGCAGTTTTTTTGTGTAAGTCACATAAATCATGCGATTTCACGTATTTTACAACACATAAAGCACCAATTACAACATGCAAAGCTAGTAAACTTTATGACAAAGTTTTATATAATTTTAACACTTCAAATATTTATATTTTTAGTGTTTAGAATCTGATCAAAATTTGTTTTTATCAAATCATACTCAAATCATCCTTTTATGATCACATATCAACATGCATGTCCAAGTATGTGCATCTAATGCACCCATATCATATCATCATCCTACATGATCTTAAATGCATCAAAGAGCATATTTATTTCATGTCCATATAAATCACAACATATTCATTCAATTATCATCTAATCATATTTACATAAATGCAAACATTCTTACATTTATGAACATGTGGGAAAAACTTACATGCATGCATACATATATATGTATACACGACATATATACATACATGCATATATGAACTTCCAAAAGTTCACTTTTTAACATATTCATCTCAAATCACAAAACCCTTTTTAGAACATTCTTTTATGACACTTTTTGATTCATGCATGTAACAATCTTTCAAGAATCATGTCAATCAAGAATCATGTCAAACAAGAATCATTCAACAAAATCAAAACACAACTAAATACACACACTCATACAACTTTTGGCCATACATACATACATATACACACCCATTTTTACTTTGTTTAAAATCTCATTCATTATTAGTTTCAAGTTGTGATTAATTACAAGTTCAAGAGAAACCTTCCAACATCACTATCATCACTAAAAATCAAGAATGTTATTTTGAAAATAAGTTTATACCTTTCAAGATTTTAGTGGGTTTTGACAAGATTTTTGATGTTTGGAGCTTGTTTCACCTTGAAAACACCTTTGGATCTTTAAAACACCTTGAAACCTTCTTGGAATGGACTTAGATCTTCAAGAACAAATTTGAAAATGAAGATGGAGGTGTGCAAGGGGGTGTTCGGCCGTAGCTATTAGAGAGAGAGAGAGAGATTGATTTTGATTGTTTTCTTGGTTTATGCAAGACATTGGAAGGATTTGAAAAAGCTTAATCATTATTTGGAGTTTCCATGACCAACACTTGGCACATGAAAGGGAGAGGTGGGCATTCTAGCCGCCACCTATGTCCCCATACATACATATATTCGTATAGACATGCATATATATATAATCTTGGTTAAAAGCTGGTATTTTACTGGATATTGGGTATTTTATCCAGCGTTTTAATCCCATTTTAGTGCGTTTTAAATTATTTTTATCATTCTATAAAAATAATCTCACAAAAATATTACTGAAATAATTACCGGTTGCCTTGACTGGCTGCATTGACAGTATTTTGTCATATACACGCAGTATCGTGCGATACGCGCTCAAACTCGAAAAATAGAGTTTCTTAGCGTTTTTTTTTCTTCTGGACATTATTAAAATTACCATTCTAATCATAACATATTATTTTTAGGATTTTAACATTGATCGGGTGGTCACCGACGTTCGTTTCTCATTTTGTTCGTTCGCGATAAACGTTTATCTTATTGTTGCCAACATAATTTTTATCAATGTTTGGATTTACCAACACATCAAATATCACATATAAATATCAATATCAGTCAAATACAGCCTTTTTATTTATTCATGACACGTGTTACATTTGTACGGTACAGCCTAGATAGCCGGGTGTCACACCATGTGTAGTCATAAAGCCCATTTGGGGGCATTATGAGACAAGTGGCACGCCACGTCATAGAGGGGCTTTATGGGGCGTTATATCACTAGAGTGTGTAGTCATAAAGCCCCTACCCATCATTACCTAATCATTAATTTTTATTTTTATTAATTATTTAAAAAAACACTTTTCTATTTTTTTTTCATTTAATCTCTAAATTATATAAAAACCACTTTTATTAAAAAAACACATAAAACCACTTCAATTTGCTTCAACTTAAAATACCAGCATTCATAATGTTTAAGCAGTGTATACAAACAAAATTCACAATCAATTCATATCAATACACTATGCCCTAAGTTATATGCATAACAAAAAACCATAGAGGACCTCTTAAGTCTCTGAGCTTTTGCAATCAGAATTTCATCTTCGTTATTAGTCTCCTCGTCCTCATCCTCATCGTCTTATTCCCCATCGTCATCATACCCATCGTCTTCCTCGTCCTCTTCGGCCGGAGGAGTGGGCTCCGACACTTGCAGCGGTGGCACCGCAGCAGCTCCTTCCCCTTGAAAATCGCCGGTAACAGCTTCCATAACAGATTTTGGGTATAAATTTGGGGAGATTGAATAGAAAGAGGAGATGTGTGTGTATGTATAAAGATATTGTATTGATTGGAATGTGTTGAAATTCCTTCTTCCTCACGCCGCTATGCACATCACGGGAGCTCGGATTCACTCCCCCATAGCGCCCCCTTTAATGGTGTTGGAAGAAACTAGGATGAAGATGATGGTTGTGAGAAGAATTTGAAGCTTCCAAGAATGTATTATGTTCCAAAATAAGCTTCCATGCTTGTAACACATCTAGATCATCTTGAAATGGGTTTAATAAGCTTGAATATAGTGATTTAAGAATTGAAAGTGGAGGGTTTGGATGGTGGTGTTTGGCCGAGATCAAGAAGGAAGGAAAAGGGAGTTTGTGTGTAAGTTTTGAAGTGTAGGAATAATGTAGAGAAATGTAGGTGATGGTTATAAATCAATACAAAATTCCCAGGGTCAGAAACAAATCTTTACACCATGCTCATCTTCATTATTTTTACTAGATGTAGGATGTGGGGGTGGGCCCCACTTGGGCCGAAAAATGGTGGTGATGGCTAGGTTTTTTTTATATAAACATAACATATATAATTTATATATTAAGTGTATATATTTAGGTAGTTATGTTAACTAGGTTAATTAGGGGTGTAATTAGAGGTTTAGGATGTTAAGTAGTATTAACTAGTTCACTAGACTAGTTGGTATTAGTTTTGGATGGTAAAAGTACCACTACTTTGCTCATCAGGTCATTTTCGGTTAATATATGGAAGGTGTGCCATAATACTGGAAGCGATGCGTTGAATAATTATTCGATACTATTAAGATTATATATGTCGACAAGCATTATTTACAAGACTTACGGATATTAGAAATGTTGAATTTTAAGTTGTGGACAAATTGTATTTGGTAATTTATAATTTGGATCGAACAGTTTATTACTTTGGACATTTCCCGGAAAGTTAAAGTATATTGGCAATTTATACCCCTAATTAGGGTTTTTAGTCATTTTTCTATAACGAAATGCTTTCATATCGTTCGTTGATCGTTTCGAAAAGTTTTCAAAAATTGTTGGCATGAATAGTGTGTTCAGATAAATAGTGTTTTTCAGCATTTTTCTACCAATCCTTTAGGACTTTGTTTGTATCATCTTGCGACGTGGTGAACACTTACATGCGCTATGAATTGCCATTATATGTTCTGCATGCTAGACTTTATCCGACTTAATTACACAAAAGTTAAGTCTGCTGCATGAGACTATATAAAATAAATAGTGATTAAAGTGTACGGAATTACCAATTATTTGCCGTTTGTCATATATACTACATCACCACAAACAACCAGGTGCAGCCTTGTAACACCCACCCCGTAACCCGGGTGATTATGCACAATTGATACACTTACAGCGGAAACAAACTAAACTTTCATTAAAACTTATAATAGTCTGAGTACAACACTTTATTTATTTACAAACTTTTGGCAATTAAGAACTACTTGATCTTCTAAAACTCCACAATTGTCAAGTAGTTCCTATAGCTTTCCTCATGACTCACCTGAGATAAGTATACTCAAAACGACGACAGATATATACTGGTGAGCTCATACTATACAATTTTTATAAAGACATACCACAGTTTACATTATATGCATACACAATATGGGCATGTGACCACATTATAGTCAGGTTGGGCCTCATTGAACCTTATAGGTCACATTTGACTTGTCACAAACCACCGTACAAGAGACATACTGGTCCTCCAGCTGTGTCCCCCAACGGGCGTCACATAGGTATGAGTGTGTGTCGTTGGACCTTATAAGCACGAAGTGCCTGTGGGTACAACACCTTATTACCCTTCCTAGAGTGACACAACTCATTAAGCATAATAGGATCCCATATACCCCTACTGACACATGCATACTGCAGCATTCTCATTATTACCAGTTATGGACGAGTATACTATCACAGTTTAAAAGACAAGTATGATGACTCACCTGATTAGCAGTTGCTTAACAGCCGCTAGTATGACTAGGTTATGTCTCAAGGTCCTGACACAATTACATAATCCTTGGTTAGGTAATAATACACCTTGTTTAAGCATGGTTGATCAGTCTATGCTTAACTAAGGCTAGGCTACCCAATACCCGCCCTGACAATAACCCTAGTACCTAAAAATAATACTAACATTACTACTACTAATAATAATATTACTACTAATAATAATACTCCTATTAACTACTAAAATTAAATAATAAATAAATAACTAAACATAGACGTAAACGAGAGCATACCTTAAAACTATCTACGGCACGTTGATGTAGAGTTTCCCTACTCCTGCTCCTACTCGCCCTCCAAAAACGACTACTAACAACACCCAACTGGGAATCGTATACTCAGGATTCTCTATACTAGAGCATTCCTGTAAAGAAACTGGTACCTAAACAAACTACTGAGACTCTTATTTAAAGGAAGCAAGCAAGAACCTCAAAACCTTTCTGGGTCGATGTGGGATACAATTGACATGCCTGCCTACCTGCCTGCTTGACCTGCTAGCTTGCTTGCTTATATATATTAATTCAGCTGCTTCACTCGTTTTTCTCGAATAACTTTTAAAATATGACGTTTTATAAAATGACAAATATGTCATTAGAAAGATCATATTTTTATCTACGTTTTAACCTAAGTCTTATTAAAAACGGAGTAAGGTCAAAAATAATATATTTAATTATTAATATTAAACGGTCTCATATATTAGCCAAGGCTTGTCAAGATATTTCACCTTTCACACAATCATCTTACTCGTTTAACAATATATGAAATATAAATTACATAATTCATACATTTATAACCAGCACATTAAGGTTCGGGGTATTACATCCTTCCCTCCATACAAAAATTTCGTCCTCGAAATTTGTCATCATTTAAAAAGATGAGGGTACTTATCTTTCATTATGTTTTCTAATTCCCATGTAAAGTTGGGTCCATGACATGCGTTCCACTTGACTTTGACTAACGGGATTTCCTTCATACGTAACTTTTTAACCTTCCTATCTTCGATTTGTAGTGGTTCTTCAATAAAGTTGAGTTTTTCGTCAACCTGTACGTCTTCCAGGGGTATTTATTGGGCTTTGTTCACTAGGAACTTCCTTAAATTTGATACATGAAAAGTATTATGTATTCATGCCAGTTGTTCAGAAAGTTTTAGCCGATAAGCCACTGGTCCTACTTTGCTTGTTACTTCAAACGGCCCAATGTATCGGGGTTTCAACTTTCCCTTCTTTCCATACCGAATCGCTCCTTTCAGAGGTGATACCTTAAGCATTACTTTATCCCCTAGTTGGAACTCTAGGGGTTTACGCCTCTGATCTGCATAATTCTTTTGTCGATCTTGAGCACTTTTCATCCTTTCTTTTATTTTCTGGATCTTTTCTGTGGTCTCCACAATGATTTCTAGTCCTGATAGTTGACTTTCCCCTACTTCTGTCCAACAGATAGGAGTTCGGCACCTTCTTCCGTATAAAGCTTCAGAAGGTGCAGCTTTGATGCTGGCGTGATAGCTATTATTGTAGGCGAATTCGATGAGTGGTAGATGAGTGTCCCAACTTCCACCAAAATCAATTACACAAGCCCGAAGCGTATCTTCTAATGTCTGAATAGTCCGTTCACTCTGCCCATCCGTCTGAGGATGATATGCAGTGCTTAGATTAAGCTTGGTTCCTGATGTGCTGAAAAGTGGTTTAACAAAAACAACTAAATTAAACCCTAAACTAGACTCTCTAAGTTTTAAATTTATAAAACTAAGACTCTCTAAACCCTAAACCACACGACCGGCAAGTGTACCGATCGATGCAATATAGCCTAAGGAAGTCCGAGTATCGAACCCAAGAGACTCTACTGATTACGCTAATGACTCTATCTAGACTAAGACTGACACGACATAACTAAATTGTTTGTTGATGGGGGGGGGGGGTTTCTAAAAATCCTAAATAATGCAAAAACGACTAACTAGATTAGCTAAGGAAGTAGCACGAACTCACACGGAAACTGAACTCAAGGATGATGAAGGAACTACCTAGACAGGAATCCTGATTGCTTTTAGTTATGATTATAATTGGAAGTTGTCTGCTATGGAACCGGGATCTTAAAATTCTCACCTATCGGGAAATCTAAGGACCCCTAATCTCTCTCAAGAGCACGCTAAGATCCCCTAAAGGTTGTTAAATTACCGGTTATTAGACTCCTTTACAAGACATCTAATGGGTTTATAAAAGTATCCTACAAGGCTCACTCCCTTACGAGACCTAAACCTAGGATAGGTTTGTTTTCTCAGCTAGACTTGCTAGACAGCAGCCAAAAGGTTAACTTCCTATGAAGGACCCACCTTGCGGTTTAATCACTTAGACCTAGCAATAATCTCCCACCTTACAGCTATTGATGATTAGTAGAACACTTGATTTTATTAAATTACTGATTATTACTTCTAAGGTTACTTATGCAATTTTCACCCTAAAGGATCAAAGATTTATTATGTGATTTAGACACTCACCAAAACCTAAAACCCTAGCCCGATTCTATTCCGTGATAAAGACCGTCACCAAGATTCGAACGAAGCAATAAACAATAATTAAACAATATCAAGCACGCAAACACATCTAACTGATAGAAGAAACGTTTACAATTTATAACCTATCCATAGCATTCAAAAATCCAAGAATAATCAAAACCTATGCAATCATTCAACCATGTCTAGGTAGTAACAAGAAATCTAGCCAATAATCATTGTCAAAAACAAAGCATCAAACAATGTATAAACTGAATTCATCATTAAACAATCAAAGATAAACGAAAAACGAAGAAACAAGATATTAGAACCCGTAAACTTCGATCCCGTGTGCTCCCGAATGTTCCCCGATGATTCCTAGGCTTCTCGAACCTTCAACAACCTCAAAAACAGTCTCCAAGATGTCCAAGAACTCTAAATTCGTAAGTATTCTTGCTGACTTCGTCTACGTGCGTCTGATTATGTTGCGTCCCCCCCGTTTGTAAGATGTTATTATTTTAATATATGGCAGCCCCCTATGATAATTCGTCCCTGATAAATGGGCTTCGGCCCAAGAGTATAGCCGCCTCCTTCTAATTGCCGCCTATTGTATGCATATGATGTATCACTTTTTTTTTTCTTTTTTTTCCTTGTTCTCTACGTCACCCCAAATATATGTGTTTGATGTTTTTTTTTCTAAAATGTCCATTAGGGTTTTAGATATAATAATCCATTGTATTTATTCAAATGGCCCACTGTAAATAAAGCTGCGCAAACTGATGGCCTTGGAGCCTTTCACGGCACATGTATCCTTGCTTTACTCAATTTGATATTCCATATATGCATCTGATTTCTTTCTTTTTTAGAGCCCACTAAACCTTGTCCAAATTAATGTATGCATGGCTTCAATTTTAATAATATAGAGGTACAGTGGTCTCGGCCCAATCACAGAAAATAGCGCCAATTTTACTCCGGTCACTGGCATTCTACTCTGGCCAACTAGCAGGTCATTTTCATATTACTCGTTTTCGCTCCATTTGGACCAGGACCTGCCAAAACACAAAATAATGTAATATAACACTAAAACTAAGTAAAAACAAATAAAACCTATACAAAACGTATACAATTTACACGGGACAAATATGTGTATTTTACCCCACATCAGTTCCCAAATCTTATTGGAAACTTTGCCAGAATTTAGATGTGAAATGACTATCTCTGTCTGATATGATCGATACAGGCACCCCATGTCTTGAGACTATTTCTTTGATGTAAATTAGAGCTAGCTTGTTCATCTTATAGTCCTCATGAATCGGCACGAAGTGTGCAGACTTGGTCAGTCTGTCCACTATTACCCAAATAGTATCATAACCGTGACTTGACCTTGGGAGCTTCGTGATAAAATCCATGGTGATTTTCTCCCATTTCCATTCTGGAATCTCTGGTTGTTGCAAGTATCAAGAGGGTTTTTGATGTTATGCCTTCACCTTAAGGCATGTAAGGCACTTTTCCACATAATGGGCAATAGATCGCTTCATTCCTAGCCACCAATAATCTCTCCTTAAATCTTTATACATCTTGTCACTTCCAGGGTGAATGAAATACTTAGACTTATGAGTTTCCTTTAAGATTGTATCCTGCAGTCCTCCAAAATTAGGAACCCATATCCTATTGTTGAACCTAAGAATATTATCATTTCCCATTGTCAGTAGTTCAGTCTCCCAATCATTCTTTCTTTTACAATATGATTCTCTTTTAAGGCTTCTTGTTGTATATTCTTAACTTGATCTAAGAGACTAGTTTTAACCTCTATTCTGGTTGCACGGATTCTTATTGGTTGAGGTTTCTCTTTTCTACTTAGAGCATCTGCTACTATGTTTGCCTATTGTATGCGTATGATGTATCACTTTTTTTTTCTTTTTTTTTCCTTGTTCTCTACGTCACCCCAAATATATGTGTTTGATGTTTTTTTTTCTAAAATGTCCATTAGGGTTTTAGATATAATAATCCATTGTATTTATTCAAATGGCCCACTGTAAATAAATCTGCGTAAACTGATGGCCTTGGAGCCTTTCACGGCACATGTATCCTTGCTTTACTCAATTTGATATTCCATATATGCATCTGATTTCTTTCTTTTTTAGAGCCCACTAAACCTTGTCCAAATTAATGTATGCATGGCTTCAATTTTAATAATATAGAGGTACAGTGGTCTCGGCCCAATCACAGAAAATAGCGCCAATTTTACTCCGGTCACTGGCATTCTACTCTGGCCAACTAGCAGGTCATTTTCATATTACTCGTTTTCGCTCCATTTGCACCAGGACCTGCCAAAACACAAAATAATGTAATATAACACTAAAACTAAGTAAAAACAAATAAAACCTATACAAAACGTATACAATTTACACAGGACAAATATGTGTATTTTACCCCACATCAAATATCCCCACACTTAAACCTTTTTTCGTCCCCGAAAAAGAATTATGCAAACGGAATCATAGTCGGAATAATAATTCGGTCCAAAGCCTATTTTAATTTATTAAAATCGAAACTCGTGTTAGCCGCGATTGCAAGTATATTGATCCTCTAAAACCCAACCCGGTTCCAAGCCCTTATCATGCAATTTAGTTCAAGTTCGGTCAATCCACCTAGGGTCTCATACTAAGAATCGCAAGTCCACCTAATCCCCCCTCAAGCTTATAGGACAAAAGGAACAACCACTGGGTTATTTCCTAACCGCCTTATACCAAGATCCAAAGAGTTTAAAATCAAATCTATTTTTCTTCTTTTTTTTTCAACGAGCTTAGCCTTTGCTTTTTTTTGCTCTTGTTTTTGCTCTTTTTTTTTTTTTCTCGTGAGTCTAGACGATGCTTTCCCTAACCAAGAGGTATTCCGGCTGTAGAGTCGCTATCCCCAACCACAGATTACTTAGGTTTCGGTACTTTTATTCGGCAATTCGATTTCACACATCCCAGAGGCATTCCGGCTGTAGAGTCGCTATCCCCAACTCGGATTACATAGACCTGTGCTACTTTCATTTAGTTTCTAGCTCACTTTTTATTTCATATTTTTTTTTTCTTTTTCAACGAGATAATGACCAAAAACTCTAACGATCTTAGCTTATAACGGCATCCCTTATACTATTATTGGCGGTTTCAATTTCCCCACTCTCCCTAGATGAGAACCCACTAGTAGACCGACAATTAGGTATATTTTAAATCAAAGGAACCCAGAACCGAACCGAGCCTACCCGCATATCCCAAACTAGACACAAGCACGATTATATTATCTCATATTATTATTATTTGAACCCGAACAAAAACTCGACTTTTCTATCATTTTCCGTTTTTTATTTTGCAAACTTCTTATTTCAAAAGACATTTTTCTATTTTTTTAATTTTTTTTTTGATTTTTGATTTTTTTTAAATTCCCAAAACTCTACTAACTAGACACTAAACGATAGTTTCCCATCCCCACACTTAAACTCTACATTGCCCTCAATGTAGGATGGAAACTGACTCAAAAACTAAAAAATAAATAAGAAATAAAAGACACAAGGGCAAATCGGAAAGGACTTAGCTGGTTTTATAATCGCGTATGCTCCAAACACTCGTCCAATCCAGCTCGATCGTATAGCATTTCGTTCGCGATCGGCTTTGACACTAACTAGTATACTTTTAATAAATGCCTTGAATCTCATCAACAGCTCCAAATACACCCGAATGGAGATTGAGTACGGGTGGTACATATTCAAACCTGCATCAACAAAAACAAGCAACACCAAAGCAATACCGACTCGACACAAACAACTGACTCAATACTTCTAATTTAGACTCAATATACAAAAAAAAATGACTTACTATATAAACTACCGAAAATATACCAAATATATAAAATTACAAACTCTACAAAACCTCCCCACACTTGAATTTAATCAGGAGGTTTCTCTTTGACCTGGACCCTGTCCAACCCGTTTAATTCCACCCGATCCTCAAAAATTTTCAAAAATAAATTGGTGAAATTATAAAATATTTTAAAATTTTGAAATGGGTCAGAAGACCAAAATTTAAACATACCTGGAAGAAACCGGATGCGTAGCATGTAACGAGAAGAATGTGTCACACCCTGGCTTTGCGGAAGCGTGGTTAATTTGGTGTGACTTCTTAATACCATAGCTTAACCATAACAAAGCTATATGAAATAAAACCATGCAAGATCATCCATAGATTTAAGTTTTAAAAACTGAAGTAACATAACATTGTCTTAGGGACTTACAACATCATAACATAAAACATTGTTTTGAAAGACATGAACATCAACATGAATAAAACGCAGTTTAAGATTTGTGACTCGTCCAGGAAAAAGTCACATTTCCTAAACCCGGATGACATCGGAACCCATATGCAGCGGGAAAACATAACATACTGCGCCAGATCTTTAATTCCCTGAAATACATGTAAGTTGAAAAATCAACAATAATGTTGAGCGAGTTCATGTGTAAGTGAGTAAGTAAACCTTTGTATGTATAAAAATCCTGGTATGTAGCAAATAAGGAAAAAGAGATCACCAATGGTTTGCAAGGCCATTGATATGTGTGAAGTGCAAGTAGGAAGACTCAAACTTAGCAGATTTCGCGATGGGTACAAAGTCACCCCGAGGTCCGTTCTGTTTGGGCCTGGGGTTGGGCTCGCTACACCTAGATAGATCTACCGCTTACGTCCCTCGGTCCTACAATGAGGATTAATGGCCTCCAGTTTCTGCCTACCCACTCACATGATCTAAGTAGTAAACCTCCTTACGCTAACCATACCATGTATAAAGTACTTGTAATCAATAGTAACATGTATTTCACCCCCGCAGTTTAGAAAACTGAAAACAGTTAAGAGAAAAGGGGGACATGAACTCACAGTGGTGCGTCTCTACCAAGTATGCCTCCAAATCAAGCAGCTATGTGACGACCTACACGTACTAACTCTATTAGACGGACGGCCGTGCCTTAGCTTTAAGGTTTAAGTTTTTTGGGAAATAGTTAGGCAACTATTTCGTGTTTACATTCTGTATATACTTGGTAGTCATTTTCCTTCCCAAGGATAGGGGATTTAATACATGTGTATTCGTATAATTTCGAAATATATTATTAAGTCTCACTTAAGATATATTTTATTTCTAACTCCAAAATATAAATATTCTTCCCAAAAATATTATATTTTAATACATGTGATTCTCCCAAAATAATACTTAGTAATATTATTTTTATTCTAAAAATAATATTTACGTAGTTCACAAAACAATCACAAACACTTATACCAGTGATGTTGTGAAAAATATATACTAAATATATATATGTATCACGTTTTATTTTGTGAAATCCCACCTCCGATATTTTGTAAATAAAGTCGTGGCAAAATTCATAGTTTGAAAACAAGTCGACAAGTATCTCTAACACTTATAGTGAAAATAATTCTAAGTGTTAGGTTTTTAGAAAAATTTTGCCAGAGTTTCCTCTGTAACTGGAGGTGGCCACGCTTTCAAGCGTATCATTTTCTTTTATAAATCAAACCAACAATTTTCTCAATCATCAATAAGCATTATTCAAACCATCAAACTAGTCAAAATAGATGTAAATCGCAAAAATTCATGAACTTGTGGTTTTTCCAAAATATGTAGTATCTTTCCATCATTTTTAGTGGATCTTTATGTAAAACAATCCGATTTTGTAAAAACCTTGTTTTTAGGGAAGTTCCGTCTTTACAACTTCTCGTCATCTTTTTCAAAAATAGTTATTTTGTCGAAACCTTGTGTTACACAAGTGTTTACACACTTGTGTGTTCTAAAAACCATTCGTGTTGGTGTAAGATCCGCCTTTAAAAGTATGTTTTCTCTTGACACTTGGTCCTTTGAAAATACCACTTGTAGATCCGTAGATCTACTAGTTTTAAACACTATTTCACAAGCAAAATCGCTTTTACACAAGTTCATGATTCGTGTGTGGTAGAGTTTCATCCTTTAACCCTTGTTACTTCCAAAACAACCTTATGTCATGATCCATGATCATGACCAACTCGGGTTAAATGACGATCTGAGCTACCACAACATAGATCGGGTCCAAATAATCACACAAATCAATTACTACAAGATTTACACAACATAAGAGCTTTTAACCACCATTTTTAGGGTTTTTAGTAGACTTTTATGCTTCATCTTGTAAGATTACGAGTTTTAACCGTTACTAATCGTATTAACCACTTTAGAATAGTTCGAGAGGGTGATTTAAGCAACTTACTACTAGCTCGAGGCTAGGGAGGAATCTAAGCGCAAAATGAGTGGATAAAAGCAACGAAAAGAGGTCATTCGCCTTCCGATTGCACCAAGGTTCCTTATACGCGACCCTTATCACTTGTAGATACTTGGAATGTGAAGATCAAAAATTGAAAGTTGATGGATGCTCAAGGGGGTGTTCGGCCGAAGCCTTTGAGAGAGAGAGAGGGAGTGTTTGTTGAGTGAAAAGTGATGAATGATTATGATGTGTAATCTCTAGATCTTATAGACAATTTATAAGTGTATTATCCATGAGTTTAAGTGCTCCCTAGATATTAAGCAAGTGGAAATAAAATATTCAAATGATGTACCATGGGGGTCACAATGTGACCGAGTTCGGTCAAGGGGGGGGGGGTAATCTAGTTCAAATCCAACCATTAGTTAGTTATAGTTAGGTTAATCTAGGTTAGTTAAGTGATTAACCCGGTTACTAATGTATTGTGCTTTATGTCGGGTGTTAGGGTATTCAGGGACCCTAACTGGCTCAGAAAAAGATAGACAATGTGAATGACAATATTTTCATGTTCCGGGTAAAGTCCGGTTGTTCGGTTGGATGGTAATCCGTTAAAGTGCTTAACAAAGCTTTAAAGTGTCGTTAATACCCTTTTTAGTGACACAACTCATTTCTGACACTTTGGAAAGTGTCTAGTAATATTTTTCTCATGTTTTGGCACTTTATTAGTTAGCTAAAAGCTGAATTATTATGTAAAGTGCTGAATTCTTGTGCTTTAAGCACGTTTTAGGCACATCCAGTCATTGTACTTATTCCTAGAGACGCAGTTCTACAACCCTTGTATCCCTACACTCACCACTAGTGTAGTAAAATATTTCTAGCTCCTACGGGCCTTAGAGGCAGTGTCTGCCTGATGCTGGCTCTATCAGCATGTTCAATAGGTTATCCGTTCATTGTGCTACTATGCTTTTGTGCATCATGTTTGTCACTAAGGTTCAGCATGTAAATAATGTAGTGACAGTAAGTAAAGTATGATGCAAGTAAGTACATGTATCAGTAATCAAGTAGCAGTTCATCAGTAATTTCAAACAAGCACAGTAATTAAGCAGTAATTAATTATTAATTAAGTCGTACGGATACCTGGTTTGGTGAGGGTTGTCACATTCTCCCCCCGTTAGAAAAATTTCGTCCCGAAATTTTAAGTTCTGCTTGTCGATGCAGGGTTCGTAGGAAATAAGTGGGGGTATTTCTCTTTCATCCGGTCCTCATGCTCCCAGGTGTATTCAGGACCATGTCTGGCATTCCAACGAACTTTGACGAGCTTGACACTGCTCCGGCGGGTCTTGTTTACTTTCCAATCTGTAACCTCAACCGGTTCTTCAACGAAATGGAGCGTGTCGTCAACATGAATCTCGTCGATGGGAATGGCAATGGTATCTTGAGTTGGACTTTTCTTCAGGTTGGATACATGAAAGGTATCGTGAACTGAATGGAGTTCAGCAGGTAAGTCCAGCTTATATGCTACTAGTCCTATTCTTTCCAGAATTCTGAAAGGACCAATGTAGCGCGGATTTAACTTTCCACGCTTTCCGAAGCGTGCCACATCCTTCCAGGGTGAAACTTTCAATAACACCATTTCTCCCACTTGAAATTCCAAGTGTTTCCGGTTTGGATCCGCATAGGCTTTCTGTCTGTGGCGAGCTGCTTTGATGCGTTTTAGAATCTGCGCAATCTTGTCTGTCGTCTCTTGGACGATTTCGGGACCAGCAAGCTGCCTATCACCTGCGTCAGCCCAACATAGGGGTGATCGACACTTGCGTCCGTAAAGGGCTTCAAATGGCGCGACACCAATACTAGTGTGGTAGCTGTTGTTGTATGAAAATTCGACCAAAGGCAAATGCTTATCCCAGCTACCGCCCAAATCCATAAGACACGCTCTCAGCATGTCTTCCAAAGTCTGTATCGTTCGCTCGCTTTGACCGTCAGTTTGCGGATGATACGCAGTGCTCAGATTTAATTGTGAGCCAAAAGCTTCTTGGAAGGATTGCCATATCCTTGACACAAACCTTCCGTCTCTATCAGAGATGATAGAGAGAGGTACTCCATGGCGCGTAACGATCTCTCTCATGTAAATTTCGGCCAACTTGCTCGTATTATCCTTCTCTCTGATAGGTAAGAAGTGTGCTGACTTCGTTAATCGATCCACTATTACCCAAATAGTGTCATGGCCTCTTGGCGTTCTTGGCAACTTTGTAATAAAATCCATTGAGATTTGTTCCCATTTCCACTTGGGAATCTCAGGTTGTTGCAGAAGTCCTGAAGGCTTCTGGTATTCGGCTTTAACCTTAGCGCATGTTAAACATTTGCTCACATAAACAGCAACATCGCCTTTCATCCTAGGCCACCAATAATAATCTTTGAGATCCTGGTACATCTTATCCGCTCCAGGGTGGATAGAGTACCGCGACTTGTGAGCTTCATCAAAAATAACTTTCCTTAAACCTCCAAACCAAGGAACCCAAATCCTTTTCTCAAAACATAACGTTCCTTCCTCGTTTGGTACCAGTAGCTTCTCCATCCCACGGAGATATTCTTCTTCAAGGTTTCCTTCCTTGAGAGCTTCTTTCTGCGCGGCACGAATGCTCAAGGAAAGATCGGTTCGGATAATCATTTCTAAGGCCCTAACCCTTATGGGCTTGATCCTCTCCTTTCGACTTAGGGCATCGGCGACCACATTCGCCTTCCCTGGGTGGTACTTTATCTCGCAGTCGTAATCGTTCAGCAACTCAACCCATCGTCTCTGCCTCATATTCAGCTCCTTCTGATTGAATATGTGCTGTAGGCTCTTGTGATCTGTAAAGATTGTACACTTTGTACCATAAAGGTAGTGTCTCCAGATCTTTAATGCAAATACCACTGCGCCAAGTTCCAAATCATGTGTGGTATAGTTCTTTTCGTGCACTTTCAGTTGCCGTGATGCGTAAGCAATAACCTTTTGGCGTTGCATCAACACACAACCCAATCCTTGACGCGAAGCGTCACAGTATACCACAAAATCATCTGTACCTTCCGGTAGTGCTAAGATTGGCGCATTGCAGAGCTTATCCTTCAATATCTGGAACGCTTCTCCCTGTTTGATTCCCCAATCAAACTTCTTATCTTTCTGCGTGAGGAGTGTCAAAGGTTGAGCGATTTTTGAAAAATCCTCAATGAACCTTCGATAGTAGCCAACTAAACCCAAGAATTGTCGAATCTCGGTTGGCGTCTTTGGCGTTTCCCAATTCTTGATCGCTTCGATCTTGGTTGGATCCACATGGATTCCATCTCCGTTCACCACGTGTCCAAGAAATTGTACTTCACGTAGCCAAAACTCGCACTTAGAGAACTTGGCATACAACTGTTCCTTCTTTAGCAGCTCCAAAATAGCTTTTAGATGCTGCTCGTGCTCAGCCTTTGTCCTTGAATAAATCAAAATGTCGTCGATAAACACAATCACGAACTTGTCCAAGTACGGCTTGCAAACTCTATTCATCAAGTCCATAAAGACTGTAGGTGCGTTTGTCAAACCAAACGGCATAACGAGGAACTCGTAGTGTCCATAACGAGTTCTGAAGGCTGTCTTTGGGATACTCTCCTCTTGTATCCTTAACTGATGGTATCCAGATCGAAGATCGATCTTTGAATAAAAGCTTGAGCCTTGCAGTTGATCGAATAGATCATCGATTCTTGGCAGAGGATATCTATTCTTGATCGTCAGCTTGTTTAATTCTCTGTAGTCGATGCACATACGAAAACTACCGTCCTTCTTCTTGACAAACAGGACCGGAGCTCCCCAAGGCGAGAAGCTTGGTCGGATAAATCCGTTGTCTAACAACTCTTGAAGTTGTGTCGACAGTTCCTGCATTTCAGACGGAGCAAGTCTATAAGGTGCCTTAGCCACAGGCGCGGCGCCTGGAACTAAGTCAATGCGGAACTCTACTTGTCTCTGAGGTGGCAGTCCAGGTAAGTCCTCTGGGAAGACTTCTGGATATTCCCTCACGACAGGGATGTCTTCAATTCTCGGCTCAGCAGCCTTCTTATCCACAATGTGTGCCAGGAAGGCAACACATCCCTTCTGCAAACACTTTCGCGCTTTCAGGCAGCTGATAATTCTTAACGGCGTATCACGCTTCTCCCCGTGAACCACAATTGTTTCGCCATCTTCGGTTGGAATACGAACGACCTTTTCGTGACAAACTATTTCAGCCTTGTTGCCTGATAGCCAATCCATTCCTACCACCACGTCAAAGCTCCCCAGCTGGACTGGTAGTAGATCCAAAGCAAACTCACGCTCTCCCAATTCGATCACACAACCTCTGATAACTTCGTCGGCTTCTACTAACTTCCCATTAGCCAATTCGATTGAGTAGGGAATATCTAACTTATTAGCGGCTAAACCAAGCATATTCTTAAATTCTAACGACACGAAGCTATAATCGGCACCAGTATCAAATAAAACGGATGCATAGCGTTGATTTACAGGGAACGTACCAGTAACGACATTGGGGTCCTGGCGCGCTTCCCTTGCTTCGATTTGGAACACTCTTCCACGGGCTTTGTTTAACTCTGGGCAGTTCCTCTTAAAGTGCCCGATATCGCCACAGTTAAAGCATCCAAGTCTTTGCCCGTTTCCACCTCCATTTCCAGCTTGGTTGTTGTTTTGGTTCACATTACCAGCTAGATTCGCATTGTTGCCTCGATTCCCGTTTCCTCCATTGTTCCCCTGTGGGCGATTCCCAATACCACCACGATTATTATTTCTATTCCCAAATCCTCCTTGGTCTCCCCGGCCAGCACTAGCCCAACAAGAATCCTTCAAGTGACCAGTCTTTCCACAAGCTTCACATACTTTTGGCCCGCATCGGGCAGAATGGTGACGCTGGCAGGTGTTGCACTTGGGCTGGGTTCCCATATATCCTTTTCCTTTCTTTCCACTACCAGCTGGAACCTGAGCTGGCGTGCTTGGCTCTCCTTTCTTAACAACCACACTGGCGCCCTGCTTGAAGTTCGTGAACTTCCGTTTGTTACCTCCTGATGACTCGACGTGAGTTTCTGCCTTCTTCGTCTTGATCTCATCAAACTTGTTCAGGCGGATAGCCTCCTCAGTGAGAGCCACGCTCAAATCGATCGCCTCAGTAATTGTCGCAGGCTTGGATGAGGTCACCATGCTTATGATTTGAGGAGCTAATCCCCAAATGAAACGTTCAATCCGCTTGAACTCCGGAGTGACCATGTAAGGTACCACATGCGATAAGTCATGGAACCTTTGAACGTATTCTGCGATCTTTGGACCGTCCATTTTCAAATGCCAGAACTCGGTTTCCAATCTTTGGATTTCCGCGCGAGAGCAGTACTTCCTGCGCATAAGTTCCTTCAGTTCGGTCCAGGTTAGTGCGTAGGCAGCAGCTTCACCAAGTGTCTGTACTTGCAAATTCCACCAAGAGAGGGCTCCATCCAAGAATAGCCCTGAGATATAGGTGACTTGCTGATCTAGTGCGCATTTGCTCATGCGAAGAACATATTCGGTTTTCTCGGCCCAACGAACAAAGGCGACAGCACCTCCTGTGCCATCAAAGTTGACCGGTTTGCAGTCTAGAAACTGCTTGTAGGTGCACCCTGCACATACATTATAACATACGATCGGCATTAGCATCAATGCTATAGATATCCAATTAGGTCATGGTAGGTCTAAATGACTTAGTATTACCATGAGGTGGATTATTGTTGCCATTGTTGTTTGAGCTGCTTCCGCTGGGTCCTCCTTGCGAAGCGGCGTATTGTGCGATGGCAGCAGCGATGACTTGTTGGAGTTCTGGCTCATTGGTAGGCATGCGTGTCTCACGTCTCGGTGGCATCTTCTAAAAGATGTGTTTACGTCGGTCAGGCCATAGTTATAATACATACGCTTTATGATAGTAATAGTACATAACATCTCATGTTATAATCATATCAATCACACAACATCCCATTTCACAAACATCAATCACACAACATCCCATGTCATAGAATACAAATAACCAAATCAAGCATCAAGTATGATGAGAATACTGCGATTGCCATATATCGAGACCACATAGTAAGCGTACAAGTACATCACAGTGTCATACAACATCAGTCGACTAAGGGCTACATCACCCTAGTCCAAAAACTATATCAACTCAGTGTCAATACATCAGATACATGTCAACAAAAGTCAGAATCAAAATGTAGTCTCCAAAATGCTGTGCAGTCAAAAGCATTCGCCGTCTTCTCACCAATGTCTACCTATACGGTACTGAAGAGCTCTACACGGATGGCGGGGGAGGAGGGGGAAAGTGAGTGTAAAACAACCGGCGCAAATGGAGCCAGTCCTCCTCCATGGCTCTCTGGGTACGCAAGAAAGAAGCAACCTGTTGCTCAAGTGCCAAAAGGCGTGCAGCATAATCTGGTGGTAAAGGTCGAGAGGGCTGCAAAGGAGAGTGGGTCTGACCCTGGCACTGACACGGCGGCGGCCGGGCTCTCTCAAGCTCCTGTATGCGCTGCGTGTGTGCCTCGTGCTGGGCGACAAAAGACATCAAAACGTCCTCAATAGTATACCCCATATGGAAAGAATGGTAGGGGTCAGTCGGTGGCATAGCAGAAGGTGATGTCCAAAGAAACGGCTCACTGGTGGGATCAAAAGGTGCCACATGAAATGGAGAAACAGGGGGAAAAGTAGCAGACGGTGGTATAGCAGGGATAGATACCGGTACATGTCCAAAAGGGTGAGCCGAAGAACCTTCTCCAGGTCGTGCTGGAGGTGTAAACCGAGGAAATGAAAAGGAGGTATCAATGTGACGGGTATCAGTGATCTGAGGGGGAAAAGGTGGGACCTCGTCATCAGCAGGAATCCACCCATGCTGGGCGTGCTCATCTCGTGGGTCCACCTGTGCCTCAAAAAGTGCACGATCAAACTGAACTGGCATAGGATCAGGGTGAGGTGCAACAACTGGTGCATCAGCAATAAGTGGGGGATCAACATGATCAGCAGCAATGACATGATCGCCCTCCAACAACGGGGCCTCTACTGGGTGATCATCAATAGGTGGGTCAGCAACGACAGGCTCAATAATAGGTGCGTCAGCATGAACTGGGCCATGCTCAAGCACCGGGTCAGGAGCAGGGTCGAGTGGCTGCTCGGGCTCATCAAAGGCCATCTCAAAATCAAACTCAGGGTCGATGGGATCAACTGGGTCAACCGGATCCTCCATAGGCTGATCCATGGGTATAAACTCTATATCCTCATTTGGGTCGAATCCTAGGGGAAAGGCAGGATCGGAATCCTCCACATCATCGTGGTTGAAAGTAAAACTAGGAATAGGGGCAACAGAGGATGCCTGGTCGGGATCTGATCCATGTGAAAAGTGCTGCGCACTCTGGGTGTGTGAAGGTGCGGAGGCCACAGACTCGAAAGAGTCTGGGACCGGAGAGTGAGCAGGTGACTCCTCGGCGGGAGCATCTGCGATCAACAAAAGATCTCCAGCAGGAAGAAGGGCCTCGCCCTGAACCTCATCCTCTAAGGGCTCGTCATCAAACAGATCGACGTCATCATCATCGTCGGCGTCGAGAAGCAAATCGTAAGCAGGATATGAAGCAAGCGGTATGGGAGCAGGGATCTCCACTAACGGTAGGTCCCCGGCAAAAGGGCCATCAGCGAGCTCATCAGCACCATCAGGTAAAGCAAAGGGCTGAAAATCATCCTCGTCTGTGCTAGTAACGTCGGATGTGTGGACCTCGTGCTCTGAAGGCTCTAGGTCATCTGATACTATAGGTCTAGGTCCTGTGGTGTCTGAGTCACCTGTGCCAGAGGTGTCCATAGTGTCTGTAACATAAACACAAACATGCACAAACAGTCAATCATACAATCAAATAATCACATAAGTCACCAAGTAAGCATCCAAATAATTCTCCTAGTCCCACTAGCCTCCCATTCCTAGTCCCACTAGCCAAATTCTCCCAGCCTCTCAGACTGCTCTTCCTAGTCCCACTAGCCAATTCTCCCAGCCTCTCAGACTGCTCTTCCTAGTCCCACTAGCCAATTCTCCTAGTCCCACTAGCCAACTACCTCGATCTCTCAGATCGAGCCTCGGCCTCCGAGGCCGAGCCTCAGCCTTCCAGACTGAGCCTAAAAACAATGAATAAAATGTGGTCAACATTTGTTTGTAAAAGTTTGGATCTGGACTTAAGTGGTATGCAGTAAAAATGTTTTCGTGAGAGCCCTAGTGATCATAGTCTAGACTCGAGAAAGAATCCTAGTTCGCTATGATCAGAGCTCTGATACCAAGCTGTCACACCCTGGCTTTGCGGAAGCGTGGTTAATTTGGTGTGACTTCTTAATACCATAGCTTAACCATAACAAAGCTATATGAAATAAAACCATGCAAGATCATCCATAGATTTAAGTTTTAAAAACTGAAGTAACATAACATTGTCTTAGGGACTTACAACATCATAACATAAAACATTGTTTTGAAAGACATGAACATCAACATGAATAAAACGCAGTTTAAGATTTGTGACTCGTCCAGGAAAAAGTCACATTTCCTAAACCCGGATGACCTCGGAACCCATATGCAGCGGGAAAACATAACATACCGCGCCAGATCTTTAATTCCCTGAAATACATGTAAGTTGAAAAATCAACAATAATGTTGAGCGAGTTCATGTGTAAGTGAGTAAGTAAACCTTTGTATGTATAAAAATCCTGGTATGTAGCAAATAAGGAAAAAGAGATCACCAATGGTTTGCAAGGCCATTGATATGTGTGAAGTGCAAGTAGGAAGACTCAAACCTAGCAGATTTCGCGATGGGTACAAAGTCACCCCAAGGTCCGTTCTGTTTGGGCCTGGGGTTGGGCTCGCTACACCCAGATAGATCTACCGCTTACGTCCCTCGGTCCTACAATGAGGATTAATGGCCTCTAGTTTCTGCCTACCCACTCACATGATCTAAGTAGTAAACCTCCTTACGCTAACCATACCATGTATAAAGTACTTGTAATCAATAGTAACATGTATTTCACCCCCGCAGTTTACAAAACTGAAAACAGTTAAGAGAAAAGGGGGACATGAACTCACAATGGTGCGTCTCTACCAAGTATGCCTCCAAATCAAGCAGCTATGTGACGACCTACACGTACTAACTCTATTAGACGGACGGCCGTGCCTTAGCTTTAAGGTTTAAGTTTTTGGGAAATAGTTAGGCAACTATTTCGTGTTTACATTCTGTATATACTTGGTAGTCATTTTCCTTCCCAAGGATGGGGGATTTAATACATGTGTATTCGTATAATTTCGAAATATATTATTAAGTCTCACTTAAGATATATTTTATTTCTAACTTCAAAATATAAATATTCTTCCCAAAAATATTATATTTTAATACATGTGATTCTCCCAAAATAATACTTAGTAATATTATTTTTATTCTAAAAATAATATTTACGTAGTTCACAAAACAATCACAAACACTTATACCAGTGATGTTGTGAAAAATATATACTAAATATATATATGTATCACGTTTTATTTTGTGAAATCCCACCTCCGATATTTTGTAAATAAAGTCGTGGCAAAATTCATAGTTTGAAAACAAGTCGACAAGTATCTCTAACACTTATAGTGAAAATAATTCTAAGTGTTAGGTTTTTAGAAAAATTTTGCCAGAGTTTCCTCTGTAACTGGAGGTGGCCACGCTTTCAAGCGTATCATTTTCTTTTATAAATCAAACCAACAATTTTCTCAATCATCAATAAGCATTATTCAAACCATCAAACTAGTCAAAATAGATGTAAATCGCAAAAATTCATGAACTTGTGGTTTTTCCAAAATATGTAGTATCTTTCCATCATTTTTAGTGGATCTTTATGTAAAACAATCCGATTTTGTAAAAACCTTGTTTTTAGGGAAGTTCCGTCTTTACAACTTCTCGTCATCTTTTTCAAAAATAGTTATTTTGTCGAAACCTTGTGTTACACAAGTGTTTACACACTTGTGTGTTCTAAAAACCATTCGTGTTGGTGTAAGATCCGCCTTTAAAAGTATGTTTTCTCTTGACACTTGGTCCTTTGAAAATACCACTTGTAGATCCGTAGATCTACTAGTTTTAAACACTATTTCACAAGCAAAATCGCTTTTACACAAGGTCATGATTCGTGTGTGGTAGAGTTTCATCCTTTAACCCTTGTTACTTGCAAAACAACCTTATGTCATGATCCATGATCATGACCAACTCGGGTTAAATGACGATCCGAGCTACCACAACATAGATCGGGTCCAAATAATCACACAAATCAATTACTACAAGATTTACACAACATAAGAGCTTTTAACCACCATTTTTAGTGTTTTTAGTAGACTTTTATGCTTCATCTTGTAAGATTACGAGTTTTAACCGTTACAAATCGTATTAACCACTTTAGAATAGTTCGAGAGGGTGATTTAAGCAACTTACTACTAGCTCGAGGCTAGGGAAGAATCTAAGCGCAAAATGAGTGGATAAAAGCAACGAAAATAGGTCCTTCGCCTTCCGATTGCACCAAGGTTCCTTATACGCGACCCTTATCACTTGTAGATACTTGGAATGTGAAGATCAAAAATCGAAAGTTGATGGATGCTCAAGGGGGTGTTCGGCCGAAGCCTTTGAGAGAGAGAGAGAGGGAGTGTTTGTTGAGTGAAAAGTGATGAATGATTATGATGTGTAATATCTAGATCTTATAGACAATTTATAAGTGTATTATCCATGAGTTTAAGTGCTCCCTTGATATTAAGCAAGTGGAAATAAAATATTCAAATGATGTACCATGGGGGTCACAATGTGACCGAGTTCGGTCAAGGGGGGGGGGGTAATCTAGTTCAAATCCAACCATTAGTTAGTTATAGTTAGGTTAATCTAGGTTAGTTAAGTGATTAACCCGATTACTAATGTATTGTGCTTTATGGCGGGTGTTAGGGTATTCAGGGACCCTAACTGGCTCAGAAAAAGATAGACAATGTGAATGACAATATTTTCATGTTCCGGGTAAAGTCCGGTTGTTCGGTTGGATGGTAATCCGTTAAAGTGCTTAACAAAGCTTTAAAGTGTCGTTAATACCCTTTTTAGTGACACAACTCATTTCTGACACTTTGGAAAGTGTCTAGTAATATTTTTCTCATGTTTTGGCACTTTATTAGTTAGCTAAAAGCTGAATTATTATGTAAAGTGTTGAATTCTTGTGCTTTAAGCACGTTTTAGGCACATCCAGTCATTGTACTTATTCCTAGAGACGCCGTTCTACAACCTTTGTATCCCTACACTCACCACTAGTGTAGTAAAATATTTCTGGCTCCTACGGGCCTTAGAGGCAGTGTCTGCCTGATGCTGGCTCTATCAGCATGTTCAATAGGTTATTCGTTCATTGTGCTACTGTGCTTTTGTGCATCATGTTTGTCACTAAGGTTCAGCATGTAAATAATGTAGTGACAGTAAGTAAAGTATGATGCAAGTAAGTACATGTATCAGTAATCAAGTAGCAGTTCATCAGTTATTTCAAACAAGCACAGTAATTAAGCAGTAATTAATTATTAATTAAGTCGTACGGATACCTGGTTTGGTGAGGGTTGTCACAGAATGATCGTGCGTGAACGGCACCTTCCTCTCCATCTCACCCCAACCTTCGATCCTCTTCTGGTTCAGAACCTTTTCCTTTCTTTTCTTTGCCTTCTCTCGTGGCTTTTCTGATTTTTCAGTTACCCCTACCACGGGCCAGGTGTGGTGCTCTTCCTCTTCCACCACTCTTGCAGGATGATCCCCACACTTAGTCTCTTCGTAAGGGGTAGGTTCGATCAATTCCGACTCTAAAACCTCATCCTCCCCAGAAGACTTAATTTCAACCTCTTCACTTTCTTCCTCTGCACCAAACATCCAACCAGTGGAATCCCCCAATTCCACTTCTTCTTCCTCCACTTCTCTCTTCACTAACGACCTCTGATACGCCACCCATTCTTCTTCGTCTATTTCATCATTAGAGTCACTCCCGAAGTCATATATAATACCCTTCTATACCGGAGGTGGGACTTCGTCGTCCATTATCGTCTCCGTGACTGGAATGGTCTCCTCATCTGACTCTTCTTCTACTTCCTCTAGCTCACCCCCCTCTCGAACTAACTCCTCTACTCTCTTTTTATTTCTCTCCGCATATTCAGCCATGCTTTCCAGGGTAGCTTGATTTTGCGCAATGAACTGCGCATTTTGTGTCATTATCTGAGCGAACATCTCTTCTATCCTACTCATACTACCCTCAAAACCTCTATTGCTCGTCTGAACCAGGTTACGTTGCGGCTGCTGATACAGATCATTGTAATATGGCAGATTATCATAACCTTGCAGAGAATACCCCTGTGAAAAATATGGCTGCGGCTGCACAAAAGGGTTAGCATAATATGGCGTAGAGGACCCCTCATATTGGGGGCATTTAACAGTAAAATGAGGTCCTCCACAAATTTCACACATATTTACAAGACTCAAGAAAAATAAAAGACACAGACAATTAGACTCCTACGACTCAAACACACGAACAAATAGCACGGATGTGTCAATTAAGTCCAAACAAAGTAATCAACGCAATCGCCAAGAGTCCCCGGCAACGGCGCCAAAAACTTGATGTGCTGAAAAGTGGTTTAACAAAAACAACTAAATTAAACCCGAAACTAGACTCTCTAAGTTTTAAATTTATAAAACTAAGACTCTCTAAACCCTAAACCACACGACCGGCAAGTGTACCGATCGATGCAGTATAGCCTAAGGAAGTCCGAGAATCGAACCCAAGAGACTCTACTGATTACGCTAATGACTCTATCTAGACTAAGACTGACACGACATAACTAAATTGTTTGTTGATGGGGGGGGGGGGTTTCTAAAAATCCTAAATAATGCAAAAACGACTAACTAGATTAGCTAAGGAACTAGCACGAACTCACACGGAAACTGAACTCAAGGATGATGAAGGAACTACCTAGACAGGAATCCTGATTGCTTTTAGTTATGATTATAATTGGAAGTTGTCTGCTATGGAACCGGGATCTTAAAATTCTCACCTATCGGGAAATCTAAGGACCCCTAATCTCTCTCAAGAGCACGCTAAGATCCCCTAAAGGTTGTTAAATTACCGGTTATTAGACTCCTTTACAAGACATCTAATAGGTTTATAAAAGTATCCTACAAGGCTCACTCCCTTACGAGACCTAAACCTAGGATAGGTTTGTTTTCTCAGCTAGACTTGCTAGACAGCAGCCAAAAGGTTAACTTCCTATGAAGGACCCACCTTGCGGTTTAATCACTTAGACCTAGCAATAATCTCGCACCTTACAGCTATTGATGATTAGTAGAACACTTGATTTTATTAAATTACTGATTATTACTTCTAAGGTTACTTATGCAATTTTCACCCTAAAGGATCAAAGATTTATTATGTGATATAGACACTCACCAAAACCTAAAACCCTAGCCCGATTCTATTCCGTGATAAAGACCGTCACCAAGATTCGAACGAAGCAATAAACAATAATTAAACAATATCAAGCACGCAAACACATCTAACTGATAGAACAAACCGTTTACAATTTATAACCTATCCATAGCATTCAAAAATCCAAGAATAATCAAAACCTATGCAATCATTCAACCATGTCTAGGTAGTAACAAGAAATCTAGCCAATAATCATTGTCAAAAACAAAGCATCAAACAACGTATAAACTGAATTCATCATTAAACAATCAAAGATAAACGAAAAACGAAGAAACAAGATATTAGAACCCGTAAACTTCGATCCCGTGTGCTCCCGAATGTTCCCCGATGATTCCAAGGCTTCTTGAACCTTCAACAACCTCAAAAACAGTCTCCAAGATGTCCAAGAACTCTAAATTCGTAAGTATTCTTGCTGACTTCGTCTACGTGTGTCTGATTATGTTGCGTCCCCCCGTTTGTAAGATGTTATTATTTTAATATATGGCAGCCCCCTATGATAATTCGTCCCTGATAAATGGGCTTCGGCCCAAGAGTATAGCCGCCTCCTTCTAATTGCCGCCTATTGTATGCGTATGATGTATCACTTTTTTTTTCTTTTTTTTCCTTGTTCTCTACGTCACCCCAAATATATGTGTTTGATGTTTTTTTTTCCCTAAAATGTTCATTAGGGTTTTAGATATAATAATCCATTGTATTTATTCAAATGGCCCACTGTAAATAAATCTGCGCAAACTGATGGCCTTGGAGCCTTTCACGGCACATGTATCCTTGCTTTACTCAATTTGATATTCCATATATGCATCTGATTTCTTTCTTTTTTAGAGCCCACTAAACCTTGTCCAAATTAATGTATGCATGGCTTCAATTTTAATAATATAGAGGTACAGTGGTCTCGGCCCAATCACAGAAAATAGCGCCAATTTTACCCCGGTCACTGGCATTCTACTCTGGCCAACTAGCAGGTCATTTTCATATTACTCGTTTTCGCTCCATTTGGACCAGGACCTGCCAAAACACAAAATAATGTAATATAACACTAAAACTAAGTAAAAACAAATAAAACCTATACAAAACGTATACAATTTACACAGGACAAATATGTGTATTTTACCCCACATCAGTTCCCAAATCTTATTGGAAACTTTGCCAGAATTTAGATGTGAAATGATTATCTCTGTCTGATATGATCGATACAGGCACCCCATGTCTTGAGACTATTTCTTTGATGTAAATTAGAGCTAGCTTGTTCATCTTATAGTCCTCATGAATCGGCACGAAGTGTGCAGACTTGGTCAGTCTGTCCACTATTACCCAAATAGTATCATAACCGTGACTTGACCTTGGGAGCTTCGTGATAAAATCCATGGTGATTTTCTCCCATTTCCATTCTGGAATCTCTCGTTGTTGCAAGTATCAAGAGGGTTTTTGATGTTCTGCCTTCACCTTAAGGCATGTAAGGCACTTTTCCACATAATGGGCAATAGATCGCTTCATTCCTAGCCACCAATAATCTCTCCTTAAATCCTTATACATCTTGTCACTTCCAGGGTGAATGAAATACTTAGACTTATGAGCTTCCTCTAAGATTGTATCCTGCAGTCCTCCAAAATTAGGAACCCATATCCTATTGTTGAACCTAAGAATATTATCATTTCCCATTGTCAGTAGTTCAGTCTCCCAATCATTCTTTCTTTTAGAATATGATTCTCTTTTAAGGCTTCTTGTTGTATATTCTTAACTTGATTTAAGAGACTAGTTTTAACCTCTATTCTGGTTGCACGAATTCTTATTGGTTGAGGTTTCTCTTTTCTACTTAGAGCATCTGCTACTATGTTTGCCTTACCTGGATGGTATTGGATCTCACAGTCGTAATCACTTAATAACTCCATCCATCGTCTCTGATGCATATTGAGCTCCTTCTGCTGAAATTTATGTTTTAAACTTTTATGGTCACTATAGATAGTGCACTTTGTACCATAAAGATAGTGCCTCCAAATTTTCAATGCGAACACTATGGCACTAAGTTCCAAATCATGGGTTGTGTAGTTCTGTTCATGAATCTTCAATTGTCAAGAGGCGTAGGTAATTACTTTGCCTCTTTGCATGAGTACACATCCTATACCATAGTGAGATGCATCACAGTAGATGGTAAAATCTTTCATTCCTTCAGGAAGTGACAGTCTTGGGGCGCTACATAACTTATGCTTTAACGTGTTAAAGGCTTCTTCTTGTTTAGGTCCCTAATTAAACTTAGAGGCTTTCTGGGTTAGTGTGGTTAGTGGTGTTGCAATCTTTGAGAAGTCTTGAATAAACCTTCTATAGTATCCTGCTAACCCCAGAAATCTTCTGATTTCAGTGGGATTCTTCGGTACTTCCCATTTCTTGATGGCCTAGATCTTTGCAGGGTCAACTTGTATTCCATGTTCATTTATCACGTGGCCTAGGAATTGCACCTCACGTATCCAAAATTCACACTTAGAGAACTTTGCATAGAGTTTTTCTTTCTTGAGCAATTCAAGGACTGCTCTCAGGTGTTGTTCATGTTCTGCCTCATTCTTAGAGTAGATAAGGATATCGTCAATGAAAACGATCACAAACTTATCGAGGTAAGGTTTACAAACCCTGTTCATGAGGTCCATGAACACTGCAGGTGTGTTAGTTAATCCAAATGGCATTACCAAAAATTCATAATAACCATACCTAGTCCTGAAGGCAGTTTTAGGTATGTCTTCTAGTGCAACTTTCACTTGGTGGTATCCAGACCTCAAGTCTATTTTAGAGAAATAGCTTGCCCCTTGTAATTGATCAAATAAGTCATCGATCCTGGGTAAAGGGTATTTATTCTTTATAGTGGCTTTATTCAAGTCTCTATAATCGATGCACATGCGCATCGTCCCATCTTTCTTCTTCACAAACAAGATGGGTGCCACCCCATGGCGACAAACTAGGTTGGATAAACCCCTTGTCAAGCAACACTTGTAGTTGCTTCTTGAGTTCTTGCATTTCTGTCGGGGTTAGTCTGTACGGCGACTTAGCAATTGTTGATGTACCGGGAACTTGGTCAATGCGAAACTCAACCTGTCTATCCGATGGTAGTCCCGGGAGCTCGTCGGGAAACACTTCGGGGTATTCTCGTACTACTGGCACGTCCTCGACCTTCTGCTTTTCTGTAGTGTTTACGACATATGCTAAAAAGGCAACATACCCTTTCCTTAGGCATTTATGTGCTTGTGCTATCGTGATGAGGTCCTTAGTCTTGTCAGTGCGGTCTCCCAATACAGTTAGCTGTTTGCCATTGGGTAATCGGAGTCGGACGATCCTTTTGTCACATATAACTTCCGCATGATATGGTGTCAACCAGTCCATTCCTATGACTATGTTGAATTCTCCAAGTTCCATAGGCATTAGGTCTATAGGGATAACATGGTTGTTTAAGCTTATTTTACAATTCTTAACAATGTCAACTATCTCTCTTTGACTTCCATCAGCCATTTCTACTGTAAGGGCATGATCTAGGTTTTGGGACGCTTGGTTCAGGTAAGGTCTAAACGTAGCCGACACTAGACTTCTATTTGTACCGGTATCAAATAACACACGCGCATATACATCATCTACGAGATACGTACCCGTGATAACGTCTGTATTGGTCTTGGCTTCTTCCATGGTGAGTACAAATGCACGCCCTTTTGGCTGATTTGGTTGTGTCTTATTATTTCTTTTGAGTTCGGGACATTCGGATCTCATGTGGTTAGGGTCTCCACATTCGAAACACTTCTTCTTTTCCTTGCATTCTTGAAGAGCATGACCCGTCTTTTTACAATTTGGACAAGGAAAACGACATTCCCCTGTATGAAATCATTTGCAAATTTGACATAGAGGATATGTTTTAGGCCTTTTAAAGTTGTTATTCCGGGTGTCCCCCTTTCTTTCTTCCCACTTCCTATTTGGTGCGGGAGATTCAGCCTGCCGCAGAATCATCTCGGCAGCCATGACGGCGGCAGCCTCAACAGTTTCTGCAAAAGTCTTGGGGGATTTGGATTTGATAAACACCCTCATTTCATAGGGTAGTCCCCAAATAAACCTATTGATCAGTTGTTCCTCAGTCAATGCTAAATAAGAAACCAGTCGAGATATGTCGTTGAAACGAGAAACATACTCTCGATAGGTTTTATTTCCCATTTTTAACTGAAAGAATTCCACTTCCAGTTGCTCAGTCTCACTAGGAGGACAATACTTAGCAAGAAACTTATGAATAAACTCCTCCCACTTCATCTCCTTAACCTTCTCTTTTCCCTCTGTTCGGACCACAATGTTCCACCAGTGAAGGGCTTTAGCTTCAAACATATGTATGGCGAACCGTACTTTGTTGCGGTCATCACACTCACATATGTCTAATACTGACTCCATTCTGTTAAGCCAGTCTTGAGCTTCTAGTGCTCCCTTTCTTCCGTCGAAGGACTGAGGTTTACAGGACATGAAGTGCTTATAAGTACATTCCTTTGATTTGGAATATTCACCTTTTCCTTCTAGTGGCATGGTTGCAATAGTGTTTTTCTTTTCGCCCATTCTTTCCCTTTGTACTGGCGTGGAGGCAGCTGAGCTTTCTTCAGGTCGTTCTCCAGATTGATTAACATTACCGGTTTGTGCATTCGTTATTAATTTAGCCACTTCCACGGCTATATTGTGGATATCATCAGTATTTAGATGCATGCTTGTACTTGACCGGGATCTGACACTGTGAGAGGGAGTTCGAGTCCTATAAGAACTTTCCTCTCCCCTTCTGTTATTCTGATTATTTCTAGACCCTTGTTCATCTATGTGTTCAGACATTGTCTCCTTCCTATAGGAATATGAGTATAAAGAGTTACTGGTATATATGATACATCATTATAATATAACAACTATATACGTCACATATATATATATATATATATATATATATATATATATATATATATATATATATATATATATATATATATATATATGTAGAGGATCCTGTACAAAGTTCAACTTTTGTGAGAAGTGTGAGAAATAATTTGGGAATGACAAGTGTCCTTTATCTTAATTAATTCAAAAGGGTGTATTAGTAATTTTCAATTCTTATCAATTAATTGATTCCAAGATAACTACCAAAAAAACTGGCGATGAGATATTTTAGGGATTCTTTCGAATTTTAGTGTTTTCTCAATTAATTTCATGTACGCATCATTCTTCATCAATTATAATTGTTTTAGTGTTTTATCATGAACATAATTATATTTTTTTATTTAGATGTATAGTGTCATATGGATGATCAATAGACAATAGTGTTATATAATGTACAGACATCTTAATTTCCTTTCATAGTGTTTTATACATTAACAATGTTATATGTATAGTGTTTTATCCCCAATCAATAGTGTTATATACTGTACAGACATCTTAATTTCCTTTCATAGTGTTTTATCCCCAATCAATAGTGTTATATTCCTTACAGACATCTTAATTTCCTTTCAGAGTGTTTTATCCCCAATCAATAGTGTTTTATACATTGAATTGTTTTTCGTAAGTTTTTGTTTTAGTGTTTTATCACTAACAGTGTTATTTTTTTATATTTATATGTATAGTGTTTTATCCCCAATCAATAGTGTTATATTATGTACAGACATCTAAATTTCCTTTCATAGTGTTTTATCCCCAATCAATAGTGTTATATTCTGTACAGACATCTTAATTTTCTGGTTCATAGTGTTTTATGATTATTAACTGATTTAAATCAACAGATTATTGTTAATTAAACTGTATAGTGTCTTACAATAGTCAAGGAAATCAGATAATCAACTTTTAAAGGGAAGTCGCTAGTTTTTAGGAGAATAATGGGGGTTTTGGTTGTGTAGGATACGGTTACCATATTTGAAACATCCGAAAAGACACTATTGCCCTTCAATTTTACATAAGGTCCTTCTAATTAAAGCACAATTTACATTTTTATACTCTATTGATCTCAACCATTAGATCAAATATCCAATGGTTTAAAACACTTCTTACCCTTCTCACATTTTAAACACTTTTTACCATATCCCTACCCTATATATATATAGGGAGCCGCTAACCACCCCTAGTTGTAAGAACCATGAGAACCACTCTTCACCAATCAGAATAAGGGGTATTATAGTCATTTACTCAATATATCAAATCATCTCTATTAAAGTCTGACTGACAGACATATTTCACTCAGCCCCAAATTTTGAAGTCCCTTAATTTCTCTCTCTCTCTCATATTCGTTCACAACCATCTTCACCCATCTCTCTCTGTCTCCTTCCCAAATAAAGAAAGCAAAATATGTTTGATCGGTGGCGAGGCGATGGTGGGAGGTGGTTGGTCGGTGGTAGGAGGTGGTTGGTAGGTGGTGGAAGACGGTGGTGGGAGGTGGTTGGTCGGAAGACAGGGGGGTGGTGGGTGATGGTGGGGGCGGAGGTAAATGGAGGTGTTGGTGGTTGGTCGGTGGTGGGAGATTCACTCGCACCCACCCCGTTTGTGCGGTGGGTTGATGTCATGATGAGCTCCCAGTAAGATATTTTTTCTGTAAGAACCTGAACTCACTGCCGACCCCCGGGATGAACGCGCTGCCGACCCCCGGAGTTGATGAACTTCCTGTCTGCATCACTGAGAATATGGAAAGTGGTGGTGTGTCGATGGGGGGGGGGGGGGTGATTGTGCTGATTTGTGTCTCTGTCTCTTCGAGAAATAGTGGGTGTTGATCTGACGTCAGACAACGCACCTCAGCCACCGATTTTGTGCCATTTGATGGCTGCCGGAGTGCGGCAAACACCCAGGTGGTTTGGGATTTTTTTCCGAAACAACCACCGCCGGCATCGACGCCGGTGAGTCTTTGGTTTTGTTGGATTGATTACCTGTCTTCGGTAGTCGGCGCTGGTGCAGGTGGGGGTCCAAAGGTTCGATTTTGTTTCTGTTGGATTGATTACCTGTACAGCTTGTTTGTTTTGATTATGTTTGTTGGATTTGTTCGTTGATTTGTGTACAGCGGTGCCCGGTGGTGCCCGCTGGTGCCGGTGGTGCCCGTTGTGCCGACTAAAACTTTTTTGCCGACAATTGATATTGACGATCGTTCTTGGCAGTGATGATGCAAAAAAAAAAAAAAACGCATATTTTGATGACGATGGCGCGACAAGGATGGTGGAGGGTAGGTTTTTGAACGTGCAACCCCACTTTGCAGCCTCTGATTATCGGAAAATCTGAGCCAAACCGTGTTTTTTTTCGAGATAAACATTGTTTTGATGTTGTTGGTTTTTTAATTTTTTCCACCCAGTCGATGATGATAACAATCTATCTGAGACACCTACCGAGTTTGCGATTTATGGGTGCGTTCGTTTTAACGTAAAACGTAAAAAGTTTTACGTAAAACGTAAAAAGTTTTATGTAAAACGTAAAACGTAAAAAGTTTTACGTAAAACGTAAATCGTAAAAACTTTTACGTAAAACGTAAAAAGTTTTACATAAAACATAAAACGTAAAAATTTTAACGTAAAAGTTTTACGTAAAACGTAAAATTTTTAACGTAAAACGTAAAATGTAAAAAGTTTTACGTAAAACGTAACACGTAAAAATTTTAACGTGAAACGTAAAAAATATTTACGTAAAAAGTTTAACGTAAAACTTAAAATGTAAAAAGTTTAAAAAGTTTAACGTAAAACGTAAAAAGTGTAAAAAACGGCGCGTAAAAAAAATGTAAAAAACGGCGTGTAAAAAACGTGTAAAAAACAACGCTTGAAAAAACGGCGCTTAAAAAACAAGAGGCGTGAATGCGGCGCATAAAAACGCCGCGAAAAAAAAACGGGACGTAAAAAAACGTCGCGGTAAAACGGGACGCCAAAAACCGGCGCACAAAAAAATTCGCTTGGTTAAAATAATCTGAATTTAAAAAATGCTTTTATTAAAAAAAATCTTTTTAAAAAATAAAAAGTAATATAATAAAGAGTAAACTGCCATTTTGGTCCCTGTGGTTTGGGCACTTTTGCCATTTTAGTTCAAATCTCAAACTTTTTAAATTTGGGTCCCTGTGGTTTCACTTTTGTTGCCATTTTAGTCCAAAATCCAAAAACCTCCTATTTTCACTGATAAAAGCTGGATGTTTTGTCTTTTAGTTAAGGGGCATTTTTGTCCATCAAATTTTAATATAATATATTAATAATTAATAAACTAAATTATAACATATAAATAAGATGATGTCTCACCATCATCTTCCCCAAATGCAGATGCAGAGCAAAAACCCTTAACCCAAACCCTAATTCCACAGCCACCTCCAACTCCACCACCACCGCCACCTCCTCCTCTCTTCTCACCACCGCCACCACTACCTCCTCACCACAACCGCTACCACCACCTCCTTCTCACCACAGCCACCATCTCCTTCTTCTCACCACAACGTCACCGTCACTCGCTCTCTCTCTCTTCCGATCGGTTAGAAAATTTGTTTGTGGCCGTTTAATTCGGCGGTGGTCTGGGTTTTTACTTCGCCGGCAACACACGATCCCATTTTTTCTGTCTTCGTTCATGGTGGATGCAATTTTGCAGGTTATAAGTATCTAGCCATATTAATTGCATCTTTATAACAATTTTATCACCCAAAAACAAGTTATTTATCCTGAAGCAATTTGGGGTAAAATCAACTCAAGACAAATTTATCCCACATTAAAAGATTCAACATATTCCACTCAAGATACATCAAAATAAGCAAATAGTTTGTGCAATTTTGTTGGAAATCCTTAAAATCAAAATCCAAAACAGTTTACCAGTGACCACGCCGGAGACGACGACTGGCTTTTCGTTCCCTTTGTAGTCCTTTCAACCCTTTCACCCTTGTTGAAGGCTCATCTGTCTCTTCAAACAACATTCCACCACTGTTGGAGATCTATGTCGCCGCCGTAGTTCCTCCTTGGTGCTAGGTCTAATTTGGGTGTGGGTGTGGGTGTGGGTGTGGGTGTGTGGTTATCGGAGAACCACTACCTCCTTCACGTGCTCCGCCGGTTCTCTCTCTCTCTCCTCCCCTGATTTCGTTATCGTGCCGCCGCTACTGGTCTGATTTGGGTGTGGGTGTGTGGTTATCGGAGAAGGAGAGTGGCAGAGCGTGTGGTGTATGTGGTTTGCAGAGAAGAAGATTGGGGTTAGGGTTTTGTTATGAAATGAGAAAGATGAGAGAGTTTATCTATGTTTTAGAGAGAGAGAGTTATAAATATAATATATAATATATAATTAATTTTGTTTTAATTTATTAGAAGAGTAAATCAGAATGACCAAAATGCCCCTGCACTAAAGGACAAAATAATCAGCTTTCAACAGTCAAAATAGAGGGTTTTTGGATTTTGCACTAAAATGGCAATAAAAGTGAAACCACAGGGACCCAGATGTAAAAAGTTTGAGATTTGGACTAAAATGGTAAAAGTGTCCAAACCACAGGGACCAAAATGGCAGTTTACTCTATAATAAAACAAAAAAGTAATAAAAAAAATAATAAAGACAAAATAGAGTAATTTTACTATACTACCCTTTTGAATTAAAATATTAAAGACATAATAAGACAAAATCTATTTAATATTAATTTTAGTTACTTTCAATCTCATCCATCCATCTTCTTGATCTAAAGGCTAGAAAGTGGTTCTATCAGTTTTTACAACTGAAGGTGGTTTTCATTTTAGCGGTCTCATATATATATATATAGCACATAAAAAGGCACAACGTAGTTTACTTCTTCTAGCGTCACTCAATTGACTATGTAAGTACTTTTCCTGAGAACATGTTATTTGGCCTAGTCTGAGTGTGCTATTAATCTTTAGAGAACTACTGGTTAAAGCTTAGGCATTCCTGCAATACCTAATTTGCTAAAACCTCGGGCTCTGATACCAACTGTAGCACCCACCCCGTAACTCGGGTGATTATGCACAATTGATACACTTACAGCGGAAACAAACTAAACTTTCATTAAAACTTATAATAGTCTGAGTACAACACTTTATTTAGTTACAAACTTTTAGCAATTAAGAACTCATTGATCTTCTAAAACTCCACAACTGTCAAGTAGTTCCTATAGCTTTCCTCATGACTCACCTGAGATAACTATACTCAAAACGACGTCAGATATATACTGGTGAGCTCATACTATACAATTTTTATAAAGACATACCACAGTTTACATTATATGCATACACAATATGGGCATGTGACCACATTATAGCCGGGTTGGGCATCATTGAACCTTATAGGTCACATTTGACTTGTCACAAACCACCGTACAAGAGACATACTGGTCCTCCAGCTGTGTCCCCTTACGGCCGTCACATAGGTATGAGTATGTGTCGCTGGACCTTATAAGCACGAAGTGCCTTTGGGTTCAACACCTTATTAACCTTCCCAGAGTGACACACCTCATTAAGCATAATAGGATCCCATATACCCCTACTGACACATGCATACTGCAGCATTCTCATTATTACCAGTTATGGACGAGTATACTATCACAGTTTAAAAAACAAGTATGATGACTCACCTGATTAGCAATTGCTTAACAGCCACTAGTATGACTGGGTTATGTCTCAAGGTCCGCACACAATTACATAATCCTAGGTTAGGTAACAGTACACCAAACTAGTCATTATCATGGTTGGATATTGGTTAGTGCTGCCTTGTTTAAGTATGGTTGATTAGTCTATGCTTAACTAAGGCTAGGCTACCCAATACCCGCCCCTGACAATAACCCTAGTACCTAAAAATAATACTAACATTACTACTACTAATAATAATATTACTACTAATAATAATACTCCTATTAACTACTAAAATTAAATAATAAATAACTAAACATAGACGTAAACGAGAGCATTCCTTAAAACTATCTACGGCACGTTGATGTAGAGTTTCCCTACTCCTGCTCCTACTCGCGCTCCAAAAACGACTACTAACAATACCCAACGGGGTATTGTATACTCAGGATTCTCTATACTAGAGCATTCCTGTTAAAGAAACTGGTACCTAAACAAACTACTGACACTCTTATTTAAAGGAAGCAAGCAAGAACCTCAAAACCTTTCTGGGTCGATGTTCTGCTTGACCTGCTAGCTTGCTTGCTTATATATATTAATTCAGCTACTTCATTCGTTTTTCTCGAATAACTTTTAAAATATGACGTTTTATAAAACGACGAATATGTCATTAGAACGATCATATTTTTATCTACGTTTTAACCTAAGTTTCATTAAAAATGGAGTAAGGTCAAAAATAATATATTTAATTATTAATATTAAACGGTCTCATATATTAGCCAAGGCTTCTCAAGATATTTCACCTTTCACACAATCATCTTACTCGTTTAACAATATATGAAATATAAATTACATAATTCATACGTTTGTAACCGGCACATTAAGGTTCGGGGTATTACATCCTTCCCTCCTTACAAAAATTTCGTCCTCGAAATTTGTCACCACTTAAAAAGATGAGGGTACTTATCTTTCATTATGTTTTCTAATTCCCATGTAAAGTTGGGTCCATGACGTGCGTTCCACTTGACTTTGACTAACGGGATTTCCTTCTTGCGTAACTTTTTAACCTTCCTATCTTCGATTTGTAGTAGTTCTTCAATAAAGTTGAGTTTTCGTCAACATGTACCTCTTCCAGGGGTATTTGTTGGGCTTAGTCCACTAGGCACTTCCTTAAATTTGATACATGAAAAGTATTATGTATTCCTGCCAGCTGTTCAGGAAGTTTTAGCCGATAAGCCACTGGTCCTACTTTGCTTGTTACTTCAAACGGCCCAATGTATCGGGCTTTCAACTTTCCCTTCTTTCCAAACCGAATCACTCCTTTCAGAGGTCATACCTTAAGCATTACTTTATCCCCTAGGTTGGAACTCTAGGGGTTTACGCCTCTGAACTGCATAACTCTTTTGTCGATCTTGAGCACTATTCATCCTTTCTTTTATTTGCTGGATCTTTTCTGTGGTCTCCACAATGATTTCTGGTCCTGATAGTTGACTTTCCCCTACTTCCGTCCAACAGATAGGAGTTCGGCACCTTCTTCCGTATAAAGCTTCAGAAGGTGCAGCTTTGATGCTGGCGTGATAGCTATTATTGTAGGTGAATTCGATGAGTGGTAGATGAATGTCCCAACTTCCACCAAAATCAATTACACAAGCCCGAAGCATATCTTCTAATGTCTGAATTGTCCGTTCACTCTGCCCATCTGTCCGAGGATGATATGCAGTGCTTAGATTAAGCTTGGTTCCCAACTCTTGTTGGAAACTTTGCCAAAATTTAGATGTGAAACGACTATCTCTGTCTGATATGATCGATACAGGCACCCCATGTCGTGAGACTATTTCTTTAATGTAAATTAGAGCTAGCTTGTTCATCTTATTGTCCTCACGAATCGGCACGAAGTGTGCAGACTTGGTCAGTCTGTCCACTATTACCCAAATAGTATCATAACCGTGACTTGACCATGGGGGCTTGATGATAAAATCCATGGTGATTTTCTCCCATTTCCATTCTGGAATCTCTGGTTGTTGCAAGTATCCAGAGGGTTTTTTGATGTTCTGCCTTCACATTAAGGCATGTAAGGCACTTTTCCACATAATGGACAATAGATCGCTTCATTCCTAGCCACCAATAATCTCTCCTTAAATCTTTGCACATCTTGTCACTGCCAGGGTGAATGGAATACTTAGACTTATGAGCTTACTCTAAGATTGTATCCTGCAGTCCAAAATTAGGAACCCATATCCTATTGTTGAACCTATGGATATTTTCATTTCCCATTGCCAGTAGCTTCAGTCTCCCAATCATTCTTTCTTTTACAATATGATTCTCTTTTAAGGCTTCTTGTTGTATATTCTTAACTTGATCTAAGAGACTAGTTTTAACCTCTATTCTGGTTGCACGAATTCTTATTGGTTGAGGTTTCTCTTTTCTACTTAGAGCATCTGCTACTATGTTTGCCTTACCTGGATGGTATTGGATCTCACAGTCGTAATCACTTAATAACTCCATCCATCGTCTCTGACGCATATTGAGCTCCTTCTGCTGACATTTATGTTTTAAGCTTTTATGGTCACTATAGATAGTGCACTTTATACCATAAAGATAGTGCCTCCAAATTTTCAATGCGAACACTATGGCACCAAGTTCAAAATCATGGGTTGTGTAGTTCCGTTCATGAATCTTCAACTATCTAGAGGCGTAGGCAATCACTTTGCCTCTTTGCATGAGTACACATCCCATACCATAGTGAGATGCATCACAGTAGACGGTAAAATCTTTGGTTCCTTCAGGAAGTGACAGTATTGGGGCACTACATTACTTATGCTTTAATGTGTTAAAGGCTTCTTCTTGTTTAGGTCCCTAATTAAACTTAGAGGCTTTCTGGGTTAGTGTGGTTAGTGGTGTTGCAATCTTTGAGAAGTCTTGAATAAACCTTCTATAGTATCCTGCTAACCCCAGAAATCTTCTGATTTCAGTGGGATTCTTCGGTACTTCCCATTTCTTGATGGCCTCGATCTTTGTAGAGTCAACTTGTATTCCATGTTCATTTTTCATGTGGCCTAGGAATTGCACCTCACGTATCCAAAATTATTACTTAGAGAACTTTGCATAGAGTTTTCCTTTCTTGAGCAATTCAAGGACTGCTCTAAGGTGTTGTTCATGTTCTGCCTCATTCTTAGAGTAGATAAGGATATCGTCAATGAAAACGATCACAAACTTATCGAGGTAAGGTTTACAAACCCTGTTCATGAGGTCCATGAACACTGCAGGTGCGTTGGTTAGTCCAAATGGCATTACCAAAAATTCATAATGACCATACCTAGACCTGAAGGCAGTCTTAGGTATGTCTTCTAGTGCAACTTTCACTTGGTGGTATCCAGACCTGAAGTCCATTTTAGAGAAATAGCTTACCCCTTGTAATTGATCAAATAAGTCATCGATCCTGGGTAAAGGGTATTTATTCTTTATAGTGGCTTTATTCAAGTCTCTATAATCGATGCACATGCGCATCGTCCCATCTTTCTTCTTCACAAACAAGATGGTTGCCCCCCATGGTGACGAACTAGGTTGGATAAACCCCTTGTCAAGAAACTCTTGTAGTTGCTTCTTGAGTTCTTGCATTTCTGTCGGGGCTAGTCTGTACGGCGACTTAGCAATTGGTGATGTACCGGGAACTAGGTCAAAGCGAAACTCAACCTGTCTATCTGATGGTAGTCCGGAAGCTCGTCGGGAAACACTTCGGGGTATTCTCGTACTACTGGCACGTCCTCGACCTTCTGCTTTTCTGTAGTGTTTATGACATATGCTAAATAGACAACATACCCTTTCCTTAGACATTTATGTGCTTATGCTATCGTGATGAGGTCCTTAGTCTTGTCAGTGCGGTCTCCCGATACAGTTAGCTGTTTGCCGTTGGGTAATCAGAGTCGTACGATCCTTTTGTCACATATAACTTCCGCATGATATGGGGTCAACCAGTCCATTCCTATGACTATGTCGAATTCTCCAAGTTCCATAGGCAACAGGTCTATAGGGATAACATAGTTGTTTAAGCTTATTTTACAATTCTTAACAATGTCAACTATCTCTCTTTGACTTCCATTAGCAATTTCTACTGTAAGGGCATGATCTAGGTTTTGGGACGCCTAGTTCAGGTAAGGTCTAAAGGTAGCCAACACTAGACTTCTATTTGCACCGGTATAAAATAACACACGCGCATATACATCATTTCCGAGATACGTACCCGTGATAACGTCTGTATTAGTCTTGGCTTCTTCCATGGTGAGTACAAATGCACGCCCTTTTGGCTTATTTGATTGTGTCTTATTATTTCTTTTGAGTTCGGGACATTCGGATCTCATGTGGTTAGGGTCTCCACATTCAAATCACTTCTTCTTTTCCTTGCATTCTTGAAGAGCATGACCCGTCTTTTTACAATTTGGACAAGGAAAACGGCATTCCCCGTATTAAGGCGTTTGCAAATTTGACATTGAGGAAATGTTTTAGGCCTTTTAAAGTTGTTATTCCGGGTGTCCCCCTTTCTTTCTTCCCACTTCCTTTTTGGTGCGGGAGATTCAGGCTGCCGCAGAATCATCTCGGCAGCCATGACGGCGGCAGCCTCAACAGTTTCTACAAAAGTCTTGGGGGATTTGGATTTGATAAACACCCTCATTTCAGAGGGTAGACCCCAAATAAACCTATTGATCAGTTATTCCTCAGTCAATGCTTAATAAGAAACCAGTCGAGATATGTCGTTGAAACGAGAAACATACTCTCGATAGGTTTTATTTCCCATTTTTAACTGAAAGAATTCCACTTCTAGTTGCTCAGTCTCACTGGGAGGACAATACTTAGCAAGAAACTTATGAATAAATTCGTCCCACTTCATCTCCTTAACCTTCTCTTTTCCCTCTGTTCGGACCACAATGTTCCACCAGTGAAGGGCTTCAACTTCAAACATATGTACGATGAACCGTACTTTGTTGCGGTCATCACACTCACATATGTCTAATACTGACTCCATTCTGTTGAGCCAGTCTTGAGCTTCTAGTGCTCCATTTCTTCCGTCGAAGGACTGAGGTTTACGGACATGAAGTGCTTAAAAGTACATTCCTTTGTTTTGGAATATTCACCTTTTCCTTCTAGTGGCATGGTTGCAATAGTGTTTTTCTTTTCGCCCATTCTTTCTCTTTGTACTGGCGTGGAGGCAGCTGAGCTTTCTTCAGGTCGTTCTCCAGATTGATTAACATTACCGGTTTGTGCATTCATTATTACCTTAGCCACTTCCATGGCTATATTGTGGATATCATCAGTATTTAGACGCATGCTTGTACTAGACCGGGATCTGACACTGTGAGAGGGAGTTCGAGTCCTATAAGAACTTTCCTCTTCCCATCTATTATTCTAATTATTTCTAGGCCCTTGTTCATCTCTATGTTTAAACATTGTCTCCTTCCTATTGGAACATGAGTATAAAGAGTTACTGGTATATATGATACATCATTATAATATAACAACTATATACGTCACATAGAGACACACACACACACACACACATATATATATAGCACATAAAAAGGCACAACATAGTTTACTTCTTCTACCGTCACTCAATTGACTATGCAAGTACTTTTCCTGAGAACATGTTATTTGGCCTAGTCTGAGTGTGCTATTAATCTTTAGAGAACTACTGGTTAAAGCTTAGGCATTCCTACAATACCTAATTCGCTAAAACCTCGGGCTCTGATACTAACTGTAACACCCACCCCGTAACCCGGGTGATTATGCACAATTGATACACTTACAGCGGAAACAAACTAAACTTTTATTAAAACTTATAATAGTCTGAGTACAACACTTTATTTATTTACAAACTTTTGGCAATTAAGAACTCCTTGATCTTCTAAAACTCCACAACTGTCAAGTAGTTCCTATAGCTTTCCTCATGACTCACCTAAGATACGTATACTCAAAATGAGATTAGAAATATACTGGTGATCTCATACTATACAATTTTTCTAAAGACAGACCATAGTTTACATGATATGCATACACAATATGGGCATGTGACCACATTATAGTCAGGTTGGGCCTCATTGAACCTTATAGCTCACATTTGACTTGTCACAAACCACCGTACAAGAGACATACTTGCCTCCAGCTGTGTCCCCCTACGGCCGTCACATAGTTATGAGTGTGTGTCGTTGGACCTTATAAGCACGAAGTGCCTGTGGGTATAACACCTTATTACCCTTCCCAAAGTGACACACCTCATTAAGCATAATAGGATCCCATATACCCCTACTGACACATGCATACTGCAGCATTCTCATTATTACTAGTTATGGACGAGTATACTATCACAGTTTAAAAGACAAGTATGACGACTCACCTGATTAGCAATTGCTTAACAGCCGCTAGTATGACTGGGTTATGTCTCAAGGTCCTGACACAATTACATAATCCTAGGTTAGGTAATAGTACACCTAACTAGTCATTATCATAGTTGGATATTGGTTAGTGCTGCCTTGTTTAAGCATGGTTGATCAGTCTATGCTTAACTAAGGCTAGGCTACCCAATACCCGCCCCTGACAATAACCCTAGTACCTAAAAATATTACTAACATTAGTACAACTAATAATAATAAATAACTAAACATAGATGTAAACGAGAGCATACCTTAAAACTATCTACGGCACGTTGATGTAGAGTTTCCCTACTCATGCTCCTACTCGCGCTCCAAAAACGACTACTAACAACACCCAACGGGGTATCGTATACTCAGGATTCTCTATACTAGAGCATTCCTGTTAAAGAAACTGGTACCTAAACAAACTACTGAGACTCTTATTTAAAGGAAGCAAGCAAGCACCTCAAAACCCTTCTAGGATACAATTGACATGCCTGCCTACCTGCCTGCTTGACCTGCTAGCTTGCTTGCTTATATATATTAATTCAGCTGCTTCACTCGTTTTTCTCGAATAACTTTTAAAATATGACGTTTTATAAAATGACGAATATGTGATTAGAACGATCATATTTTTATCTACGTTTTAACCTACGTTTCATTTAAAACGGAGTAAGGTCAAAAATAATATATTTAATTATTAATATTAAACGGTCTCGTATATTAGCCAAGGCTTGTCAAGATATTTCACCTTTCACACAATCATCTTACTCGTTTAACAATATATGAAATATAAATTACATAAGTCATACGTTTATAACCAGCACATTAAGGTTCGGGGTATTACAAGCCTAAAAGTATTTTCATCACCCTGTTTTGTCGAGCCAATGTTCTTGCTTGTTGATCCCTTAAACTGACCTTGTATGCTATCTCTATTCATGCCTTTATCTGGTGTCCAACAATGCAGGTATCATCACAACAGGGTTTCGGTTCATTGGAGGTTCGGCCCAACTCACAAAACCACAGGTTCGTCCCTACAATTCATACAACATGAACAATTTGATTTTGCAACTAAACCCTAATAACAACACATATACATACCGCTCTATTGCAAAAATGGAATCGACGACCAGGGTTTTGTGAGGTCCACGATGTTTTTATGATGGCCTGAGCACCGCAATTGCATACAAACATGTTTGGATTCATGAAGAACGAGATGAGAAAGAAAGGGGGAAGATTTAGGTTTTTCTTGTGCCTGTAAAAAGTTTTATGATGGAATGTTATAAAAACGGATATAATATTTAGAAGAGATAATTACAAATTACCCTCACTTATAATTGAGAAATTAAAAAAAAAAACCATCTGACGGCATAATCTAACCTAGATAGACATGTGGATCAAAATGGCAAAAAGTTACAAACGTGGAGGGAAATATGGACAAAAAGTCTTTTTTAACGAAAATGACAAACATGCCCAAACCTCATGACAATTAACTCTTTTCTTTCAGTTTTGTATAGCACCTTGCATCTATGAGTATGTTCTTTGAAATTGTCTGCCTTCATCTCCGATTGTTTGACTTCCATTAACTCTTTCTTGTAATCGATTTACTCTAGTTCCTAAGAAGAGCTACGATGAGATATAGTTTTGAAATTGTGTGCTCTTCATCTCTGATTGTTGGACTTAGCATTTCCTATGCAATGATTATTCTTAGGGTGAACGGGGTCGACGTGGGGAGGAGTGCGGGAAAGGGGTTTGCCGCACGGGGAAGGCGCCACCAACAAAGAAACGTCGTACGGTGAAGGAGGTGTGCGGGGAAGAGTTGCCGCATGCGGGGAAGATGGGGGACAGGGTGTAATGGTGGGGCCCACTATCTTTCAACCAATCATGCCTTTTATTAAATATTTGGGTTAACCACCCCTTATGTTTTTTGGGCAAGAGTGGTGTATGAGAGGGGAATTGACATGGCACATCATGATTGGGTGGGTGGAAATTTCCCCCATCTCATAAGGGGTGCACCCCCTTCACCCTTAGATTGGCTCCAATGCGCATGGTAGGGGGGTGCATTTGATGAGTTGGCATGATGTACTTGGGAAGAATGGAGTGGAGTGAAGAATAAAGTGAGGGGCATGTATGTGGGGAAGTACTGCCAAGCGTAGAGAGAGATGGTGGACCCATTCATTAAAAAATCAATTTTAAGCTAAAAACAAAAAGCGAAACGGCTATTTTTTTAAAAATGTTTTTTTTTTATTTTCAACAGCTGTATTTAAAAAAAACGGCTAGTTTTTTTTCCCATATAAAACAACTAGTTTGTATTTTATTAAGTTTTTTTTTTTCATTTTTTAAATTTAGTTCTAGTTTAATTTGAGTATTTGTATTTTATTTTTTAGGAAAATGTAATTTCTTTTTTATGTAATGCAAGTTTAATTTGTATTTAATTTTGTCTTGTTTTTTTATTTTTTATTATTTAAATATATTTTTACATTTATTTATTAAATATTTTTTAAAGATTACAAAATAAAACTTTTTAAAGAAAAATAGAAAAAGAAATGATGATGTGAAAGAGAGAAGATGGATGTGGGAATGATGGGTTGAAGTTAAGAAGATGAGAGAATGTGCATATGGAAAGGATGGGTAAAAAGCTGATGTGACAGTGATGACTAGGATACATGTAGTAAATGCAGGCCTTTGCAATGAAGCCAGTCTTACCAATTCAATCGGGTCAAAACAACATACCCCAAGTCCCAACGCATCATTATATTACCTTTAGAATTTTTGTCTTCTAAAATCTTCCAATGTGTTTTCTTCAACATTTTATGGGAAATCTTCCCAACAACTAGTTGGAAGTTAGGGCCACCCTTAATTATTTTGTGGCAGGAAAAAACTGGTGATATGCAATCATAAGGTGGAAGGAATGGGTGAATGGCTGGTTCTCACCTGAAGATATCGCAAGGGGCCTCAATGGATGACCCATCAAACAAGTCTCATTTTATTTCTTTGCGAGATACATGTAGGGAGGAGAACGAGGAAGGTAGATGAGGCTTTTATTTTTAACATCTCCTGAACAATTTTGATGTTCAACTCATGTGGCATATAAAATGTTACTTTTACATCTGATTTTCGTAATATTAACGCATGACACCATGATAGGGGTATCCTTTCCTTTTTTTTACACCCATTAAAACTTAAAAATTCCTAACATTAATGAGAAAAAATATTATGTTCTATAAACTAGTTCAACTATGGCTAGTAATAGTCAGTAAATACAACGTGCAAGCATTTGTTAGTAATGATGCTTGATCGTCTAGAGCAATGGCGAAGCTTGAAAATTTCCACCGGGGGGTCGGAAGCCACCGGATCTAAAAATTTTATAGAAGTAAATTTTATTTTTATAAAAGCGGGGGGTCGAAAGCATATACACCTAAAAAATTATATACGAAACGTACATATATGACACTACTGAGCGAAAAGTTCGAGGGGTCGGGCGCCCCTCCCGACCCCTTGAAAGCTACGCCCCTGGTCTAGAGTGGGTGCGAACGCCACGAAACAAATTATATTAGTGGTAAAACTAGATTACAACAAACAATACTCTATAGGCTGAAACTATTGGTACACCTTTGGTGCCTATAGGTGTAGTATCGTATAAACCTATAAGTGTGATATCGTATCATATAGTGTAATATAGGTTCTCGTATAGGCCTCATATAGGCCTATAGGTGTAGCATCTTATACTATAATTATATAGGCTTATTAATGTAGTTTCGTGCCGTATAGTATAGTATAACTTAAGTCTCCTATAGACTATAGTATAGTATCATATCCTATCGTATCGTATAAGTGTACTATAGGTCCCGTACTGGTCTCGTATAAGCATATAGGTGTAGTTCCGTGTCATATCATATAGTGTAGTATACGTCCCATATAGACCTATACGAGAACTATACTAGACCTGTACAATACGATACGATACGATGCGATAATATACTATACTACATCTATAGGCCTATAAAAGACCTATACTACACTTATAATCCTATAAGGAACCTATACTACAATTATATGATACGATACGATACTATAGTATACTATATTATAATATACTATAGACATATGCGGGACCTATACGAGGATTATATTATACTATACGATACGATATGATACTACATTGTACGATAATATATGATACCATATAATATAATACTTTACTACACCTATAGGCCTATACGAGACATATACTACACCTATAAGCCTATACGAGACCTGTACTACACCTATAGGCCTATACGGTACCTATACTACAACTATACTACGATATGATGTTATAGTATCTGTACTATAATACACCTATAGGCATATACGTGACATATATTACACCTATCTGATACTATACGATACGACACTATACGATAAGATATGATACTATACTACATCTATAGGCCTATACGAGACTTATACTACACTATATGATATGATATGATATGATATGATATGATATGATATGATATGATACGATACTACATCCCTAGACCTATACGAGACTTATACTATACTACACGATCCGATGCATAACAATGTTTTTTTTATAATCGGAATGTAGAATTTGTTCGATTTTTGAAAATTATATCTTTAATTTGTCTAAGATAGTAAAATGATAGCACGAAAAATGTGAATGGAGAAAAGGTGATAAAACCATAGGGTGTGGTCTTGGGGAGCTGACGTGGTCACTTTCCCTGTCGGGGAACACCGCCCCGCCGGCCCATCCATCGGTGAGCTCGGGGACTCACCCCCTTCTTCCCTGAAGCCACAAAAATCCGAAAGTTTGAAAGCTATTCGTTGGCAAGGATCGAAAAACAAAAAAAAACTTAAATTAATTATAAAATCCTATTTAAATCCCATTTTTAATTTTAAAAAACACAATCTCAAATCTTTTCCAATATCTTAACAACTTTCATCTTATATAAAAAATCATGGATCCGAGCCGACAGAACCGCCTTCATTTTTTCTCAACACACCTGCTACTCCCTTAACCCAACCTCCACTCGTATACCCCACGACACTAATGGATCCGTATTCATTTGGCGGTTTTAGTCGAGCTCAAAACGCTTGGAAAATGCAATACCAACAACATCACCATGCTATGCAAATGCTATCACAACCATTAGGATGCCACCGCCCCAACCGCTGACTCAAACCGCACCCGAGCACAATTTCGTTTCTTTAGCTGTAGTCGACGATGTGATACCCGAAACGCAATCACAAACCAAGAAGGATAAGAAAGGGAAAACACGAGCACTAGGAGGAAACCAAGCACAAGCTCATGAAGATGGAAGCGGAATGGCATAAAGCATTCCTTGGACCCCAGACTAGTTGGAAGCGTTTGCCCGAGTGCGGGTTAAAGCTTCTATCGATCCAATTATAGGTGTAATTTTTAATTTTATTTTTAAATAAAGTAACAACATAAAGTTTTGTATTTTTATTTCTAAACAATGATTATTTTAAATTTTAATGTGTAGCCACTAATCGAAAACATCAAGGATTTTATAAACAAGTTTGTAAAGAATTTTTCCAATTGATAGAACGGCCCCTACGTCGACTTGTCCATTCCGTTAGTTCAAAAGTTAGAGAGATGAGCGGAAAAATTGGTTTGTTTGTGGGTATATATCAAAATGCATGAAATAATCATCCAAGTGATACAACTGATACAAGTGTTTTGTCGTTGGCTATTGACAAATACACCAAGAAACATGGACCGTGGAATTACATGAGGCCGTGTGAAACACTGAGAAAATGCCCAAAGTGGAAAGTGGTGCCAAATGATGTATCACAAATGAAAAGATCTAAAACAAGTGAGTCAGAGAGTTATAGTACGGGTAGTTCCGATGCATGTTGTACTATCAATATAAACGATGACTCCGAGTTCAAAGATGAAGCTCTAACTCCTATATCAGAGCGGTTAATTGGAAGGAATCGTGCTACAAAAACAGTCACCGGGAAGGCTTAAGGTTCAAAGGGAACGAGCTCGAGTGATGTATCAAAACTTAATACAATTCTACAAAAAAAAAGAAACTGAAGAGTTACGACTCATGAGAACCGACATCGAAAACGTACCAGAAAGAGACTGTGTGGTGATCTAAAAAATGAAAGACAAGATCGCAAAGAAATGACTAGGAGGAAGTGGTAGTGGGCTTTAGTTTTTTTTATACTATATTTATTTAAATTATGTTTTTATTTTCTAGGCTATGTAATTTTGTTTAATTAATGAAAACTTTTTATGCTTTATAGAATATAGGTATTTAAAAAAATGGAAGAGGGAAAGGGGAACCACACCTCATTTTTGGGGAGATGGTGAGATGAAAGGAAAGGAAAGACGATGTGAAAGGAAAGACGATGTGGCGTTGAGGTTGAATGAATTTCCAATAAACCGGCAACAAAATTATTTCCTTTAAATACACTATTATTGGAATTAATTAGCATGTACAAAATTGAAACTCGTGCAACCGAATTAATTAGGATGTACAAAATTGAAATTTGTGAATCATAATTAATGTTGCTTATTGTTGACAATATAGACAATGGATATATAAATGCATGTGTATAGAAGCCATCAAAACACAAGACATGGATTTCTTGACATACTTGCCTCCATGGCTTCTTCCAGCCGTTGTAATCCTCACCATTTCATGCATCCTCATGTTATGGACGAAGCCATCCAAGGGTGCCTCTGGCCTTAACCTTCCTTCGGGCCCTCCGAGCCTTCCTCTAATCGGGAACTTGCATCAACTTATTGGAAAAAGCTTCCATGAAACGGTATACAAATTAGCCGAAAAATACGGACCCATTATGCATATCCATATGGGTTCCCAACCAGTCGTTGTGATCTCCTCTTCTGCATTGGCGACCGAAGCCTTTAAAACGCATGATCACATACTCGCTAACAGACAATACTCAAACAATTTGAGACGACTAACATTCGACTACAATGATATTGCTTGGGCGCCATATGGTGATCATTCAAAGCATATGCGCAGGGTTTTAGTAACCGAGTTTCTAAATTCAAGGATGAGTAAATCGTTTAAAAAGGTGCTCGATATGGAGGTGAAGAGCATGCTTGATAATCTACCGTATGGTACCGAGACAAACCTAAACAAGGTTTTTGGAAACTTTGTTTGTGACTTTACATCCAAGGTTGTTACGGGTAAGAGCTATAGAGATGTAAAGATTAGGGGTAAAACAATGAAAGAGATGCTTGATGAAATGATAATCTTGTTTAGTGGTTCCTTTTCGGAAATATTTCCAAAATATGGTTGGATTTTGGAAGATTTAAGCGGATGGACTCGTAGGGTGGACAAACATATGGCTAACTACAATGACTTGCTTGAGATGATGATAGATGAGCATTTAGATCATACAAGTGAGGAAGAAAAAGATATGATCGATGCATGTAGACCCTTGTTGAACAGGGAAGAAATGAAAGCCATTATGTCGGTAAGTATTATTTACTTGCATTCATTTGTAAAAAAAGGAGAAAATTATTGGTATCACATTTTTATGAGAATACAGAGAAATATAAGAAATCGATTGAAGTGTTACTCACACAGTCATTCTGGAATTAAAAAATAACTATGAAAAAAGTTTGTGCATAGAACTTACGGGCAATTATACGAAAAAAAAAAAACTCATATTAATTAAAAAAAACTAAGAAATCCAAATGAATTGACATCCTTTTGCCACGTGTTACTGCAGACTGTGTTACGTGTAACAAACAGAGGTTGTCACGTGTTACGTAACAACTTTTACTTTTTTAGAAAAAGCTGAAAGTCTGCAAAAGTTGTTACACATAACACGTGACAGCCTCTGGTTGTTGCACGTAACACAGTCTGCAAAAAGGTGTAAGTTATGTTTAGATCATATCACCTACAGATATATAGGAAATCGATTAGAAGTTAAAAAAACATATATGAACTAATTAGTTCATAAAGCACGGATCAAAAACTCAGACAATTTTTATTAGACATGTTTCTTCTAATAATATATCATTTTGTAATAAATATCATCGCGTTTAGCTAAATCGTATCGTTTCAGAATGTGTACAATGGAGCGATTGATACAAGTTATCTGACATTGGTGTGGGCAATGTCTGAGATTGTTAAAAATCCTAGAGTCATGCACAAGCTGCAAGAGGAAATCCGAAGCTACGGGGGAAACAAAGCTCGACTAGATGAAACAGATACATCAAAGATGACATATCTGAAATATGTGGTAAAGGAGACACTAAGACGGCATGGGCCTTCACCATTTTTGATTCCACGCGATTGCGTAAGCCATATTCAAATCGGTGGGTACGACATCCTCCCTGGGACAAAAGTGTTGATCAATGCATGGGGGATCGCAAAAGATCCGAAAGTCTGGACAGAAAACGCAAACGAGTTCCATCCTGATCGGTTTGAAAATCATGTGTTGGAGCAGTTTCACATGGTACCATTTGGAGGGGGACGAAGGGCCTGCCCAGGGTATAACTTTGCCACTTTAAACATTGAGGTGGTGCTAGCAAACCTTCTTTACACCATAGACTGGAAACTTCCACCAGGACTTACACTTGAAGATTTCAACATGGAAGAAGAAGGTTCCTTACTTGTTACTAAGAAAACACCTCTCTACCTTGTGCCCATCAAGCACAATACGCAAGCATAGTAATTTCATTTCATGTTTTCTGTGTATTTGATGATGTATTTTTACTTTACCTTTATGTTTTATAGCTATCTATCCTTTATGTAAATGTGTTTGTACGTACATTTACAAGTATAAGTTAAATAACATGAAAATGTTGTTGCAAAAAATGAAGAACAAAAATTGAAACTTTTTATAATTGGACCACTAAGGTTCCATTTTCATCTAAGTCACTAACTCAGTTAAAATGTATCGTTAACTCTCACGGACGATTTTTACAATTCTCAAATCTCAGGGACGATTTCGACACTTTCCCATTTATTCTTTTGTTTTTTAATTTTATAAATTTTACTTTTATCTTTAAATAAAAATAATTATAAATAAAATACATATACATATATATACACTCATTTATGTATTTACACACTTATTTTTTTTTAATTTTCTGTTTTACCTTTAAATAAAAAAATTATAATAAATTAATAATGTTTGGTACAACTGAAGAGGTGAGTGGTACTAATGTTTGGTATGACGGGTCGACGAAGGGAGATAAGGCACGAGTGTTGAGATAGACGGGGTGGTTGTGGGGGCACTGGTGGTGGAGGTGGTGATGAAGGTGGATGTGAAGAAGAGAGAATTACAGAAGAGAAATAGTGTGTATGGTGTGTGTATACAGTACCGGAGCTTGAACGAAAACTCAGTGGGGGCGGACTTTGAAAATCCAAATTGGTGGGGGCCTAAATCTTAAAAAATATAATATTTTACACTTAAAATAATCATAATTTTTGGTAAAATTATCATTACGAGCAAAAAATCGGTGGGGCCGGAGATAAAGCTTGGCAATCTATGTATATATATTTAATTATAATTGGGTGTGTATATGTATATATATTATGGTTAATTTATTATTTTTTTTATTTTTAATGGTAAAAAAGAAAATTAAAAACAATAAGTGCGTATATACAATTGTGGGTGTATGTATATATATATCATAGAGTAAATTGTCATTTTAGTCCCTGAGTTTTGACCCAAAATACCACTTTAGTCCAAATAGTTTTTTTGCTGCCATTTTCGTCCAAATAGTTTTTTCTTCCATTTTAGTCCTTGACTTTTGTCATTTTTTGTCATTTTCATCCAACCCACTAATTCCATAAAAAAAGTCAATTAACTTAGGGACATTTTGGTCAAACCACATTTTTCTTTCTTTTTTGTGCAGGTGCGATGGTATGGGATGGTGCCGATTTAACATGTTACAGTGAAGATGATGGAGGTGGTTGCTGGTTTACGATTATGGCGGTGGTGTTGGTTGATGACATGGGTGGCGGAAAAGTGGCCGGTTGTGACAACCGGCAAAAATAATGGCAATTCCGTACAACTTAAACGCTTGATTAAACATTTAATTTCGCTCATTACGATTTAATTATTGCATGATTAGGTCGTGAGAAGTCTAGCAATCATAGGACATGGGTAAATATGTTAAACCATATTAATACAATCGCCACGTCGCGAGAAAACTGCAAACTATGCCCTAATATGTTGGCGAAACGCTGAAAATACTATTCACCTGAACACACTATTCATGCTAGCAAGTTCCGGAAACTGTCTGAAGGAGCGACGAAGGGCATGAACGCATTCTATAGATGAAGTAGAAATAACAATCCCTAATTAGGGACACTAAACACTAAAACACTTTAACTTTCCAGAAAATGCACATAAACATAAAGTGTCCGATCCGCGCCAAACTCTAACAAAAATAAATTGTCCGCAACACTAAAATACAACATTTTATTGTCCGTAGAACTTGTAAATAATATTTTACACCCAAAATAAGCTTGGGGATATCAATGGGATATCCAAAACACAAGCTACCAGTACTTCGTTGCTACTTGCACATCTAGTTCAGCTTCGAGCCGACAAGCTAGTAAATGGTATTTTTATCACCCTAACGCCTAAACGAATCATCTAGCAAACTAGTGAGTGATATTTTGGCGTCGTAAACGCCTTGAATAAATGCCCTAGCATCAATGGTAAATTAAAACCATAGCTCCCGGTACTATATTATAACTTTGGTATATCACCCGATATCGAACCAACGAGCGAACTAGTGGCATTTTTACCATCCAAAATTAATACCAACTAGTCTAATGAACTAATTAGACTTCGTTTAACACCTTAAACATCATTAGTTGCCTAATGATGCAAGATTACCTTAATTGCCAAAATATCAACAATTAACAAATTATCACATGTTAAAATTTATAAAAGATATTTTATAAATATTTACACTTTACCCCCCCCCCCATGTGGACCCCACTAGATCAACCTACAACTTGCAATCTTTAGATAAAAGGGCATGGTGTTGGAAGATTTTCTTTAGACTTTGAAAAGATCATGATCTAGCACCATACTACCATATCATTCCTTACCATTTTCATAAAAAAAACACAAACTTTCTTCCTTACTCTCTAATTCTCGGCCACAAGAACCACCCATAAACCCACCATAATCTACCCTAAAACACCCCATTTTAACCTAGATCAAACCTTTTCAAGACCATCTAAGCAAGGTTAAAGCATGGAGCTTCATTAGGGACTTGTTTGGAGCTTAATCTCTTCCTATTCTTCATTCTAAGCTTGTGCAAAGTTGTAAGCCCTCATTTACCACTTTCTAAGCTTGTTATTATGTGTAGATCATGAAAGTACTAGTTGATCATCTTGAAAATCAAGAAAAAATTAACTTAAAACCCTAAACAAAACTTAACAACTTACTAATCATGATGTATTATGTGATTATTATGTGTTTTAGGGTTAAGTAAGTTGTATGATCTTGTTGATTTTGTTCAAAGTAGGTTGTTTAACCTAGGATTTATGATGATCATATTGTATGATTAGTGTAGTAAACTAGATCACTGATGATCTTGTGAGATTAGTCTTAAAAATGTGATTTAAACACTTAGAGGTTTAAATCAAGAAAGATCATCACCCTTAAACTCATGAGCTTTATATATATAAGTTTTAACTTGAAAGATTAAGGATTTCATGGACTAAACTTGATGATTAAAGACTAATAAGTTTGATTTTTAAATAAAACAAGTGATCTACTAAATGGTTATGAAAACTACACTTAACAAGTCTTGAATTCCAAAACATAAAAAGTCTTGAAATTTTTAAGAAATTTAATATATATAAAAAGCTCATGAATTTAGGAAATACATGGTAGTATTATTACTTGAAAGTGGTATTTTAGTGAGGTTAATAGGTTGATAATATTGGTAATTGAAAATGGTTTTAAATGTGTGTTAAAAACGTGGGAAAACGCCATAGTTTAGGGGAAACTATGGCAAAATTTCTAAAAATCTAATCAGGATTAAATATAGATTAACGGGGTGATTAACCGGGTTAAACGTGATTAGTAAGCTTAATTGTCATTAAGGAAGTTTTGATGAAAAGGTTAAGCCTAAACATCTAAGTATTTTATAAACATATATATATATATATATATATATATATATATATATATATATATATATATATAGGGGATGGATTATGAGAAAACTAGTTTAAATGAGAAAACCAAAAAACTAACCAAAAAAACCTAAAAAAAACCTAAAAACATACCAATTTTTTTTTTTTTTTTTTTACAATTTTTATTAAAAAAATCGCTACTTTTTGGCGTTCTGGGTCTTTTTGTTAATAATTGATTACCATAGATTAATATTTTATATAATTACAATAATACGAAATCAAAATAAACTAATAGTCTTCCGTGGATGGGATTACATCAGAGATGTACTCATCGCTTTGTTCATCACTTTCATCAGATTCAACATCATCAAATTTTAGAATGGCGTATAACGCCATTAGCTCGTCTCTTCTTTGCTGCAGCCTATTTTTGAATATCACTGCATCCTTGGATTTTGTATCGTTCGAAGGTGTTAAATCACAGAGTTGTTCAATGATAGATAGCCTCCCTGTCTTCAACATTTCCTCCATTGGCAATTAATATTGCACCCCGTGTTTATAAGTCACTTCAATCGTTCCTTCTTCTTCATGCATCACCCAACTGCTAAGTGTTGGTAGAGGAGTATCGTCAATATCATCATCATCTTCATCATCATCTTCTACCATAAATTTTCTCTTCAGTCTTTTTATTACAGTTCGGGTTCTTTCACAATCGTTGGCCATTGGAATCCCAAGGGCCAGGATATCCCTCTGAACCCATTCATTCATACCAAGCATGGCTTTCATTATCCTTACCTTCACCCTTCTCCTATCAGAGAACTTTATGATGAATCGTTTCTCTTACCTTTCAAACCTCCATGCAATAACCTTAGCCATTTTTGAAGTTTTTGGCATTTTGGACACTATGTGGCATTTTTAGTCAATGTTTTTGGCATGTTTGAGCTTATGTTCTGATGGTCTTCTTTTATATTGACTTTTTTTCCCGCGCATGACAGGTAATTATGACGTTTTGAAAAAGATAAATAAATTCAATTCCCCAAGTATTTGGCTTTCAATATAATAAATGTTAGTAATTATGTTTCCATCGTTTCATTTTACTGTTTTTTGCAGTTACCGTGTTTTGTTTTCAGACTCATATTTTTTTATGGTGTAACACGTCTAATCTTGACAGCTGTAATTATGGCGTTTTGTTCTCCAATGACGTTTAGATAACGATGGGACTTTTTTGTTTTATTTTATTTGCACATTGTTTTAAGCTTTTTTTTAGATTTATTATAATAGTACATGTTCAAAGTAATTTTATTATAGTTTGGTAGTTTTTGGGGGCATTTTTATGGCATGATGGCCTTTTACAAGCATTTGCTCGTTTTGGCGTTTTATTATATTTTTCATTATAGGATTAATGTACTTTGTTGTTTCTTAGCTGAAATTACAAAACAAACAACAGATAAAGAAAATTTAAAAAAAAAAACAAATAGAAGCAATTTATGATCTAAATCTTCAGTGTCATAAGTCTCTTTCTTATTTTGAAACTACAAGATCTGTCACAAATAAATGGCGTTTTGGATTTGGCGTGGTTTATTTTCTATGTTCGTGTGTTGAAGTGTCTTTGTGGATGTTGGAGACATAGATCGACCCCGTGTGGGTGGATGCTATCTGCCCATCGTCTTCATTATAATCATCGAGGCGAAAGTAGCATTTACACTGGGATAGGTCTCTTCTAATCATCCAAACCTTCTTCAAGAACAAAGATGAGAGAATGACATACGGGTGTCATCAGTCCCTCTTTCTAGAATTTTGTCCATCTAATGCAGCAAAATCTTACTACACTCACCAAACAAATCATTCAGCGAAACTTCATACAGAACGTTACTGAGTATCAAAGAAAAGATGTTTGCCATTGTTGTATTTTTTGGCGTTTTACATTGAGTTGTATTTTTTTAGGAACCACTGTGTTTTTTGTGTGTTTTTTTTTCTGTGATAAACGGAAGGTGGTGAAACGTTTCTATTTATAGGATTATTTTGGCGCGTAGTTTAGGCGGGATATTTATTTTTATAACAAAAAATGTAATTAACATTTATCCGGATATAAGGCTTGGCGTTATATGTTATGATGTTTCACATTTTGTGGCGGTTTTTGTAGCCTGAGAGCTTAAATAAAAACACAGAAAAAAGAACGCAGTGATAAAATTGGCGTTTTTTATTTATTTGGCGTTTTATTTTTCAATTGCGTTTTATGTGAGAAATGATGTTTTACCTTTTTTACCCCTAACGAAGCGTGTCCGCGTAATAAAATTTATGTTATTTATGAAAACGCCACCGCGCCAATTTAGTCCATTGATTGTTTTGATAGGACGATCCATAACCGTTCTCACACTTTCCACCGTTTTTTTCTAAATCCTGACCCTATATATATATATCACTCGGAACGAAGTAAGCCATGTGGGTCACGGAGACTCTCACTTTTGATCGTGCAAGGCACGAAGATTCACGGAGGGCGAGGCCCGTATGTACACACTTGAAATGCAACGTATATATAAGAAGTATATATAATGAAAGCATATACACGAAATCAAACACCAACATATTATTAAAATACACAAGTGTGCCAAAGATAAAACGAATATAATAAACATTCAAGATGAGTAACGAGTACAAGGTCTAGAAGAGACCGGAGTGTCTAATGAAGTTAGAACACTTGTAGGTTAACTCACGTGTGGAACACCGTTGCTAGCATAATATCTCTCTCAAGAACGCAAAGTTGTGAGTTCATGTCCCCCTTTTCTCTTAACTGTTTTCGGATTTATAACTCTCGGAGGTGAAATACATGTCTCGATGGTATGGTTTAGCTAGGGAATGAACTGTTACATCATGTGAGACAAGGCTCTCTCTTAAGCACCATTAATCCTTTTAAGGACCATGGAACAAAAAGGGTAGATCTATCGGGTACGGGCGAGCTCCACTCTAGGGTCCTTGTGAGACCACTTAGAGTGCTTTTATGTCCCCGTCGAAGTTAATCGACACTTAAAATCGTCTACCGGGTTGAGTGCTTCCTATGTCGTCACATATATTAATGTCCTTGCAAAACATTAATGATCTATTCATAGACGCTTTACATACCAGTTTGTTATAAAAGATCTATGAAATGTTTAAAGGTTTAATTGGAGCTCACTTAAAACACATGAACTCGCTCAACTTTTGTTGATGTTTTCAAACTTGCATGTATTTCAGGAAACTAATGGGATCTTGGTGCTGGTGTCACTATGAAGCTTTTGGATTAACAAGTTGTCGATGTTATCCTTTTGAAGGGTTTAGTCCATATATTTCATCTTCAATGAGATATAGGATGCAAAGCCTCACGTTTTAGAACTTATGTCGTACTAGTTTGTGGTAAAAACTAAATCTTATGTTGGTTCGTATCTCAAACAACTTATGATGTGTAATATTTTAAATTATGTCAATGGATGAACATCGTATGTTTTAATCATGTAGTTGTTTACTATTATCGTACGCAATGAAAACTAATCAAGTTCAGACCGCGCGCTTCCGCTAATGAACAGGTGTGACAGATTGGTATCAGAGCTTCGGTTGTAGTGAACTAGGATTCCTTCTCGAGTCTAGTCTACAATCTCTAGGATCCTCTCACGAAAACATTTTTATAGAAACAAATGTTTTTCATTGCATATACAAAAAAACACCAAGATCCACTAATAAAACTCTTTTCATGAAAATAATGCAAGGACATTATTTCAGGCATAGTCTATATGGGATAGACTTGGTAAACAAGATCGATTCGCACAATTTAATGTGGCTATATTTGGCAAGCATGTATTTATATGTATATATGTATAAAATAAGTAATGCGATTATTTATTAATATATATATACACATGTTGTACGAAATATTTTGCCGAAAATGAAATACCTTCGACTTCAAATTCTAATGTTGTTCTTGACTCGCGTGATGAGAATATCGACCTCGCATCTATTACGGAGCTTATGGCGTATGTAGTTACTAGGGGAGACCTTAAGCTTGGTGCTGTAAAAGATGGTTGTTCTTCCCTTGAATGTGGAGATGCCTGACTTCGGTAGTGACGACGATGGGGTGGAGGAGGCAACCTTGGACAACAACTCTATTAGTGGGACGAGGTCCCTATGGCTCATACTATTCGTGATTGATGACACTTGTGTCCAGACAAGGAAGGTGAAGCACTCAACTTGAAGGTGCCCCTCCAGCTACTATCATGAAGGTCCCTTCTGTGTTGAAGGTATGTAGACAATAGTGTCCCCTCTTTGACTGATCGCATGCTTTGAACGAGAGACCGCTATGGTGACCATGCAAGGTAATTTATTATTACGGGGGCCCACGTAATAACAACTTGTAGTGCATGGAAATCATGGTGGGCTCTGCGGGTCAAGTGTTTGTATGTATGTGAGCTCGTATAAACTTGTAAACATTTGAGTGTATTCCTTTGATAACCGGTATGTAAAGCGTCTATGAACAGATCATTAATGTTTTGCAAGGACATTAATATGTGCGATGGCGTAGGAAGTGCTCAAACATAGCGAATTTCCTCCGGTCCATCCGGCAGGAATGACATAGTCATTACATGCGGCCACACAAGGACCCATGAGTAGGGCTCGCTACACCCGATAGATCTACCACTCCTGCCCCTCGGTCTTAACTAGATTAATGGCACTTAGGAGAGATACTACCCATCCACATGATCTAACAGCTCATTCCTTAGCTAAACCATACCATTGAGACATGTATTTCACCCCCGAAAGTTATAAATCAGAAAATAATTATGAAAAAAGGGGGACATGAACTCACTAGTTTGCGACAGCTGTCTCGTGTACTCAAAGTCTCGCTTCACGGGTCGTACCACTACCTACACACGTGCTATGTTTTATTAGACGTTTAGGTCGTGTAACGGCTCTTAGCCTTAGTTATTTATTAAGACATATTTTGGAATTCTGGTATACTTTGAGTTACACGCTTGGTGTATGTTGTTTATATAATTACATAATTCCAAATTATATATATATTAGTTAAAATAAGGATATTTTAACTTAAATTATTTCAATCCAATTATTTGGAGTATGGTTAAAAATAATATATTTTTAACTTGTTTTGTCATACGGTTCACGTATGTGTATTTCCAAGTATAGATATACTTGTATTTGTGTATTTTACCAAGTGTTGGTAGTGTATGTCAGTATGTACTTATACGTACGTATAGGAATACGTATTTTCTTATATTTATTAAGTATTTTATACTTAATTTATGTATAATTTTCCGGAATATTATTTTTGTACAAATACAAATCACCAACTTTATATCCCTAAAATATATATATATATATATATTTTAAAAGAATTTTTATAGAAAAAATAAAAATATGTATACTTCCACATATATCTTTAAAATAATATATTTTTTGGTTGTTCTAGAAAGTATATATTTTCCTTCCACTTCAAAATAATATATTTTCTATTTTGGCAAAAAAATGATATATTTTATAATAGTTGTAAAAATTCATATTTTGTCGTTTCTTCGGTTTCAAAATATTGTTTATCACATTTGTCAGTTGCGAATTTATTTCCAGAATATATATATATATATATATATATATATATATATATATATATATATATATATATATGTAGTCCAAATGTCCATTGTCCGATTCATCCAATATTTGGGTATAAGTTATATATTTATTTTTCTTGTGATTTTTGTAATATTTCAATTTGTTATTTTTATTATTTTAGTGTGATATATTATTTTCAAGGTTCCTAATTTTTAGTATAACTAATACAAGCAATATACATGTAGCACATAATTTTTGTGACTTCTAAATATATATTTTCCTAAATATATACATACTCATTTTTATTATTAAAAATCAACCTCCAATACTTGTAATTTTTATAACAAAAACTATGGCAAATTTTATATTTAGAACCATGATTAAAAATTACTTGTAAATACTTGTTTAAAAATATTTTTCTAAGTGTTAGATTTTTATAAAAATGTTGCCACAGTTTCCCTTGAAAATGGAGGTTTCAATGCTTATTAGCATATCATTTTCTTTTTAAAAACTCATGATCAATCGTCAACAATTATCCTACAACTTACCATAAGCCATAACATGCACTTCTACAAGATGGTATGAACTTGAAGTTTTATAAAATCTTGTAGTATTTTAACATGATGTTTAACATGTTTTACTAACACTAAAACCATGGTTTTTCTTTCAAAAAACTCATTCTTACAAATTTTCAATCTTTACAACTTGTAACTCACTTTTACAAAAATTCATCTTCATGGATTTTTCATGTTTTCCATACTTTACTAGCATTTTAACACATAAAATATGTTTATTTTCTTTTAAAAACCAAGTCTTGTAAATCATGAAGTAAACTTTATTTTTCTTGAACTTTATTGTTTCAAATCCTTTACTTTTACAACCTACATCTTGTAAGAATCATCATTCTTCACAAAATCAAGTTTATATTCAAGTTCATACTTAACATAAAGGATGATCAACATAGATCTTTCAAGATTCATTCTCATTCTTGCTAGATCATGTTTTAAATCATCATCTAGCAAGCTTTTATATGGTTATCTACACCATACATGCAAGAAATCATCAAACAAGTTCATCACACACATTAAACAACTTAGATCTTCATGATTTTAAGCTTTATGTTTATGTTTATCTTCTTGTTTTGGTGTGATCTTTATATTATTCTGTTACTACATACTTTAACTACTAAAATCAAGTGTAAAAACAAGATCAAGAGAGCTTACTACTAGCACAAACGCTAGGGAAGATCAAGATGCAAGATGAAGAAGAAAAGAGGTGGGTAAAAGCTCCTTGAGATGGTCCTTCAAGTTTCTTTGCTTGAAACCTTCCTAACTATGCTTGAATCACCTTAGAGAATGCTTGGATGATGTAGAAACGGATTGAAAAATGAAGATGAGATGTAGGGGGTGTTGGTCGTAAGCTTGTAGAGGGAAAGGAAAAGTGTTAGTGAGTTTGAAAGTTGATGAATGATAATGTGAAGTATAATGGTTCTTGTGTCTTTTATCCTCCAACAAACTATTACACCATGGTTATTATGTTCAATATCTACTTAACATGTCCAATAAAAAAATCAAGAAATTAGTGGGGTGTGGGACCCCCCTTGTTGATCGTTTTCATGGGGGGGGGGGGGGTCTTAGTTTGATTTGAAGTATTGGTTACATGTTCTAGTTTCATTCTAAGTGTTAATTTAGGGTTAAATATGTTTAGGGAATTTAGAGATGTAATATGGTTTTTGTTGGTAATAACTAGCTTCATGATGCTAAAATAATGCTTCTAGTTAAATTTTGGTGTTTCGGGTAGTGCCCGGTTGTTCGTTTGGTTACCGGTTCGTTAAGGCGCTAAATAGCGTAGTTTAGTGTGTTATGTGATACCTTTTATGTCAGTTTTCATTCCCGACACTTTACAAGTTATTCTGGACAATTAAACCTTATTTCTGCACAATATTTTGATGTTAAATTGCTGAATTTTACTGATTTCTGCAGAATTCTGCATTTAGGGTGTGTTTCGGGTACTTTTTAGCGCTTAAATCGTCACTCGGAAGGCAGTTTTATAACCCCTACTTTCCTACATAGAATTCTAGTGTAAACTTTGGTTCCGGGACTCCATCTGTGTCCTATCATGATGTCTGTCTAAGTACTGAACTCCTGTAAGTACTACTAGTTTATCCGATTATTGTGCTAGTTTCGTTCTGTGTACTAATTTAATTGTTTCAAGTTGCATTTAACAATCATAGGTAACATGCAACATGGAATGCATTTGTAAGCCTTTTGAAAGTAATCGGGAAATCATTCATATCATTAATTCATCATACAAAACTATATATCACAAGTTACTGTTCACATTGTACGAAAATACATGGAAAAGTGCCAGTTGTCACAGTAAATGTGTTTGTACGTACATTTACAAGTATAAGTTAAATAACATGAGAAATGTTGTTGAAAAAATATAATAAATAAAGAAGCCCACAATTTAAGTTAAAGCCAAAACACATTTTGCAATAACAAGGTCACCCTGAGGCCATGGGGTGTGGCTTCGCGCCACCCTGCCACATAAGCTCAATAGCGCCCTTTGGCGCCCCACCCCCACCCCGCCTCCATTAAGGGGGGGCTATCGATTGATTCCGCCAAAGGGTTAGCACACGCAAGAGACTGAAATCAAGGGGCACCACTAAAAGTTAACCAATCAACTTTTTTTATTTATATTTTTTAATATCGTTAAAAGAGGCTTTATGAGGGGCGTTGTTACACATCGTGTAAGTTAACGATAAAGCCCCATGCTTATGTGTCATATACATGGCGCTTACGTGTCATAATAAAGCCATAGGGCTTAAAACCACACCCTCTAGCCTCAGAGTCTCACATTATGGAATTGTTCTTTCGATGGTGCGTAAGCAATTAATGAGGCCCGGCCTATACCCTGTGCGGAGTGTAAACCATACAAGATATATCTATACAAGAGTGTTCAGATGAGAAGAAATTTTTTTGTTGGAATAAAAAAGAAGTAATTTCAACCATTAAAAATCCTTTATTTTACTTCATTTAATTTTTGTATTTAATATTAGTGTAAGGGTATGTTGGTAAACTTAGATAAATCACTAATTAGTAGTTTTACTTTTTAATAACTACTTTAAATTTATAATTTATTTTTCAAAAAATATATGTTTATAAAATAAGTGACTTCAATTTCAACCGTTGAAGCATCACTTTGTTTTCTTATTTTTGCTTGGTTTTCTGTATTTTTACTTGAACCTCTTTTAATTACTTATTTTTCACTTTTCATTTCTTTTGCTCCATGACTCATGCTTCCATATTTTAATTGGGTTTTGAAAACCCAATCTATCCAGTTACAAATTATTTAATTAGGCTTATTCTATTCTCATACTCTAAAATCTTATTTCTATATTTTTTCACTTATATATATATATATATATATATATATATAAGAGTAAATTTCACTTTTTGTCATTTATGTATTATCTAAATTTTGAAACGTGCCCTTTAAAAGTTTTAGTTTCAATTTATGTCCAAAAAACACATGTTTTGTATCACTTTATGTCCTTTACACCAAACTGAGTTAAATTACTTAATTACGTTTATTTAAGCAAGCGCAAAAATTGTATTTTATAAATAAATGTCATCAGATCCTCTTTCTGTCTGTAAATAAATGCACAATTATCATCAAGCTCATCATCATCACATAACATGTTCAAATCCTCCTCAAATAAAATATCAAAATTCCTCATATATGCTTCGTTCCGCTTGTCTGAACTGGAAGTGGAACACTGATGTGCATTTTGAAAACTCGTTTCACTCGCTCTAACATCCACCAATTTCTGCTTGTCCTTTTTCGCAAACGGAATAAGAACGATAAACTCTACATCGGAAATCATATTACTACTTATCTGACCCTGCAAGCTTAGTCTCAAACCCTAAAATAACTAACACCAATAACCCACTCTGTCGGTGGCTGGAGATCATCTCCACCACCGGTAACCACCACTTCCACATGTGAATGCCACCATAACCACCTCAAACGTTACAAATCTAAGAAACCGAAGTATCCAAACCCAAATCTACCACAGGAGTTTCATAGAGGCTTACCGGAGTTCGTGAGTTGCCAAAGTTAGTCGCCGAATGATTTTCGTTAAATTCTACATGTTGTAATCCCACATTTTACTTCCGTTTAAAGCGTTTTGGACCGAAACTGCGTTGTTTAGGTACCAAATCAGGTACTTTTCCATTTTCAGGTCTTAAACAGTTTTCCAAAGACAAAGTTGGAGAAAACAGGGCGATTTAAGGACGTTTCTTATGAATTCTACAGATTTTGATGAACTTCCAGATGTTGCACGGCTGTGCATCTCAACTGCACCCCCGTGTATGACCTACGACCCCGGAAGCACTACCAGTACAGAAGCCAGTGCCACTGATTACTCAGTACTCACCGCCATGCACCCCCATGCACCCTAAGTGCACTCCCGTGCGCGCCAAGTGCACTACCAAAACCTCAAATTCTGATGAAATTCCAGGCATTCTGATGAACTTCCAAGCACTACACTACCGTGTGACCAAGTGCACAACCGTGCACATCTGAGTATCAGAGATCAACTTGTCCACTAGTCCACTTGTCTGACAAAATGAAAACTGACGTCACCCGACAATAGATTTGCACGACCGTGCATTCAAGTGCACGGCCGTGCCTATTAGAAAAATGCCTATAAATATCAGCATTCGCTACTGATCAAAGTGTTGGGTTTTTCTCCAAGTTTCTGGGCGATTTCTAAGGTTTGAAGCTCTCTTGGTCAGACCGATTTCAAGCCTCAAGATTGAATAGAAGCTTAACCAGTCCAATCCATCAATTCCTTGCTTGTTTATGGTTTGATTTCTTATTCTTAAACATGTATTTCTGATCATTCTTCAAGTATTGAGCTGATGTTATGTTTATGTTTATGTAGTATTGTGTAAAAGTATTAATGAACTTGTTTCATGAATGATCTTTAGTTTGTAATCTCATTTGTATGTTTAGTAACTTTTTCATGTTTGAATCTTCATGATTATATGATGAATGTTTCATTGATGGCGGATTCTTGATTATGTTTGATTGTCTTGGATGATGAATATGTGGTTTCGGTTGAAATTGCTATGGTGACTGTCTTTTCACATATGTTTCAGGAACTTTTGTTTGATGACATGAATGCATACTTTACATAGGATGGACGCGGGCCTTAGTGACTTTAAAACATGAAAGACAATTTACTTTTATTTTTTTCTCTGTTTATCCCAAGACAATGTAAACAATTATCTTAATAATACAAAACTTTAAATACCATGTGTTGTGAAATAATTCCTGTAACGTGACTCCCCGATGCTTCTGCCGCGGTTTGATGTTTTACGCGATTGGGGTGTTACAGGAACCGGGGGTCTGGAGGGGTGTTAGAGATGGACCTCGTATCATCATGTACTCTACAGAGGCTAATCATGTGACCCAAATTCCAAAACCTAAGAATTTATGGACAGAAGAAGATAAGAATATACGAGAAGAAGATGAAAAAGCCAAGGCAATTCTTACTATGGCACTTGGTACAAATATTTCTAGTGCTGTCAGAAATTGTACAAATGCACAGGAGGTGTGGAATGAGCTCAAGAATTTGTATGAAGGAAATGCTGACATGAAGGCAAGTAGAGTTAATATGTTAAGTCAGCAATTCAGTTCATTTGATGACATATATGGTGAAACTATTGACAATCAGATCAGAAGGTTCGTTAAGTTGGTCTCCCAAATGATAAGCGCTGATATCACCATCACAAATAGTGGCATGAATTGTCAACTCCTTAACTCTCTTCCAAAAAATTAGTATGTTGATGTACCTATGATCAAAAGGATGAAGAATTTGAATGATGTCACACTCACTAAACTGATTTCAACAATCAAGTCATGTGAAATTGACAATCAGTGAGGGACTTGAATCATAAAAGTAGCATGATGGCAGCAGGTTTGGCTGGTTCTAATGCAGCTCTAGTCTCTCAAACACATCCCAACATTGTGTTTAGTCTAGTTCATGGGGCAGCAAATTCAAACCCAAATATTATTTTCAGCCCATTAACCCAAACTTCTTGGCCTAATTATGTGTATGGTATGTCTCTTCCAACACAGCAAGTTACTATCAACAGTGTCACACCCCCAAAATCCACACGCGGAGTATCACCGCTTGGAGGCGTGACATGACCAGGATCAAGCCACCAATCATATTGAACGTAACAAGTATTAAGTAAAATTCAACCACACAATATGAAAGGTGTTTCAAATCTAAAACGTAGTTAAATGTTTAGCGAAAGCATAATTGTAAATCCCAATGTAAGTAGTAAGTACGAAATAAAGCAATGTTTTTAACATGGCACACACTGCCATGTCCCACAACGACTGCGCCTCCCTGTGCAAGCTCCATGAGTACCTAACAACCTGCAAGGCATGTAGCAATGAATCAACAACAAAGTTGAGCGAATTCACAGTTGGTTGTTTAGTTATAGCATTCGTTTCGTAAATCGTATGTTCGTTTTGTAAACTATGTATCGTATTAATTCGTATCGCGGTCTTCCAGACATGTTTGCGAAGATTGATGGGGGCTTCCCATGTGTTACTAGACCACGCGTATCGACTGCTACGAAAATGTAAGAGGTGCCCTAAGTCAATGTCTATCAGCATTGACCCTTTGCCCATAGTCCATTGGTACACGCCCGTCCGACTGGCACGGTGTGAGGTTTGTTAAAACCTAATAGCGCTATCCTGTTGTATTGGGAATACGCAAGTTTGTAATTACCGTTCAGTTCTTTAACCCATTCCCAACCCTTGGGAATCCCATGCCTTGGATAGAGTGTGAACTCACCTTGGTTTGCTCGGTATGCTAAACTATGTGCTCGCAAATAATCAATCAAGTCCTATAGTATGCACGTATACTCAATCAGTTCAAATTCGTAAAGTTTCACATGCAACCAATACCACATGGTATATTTGGCAGTTGATATCATGCATCATACGTCAGTTAATCACATTCATACAATCCATGTTTCACATAAAGGTTTTCTCAGTTTAATCTAACAATATCATCCACTAACATAACTAACGGTGTTAATGGGTTTAACGACGTTACCGCACTTAACTGGATTAATACACTTTGCACAGTTCACATGCATAACAGAGTTAATCAGAAACATATCACAGTTAACACACATAACATAGTTAACATAGTTAACATAGCCCCGTTAATATACTTAATATAATCGACCTTCTTAATAGCATTAATACACTTAACAGGGTTAGCAGATTGGACATAACAAGGTTACTGTATTAAAAACTTAGACGAAATCACAACAGACGAATCAGTTATTGGAGAAATCATTTTGGGCCGAAAACACTTTGGGCCGAAATCACTTGGGATTTCGTCGAGGTGTATTCAAGTGGGGTGGGGGTTTTCGTCGGCTACATCATCATCAACAAAAGCAGTTACACAAAACCCTAATGATGTAACAGTTGCATGGTTAGTCATCCCCGAATCATTTAATCAGATCATTGATATGTAAACATACAAACTACCTAATCATTGTGAGGCCAAAACCATAAAAAATTTGCAGATCATTCCTTAACAGACATACACGATTGATCATATCATCCCATATACATGGCAGTTTATCGAATATATATATATAATGATCACGAATCACCACAACACTCAAGATTCAAAGCATCTAGATTCACAACTCTAATCATCATCATCATTGCACCAAGCACATAAATATTCTCATCGGATATAAACACACATATGCAGACATGTAATGATCTATTTAAAGTCATGTTCATAAAAATAACAGTACAAACTAACCGAAGCAGAAAAACGATGAACCGGTTGCTAGAGAGCACTTGAGAAAAATCAGTAATGCCGTCACACAGAGAAAGACTCTAGGTTTTTAGCGATTAAACTCTAATCATATAGGTTATAACAAAACGCTATAGTTGTTCACTACTGGGCCGAAGCCCATTCCCGTTTTCGCCCGCCCACCTTATGACGAAAACACTAAAGTGTTTTCTGTGACAACCCGTGATTTACGGCTCTTAATTACGTGATTAACGAGTGATTAACGCGATAATAAATAGTGTTTACAGCGCAAATTAACTTAATTAGGCATTTGGAGTGCCTGGGAGTGCCTATTCGACTTGATAGTGCGCGAACGGTGGTTTACAGTGAAACCTGGGAAACGTAAAACGGCAACGGATTGAAACCGAACAGAATACTGACAACGACGACAAATACTTAATTTTTACGATATTTTTAGCTTCGTAATTACAGTCAAAACCGGATCGGAAAACAGATTAAAGACGACAACGATTCAACTTTTCGCGATTATTACCGTGATCGACGAACGGGCGTGCAAACAACGACTACCGACCGTGTTTTTGTGTATTTTAATTTTTGACGTTAAACGGAGTTCAGGATTTTAACAACGGGTCTCGTAGGAATTACGGACCGCTTACGCACGAGATGGGCTTGTGGGCCCTGGGCCCAAGCCTAAACCTATACATAATATTTTAGATCTCTACTACAAGATTTTTCTTGTAGATCTTTCCAAAAATCCCTTCATGATCTAAACAAAATCTCTATAGATCTAAAAATCTGCACAAAATCTCAATAAAATCCTTCCAAAATATTTCAAGATCTTTCAAAATCCTTATAAATCTCAACAAAATCTCACAAGATTTAAGAGATCTCAAAAATCTCTATAAAACACCCCACCCTTCACAAAATTCATAACACTCACTCCTCTCTTTCTTTGTATGCATTCTTTAAACACACAAGACCCTCCTCATCTCCTTTACAATACAAAACACCCAAATAACAATAGGAGGCATCTCCTCTCTCTCGATCCCTACTGCAGATACACACATCGCACCTTCTTCCCTATCTCCTCTCCCTCACTCGATATTGCAGCAACCGGAGCCGGGTATGGCGGTGCTCCGACATCCCCTTCTTCTCCGGTGAACCACACACCTCCCCTTCTCTTCTGTTTTACCGGTCGCAAACCCCCCCACCTACTGATTTTGAGAAATTGATGGAGCCGGCCACCACCGCCACGGTGGTGGCGCACGGCGTAAACACAGAGAGAAAGAGAGAGAAACTCGGGAGGAGAGAGAGAGCGACGGAGAAAGGAGGAGCCGACGTTGAACTCAGGCGAGTTGTGGCGGTGGCATGCGGCAACGCCGCCGTCAGCAGCGGTGGTGGTGTTTCTTTCGACGAGTTGGTGGTGTGAAGATGATGATGGTTTTTCGGGTGCTGATGATGTTCAGTTTAGATCCGGGTTGCTCAGCTTCGTTTCAGTTTCGGGAGCCGGATTTGGTTCGGGTTACAGACCCCGGTCGTGTCAAGCAACAGTGGAGCTTGGTGGCTTTGAGTTCATGTTTGATGGATCCGGTTGCGAGTGGAATAATTTTTTGCACAGAGGGTTATGTTTTGGTGGCGTTTCAGGTCGAATCCGGTTCAAGTTCAGGTCTCGGTTCAGAGGATTCGGGTCACGGTTCACGCCAGCGGGTTGACTCGGTCAACCCGGTCAACTCAGTCAGTCAACTCGGTTAAACTGAGTCAACTCAGCGAGTTAACTCAGTTGACTCGGTTAACTGGTCAACGCGGTTTGGTGTTCGGGTCAACGCTAGTCAACCGGTCAAAGTCAGTCAAAACGCAGTCAACTCAAAGGCCCGGTAAAGATTTAAACACGCGAAAGTTTTGTTTATATTAATGGACATCTTAAAGTTACGCGAACCGAGCTCGAACCATCGTTTATTTAGTGATTATATACGTTTAATTTTGGCACACTTTGACGAAAATTATATATACATGTATTGTTTGATTGACAATCGTTGAGTTTTTAATAAAATAACGACAACTTGGTTATCGGGGGCGTCCAAAGACAGAGGAAACTCTGCCCGTTTTTCGAGAAAAAATCGTAAACACGACACATATTATAGTTTCAAAAACGACACTTAATGGAATTCGAGTCTATAATATTTCAAACCTTGATATTTCCAAACGCTTTTACAAATGAATATAATGTTATATTTATTTCGAACGTCGTTAATTCGTATCCTTTTACAAAATAAATATAGATTATATATTTATTTCGAATATCAAACAACACGACTTTGTTGTATAAAATAAATATAGTTGTATATTTATTTCAAACACGCGGAATCTTTTATAAAATAAATATAACTTTTGATATTTATTTCGAACGCCTAAACGGCATATACGTATATTTTTGGCAAATATACACAAGACGTGATATATATAATACAAGTTATTATATATTATTTTCATACGAAACGCGATATATGATACGAGTTCGTTATATGATATTTTCATAGAAATATTCTTTTATACACGTATGACTACTCGAGACGGCTAACACACTTACAACGATATATTTATATATTTTTATATAAATATTTATTCATTTTAAGTCTCTCGGAAACTAAGTCTTTTTCAAGACTTATTAAACTGCTACTGACATTAAACGAGACTTAACACGTATAACTTAATCTTTTCCATTAAGTTAACAACTTACCGTTGAATCGTTCGATTAACGATTCGGTAGAGCTCGGTGACACGTAGACTAGTTACCGCTTTTATTTAGAAACTTATTAGATATTCCGTGTTAGGAATATTGTAGAATGCACGCTAGCGAGTCTCACTTTGGAAACGACATCACGGAGTCGTAATTAGCTAGCTTTGCACATGGAAATTCAGGTGTGTTCATAACCCCACTTTTTACGGCTTTACATTTTTATAAATGTTTTCGGGGTGGAAAGACATGCACGTTTTGCAAAAACATACCAAGTTTAGAACAAACGCAAAACTCGTATTTTCTAAATCATATTACGAAGGGATTTCGAGGAACTCAAATGATTTACGAAAGGTTTATACTAAACATACCGGTTTTTAAAAAACAAATGCGTATTATCGAAATGTGAATGATTTTCATGACTAAGGATGGACCGTCTGGTGATAATATTGAGGAAGGCTCAGTCTTAGAGACTGAGGGAGGATCAGTCTTAGAGACTGGGGTAAAATACATGTACAATGACTACAGACATTTTTATACATGGTATGGTTAGCTTAAGGAGGGTTAAAACGCACAGATCATGTGAGTGGGTAGGCGCAACTTGGGATCATTAATCCTCATTGTAGGACCGAGGGACAGGAGCGGTAGATCTATCTGGGTGTAGCGAGCCCAGCCCCCAGGCCAAACAGAACGGACCTCGGGGTGACTTTGTGCCCGACGCATAAATTTGCTAGGTTTGAGTCTTCCTACTTGCACTTCACACATATCAATGGCCTTGCAAACCATTGGTGATCTCTTTATTTCCTTATTTGCTACATACCAGGGACATATATACTTACGAAACTACTTGTTCATACAAATTAACTACCATGTTTTATACAAATTTAAAGCATTATGCGGGTATGGAGTCAAAGTCAGGGTGGGCATTGACGGTTATGCGAACATTACAAATACAAGGCTTTACAAATACATGGTTTTATGAACATAACGTGTTACAAACACAACGTTTCCATATAACTTGGCAAGAAAATGATTTTTAAATTCATTTTCTCAATACTATTTCAAAAACCGGTTATTCTAAAGATTTATTTCAAATCTTTCACAATAACAAAGAGTTATTTCAAACCTTTCACAACTCAAAAGATTTATCTCAAATCTTTTACGAACAAACTATGAACTCGCTCAACTTTATGTTGACTTTTTCGCATGTTCTTTCTCAGGTTACCTTTCTAAGACAAGGCACGGTTGGAATAGGAGGACCATCAAGAATTCGAGTACTTAGCAGACTTTCAGTTTCTAGAAGTCTTTGCTTATTTTGCTTCCGCTGTGCAATGAAGATACCAGTCCAGTCACGCCAGCTCTGATAATTTCGGGGTGTGACATTTTCATCCAAGAGGGTTTTCGTGGGGGAGGGTAGGGGTGATTTCGGGTGGGTGTTTTTGTGGGGTAGGGTGTACAGCAAAGGTTTAAGGTTTCATTTAATTATACAAAACATCCTAGTAATATAAAACATAACATTAACACATAACACCTTATTATCCTGAAACATATTATTAACATACATTCGATGCACACCATATATAACATATCAACCACAATGCGATTTAACATATTACAAACGTATACAGTTATGAAACAAACAAGTCGTGTAAACAGACGACTTAAACAATTAACGTGAAATAAATGCGAAGATGGAAATCTTGGAAACTCGAGTTGTCACATTATCCTCAACTTGAAAGAAATTTCGTCCCGAAATTTAGCACGCGGTCACTGAGGAAGCTAATTAAGTTTGCATGGTTTACTGGTTTTCCTGGGGTGTCACATCATCCCCCCGTTGATTTGGAATTTCATCCCGAAATTCTGTGGTAGCTTCAGCCTCAGTAGTGGTTGCATTGTTTCCGAATAACTGGGGATACTTGAGTTTCATTTGGTCTTCTCGTTCCCAGGTAAACTCTGGGCCACGATGGGAGTTCCAACGAACTCGAACAAGAGGTATTCTGGTGTGCTTGAGGACCTTAACGTCTCGGTCCATGATTTCAACTGGTTCCTCGACGAATCGCAACTGATCGTCGATAGTGAGCTCCTTCAAAGGAACTATGAGGGTCTCATCTGACAGACACTTCTTCAGATTTGACACGTGAAAAACGTTGTGAACTGCACCGAGTTCTGCGGGCAGATTTAGTTTGTAGGCCACCCTGCCTATTTTCTCAATGATTTTGAATGGTCTGACATATCGCGGATTGAGCTTGCCCCGTTTGCCAAAACGAACCACACCCTTCCAGGGTGAAACTTTGAGTAGCACTCGATCCCCAACTTGGAACTCGAGTGGTTTCTGACACTTGTTTGCGTAGGATTTCTGATGGTCGTGAGCTGCCGCCATGCGTTGTCGTATTTGTGCAATCCTTTCTGTTGTGTCTACTACAAGTTCTGGACCTGTGATCTGACTATCACCCACCTCTGCCCAACAAAGAGGTGATCGGCATTTACGCCCGTACAATGCCTCAAATGGAGCGGCTTGAATGCTGGTGTGGTAACTGTTGTTATACAAAAACTCCACTAATGGGAGATGTTTTTCCCAGCCGTTGCCGAAATCGATTACATATGCACGAAGCATGTCTTCCAGAGTTTGGATGGTGCGTTCAGACTGCCCATCTGTTTGCGGATGGTAAGCTGTGCTCATCTCTAACCGAGAGCCAAAAGATTTGTGCACTGCTTGCCACAGTTCTGAAGTAAAACGTGCATCACGATCTGATACAATAGAGGTTGGCACCCCGTGCCTCGAAACCACTTCCTTAAGATAGACGTCTGCTAGAGTGGAGAACTTATCCGTTTCCTTGATAGCCAAGAAGTGTGCAGACTTTGTGAGTCGATCCACGATCACCCAAATAGTATCATTTCCACGTTGAGATCTAGGCAGGCCAGTAACAAAATCCATGGAAATTTGCTCCCATTTCCATTGTGGAATCTCTGGTTGTTGGAGTAGGCCCGATGGTTTCTGGTACTCAGTCTTGACTCTCGCACAAGTCAAACATTTGCTAACGTAAGTTGCTATGTGAGCTTTCATGCTAGGACACCAATACGTAGTTCTAAGATCATGGTACATCTTATCCGAACCAGGGTGTACCGAGTAACGAGACTTATGCGCTTCATCCATCACAAGCTCGCGTAAATTGCCATAGAGTGGGACCTAGATGCGTCCTGTTACGTAATAGGCACCGTCTCCCTTTTGTTCTAACCGCTGCCTTGAGCCGCGTAGGGCTTCAGCCCTGCCGTTTTCTGGTTTCAATGCTTCTACCTGAGCATCTCGTATCTGTGAAGGAAGACTAGATTGGATGGTGAGTTGTAGTGCTCGTACACGCCTAGGTGTAGTATCCTTTCGACTGAGGGCGTCGGCCACCACATTTGCCTTGCCCGGATGGTACTTGATGGCACATTCGTAGTCATTCAGTAGCTCGACCCATCGACGTTGTCGCATGTTCAAATCCTTCTGTTTGAAGATATGCTCGAGACTCCTGTGATCGGTGTAGATGGTGCACTTGGTACTGTACAGGTAATGTCTCCATATCTTGAGTGCGAAAACAACAGCTCCCAGCTCCAAATCGTGTGTAGTGTAATTCCTTTCATGAACTTTAAGTTGGTGAGAGGCGTAGGCTATGACCTTGTCACGTTGCATCAATACACATCCAAGACCCTGAATGGATGCGTCGCAATAAACCACAAAATCGTCTGTGCCCTCTGGCAATGAGAGAATAGGTGCGCTACAGAGCCTATCCTTTAGATGCTGAAATGCAGATTCCTGTGTATTACCCCAACGATAGATAACGCCTTTCTGAGTTAGTAAGGTGAGGGGTTGTGCAATCTTGGAGAAGTCTTTGATAAACCTTCTGTAGTAGCCCGCCAAACCCAAGAATTGACGGATTTCTGTTGGTGTACGAGGTGCAGGCCAGTTCTTAATCGAGTCTACCTTAGATGGATCAACATGAATCCCATCCTTGTTTACCACGTGGCCTAGAAAGTGGACTTCACGAAGCCAGAAGTCGCATTTTGAAAACTTGGCGTACAACTGTTCTGCTCGAAGGAGTTCCAAAATGAGTCGTAGATGGTGCTCGTGTTCCTCCTGACTCTTGGAGTAGATCAAAATGTCATCGATGAATACAATCACAAATTTATCCAAGTAAGGCTTGCACACTCTGTTCATAAGATCCATGAAGACTGTAGGCACGTTTGTTAACCCGAATGGCATGACCAAAAACTCGTAATGGCCGTAGCGTGTTCTGAATGCTGTTTTGGAGACGTCCTCGTCCCGGACTCTCAGTTGATGTTAGCCTGACCTCAGATCAATCTTTGAATAGTAGCTCGACCCTTGCAACTGGTCGAACAAATCGTCAATGCGTGGAAGAGGATAGCGATTCTTTATGGTCACCTTGTTTAGTTCGCCGTATTCTATGCACATCCTGAAGGTATCGTCTTTCTTCTTCACAAATAACATGGGAGCTCCCTAGGGCGAAGAGCAAGGACGAATGAAACCCTTATCCAAGAGTTCTTGCAATTGCTTGGACAGTTCTTCTAGTTCGGTTGGAGCTAAGCGATAAGGTGCTCGAGCTATGGGTGCTGCTCCAGGAGCTAGCTTGAACTGAAATTCGACCTGGCGATGAGGCGGTAGCCCAGGTAAATCTTCAGGAAACACTTGAGGAAAGTCGCGTACTACTGGAATATCCTCTATCTTCTTCTCTTTCATCGATGCATCAGTAACGAGTGCTAAAATAGCAGTGTGGCCCTTTCGCAAACACTTCTGAGCCTTGAGGAAGGGGATGGTGCCCACTACAGCACCACTCTTTTCGCCTTGAATTTCGAGAGGTTCTTTGCCAGAACAGGGAATACGAACAATCTTCTCTTTGCATAGGATCTCTGCTTGCTGTTGGGATAACCAATCCATCCCAATGACGATGTCGAAACTACCCAGAACTATAGGATTGAGATCGATAGAGAAAGTCTGACCAGCTAAAACGAGATTACAACCCTTGACTATGTGTGTGGCCTCTAAACTTTTACCATTCGCTAATTCTATGACATGCTTGGTGTTCAAAAGTGTTGGTGTGCGCTTTAACATTTGACTAACTTTTAGAGATACGTAACTGGTATCGGCACCCGAATCAAATAAGACTGTAACATAAAAGTCGTCGAGAAGAAACTTACCCATCACCACGTTAGGAACATTCCTTGCGTCACCCTGACCAATCAAGAACGCTTGACCTCGGACGCCATTGTTTCCGTTGTTTCCCCCGTTGTTGTTCCCATTGCCCTGATTATTGTTGTTGTTGTTGTTCGGATTTTGATTTAACTGGGGGCAGTCCCGCTTGAAGTGGCCTTCAGCACCACACTGAAAGCATCCCCTGTTACCTCGTTGTCGCTGCTGGTTCTGTGGAGCTAGTGGTTGCTGTTGTTGGTTCTGATTCGCAGGTCACGAGCTCCTGCAATCCTTAGCTTCATGACCCATCTTGAGACACCTCTGGCAACGACCCCTGTTGCACTGACCACTGTGGTGTCTGTTGCATCTGTTGCACTTTGGGTGGTTTCCTCGATATCCACCCTGCCTTGACTACCAGAAGATTGCTGACCGGGGCTCTGATAGTCATCAATCTTTCGCTGCTGTGCCTGGGACTGAACTGAAGTCGAACCCTTGCTGGAGGTTCCATCCCACTTTCGTTTATTGTCACTGGGAATCGCAGAAGTAGTAGTAGCAGTAGCACCGATGCGTTTAGGCAACTTGTTCTGTTCCACTGCCTGGTCCGTGAGACGATGAGCAAGACGAGTAACATCCTGGATGGTAGCAAGGTTAGCAGTATTTACATGGCTTTGAATCTCTGGTACTAAGCCTTTGAGGTACAGCTCAATGCGCTTGATGGGAGGATCCACCATAGTTGGACATAACACTGCCAGTTCGTTGGATCGCTTCGTATACGCCTCTATCTCTGACCCCGTCATCTTCAAGTTAAAGAACTCCACTTCCAGCTTGTGGATGTCATCACGACTACAGTATTCACGTTTGATCAGTTCCTTAAAATCATTCCATGGGGTGACATTAGCAGCCGCCAGCCCCAGCATCTGAACTTGCGCGTTCCACCAAGTTAGCGCAGTGCCTTCGAGAGTACCAGTGGCGTACTTCACCCTACGAGCCTCGGGGCATTCACACATCTCGAAAACCGATTCGAGCTTCTCGAACCAGTGGAGGGATCCCACGGCTCATTCAGTGCCACTGAAAGTAGTAGGACGACAGTCCATGAACGTCTTGAATGTGCATACAGGTGGCTGAGCGTGTTGACCTGTCGTGTGCATAAGAGTAAACAGAATTAAGCACAAGTGTTGGTTTACGAAAGTAGGATCTAAGGATCCTAGAGTAAGTTGTGACTGCAGGATATACCTCCTGCCTGGGCAGCTGCGAGTGCTGGAGTAACTTGTTCAGTGATCAAAGCCGCCAACTGGGCTTGAGTCAGGTTAACGCGTCCACTCATGATCTTCATATCAAAGGAAACATGGGTGAGAAAGGTTCGTGAAAGTGCGACGACAGAAGAGAGTAAGCACACATGTGTTTTCAAACAATAGTTGTTACGTTTATCTAAGCATACCATGAGCAAAGTTCTATGTAATCTAACAAGTAGGCAATGTAAACATAAATCGTATCACCTAGAATGTTGAGTCTAGCACGTGGAGCGAAGCGTCGTTGTGGATCGTTGAGCACTGTACAGGTTATAGTCTGGTTTTAATAAAAAAAAAATTTCCTTATTAAAACCAAGTTCACTATAACCAATGGCTCTGATACCAATCTGTCACACCCCCAAAATCCACACACGGAGTATCACCGCTTGGAGGCGTGACATGACCAGGATCAAACCACCAATCATATTGAACGTAACAAGTATTAAGTAAAATTCAACCACACAATATGAAAGGTGTTTCAAATATAAAACGTAGTTAAATGTTTAGCGAAAGCATAATTGTAAATCCCAATGTAAGTAGTAAGTACAAAATAAAGCAATGTTTTTAACATGGCACACACTGCCATGTCCCACAACGACTGCGCCTCCCTGTGCAAGCTCCATGAGTACCTAACGACCTGCAAGGCATGTAGCAACGAATCAACAACAAAGTTGAGCGAGTTCACAGTTGGTTGTTTAGTTATAGCATTCGTTTCGTAAATCGTATGTTCGTTTTGTAAACCATGTATCGTATTAATTCGTATCGCGGTCTCCCAGACATGTTTGCGAAGATTGGTGGGGGCTTCCCATGTGTTACTAGACCACGCGTATCGACTGCTACGAAAATGTAAGAGGTGCCCTAAGTCAATGTCTATCAGCATTGACCCTTTGCCCATAGGCCGTCCATTAGTACACGCCCGTCCGACTAGCACGGTGTGAGGTTTGTTAAACCCTAATAGCGCTATCTACTAATGACCCGCTCGCCATAGGCCTCGGCGATTAAGTCGATAAATGAGGGACTTAAATTGATAGAGTGATGGTCTTATGGTCGTACGTATCCTGTTGTATGGGGAATACGCGAGTTTGTAATTAACGTTCAGTTCTTTAACCCATTCCCAACCCTTGGGAATCCCATGCCTTGGATAGAGTGTGAACTCACCTTGGTTTGCTCGGTATGCTAAACTATGTGCTCGCAAATAATCAATCAAGTCCTATAGTATGCACGTATACTCAATCAGTTCAAATTCATAAAGTTTCACATGCAACCAATACCACATGGTATATTTGGCAGTTGATATCATGAATCATACGTCAGTTAATCACATTCATACAATCCATGTTTCACATAAAGGTTTTCCCAGTTTAATCTAACAATATCATCCACTAACATAACTAACGGTGTTAATGGGTTTAACGAGGTTACCGCACTTAACTGGATTAATACACTTTGCATAGTTCACATGCATAACAGAGTTAATCAGAAACATATCACAGTTAACACACATAACATAGTTAACATAACAGAGTTAACATAGTTAACATAGCCCCGTTAATATACTTAATATAATCGACCTGCTTAACAGCATTAATACACTTAACAGGGTTAGCAGATTGGACATAACAAGGTTACTGTATTAAAAACTTAGACGAAATCAAAACAGACGAATCAGTTATTGGAGAAATCATTTTGGGCCGAAAACACTTTGGGCCGAAATCACTTGGGATTTCGTCGAGGTGTATTCAAGTGGGGTGGGGGTTTTCGTCGACTACATCATCATCAACAAATGCAGTTACACAAAACCCTAATGATGTAACAGTTGCATGAGTAGTCATCCACAAATCATTTAATCAGATCATTGATATGTAAACATACAAACTACCTAATCATTGTGAGGCCAAAACCATAAATAATTTGCAGATCATTCCTTAACAGACATACACGATTGATCATATCATCCCATATACATGGCAGTTTGTCGAATATATGTATATATAATGATCACGAATCACCACAACACTCAAGATTCAAAGCATCTAGATTCACAACCCTAATCATCATCATCATTGCACCAAGCACATAAATATTCTCATCGGATATAAACACACATATGCAGACATGTAATGATCTATTTAAAGTCATGTTCATAAAAATAACAGTACAAACTAACCGAAGCAGAAAAACGATGAACCGATTGCTAGAGAGCACTTGAGAAAAATCAGTAATGCCATCACACAGAGAAAGACTCTAGGTTTTTAGCGATTGAACTCTAATCGTATAGGTTATAACAAAACGCTATAGTTGTTCACTACTGGGCCGAAGCCCATTCCCGTTTTCGCCGGCCCACCTTATGACGAAAACACTAAAGTGTTTTCATCCAAGAGGGTTTTCGTGGGGGAGGGTAGGGGTGATTTCGGGTGGGTGTTTTGTGGGGTAGGGTGTACAGCAAAGGTTTAAGGTTTCATTTCATTATACAAAACATCCTAGTAATATAAAACATAACATTAACACATAACACCTTATTATCCTGAAACATATTATTAACATACATTCGATGCACACCATATATAACATATCAACCACAATGCGATTTAACATATTACAAACGTATACAGTTATGATACAAACAAGTCGTGTAAACAGACAACTTAAACAATTAACGTGCAATAAATGCGAAGATGGAAATCTTGGAAACTTGAGTTGTCACAAACAGCCCTACACCCCCGTCTCCAGCTCAACCTCAGTACCCAAACATGGTCTACAGCCCTGTAACTCCTTCACCATCTTAAGGCGCTACTTCCTCTACTGCAACTCAAAATACAACCTTCTTGACCAAATAAAATAAAGAAAGATTGGCTATTGTTGCTTCTATGGTTAACAATTTACATGCCTTTTTAGCAGGTGATCTCTTTCCTCCATCTGTTTTAGATGCTGAAATTGATCAAGTCGTTGAAGAAGACGTAGAAGAGCTGGATGTGTCTTGGAACTTGGCCATGGCAACATTTAGAGCTGAAAATTTTTAGAAGAAGTTTGGTCGTCGTCTAGAGACTGCAAGAAGGTGCCATGAATCGGGCCACTTTGCTAGAGACTGCAAGAAGGCAACTGTAGGATATGTTTCAAGACAGACTGCTGTAGCTCAAAATGCGGAATAACAATGGTGCCTGTTACACCTACACAAACATCCTCAAGCTTAGGAGAAAGTGGAGCAGGAAAAGATTTGATGGTTCACTGCCTGTGTGGCAGATTGTGTGGCACACGTGGAAGCACTCAAGATTTCTGAAGCTGCACCAGTAAATCACTGCCGGATGGCACATAATGATTAACCCAAATCGCTATCTGAAATGGTAAACACTCTTTGTAGGAGTAAACTTGCATAGATAAGAGCCCATAATTTCAGTTTAATTAATGATTACAACAGTGCCATGACTAAGTGCATCAGCCTTCGAGAAAGCAACATGTTGCTTACTGAAAAGGTTGAAGCACAAAAGAAGGACATAGCTCAGCTTCATAAGGATCTTAACCAACAACAATGTCGGGTCTATAATTATAAAAACAAACTTAATGTAAAAATCATGTAACTTGATTCTGTGAGAGTTGAGCTAGAGCTCCAGACTAGCGAGTATCAACAAAATGAGTTAATTATAAAGAAGTTTGATACATCCAGTGACACTGTTCGAAATTTGTGGGATGCGCAATTGGCATATAAAGAGAACAAAGGTAAGGGTTTGGGTTATAAACAGGTTCCTCCTCCATATAATTGTAATTATTCTAGAATGCCCACCACTAAGCAAGATCTAGAAAACGAGAAAAATATGATGTATGGTAAACCAAGTGACTATGTTTCTTAGGAACCTTTCAAACCAAAACATGCCAGACCAAAATTTTAGAAAACCCATGGATTTTGGTTATCCCACCAAAAAATTTTCAAATGAATCAGTTGATAAATCTGAATCTGAAAGTGAACAATTTAAGAGGTCATAAGGAGGTAATCAAGAAAATTTATCAAATTGTGATTATGTGAATGACACTAACTGTTCGAATTCATGTGCAGAGTCAGTGATAGTTGTGGATTAATCTGAAGTGGATGATGAATTTCATTCGAATGCTACTATTCATTCGAATGACTCTTTATGTGTTGAACATAATTTTTACTTGTTGAAACTAAGGTTTTTTCTGACAGTTTTTTTCTGAAAATGTTACTCAAACTGATACTTTTGATTATGTTATTTCAAATTCTAATTGTGATCAAACTGTTTTACCAGAGGAGACTGTTATACCTTCTAATGAATCAGAAACGTCAGGTGAAACCCACAAATGTGACAATCGGCAAAATTTCGGTAATTCCGTACAACCCGAACAACTATTACATTAATTATTTTCGCGTGTTTGACTTGATTTTATATAATTAAGTCATAAAAGTCTACGGATTATAAAAATCATAGCTAAGTATGATAACAAATCCATTGCGATTAGAAACAATATCCTAGCTTGATACTAGGAACGCGAACAAACAATACTTGTCAGTACTAGTCGCGGTACAGTCTGACATGATAAGAACAAGACATACAGATACGTACGTCTACACAAATATTCGATAAAACTCTATAAAAAGTAATATGTGCTTTATTATTTAGAAAATTCCAATTAAAACCAAATTGTCTATGTCACACCCCTAAAATCCTCATGCAGAGTATCACCGCTTGGAGGCGTGACTGACCAGGATCAAGCCACCAATCATATTGAACATAGCGTATAAATAAATATAAAACCCAAACACAATATAATTGGTGTCCAGCAAAACATAGTCTGAGCAATCAGCGTAAGCATAATGTTTAAAAACCAAAACAAAAGTTCAAATGTATCAAATGTTTGACATGGTATATGACAATCCATGTCCCACAACGACCACGCCTCCCCATGCAAGCTCCATGAGTACCTAACGACCTGCAAGGCATGTAACAACGAGTCAACAACAAAGTTGAGTTAGTTCCCAGTTGGTTGATTAGCTATAGAGTTCGTTTCAATAATCGTAAGTTCGTTTTGTAAACCACGTATTAATCAGTATCCTTGTTTCCCAAACCTTTACGATATTTAGTGGGGGCTTCCCATGTGAATTACCAGACCATACCATATCGACTACTACGAAAATAAGTTGTGCCCTAAGTCAATGTCTATCAGCATTGACCCTTTGCCTTTAGTCCATTAGTATACGCCCGTTCGAACGACACGGTGTGAGGTTTGTTAAACCTAATAGCGCTATTAACTAATGACCCGCTCGCCATCGGCCTTGGCGATTAAGTCGATATAAAATGAGGGACTTCATGATAGAGTTTTGGTCCAGTGTGTTTAATCTTGTTGTCCTACCCAAGGAGGACGAACGTACGTATTCTACCCAAGGAGAATACGCGAGGTTTAAACTTGGCATCCTACCCATGGAGGATGGCCGTACATATCCTACCCAAGGAGAATATGTAGTTTCCATTTTAGTTCATTAACCCATTCCCAACCCTTGGGAATCCCATGCCTTGGAAAGAGTGTGAACTCACCTTGGTTTGCTCGGCATATAGTTTACTTGTTAAAACACTTTAGTCAATCACGTCCTATTATAACCACATCTTAATTAAATTAAATTCGTATTTAAATATTTCACGTATTGGTACATGTCACAAGTCAAGTAGCATACAATATCATGTTCCTCATATGTACCCATTTACACACACACGGTTTTCACAAACAGTTTCATAGTCACACTTAGCGTTATTGCACGACACACCATAAGTTAATGATAATCACATAATAAGATGGCACAAGGGGTTTGGGTCATATACTCAACACATAACATTAATAAAAATCCAACTGTTAATATGATCTTTCAAAAATTCGGCCCATTATATTAAACCCAATAAATCAAGCAGTCCATTTATCATCTAACTACCCAACTATCCTGCATGCGATCTGTTAAAACATCCAGCCCAGATTATTAACTTAAGGCCCACTAAGTTTTTCATGTTACCATATCCCTTTGATCGCCCAAAACTAACTATAGACCATCGGCCCATTTCAGCATAAAATTAAAGGGTTAGTTGGCCCAACCTTATTCAATCGGATAGTTCTACATGAAGATGATTTTGTTTATATAAGATTAATACCCACATTCAATATATATATAATAAATATGTGCACCTGAAGACATGTTCGAACTAATTCAAGAACAAACCACATATAATATCCTAAATAACACACATCCATATTTCTTTTGCATCTATGCCCATACAATCGAATAAAACAGTAAACAATTTCAAGATGCACATATAATATGACATATATACATTACAGCTTCCATACTAAACCACATGCATTCGTACATATACGTTCAATTTTTTGAAGCCTAGACACTCCATAACCGCCAACGATCGACCGAGCACGACATCCAAATCATCACATACGCAAACACTCATAATCCTAAACAGTTAGTTATAGCATTACGATGATCAAGTATACTCGTAACATGAACAGTTAAGCATGATATATATACAAACACTCGCAACGTACACAGTTACATCGATTAGGTATATACATGTATAATCATTCACGATCCACCTAACATGTTTCACAAAATCAATCATTTTATATAGTTTCATGTAACCACTAATCATAGGCACCAAACATATACATATCATCGACCGAATATATATATATATATATATATATATATATATATATTTTCATACAGTTTCTTATATAACCTATTTTCTTGCAAGGTTTTAAGTTGAGATCGAACCGAAACCGTGACGAATCTTATAATTAGAATAACGAGCGAGTGGGGGAATAGAGGATCTTACCGGTGTTAGGCGGAGACTGAACTCGCCGGAGAAGACGATGATGATGGCTGGTTCGTCGCGGATTTTCTAGGGTGGGAAGAAACTTGCGACGATGAGAGGGGTGTTTCTTATTCTTGTCGTAGGGTTCAGGTGTTTATGCGTGAGAATGATGAATACATGTATAAGTAATTAAGGCTGAAAATTGGCGGTGGAGGTTGATTGTGTGGGCCAGACAAAGCAAGATGGGCTGGGGGATTGGGTCACACAAATGCTTCCAGTAACCTTGATTTGATTCAAATCTTGCACTATGATCTATCATGTGTTATTACTATTATTATTGTTATATATATATATATATATATATATATATATATATATCATTATTTATTATTTATTATTTATTATTATTATTTTTTTAAACTAAACCAACAAATATGTTTGCACAATGAGTTAGCAAAGTCGTGTATAATAACCACACAGCGTTTTGACCGTTAAAGGTTTCAGGTTGCACGAGGAATAATTAATTTATCAAATGAAATAAATATAGAATTCGATTTCTAAAGGCGAAACAAACGGTTTGTACCTTGAAGTTACGGGTTGTCATAGTCTAAGTCCGCAGAAAAATACAGTAATCATGCGGAAGTGTACAGCATTCCGCAGAACGAAACAGTAATTGTCCGAAAACCCAAAAATAAATATTATTTGTCATAAATAATATAATGGGTATTAAAAACGACACAAAATCCGCAATTGAATCTTATTGTGTTAAGCTGCACGACTAGTTCAGTAAACTGCCAGACAGCAAAGCCGATACCTGAACTGTGTCAGAAATAATAAAGTTTTTAGTCCAAAAAGTAGTATTATTAATTTGGATGATAAAACATGTGCAAAAACAATTTTATCATGTATTTATATAACTAAAACGCAGTGTCAGTATTTAACCCGGTACAGTACCCGAACCAACTTTTTTCACCCGATCAACAAACTAATAATTTGGTGGATTTGTTTTACCTAGTGTCACACTACTTTAAAATATGAGGGCTTGAAACGATGTAGATATTTTTATATAAATTATCAAAGTCTATAAAAATTTGTATAATAATCAAGTTTTATAAAAAAAAAACAAAACCCCTTTGCCCCCTTTGTGATTCACGGCCATATGTGGGTCCCCACATGCCCACTCATCTCAAATGTTGATGTATTGGAACTCTAAATCAAGGGATTAGTGTATGGTGGAAGATTATGATCATAAGGAAAATTCTACGCTCCACCTTTTTCCATATTTCCAAAACCATCCAAACCAAAAACCATCAAGCTCTTACTCTCTCTCTAAAAATCGGCTAGACCAAACACCCACCTACATTGTGACACCTGGGTCACTGCGACCATCAAACAAAAACCAAATCAATGAAATTTTTGTTTCATACTTGGGATTTGTATAAATATGTGTATCGTTTGCACATGTCAATTTTTGTTCGATTTCGGGCTCTAAATCGCTTTCTGGAAGGTTAAACGCACACTGATGCGTAAATATAACCAGTTTAATGCAACAAACACTCCGGAATAGTGACATAGGCTTAAAATACCTTAAATAACCCTTACATAACTTAGAAATAAGTTTTGAAGGATTTGGTATGGCAAAATCAAGTTTAAATCGCTTACAGGGACTAAATTCGACAAACTGCGAAAGTATGGCGATTCGTACTAGAACAGACATTCCGGAACATGACTATAACTTAAACATACCATAAATATCCTTTACATAGCTTAGAAATAGACTTTGAGGGGTTCAGTGTGCTAAAATAAACTTTTGGGTCATTCAGGGACTGAAAGCGTCAAAAAGTGCACAAGTTTGCATTTTCGAGCATATCTTACGTTCTAAATATATCCGGACATACAAAATTTATGTACGCATTAAAATATTTTATTTTAATGTTTGGCATGATAAAATTCCATTCGTCGCTTAATTTGGATCGTTTTTGCGTTCGTTATGACTTCCGTCGTCATTAAGCGAATAACGAAACCGTACGACCAAACGAACCGACATCCGAGATGTTTTTGAGCATATTTTAAGTTCCCTATACTTTAGATTTATTTTAGAGCCTTGAAATGGGGTTAACGGGGCTTAAAAGTGCCAAAAATCAAGTTTTACAAGTGTTGGGACCATTTTTGAAATTTTTGACCAGATTCAATGAACCTAGTCCATTTTGAAGTGTTGATGGTTTTAACCCATGGTTTTGCAAAACCATGGGCTGGTATTTAATGAACCTAGTCCATTATTAGGGGCTCCCATGGTTTTAGAAAACCATGGGCACACATGTAAGGTCCAGATCAAAGCTCAGTTTTCGATGAACGATCTTAACGGTTCTTGAATTCCTATAAATACCCACCCTCACTTCCTCCCAAAGCACACTTGAATCTGATTTTGGCTCTCTAAGTTGAAGATTATGCTTCATACCTGATAGTAAATCATATCAAGAGCTTGCGGGGACCTTCTGTAAGTATTCTTTCGTTCTTTTCATTCGTTTTTGTCGTTAAAGTCAAATTGTGTTTGACTTTCTGCTTTGACCAGTTTATGGTCAACGCGAAGTTCGTTTGAACTTCATAACGTGAGCATAATCACGATGGTTATAGTCCCTAGTGACTATACCTACTGATTACCACGTTATCTAGGCTCAGTGACGAGTCGTAGTTTCGGCCAAAATGCGTTTTCTCGCGTATTTTGTAACCAAACTACTCTAGGATATCAAAACCGTTTGTTTTGATATCAAAACTTGTTTTCTAACTTAGTTAAGCATGTTTTAACATGCTTAGCTCGTCACTTTTAGTTTTGTGCTTGTCTAGGGTCGTAAAGGTAAGCGATCTAATCAATCGCTTATACTTTCGAACCCGACCCGTTTGGTCGATCATTAGGATCCGACCAAACATGTTAAGTGACCATAGTAGCGTAGGGAATAACCTTCCGAGGTTATACCTTATGGTCACTTAGGTTTGATTAGTCGCATGATAGGTAGTTTATATGCCTTAGGTAAATTACCAAAATGCCCTTTTTACGCCAAAATTCATTTTAAGCATATGTAACATAACTTTTGACATCTAAACTGATTTGGCAACAATATTAGACATAATAAGGCATATTTTACTTGTCATAGGACTAGTTAGGCGGTCCGAACGCGTTTTACGCGAACGACGCGTTAAAGTAGCATAAGCTACCTAAACGGGTTGTAATGGGTCGTAAGCACTTAGGTTAGGTTTCATTGTAGTATGTAGGCTTTGTTAAACCATATTACATGAGTTCCCATACTCATTTGGTTTACGATCCCTCACTCTATCTGATCCTATGATATAAGTCCGGTCTATTAACATAGTTACCTATATTAGGTGCCGTTTGATTTCCGTGATCTCTAGCATTGTTTGGTTGTTACTCAAGGACTCCTAGCCAATCTCAAGTGAGTACATAGACCCCTCTTTTACTGTTTTCCAAACTGTTTTGGGGTGAAACACATGTGCCTACTTGTTACTTTCATGATTTCCATGTTTTCACATCATATACTTGCTATGCTCATTAGTACACTATTAGTACATGATTTACATTACATTGTTTCGCTATGTATGTTTACTTAGCATACTTAGTACATTGTTTTACTTTACATTTCTGCTATGTATGTTGACTGGGCATGCTAGCACATTGATTTACATTACATTAGTTGCATATGTTTACTCAACATATGGACACATTGTTTTACATTACATTTTGTTGCATATGCTCATCCAGCATATGAACACATTATATTACATTTTGAACCGTTTATAACTATTTGACTATGTGAACCATTGTAACCATTTGATTATATGAACCGTTTGTAACTGTTGAACCGTGTGAACTGTATTTGACCATACATAAACATTTCTATAATTGATTAAACAGTTCATCTTGGTGGCTGTTTGGGTAAGTGATTTAAGTAACGAGGCGACGTGTAATACGATAAAAACATGGTGGATACGCCGTTGGTACTTCCAATATATAAGTGCTTTTAGGGTATTACATATCGTAGCGTTATTTAAACCATTTCAGTTTATACATATTACATCTACAATACAATCTTCACATAAACATCGTTTTACAAATAACTTAACTTATATAAACCCATTTTACATGGTTATTCACTTAACCATACAGTATTCTTTTATATACATATCATTTGATTTATTCATTGCTTTTCAAATGATTTATGAAAGAAAACACTCAACAAGATTCATGACTACTTTTAATTAAACAGTTTCTTTAAACTCAAGTCATGAATCCTATTTTCACAAAACCTATGTATCTCACATGTATTTTTATGCTGACGTACCTATTTTCACGTGTGTTTTCAGGAGCTGTTGCATAGGATGATCGAGACACACTTAGGCGGACATGTGCCTTAGTGACTTAAAACAAAGCAAGAACTAGTTAAATTATGTTATGTACTCTTTGTTTCTTGTTTTAAGACAATGTAACCCTCTTGTTTGATAAATAAAACATAACTTTAATTTCCATGGCTGTGAAACAATTAATTCTGTTACAACACTCCCCGACGTTTCCGCCACGTCTTGTTGTTCTACGTGGTCGGGGTGTGACAGAAAAGTTGGTATCAGAGCCAATGGTTATAGGGAATTAGGTTATTAGTAATGCTTTGACCTAGACTATAACCTTCCTAGGACCCTAACGCAAGAAGATTTGCGTTTAGATTTTTAAAACAAAAACCGTCACCTATCCTTAGGTGATAACCGCATTGAGAACATCAATTCCGAATCCGCTTTGAAAATTAATCATCTGTTCATGGATGATTGATTACTAGGTTTTGAACCCTCTATTATAAGGTTTTGAACCCGCTGTTATAAGGTTTTGAACCCCTTTGAGTTTTCAAAATCTCGTCAAAGTTTTGGGTCCTAAATAGTGTGAACACGTGCAAACTGGAAGAGTGAATGCATGTACCCTGGGTTTTCTGTCTAAGGCTAGAGTGTTCGTACAAATCCACATAATCGGACCAGTCACTCTTACCTGGGAACTCTTGGGGTGAGTGTTCACTTATAGGCGAGCATGTCTTCGCGATACATTATTTTTAACCCATTTACCTTGATTAGTCACAATGTGTCGTTTGTTTGCCTTGTGGTAACAAACAAATGACCGCCATCTTTGCTTTTGTCAAATTTTGTATCACCTCATCCTTTTCATCTAATCATCTCGCTCGTTTCCTTTCATGTTTCCCTCCTTTTAGAATGCCTCCTCGACGCGACAATCAGATAGCGAATGCCGAACTGGCAGAAATCATCGCGCAGCAAATGGCTGCTGCTTTCCCAAATCTTATTGCCCAACTGAACCAAGCCAACAACAACAATAATGCTCCATGCAATTTCAAGAGTTTCAATTCGGCTAAGCCACTCAAGTTTAGTGGTTCTGAAGGAGCAACTGGGCTCCTACAATGGTTCGAGAGCACTGAGAATACATTTCGTCATGTTCAGTGTCCTGATAATCGCAAGGTCGAGTTTGCTTCCAGTGTGTTTTTGAAGAGGGCTCTTACACGGTGGAACGGGGTGATGAGAGACCGTGGTGCCGAGGTTGCTTTAGCACAGACTTGGGCCGAGCTTAGGGCTCTTGTGATGAAGGAATTTTGTCCTCGTCATGAGCTAAGGGCTCTAGAAAGGGAATTTGATGATCTTAAGCAAGATAGCGGTGAGCATCGAGCCTACACGGACCGTTATGAGGAGTTAAGTTTGTTATGCCCAAACATGGTCACGCCTTTGGATAAGGCAATCGAAAAGTACATTGATGGCCTCCCTGACTCAATACAAGACATTGTGACTGGTAGCAACCCTACTACAGTTAGACAGGCAATTGAGCTAGCTGCAACCTTGACTGAATCTTAGATCAGGAAAGGTAAACTTTTTCGAAAGGGTGACAAGAAACCAACCGAGGAATCAAAGACCATGGATGAACAGACTGGATCCCCTAAGAAGTCAAAGAAGCGAAAGGCTTCTCAGAACTTCGCCATGGTCGCTCACAATGGTCAAGCCGTCCCCAACCAACCAGCTCAACCCCCTGCTAGGAAGCCTTACAACGGAACTGCACCCTTGTGCAACCAATGTAGCCTACATCATCATGCTGGTGTGAAGTGCCGCAAATGCCAAATTTGTGAACTTATAGGTCATACAGCAAGGGTTTGCCCAACTGCAGCTGCACCAAATCAAGCTGGCAACAATCCTGCTCAAGCTCGTTTTCCACCGGGGTCTTGCTACAACTGTGGCGAGATGGGCCATTTCCGTAGGAATTACCTAAGGCTTGCTAATGCAAATCCAGCGCAGGGATGAGTATCTGACCGACAGGAGACAACGCTGTTTAGAAAATAATCAAGCCTTGTGTATTATTTTCTTTTGTTGTCACGATCCATGAAACAGTTGTTGTTATTATTATTGTTGTTTATAAATAAATCCTTTATTTACATTGCAATGTACAATTATGGTTGCATGAATAAACGACAATCCCCTACGATACCGGCAATCAAGGAACCGCATTCCTCCCATCTTTTGATTTCTTGCGATTTCCACGAAGAACCTAAGTACACGTTTCTTCCAAAGAAAACAAAGTACAAGGCGCAAGTTACAACACTGGGCGAATACCCAATATACCACTATAAATCCTTAATAGGGTACCAAAGGGTATTTCCATAAGTCCGTAATTATTGTGTACCTTAATTCGAATGTTATGATTCCTAGTAATCAGAAATCGAATTTTTGGAAGATCACCCTATTTTCAGATAGATTCTTGAGGACGTTGAAGTCCATCGACTGGGTTCCTGGTGTACCTTGAATACCCATGTTCAAATCGACATCAAGTTAATAACAATTAATAACAAGATGATAACAAATTTATATCCAAGAAAACAATTATGTGCTTGTGTGTTGATGTGTTGACCTAATTATAGGTTGCCTCGACCTTGTTCAAATTCTATCCCCTTCACATTATAAAACAAACTGTGATTACTATGCAAGGAATTACGTAATTATGGATGCATACATAATTATGGAATTTAGTGAATAGAAATCATAACAAGTTCTGTCATGTGTCGAGTTAACCCTATTCATTTCTATTTCTGATAAAGCATTCGTTGAGGAAAAATGAACTAGCTATTCATTTTTCACTTTTGAAAGAATATCCGTTGAGGGAAATGAATATCCGTTTGTTAATATCCTTCATTTCCAATTCCGAAGAATACCCGTTGAGGAAAATGACTCCGTTTGTTCATTTTCGCTTCTGAAGAATATCCGTTGAGGGAAATGAATATCCGTTTGTTAATATCCTTCATTTCCAATTCTGAAGAATACCCGTTGAGGAAAATGACTCCGTTTGTTCATTTTCGTTCTGAAGAGTATCCGTCGAGGGAAATGAATATCCGTTTGTTATATCCTTCATTTCCAATTCTGAAGAATACCCGTTGAGGAAAATGATTCCGTTTGTTCATTTTCGTTCTGAAGAGTATCCGTCGAGGGAAATGAATATCCGTTTGTTTAATCCTTCATTCCCAATTCTGAAGAATACCCGTTGAGGAAAATGACTCTGTTTGTTCATTTTCGCTTCTGAAGAATATCCGTTGAGGGAAATGAATATCCGTTGATTATTCCTTCATTCCCGTTTCTGACGAAGAACCCGTTGAGGAAAATGAATCATCCATTCATTTTCGCTTCTGAAGAATATCCGTTGAGGGAAATGAATATCCGTTTGTTAAATCCTTCATTTTCCATTTTCGAAGAACCCGTTGAGGAAAATGACTCCATTCGTTCATTTTCACTTCTGAAGAATATCCGTTAAGGAAAATGACAGGATTATGCCTTGCATATCTTTGATGATCGTTTAACACAAAGTCACAGACAGACTCCTACGAATAAATTACGGGACGAAATTTCCTAAAGTAGGGGAGACTGTGACACCTGGGTTACTGCGACCATCAAACAAAAACCAAATCAATGAAATTTTTGTTTCATACTTGGGATTTGTATAAATATGTGTATCGTTTGCACATGTCAATTCTTGTTCGATTTCGGGCTCTAAATTGCTTTCTGGAAGGTTAAACGCACACTGATGCGTAAATATAACCAGTTTAATGCAACAAAAACTCCGGAATAGTGACATAGGCTTAACATACCTTAAATAACCCTTACATAACTTAGCAATAAGTTTTGAAGACTTTGGTTTGGCAAAATCAAGTTTAAATCGCTTACAGGGACTAAATTCGACAAACTGCGAAAGTATGGAGATTCGTACTAGAACAGACATTCCGGAACATGACTATAAGTTAAACATACCATAAATATCCTTTAAATAGCTTAGAAATAGGCTTTGAGGGGTTCAGTGTGCTAAAATAAACTTTTGGGTCATTCAGGGACTGAAAGCGTCAAAAAGTGCACAAGTTTGCATTTTCGCGCATATCTTACGTTCTAAATATATCCGGACATACAAAAATTTATGTACGCATTAAAATATTTTATTTTAATGTTTGGCATGATAAAATTCCATTCGTCGCTTAATTTGGATCGTTTTTGCGTTCGTTATGACTTCCGTCGTAATTAAGCGAATAACGAAACCGTACGACCAAACGAACCGACATCCGAGATGTTTTTGAGCATATTTTAAGTTCCCTATACTTTATATTTATTTTAGATCCTTGAAATGGGGTTAACGGGGCTTAAAAGTCCCAAAAATCAAGTTTTACAAGTGCTGGGACCATTTTTGAAATTTTTGACCAGATTCAATGAATCTAGTCCATTTTGAAGTGTTGATGGTTTTAACCCATGGTTTTGCAAAACCATGGGCTGGTATTCAATGAACCTAGTCCATTATTAGGGGCTCCCATGGTTTTAGAAAACCATGGGCACACATGTAAGGTCCAGATCAAAGCTCAGTTTTCGATGAACGATCTTAACGGTTCTTGAATTCCTATAAATACCCACCCTCACTTCCTCCCAAAGCACACTTGAATCTAATTTTGTCTCTCTAAGTTGAAGATTATGCTTCATACCTAAGAGTAAATCGGATCAAGAGCTTGCGGGGACCTTCTGTAAGTATTCTTTCGTTCTTTTCATTCGTTTTTGTCGTTAAAGTGAAACTGCGTTTGACTTTCTGCTTTGACCAGTTTATGGTCAACGCGAAGTTCGTTTGAACTTCATAACGTGAGCATAATCACGATGGTTATAGTATCTAGTGACTATACCTACTGATTACCACGTTATCTAGGCTCAGTGACGAGTCGTAGTTTCGGCCAAAATGCGTTTTCTCGCGTATTTTGTAACCAAACTACTCTAGGATATCAAAACCGTTTGTTTTGATATCAAAACTTGTTTTCTAACTTAGTTAAGCATGTTTTAACATGCTTAGCTCGTCACTTTTAGTTTTGTGCTTGTCTAGGGTCGTAAAGGTAAGCGATCTAATCAATCGCTTATACTTTCGAACCCGACCCGTTTGGTCGATCATTAGGATCCGACCAAACATGTTAAGTGACCATAGTAGCGTAGGGAATAACCTTCCGAGGTTATACCTTATGGTCACTTAGGTTTGATTAGTCGCATGATAGGTAGTTTATATGCCTTAGGTAAATTACCAAAATGCCCTTTTTACGCCAAAATTCATTTTAAGCATATGTAACATAACTTTTGACATCTAAACTGATTTGGCAACAATATTAGACATAATAAGGCATATTTTACTTGTCATAGGACTAGTTAGGCGGTCCGAACGCGTTTTACGCGAACGACGCGTTAAAGTAGCATAAGCTACCTAAACGGGTTGTAATGGGTCGTAAGCACTTAGGTTAGGTTTCATTGTAGTATGTAGGCTTTGTTAAACCATATTACATGAGTTCCCATACTTATTTGGTTTACGATCCCTCATTCTATCTGATCCGCTGATATAGGTCCGGTTTATTAACATAGTTACCTATATTAGGTGTCGTTTGATTTCCGTGATCTCTAGCATTGTTTGGTTGTTACTCAAGGACTCCTAGGAAATCTCAAGTGAGTACATAGACCCCTCTTTTACTGTTTTCCAAACTGTTTTTGGGGTGAAACACATGTGCCTACTTGTTACTTTCATGATTTCCATGTTTTCACATCATATACTTGCTATGCTCATTAGTACACTATTAGTACATGATTTACATTACATTGTTTCGCTATGTATGTTTACTTAGCATACTTAGTACATTGTTTTACTTTACATTTCTGCTATGTATGTTGACTGGGCATGCTAGCACATTGATTTACATTACATTAGTTGCATATGTTTACTCAACATATGGACACATTGTTTTACATTACATTTTGTTGCATATGCTCATCCAGCATATGAACACATTATATTACATTTTGAACTGTTTATAACTATTTGACTATGTGAACCATTGTAACCATTTGATTATATGAACCGTTTGTAACTGTTGAACCGTGTGAACTGTATTTGACCATACATAAACATTTCTACAATTGATTAAACAGTTCATCTTGGTGGCTGTTTGGGTAAGTGATTTAAGTAACGAGGCGACGTGTAATACGATAAAAACATGGTGGATACGCCGCTGGTACTTCCTATATATAAGTGCTTTTATGGTATTACATATCGTAGCGTTATTTAAACCATTTCAGTTTATACATATTACATCTACAATACAATCTTCACATAAACATCGTTTTACAAATAACTTAACTTATATAAACCCATTTTACATGGTTATTCACTTAACCATACAGTATTCTTTTATATACATATCATTTGATTTATTCATTGCTTTTCAAATGATTTATGAAAGAAAACACTCAACAAGATTCATGACTACTTTTTATTAAACAGTTTCTTTAAACTCAAGTCATGAATCCTATTTTTACAAAACCTATGTATCTCACATGCATTTTTATGCTGACGTACCTATTTTCACGTGTGTTTTCAGGAGCTGTTGCATAGGATGATCGAGACACACTTAGGCGGACATGTACCTTAGTGACTTAAAACGAAGCAAGAACTAGTTAAATTATGTTATGTACTCTTTGTTTCTTGTTTTAAGACAATGTAACCCTCTTGTTTGATAAATAAAACGTAACTTTAATTTCCATGGTTGTGAAACAATTAATTCTGTTACAACACTCCCCGACGTTTCCGCCACGTCTTGTTGTTTTACGTGGTCGGGGTGTGACATACATCACCGTCTTTTCAAAATTAAAACCCAAGAACTAATGCAAACATAGAGGTTTATGGATGATTCAAGAAGATTTCAAGACTTGAAGATACATTAGAAGCACATTGGAAGCACTAGGAGACCTTGGATAATCATATCTTCATATCATCATCTTTATTTTTACTAGCAAGCTTGTAAGAACTCTACACTAGTATTATTTTCATTCTTGATTTTTAAAAGAAAACAAGTTCATCTTGAACCAAAATCAAAACAAAACCCACCTGAAAAACACTAAGAAAAAACTAAAACCATTATTTTTATCTTATGATTTTTCTATGATTTTGGGATAAACTTGGAGAAATTTAGACTAGTGAACATGAATCTTGGTTATTTTTGTATAAAAACATGATCTAAATACATGCATGTTAGATCAACCAAGATTCATCAACAAAAGTGAGGAACATGAGTTCTGATGATTTAAATGATGAACATGCATGCTAGAAAAGCATGAGCAACCATTTAAATCCAAGAAACTAAATTTTTGAAAAATTTCTTGAATAAAGTTTTCATTTATGGAAAGAATCAAAAACTTGAAATATGTTAGTAGAAAAAGTTTTGAACACATATTTGTGCTTTAAATGACTATATGAGTCATCTAAAACAAGAATTATAAATAAAATCTTGTTCTACAAATTTTTGGCAAAAACTAAGAATAAAGTTTCCTTTTTGGGAAAGTAGGAGACTATATCATGTTCATGGCACTTTTGTTGACAAAATATGATGAATATTGATACTTGATGATGTTTTGTGATGAAATGAATTGAACACAAGTTTTGTATAAACCTGGGAAAAATCAATTTTTAAAAGGAACTATGGCAAAAATTTTATAAATTTTGTTATGTTCAAAAGTTGTTAAACAAAGAAATTTGTAACTAGAAAAACTATTTGAAGTCTTTAAACATGATTAAACGAATTTTGGACAAAAGTTATAAATTCATGTTTTGTGGAGATTTCTAAACGAAAAGTGACAAAGTATATATCTTAGATAAGATATATATACTTTCAAAAAATTCATCAAGTATCATGAATATATTTTTGGTATGTATATTATGTATTTAGTTCATTTAGGAAAAAATACAAAATTATACATATTCACAAAAATTACAAATATATATATATATATATATATATATGCACTTGGAAAATGAAACAAGAAAATAGAATGTCCATCCTTGGACATAAATATACAATCGGACAAATTTGGACACAATGGACAATATGGACATTTTGACAACTTTGGACAAAATAAAATGGCACAAACGAAACAAACGATATAAACGAGACGGACGACACGGACGGGACAAACGACACGAATAAACCAAGTCGACACGTAGTAAATGGTCATAACAAAATACGAACTGTCACACACAAAAGCTTATGCACTAAAAAGGTTTCATATATGGCATAAGTAATAATTTAAAAAAACTAGATTTTTATAAAAATACAAGTATTATTATTATTTATGACTAAGCCCAAATCTTCTAAAATTAAAAGGAGTCCATATATTAAATTTGGGCTAAAGTCCATTTTTCTTAAATAAAATTGGGCTAGGTCCACTTTTAAAAAATATTGGACTAAAATCTATTTTTAGTCAAATTGGGCTAAAGCCCACTCTACAAAGAACACTTGGACTAAAAACCCAATTTTTATAAACTATTATGGACTAGATCCATTTTTAGAAAATAGTTTGGGGGCCCATTCTTACATAACCTATTTGGGCTAAGTCCACTTTTATAAACTAAATTGGGCTAGGCCCACTTTTATAGAAGTATTTTGGGCTAGGCCCACTCCTACAAATCAATTTGGGCTTGACCCACTTTAAACAAAGTTATTTGGGCTAGGCCCATATACACTAAACATACAAAATGGACTTAAAATTATAATACATAAGGTTTAAGCCCATTCAAACATAAACTATATATATATATAAATAGAAATGGGATCAGGAGAGAACGATTTGAAGTGTGAGAATAGTGAGAACGATTTTCAGCCATAGATCTTTGTGATTTGTGGCTAAGATGATATATATATATATATATATATATAAATAGAAACGGGATCAGGAGAGAACGATTTGAAGTGTGAGAACAGTGAGAACGATTTTCAGCCATAGATCTTTGTGATTTGTGGCTAAGATGATGCGATGGCATTTTTGTAAATAATGGGAACCTTATAAGTATCAGGAGGGCTAAAATTGGAAGATCCAAACAAGGGTGCACATGCTAATCACATGCCATTTTCTCCCATCATATTTAAACGCCAATAACTTTTTTATACGTGATTATTTTTCTAAAAAAATTACACCATAAAACTCAGCGTTTTTTTTTATCTTTCCAACGAGTATACTATTGATATACTTTTCGAAAAAAAATGAAATGAGTTTTATGGCTTTTTTCTGAACTGGGTGTTTTATGGGGTTTTAGACTAGTTATTTTTAAGACGTTTTTCTGAACTATGTGTTTTTATGGCGTTTTATCTAGGTATTTTCATGGCGTTTTTCTGAACTGAGTGTTTTATGGTGTTTTAACTGGGTATTTTCATGGCGTCTGAATTTGGTGTTTTATGGCGTTTTAACTGGGCATTTTCGTGGTGTTTTTTTTTTTTTTTCTAAATTTGGTGTTTTTATGGCGTTTTATTTGGACACCCAATTCATGTGTGTGGGGTTTTTTGACAATGTTACCCCTTAGTGTAATTTAGCATTAATGCCACATGTCAACTTTAAAATCGTTCTCACCGTTCTCACACTTTTCACCATTCTCTCTAAATCCTGGCCCTATATATATATATATATATATATATATATATATATATATATATATATATATATATATATATATATATATGCTAAAGATAAAAAGAAAACCACTTTTATTGAGAAAACCCGGGAAACTCTAAGCTCCCGACTTTTTTTTTTGAAAAAATTACCACACGTAATATACATGTTTTTAAGAGTTTTGGGCAAAAAAAATCGAAAAAGCGCCGAAGGATTATTTAAAAAAAAAAAATAAACAAATTTCAGCAACATTGTTGTGTAACACGTGTTAGGCAAAAAATGCTGAAACTTGTTTATTTTTTTTTAAATATCTTCGGCGTTTTTTTGTTTTTTTTGGCCCAAAACTCTTAAAAAAATGTATATTATATGTGTTATTTTTTTCAAAAAAAAAATGTCGGGAGCTTTGAGTTTCCCGGGTTTTCTCAATAAAAGTGGTTTTCTATATATCCTTACCCTATATATATATATATATAGAAACGGTTTCAGGAGAAAACGCTCAAAAGTGTGAGAACGGTGAGAACGCTTCCTGGCCCAACACGTGTCACGCTGCTTAGAAAAGGGCGTATGGGCTTTTTTGTCCTTTCATCTTCTACTTTTCCAGTTCCGCTTTTCCCAATATTGTTTTAATTTTTGGTTTTTAAGATTTTTGGCGTTAACCAAATTCAATAATTAATGGCGTTTAATGGTTTCATCGTATTAACATTTTGGCGTTTATTGCGTTTATGGTGTTTATTCAAATCGTATGCCATTGGGGTCAGGAAATCTATTTGAATGGCGTTTTTCAAGGCGTTTTAAAAAAGATGGCCCATTGTTTCTATTCTTTTATAAACATTTTGGGGTTTTTGGTATCTTGGCGTTTTACAATTGTTATATTATATTTCAGCCACAGTAAAAAAAGTACAAGCTAAGAAATTAAATTAAAAATCCTAATCGGATCTTTCTTCACAATCGTCACTGTTATCAGTCTCTCTGTTCTTTAATAGTACAAGAACTGTTACAAAAAATATGGCGTTTTATGTAAAACTTAACAAACCCATCGGTTTGATTATTTTGCCTGCTCGTCTGTTGAATTGCCTTTTTTTTGGATGTTTGGGGGCATAGATCTATGACGTGTGGGTGGGTTTTTCGCTTTTTCTTCATGTTGATCTTCATCTTTATATTCGTCCCACTCTTCAGTGTCATTGATCTCTTCTCCTCATCCAAGCCTTCTTCAAGAACAAAAAAAATACAAAATGCCATATGACTGGCATCAGTATCTTTATCTTGAATTTTTGTCAATCTCATGCAGCAAAATCTTACTGAGTTACTCGCCTCCGCTAACAATTCATTCAGTGAAACTTCACGAATAACAATACTGAATATCCAACAAAGCATATTAGCCATGTTTGATTTTTTTTGGCTTTTTACAGTGAGTGGTATTTAGTAATATTGGCGTTTGTTTTTTTTGGTTTGATCAAATGGAAGTTGCTGAGACGTATCATTTTATAGGATTTCTTTTTGGCGCCTAAGTTAGGCGGTGCGTTATTATAATAAAGTATTAGTCTTTTCAGTTACTGTTTGTAATTATTATTTTTGACAAGCTTTATCTCTGAGGTCTGTAAGACGTCCCATCTTTCAAGTTTGACGTTTTAGATTCTAATATAATAAATTTTCCCTATCTTCAGTATTACTGATTTGCAGTTACTGTTTCTAGTTACATTTTCAAGTTTGTTTTTTATTATTTATTTTTTTGGGTTTTTTATAATACTTTTTCAAACTAATTTTATTATAGTTGGGAGTTTTTGGGGGCGTTTAACGGGATGATATCGTTTAAACAAGCATTTTGGCTTTTTTGGCGTTTTTATTATATATAGCGTTTTTATTATACAACAATCAACTCAAAAGGAAAATAAAAAAAGAATACATAAAAAAAGTTTTTTATAATACTTGTCCAAAGTAATTTTATGATGGTTTGATAAACGCCAAAGGTGTAAGACATTTGCCTTTTTGACGTTTTTATTAGATATGACGTTGTTTATTAAATAACAATCAACTGAAAAAGAAAATTAAACAAAATAAATATTAATCTTCCAAATCTTCACTCTCACCAGTCTCTTTCTTCTTTTGAAGCATCTTCACTGGCTGTTTCGACTTTCGTATGAAATCAGCCTCTTTTTCTATATTTTTTTGTCCATCTCATGTAGCAAAATGTTATTGAGTTTACACCCTTTCAGCGAAAATGTTATCTTTTTTGGCGTTTTACCGAGAAAAAGAACGCCACAAAAAAACCATCTTAAAACTGTAAATTTGATCATGCTAAAATCAATAAAGTGTTGCTGTATGGTGATGGATAACATTGTTAATCCTTAGTTAAGAAAGATAACTAACAATGTTGTCCACACCATACAGCTACACTTTATTGACAACAATATATTTGATGTTTAGGTTTTCTGGCATTTATCATTCGAATGGTATATATTAATATGGCGTTTGGGGTTTTTGTTTGTGTTTTTTAATTGAAGGTCTGAGTTGTTGTATATATAGGATTTTTTTGGCGGTTTTTTTAGGCGGGGTTTTACTATAATTAAGTTTGGCGTTTTACATCTAATGGCGGTTTTAGCAGAATGCTGTGTGATTTTTGTTTTGGCGTTTTATTTTCATGAGATGGCGTTTTGTTTGGAGTAGTCAAAAGACGTTTTTACCCTTAATGAAGGGCGTCCACGTAATAAAATTGATGTTATTTACGAAAACGCCACCGCGCCAATCTAGTCCATAGATTGTTTTGATCGGACGATCGATAAGCGTTCTCACCGTTCTCACACTTTCTACCGTTTTCTCTAAATCCCGACCCTCTCTCTCTCTCTCTATATATATATATATATAACCGCTAAAATGAAAACCACATCCAGTTGTAAGAACCGAGAGAACCACTTTACAACCATTAGATCTTCAAGATGGATGGATGAGATTAAAAGTAGTAAAAAATAATATTAAGTATTTTTTGTCTTATTATGTTCTTAATATTTTAATTAGGGTTGTAAACGAACCGAACGTTCAGCGAACAGTTCGTGAACCGTTCGGCGGGAAGTTCATTTATGTTCGTTCGATTAGCTTAACGAACGAACACGAACAAAAAAAATTGTTCGGTTAGCTTAGCGAACGAACACAAACACAGGTCTCATTCGTTCGACTACGTTCGTGAACGTTCGGTAATATGTTCGTTTACGTTCGTTCGTGTTTGTTTGATTATATCAAAAAATAATAAATAATAAACCATTTATCTAAACAGATTGAAAACTTGAAACCCTATTTTTTCTAAGTAGCTAAAATTTGGACATTCTAAGACATTTTTGGGGATAGTTATGTCTAAATTAGTTAAACTTGATTCATCGTTTGGTGGTCTAGTAGACTTCTTGTGGTTTGATTTATCATTTGATGGTTGTATTTAACTCCTTATATTCAATGTTTAAGGATAACGATGTTTTTATTTTTTTATTTTCAAGTTAAATGTTCGTTTGCGTTTGTTTTTATTTGCTTGCGTTCGTTTGTGTTCGTGACCAGTGTTCACGAATTGTTCATGAACAACTGAATTTCCTTAACGAACGAACACGAACATGGTCTTGTTCGTGTTCGTTCGGTTCGTTTACAACCCTAATTTTAATACAAAAGGGCAATTTAGTAAAAATACACTTTTTTGTCTTTATTATTTTTTATTACGTTTTTTGTATTATTATATTAGTTTTTATTTTTTAAACATAATTATTTTATTAAAAGCCTTTAAATTAAGATTTTTTAACAGATTTTTTAAACTTTTTTACCTATTACGTTAAACTTTTTACGTTTTACGTTAAACTTTTTACGTTAAAATTTTTACGTTAAAATTTTTACGTTTTACGTCTTACCTTAAACTTTTTACGTTTTACATTAAACTTTTAACGTTTTACGTTTTATGTTAAACTATTTATGTTTAACGTTTTACGTTTTACGGTAAACTTTTTACGTTAAAAAATTTAAGTTTTACGTTAAAAACTTTACGTTTTACGTTAAAAAGTTTACGGTTTACGGTAAAAAGTTTACGGTTTTAACTTTTTTTTACAATAACTTTTTTATGCAAAACGAACGCACCCAGAAATCGCAACTCGGTAGGTGTCTCAGATAGATTGTTATCATCATCGACTGGGGAAAAAAAATAAAAAACCAACAAACAAAAATCAAAACAATGAGTGGATTCTTGAAAAAAACGGGGTTTGGCTCAGATTTTCCGATAATCAGAAGCTGCAAAATGGGGTTGCGCGTTCAAAAACCTACCCTCCACCATCCTTGCCGCGCCATCGTCATCAAAAGATGCGGGTTTTTTTTTTGCATCATCACCGCCCCAAATCCAAAACCACACTTCAATCGACCACCAGCACCACGGGGCACCACCGGCACCGCGCAGGCACCCCGGGCACCGCCGGCTCCACGCGGGCACCACGGGGCACCACCGGGAACCATCAGCATCGCTTTGCAATAAATCGACCACCCCCTTCACCCACCCCCTCACCATCGTTCACCGCCGCCGTTGCCCACACAGCAACCACCTCCAACACATAAATATGGATCAATCATACAGGTTATGGAATCAACGCAAAAATCAACCACAAAATCCAAGTTTTCAACCACAAAAAATCAACAGTTTCTCTAAATCAAGTTTTCAACCACAAAAATCAACATTCAGATTGACTTCTCTAAATCAAGTTTTCAACCACAAAAATCAACAATTTCTCTAAATCAAGTTTTCAACCATAAAAATCAACAATTTCTCAACCACAATATCTGTCAAACAAATCAATAACAAAAATCATTAACTCAGCTAAATCAAGTTTCCAACCGATAGCATACCTTTAACTTCTGACGATGTATCGGTGGCGGTGGAGGCGTCGAGATTAGAAGATGTGGCAGCGATTAATAAACGACAGTGTATCGGTGGCGGTGGCGGTGTAGGCGTCGAGATCGGAACAAACGATGGTGTATCGGTGGCGGTGGAGGCGTCGAGATCGGAAGACATGGCAGCGAAGCAATAGATGAGGCTAAAGAGAAGAAGCATAGCAAGCAACTGAGAGTTTGAAAAATGTGTGAAGAAATGCGAGTTTGAAGATGATGATCTTCATCAGGATAAAGGCTGAAGATGATGATCTTCATCAGAGATGAAGATATGAAGAGAGAGAAATGTGAGGCTGAGAGTTTGAAAATTTTGATATGAAATGAGATGGAAAAGGCTTTTAATAAAAGACAGACATACAGACTGAGATGATGGACATGACATATAAATAAATTACCTAAATACCCTTTTGGTTGGCATAATCTTATTGGTGGAGAGTGGTTCTCATAGTTCTTACAACTGGGGATGGTTTTTATTTTAGCGGCTCCATATATATATATATAATATATATATATATATATATATATATATATATATATAGGGTAATGCTCTACAAGAAACCCCATTTTTTAGAAAACTTAGCAAACTCTACTTGTGGCCTACATTTATCCACGCTGCCCATAGTCACCTCCTCTTCCTTTTTGCTTTCAAGGTTATATCAGTAATTTCCCTAACCCAAGTTATTTTCCCAATTTGATTTGACATGATCATTTAATGCCCATCAACTCATTTGTACAAATCACCCACCCCCATATTTCTTTTACAATATTTCATTTTATTTTATATCTTCTTTAACAGAAAAACCATTATCATCTTCTCCTCCAAATTATCCTTTCTCCATTAATGTCCATGGAGACAAATCCACCAACCTCCGAGTTAATGTCGCCGGTCCATAGTTTCCCCAACAGGTTCCTTAGCAGTGACTTCCATACTGATGAGGAATTAAATGCTCAACGTGTGTCTCTTTATCTAACTTAACTATCTCGAATATATGTTTTTTTTTGTTATTTGACATTTTTCTAATGGTATAATCCAAATATACTGCATGGCAATGTTCACCTGTTCCATTCGAAGCTTCTGTATATACTTACATGCCTGTTGATGGTTCTCGATCATCTGAAGACCCTGTTAGATCACCGGATGTTCTGATCTCCAACAAGTTCATGAACAGCGCTTTCCATTCTGACGAGGTTATGGATAATGATCAAGGTTTGTTTTTCTATACACTCGTTTTGATTTTTTCTTCCCCAGATATGGCATAGTTCAAACATATTGCATAATGTTCACACGTAGCATACCAAGATTCTGGCTATGCTAACATGCCGGGTGCTGGTTCTGGATCTGGATCATCTCAGGGCCCTTCTGTGTTTGCTGAATTATCTCGCGGCCCTTTAGACGGTTGTTTATTTTCCATGGGACCACACTTTATACTCATATACCAGAGTTCTAACCTTTTGTCCTGCCATATACCAGATTCCTAACCTTTTCGTTTTCTGATGCAGGGCCAGCGCATCCATACTTCGTTTTTGATACCCCTCAGGGAACCCGTTACTGGATTCCTACCGTCGCTGATAAGTTCATACCAGTGTGTGGGAAATCTTATCCAACATTTGAGGCTGTTATTTCCATGTATGAACTTTATGCGTTTGAAGCTGGTTTTTTCTGTTAAAAAAAGGCCAAACTAAAGTCTGGAATGGAATTCCCACACACAAGTATCTTCGATGCTCAAAATATGGGAAACCACAACCCAAGAGGACTTTTGACACACTAGATGAATCTTCTGTAAAGTCTAGGAGAACCAACTTCACATGGTGTGACTGTAAGGCAAGCATTCTAGTCTCAATCTCTAATGATACATACACAGTTATGAGTTTCAATGATATTCATAATCATGAACTTGTTAAGAATTACAACCGTGATCTTAGCAAGATATCACGGAAGCTGTCATTCTCCACCAAACAATTCATTCACAATATGAGTCTAAACCGTATCGGACCCATGAGAGCTTATAGATGTCTTGTAGCTTTAAAAAGGGGGTATCACAATGTCAATGGGACTCCGGTGGATTTTAAAAATTTTAGCCACCAGTTGCGAATTTTTATTGGTGAACGCGATGCACAAGTTTTCCTTGAACGCTTGCGTGAGCGCTTTGACAACCTACCCAACTTCTATTTTAATTACACTGTATCAAATGGAAAGTTGTCTTCTGTATTCTGGGCTGATGAGATTTCAAAGCTAAACTACAAAGCTTTTGGCGATGTCCTCGCCTTTGACGCGACTTACAGCACTAACAGGTTAGTTCCCCCTTTAACATGTGTTAGGCCTGATATCCAAGTATACAAACCAAACCAAAAAAGTGTTACATTTTCTTAACCTCAAATCCATTTTTATTAATAGGTACAAGATGGTTTTTGTGCCATTCACGGGTGTGGATCATCATTTCCAATGTGTTACATTTGGTGCGGGTTTGATATCAACCGAGTCCATTGAATCTTATGTGTGGTTGCTTAAGGCTTTCTTGAAGGCACACGGTACTCAACCAACTCTCGTGCTGAGTGATCAAGACCCATCCATGCTTCAAGCTGTTCCTATGGTCTTTACCGAATCACGCCACCGTCTATGCATGTGGCATATAATGAAAAAAACTACCCTCCAAGGTTAGGTTAAATTGTTAGCCTTTAACATGTGTTATTCAACATCACAGACTTATATGTGTTTTTAAACTGTTTAATCTAACATGTGTTAGTAACTCTTTAATCTACCAGATCTCTGCGGACCTTCTTGACAACACTGATGTTCGGTCCTGCATTCACCGGTTGGTTTGGAATGTTTATATCAAACCAGAAACGTTTGAGACCCGCTGGAATGACCTCCTAGAAACATTTGGCCTACAAGACCACACTTGGTTGAACGACATGTACAACATCAAACATCTTTGGGTACCAGCCTACTTCACAAAACTGCCAATGTGTTGCTTGATGAAGACCACTTCACGCTGCGAAAGCTCTAACGCTGCCTTCAAGGTCAACTCAACAAGCGCAAACACCCTTGTACAATTTATGATGTGATTTGAAAATAGGGTAGATAGCCAACGCTATCGGCAACGTGTATCCGAGTACAAAACCTCATCCACGGTGTTCAAGGGCACTACTAAATTAGCGATAGAGCAGCACGCGTTCGCCATTTACACAAACGCTGTTTTCCCGCAAGTTCAAAAGGATATAATTAAAGGGAAGTTTTTATGCTACATCACAAACCAAACCGATTCCAGCAATACCACTCTTTTGCTAGACGTCACTCATTTGGACAAAAGGAACAACATCACAAACGTCTATCAGGTAACACATGTTAGGCAACTTCATTATTACCACTCCACTAACATATGTTAGATCTAAAGCCTTTTTATATGCTCCTTCTATTCCTAACAGGTTACATATAACACTGTAGACCACTCCGCCAGTTGCTTATGCAGGAATTTCACACGTATCGGATATTTGTGTCGCCATGTCTTTTGCGTATATCGATTGAAAAATGTTGCAAAGATACCACCCCAATACATAAACGATAGGTGGCACCGAGATTGTCACACCCCCAAATTCCACCATGCGGAGTACCACCGCTTGGAGGCGTGACGTGACCAGGATCAAGCCACCAATCATATTGAACAAGCATGTAAATAGTTTGTAAAATCCAACACAATACAATTGGTGTCTAAACAAAACATAGTTTAAGTTGCAAGCGGAAACATAAAGTTTAAAACCAAATCATAAGTTTAAACGTTTCAAATGTTTAGCATGGTACACAGTTGTCCATGTCCCACAACGACTCTTCCCACTCCGATGCAAGCTCCATAGATTCCTAACGACCTGCAAGGCATGTAACAACGAGTCAACAACAAAGTTGAGTGAATTCACAGTTGGTTGTTTAGTTATAGTGTTCGTGAATCATTTGTTCATTTCGTAAACCAAGTATCTTAGTTATCTGTATCGCGGTTTCCCAAACATGTGTGCGATGATTAGTGGCCGGATCGCGGTTTCTAAAACATGTGTGCGATGATTAGTGGCCGTATCGCGGTTTCCCAAACATGTGTGCGAAGATTAGTGGGGGCTTCCCATGTGTCGACTAGTCGTGTTTGTACGTGCCCTTCTTGATCCAAGGACCGTAGCGAGTGTGAGTGTACGTAGGTTTTACGTACGTGCCCTTCAATCCGAGGACGGTGAAAAGTAGTTTAATAGTAATGATAGTACGAGTAGTTATTCAATCCCATTCCCAACCCACCGGGAATCCCATGCCTTAAGAGTGTGAACTCACCTCGTTTGCTCGGTTTGACTCTCAAAAGTAGCTAACAGTCAAGGTCGGTCAATCACGTCCTAATATAATTACCAGTTAGTCATTTAGTGATTTTCAAATAGAACACAAGTTCCTACACGTATCTATCACACAACATGCATCACTTTAACGGTTTATGCCCATATATACTTCCCATCAATTCCCCACTCATAAACAAACATACGATATTGCACGTAACACATAATACATGTTAGATCTTCACTGATAGCATACTCGACATTTAGACACGCAAGTCACAACTTATGTCAATTCAGCATTAATATTCAAAACCGGCTGTTTTTCGGACCTTTAATAAAATAGTTAAATTATTCCAAAAATTCCCAAATTTTTACAGGATGTCTTTAACGTTCCATATTTTATTGTGTAAAAATATCGGGGTCCGGTTTATTACCAATATTTTATAAAAATTCATATTCCGGACTGAACTCAGATTTATGTATTTCTGACCACAGTCCACGGAACAATTTATTAAAAATTCATCGAGTGTCCGATTTACGAAATTCCAGTGGGGTAATTACAAATACTTCAGTTGTCATTTACAGTAAAAATTTCATGATCCGATTCTACACAGAATACAAGCTACAACAGAAAATACAACACCCATTTATTGCTGTAAAAACTCAGCCTAAGCTGCTGTTACAAATCGGTTCTTTAAAAATAGTAAACGACCTCGAAAAATTATGATTCCAGTGCCATTTGATCAGTTTTTCGAAAATACAAATTTTAGGCTTCAGAAATTCTATTTTTCGAGTTATTAAGGTCTGTTTACAGCCCTATGAAGCCGGCTGAAAAAGTGACTCAGCATGTTGTTTTGAAGTTTAAATGTTACTAAGTCGTATTAACAAGCGTCCGAACAACGGGTTTATCAAAAGCTTGACTAACAAACATCATATATGTATTAACCAACCTTAAACCAACAAGTTTTCATCTTTATGCATCAATCATAAGTAAACTTTTTATATGTAAAATTTCATATAAACTTTTATGTTCATCAACTAGTTCTTGTCACTTTAGTGATTTAAAACATACTACACCTTTTGATCATAGAAACGAGATGAAACAAGATTAACAAGAGTGTAACAAGAGACTTACTACTAGCTTATAGCTAGGGTAGAATCTATTGAGAATATGATGGTGAAAAAGACTAGAACAAGCTCCTTAGAACGTCCTTCAAATTGCCACCTCCATAGATTCACCTTGTAAGCTTTGAATGGATTTGTAATGGAAGAAGATAAAGATGAAAAGGGTGGGGAGTGGATTCGTTTGTGGGGGTGACCGAATGAGAGAGAGGGGGGTGAAGTGAGAGAGTGGGGTGATCTAGAGAAGATATGGAGTGATGTGGTGAATCTTGCTCCCATGCTTATAAATCTCTTCATCTAATATCTTGTCCACCACAACAAGTAAAGATCCAAATAAGATATGAAACAATATCTAGGAAAGTATGGTGTGATCTTTGGTGGGTCCTTTGTGACCGTAAGTAAGCATGGGAGGGGGTCCAAGTATAACTTCCCATTTCTAATAAAATCCAAGGAAATCTAGAGTATCTTGCAAAATCAAGTAATGTATCTAATAAAATCAAGAAGATCACAAGCAATCTAAGCAAGATCCAAATATATCTTGGCAAATATTTGGTGGGGATTCTTGTGGGCCCTTTGGATTACCGAAATCGGGTATGGGGGGGGGGGGGCTAAGTGTAAGTTTTTATGGTAATTGGTAAATGCTAGTTTAAATCCAAGTGTAATACTTCCATATATTAGTATGTTGATTTTTAGTTGGTGTTATGGTATACGGGGACCATAACTAGCCAAGAAATAATAACACAATGTGTTTGACAAATATTTGGTGTCCCGGGTAATATCCGGTTGTTCGGTCGGATACTGTTCCGTTAAATTGTTTAATTGTTCCGTAAGGCGTCTTATATATATATTTTTGTAACACAATTAATTCCTGGCACATAGGAAAATATTCAGGACCATTTAGTCAAGTTTTCTGCACAAGCCTAGTACGTTAACAAACACATATAAGTATGACACAATCACCAAGCACTTTAATTGTCATTAATAATTTGTACGGATCCATGGAATTATGAGGGTTGTCACATTCTCCCCCTGTTAAGAGAATTTCGTCCCGAAATTTAGCGCGTGGTTACTGAGGAAGCTAGTTAAGTTGCGTTGTTTTCCTGATTTTCCTGGGGTGTCACATCATCCCCCCGTTGATTTGGAATTTCGTCCCGAAATTCTGCAGTAGCTTCAGCCTCAGTAGTGGTTGCGTTTTTCTTAAACAGCTGGGGTACTTGAGTTTCATTTGGTCTTCTCGTTCCCAGGTATACTCTGGGCCATAACGAGCATTCCAACGAACTCGGACCAGAGGTATCCTGGTACGCTTGAGGATCTTAACATCTCGATCCGTAATCTCTACTGGTTCCTCGACGAATCGCAGCTGGTCGTCGATTGTGAGTTCTTTGAGAGGAACTATGAGGGTCTCATCTAACATACACTATTTCAGATTCGACACATGGAATACGTTGTGAACTCCACTGAGTTCTTCAGGTAGATTCATCTTGTAGGCGACTTTGCCAATTTTCTTAATGATCTCGAACGGTCCGACATATTGCGGATTGAGTTTGCCTCGTTTGCCAAAGCGGACTACAACTTTCCAAGGTGAGACTTTGAGTAGCATTCGATCCCCAACCTGGAGCTCGTGTGGTTTTCTTCCCTTATCAGCATAGCTTTTCTGACGGTCACGAGCTGCCGCCATTCGTTGTCGTATCTGATCAATTCTCTCGGTGGTATTTACCACAAGTTCTGGGCCAGTGATTTGGCTGTCACCAACTTCTGCCCAACAGAGAGGTGATCGGCATTTGCGTCCGTACAATGCCTCGAATGGAGCGGTCTGAATGCTGGTGTGGTAGCTGTTGTTATATGAGAACTCCACTAGCGGGAGGTGCTTTTCCCAGCCATTACCAAAATCGATTACACCTGCCCTGAGCATGTCTTCAATGGTTTGGATGGTGCGTTCAAATTGCCCATCCGTCTGTAGGTGATAAGCGGTGCTCATATCTAGACGTGAGCCAAAGGACTTGTGCATTGCTTGCCATAGTTCAGAAGTAAAACGTGCGTCACGATCAGATATAATAGAGGTTGGGACTCCGTGCCTTGATACCACTTCCTTTAGGTAAATGTCTGCAAGAGTAGAAAACTTATCCGTTTCTTTGATAGCCAGAAAATGTGCAGACTTGGTCAGTCGATCTATGATCACCCAAATGGTGTCGTTTCCGCGTTGAGATCTAGGCAGGCCGGTAACGAAATCCATGGAAATTTGCTCCCATTTCCATTTCGGGATCTCTGGTTGTTGCAGTAGGCCTGATGGTTTCTGATATTCAGACTTGACTCTCGCACAAGTCAAGCACTTGCTGACGTAGGTTGATATGTGGGCTTTCATGCCAGGCCACCAGTATGTGGTCTTTAAGTCGTGGTACATCTTATCCGAACCAGGATGTACTGAATAACGAGACTTATGTGCTTCATCCATCACAAGCTCGCGTAGGTTTCCATACAGTGGGACCCAGATGCGTCCGTTAACATAGTAGGCACCGTCTTCCTTTTGTTCCAGACGCTGCCTCGATCCTCGTAAGGATTCAGCTCTGATGTTCTCTGCTTTCAATGCCTCAACCTGAGCATCGCGAATCTGAGCAGGAAGACTAGATGGGATGGTAAGCTATAACGCACGTACACGCTTACGTATAGTATCCTTTCGACTGAGGGCGTCGGCCACAACATTGGCTTTGCCCGGATGATACTTGATTGCGCATTCATAATCGTTCAAGAGCTCAACCCATCGGCGTTGACGCATGTTCAACTCCTTTTGCTTGAATATATGCTCGAGACTCCTGTGATCGGTGTAAATGGTGCACTTGGTACCGTACAGGTAATGTCTCCATATCTTAAGCGCGAAAACAACTGCTCCCAGCTCCAGATCGTGAGTAGTGTAATTTCTTTCGTGAACCTTGAGTTGGCGTGATGTGTAGGCAATGACCTTGTCACGTTGCATCAATACGCAACCCAGTCCTTGGATGGAAGCGTCGCAATAATCCACGAAATCATCTGTGCCTTCAGGCAATGAAAGGATAGGCGCGCTACAAAGTCTATCTTTCAAGTGCTGAAATGTGGACTCTTGTGCATCACTCCAACGATATGTGACACCCTTCTGAGTCAGTGAAGTGAGAGGTTGCGCAATCTTGGAGAAGTCTTTGATAAACCTTCTGTAATATCCTGCCAAACCCAAAAATTGGCGGATTTCTGTTGGTGTACGGGGTGCATGCCAGTTCTTGATCGATTCAACCTTAGATGGATCTACATGAATTCCATCCTTGTTTACCACATGGCCTAGAAAGTGGACTTCGCGAAGCCAGAAGTCACATTTTGAAAACTTGGCATACAATTGCTCTTTTCGAAGAACTTCCAACATAAGTCGCAGATGCTGCTCGTGTTCCTCCTGACTCTTAGAATAGATCAGGATATCGTCGATGAACACAATGACGAACTTATCCAGGTAAGGCTTGCACACTCGGTTCATGAGATCCATGAAGACCGCTGGTGCATTCGTCAGCCCGAATGGCATAACCAGGAACTCGTAATGGCCGTAACGAGTTCTGAATGCTGTTTTGGAGACGTCCTCATCTCGGACCCTCAGCTGATGGTATCCCGATCTCAAGTCAATCTTAGAGTAATAGCTTGACCCTTGCAACTGGTCGAACAAGTCGTCAATACGTGGAAGAGGATAACGATTCTTTACAGTCACTTTATTAAGCTCGCGATAGTCAATACACATTCTGAAAGTACCATCTTTCTTCTTCATGAAGAGTACTGGAGCTCCCCAGGGCGAAGAGCTATGACGTATAAAACCCTTTTCCAAGAGTTCTTGTAGTTGTGTGGACAATTCTTCAAGTTCTGATGAAGCTAGACGATAAGGTGCTCGAGCTATGGGCGCTGCTCCAGGAGCTAGCTCGATTTGAAATTCAACTTGGCGGTGAGGCGGAAGACCAGGTAATTCCTCAGGAAATACCTCGGGAAAATCGCGTACTATAGGAATGCCTTCAATTCTCTTCTCTTCCGTGGATGTGTCAGTAACGAGTGCCAGAATGGCAGTGTGGCCCTTTCGCAAACATTTCTGGGCCTTAAGGAAAGAGATGATGCCTTCGACAGCACCATTCTTGTCGCCACGAATCACGATGGGTTCTTTATCAGAACGAGGAATGCAGACGATTTTCTCCTTGCAAACAATCTCCGCTTGATGATGAGATAGCCAATCCATCCCAATAACAACGTTGAAACTACCAAGTGTGATAGGAATAAGATCGATAGGGAAAATCTGACCAGCTAAGACGAGGTTACAACCTTTAACTATGTGTGTGGCCTCGAGACTTTTACCATTTGCTAGCTCTACCGTGTGTTTGGTGGTCAAAAGTGTTGGGGTGCGCTTAAGCATTTGACTAACTTTTAAGGACACATAACTAGTATCGGCACCCGAATCGAATAAAACAATAACAAAGAAATCATCTAGAAGAAACTTACCCATCACAACGTTGGGATCGTTCCTTGCGTCAGCCTGACCAATCACGAAGGTGCGACCTTTGCCGTTATTGTTACCCCCGTTTTTGCCTCCATTGTTATTCTCATTTCCTTGGTTGTTATTCTGATTCTGATTCAGCTGAGGACAGTGCCTCTTGAAGTGACCCTCAACACCGCACTGGAAACATCCCTTATTACCTTGCTGGTGTTGCTGTTGGTTTTGGGGAGTTTGTGGCCGCTGTTGTCGGTTCTGCTTCGCAGGACGTAAGCTTCGGCAATCTTTGGCTTCATGTCCCAACTTGCTACATCTCTGACAACGACCCTTGTTGCACGGCCTGCTGTGGTGCAAACTACATCGATTGCACTTTGGGTGATTTCCCCTGTATCTACCTTGACCTTGATTTCCAAAAGGCTGCTGACTGGGGTTCCTGTGTTCATCCGTCTTTCGCTGCTGGGACTGAGACTGAACTGGAGTAGAACCCTCGCCCGAATTTCCATCCCACTTGCGCTTGTTGTTACTGGGAGCATCAGTAGTAGTAGCGTTAATACGCTTGGGCAGCTTGCCCTCTTCCACCGCCTGATCGGTGAGCTGGTGTGCCAAACGAATGACTTGTTGGATTGTGGGAAGGTTGGCCGCACTTACAGACCCTTGGATTTCCGGGACTAAGCCTCTGAGGTATAGCTTGATTCGCCTAGATATGGGTTGTGACATGTTAGGACATAAGGCAGCCAAGTCGTTGGACCTCTTTGTGTATGCCTCGATCTCTGATCCTTCCATCTTCAAACCATAATACTCTATCTCAAGTTTCAGTATGTCGTCCAGGTGGCAGAACTCTTCCTTAATCCAATCCTTGAAGTCGCTCCAGAGGGTGGCATTCGCGTCTGCCAACCCGAGCATCTGAACCTGTGCGTTCCACCAAGAATACGCTTTCCCTTGCAACATACCAGTAGCGTACTCCACTCGTTTGTTGGTAGGGCTTTCACTTTCTTCGAATGTAAATTCGATTCTTCGGATCCAGTGTAGAAGGCCGATTGTCCCTTCAGTGCCGTCAAAAGTGGGAGGTTTGCATTCCAGGAACGCCTTGAAGGTGCCCATGCGTGTTTGAAGGTGCATGGGTTGACTCCCTGTTTGGGTTGCTAAGGCTTTAGCAATCCGTTCGTTAATCAAGGTCGTCAGCTGACCCTGGGTCATGTCGAGACGTTCACTCATGATCTTCATATAGAAGGAAGGCACGTAAGAAGGTGTCGCAAGGTGCGTAAGTGTGGGATGACAGAAGAGAGTAAGCACACAAGGTTCAAATAGCAGTTATTACACTAGCTAATGCATACTATGATCAAATGTGCTACTAGCAGGTAGGTAATACAAACATAAACCATATTAACTATAATGTTGAGCCTTGCACGTGGAGCGAAGCGTCGTTGTGGATTGTTGAACACTGTACAGGTTATAGACTGGTTTTAACAAAAAGTTTTTCCCTTATTAAAACCAAGTTCACTATAACCAATGGCTCTGATACCAATCTGTCACACCCCCAAAATCCACCATGCGGAGCACCACCGCTTGGAGGCGTGACGTGACCAGGATCAAGCCACCAATCATATTGAACAAGCATGTAAATAGTTTGTAAAATCCAACACAATACAATTGGTGTCTAAACAAAACATAGTTTAAGTTGCAACCGGAAGCATAAAGTTTAAAACCAAATCATAAGTTTAAACATTTCAAATGTTTAGCATGGTACACAGTTGTCCATGTCCCACAACGACTCTTCCCACTCCGATGCAAGCTCCATAGATTCCTAACGACCTGCAAGGCATGTAACAACGAGTCAACAACAAAGTTGAGTGAATTCACAGTTGGTTGTTTAGTTATAGTGTTCGTGAATCATTTGTTCATTTCGTAAACCAAGTATCTTAGTTATCTGTATCGCGGTTTCTCAAACATGTGTGCGATGATTAGTGGCCGGATCGCGGTTTCTAAAACATGTGTACGATGATTAGTGGCCGTATCGCGGTTTCCCAAACATGTGTGTGAAGATTAGTGGGGGCTTCCCATGTGTCGACTAGTCGTGTTTGTACGTGCCCTTCTTGATCCAAGGACCGTAGCGAGTGTGAGTGTACGTAGGTTTTACGTACGTGCCCTTCAATCCGATGACGGTGAAAAGTAGTTTAATAGTAATGATAGTACGAGTAGTTATTCAATCCCATTCCCAACCCACCGGGAATCCCATTCCTTAAGAGTGTGAACTCACCTCGTTTGCTCGGTTTGACTCTCAAAAGTAGCTAACAGTCAAGGTCGGTCAATCACGTCCTAATATAATTACCAGTTAGTCATTTAGTGATTTTCAAATAGAACACAAGTTCCTACACGTATCTATCACACAACATGCATCACTTTAACGGTTTATGCCCATATATACTTCCCATCCATTCCCCACTCATAAACAAACATACGATATTGCACGTAACACATAATACATGTTAGATCATTCACTGATAGCATACTCGACATTTAGACACGCAAGTCACAACTTATGTCAATTCAGCATTAATATTCAAAACCGGCTGTTTTTCGGACCTTTAATAAAATAGTTAAATTATTCCAAAAATTCCCAAATTTTTACAGAATGTCTTAAACGTTCCATATTTTATTGTGTAAAAATATCGGGGTCCGGTTTATTACCAATATTTTATAAAAATTCATATTCCGGACTGAACTCAGATTTATGTATTTCTGACCACAGTCCACGGAACAATTTTTTTAAAAATTCATCGAGTGTCCGATTTACGAAATTCCAGTGGGGTAATTACAAATACTTCAGTTGTCATTTACAGTAAAAATTTCATGATCCGATTCTACACAGAATACAAGCTACAACAGAAAATACAACACCCATTTATTGCTGTAAAAACTCAGCCTAAGCTGCTGTTACAAATCGGTTCTTTAAAAATAGTAAACGACCTCGAAAAATTACGATTCCAGTGCCATTTGATCAGTTTTTCGAAAATACAAATTTTAGGCTTCAGAAATTCTGTTTTTCGAGTTATTAAGGTCTGTTTACAGCCCTATGAAGCCGGCTGAAAAAGTGACTCAGCATGTTGTTTTGAAGTTTAAATGTTACTAAGTCGTATTAACAAGCTTCCGAACAACGGGTTTATCAAAAGCTTGACTAACAAACATCATATATGTATTAACCAACCTTAAACCAACAAGTTTTCATCTTTATGCATCAATCATAAGTAAACTTTTTATATGTAAAATTTCATATAAACTTTTATGTTCATCAACTAGTTCTTGTCACTTTAGTGATTTAAAACATACTACACCTTTTGATCATAGAAACGAGATGAAACAAGATTAACAAGAGTGTAACAAGAGACTTACTACTAGCTTATAGCTAGGGTAGAATCTATTGAGAATATGATGGTGAAAAAGACTAGAACAAGCTCCTTAGAACGTCCTTCAAATTGCCACCTCCATAGATTCACCTTGTAAGCTTTGAATGGATTTGTAATGGAAGAAGATGAAGATGAAAAGGGTGGGGAGTGGATTCGGTTGTGGGGGTGACCGAATGAGAGAGAGGGAGGTGAAGTGAGAGAGTGGGGTGATCTAGAGAAGATATGGAGTGATGTGGTGAATCTTGCTCCCATGCTTATAAATCTCTTCATCTAATATCTTGTCCACCACAACAAGTAAAGATCCAAATAAGATATAAAACAATATCTAGGAAAGTATGGTGTGATCTTTGGTGGGTCCTTTGTGACCGTAAGTAAGCATGGGAGGGGGTCCAAGTATAACTTCCCATGTCTAATAAAATCCAAGGAAATCTAGAGTATCTTGCAAAATCAAGTAATGTATCTAATAAAATCAAGAAGATCACAAGCAATCTAAGCAAGATCCAAATATATCTTGGCAAATATTTGGTGGGGATTCTTCTGGGCCCTTTGGATGACCGAAATCGGGTATGGGGGGGGGGGCTAAGTGTAAGTTTTTATGGTAATTGGTAAATGCTAGTTTAAATCCAAGTGTAATACTTCCATATATTAGTATGTTGATTTTTAGTGGGTGTTATGGTATACGGGGACCATAACTAGCCAAGAAATAATAACACAATGTGTTTGACAAATATTTGGTGTCCCGGGTAATGTCCGGTTGTTCGGTCGGATACTGTTCTGTTAAATTGTTTAATTGTTCCGTAAGGCGTCTTATATATATATTTTTGTAACACAATTAATTCCTAGCACATAGGAAAATATTCAGGACCATTTAGTCAAGTTTTCTGCACAAGCCTAGTACGTTAACAAACACATATAAGTATGACACAATCACCAAGCACTTTAATTGTCATTAATAATTTGTACGGATCCATGGAATTATGAGGGTTGTCACATTCTCCCCCTGTTAAGAGAATTTCGTCCCGAAATTTAGCGCGTGGTTACTGAGGAAGCTAGTTAAGTTGCGTTGTTTTCCTGATTTTCCTAGGGTGTCACAGAGATGCCCTCCCAAAAGAGGTTTTTTCACTTTCCAGCCGATACGGCGTCAACCCACACGCACCGTCCGTTATGCGTAATGAAATCCTCGACCTCGTTACTGAATGCGTTGATGTGGCCAGAACCGACGAGGATTCGTTGTCAAAATTGGTTGCACAACTCCGGGATTTCAAGATCAATGTGCTTTCCAAGCAACCATTGGGTACAATCCAAAATGAAACAAACGAGTGTGAAAAATGAAGAAATAGTTGGGCAACCAATCAACATTCCAGTCGAAGTTGCTAATCCAGATGTTGTACGCAATAAGGGATGTGGTACACATACTCGCATTTCCGGACCCGGTGAGAAGGTAAAGACAAAACCACCTAAACGTCCAAAGCAGCTTTGGTTATGCAAGCGCTGTGGTCTTTATGTCGACGACCACGACTCACGCAACTGCGTTAAGGTGGCCGCAATGAAAGCAGCAAAGGCAGCTGCTGAACAACAAAGGCAGACCGCCCCTGGTGCCTCCCCCTCTGATTAAAATCTTTCTTTTCATTTACTAGTACTATGTAATGGGAGACTCTCTTCATTTTGGCCTTCTTACACACATGTAACAGTCTTTTAACATCATCCTCCCCTTTTCTGTTACGTGTGTAAGAAGGTGGAACTATTTTTATCCCATTTATCATATCCAGTCTTGTAAAAACTTTATGGCCTTTGGCACTTTGTGTTTTGTAGGCCAACTTTTGTGGACCTCTGTTTGCTATTAACAGGCTTATCTTATTATTATATGCATGGATAATTGTGGTTTTGGTTTATATTTTACAACAGTATCAAAACAGATGCTTAACACATGTTAGCCCTGTACCTGGGGTTTTTTTAACTGTAAAGGATCAACACAAAAGGTTTTAACCACACCAATAACTTATATATTAAGACACATCAGGTTATAGAATTAAACTTCACAACTAGCCAACTTAACCACACATTCTACTACTAGGTTACAACCGAACCTAAAACAATGGATCGACTACCAAGCCGTGACATCAACCCATTCCCAAAAAAAATATTAATAATAAAAGAACAAGAAAACGACGTTAGTATGTGGCCTACAAACATAGGGTCAAAAGGTTATCACAACTTTAACCACTTACCACATCCTAACTACCCCTTCTTATCCTCCATCTCTATGAAGCTTTTCATCATGGTGTGGCAACATCCTCATCATGAAAGTACAGAGGAGAGGGGCTGCGCTCACTCTCCCATGGGTTATGGTAACACCAGGACTGGATTGTTTCGGGTGAGTATGGACACAACGGGCAACAACATAATTCATGGTCTGGATCCTTCAGCAACCTAACCAACTCATCTGGTAGCCCCTTCAAAATTTCAGCTTCTGGTAAAACGTGTTTCGTACGGCGTGACGCTTCTTGTGAAACACCAGCTACATCAGCTACATTGTTTGCTCTGCTCTCTGAATCATCGTCACCAGAAGCTCCTCCAGTTTTCACGTCTTCGGGCTTCTTGTGAAACACTTTTCTTTCGTAGCACACCCCATACTGACCCTCACATGCTTCCTTCCTCTTTTGATTCAGCTTCTTCATGCCTGGTGGTGTAGACGTGACCTTATTTTTATAAGTGTCCATCATATTAGCATACTTTGGAACCACTAAAACTTTTTGGTTTACTGAAGTAGTGAAGTATTACAGAATATGACTTGGTTCTTCATTACACTACTTATAGAAGTATATCAATGATACATTTAATATAGTTGTTGTGACTTGACTTTGATGTGACCATATGGGGCAAAATAGCAATGGTTCCTTTTCCAATAAAGTTGTTTTCTAGCCACCAACCCCTATGTTAGTAGACTTCTGCCACTAACTTTCCCCAACTTCCAAGAATCCTACTACATTTTGAGAATAGTGGGCCCCTTAAAAACAGGAAGCAACATTTTTACATTTCCTTAAATGTTACATCTACCAATATATAATTGAAAACAGCCTCATTTAAAACATTATCAACTACATCAATAACATTCTAACACATGCAAGAATACATCAATATTCTTCAAAGTATATAATAACCAAGTTAATAGACATCAGTTTTAGTCAGACAAAATTCGCATAGACAGTCTATCGCCAAAAGACCTGGTACATGCCACACCCACAAAACACCTATCCCACAATAAGTTTAAAGCAACATCCCAAAAGCAAAGTACATGACACACCCAAAACAAAGCTGGCACATTTAACGCTACACCTATACTACAGTAAATACCATTCACCCCCTAACACACGTTACTCCAACCGGCAATCCTGCTAGATTTTAGGCAGCAGCACATTCACCTCCGAACATAAGATGTGCGCAGCATACCTCTTTCTCAACTTCCGCACCTCCGCCATCTTCTTCGCCCCACTCATGCTGAACCCACAGTTAAAACTTTTGTTTTTCCCCATGTAGCACTCCATGTTACGCATTAAGAAGACCCCACAATCAGTTTTTGTTGGGATTGAACCCTACCAAAGGAACAGATAATGAAAAGCCAAAACCAGGTCACAACAGTGGATTCATAATAAGCAGCAGTTTACACTTTGCTCTCCCCTTGGATGTGATTTATAACAACTGATGGTCTCTATCTGCTGCTCATATTCAACTGCTGCTGCTCTTTCAACTGCTGATGAAAACCCTGAAGTATCTAACACCGCTGGTCCTATCTACTGATGACAAAGCACTGCCCAGTCAAGGATTGATCAACCTTGAGGAAAGCACTGACTTGAAGGGAGAGCAGCTGTTTAGTAAATTGTTTGTTTTATGTATAGTCAGTGGTTAGGATAGCAGTGTTTGTATAAGAATAGTAGATACAGGTTGTTAGGCTGTTAGACGTCGCTTTCATGGTGACGTCAGCTGAGATACCTCAGTGGTTTGGTTTGCCTATAAATGTAACAGTACCCTGTACTGTTACATTTGATTGACTGAGCGAGTTCTTCTCCTCATGTCTAATCCTTTCATCTTGTGTGCAACCTACCTTGGGGCATCAGGCTAAGGGGGAGTATAGTTTGTAAGCTTGACTGTAATCTTTTGCTTTGATTTGTAATCTTTTGACTCCATGAAGCAATTGTTTATCAAACTATTTTCTCCTTTAATTGTGTTTACAAAGTTTGTTTTCATTTCCGCTGCACCTAACATGTTTTCATATTCATTGATTATTCATTTTTAATCAAACAAACACAATCATGAGAGCCTTCGATCCCAACAGTTTTATTTGCTGTGGTCGCCCAACTAACCGGCATACGTTGGATGTTGCAGTAGTCAATGTCATCGGCTCGCGGATTCCCAACCTCCCGAAGGTATTGCACAAACATATCTTTCTGCATATACATATACAAGCCATGCTCAATATAAAAAACACATCTTGAATACAATCACACTTACGTTACAACATGGGTCATTTTAATAACTTACAAACTTATACGGTGTGTCCTTGTGGAGGTAGTATACACTATCTTCTATAGGCTGTCCTTGTCTGGCTTTGTCATTATCAACAACATAAATTCTGGGGTCCCGTAACTCAAACACTAGCAAGTAAAAATGTTTGTGCTCCAAGATCGGGAAGAAAACAATGTCGTGCTTTCTAAAATCAGGATCTTTTTCAGCGCTGTTAACCCCACCTTTTATTCCAACTCGGAACTTGTGCATCCGCGCCTCGACTCCACCTTTCTCAGTTGTTAACATCCACGGAAACTTTCACAAAAGAGAAATTAATAAAGATAAGCACTCGGCACACCGTAACTACTTTTCCACAGAAAACATCAATCTACACAAATAATGTCTATATTCAAATCACTCACCACAACTTTAGTACCAAAGAATTGCCTACTGTAAGCCTCCTTTGATTTCCGTTTCTCTTGGAAGTTTAGCACCTCCACCCAACAGTCGATAATACCATCCGATACCTCATTGCCAGCGTTTAAACTCTTGAACATAGCCCGAGACGCTTCTACATGGGAAGGGCTTCGAAACAGCAACTCCCTGGTTTCATACGTACAGAAAAAAAATTAACTTCCATACCTTAACACATGTTAATGTAATTTAACTCATTTTTTAACAGTCTCCCCCTACTTACACAGCCATGTGTATCGGGCTATCTACATCATCAACTGACGACGTACCCTGTTCCTTCCTGCGGCAAAAATAAAAAAATAACCAATTAACTAGATCCATTGGGTTCATTCATGGTTAACACCCCTATTATACAACAATAAACCCCGTGGTAGTTCTACTTACATGTTTGCCTCCATTGCCCGCTTCCTACGAGAATGCCCATTTAGGAAGTGCGTTGGGGATTCATCAGCGTATATGCAATCCCACAGATTTGCCTCCTTCTTAGTGATTGGCTGACCCATGTCAACAGACCTTATATAGTAAGGTGATCTATTTGGTTCCAATGCCACTTTCTCTCTAAAAGGCAGCTTCCTTTTTTGGGCCCCCAATTCAGCTAACATACGTACACGGTTTGCTAGCGGCAAATTATCCTCCACCTCATTCGCATCACCACCCAATAATTCCACCCCAGCTTGCTCCTTGTGGATAGCAATTGCGGGGTTATATGAGCTCACCGTTTCTACCATTATAACCATACTCAAGTTTGGGGTGGTCTCCACATCGCCTAAACACGTATTAAAAAAAATAATTCAGGTTACTTTGTAACCAATTTTTACACTTTCACAGTAAACAAAAATAGTCAAGCTTACCGGAACATTCGGGCGCTGTTTCTGTCCCAGCCATGTCATCCACCTTTGAACTTTTGCAACCTACATGTTCGATGCAAATAAGTATATTGAAATGACTCAACTAAACCCGCAATCCTAATCATTTTTTTGGTGAGTGTACCGGTTTGCTGTGACTCGTCAAATTCACCACCAATTTGTGTCATTCCAAGACTCCAATTAGGCCCATCGAAACCACGTTCATCAATCGACGCATCGCCCCCGTCCACTGTTCTTACGATTAACACACGTTAACCCCACTAAATGTACCTAATAGCTAACACATGTTATAGCAAAAAAAGCTTTTACCGTTAAAATCCGGCTGCCCCTCCTCTACCGCCGCTTTGCCTTTACCATCCATAACCACCTCCTCAAATTCACCGAAAGTATCTCCTTTCACAGAGCCAACCACCACGCCAACACACTCTTCATTAGGTACGAAGGTTGAATGGAGTACGTCATGATCAGTCTTACTATATGAACCTGCATAAAACATTCTTATCACATCTCATGCATAGGTTACTATTTTGAACCTGCCTAAACATTTAACCCTTACAATCACGGTGACTCTTCTCTACAGCCGCCCTACCTTTGCAGTCCGAAACCACCTGTTCATCCTTGTCGCTAACATCACCTTCCAAGGGTCCAAATACGACTCCACCACATTCTAACGTACTTGCATCAGTTGCATCCACCACTTCATGCTCAGTCTTACTATTTGATGCTGCATAAACATTCTCGAAAAAATTAGAAATGGCTTAACGTGGTGCGTCTAGAGTTTTGTCGACCCCTACAAATAAGATGCTTTCTGAAGATTACCTTCATTGTCATTCCCTTCAACCTCATCAGTAAGCTTAACACCCATCTCATCACTTTTGTCTACCTGATCAGTAATCTTATCCTCTTTGTCAGCAGTCGCGTCTAAATCGAGGATCTGCTGATCATCGTCCTTCTCATCCACATTTTTTTTCAGGTGGAGGTTCATGTCCTGCTGCCTCCACACTATATGCATCTTGACCAACCAACCGCATGCCTGAGCCACCGTCAACTGTCAAAGCAAGATCACACATGTTAAAACAGAATTAAACAATAAAGCACATTATAAAAAACTAACAATCTGAAATTGTACGAAGCACTACCAGGTACACCCTGGGCCGCTGCTACTTTTAAACGCAGTATCGCACGCATTAAACCGAACGGCTTGTGGACTTGTTCAACATCACTTTTATCCTCGCTCCATTGTCCTTCAATATGTTCCACCCCACCCATACTACAGTCACCCCTAGTTGAAATACCAGCCTCATGAACACTCTTATCACCGTGTTGCTTCTCAGTCTCGTTGCACCCTATAACATCACATTAATATTAAATAGGTTCAGACACGTACGCATATTATAGGGATATAAACTTTGCCCCTGTACAAACAACGCATCACCATCAATGTGTACTTATGTTTTCTTCCTAGGTTGCCACCTATACACTTAGCGGCAAACGTACAATGTATCTGGTAACACATGTAACACTTTACCTGTTTCTTTACCCCCATCCGTGCTTGGCCCATCAAACATCCTATTTGTCTTACGCCTTCTTGGGGTCACACAGCCTACTTCTGGCTCAGGAGCATCCTTTAACTTTTTCAGTCGAGGAGATCTCCTCACCCGCAACGACTTCCCAACATCTTGCAGCGTCTCAGCACACTCTTTGCCATCATGTGGTATGCTTACTTGGCCTGCAACATCAGCTGCAACGACAACAGATGTTAAACAATACATTTCAGTCCCCTACGCATAGTACAGGGACATAACATATGTTAGACAATACATTTCAACCACAACAGATGTTAAACAATACATTAACATGTGTTACACCATACATTTCAGTCTCGTATAAACATTACAGGGACATAAACTTTCTCGAGCACTAATCAACGCGTCACCATCAATGTGTACTTATGTTTTCTTCCTAGGCTGCCATCTATACACTTAACTATAAACGTATACTAAAAATGGTAACACATGTAACACTTTACCTGTTTCGTTACCACCATCCGTGTTTGGCCCATCACACTTTATATTTGTCTTGCGCCTTATTGGGGTCACACAACTTTCTTCTTTCTCAGGAACATCCTTTAACATCTCCAGTCGAGCAGATCGCATCACCTGTAACGACTTCCCACCATCTTCCATCGTTTCAGCAAACTCTTTTCCATCAACAGCTACGCTTGATTGCCCCGCAACATCACCTGCAACCACAACAGATGTTAATCAATAAGATCGGTAACACATTAACATGTGTTACAGTGTACAAGTCAGAAAGATAATAATCACACCTTCTATGCCATCAAAGTCTATGGCTGAAGATCCTACTTCTTTCAATCTCCTTTTACTGATCCTTTTGTTAAGCCGATTAAGTGACTTCCTGTACAAACTAGCTATTGGTGAACCATCCGAGAAATCGTCAACCACGCCATCCCCTATGAAAACGTTGCACATCAATAAATACGTGCCACATTAATCAAGTCAAATTTTTACAAACAATAACAGTGACTAACCAGCGTTCTGTCCCTCGTCAACGTGAATACTTTCATCATTTTTCAAATCTTCCAACACCTCATTGATACGGTGCGACGATAAATCTACCGCTTGATCGTGATCTGTACTTGCATACGCTCTCTGTTCAAACAACCTTTCATACATTGCCTTCAACGTCTGTACTTCCTCGTCATCAGGGCTCTCCACACACATAGATTCCAACATACCCTCTATTTTGATTTTGTTCTTGTTTGTCACATTAATTAGTTGTCGTACCATCAACAGCCTCTCCTGTTTCAAAAGGTTAAAGCAACAGTTTCATACAAAAATTATATACTAATTGTAAAAAACACATGTTAGTGTATATAACTATACCTCCTTACTTGCCCAGTGTTCCACATTATAGTTACTTGGAAGTGTTAACCCTTTAAACCCTCCCAGACCAAACCCACCAGCAAGTATTTCCAGCCTTTCTCTCTCTCGCAATCTCTTCAAGTTCCAGAAAGCCAAAGGACACACCGCCTTGTCAACCTTCATCCCTGTGCACTCAATGCTATCAACGTACAACAGCTACAAGTAACAGCGATCAGTTCAGTCTGAAAAACAAGCAAGTATATTTAACACATGTTAATTCAGGACGTCAAAATAAATTTCACTTACTATCAGAATCGAAAGAGGCCCAACAAAGATGCTTTGTGGGTCAAGCCGATCCCAGGTATCTTTGCAAGTTTTCAAGTTCTCTACCACCAGGTCACACCAGTCTAACTTTGCAAAATCCATTTCGTCATCTAGATACTCTAAGATTTCTTCCCGTAAACAACTTTGTTTATGACAGTCAACGAGCACTGCCACAAAACACATTACAAAATCCATGCGGAAATCAAAACTATCTTCGCCGTTGGACTCATCTATCATTTTCACCATCTTTGTTGGAGGTACCATTACACCCGGGTATCTCGCCCTCCAATCCGCAATGGCATCAACCAAGATAGGCAGCTTATCAATCGAACTAAACTTTTTCCCACCGGTCGGGATCCCAAGTAACTGATGTATCACTTTCCTGTTTACCTTGATATTACCAGCAGGTGTACATATCACCATCTTATCGGGATTAAAATTTTCGACAACAAAATAACCTAACTTAGCTGGTAACCCATCAACGCTGAAAGTAAGTAAACGACCAAAGCCCATTCCCCTGACTGCCTCACGTTGTTGGTCTGTCAATGCTCGTACACACTTATAAAATTGCAGTGGTGCGGATCGCGTCCTTATTCCCAGAAATTCATCCTTCTTTGCTCGCTTACGGGCTTTGGGAACTTTTGCTTGTTCGTTAACAACTTCTTTTTGCTTCCGTTTTTGAACTTTCACACTCTCCTCTGAAACTTTCTTTGTCCCTGACCGTAAGGTTCTCCCGCTTGATGTAGCTGTTACATCCGCCCTATGTACTAGTATAACGTTTTATACAAAACCAAAACAACCATAAAATAATTAGTCGACTTTATAACCCTTTATGTCAAATCTTTCTAACACAAACGGTAACATTACAGTTATAAGATCAAACATCCAACAATTAATCATTTGAACATCAAACAAATGAATGTAAATAAAAAATAACTAACCACGGGTTCTTAGCCTTCCTTTGCCAGAATTATCATCCGCAATGTTTTTTTTCTCTGCCAATTAACACATGTTAGGCAATGAACTGTAATCAGACCATTAATTCTTTGGCAGACAAACAAATCAAACCCAATGATCTTTGGTCTGTCCATTAATTGTTTAACACATGTTAGGCAAACTTCGGAAATTACCTAACCACGTTATAGAAGTTCACATTCATACACTAACAAAATGTTTAACATTTTTCAAACACCTAATCTAATAATCTTAACTGATTGTACCATTAATCCAATAACCTTAACATAATTTTCAAACTGTTAGGCAAACTTCAAACTCCCACTATTAATTATTTGGCAGTCAAACAAATCAAAGGCAATGATCTTTGGTCCGTCCGTTAATTATTTAACACATGTTATGCAAACCTCTAAAATTAACTACCCAAAAATTAATGTACTTCCACAGCCAGAACTATACAAGGCAACGTTTTTTTTTCATAACCATTTAACACATGTTATACCAGTTCACATTGATACGCAATTTCCAACTATTGTAACCAAAAGGCACTTACCATTGATACTATTATAACATTTTTTCCCCTACCATTTAACACATGTTATACAAGTTCACATTGATACGCAATTACTAACTATTGTAACCAAAGGTAATTACCATTTAACCGTCGTTTCCCAGTGGATGTTGACCCAGTGTCAGTATCTTCATACACTGCAAATGCAGCCAAACAAAAGTATGTTATGAACAGAGCCTAATTCAACACACTATACATCACCTAAAACTACGTTCACGGTTTATACACACATCAATACTAACCTAAAGCCCTCTGGGTCGGACCGAAGCGAGATTGTTGTTTGGGAGGAACTTGCTTGGAATCATCGGATATAATAAGAACACTACGGCTGGCAGACCTTTCCCGCCCTAATTTAGGTCTCCTTGTGCAATAGATAGAAAACAAAACAAAATCAGTTGACATTTTTGAAGGGGAATTCGATAGAACAAAACCCCCTTTTACAGGCCAGATTACAAGAACTAACCTTTTGCTTGAACTCTTGATCTTCCGTAATCGTTTCATTTTGAGCGAGGACGACAAAATTACGAACGATTTCCTCATTCTCCCGGATCCACACTATCGGCTTCTGTCTTAGGGTTAGAAGGCATCGATCGATGTTGTCTTGGCGATGGGGAAATATGAACAGTCTATCGGATGGGGGAAATATGAACAAAACTGCATATGAACAGTCTAGTGGGAAAGATAAAGATGAAAATATTTTTGAATTGGTTTGCAGTTTTGATTTGACTGCTACTGCATGGCAGGGATTTGTTTTTCCAAGGTTCTATTGCACTACCAAAAATACCCTTCAGTGCTTTTCATGTGTATTATAATATTTCTTTTAATTATAATTCTTTCCAAAATGATGAGAACCATTGATCAACTTGGATGAAACATAATCAATGGATGACAATGAGTTTGCAAAGTTTTCTAAAAAAGATAGAGTTTCCTTTATAGCCAAATAAATATATATATATATATATATATATATATATACATACACGAAAAACATAACAAAGAAAGCAAACGATTACGGGAAACTAAAGAAGAAATTCAAGATAAATTACTTATACGAAAAACAAACATAAACCTAAGTGTCTAACGAGATTAGAACACTTGTAGGTCAAGAAACAAACGACGAACTAGGATGTATACATGTTACAAATCGAATAGAGATTTGCACGGAACGCAAATCTGTGAGTTCATGTTTTCCCCTTTTACATCGAATGTTTATAGTTTTAAACTTTCAGGGATGTATACATGTTACAATTAGTATAATGATACAATGAAACTATTTTGATCACATGCGGATAGGTGTTTAAAATAAAGGGACCATTAATGAATAAACAAGTACTGAGGAACAAACGAATAGATCTATTTGGGTTTTGGCAAGACCCACTTTTAACGGCAACGATTACAACGATCGTTAAGAGTGCCTTTGTGTCTAAACTAGTGTCATTTGACACACACGATAAATTGCCAAGGTTTGGTTGCCTCATATTCTGGCATACAGATTAGTGTCCTTGGAAAACACTAATGATCACACGATTTTCATCATACTATACAAAATGAATTTATTATTCCAAATGTTTTGGAGATTCATTTGATAGGAAACAAAATGAATTTACTATTTCAAATGTTTTGGAGATTCATTTGATACGAAACAAAACGAATTTACTATTTCAAATGTTTTGGAGATTCATTTGATACGAAAACTAATAATATGAACTCACCAACTTTTGTTGACGTTTTCAAAACTAACATGTATTACAGGAGATTAGTGGACGGCTTTGGAAAAATATGTTCGTGTTGTTATCAAGAACTCAAGCTTTTGAGATGTCATCCTATTTTTCAGTTATCTTGTTGTGTGGAACCGTTTTAAACTTTGAACAATGTTGTTAAAGTTATAGTTGTTTTATTCTGAACAAGATGTTTGTGTTGTAAACTATGGTTTCTAAATAAATGTATGGATGAACATCCTTTTATGTTTTAAATATGTTGTTTACTCGATTGATTTTAACTATTGCCGCTCTGGCCGCACCTCGCGATACGCTTCCGCAGAAACCGAAAACCAGGGTGTGACAACAAATGTGTTGGCATGTCTGATTCATCATCTGATGTCTCAGAATCCTTTGGAAAATGATGTGGTTGAAAATATTAACCTGTCTGAGTGTGTGGATGCTAATGAAACCGTTGATAATGAGGGATCTTCTAATTCTGACACCCAATCAGAAAAATAGACTGGCAATTCTTATATATTAAATGATGAGCAACATTCTTTTGTGGATTCAACCAATAGTGCTGACTCCGAACTCACTGTTTCATAAACAAGTGTGGACTCAAATATCAAAAATCATAATTGCTTGTCATCTGACAAACCAGAATTATCTGTCTCTGTAGAATCAAATTCTATAGAGGAGGTTTCTAAAAAGGATATATCTCAAACACCTACTTCTCTAAAGAAAAAAGGATTGTGGAAAAACAAGAAACAAAATAAAAAGGTTAAACAAGTTGAAAATTTTGTTGAGGAAATAATAGAAGAACAAAAGAAAAAACCAACTCAGTAGTAAGATGAAACAAAGTCGAAGGGTAAAGTTATTGAAACTTACTCTGGTGCTGATGATTGTGAGCTGGTTTCATCCAAGTCCAAACATGCACATAAAAAATCAACACCAAGTGTGACAAATGGCAATTAACCGAAAATTCCGTACAAT